>CP136057.1:173968766-175364721 GCA_032464435.1 Aegilops umbellulata | reverse complement strand
GATGATGATGATGATGAAAAAGATGTTCCACCCTGACCCAAGCAAAATCTCCCACGACTTCGATCAAGAGTCGCCAAAGACCATCCTGTCGAGCAAATCTACAATGATATCCAAACCGGGAGAATCACTCGCTCTAAAACTCGTTTGGCTAACTTTTGGGAACATTATTCATTCATCTCTATCATTGAACCTATGAAGGTTGAAGAAGCATTGGAAGATCTCGATTGGATAAATGCCATGCATGAAGAGCTACACAACTTTGAGATAAATCAAGTGTGGCCATTGGTCGAGAAGCCCGACAGCAACCACAACATCATCGGTACCAAATGGGTGTTTCGCAACAAGCAAGATGAAGATGGTCAAGTCGTCCGCAACAAAGCTCGTCTAGTTGCCCAAGGCTACCTCAAGTCGAAGGTATGGACTATGGTGAGACATATGCCCCCATTGCTAGACTTGAGTCCATTCGCATCTTACTTGCTTATGCTAATCACCATGATATCACCTTGTACCAAATGGACATTAAAAGTGCTTTTCTAAATGGTGAAATTGAGGAGGAAGTTTATGTTAAGCAACCTCCCGGCTTTGTCAATCCTAATAAACCTAATCATGTTTACAAACTTCATAAAGCTCTTTATGGTCTTAAACAAGCTCCTAGAGTGTGGTATAAATGATTGACCAAGTTCCTAATTGAAAAAGGCTTTGAAATTGGAAAAAAAAGATTCCACTCTTTTTACTAAAAGGGTTAATGGAGAAATATTTGTGTGCCAAATTTATGTTGATGATATTATATTTGGTTCGACTAACCCTCATTTTAGTGAGAAGTTTGGAAAGCTAATATCGGAGAAGTTTGAGATGTCTATGATGAGTGAACTCAAATTCTTTCTTGGTTTGCAAATCAAGCAAACTAAGGAAGGTACCTTTGTTTCTCAAACAAAGTACACCAAGGACTTATTCAAGAAGTTCAATATGCAAGAATGCAAAGGTATGATTACACCCATGCCTACTAGTGGACATCTTGACTTGACTAAGGATGATGAACCGGTTGATCAAAAAGTTTACCGCTCTATGATCGGATCATTGTTATATCTATGTGCTCTCGTCCCGATATTATGCTAAGTGTGTGCATGTGTGCACGATTTCAAGTGGACCCCAAAGAATGTCATCTTAAGGCTGTGAAAAGGATAGTGAGATACTTAATACATACACCAAATTTTGGCATTTGGTATCCTAAGAGGTCTTCTTTTGATCTTGTTGGCTATTCCGACTCGGACTATGCCGGAGACAAGGTTGATAGAAAGTCCAATTCGGGTACTTGTCAATTTCTTGGTAGATCTCTTGTGTCTTGGTCCTCCAAGAAACAAAACTCGGTATCCTTATCCACCGCCGAAGCGGAATACATTGCCGCCGGTTCATGTTGTGCTCAATTACTTTGGATGACCCAAACTCTTAAAGATTTTGGGATATATGTGAAACATGTTCCATTGATTTGTGACAATGAGAGTGCTATTAAGATTGCACACAATACCGTGCAACATTCTCGAACTAAGCATATTTAAGTTCGTCATCATTTCATTCGAGATCATGTTGCTAAAGGGGACATTGATCTTAAGCATGTTCGTGCCGATAAGCAATTGGCGGATATATTCACCAAACCGCTTGATGAGAAAGACTTTTACCATTTGAGAGGTGAATTGAACATCATTGATGCTTCAAACTTGGAGTAGGAACTCCATTTGGATACATGCAAGGCATGAATCTATGTCCAATCCTTGATATTTCTTTCATAATGCTATTTACATGTCTTGGATATATTTGCACCCTTGCATGTTATCTAACCCTTGTAGGTACTTGGATGAATCTAAATCTATGAGATTGCAACTCTCTCACATCTTGAGCAATCTCTACATCACCAAGTCTCTACAATACGGTGGTTGATGACAAGGAAGCACGAAACCCTTCAACATATCCTTTGACAAATTATATGTAAAAAAATTCATGATTGTCATTTTGGATACACAAGTGTTGTTCCTTGAAAAACTAACCCATGTAGGTATATGAACTCAAATTACAAGTGGTGCTCCCAACTCTTGATGAGCTACATCAACCTTGAGCAACCCACACAAGTTCAACTACATGACCAAGATCAACACCACCACCCAAGGTATGTTATTCCATCTTTGAGAAGCTTTACTCCAAGTCATGGGTCAAAGCAGCTCAACAAGATGTGAATACATCAAATGCTTAAACGAAAAATGGTAACCCCATTCTGAGCTTAAACGATGAGTATGACATATGATCAAGTGCTCTCACTTGACTCCTTAGTCAATATACTCTAACATAGGTGACTTTGTCACCGCCCAATTCTAGATGAAGTTCTCTAGTGTTTCTTTGAGTTTTTGCATTTTGACATTTGCATATTTATTCCCTCTTCTTTATAAAAAAACTTCCTCTAGATTTTCTTTTCTTTTTTATTTTTGTTCTGCATTCCCTGCATCCAATTCTTTGCAAATCTTTCAGCTAATTGTGACACCCCCGGTTCAATCGTACACTAATCATGCACGCAAATGTGTATTATCAAGATCAGGGACTCACGGGAAGATATCAGAACACAACTCTACAAATAAAATAAGTCATACAAGCATCATAATACAAGCCAGGGGTTGCGAGGGCTCGAATACAAGTGCTCGATCATAGACGAGTCAGCGGAAGCAACAATATCTGAGTATAGACATAAGTTAAACAAGTTGCCATAAAATGGCTAGCACAAACTGGGATGCAGATCGAAAGAGGTGCAGGCCTCCTGCCTGGGATCGAGCCCGCGTCTGATGCGGCACCGATGGCCCTGAGAGCCGTCTTGTGAGCCTCCTTGATCAGCTCCACGTCACCGACGAGCCTGTTGCCGACTGGAGTCGGTTGGCTCCACTGACCCGATGTTGGTCGACTCTGACACAGCGTCGCTCGACGCGTTCCCCACCAACGTGTTGGTCTACGATGATCCGCTTCATCGCGCAGACAGCGGCGGCAGCACCATCATGGAAGTGCTCGTCATCAGCCACGGCGAGCACTCTGGCGGAGGTGGCTAGGACCCGTTGCAGGTAGCGATGCAAGACCTGGCTGCGCCCATTCCGGAAGACGCCGACGCTAAGACGCTGGAAGCATGCCGCGTCTAGCTCGTTGAGAGCGCCAACCGGCTGGCCAGCATGAGACGCCTTGCATAGGCCTACCAGCGGGAGATGGACCGTGTCGTTGGGGGCACGCCGGCTCCTGGTGGGCCTAGCCGCATTGGCATGGTCCGGCAGCGTGGCGCGACCATCGCCAGCATGTTCGGGACGGATCGTCCCATCTACGCCATGCCTGCGGAGAACATACGAGATGCCTAGGCGGCAGCAGACGAGCTAGAAAAGCTCGAGGGTGACGAGCGTTGCCACATGACGGAGCGAGTTCAGCAGCTCCTCGACGCGGCTGCTGAGCAGCAAGATGTCGGGTGCCACACATAAGCGCCCAACTGGCGAAACGACGATCCGCCTCCTCGACGAGACCAAGGCGCGACATCCCGGACGCCGACTGGTGGCATTCGTGATAGAATAGACAAGGAGCCGGCTGCCAGCCGCAGCCGGACTCACATCACCATCGAACGCGACCAAGACGGCCGCCCGAGAGCAGTGCGGCGGTGAGATGACTGTCTACCTCCTCCTCCTCGCAGGGAGAGGCGCATTTCCCCACCGCCTGTTGATCACCCATCACTCAGCGACCGCCTTGGCCACCGAGAAGGAGTCGGAGAAAACGATGCCCGCCACCGGATCGATCACCTCAATCGATCCCTGGCACTAGAAGAGGAAGATGAGCTAGGTTCGCCTTGTTTTGGCCCCCGCATCTGAGATGAGCCCTTCCCCAAAGGATTCACTCTCCCAAGAGATACACCCAAGTACACCGACTCCGTGAAGCCGGAGGACTGGCTCGTCGACTACTCCATAGCCGTCAGCATCACCAACGGCAACAAGCGCGTTGCCGTGAAGTACGTTCCGCTCATGCTCCAGGGCATGGCCCGGACGTGGCTGAACAGCCTGAAGCCCCGCAGCATCAACAGCTGGGTTGATTTCACTGAAGCATTCATCCGCAACTTCACTAGCACGTACAAGCGGCCGCCCAAGCCTCGCCAGCTCTCCTTATGCGTCCAAGGCCCCAACGAGTCGGCTCGCGACTATCTCACGCGCTGGGCCGAGTTGCGCAACTCGTGCAAGGGCGTGCACGAGGTGCAAGCCATCTAGTACTTCACTACCAGGTGCCGAGAGGGCACCCTCCTCAAGCACAAGCTTCTCTGCGACGAGCCGGTGACCCTCGATGAACTACTGATCATAGCAGACAAGTACGCCACGGCCGACTCCTCCATGAAGGCGGAGATTCAAGTCAACTTGTCGGGCAAGGTGGCCCCTCAAGCTCCTCGGACCCCGGCTGGTGACGCCAGTCGGTGACAACAACCGAACGACAACAAGCGCAAGGACATGCAGCCGGCTTCCACAAGCCGGCAAGTGTCAACAGTTGAATATCAGCAACCAGAGGGGCAGCCTTCTCCCAACTGCCAGAAGGGTGGCAAGCCCAACTGGCTGTCCGCCTTCTCGTACGAGCAGACTCTCGATGCACCCTGCAAGTTCCATAGCAGTGCGAAGCCGTCTAATCACACCACTCGGAAGTTCCACTGGCTCACCAGGATCGCCAAGGGTGACGGACTCTAGCCTCCTCCGCCAGCCGGCCCACCGCCTCCTCCTCCACAGCAGCCGGCGGCTCGGCCAGTCGGCGCCCTACAAGATGATTATCCTTAAGAGCATGGAGCTTATGTCATGTTCACCAGCGTGGCCGACGACAGGCACAGCAGACGGCAATAGCAACAAGAAGTAAATGCAGTAGCATCAGAGACCCCCCGAGTTCATGCATTGGTTTGAGAAGCCCATCAACTGGAGCAGAGCCGACCACCCGAAGGTGATGCCCAATCCCGGCTCTTATGCCCTTGTGTTGGATGCCACGTTTGCTACGGAGAGGCGAGCTGCTCGCTTCTCCCGAGTTCTTATAGATGGCGGTAGTAGCATCAACATTCTGTACAAAGATACCATGGAGAAGTTGGGAATCAAGCAGAGACATCGTCAGCCCAGCCGGACTGTTTTCTATCACATAGTTCCTGGCCTTTCCTGCTCACCAATCGGCAAGACTCAGATAGATGTCCTCTTCGGGGACAAAAATCATTTCCGCCGAGAGCCAGTTTGGTTTGAGTTGGTAGACCTTGAGAGCCCCTATCACGCATTACTTGGCCGTCCTACCCTGGCCAAGTTCATGGCGGTCCCCCACTATGCTTACCTAAAGATGAAGATACCGAGCTCCAGGGGAATCCTGACCATAGCAGGAGACTACAAGAAGTCATCTGCCTGCACAGCAAAGAGTAGCCGGTTGGCCGACTCCCTCGTGATCGCAGCTGAGAAGCGGATCCTTAACCAGGTTGTGGTGATGGCACGCAAGCAGCCGGAAATGTCACCCAGCCCCAAGGAGTCGGAAGCCGAGGGCTCGTTCAAGCCGGCCAAAGAAACGAAGAAGATACCCTTGGACCCGAAGCACCCGGAGAGGTACGCTGTCATAGGTGCAAACCTTGACAGCAAATAGGAAGGCGAGCTCGTCGATTTCCTCCTTGAGAATTGGGACATCTTTGCATGGTCTCCCAAGGACATGCCGGGATTCCCGGCGGAATTCGCCGAGCACAAGCTACACGTCCGGTCTGATGCCAAGCCAGTCAGGCAGCCCTTGTGTCGCCTGTCGGAAGAGAAGAGAAGAGTTGTTGGAGAAGAGATAGCCCGGCTTCTAGCAGCCGGCTTCATCATGGAAGTGTTCTTTCCAGAGTGGTTAGCCAATCCGGTCCTAGTGCTGAAGAAGAACAAGCAGTGGCGCATGTGTATTGATTATACCATCCTCAACAAAGCATGCCCCAAAGACCCATTTGCCCTGCCAATAATCGACCAAGTGATTGACTCCACAGCCGGATGCGAGTTGTTAAGCTTTTTGGATGCATACTCAGGGTATCACCAGATCAAGCTGAACCCGGTCGACAGGCTAAAGACCGCCTTCATCACGCCATTCGGAGCCTTCTGCTACCTAACCATGACGTTCGGCTTGAGAATTGCCGGCGCCACGTTCCAACATTGCATGCAGAAGTGTCTCCTCAAGCAACTCGGCAGAAACGCCCACATCTATGTGGACGATGTGGTGGTGAAGACGGAGAAGCGTGGAACGCTGCTAGAAGACCTCAAGGAGACCTTTGAGAATTTGCGCCGATTTCAGATCAAGCTCAACCCGGAGAAATGCGTCTTTGGAGTGCCAGTCGGCCAGCTTCTTGGCTTTCTGGTTTCAGAGCACGGCATAGAGTGCAAACCCGTGAAGATCAAGGCCATCGAAAGGATGGAGGTGCCCACCCGACTGCTGGATGTGCAAAAATTTACCGGCTGCTTGGCATCCATCAGCTGTTTCATTAGTCGGCTGGGCGAGAAGGCCCTTCCCCTGTACCAGCTCATGAAGAAGACCACCTTTTTTGAATGTAATGACAAAGCGGATGAAGCTTTTCTCCAGCTCAAGAAGATGTTGACCACTCCGCCTGTCCTGGAGGCTCCGACTCCTAAGGAGCCCATGCTCCTCTACATCGCCGCCACCAGTCGGGTGGTCAGCACAGTCATAGTTGTGGAACGCAAAGAAGAAGGCAAAGCACTACCTGTCCAGAGACCGGTGTATTACCTGAGTGAAGTGTTGTCCACCTCCAAGCAAAACTACCCCCACTACCAGAAGATATGCTACGGCATGCACTTTGCCGCCAAAAAGCTGAAGCCATACTTCCAAGAGCACCCAATCACTGTGGTCTGCACAGCTCCACTTGCTGAGATCATTGGAAGCCGAGATTCCTCACGCCGAGTGGCCAAATGGGCCATAGATTTGGCCCCCTACACCATCTACTACCAGCCTCGCACCGCCATCAAGTCACAGCCACTGGCCGACTTCCTCGTCGACTGGGCCGAGACCCAGTACCTGCCGCCAGCGCCAGACTCCACCCATTGGCGAATGCAATTTGATGGTACCAAGATGCACACCGGTTTGGGAGCCGGCATCGTCCTCACCTCTCCCAAAGGCAACAAGCTCAAATATGTGCTGCAAATCCACTTTGCGGCCTCCAACAACATCGCTGAATACAAAGCACTCATTCACGGGCTCCGGTTTGCCAAGGAACTCGGCATTCGCCGGATCCTGTGCTATAGTGATTCCGACTTGGTGGTCCAGCAGTCGTCAGGCGACTAGGATGCAAAGGATTCAAACATGGCGAGCTACCGTTTCCTCGTACAGCAACTCAGTGGATACTTCGAAGGGTGCGAGTTCCTCCATGTGCCAAGAAATGACAACGAGCAAGCTGACGCCTTGGCACGAATCGGCTCTACCCAGCAAGCAATACCAGTCGGCGTCGCCCTGCAACGTCTCCTCAAGCCGTCTGTCAAGCCATCGCCAGAGTAGGATTCCATCTTTGTGCCGGCTCCTCCTGAAGTAGTCGGATCCGACTTAAGGACCCCAGCAGCCGGCACGGGGAATTCAGCAGGCTACCAGGGGACTGCAGCAGCCGCACCCGGCTCGAGGACTTCAGAACCCGACCCAGCGACTGCAGCAGTCGGCCCGGGGACTTCATCGACTAAGCAAACGGCAGCCGACTCCAACCCACCGCCTCCCGGCCCAACCGCCCTCGTGCAAGTAGAAGTCCTAACAGTCAAATAAATTGCAGCACCTTCGTGGGCCCAACCCATCCTCAACTTTTTGGTAAACAAAGAGCTGCCGACTCATGAGATCTCGGCCCGGCAAGTGCAACGCCGGGCAGCAGCATACACCATAGTCAACAGAGAGTTTGTGAGCCGCAGCGTCACTGGTGTTTATCAACGCTGCGTAGAGCCGGAGCAAGGCCAAGCAATCCTCAAAGATATCCATCAAGGCGAGTGTGGTCACCATGTAGCTTCAACAGCACTCGTGGCCAAAGCTCTCCGCCACGGTTTTTTCTGGCCGACTGCTCTAGAAGACGCCAAGGACTTAGTCCAGAAATGCAAAGGGTGCCAGAAGTTTCGTTCAAAGCCACACCAGCCGGCTTCTGCACTCAAGACTATTCCCATTGTCTGGCTCTTTGCCCTCTGGGGCCTAGACATGGTGGGACCATTCAAGACGGCACAAGGCGGCATGACTCATCTGCTTGTCGCGGTGGACAAGTTCACCAAGTGGATAGAAGCAAAGCCAATTAAGAAGTTGAATGGTCCGACTGCTGTGACTTCATCTCTGACATCACCATCCGGTATGGCATACCACACAGCATCATCACCGACAACGGCATAAACTTTGCCAAAGGCGCCTTGGCCCGTTTCTGCGTGACGCAGAGCATCCGCCTAGACCTAGCGTATGTTGCCCATCCGCAGTCAAACGGCCAGGTGGAGCGAGCAAATGGCCTCATCTTATCTGGCATCAAGCCCCGACTGGTCGAGCCTCTGGAGCGGTCGGTCGGCTGTTGGCTCGATGAGCTGCCGGTCGTCCTCTGGAGCCTGCGCACAACTCAGAACAAGTCAACCGGCTTTACGCCTTTCTTCCTCGTCTACGGTGCCGAAGCCGTCATCCCGACGGACATAGAATTCAACTCCCCTCGAATTACCATGTACACCGAGAAAGAGGCAGAAGAAGCACGACAAGACGGCATCGATCTGCTGGAAGAGGGCCGATTGTTGGCACTTAGCCGGTCCACCATCTACCGGCAGAACCTGCGCCGATACTACAACCGAAAGGTCAAGCCAAGATCCTTCCAAGAAGGAGATCTTGTGCTCCGGCTGATCTAGCGAACAGCCGGCCAGCACAAGCTCTCGGCACCTTGGGAACGCCCCTTCATCATCAGCAACGTGTTGGGCAACGACTCCTACTACCTCATCGACGCTCACAATCCTCGAGCACGCAAAAGAGATGACTTCGGCAAGGAGACAGAGCAACCATGGAATGCGAACCTCCTTCGAAGGTTTTACAGTTGATGCAGTATGTACCACGCCAACTTTTGTATTAAGTACGAAGACTCCGGGTCCCCCGAGAAGAGCTCGGGGACTGCCCTCTTTTATCTATATGATAAATATTATTCCTGTCATTTGTGTTAATTCATTAGTCCGTCTGGCACCAGGTTCGACCAGTCGACCCGGGGACTTGCCGCCTTGTACTATGAAATGCTTCCTATAGCCGGACAAGTAATGTGTTGGCACTTAAGCTTTCTCCTGCTAGAAGTCGTAGATCGCAGAGCGACTGTTCGGTCGGCAGGAGTGAAGGCAGAAAGGGTGTCTGCATGAAAGATGGCTAAGGACCCAAAGCATACGCATAATCTAAGCTGGCTTCCCGCCTCATCGACCGGCTGTTAAGCAGCCGACCTGCCGGTTTCTACTTAACTTGCTAGAAAACTCTAATCAGCTAAGTACTTGCCTCCCCGAAAGTGGCTAAGTACTTGACCTAGCCACAGTCCGCAGAGCAGCTGTTCGGCTGGCAAGACGGCAACCGAGGGAAGGTGGCAAAGGAAAAAAATCCAAAGAGCAGAAAGCAAGGAAAGATAGAACTCGGCTAAAATATTTACACATCAAAAGGCCCTTGGCCGGTATCCAACAAGAGTTTGAAATACACCCCGCGGGTGGAATTGTGTGAAATTAACGAAGTTTGTCGAGACTGATAAGCAGGAAGAAACAAAGGTAAAATGGTGGCCTAGGAAGCAGCAGACGGGGCGGCAGGATGGTAGAGTCGGTGGTGCCGGCTGGTTGAGTGGCCGGCTGGTTGGTCTCCGCTTGGTCGCCTTCAGCAGCATCCGGCTCGCTCGGGCGTGGCTCGTTGCTGGAGGCACGGTCGAGTTGAGGCTGGCCGTCCGCTCCGACCTCTGGCGCCTCTTCTTCACCTTCCTCCTCCTCTTCGTCTTCTCCCTTGTCGCTCGAGTCGATCACCTCGGCCGAGTCCTCGCCATCCTCCGGGTTCAGCCCAAACCACTCTAGTGGCGCCTCAGCACCGTTCTCGGCCAGTTCTGGGATGAAGATGATGGTGTTGGTCTACTCGGCGATTGTCGCCGCCCGCTTGACAAGATCATCCTCCACCGCCACCAGCTCCTCCTGGGCTTCCAGTTGAAATGTGGTCAACTGGGCTAGATCTAGCCCAGGGTACCACGCCTTGACGAACTCCAAGGCCCGGCGTGACCCAGATCTGGGACAAGGAGCCCTTCCACGCCTCAAGACGATCGGCCGCCACCTCCAGCCAATCGGCAGTCCGGCTGGGTGTGCGCGGAGCAGGCATGTCTGGCCACAGGACGGCGATCGCCTGGGCACCGACACGCTGAAGGTGGCGCAACATCTAATGAGCCGGCCGAAGACGAGCCTGGATGCTGAGAAGTTGCTCGCCAAGAGTGCGGGGGGCGTCGGCAGCTATCTGCTCGCCTTCTGCCCTCCGTCCCTCCCGATCGGCCTCGATAGCCTGGTTGGCAGCACCAGAGTGACCTGGGAAGAAGTCTGCTCGGATCAAAAAGCAAAGAGTTAGATCAGAAACAAGAAGTCAGCTAGATCAGAGGCCGACGGCTTGAAGAAATAGTAAAGAGGGCAGCTTACCGTCGACCACGTCTTCAATCTCGCCGAAGCCGGCAGTCAGCATTGCCTCCTTGTCGGTCCAGGCGGAGTGTTCGGCCGCGAACTCAGCAAGGAGGCTGGTTTCCTTGTCCTTTGCTTCCTTCTAGGCCTTTTTGAGAAGCTCCGCCAGCTGCGTGACCAGCCGGTCACGCTCCTCGACCAGCTTGTTGCAGTCCGCCTCCTTGGCGCACAGCGCGGTGTTGGCTTCGCCCAGCTGCTGCTGCAGGGTGGCGTTGGCCTCTGCAAAAGAAGAAGAAGAAAAGGAAACCAATAATCATCAAAGAAAGATGGAGTTGCCAAGAAGACCCGGCCCGACTGCTCAGCAGCCGGCCCGAATCTCGGGGACTACAGCCCGCGGGTGCGCCAGTGCGCCCCAGCGGAGAAGGAAGCTATCAAATATCAACAAAAAGAAAAGCAGTTGCCAGGAAGATCCGGCCCGACTGCTCAGCAGTCGGCCTGAATCTCGGGGACTACAGCCCGAGGGTGCGCCAGCGTGCCCCCGCAGAGAAAGAAGAAGACATACCCCGGCTCTCCGACAAGTCGACGGCACGTTGATCCAACTCCTGGACTTTGGAGTTGAAGGTGGCTGCACGGAGGTTATGATAGTCCTGCAGCAAAGATATTAGTACTCGAAGCTTGCTAACTAAAGTTCCGAGCCGCCTGCTCAGCAGCCGTCCCTAAACTCGGGGACTACACCCAGTGGGTGCGCTGGCGCGCCCCCACGAAGCAACACGAGAATTAAAAACAAAGAAGCAAGAGGCATACCCGGATAGCCTCTCGTGATTCGAGGAACGCCTTGTTGTAGTGCTTGAGAGCGCCGGCCTCAGCGCGGAGTTTGGCTTGAACGTCCAGGATCGCCTTGTTCAGAGGGCCCGTCCTGCCTCCCTGCACCCACTCAGTGGGCACGGCGCTGGTAGCCTTGGCATATGGGATTAAAGACCTTCCGGTGCCAGTCTCCAGCGGGCGTGGCGCCGAGGCCGCCTTCGTGATCCGGCGGTGTAAGGGTGTGCGGAATCCCGGGAGTCGGGCCCATCACCATCTCGTCTCCGGCTGGTGGCGCCGGCGGTTCGGTCGGCTGCTTGTCTCGCGCCTCCTCAGAAGGTGGTTGCGGGGGAACGATTACGTCCGGCATGGCGACGTCGCCGCTGTCCCTCTCCATGATTGGGTGCTCGTCGCCGGCTCCCCCAGTCTGCGCCACAAACTCCGGTGGTGGCAGCGCAAAGTTTAGGGGGGTGACAAATATCGCCAACTGACGGCGTGCGGCTTCCTCGGCCTGCTTCTTCGCCGCGGTGGCGGCCTCGGCCTCCGCCAGCTTCTTCAAGGTGGCGGCCTCCGCCCTGTCCGCCTCCGCCTTCTCCAGGCGGGCGGCTTCCTGCTCCTCGCATGCCTCCTACGCGTTTCGCTCCGTCGCCTCCCGGAGGTCGGCGGCCGGATCGATTCGCCGGGTGGTGGTGGAAGTCTCCGCCGACCCCACGATGGAGGCGGCGGCCGACTTCTCAAGAGAGAGCGGAGCCCTAAGAATCAATAAAATAAAACAAAGGAAGTTCAGAAGGAATCAACAAGGAAGAAGACCACAAGGGAAAGATACTTACGTCGTCTCCATAGGAGGCGCCTTTGGGAGCTTCTGGTACTTGGCCGCCTTCGTTGCGGCCTCCTTCCGCCTGGTCGCGGCGGTCGGATTCTTGGCCTTCTTCGGCGCGCTGCCGAACAAGACGGCACCTTGCTTACGCTTACGCGTGCCGCCTCAAGCAGTCGGCTCGACGAAGGGGCCCGCGTATGCCCTGCCGGCGCCCCGTGCTGGACGCCGCTCTTCTTCCTCCTCCTCGTCATCAGGCCAGGTCTTGATGCCGCCTTCCTTAGAGCCGCCTGCTTCGTAGACGCCGCCCGTTGCGGTGTCCTCCAAGGCGGCCGCCCCCAAGTCGGGGTCGTCCACATCGCTTACCGCCCGGTTCGGCTGGTAGTCGCCACCCGCCCCTACGATGGCGGCCATGGCGTCCGACATGTAGATCTGTTTCAAGCGGCGAGAGGCCGGTTGATCAAGACCAAGATTGAGACCAGGACAAGTGTCCAGGAAGAAAGAATTGGAAACTTACCATAGGTGGCGGGTCGGCTCGGGAATACGGCTGTTTGCCGAAACTCCAAGATCCCTCCAGCTTGAGGCCGGAGATCTCGTTCACCAAGTTGGCGACCTCGGCAGCCGGCATCTCCTTGGTGCTCAGCCGGCACGGGTCGCGATGCCTGCTCATCCGGCTGATCAGGTGCGGCCGGCCTTGGAGCGGGAGAACCCGGCGCTCGACGAAAGCGACCAGCAAGTCAGATGCCTTGAGGCCTTCGGTTGCGGTCAGCTCCCGGAGCTGCTGGATGGCGGCGGCACCGTCTGCTGACACCGGCTTCGGCTTGTAGGCCCAGCTGGCCCGAGACTAGGCAGGCGGGCCGGCTATGTAAGCCGGCAGGTTGAGGAAGTCGACAGCCGGGTCCACGTTCTCCACGTAGAAGTAAGATTGCTGCCACATCTTGACCGACTATGGCAGCTTGATGGTGGGGGAGGCGTTCTTCAGCGACGGCCGGCGAACTGCGATGAAGGCACCGCACTGGGCAGCCACCTCCCGGACGGAAGTGCCCAGCTTGGTGTAGAAAAACGCCCCCCACAGCTCGACGGTGGGGAGGATGCCGAAATAGCCTTCGCACAGCGTGACGAAGGCGGCTAGGAGCATCACGATGTTGGGCGTGAGATGATAAGGCTGGAGGTGGTAGGATTCGAGGAACGAGCGGAGGAAGCTGCTCGCCGGTAGGCCGAAGCCGCAGATGAAGTGCGAGCAGAAGAAAACCCGCTCGCCCTCCCCCGGCGCCGGCGAGATCTCCCCCTCCGGCGGCACGCGTGCCTTCATGTTGCCCGCGTCGGGAAGACGCCGCGTCTCGCGGAGGAAGGCGATGTGGTCCTCATTGACGTTGGACCCGTCCCAGTCCCCTCCTCGCTCACGCGCCATGGAGGGCTCGACGAGGAAAGGGCGCCGCAAGGGAGCCGAGAATGGAGCAGAGCAAAGTGGGCTCGGGCGGACGAGCTCGGTGGGGACAAGCTGCGGCAGCGCTTCGGCGGAGCTCGGAGGCGCTACGACGAGAGGATGAAGAATGAGGGAGAATGGGTTGGAGGGGCACGCGTGCTTCTCCGCTCCCTCTCCTCCTCTACTTATAGCCTACGGGCTACGAAGCCGAGGGGCGGGCGTGGGATCGTGGGATTAACTGTGCCCACGACCCCACGCTCCTGCCTTTACCCGCGGGGAAACCCAACTGCCCGCCTCGGCCGCAGCGGATCCGCTCGCGTGCCGAGGCCCAGTGGTGGCGGGCCCAGCCTGCAGTCGCTTCCCATCACGAGCGTGGGCTGGCAGGCTGACCCGGCTGGCTGGCGCCATGTGGCACGCCCATGATGGGCGGCGGGCCGAGAGGCTTAGCTAGCATGCCACCTGGTTCCTTCCGATGCATTCGAAATTCCAGAAAGATCCGACTGAACGTACCCGACTCCTGTTGGCCGGCTTTCCAGGAGTCGAATGAAGTTTCCTTCAGAGCACCTGGAGGAGGAAACTGTTGAGTCTCCTTGGCTCCTCAGCCGCGGTACCTCACCAGCTTCGGGGACTGCTGTCGGATTAATGGGCCACGGGTAGCCTAACCCAAGCCCCAAAGCCTTTCAAGACATCGGGGCCGGCTGTGCCCCTCAAGACGACAAGATAGATCTACGCCTTCTGGCAGCCGGCTAGCCGAACGGCCGACTGGCCAGAAGGTGGTCATGCTCAGGAAGGCGGCTCCAAGACGGGCAGACTCCCAGCATGCGGCCTCCAAAGAGGCCGATTCCTGGCAGTCGGCCCAAGGCGCCCTTAGAGTTTTCACCTCCATTAAAGAGACAAGACAGGGTGTGGCAGCAGTATAGCCCATCCCCCGTATCCAGGGCCATGGCCACAGTCCTCCGTACAGGCGGAGATCTCCGCCCGGTGCAGCACTGTTGCCACTCCGCCCCTGACGTCATCCCTGACACGTGAAGCCTTGTTCCCTCGACCGCTTGTCGGTACGGCCCGAAGAGGGCGGGCCCTGCCGGTCAGCGAGAGCTCGGAAGACGGCGGGGGCCTCGCCAATCGGACCCAAAGGAGGCCGGCTCCCAGCAGTCGGCCCGTTCCTCCCTCAGGGCCCCATGCACCATTAACCAGATACGACACGGAGTGGCTACAGCGATCTCCCACCAGGCGGCGGGACTGTAGCCACGCCCCCCTGACCAAGCAAGCGTCATTAGCATCACGGCTACAGTAATCCACAGCCGGCAAGACCCGTGAGCGGCGGAGGCGGCCTGTCGGCTCCGTACCAGACCAACCGGCGGGACCCACCAGGCGGCGAGCCCAGGCAGTCGGCAGAGAAGCCGGCGACCAGAGAGACTGACAGCCGGGTCCTACACCCGGCCAGATACCATTTTACCCCTGGGGGTAGGCCTATATAAACCCCAGGGCACCCATGCAAAGGGTTCCAACCTGTTAGAATCATACTCACACCTAGTGGGAGAGGAGAGCTAGCCTTGCCTTCTTCTACCTCTAGCATACAGCTCGAGGAGCACCATTGTACCCACTAGTGCCTTAGTGAACATGCGGAGACCCCGCAGAGCAGGACTAGGGGTGTTATCTCCTAGGAGAGCCCCGAACCTGGGTAAAGTGTGACGGCATTCGTGTCTACGCCTCATCCCGCTTCCAGGCACCGGCAACGTTCTACTCGCTCCCACCATGATAAGCCATCAATTGGCATATGTCGCACCCAACCCCCAACATGTTCCCTATCTTCTCCCAGTATCCCATGCAAGATTCAGGGGGAGCAAGACATCTAAGGGAAGGAAATCCTTGAATTCATTGCATATCTTTACCTTTGGGGACATATCTATATCCAATAGAGTACTCAGTACTCACTCTCTACATGTCATCCCAGTCTTGGTACTCTTGTGGTTTCTTTGTTTGCTTTGGCTAGTAGATGTATCGGTGTTATCTAACCTTGTTTACTCAGGCTCATTCCTTCCTAAGCCAACTCAAGACCACAAGGTAAGTATATGCATCACACTCATGTGCATGAGGATTTCTTGCTGATGTACATATTGTTTGCAAGAAGGACTCATGAGCATGAAGGTACATTTCCTATACTCACATCATTTGCTCTGATGCATATAGCCAAGATACATGTAACACATTTCTTTCTCTGTCATGCTTATGCATTCACATGCTCCTATATTCCATATTTACATGATTGCATATATGTAGGGGGGCCTATGCATGTTACATGTCTTTCCAAAGCTTTACTCGTTTTTCTATATATCTTTATCTAAAGCTTTGATGTATGTTGTCATCAATTACCGAAAAGGGGGGGATTGAAAGAACAAGTGCTCCCTGGGTGATCTTGGTAATTAATGTCAACATATCTCTTGTTGGACTAATGTTTTCACCTAGTATATTTCAGATAAGTTCAACAATGGAGTGGCGTGGACAAGAAGATGTGGAACCCCTTCAAGATGATAAGGACAAAGGATTGGCTCAAGCTCAAGACTCTGCATTTTCTATTTTAGTGATCCAAGATCACATTGAGTCCATAAGAAAGCCAATACTATTAAGAGGGGGTGAGGTTTGCTCAATGGCTTGCTTGCTCAAAGTGCTTAGTGATATGTGTCGGATTTCGGGTTCCGGCAGACCCTTGAGGTTCGAACTCTAGGGTGTGCGCGGAGACTTCGCCCTCTACCTCTCCGTCTCGCAAAGATCTGAACTACCGAAAGAACAGCACAAGAGACACGAGGTTTATACTAGTTCGGGCCACCATTGTGGTGTAATACCCTACTCTAGTTTGTGGTGGGTGGATTGCCCCTTGGGCTGATGAAGATTAACAGTACAAGGAAGAACAGCCTCGCGAGGGTCTGCTCTTAGCAAGGACGATGAACTGCTAGGAGGAGTTCGGCCGCCCTTCTCTCTCTCTCTCTCTCTCTCTCTCTCTCTCTCTCTCTCTCTCTCTCTCTCTCGCTCTCTCTCTCTCTCTTCGTTGCTTGATGATCCGATCCTCTCGTCCCTGGGGGTGGCTAGTCCTATTTATAAGCAAAGGCCCTGGGCCTCTTCCCAAATATTGAGCGGGAAGGGCGCCAACAATTGGCCATTTTGAAGGGGAACATCTTGTACACTTATCCTGACTAAAGTTGGTCCTCGCCTGCCAAAGGCCCTGTGGTTACGCCGTTCTGGGCTCCACGATGACCTCCTTCCCACCGTTGGACTGGTCTTGGTCTCGTTGCACCGAAATAGATGCCTTTGCTTGATCCTCTCGCCTGCGCTTGCCCCCTTTGCACCAAAGAGGAAAGGGAGTCACTGCGCGGACTGGCGCCCGCCTGGCACTCTTGGTCGTCATGGCTTGCGTCATGGGCACCTCGTGAGGTGCCCCGCCATGATCTCTCCGCCTCCTCGTGAGCCAGCCTGGTGAGGCCGCGCCTGAGGGAGCTCCGTGTCGTCCGCCCCGCGAGGGTCTTGAGTCTTGTGTTGATGAAGATGGGCCGTGCTGGGGCCCCTTTAAGCCACGCCGCAGGCCGCAGGCAGGCAAGTCTGGGGACCCCCGTTCCCAGAACACCGACAGTAGCCCCCGGGCCCAAGGCGCGCCCTGGCTTGGCCGTGCTGAGAAGTGAAAGGGCAAGGGCGAAGCACCGCGGGCCCTAAAAGCCTGCGGCCTCAGGCGCCGCGTGGCGGTTGATTGGACGTGGGCGGCACTGTTCCCCCACGTCTCCTTATTTTGCGCCTTGCTAGGCGGATTTGTAGTTGTACACAGCCGCTCCCCTTCCTGTCGCTCGAGCGTCCTTTGCTCTTTCTCCCTTCGAATGCCAGCTTCTGCTCCCAATCCAATCTCGAATCTTCCCTCTCCTCCCCATTGCCATGGCTCCGACGAAGAAGGAGAGAGGGAAGAAGCCCATACCTCCGTCTTGCTCGCCGCCATCGGTGGCCCCCGCCGTCGGCCGGTCGATCATACTCAATCGAGAGTGCCTGGGCAAGCTCAGCTCGGCTCTGGCCACCATCTTCAACGAGTGTGGGAGGACGACGGCCTGGCCTACGTCTCACTTCCCCACTGACAGGATAATCACTGAGGTCCATTATTTTGCTGACGCCTTGTGGGCGTGTCTGGTTCCCCCCTTTTCCGATTTCTTCAAGGCCGTCCTCTCCCATTACCAGATTCATATGATGCATCTGGGTCCTGAATTCATCACCCTTCTTTCGGTCTTCGCCTTTGTTTGCGAGGCAATGATGGGCATCTCTCCTTCCGTCGCCTTGCTGTGCCACTTCTTCTCTCTGCGCCACGCCGACCCTACCCAATGCTCGGCGTGTGTGAACTTCGTCGCCGTGCCTGAGACTGCGGCCTCGGGGATTGACTTCACGCTTCCTTCGCCTTCGGCTGGGTTCCGCGAGCGGTTGCTATATGTTGATGTCGGGGTGCCCAACACCCTGCTGTCGACACCAACCTCGCCTGTTGTCCCTAATTCGGGTTGGGGCTAGGAAACGCTCGAGAGCCCCCGGCTTGCTTTTGTTTGGCACCGCTTCAGGTTCTTGAAGTCGATCGGTGTGGCAGCGCCCCAGGTGGTGAAGGAGTTCCTGTTGCGCCGCATTGCCCCTCTCCAGCGCCACTCCCGCCGAATGTGGGCCTTCAGTGGGCATGGTGATCGCATGAGGCTCCAGGAGGAAGACCTGACGCCTGAGGCGCTGAGGACAGTGCTCTTGATCCTGACAGGTGACCCCAACCCGGGCAGCATCCAGCGGGGGGGGGGGGGCTGCTGTACCTCTGCCAGAACAGGGATGACTTTGTGAAGCAGATGCCTATCTTTGATGAATGGGGACTGCGCCCCGCTGGCCTCCAGGGACCTCACGAGAACCCAGTGGTGGTGACTGCTCTCCCAGTCGGCCAAGGCGACTCTTCCTCAAGTGGCGGAGCAAGGAGGCATGAGGCGCCAGAGGCCGAGGGGGCTCCTGATGAGGCGACAACGCCGAGTGATGCTCTCGAGGGAGCAGCTCCCGGGAGCCATGTCGCTGAGGCTGAGGGTGGCGAGCAGCCGCTCCCAGCACCTGGGGCTGAGGCCCTGAGGCCCCGGCCGCGTCTTCTGGCGAGGCGATTGGCAGCATGCGTCAGGCAGTCGCCCCTAACTTGCGGGTTTCTTGGACGATGAAGGCCTGCTTCTCTGCGGACTGCCGCCTGGCCTTCTGCTTCACAGGGCGCACGTTTGGGCACACGTTGAGGTGATGCTCGATGACGCTCCTGGCGATCCCTGCCAATTGATCAGGCTCCCAAGCGAATACTTTCTTATTTGCACGCAGGAACCCGATTAGGGCCTCCTCCTGCTCAGGCTCGAGGTTGGCGCCTATGGTGAAAGTGGCACTGGAGGACCCGTCCTCGTCGACAGGTATCTGCTTGGTTTCTGCCTTGTCCTGGGTGAACAACTGCTTCTTCTTGGCGGGCGCAGCCCCCTTGAGCTCGGGGGTCCCTGCGTCGGCGGGCTATGCCGATGCCGCTATCGTGAAGGTGGGCTTGAGTAACCGCAGAGCGTATCCGGTGTCCCCGTGCACGGTGAGGACACCGCTGCTCCCGGGCATCTTCATGAGGTTGTACGCCGGGTGTGTGGCGGCCATGAAATTGGCCAGCGCTGGGTAGCCGAGGATGCTGTTGTAAGGGAGGCCGATGGGGGCGATGTCGAAGTCAACCATCTCCGTGCGGAAGTTGTCGTAGGTGCCGAAGGTTACTGGGAGTCGGATCTGTCCCAAGGAGCTGGATGATCCGCCCCCAACGCCCGAGAAAGACCGACTGGGTTGCAGCCACTCCCGAGGTATGCAGAGGAGATTGAAGGTCTCAACCGAAAGCACACTGAGGCCCGCGCCGCTGTCGACGAGGGTTCTGGTGACGGCCACCTGGCAGATGGTGGGGGTGCACAACATGGGGAGCGCGCCCGAGCCAGCCAAGTTGGCGGGGTGGTCCTCCGAGCTGAAGGTCAGACCGACCTTGCGCGCCACTTGGTCCGAGGGAGCCCCCTGCCGTGCGGAAACGGCGCTGACCCGGCGGACAAGCGGCTTGACGTGGCGACTTGTGGGCGGCGCCTGCGAGCCGCCCAGGAGGGCCGCGACAATCGGAGGTGTTGATGTAGCGGTGCTGTCATCTGGCCGCACAGGCAGATGCTGGGATGGCACTTGCTGCTCGTTCCCCGCCGGGATGGTGGCGGCGCTGATGGCGGGCGATGGGGAATGACGAGGACGCCCACCGGCGGGGGCCGCCTGGGTGACGCGGGAAGCGATGGCGGTCCGGCGCTCGGCGCGGGCACGACGGGCGTCGGACATGGACGCGACGGTCGGAGGAGAACGGAGCGGTGGAAGAAAAATTCCGGTGCCCCCCTACCTGGCGCGCCAAATGTCGGATTTTTGGTTCCGGCAGACCCTTAAGGTTCGAACCCTGGGGTGCGCGCAAAGTTTATGCCTTCTACCTCCCCGTCTCGCAAAGATCTAACTACTGAAAGAACAACACAAGAGACACGGGGTTTATACTAGTTCGGGCCACCATTGTGGTGTAATACCCTACTCTAGTTTGTGGTGGGTGGATTGCCTCTTGGGCTGATGATGATGAACAATACTAGGAAGAACAGCCTCGCGAGGGTCTGCCCTTAGCTGGGACGATGAACTGCTAGGGGGAGTTCAGCCGCCCTTCTCTCTCTCTCTCTCTCTCTCTCTCTCTCTCTCTCTCTTTGTTGCCTGAGTCTTTCTAGCTGGCTTCTCGTCTGGTCGTGGACTGTGACTGGCTGAGGCGCCCCCCGCGCCCCTCATCTAGAGACGGGTTGGCTCCAGGCCGGGCTTCTGGTGCTGCGCGCCCGGCCGTCGCGAGGTCGCCAGCCCCCAGCCCCCTGCCCGGAGGGGGAGCGATGATTCGTGGCCCCCAGCGCTTGCTTGGGGCAGATGATGGTGTGGAAGACGTGCTCAAGCGCGCTCGGGAGCGCCGTGCTCGTCGCCAAGGGTTCCTCCAAAGGGCAGCTGGTGCGGTGGACCTGCTTGGGGAGGAACTCGCTGATGAAGACGCGCGCCTGGAGGCCGAGGGCCTGCGCCTGGCCGCAGGGAGGTGCGAGCTGGAGGCCGCCATCGCCCTCGCGTGCCAGCAGCGTGATCTCGATGATGCAGAGGCGAAGGTGTTGCTAGAGGCCTCTCGGGTGGCCCGATCCCAGGCTATCGAGGAGGCCCGAGGAGCTGACCGATGGCGAGAGGCTGCGGAGGAGTGGGCTCGTGAGCTCCTGGCCTGGTGCCACTCACTGGAAGAGCAAATGGAGCTGTGCGAGGCGGCCCTCGCGTCGATGAAGGTGGCTTCTGGCGACCCAACCGAGCTCCAGAAGCGCGAAGAGGCGTTGACGTTGGAAGCTGCCGAACGCACCCGCGAGTACGAGCGGCTGGAGATGAGCGAGCGCTTGGTGACGCAGGCGGAAGACGATGTCACTGCACGGGAAGCCCGTGTCCTGGAGGAGGTTGGTCGTCGGGTGGCGATGGCGCGCCAAGACCTCGAGCGCGAGTTCGAGGGGAGGCTGGAGTTGATCCGGGCCGAGGCTGAGGGGAGGACCGCAGCCTTGAGGGCCAAGCGGGAGGAGGCGACGCGGCGGGCCGATGCTTCCCGGGCCGCCCTTGAGGCAGCGCAAGGGGAGTTAGCCGCCTCCCAGGCTGAGGTGCTCCGTCTACGGCAACGAGTGCATCGGATTTCGGGTTCCGGCAGACCCTTAAGGTTCAAACTCTCGGGTGCGCGCGGAGATTATGCCTTCTACCTCCCCGTCTCGCAAAGATCTAACTACTAAAAGAACAACACAAGAGACCCAGGGTTTATACTAGTTCGGGCCACCATTGTGGTGTAATACCCTACTCTAGTTTGTGGTGGGTGGTTTGCCTCTTGGGCTGATGATGATGAACAATACAAGGAAGAACAGCCTCGCGAGGGTCTGCTATTAGCTGGGACGATGAACTGCTAGGGGGAGTTCAGCCGCCCTTCTCTCTCTGTGTTGCCTGAGTCTTTCTAGCTGGCTTCTCGATCTGCCCTCCTACCCTGGGGGTGACTAGTCCTATGTATAGCCAAAGGCCCTGGGCCTCTTCCCAAATATTGAGCGGGAAGGGCGCCAACAATTGGCCAATTTGAAGGGGAACATCTGGTACACTTATCCTGACTAAAGTTGGTCCTCGCCTGCCAAAGGCCCTGTGGTTACGCCGTTCTGGGCTCCACGATGACCTCCTTCCCACCGTTGGACTGGTCTTGGTCTCGTTGCACCGAAATGGATGCCTTTGCTTGATCCTCTCGCCTGCGCTTGCCCCCTTTGCACCAAAGAGGAAAGGGAGACACTGCGCGGGCTGGCGCCCGCCTGGCACCCTTGGTCGTCATGGCTTGCGTCATGGGCACCTCATGAGGTACCCCGCCTTGATCTCTCCGCCTCCTCGCGAGCCAGCCTGATGAGGCCGCGCCTGAGGAAGCGTCGTGTCGTTCGCCCCGCGAGGCTTGGCCCCTCGCGAGGGTCTTGGGTCTTGTGTTGATGAAGATGGGTCGTGCTGGGCCCTCTTTCGAGCCACGCCGCAGGCCGCAGGCATGCAAGTCTGGGGACCCCCGTTCCCAGAACGCCGACAGTAGCCCCGGGCCCAAGGCGCGCCCGGACTTGGCCGTGCTGAGAGGCGAAAGGGCAAGGGCGAAGCGCCGCGGGCCCTAACAGCCTGCGGCCTTGGGTGCCGCGTGGCGGTTGATTGGACGTGGGTGCCTCCGCTTCCCCATGATGCCTCGATGATCGCGCGGATTGGACAAGTCTCTACATGCAAATCGTGTCATGACTACCTGCGATCGTGGAGGCCGACGGTTGGCCTTCGCCGGCAATAAGTACGGCACCGCGCGTGCCCTTCCAGTCCATCTCCCTTTGCTTCTCCTTCTCCTCCATGGCTCCGTCGAGGAGGTTTTCGGCCGCGAAGAAGGGGAAGGCCCACCAGGTCGAGCTTGCTCCTCCTCCACCCAAGCGCGGTCGTGGGCGCCCTCGGAAGCATCCCGTGGCCGCCTCGGCAGCGTCCCGCGGTCATGGAGACGGTTCCCAGCGTGGTGGCGGGCGAGCCACTGTGGACGGGGGACGCACCTTGGTCGCGCGCTCCCCCAGGCCGCGCTTTCGCGCTGCGCACGTGCTGCCGGAGTTCGTCATTTGGTCGGCGGAACCGACTAGCGCCCGGCTCCAACTCCCTCGCTTCCTCCTTGGTGAGCTCCCCGCTGGTGCCCCGGGCGGCCTCTGGCTTCAGGCGGACGGCTGCTGCAGCCGGTCCTCATGGGCTGCGCTGGAGGTCTCCGCCACTGGGAGCTTGGCCTTAACTCGTGGCTGGCAGGCGTTTGCCCGTGCTCGCAGCCTGGGGCGCCGGTGCACCCTGCACTTTAGGTTCGATGGCGATGCCACCCTCTACGTGAGGGTGTTTGGGGAAGATGGCTGCCACGCAGGGTGTTGCCTCGAGGACGACGACCGCGGCCGGGGACCCAGCCCTGACGACGATGGAGGGGGCAGCGCCCGCGCGGTTGGTGGCGCCCGAGGCTCCCCAAGCTTCATCAACTCTTCTTCAAGCGACTCCTCCAGTGGTGGCCGCAGTCAGCCCCCACACCGTCGAGCCTGCTTGGGAGGCGGCGGTTCGTCCGCCCATCGTCGTACCTCGGTGAAGCGCGAGAGGGAGTCCGCTTGAGCCCCGGAGGCATCCCGAGTCGCCTCCGCTGGCCGGTGTGAGGCGAGCCGCGCCGGGCTTGTCCTTTCTTTCCCTTTTGTTTCCTGCGTAAAAGAAAACAGCTGCATGGAGCCCCGCGGGGGCGTGTTGGGGGTTATTGTTGTCAACAATTACCTTGATTTCGTTTTCGCGCTTTTCAGCTGTGTGTCTGCACGTAGATAGTTCCCGGCCCCAGCCATGGGGGGCGACCGACCCAGGCCCTGTGTGTGTGTCACTATGCCCGAGGGGCACGGACGGGAGGGGTGCTCCCACAACGGACCCGGGTCGTGAAACTTTAGAATGATTTAGAACCGGAACCCTTGCGAGGGCGCTCGGCTGCCCTTCCTCGCGAGGCCTTTTGTAAGAGGAATCAAAACGGGGGAGTGAAAATCGATGAAACATAAACCAACGTTGGCAATAATTTCAATAAGACTTCAACTGCGAACAAAGCAAGCCAACTGCGGAAAGCAAATGAAAAAGCCGCGTCCGGCACCTAATCTAGTCTTCGACGTCTTCTCACCAGCGCGGAGCTAAGTGCTGCCACTGGGAGTGGGAGGGAGCCCCAGGGCCTGAGGCCGGCGCTCCTGAGACTCTGGGGCGTGTACAGCCCCACTCATTATTACGTGAGAGTTTCACGGGCGGCAAGCTTCACAGGCGTTGGCCTTCTTCATAGGCTCCGGGCCTTTCTTCTTAGGGGTAATGAGCTTCACAGGCACTTGCCTTCTTCACAGGCTCTGGGCCTTTTCCAAAAAGCGATAATCTTCATAGGCGTTTGCCTTCTTCACAGGCTCTGGGCCTTTTCCAAAAAGGGATAATCTTCACAGGCCCTGGGCCTTTTCCAAAAAGCGATAATCTTCACAGGCGTTTGCCTTCTTCACAGGCTCTGGGCCTTTTCCAAAAAGCGATAATCTTCACAGGCGTTTTCCTTCTTCACAGGCTATGGGCCTTTTAGGGGTAGAACCTCCGGAGGTGCTGGATGTTCCATGCGTTCTGGATCAGTTCCCCCTCCTGAGTCTCCAAGCGCACGGAGCCTGGCCTGGAAACATGAAGAACCTTGAACGGGCCCTCCCACATGGGAGAGAGCTTGTGCAGCCCCTCCCTGGAGAGAATCCGTCTGAGCACGAGGTCTCCTCCCTCGAGGGTCCTGGGGCGGATGTTGCGGCAGTGATATCGTCGTAGCGCCTGTTGGTACCTCGCCGCTCACAGCGCGGCCTCTCGGCGGCGTTCCTCCCCCAGTACGAGGTCCATCCCCCGCATGGCGTCCTGCTGCGCCTCATCGAACGCTAGGACCCGCGCGGAGCGACATCTGACCTCGTGAGGGAGGACTGCTTCAGCTCCATAGACCAGGAAGAACGGGGTCTCCCCAGCCGGCTTGGTCGCGGTTGTGCGGATGGACCACAGCACAGACTGGAGCTCATCGTACCAACCTCTGCCGCAGGCCTCCAGCTTCTTCTTGAATGTCCTGGTCTTGAGGCCCCTCAGGACCTCCGCGTTGGCTCGTTCGGCCTGTCCGTTGCTTCGCGGGTGCGCCATCGAAGCGTAGCATATGTGCGTTCCAAGGTTAGCACAGTATGTTTTGAAGAGGTTACTGGTGAACTGCGAACCGTTGTCTGTGATGATGCGGTTCGGCACCCCGAACCGGCTCACGATGCCCCTGTTGAACTTGACCGCGGAACCCGCGGGGATTGTGCGGACAGCCTCCACTTCTGCCCACTTGGTGAATTTGTCAATGGCGACGTAGAGGTAGCGGTAGCCCCCTGGCGCCCGAGGGAACGGGCCCAGAATGTCCAGCCCCCAGACTGCGAATGGCCACGAAAGGGGTATAGTCTGCAGGCCTCCCGCCGGCTGATGGATCTGTTTGGCGTGAAATTGGCAGGCTTCACAAGCCTTTACCAGTTCCACAGCGTCATTGAGTGCGGTGGGCCAATAGAACCCACTACGGAATGCCTTGCCAAGGAGGGTCCTTGATTACGAGTGATGCCCATAGTCCCTGCTGTGTATGTCCTTCAGCAGTTCCTTTCCTTGCTCCCTGAAAATGCAGCGCAGGGATACGTCGTTCGGCCGCTTCCGGTAGAGCTCTCCATCGCTGATGCAGTATGCCGTTGCCTGCTGCGCCACACGCTCTGCTTCTTCCTCCTTCTCCGGCAGGGCCCCTTGTGTTAAATAACTCCGGAGTTCCGTGATCTAGCACTCCTCCTGAGGTTCCATAGTCAGGAGCAGGCGTGCCTCTGAGGTAGTGCCGCAGGCCGGGGCTCCTGAGGCAGGTGGCTGGGGGAGCACCTCCCGAGGCTGAGAAGTGTTCGATAATGACGGCTGGGCCAAGGGCTTGAAGAGCCGCTCTTCGAAGACGCCAGGCTCCTGAGGTAACCGCCTCGACACCCGTCCAGCGATGTCATCGGCCTCCTGCTTGGTGCCACGGGGCACATGCTTCAATTCCAACCCCTAGAACTGCTTTTCTATCCTGCGGACCTCCGCTAGATAGGCTTCCATGTGCTCATCCTTCGGCTCATACACCTTGTTGGAGAAATTGACAAGGAGCTGCGAATCGCCCTTGACAGTGAGGCGCTTCACCCCCAGAGCTGTCGCGGCCTTCAACCCCGCTATCAGGCCCTCATACTCCGCTATGTTGTTGGAGACCTTTTCTCCTTGCTGGAAACAGAGTTGTACGGCATAGTGGAGCTTGTCCTGAGTGGGTGATATCAGCACCACACCAGCCCCAGCGCCGTGCCTGGAGAACGCCGCATCGAAGTACATGACCCAGCCTTCCGGCGCCTCGCTCCCTGGGGAGAGGGACCGATCCTCGTTGTCCTTGAGGCCTGGTGCCTCCGTCCATTCCGCCACGAAATCCGCTAATGCTGCTCCTTTGATGACCCTGGTCGTGATGAACTCGAGCTGAAACGCCTGCAGTTCTATGTTCCACTCGGCGACCCTTCCGGCTGAGTTAGGGCTCCTGAGCACTCTCTCCAAGGGGTACGACGAGACGACCTTGATGGGGTGATCCTGGAAGTAGTGACGCAGCTTGCGCGAGGCCACCAGTAGCGCGAGGAGGAGCTTCTGAGGCATAGGGTACCGTGCCCTCGCGTCCCGTAACACCGTGCTGACAAAGTAGACTGGGTGCTCAACAAGGCCGAGAGCATCAGTGTTCGTGGCGCCCTCTGGAGGCAAGGGCGCCTCGCGAGGTGACGCGGCCTCGGGAGGTGGACCGTCCAGGCAGGTGGCCTCCCCTGCCTCCGGTGCACTCTTCGGCGTCTGATCTTTCAGCTGCGGTTACGTCTCCTATGGGCCTTCCTTGTTCCTGCTTCGCCTTATCTCGAGCTGCTGTTGTGGTTCTGATTTGGCGCTCCTCCCTAACCGCCACCAGGGCTGCGCTGGCAGAGTAGGGAGTGGCGGCGAGCTAGAGCAGTAGGGGCTCTCGAGGACGCGGAGCCACCATGACTGGGGGACTGTTCAGGTACCTCTTGAGATCTTGAAACGCCTTATCTGCCTCTTCAGTCCATTCAAAGGGCCCCTTCTTCTTCATTAGCTGAAAGAAAGGCAGCGCTCGCTCCCCCAGTTTGGAGATGAAGCGCCCTAGCGCGGTCACGCGCCCAGTGAGCTTCTGCATTTCTCTGAGGGTCTTCGGCGGGCTCATGTCCTCGGACGCCTTGACCTTCTCCGGGTTAGCCTCGATGCCTCGATGGGACACGAGAAAGCCCAAGAACTTACCTGAGGGGACCCCGAACACACACTTCTCCGGGTTGAGCCGCAGGTTCACTGCGTCGAGGCTCGCGAAGGTCTCCTCCAGGTCTTGTATCAGAGTCTTGGCCTCTCGAGATTTCACCACAATGTCGTCAACGTAAGCTTCGATATTCTTCCCGAGCTGCGGGCCCAAGGTGATGTGCATCAGCCGCTGAAAGGTTGCCCCTGCGTTTCACAGCCCAAATGGCATGCCTTGTTGAGGTTGGTGAAGTCAACACACATGCGTTCCTTTCCCCCCTTCCTGGGCACAACGACAGGGTTGGCCAATCAATCCGGGTATCGGACCTCGCGAATGACCCCAGCGGCCTCTAACTTGCGGGTTTCTTGGACGATGAAGGCCTGCTTCTCTGCGGACTGCCGCCTGGCCTTCTGCTTCACAGGGCGCACGTTTGGGCACACGTTGAGGTGATGCTCGATGACGCTCCTGGGGATCCCTGCCAATTGATCAGGCTCCCAAGCGAATACTTTCTTATTTGCACGCAGGAACCTGATTAGGGCCTCCTCCTGCTCAGGCTCGAGGTTGGCGCCTATGGTGAAAGTGGCATTGGAGGACCCGTCCTCGTCGACAGGTATCTGCTTGGTTTCTGCCTTGTCCTGGGTGAACAACTGCTTCTTCTTGACGAGCGCAGCCCCCTTGGGCTCGGGGGTCCCTGCGTCGGCGGGTTGTGCCGATGCCGCCGTCTTGAAGGCGAGCTTGAGTACCCGCAGAGCGTCCCCGGTGTCCCCGTGCACGGTGAGGACACCGCTGCTCCCGGGCATCTTCATGAGGTTGTACGCCGGGTGCGTGGCGGCCATGAACTTGGCCAGCGCTGGGTAGCCGAGGATGGCGTTGTAAGGGAGGCCGATGGGGGCGATGTCAAAGTCAACCATCTCCGTGCGGAAGTTGTCGTAGGTGCCGAAGGTTACTGTGGGAGCCGGATCTGTCCCAAGGAGCTGGATGATCCGCCCCCAACGCCCGAGAAAGACCGACTGGGTTCCAGCCGCTCCCGAGGTATGCAGAGGAGATTGAAGGTCTCAACTGAAAGCACACTGAGGCCCGCGCCGCCATCGACGAGGGTTCTGGTGACGGCCACCTGGCAGATGGTGGGGGTGCACAACATGGGGAGCGCGCCCGAGCCAGCCAAGTTGGCGGGGTGGTCCTCCGAGCTGAAGGTCAGACCGACCTTGCGGCGCCACTTGGTCCGAGGGTGCCCCCTGCCGTGCGGAAACGGCGCTGACCCGGCGGACAAACGGCTTGATGTGGCGACTTGTGGGCGGCGCCTGCGAGCCGCCCAGGAGGGCCGCGACAACCGGAGGTGTTGATGTAGCGGTGCGGTCATCTGGCCGCACAGGCAGATGCTGGGATGGCGCTTGCTGCTTGTTCCCCGCCGGGCTGGTGGCCGCGTTGATGGCGGGCGACGGGGAACGACGAGGACGCCCACTGACGGGGGCCGCCTGGGCGACGCGGGAAGCGATGGCGGTCCGGCGCTCGGCGTGGGCTCGACGGGCGTCGGACATGGACGCGACGGTCGGAGGAGAACGGAGCGGTGGAAGACAAATTCCGGCGCCCCCCTACCTGGCGCGCCAAATGTCGGATTTTGGGTTCCGGCAGACCCTTAAGGTTCGAACTCTGGGGTGCACGCGGAGATTATGCCTTCTACCTCCCCGTCTCGCAAAGATCTAACTACTGAAAGAACAACACAAGAGACACAGGGTTTATACTAGTTCGGGCCACCATTGTGGTGTAATACCCTACTCTAGTTTGTGTGGGTGGATTGCCTCTTGGGCTGATGATGATGAACAATACAAGGAAGAACAGCCTCGCGAAGGTCTGCTCTTAGCTGGGACGATGAACTGCTAGGGGGAGTTCAACCGCCCTTCTCTCTCTCTCTCTCTCTCTCTCTCTCTCTCTCTCTCTCTCTCTCTCTCTCTCTCTCTCTCTCTCTGTTGCCTGAGTCTTTCTAGCTGGCTTCTTGTCTGGTCGTGGACTGCGACTGGTTGAGGCGCCCCCCGCACCCCTCATCTGGAGACGGGCTGGCTCCAGGCCGGGCTTCTGGCGCTGCACGCCCGGCCGTCGCGAGGGCGCCAGCCCCCTGCCCCGAGGGGGAGCGATGATTCGTGGCCCCCGGCGCTTGCTTGGGGCAGATGATGGTGTGGAAGACGTGCTCAAGCGCGCTCGGGAGCGCCGTGCTCGTCGCCAAGGGTTCCTCCAAAGGGCGGCTGGTGTGGTGGACCTGCTTGGGGAGGAACTCGTTGATGAAGACGCGCGCCTGGAGGCCAAGGGCCTGCGCCTGGCCGCAGGGAGGGGCGAGCTGGAGGCCGCCATCGCCCTCGCGCGCCAGCAGCGTGATATCGATGATGCAGAGGCGAAGGCATTGCTAGAGGCCTCTCGGGTGGCCCGATTCCAGGCTATCGAGGAGGCCCGAGGAGCTGACCGACGGCGAGAGGCTGCGGAGGAGCGGGCTCGTGAGCTCCTGGCCTGGTGCCACTCACTGGAAGAGCAAATGGAGTTGTGCGAGGCGGCCCTCGCATCGATGAAGGTGGCTTCTGGCGACCCAACCGAGCTCCAGAAGCGCGAACAGGCGTTGACGTTGGAAGCCGCCGAACACACCCGCGAGTACGAGCAGCTGGAGACGAGGGAGCGCTTGGTGACGCAGGTGGAAGATGATGTCACTGCACGGGAAGCCCGTGTCCTGGAGGAGGTTGGTCGTCGGGTGGCGATGGAGCGCCAAGACCTCGAGCGCGAGTTCGAGGGGAGGCTGGAGTTGATCCGGGCCGAGGCTGAGGGAGGACCGCAGCCTTGAGAGCCAAGAGGGAGGAGGCGACGTGGCGGGCCGATGCTTCCCGGGCCGCCCTTGAGGCAGCGCAAGGGGAGTTAGCCGCCTCCCAGGCCGAGGTGCTCCGTCTACGCCAACGGGTGCGTCGGATTTCGGGTTCCGGCAGACCCTTAAGGTTCGAACTCTCGGGTGCGCGCGGAGATTATGCCTTCTACCTCCCCGTCTCGCAAAGATCTAACTACTGAAAGAACAACACAAGAGACACAGGGTTTATACTAGTTCGGCCACCATTGTGGTGTAATACCCTACTCTAGTTTGTGGTGGGTGGATTGCCTCTTGGGCTGATGATGATGAACAATACAAGGAAGAACAGCGTCGCGAGGGTCTGCTCTTAGCTGGGACGATGAACTGCTAGGGGGAGTTCAGGCGCCCTTCTCTCTCTCTCTCTCTCTCTCTCTCTCTCTCTCTCTCTCTCTCTCTCTCTCTCTCTCTCTCTCTCTCTCTGTTGCCTGAGTCTTTCTAGTTGGCTTCTCGATCTGTCCTCCTACCCTGGGGGTGACTAGTCCTATTTATAGGCAAAGGCCCTGGGCCTCTTCCCAAATATTGAGCGGGAAGGGCGCCAACAATTGGCCAATTTGAAGGAGAACATCTGGTACACTTATGCTGACTAAAGTTGGTCCTCGCCTGCCAAAGGCCCTGTGGTTACGCCGTTCTGGGCTCCACGATGACCTCCTTCCCACCGTTGGACTGTTCTTGGTCTTGTTGCACCGAAATGGATGCCTTTGCTTGATCCTCTCGCATGTGCTTTCCCCCTTTGCACCAAAGAGGAAAGGGAGACACTGCGCGGGCTGGCGCCCGCCTGGCACCCTTGGTCGTCATGGCTTGCGTCATGGGCACCTCATGAGGTACCCCGCCTTGATCTCTCCGCCTCCTCGCGAGCCAGCCTGATGACGCCGTGCCTGAGGAAGCGCCGTGTCATCCGCCCTGCGAGGCTTGGCCCTTCGCGAGGGTCTTGGGTCTTGTGTTAATGAAGATGGGTCGTGCTGGGCCCTCTTTCGAGCCACGCCGCAGGCCGCAGGCAGGCAAGTCTGGGGACCCCCGTTCCCAGAATGCCGATCGGGTGGAGGGTGCTGAGGTCGTTGCGCGCTAGAACGCTGATGAGATACGCCAGCTGCAGGTCTTGGAGCACGTGCACGGCCCCATGCTCGCCACGCTCCGGGAGAGGGCTAACACAGCCTTGGGCAACATCTGCGAGGCGGCTGTCGGAGAGCCGCACACAATCAACTATGCCGGCTACCTTTTGTTCTTCACCGCCGTGGTGACGCAGCTGGAGGCGCGGTCAGTCAGGGCCGACAGATTGGTGGAGGAGGGGAGCCGCACCCTGCTCGGGCGCGCCTTCTCCCGTGTCCTAAGCCATCTCCGGAACATGGATCCCCACTTCGACTTTGACACCGCTATCGCCCCAGACCCCCAGGCCGTCCGAGACGACCTGGCGCACTGGGTGGAAGACAACGTGGATGCTCTTGTCAGGGCCTTCGCTTCAGACGACGACGACGTGATCGTGGCGGCTGATGAGGGCGGCATGGTGAACGGCCCTGGCGCCGCTGGTGGCGACACAGACAGCGACGGCGAGTTCAGCGATGCCAGCGACGGCTCGGGAGGTGCTCCTGAGGATGCATTGGGGGATTTGTCTGACTGAGTATGCATCGCTCATGTCTTTTTTACCCTGCATGAATAGAACTCAGGTTTTTGACCTGATGGCTTTGAGAGCATTTTGGAAGGGGGAGCCCCCTTATGTAAAACCTTGGTTCATCGTATTAGCAGTTGTTACGTAGCGCGAGCGCCCGCGCCCGGTGGTGGGCTAGTTTACCTTTGTTTCACGCAGGCCCTGAGGCAGCCCGTGGGAGGACGCGATGTATTGGGTGCCTTCTAGTTTAATCCGTTGGGTGTGAGAGTGTCGCTGGCGGGGAGCTTCACAGGCGTTGGCCTTCTTCACAGGCTCGGGGCCTTTTTATGAGCGCGACAGCTTCACAAGCAGTCGCCTTCTTCTCAGGCTCTGGGCCTTTTCCCGAATGTGATAGCTTCACACGCAGTCGCCTTCCTCACAGGCTCCGGGACTTTTCCTAAACGCGTTAGCTTCACAGGCAGTCGCCTTCCTTACAGGCTCCGGGCCTTTTCCTAAACGCGATAGCTTCACAGGCATTTGCCTTCTTCACAGGCTCCGGGCCTTTTCCTAAACGCGATAGCTTCACAGGCATTTGCCTTCTTCACAGGCTCCGGGCCTTTTCCTAAACGCGATAGCTTCACAGGCATTTGCCTTCTTCACAGGCTCCGGGCCTTTTCCTAAACGCGATAGCTTCATAGGCATTTGCCTTCTTCACAGGCTCCGGGCCTTTTCCTAAATGCGATAGCTTCACAGGCATTTGCCTTCTTCACAGCCTCCGGGCCTTTTTCTTAAAAGGACAACCTCCGCAGGCACCGAAAAAAATCCTCCCGAGGGGGGCGACACTGGCAGTTCGGGTTGCGCACTATCTAGGCCCGGCCCGACTCGCGAGATTCCCCGAACACACGCAAATCTCAAATTCGAATCCAACTCAAATCCAACGGGGTAAAGTTACAATCAAGGGAAAAGGCAATGAAAGCAAATAAAAGGCCGCGTCCGGCACCTAATCTAGTCTTGGACGTCTTCTCACCAGCGCGGAGCTAAGTGCTGTCCACTAGGCGTGGGAGGGAGCCCCAGGGCCTGAGGCCGGCACCCCTGAGACTCCGGGGCGTGTACAGCCCCACTCATTATTACGTGAGAGTGTCACGGGGCGGCGAGCTTCACAGGCACTGGGCCTTCTTCACAGGTACCGGCCTTGCTTAATATCGCCAGACGAGGGCCCCGCCTTGCACCACACTCTAGTGCCACCAACAACGACCGGAAACCAGGACGCCGCCGGTGGGGTAGAGCGGTCGCCAGCAGTTCCCCCGACGACCACGGGTCCTCCGCCGGGGGCAGGCCCTTAGGCTCCTCCCCAGCGGAGGGCCTACCTCCTGAGAACGCCTTGCTCCGAACGCCGCGGTGGTGACGTCGGATCTCTGCCTCTCTCCTGCAGCCCCCTGCGCCCTCCTCCCGAGGGGTAGGAGACTGCGGGAACGGGGCAGCTGCTTGCCGTGGTGACCTGCACCTCCTGCGACCCATGGTTAGCGTACGCCTGCTCCTGAGGAATTAGTGGTACCCGGTAATCGCCACCTCCAGTGTGGCCGGTGGAACCATCTCAGGGCTCCTGGAAGGGCTCAGCTTCTGGTATCTCGTCTCCCCAGCTCGGGCTGAGGAGCGAGCCTTGTTCGCCCTCGTGAGCGTGCCCTTGGTCCATCATGTGGGGCACGTATTCTTCTGGCACCGCCACTCCGAAGGCTACGCCGTAGTGCCCCGTGTGCCATGCAGCTCTGCTTGACGTGCCCACCGTGGGGTGGTAACGCGGCTGCCCGCTTGCGCCGTGGGCTGCGCCGAGTCCCTCTCCTTCACGCGTCGGGGGCGGGGGTAGCGCCACCGTCAGTCCGGTGCCGACGGCTTCACTGGTGTTGGAGTAGCCTTGGGCCCCGCGGGCGCGCGCGTGGCCCCCGCACGTGCCGCCCTGGACTTGAGACGGGAGCTGGATGCAAAAGGGGTGAGCCCCCGAAGCGGCAAAGCCCAGGAGCTCGGCAACCCGCTCTAGCAGCATGTTGTGGCCGCCTTCCAGCAGCCTACACTGCAGCAGCTCTCGGGCCACCATGAGCGCGGCCCTCGAGTTCGCCTGATCTCGGCGGGTGTACGGTGTCGTGGTCGCGGCGTGATTGGAGGTCCTTGCTGCCGACCGCGCTTGCCGTGGTGTGAGAGTTGTTGAAGCCTGTATGCGCTGCCCGCGGCCCACAGCGCCCTGCGGACCAAGAGCTGCCTGGGGCGCGGGGTCGCCCGAGGCGAGCGCCTCTGCGTGGGCAGGCCACGCTGCCCATGGATCTTGGTCGCCCGCCTGGCCGCCGAACATGGTGATGACGATTTGACGAGACGCGAAGTGGTAGAAGGGTGGATTCCGGCGCACCCCTACCTGGCGTGCCAAATGTCGGATTTCGGGTTCCGGCAGACCCTTGAGGTTTGAACTCTGGGGTGCGCGCGGAGACTTGGCCCTCTACCTCTCCGTCTCGCAAAGATCTAAACTACCGAAAGAATAGCACAAGAGACACGAGGTTTATACTAGTTCGGGCCACCATTGTGGTGTAATACCCTACTCTAGTTTGTGTTGGGTGGATTGCCCCTTGGGCTGATGAAGATGAGCAGTACAAGGAAGAACAACCTCGCGAGGGTCTGCTCTTAGCAAGGACGACGAACTGCTAGGAGGAGTTCGGCCGCCCTTCTCTCTCTCTCTCTCTCTCTCTCTCTCTCTCTCTCTCTCTCTCTCTCTCTCTCTCTCTCTCTTTGTTGCTTGATGATCCGATCCTCTCGTCCCTGGGGGTGGCTAGTCCTATTTATAAGCAAAGTCCCTGGGCCTCTTCCCAAATATTGAGCGGGAAGGGCGCCAACAATTGGCCATTTTGAAGGGGAACATCTGGTACACTTATCCTGACTAAAGTTGGTCCTCGCCTGCCAAAGGCTCGGTGGTGACGCCGTTCTGGGCTCCACTATGACCTCCTTCCCACCGTTGGACTGGTCTTGGTCTCGTTGCACCGAAATGGATGCCTTTGCTTGATCCTCTCGCCTGCGCCCCCTTTGCACCAAAGAGGAAAGGGAGACACTGCGCGGGCTGGCGCCCGCCTGGCACCCTTGGTCGTCATGGCTTGCATCATGGGCACCTCGTGAGGAACCCCGCCTTGATCTCTCCGCCTCCTCGTGAGCTAGCCTGGTGAGGCCGCGCCTGAGGGAGCTCCGTGTCGTCCGCCCCGCGAGGCTTGGCCCCTCGCGAGGGTCTTGAGTCTTGTGTTGATGAAGATGGGCCCTGCTGGGCCCCCTTTAAGACACGCCGTAGGCCGCAGGCAGGCAAGTCTGGGGACCCCCATTCCCAGAACGCCGACAATATGTTCCACAACCCTCAACTACTTTATCATATCCAAATATGTCCCAAACCAAAAGTCAAACTCGGCCCCACCGAAACTTTCTATCCGGCGCCACCGAGTTCTCTTGACATTGCCACTGCCAGAAACCCTAATCAATTCGGTCTCACCGATAGGGATCTCGGTCTCACTGAGATGGGATTGCAAACTCTCTGTTGCCTATTGCAATAATCTCGGTCTAACCGAGATGAGCGACCGGTCCCACCGAGTTCTCAATGCAAACTCTCTATCTCCCTTTCGTAATGTTTGGTCCAACCGAGATGAGCGAATCGGTCACATCAAGTTTGCCTGACCAACTCTCTGGTTAGCTTATTACCAAAATCGGTCCCACTGAGTTTGTGTAATCAGTCTCACCGAGATTACGTTATGCCCTAACCCTAATGACATCGGTCCCACCGAGTTGACATATCGGTCCCACCAAAAATCCTAACGGTCACATTATGAACCAAATCGGTCCCACCGAGTTCTCTGAATCGATCCCACCGAGTTCTCTCAATCGGGGTCCCACCGAGTTTGGTAAATTGTCTGTAACGGTTAGATTTTGTGTGGAGGCTATATATACCCCTCCACCCACTCTTCATTCGTGGAGAGAGCCATCAGAACATGCCTACACTTCCAACATACATTTTCTGAGAGAGAACCACCTACACTTGTGTTGAGCTCAAAATATTCCAGTCCAACCACATAAATCTTGATCTCTAGCCTTCCCCAAGTTGCTTTCCACTCAAATCATCTTTCCACCAAATCCAATCCTATGAGAGAGAGAGAGAGTTGAGTGTTGGGGAGACTATCATTTGAAGCACAAGAGCAAGGAGTTCATCATCAACACGCCATCTATTACCTCTTGGAGAGTGGTGTCTCCTAGATTGGTTAGGTGTCACTTGGGAGCCTCCGTCAATATTGTGGAGTTGAACCAAGGAGTTTGTAAGGGCAAGGAAATCGCCTACTTCGTGAAGATCTACCCGAGTGAGGCAAGTCCTTCGTGGGCGATGGCCATGGTGGGATAGACAAGGTTGCTTCTTCATGGACCCTTCGTGGGTGGAGCCCTCCGTGGACTCGCGCAATCGTTACCCTTCGTGGGTTGAAGTCTTCATCAACGTGGATGTACGATAGCACCACCTATCGGAACCACGGATTAAAAATCTCCGTGTCTCCTAATTGCGTTTGCACAGTCCAATCCCATCCCTTTACATTCTCGCAACTTGCATGCTTTACTTTCCGCTGCTCATATACTCTTATCATGCTTGCTTGATATGTATTGTAAATGTGTGAACTTGTGCTAAAACTCCACTTCAACTTAGAGAATTTAAAAACTGCAACTTTTATTGCTAAGAGTCTATTCACCCCCCCCCCCTCTAGACACTTCTTCTCGATCCTTTCAATAGGTCAGTACACATAAAGTTAAATCACCCAATCATGTACTATCAAGACAAGTTGCATAATTATTTCTACTCAGTATCTACTTTATATTGTCATTTCCACAATTTATAGCCCCCAATAGAAGCCATGAATACTCTAGAACAAGCAGATAACAAAAAAAGTACAACAATCTATCAAGACCAAAACAGTCTATAGTGATCTAATTAATATGCATACTTATCCAACTCTACAAATTATGAAAACTAAGGAAGTAATAGAAAATTTGTAATTAAGTAACATGTATAAGTTTCAGTAATATAGAATAAAAATTGGAATACTAGAGACTAAAAAAATTGTTTCTATGTAGAACCTAAGAAACTTGCAATTGCGGCATCCCAAAGGCTAAACTTGGCACAAAATTGAAAGCAAAGATACAAACATAATTACTACAGTTGAAATAATCATGTTGACACACATATTGAATCTTATGAAGTTTTTGTGCAGCATAATTAAGTAGCCATGTACGCTTTCCGATCTTCTTGAATCTTATGATGTTTATTGCAATGCTCCATTTATTGTTAATTTAATACTTCGAGATGCATGCTATGTAGCGGTCTTGGGGTAGAGTATTAGTTGTAGATGCAGTTCGATAACGGTCTACATGTCATGGATGTAATGACTATGCAAGATTATGCCATGAATGATTATAGACATAAATATAAATATTGTAATTTAATCATTGCGCAACTATATATTGTTCACCACACCACACTTATTTGCTTGGAGAGAGGGCACTAATGAACTTATGGCCTCGGAGTTCTACATTACAATACTGAAACATCTACAAAACTATTATTCCTTGTTGTGCCATTTTATTTATTTTATCTATCTTTCAATTCCTACCATATCATACCTTTGAACTCTGACGATCCAAAATGAAGTGGTTGCAAGATAGATTTGTGTATGTAACACTACATGAACTATCGATTACTGTGACGTGTGCATTGAACTGCATGGTCCAGCCAATGTCAGTTACCGTTTTCAATTCAAAATATAGTTGTCTTAACACATGCTAATTCTTGAGTTTGTGTTGGTTTTTCCCTTGAAGAGGAAAGGGTGATGCAGCAATGCAGGGATAAGTATTTCCCTCAGTTAGAGAAGCAAGGTATCAATCCAGTAGGAGGTACAAGCAAGTCCCCAATCTATGCAACTGCACAAACAATCAAACACTTTGATACGTCTCCAACGTATGTATAATTTTTTATTGTTCCATGTTGTTTATTATCAATCTTGGATGTTTTATAATAATTTTATAGTCATTTTATATCATTTTTTGGTACTAACCTATTGACATAGTGCCTAGTGCCAATTGTTGTTTTCTGCATGTTTTTTACATCGCAGGAAATCAATATCAAACGGAGTCCAAATGCCCTGAAACTTTTTGGAGATTTTTTATGGGCTAGAAGGAAGAAGATGAGCCCTCGTGGCACCTGGGGGAGTCCCGAGGAGGGGAAACCCCACCAGGGCGCTCCAGGAGGCCCAGGCGTGCCCTGGTGGGTTGTGCGCACCTCGGGCACCCCCCAGACTGCCTCTTTGCTCTATAAATACCCCCAAAAAATACTAGAACCCTAAAGGCATCGATGAAATATTCATTCAGCCGCCGCAGAGTCCAGAACCACCAGATCCAATCTAGACACCATCACGGAGGGGTTCACCACTTCCATTGGTGCCTCTCCGATGATACGTGAGTAGTTCTTTGTAGACCTTCGGGTCTGTAGTTAGTAGCTATATGGCTTTCTCTCTCTTGCTGAATTCTCAATACAATGGTCTCTTGGAGATCCATATGATGTAACTCTTTTTGCGGTGTGTTTATTGGGATCTGATGAACTTTGAGTTTATGATCAGTTATATCTTTTTATATCCATGAAAGTTATTTGAGTTTCTTTGATCTCTTATATGCATGATCTCTTATAGCCTCGTATTTCTTGTCTGATATTTGGGTTTTGTTTGGCCAACTTGATCTATTTATCTTGTAATGGGAAGAGGTGCCCGGTAGTGGGTTCGATCTTACAGTGCTTGATCCCAGTGACAGAAGGGGAACCGACACGTATGTATCGTTGCTACTAAGGATAAAAAGATGAGATCTAATATCAGCCGCAATAGATAGATGGGTGTTGTCTACATCATGTCATCGTACTTATTGCATTACTCCGTTTTTCCATGAACTTAATACACTAGATGCATGCTGGATAGCGGTTGATGTGTGGAGGTAATAGTAGTAGATGCAGGCAGAAGTTGGTCTACTAATCTTGGACGTGATGCCTATGTACTGATCATTGCCTGGATATCGTCATGATTATTTGAAGTTCTATCAATTTCCCAACAGTAATTTGTTTACCCACCGTTGCTATTTTTCTCGAGAGAAGCCACTAGTGAAACCTACGCCCCCCGAGTCTTATTTCTCATATATTTGCCTTGCGATCTACTTTTCCTTTGCGTTTTAATTAAGATCTATTAAACCAAAAAAATACCTTGCTGCACTTTATTTTATTTGTGGTCTATTATTTCAAACTATTACAATTTTCTCCCGCAACTTGCCATTTCTAGCGCCGTTACCCGAAAGGGATTGACAACCCCTTTAACACATAGGGTTGCGAGTGGCTGTTATTTGTGTGTAGGGGTTGTTTACGTTTTGTTGCTTGGTTCTCCTACTGGTTCGATACCTTGGTTTCATAACTGAGGGAAATACCTACCATTGATGTGCAACATCACCCTCTCCTCTTGGGGGAAATATCGACGTAGTCCTAGCAAACATCATCACACTTGCACCCAACACGATAAAGGGGTTGCCAATCCCTTCACGGTCAATTGCAATGGTGAGATCTGATAGAGATAAGCATAAAAGATTGCTAGAATGCAAACTGGATAAAAGTAAAAAAAATTGTAGCGAGATATTTTTGGTATTTTTTGTTTATAGATCTGAAAATATATAATGGAAAATAGACTCGGGGGCCATAGGTTTCACTAGAGGCTTCTCTCTTGAAGGCAAATAATACGATGGGTGAACAAATTACTGTCGAGCAATTGATAGAAAAGTGAAAGTTATGACGTTATCCAAGGCAATGATTATGCATATAGGCATCACGTCCGTGTCAAGAAGACCGACTCTTGACTGCATCTACTACTATTACTCCACACATCGACTGCTATACAGCAGGCATCTCGAGTATTAAGTTCATAAAGAATGGAGTAACGCCTTAAGTAAGATGACATGATGTAAAGGGGATAAACTCAAGCAATATGATGAAAACCCCATCTTTTTATCCGTGACGGCAACAGTACAATACCTGCCTCACTACCCCTACTTTGTCACTGGGTGAGGACACTGCAAGATTGAACCCAAAACTAAGCACCTCTCCCATTGCAAAAAATGCCAATCTAGTTGGCCAAACCAAACCGATAATTCGAAGATAAATAAAAAGATATCAAATCATGCAAGTAAGAATTCAGAGAAGATTCAAATAATATTCATAGATAATCTGGTCATAAATCCACAATTCATCGAATCTCGACAAACACACCACAAAAGAATATTACATCGGATAGATCTCCAAGAACATCGAGGAGAACATGGTATTGAGAATCAAAGAGAGAGGATAAGCCATCTATCTACTAGCTATGGACCCGTAGGTCTGAGGTAAACTACTCACGCTTCATCGGAAGGGCACTAGGGTTGATGTAGATGCCATCCATGATCGAATCCCCCTCCGGCAGATCGCCGGAAAAGGCCCCAAGATGGGATCTCACGGAAATAGAGGCTTGCGGCGGCAGAAAAGTATTTACGTGGCTTGTCCTGAGGGTTTTGAAATATATCTGAATTTACAGGATGAAGAGGGAGGTCGATTGTCGGTGTCAAAACCGGCCAATCTCGGGTAGGGGGTCCCGAACTGTGCGTCAAGGCCGGATGGTAACAGGAGACAAGGGACACGATGTTTTTACCCAGGTTCAGGCCCTCTCGATGGAGGTAATACCCTACTCCTGCTTGATTAATAATGATGATATGGGTAGTACAAGAGTAGATCTACCATGAGATCAAGGAGGCTAAACCCTAGAAGCTAGCCTATGGTATGATTGTGTATGAAGATGATTGTCCTACGGACTACAACCCTCCGGTTTATATAGACACCGGATAGGGTTAGGGTTACACAGAGTCGGTTACAATGGTAGGAGATCTTGAATATCCGCATCGCCAAGCTTGCCTTCCACGCCAAGGAAAGTCCCATCCGGACACGAGACGAAGTCTTCAATCTTGTATCTTCATAGTCCAGGAGTCCGGCGAAGGTATAGTCCGGCTACCCGAACACCCCCTAATCCAGGACTCCCTCAGTAGCCCCTGAACCAGGCTTCAATGACGACGAGTCCGGCGCGCAGATTGTCTTCGGCATTGCAAGGCGGGTTCCTCCTCCAAGTCCTTCATAGAAGATTGTAAACACCAAGAATAGTGTCTGGCTCTGCAAAATAATTTTCCACATAGTGTCATAGAGAGAATAATATTAACACAAATCAAATCTGCTGACGTATTCTGCAGTGCATCATCGCACTACGGCCAAGTTCTTTACATAAATCGTTTTTACTTTTCCACCTCAGCACGTTTAGCGAGGCGGTTTCCTTGGCACGTCTTGTCAAAGCAGAGATCATGTGCCCTTTTTACGGGATTCTCATCAATACGGACGTGGGTAACCCAACCGCGCCATTTACCACGGCGCTTGGGAGGCAAGCAAGTTTTATTAGGCAGGCGGGGACGCATAACCGCATCCGCCCATATAAGGGGATAAGGATCCACCTTTTTACCTACGCCTTCTTCCTGCTTTGCCAATCCATCTCTTGCGCGCTGAAGCGCCAGCGCCCAAGCCCGCTCTTCCCACCTCAAACTTCTCCAGCAATGTCCGGAGCGGGAGGCAAGTGGATGGTCTCCTCCGTTATGGAGGTTCAAGTGAAAAAGCTGAGGAAGGCCGGATACCTGTCCAAGGACATCCCGCACCGGCTTCCCGAGAAGGGGCAGCTTCTCCCCACCCCAAGGCCCCATGAGAGGGTAGTTTTCCTTCCCCACTTCCTCCGCGGACTGGGTTTTCCACTCCACCCATTCGTCCGGGGACTCATGTTCTATTACGGCCTGGATTTCCATGATCTGGCCCCAAACTTCATCCTCAACATCTCGACGTTTATCGTCGTGTGTGAGGCCTTCCTCCGCGTCCACCCCCATTTCGGCCTCTGGCTTAAGACTTTCAACGTCAAGCCCAAGGTGGTGCGTGGCAGCCAAACGGAGTGCGGAGGCGCCATGGCGGGCAAGATGGCCAACGTCCTATGGTTCGAGGGCTCCTTTGTGGAGACCCTAAAGGGGTGGCAAGCAGGGTGGTTTTACATCACCGAGCCACGCGATCCGAAATGGGTCGCAGCCCCCGAGTTTCGATCCGGACCCCCCACGCGGCTAATGTCCTGGAAAGAGACGGGCCTGTCGTGGGGCAATGAAGAAGAGGTGACCGGATTGCAAACTTGCATCCAGTCCCTGGTGAACAAGCCAATCCGGCTTGTTAATATAGTCCATGTTATGCTCGTCCGCCGGATCCTCCTGTGCCAACAACGGGGCTTCAATTTGTGGGAGTTCGACCCGGCGCAACACCAAACCCTTAACAGGCTCTTCGACACGACATACGAAGATGCTTGGAAGGTGCTCTTCAAGGGCGCCGAGGCTCCCGCATCCGCCTCCGAGGACCGCGGATACAGCTCGCAGCGTCACGCTAGCGAGGTAAGCTATCTTCGCCTTTTACAGGATACTAAGCTCTTTTTTCCTTTCGTAGTTTTGACTCTGTGCGGGATCTAAACTCCCTTACCTTTGATTGGCTTGGCAGGCGATATCCGGACCAATTAACTGTTCGGCTCCCTTGCCCGAGGACCCAGCCCTTGCGCTCCTAGTGAAGCTGCTGGTTCCGGCACCTTATGTGGTGCCGGAGAAGAAGATCAAGAAGAAGAAGACCACGGGGACTCGAAAGAGTGCCCGTAACATGCTGGTGTCGGACTCGTCGTCTGACGAGTCCAAGACGCCCTCCTCCCGTGAAAACGAGGAGGAGGAAGAAGAAAGCTCTCCCCCCCAGCGGAGGGAGGAGAGAAGAAGAAGGTCGCCCCAGCAGGGGAGGCGGAGGGGTCTAGGAAAAGGAAGACCCCTCCGCCGGACTACTCCCATGACGCCGAAGAGAGCGAAGAGGAGTGGCCGAATAGGGCCAAGCGTCCGGCGAAATCGTAAGTTCGGATATCAGAGTAACTCATGATGTTCCTTTGTTGCACAGCTTTCCTTAATGTCGAATGTAATTATGCAGCCCACCCCAGGCCGAATACAACGAATCGTCGGGCGGCTCCCTGGACTCATCGGACGTGAACTCCGTTCCACCCGCTGTATCCCCCCGCACTGCGGATGACGCCGAAGTGGCGTCGCGACAAGCTCTGGGGCAGGAGGAGGTGGTCCCGGAGGAGCCGCAAGGCAACCTCCCGGACTCCAGGAGTGAAGGGGACAAGACCCCCCAGGGCTCCAAGTCCGGCTTCAAGCCGGACACTGTGCCGGAATCTTCAACAGTTCCGAGCCGCGGTAGGCGAACTCCTTCCAAAAGGAGCAAGCCTTCTAAGCCAGCGACTTCCGCCCGACCGGAGTCGCTGGACCATCTGCTGGAGGTGCTTGACGGTGCCTCCATCGACAAGGGGCACCGTACTATCATGAGTATGGTGATCCAGAGGGTTCAGTCCACCAATAGCGGACTGACTGAAGCTTGCGCTAGCCTTCTGACAGGCTTCGAGGTAAGTAAAAATATGTCAAAATATTACCACATAGACAGTAGCCCCTGATGCTCTGTTTGGTGTTTGGAAAGAAAAGCCGAATAGAGGATCTATTAATTTTCGCAGGAGTATAACAATAAAGAGTCAATATGCGTATGCAGGCTTCGCTGCTATCCACCGCCACACTAACTGCGTAGGTGGATGTCCTGAAACAGGACCTCAGGCGGACCGAGCAAGAGCTCGGCCTTGCCAAACGGCGGCTCAAGGAAAAGGAAGGTAAGAAATACCCTACAGAAAAAGGTGCCTATAGAGAGGCGTGATTGGAAAAAATAACAGGATCGTACTGCTTATTATAGGGGCCACAACTGAGGTGGCGACCCTCAAGCAGGCGCTATCTGAGGCCAAAAAGAAAACGGCCGAGGAGCGCACCGAGCGAGATAGACTTGGGGCTCAGGTCAGCGAGGTGCAGCAAGAGCTGCAGGCTCTCATGAAAAAACATGAGAGCTTGGAGCTTGAGTCAAAGGCGCAAGCATCCGAGCTCGCGTCGGCCCTTGAGACCGCCAAGGGTGCCAAGGCCGAAGCCCAAAAGGCCCTCCAAGAGTTGGAGGAGATGAAAAACATAGCAGTGGGTAAGGCATTCTCAATGCAAAGCAGAAATATAAAAGTAAACTACTTGTCACTTACCCGAATCCGGAGCTCTCCAGGGGCATTCGCAGATCTTCCCCGCAGTGTATCCGACGCCGCTGCATTCTACCGAGCTGAAGAGGGCAGCTCGACGGAGAGTGTGTTCTGGTCTCAGTATTCTGACGCCGGACACCCTGTACCCCTGAGCGACCAGCTGAAACAGCTGGTCGAGCTCCACAAGGCGGCCGAACAGGCCATGAAGGGCTTCATAGTTCGGCTGTGGCCCGGAGAGGCCCTACCTGGGAGCTATTTCGGGCTGGTGCGGCGGCTGGTGGAGGCCTGTCCAAGGCTCGAGGTCATCAAGCGCTCTGTCTGCATCGAAGGTGCCAGTCGGGCCCTTGCCCATGCAAAGGTGCACTGGGGTAAGCTGGACGGAGAGAAGCTTGTGAAGGACGGGCCGCCGTCGAGGAAGGAGCATCGCAAGCCTGAGGACTACTACAAGGATGTTCTTGCAGGTGCCCGCCTTGTGGCGGATGAATGTATGAAGGATGTAATTTTTGAATGAACTCGCTCGTGTTTATCCTGTGCGCTGAAAACTTGTTCATATGCACTAAGCAATGCTTACTGAATTTAAAATATTATTTTTTGTGCGGCCGTTTATCAGAAAATTGAGAGATGGCCAGTCGTCGGCTTCTGCCCCCATGCCACTAGTGCTGGGGTGTTCTGGATAAACCTGAGCGCTCTTTTTCCCATGGTTGGGTCCTTCGAGGGAGGCGCTCAGCACAACGAACCAGGCAATCAGACTATAATGCTTGAACACTCTCACTTAGCCATAGAACTTTATAATTTTAAATTTCGGCGAAGCCCCTAGTTCGGAAGACCGAGTTCGGGGCGCTATCCACGCCTTTGGCCGGACAAAGCCAGCTCCTCGCTCGAAGCGGCATAAGTCTTTAGGGACTCGAAAAACCTCTCGAACAGCGACCGGTCTCTCGCCCCATCATGACAGTCAGTTTTAGCTTTCTCCACTGAGGTGCTTAACCCAGCTGAACTGGGGCACAATCGAAGTGGTTCTCCTAGTGCTACCTTAGCTGATATAGCGGAACGTAAGGCACAAAAACATAGGAGCCGGGCAAACCCAACTATTGACCCAAATCTTGATTCGGAGCCGATGCATATAGTGCTATAAGTTCGGGGTGCCGCACTTGTGAAAGTGCACGGACTTCTCACACCATATTAAGGGGTACTGAAGCCCCTGGCGTGTTGGCCGTACCATGGTGTACGGGTGCAATTATGTTAACACATATATATGAAAATAGGATAATGCAAAAAATAGACAAAAAGCTATGCATTGTTTATAGAGAGGCTATTTATCAAAGTCGAACGATACAAGTAGTGCGATAAGAGAAAATATACTGGACTATTTAACATGTCCTGACCAGGGGCGGCCGGAATTGTATTTGAAACAGGTATACCGCTCGTAACAGAGACCACCTGGGAGTTCCATAATGCGGCATGGCTTTGTCTGCTTCCCTGGATCTTGCATCGTTTGTGCGGCAGTCGAATTGCCGAACAGGTCGTCCGAAGTGTGGAGTCCTGAAAGTAAGAAAAAAAAGAATCCGGCAGCCCCTAGTACGTTTTAAGCCGTATTTTGGGCGTGCGGTTATTGTGCCCCTTCCCCTGTGCCCATGGTATTTCAAGGGCGTAGTTATGTACGCGAGGCACTGGTTTCGCTATGTCGCGAGGGCTGGGGTTGGGGCCGCATTGCTACGCCTGCTCCGAACGTGCCGGGCGGTCTTGTTGTAGGTTACTCCGGGCGCGCTTGGCAGTGTCTGGCTTTTTAACGGCCAGACTGGAGAATTGCCTAAGAAGGCTGCTTTGTACTTCCGCTGCGAGAGACGTCGTGTGCTCCTCCGTACGGAGGGAGCGTTCGGTGTTTCCGTTGACCGTGATTACTCCTCGAGGGCCTGGCATCTTGAGCTTGAGGTATGCGTAGTGCGGCACCGCATTGAATTTTGCGAATGCGGTTCGTCCGAGCAGGGCGTGATAGCCACTGCGGAACGGGACTATATCGAAGATTAACTCTTCGCTTCGGAAATTATCCGGAGATCCGAAGACCACGTCGAGTGTTACTGAGCCTGTGCAATTGGCCTCTACACCTGGTATAACGCCTATAAAGGTCGTCTTTGTGGGCTTAATCCTTGTGGGATCTATGCCCATTTTCCGCAATGTATCCTGGTAAAGCAGGTTCAGGCTACTGCCACCGTTCATGAGGACTCTTGTGAGATTAAATCCGTCGATGATTGGGTCGAGAACCAATGCGGCAAAGCCGCCATGACGGATGCTAGTGGGGTGGTCCCTTCGATCAAAAGTGATCGGGCAGGAGGACCATGGGTTGAACTTTGGGGCGATTGGCTCCATCGCGTATACGTCCCGTAGCGCACGCTTCCGCTCCCTCTTGGGAATGTGGGTTGTGTATATCATGTTCACCGTCCGCACTTGTGGGGGAAACCCCTTCTGTCCATTGTTGTTCGGCGGCCTGGGCTCCTCCTCGTCAACGCTATGCAGCCCCTTGTCTTTGTTTTCGGCTCTTAACTTGCCTGCCTGCTTGAACACCCAACAATCCCTGTTGGTGTGATTGGCTGGCCTTTCGGGGGTGCCATGGATCTGGCACAAGCGGTCGAGTATTCGGTCCAAACTGAACGGGCCCTGAGTATTCTTTTTGAATGGCTTTTTCCGCTGACCGGATTTATAGCCTCTGAATCCGGCATTAACTGTCGTATCTTCATTGTTGTCGCTGCTTACGCGGCGCTTTTGCTTATTTCGACGTGTCCTGCCACTTTTGTCCTTGGTATCCGAATTACCAGGGTTCTTTGATAAGTTGTTGCTGCGAGCTAGCCAGCTATCTTCTCCCGCGCAAAAGCGGGTCATGAGTGTCGTGAGGGCTGCCATAGATTTCGGCTTTTCCTGTCCCAAGTGCCGGGCAAGCCACTCGTCGCGGATGTTATGCTTGAAGGCTGCTAGGGCCTCTGCGTCCGGACAGTCGACTATCTGGTTTTCTTTGTTAGGAACTGTGTCCAGAATTGCCTAGCCGATTCTTCTGGCTGCTGAATTATGTGGCTTAAGTCGTCGGCATCCGGTGGTCGCACGTAGGTGCCCTGGAAGTTGTCGAGGAATGCGGCCTCCAGGTCCTCCCAAGAACCGATTGAGTCCGCTGGCAAGCTGTTAAGCCAGTGCCGGGCCGGTCCTTTGAGTTTGAGCGGGAGGTATTTGATGGCGTGTAGATCATCGCCACGTGCCATGTCGATGTGAAGGAGATAATCCTCGATCCATACCGCCGGATCTGTGGTGCCATCGTATGATTCGATGTTCACGGGTTTGAAACCCTCTGGGATTTTATGATCCATTACTTCATCTGTGAAGCATAGTGGGTGTGCGGCGCCCCTGTACTGGGCTATGTCACAACGCAGCTTGGAAGAGCTATGTCTGTTGTGTTCGGCCCAGCCGGATTTGTTGTGTCCGGAGTGAAGATCATCGTCACGTGTCGTCGGGCGCCTGCATGATCCGTAGATCGATCTTGTTTTTCTTGCCTTATCCTCCAGTACGTCTTGCAGGTCTGGCGCATTTTCCCGTGCCTTAGTTGAGCGGCGTCGGGGCATGGCTTGGGTGGAGGGCCGAGAGGCCTCTCTGTCGCGGCCACGAGGTGGCCGGTCTGCCATGTCGTTCGCTGGTGATGTAGGCGCTTCCTCCTCTGATCGGGGTAGCGGCCTGCGCTTTGGGTAACTCTTGGAGGGGCGTTCGAGTTCATACTCTTCGGCCGCAAGGACTTCAGTCCATCTATCAGCTAGCAAATCTTGATCAGCTCTAAGTTGTTGCTGCTTTTTCTTGAGGTTGTTTGCCGTGGCTAAAAGCCTTCGTTTGAAACGCTCTTGTTCGGCGGGGTCTGATGGTACGACGAATTCGTCGTCATCGAGGCTTGCCTCGTCTTCGGAGGGAGGCATATAGTTATCATCCTCAACCTCTTGGTCTGCCGCTCTCTCATGAGGGTTGGCTTCTCCATCTTCCTGCGCCGAATCTTGCTGGGGTGGGTGTTCTTCGGCGCTATCCGGGGTAGTATTATCTCCCATGCCGGAATCACCGTTTTTCCTTTGGCGGGATTTAGAGCGGCGCCGCTGACGCCGGCATTTTGGCTATTTCTTGGAGGTGTCATCCCCCGCTGTTCCATCGCCATCTCCATCTTTTGGAGTATCCACCATATATATGTCATATGACGAGGTGGCCTTCCAGCTCCCTACAGGTGTTGGTTCTTGTTCGTCTCCTACCTCGTCGTCCATACCGTCGAAGTCTTCGGAGCCGAAGTCAAGCATGTCGGTTAAATCATCGACAGTGGCTACAAAGTGGGTGGTGGGTGGGCTTTGAATTTCTTCATCGTCTGTATCCCATCCTTGCTGACCGTAGTCCGGCCAGGGCTCTCCTGATAGAGAGAGAGACTTGAGAGAATTCAGGATGTTGCCAAAGGGCGAGTGCTAAAAGATGTCCGAGGCGGTGAACTCCATTATCGGTGCCCAATCGGATTTGATTGGCAGAGGCGCGGGGGTTTCGGAGTACGGAGAAGAGTCCGGACCCTCGGAGTCACGGGCCATGCAGAGTGCGGGGCTGGCGTTCAGCTCGATCGCCTTTGAGATCGCAGCCCCCGAGGTGACGTCCAACCGCTCATCCTCAATTGGCGCAATAGGCTCCGAGTTAGGGGTCGAAACCGGTGCGTGTGCGGCCTCCAGGACACCGTTCGGAGGCAGAGCTAGATCATGCCCCTCGAGATAGTGCGGCGCGCTTGGCTGTGGCTCGAACCCGTCGAAGATCAAGTCTCCGCGGATATCAGCCGTGTAGTTTAAGCTTCCAAACCTGACTTGACGGCCAGGGGCGTAGCTTTCAATCTGCTCCAGGTGACCAAGCGAATTGGCCCGCAGAGCGAAGCCACCGAAGACGAAGATTTGCCCGGGGAGAAAAGTCTCACCCTGGACCTCATCGTTGTTGATGATCAAAGGAGCCATCGGGCCTAAAAGGCGACGACACAGAGGAACTCTCAATGAAAGCACCAATGTCGGTGTCAAAACCGGCGGACCTCGGGTAGGGGGTCCCGAACTGTGCGTCAAGGCCGGATGGTAACAGGAGACAAGGGACATGATGTTTTTACCCAGGTTCGGGCCCTCTCGATGGAGGTAATACCCTACTCCTGCTTGATTAATATTGATGATATGGGTAGTACAAGAGTAGATCTACCACGAGATCAAGGAGGCTAAACCCTAGAAGCTAGCCTATGGTATGATTGTGTATGAAGATGATTGTCCTACGGACTACAACCCTCCGGTTTATATAGACACCGGATAGGGTTAGGGTTACACAGAGTCGGTTACAATGGTAGGAGATCTTGAATATCCGCATCGCCAAGCTTGCCTTCCACGCCAAGGAAAGTCCCATCCGGACACGGGACGAAGTCTTCAATCTTGTATCTTCATAGTCCAGGAGTCCGGCGAAGGTATAGTCCGGCTACCCGAACACCCCCTAATCTAGGACTCCCTCATCGATGGACTCCCGAGGGGACCACAAGCTAGCCCCCCTCCCCCTAGGGCGCACCCCTATAGCTTGTCGTCGCCTCGTGGGTCTTTTGACTTAATCTCCATGTCTCGTAGGTGTCCTCTGGTCCAAGAAAAATCATTGCGAAAGTTTTATTCTGTTTGGACTCCGTTTGATATTCCTTTTCTGCGAAACTCAAAAACAAGGAAAAGAACATAAACTGGCACTGGGCTCTAGGTTAATAGGTTAGTCCCAAAAATAATATAAAATAGCATATTAATGCATATAAAACATCCAAAACAGATAATATAATAGCATGGAACAATCAAAAATTATAGATACGTTGAAGACGTATCAACGCATCATTGCACTTTCCAAGGTTTAAAAGAGAGGAATGATGTTCTTTGTTCTTAATCTGTAATCTAGTTGTGTGGTGGACGTACCCACACAGCGATACAACTGCTTGTTTGTCTAAACTCATTTGGCGCGTGATATGAGTGTTGTCATGCTATTTTCATTGTATTTTAGATGTGTCTATTTATCCTTAATTGTCAATACAATGTGAAGAAATAGACAATACATTAGCCATGCAACATGGACATTTTTTTAGAACCTGGTTTTGTTATGTACTTAACACTAAAATACATGCTAATATGTTACAAGAGTTCACCAAAATAAGTTCTTTATATACGCCAAACTATTATGTCTGTTTTTGTCTCATTAATAACCTTTTTCTCGTACTACTAATATACAAATCCAACTTTTTAGCAAGCTATGGAACAAAAGATGGAATAGCCGAAACCTCCTCAAGGTGATGAGACAACCACAACCACAATGTCACCTCTTGTTGTAGTGCATCATTATCTCTCCACCAATAGTGCCAAAAGCACCTTCCTGCGAAATAATGGATTATTTTTTAGGGATAATTGGTTTTACGCCCCTAGTTGAGCCACACTCGGTTGGTTTACCCCTAGTTTCTGAAAACACGTGTTCCTGCCCAAACCACTTTGCTCATCATATGCTTTTTCCCTTTGATTGCTTGATGTTACTTTGAAAACTTCATAACAAATTCATACTAACTCAGAAAAATGCAAATAAGATATCAAGATGTTCAAAAAGACATCACCTATATGTGCATATCATTTGCATTCTTGACGGAAATGTTGGAAAGTCCCCATCTAAGTTTTGAACTAAAATTGAGATGGGGACTTTCCAATACCTTTGTCGTGAATGCATATGACATGCCCGTATAGGTGATGTTTTTTCAACATTTTGACATATGATTTGCATTTTTCTGAGTTAGTAAGAATTTGTTATGAAGTTTTCAAAGTGCCGGTCAAATGGTCAAAGGGAAAAAGCATAAGACATGAAAAGTGGTTTGGGTAGGAAATCGTGTTTTCGAAAAGTAGGGGTAAACCAGCCGGGTGTGACCCAACTAGGGGCATAAAACCAATTATCCCTAGTTTTTAAGGTAACCTTGTCAAAATCGCCTCACAAACAAGATCTTCAAGCACGATAGAATGATAGATCTACGCTTTAGGCACAAGTCCAGCCCCTAACTAGACCAGTTGTGAAACAAGAACAACCATTGGTAGATGTCGCTAAGATATGTATGATTTTGAAACCAGACTATCACACATTTGCTTCATTCTTCAAGATTATAGGCGCAAAGAAGGCGAAGGTTATGGTGCTCCATAAAATTTTATAACATGAAATTGTACCACTCGAGTCAAATGATTTCTGGTTCTGAACTTTTGATGGTGCATTTATCTGCCCGGACTATAAACATTTATGTGAACCAGCCTTTTTATGGATCTAATTTATTTTGTTGTGATATAACATTTGTTCTTAACTAACCGACAACGGCCATAGAAAATAGCGAGGCATTTTATAGAGTGTAGGTTTATTCTTACTTTATGTATTTGTTATCATCGGTCTACTAATAGGCTGAAAGCATCGTCGGAGGCCAATGGGACAAATCGTTCATGGGCCGCCAACACACCAAAATATAAGGGTGACGCAAACGGTCCAAGAGGTATAATGCGCCATACTTGAGCCAGTAGTCTAACTGGCCGTAGATGGACCAGAAAGCTTATCGGGCCTAACACAGCTAAAAATAGTATGGGTCAACCTAGCTGGGCCAAAATCATCACAAGCCCTTCATGGGCCGCAATGGTCCATGGGATTTAAATCGGCCCACGATCAATTTGAACCATTAGCAGGTCGAAAGATATGGCCACCCAAAATAACCACGGACCATTAATAAGCACAAATAATCCTCGGGCCATATTTGTCCCAAACACAGCACTGGTCATGAAATAAATCTTGCGCCATATCTGGCCCAAACATACCATGGATCATTAACAGGCCGAGAAGATACCATAGGCCTTCAATAGGCCGATAGCTAGATTGGGTTGGAATTGCGACAACGAGACAATGGACCGTTAATAGGTCAAAAAATACCTCGATCCTTAATTGGCCCAATTATATCAGAGGTTGTTAACAGTTCAAAATCCAACTTGTGCCATAAATGGGCTGAAATATACCACTTCCCTTTAACAGGCCAAAAGTTGGGTCCATAAGAGGCTGGGAGTCATGGGAAGCCACAAATGGGCCCACGTGTACCATGGGTTGTTAATAGGTCAAAAGATACACTAGGCTGGAAATTGTCCAAACTCTACAATGGGGCGGTAATACGCCACAGACACACTGGCCAGAAAATGGTACAATGCCACCACGAACCGCTAACATGATGAAAGACATCGAGACACAAATGGGTCCAAATGTACCATGGGATTTTAACAAGCTGAAAGACACATCGGGTCATAATTGGGCCCAAGGACACACTGGACTGTTAACGGGCAGGTGACCGGCCGAATTGGCACCAACCAATTTTTGTCTAAATCTGGTGGGTCTCTAACTGGGTCGACTGTTTTAAATTAAGGGGCCATTGTTTGGCCATGCCATGTATCGATGCTTCATAGGCGCATATTGTCCATTGGATGGGCAACACCTGTCACAAGGTAGAGGTGATGTGTGGCTCCATTGGCGAATGAGAATACGACACATGGAAAGCCGTCATTGGTCTGGGCTATTGACGGGTATCGGATCTAGAACCCGCACCCGATAGCTTAACGGCGAACCATTAAAGTGGCTGACACGTGATGGTTTTCCTTGACGAGAACGCTTCCATGACGAGCCATTTATCATCATGGAAGTGGACATTCTCGTGATGAAAACGTGATTATTGTCATGGAACACATACCCGACAACACATGTATGACTATCTTGATTCTATCATAAACCGTCACGGATGTACATGGGGGTGATAAAAAACGTGTATCATCACGGATGTGTTTTTTTGGTAGTAACTTCTCATGCTCGTCCTGTTCCTTCCTTCCTGTTGGGGATATGACTATTGGATAAGACCCGCCCAGGAGGGGCTGGGTTATCCCAATGGCAGTTCGTCTAAATGAAGCCTAAGAGTGTATTGAAGATGGTGGTTCATAAGGCAGGCTTATTAAAGGGCCCAAACCCGAAGGCGGCTTAAGGCCTGTAAAGTGTAAACTGCCATGTATATGTAACTTGTATTGTAAGGCGTGTAAGATAAGTCACCGAGCCAAAGACGTTTGTATGAGCCGGCCGGGACTCTGTAGGCCGCAGGGCGTCAACCCCTGTATATAAGGGGACGACCCGACAACGGCTTAGGGTAAGAAACAACAGATCGAAAGCCAGGCAAAGCGTATTCGCTCCCTGGTAATCGAAACCCTAGCAATACCACCTCAAACTAGATTAGGCCTTTACCTTCACCGCAAGGGGCCGAACCAGTATAAACTCCTCGTGTCCTTTGTCCCGTTTAACCCCTTTAATCTAACCTCGTCGCCATGGCTCCACAACTAAGTCCTTTCACTAGGACATCTGCCGTCACAATTCCATGACAGTTGGTGCCCACCGTGGGGCCTGCGCATGGTGGTTTTGAGTTCTTGAAGGGCAGCTTCGAAGGGATCAAGGGATACGTTGTGGGCCGAATGACCATGAGTCCTCGCGGCAAGCTCTACATCGATGATGCAGGCTGGGGCCCCGAGGCCGGCTCAATTGAGTACGGGTACCGGGTCCCCTTCGGCGGAATCCACATCTTCATTGGCAAGATCGGCGAACCGGGCCCTGAGCCGGACATCTGCACTGACATCATTGAGATGGCTCAGCGTGCACGACCCGCCCGGGTTCAACCGCCGTGAAGCATGCCTTTGTTGGATTTATCCACGGGGCTGAATTGGAAGGTTTTGTGTCTGGCGGTGAGACGGCCATCTACTATGATGGTGAGTCGTCCACGGGCGAGACCAATTCAATGTATCAACTACAAGACGGGCAGCTTGGGGGCTGTTCCGATGGCGACAGTATTCTGGACCCCCATGAGCCGCCGAACAGGATGGCACTCTTCATGGTTGGCACCTAGCCGGCTCTCGGTTCGACAGCCGCCGCGGCCATGACCTCCAGTGCAGCGGCGGTAACAGCAGCGGGTGTTGGCTGTTCAGCGCGCCAGCCGGCTGAAGTTTTAACGGATCTGTTAGAGGATCTGGCGAATCTGATGGGGGTGGAGGTAACCCCACATAACCAGGAACAACACAAGGCATATGTGGCTAAACTGCGCGATGAGATAGCGCAAGCCAAGGTCGAACTGGCAACGGAAAACGTCAGGATGGCTGTAGAGCGGGCCATTTTGAACACCCAAGCACACCAGATTCAAGCAGACTCATATCGACTTATGGTGGATCAGAACGCTTCAAACGAAGTCTTGAGGAGAAAACACCGGAGTCGTCTGCCCTCGATTTATGAGTCAAGGAACCTCTTCAACACACCAGGAGCGGGGGCCAGTAACCCGTCGATGATAAACCAGACGGTTGAAGCACCAGGGGTGGAGTGTCGGGTCAGCCGCGCGTAACAGGTTCTCCGCATATGAATAACACCCTGCCTCAGCACGTAGTGACGCCACCGGGTCATTACTCCACCCCTCTAGACAACATGATTGTTGCAGCTACGCGATTGGCGGCTCTGCCAGTCGAGGGTGAGACTCCAAAGGTGGTTGAAACCCGAAAGGCCAGGGAGCTTCTTCAAATGGCTTTGGTACAACAGCAGGCTTATTCCTATAGTCGTGACCGGATTCATTCAACCCCTCATCCAAGCCGGAGCTACAATAGGCACATTGACTCGCCAGCGGTCTCGAGTACCGAGCAGCGCCGTAATCAACCTCATGGATATGACCCAGCGCGCAATGGTGCCAATGCACAGGATTTGGTGGAACAGGGCAGAGCGCGTCGGGAGGCCGAGCTGGTGGCTCAGCTGGTGGCTCATCAGCACGCGCCGGTTTACCCGACAGCTTCGATTGAGGCAGGTGTAACTTCTAAAGCTTTGGGTGTGCCGTGCTTAACGGCGGCTCTGTGAAATGAACGTCTACCCAAGGACTTCAAAGGCCCTCATAAGGTGCCTAATTACACAGCAGATCAGCCCCCTGAGGCTTGGGTGGAGGGTTATGAGATGGCTATGGAGATGCTGGATGTTAGCAAGGCTGCATACGCTAAGTATTTCACCATGATGCTGGAAGGGACGGCTCGTACGTGGCTGAAGGGGCTGGCGGCCAACTCCATCGGGTCATGGGCAGATCCGAAGGCCCGGTTTATCCAGAATTTCAAAGACATGTGCAAGCAGCCCATGTCGATCATGGATTTGGTTTCTTCTGTTCAAGCCGAGGGCGAGTCAACGACCAGCTGGGTGCGCTAGGTCTCGACTATCATACATTCTTCAGATAATATCAACGTCGGCTCAACAGTTTTAATGTTGGAGAAAAATTGTTGTTTCCTTCCACTCAAGCAGAAACTTGGGCGGCTTAAACGTCATTGCAACGACATGGGGGAGCTCATGGCGGCTCTCATCAAGTATGCCGACTCTGATAGTACTAAGGACACCGACTCTGAGGATGAAAGATAGGGAAAGGGAAAGAAGAGTAGCGGCATGAGGGGACAGAAGTACAACCCGGCCAATCAGGGCGGCAATGGTAAGCGTGAAGCTGGTGATTTTGTGGCTAACACTGGTGCACGGAATTATAACCAGCGTCGTAAGGGGAGGCCGGCTCAAGGGACAAAGTTTGACCTTGAGGCAATTATGAACCAGCCATGTCCAAAACACGAAACGGATCAGAAGCCGGCTACACATCCGTGGAAGGATTGCAGTATAATGAGACAGTTTAGGGAGTCCATCCAACACAACCATGGCCCGAACGGCGGTTCAGGGTCTGGCTCTCATGGTCCGGGTCATAGAGGCGGCGGTTCAAATTCCGGGTTTCAAGGCCACGTCAACGAGGGTAGCTACAACCAGCAGAATAATCAGGGAAATCAGCAGCAACAACAGTCTGGTTATCAGAGCAACCCGAAGCAACTGTATAGTGGACAGTACCACGTCTTCACCACCAGCTTGTGTACGCGGGATCAAAAGCTTCATAAGGGGGCAGTGAATGCTGTTGAGTCGGCTGTGCCATGTTACCTACGGTGGTCAGAGCAGCCTATTGTGTGGAGTCGTGAGGATCATCCGCCCCGGGTTGATAATCCGGGTCACCTGGCTCTGGTGGTGGCGCCTCAGGTTGGGGGCTATAAATTTACTAAGGTACTCATGGATGGAGGCAACAGCATTAATATACTTTATTATGAGACCTTCCGTCGCATGGGGCTGACTGACAAAAATCTTAAGCCGTCAAACACTGTTTTCCATGGTGTGTGATATGTCTCCAACGTATCTATAATTTTTTATTGTTCCATGCTATTATATATTCTGTTTTGGATGTTTATGGACTTTATTAAACACTTTTATGTTATTTTTGGGACTAAACTATTAACCCATAGCCCAGTGCCAGTTTCTGTTTTTTCCCTTGTATTAGTGTTCCGCGGAAAAGGAATACCAAACGGAGTCCAAACGGAACGAAACCTTCGGGAGAGTTATTTTTGGAACGGAAGCAATCCAGGGGACTTGGAGTACACGTCAGGGAATCAACGAGGAGAGCATGAGGCAAGGGGCGCGCCTACCCCCCCCCCCCCCAGGTGCGCCCTCCACCCCCGTGGTCCCCTCGTGGGTCCGCTGACTGACTTCTTTCACCTATATATATCCATATACCCTAAAAACTTCGGAGAACAGAATAGATCGGGAGTTCCGCCGCCGCAAGCCTTTGTAGCCACCAAAAACCAATCGGGACCCTATTCCGGCACCCTGTCGGAGGGGGGAACCCTTAACGGTGGCCATCTTCATCATCCCGACGCTCTCCATGACAAGGAGGGAGTAGTTCACCCTCGGGGCTGAGGGTATGTACCAGTAGCTATGTGTTTGATCTCTCTCTCTCTCTCTCTCTCTCTCTCTCTCTCTCTCGTGTTCTTGAGGTGATATGATCTTGATGTATCACGATCTTTTCTATTATAGTTGGATCTTATGATGTTTCTCCCCCTCTACTCTCTTGTAATGGATTGAGTTTTCCCTTTGAAGTTATCTTATCGGATTGAGTCTTTGAGGATTTGAGAACACTTGATGTATGTCTTGCCGTGCTTATCTGTGGTGACAATTGGATATCACGTGATCCACTTGATGTATGTTTTGGTGATCAACTTGTGGGTTCCGCCCATGAACCTATGCATAGGGGTTGGCACACGTTTTCGTCTTGACTCTCCGGTAGAAACTTTGGGGCACTCTTTGAAGTACTTTGTGTTGGTTGAATAGATGAATCTGAGATTGTGTGATGCATATCGTATAATCATACCCACGGATACTTGAGGTGGCATTGGAGTATCTAGGTGACATTAGGGTTTTGGTTGATTTGTATCTTAAGGTGTTATTCTGGTACGAACTCCTGAATAGATCGATCTGAAAGAATAACTTTGAGGTGGTTTCGTACCCTACAATAATCTCTTCGTTTGTTCTCCGCTATTAGTGACTTTGGAGTGACTCTTTGTTGCATGTTGAGGGATAGCTATATGATCCAATTATGTTATTACTGTTGAGAGAACTTGCACTAGTGAAAGTATGAACCCTAGGCCTTGTTTCCTAGCATTGCAATACTGTTTGCGCTCACTTTTATCATTAGTTACCTTGCTGTTTTTATATTTTCAGATTAGAAATACCTATATCTACCATCCATATTACACTTGTATCACCATCTCTTCGCCGAACTAGTGCACCTATACAATTTACCATTGTATTGGGTGTGTTGGGGACACAAGAGACTCTTTGTTATTTGGTTGCAGGGTTGCTTGAGAGAGACCATCTTCAACCTACGCCTCCCACGGATTGATAAACCTCAGGTCATCCACTTGAGGGAAATTTGATACTGTCCTACAAACCTCTGCACTTGGAGGCCCAACAACGTCTACAAGAAGAAGGTTGCATAGTAGACATTAAGCTCTTTTCTGGCGTCGTTGCCGGGGAGGTGAGTGCTTGAAGGTATATCTTTAGATCTTGCAATCGAATCTTTTAGTTTCTTGTTTTATCACCAGTTTAATTTATAAAAGAAAACTACAAAAAATGTAATTGAGTTTGCCTCATACGCTTCATCTTTTTAGTATCTTTCGTGAGTATGATGGAAAGGAAGATTGTGCCAAAGTATTAGAAGAAGAATGCATTAAAATGTTTGGCACTAAATCTTTGAATGATGAGCATGATTGCAATGTTGTTAGTATGAACTCCTTGAGTATCCATAGTACTAATGATGATTGCACTAGTTATGATGAAAATATCTCTTATAAGCATGTCGATTTTTGTGGAGTGCATAGAGTTTGCAAGTACATACCAAATTGGGAAAATAGATTTTGCAAGAGGCATAAGTATTTGGAAACTAAATGGTTGCAAGAAAGGCTAAATGTTAGTGCTAAAAATTTAAATTTTCTTAGCCGTACTTGTGAACTTTGCAATGAACATGGTCATTTAAATATCAAATGCAATTTTTTTCATGATCGAATCGTGTCCAAAATTTGTGACGACTTGATTTCCCTTGCACATCATAATGAACTTAGTTTTCTTTTGGGTTATCAAGAAATGAAATGTCAAACTAAGATTATTCCAAAATATAACCTCGAGAAATTCCTCGATATTGATCTAGAAGAAATTTATATGTATTGTGCGGTGAATTGCATTGAAAATCCTTATATTGCCAACTACATAAAGAAAAGAAGGCAAATAGAAGATGAAGAGAACACTAATGAAAGGGAAGAGACTTCACAATATTCTCCTATTATTTCTTATGATGAATCAGGTAACGAGGAGGAGCCTTCTATTCAACCAATCTCATCAATAAGGAGCTCCAAAAAGAGGATTGAACCCACACATGATGTGAAGAAGAAAAAGAAAATACGGAGAAGCAAAGGTTGAAAGGTATCTCTCCCAAATGATGTTGCTCCTATTACCCATTGTGATGATGATAATTGCTATACTATTGGTGCTATCCATACTATTAATGATGAGAGTGATTATGCTTATGATATGAAAAGGTCCAAGCTTGGGGATGCTACGTTTGACGAAGATGAGTTTTTGAGAATGTATTTGCTGCAATTAATGTTTGTACCAAGCTTGGGGATGCTATGTTCAATGATGATGATATTCTTAGCCTCCCAAGTTTTGATGAGCAAATTTATAATGATGATAGCATGCCTCCTACTTATGATGATTATATTGATGAAAGTGGGTTTGGAAGAGTGTCAACTTTAGGGAGTAATGATCCCACTATTTTGGAGGATGTTGAATCTTATTATGATAATTATGAAATTGGATTTGGATAGGTCTTGACTTTATTTAATAATGATTCCACTATCTTGGAAGAGGTTTCAATCGATTATGATGAGAACAAAGTTGCTACTTATGATGATTATTGTGATAACACTTATGCTATAAAAAGTAGTGATGATTATATTTATAAAACTTGTCATGATTATGATTACCCTTTTTCTGAACATTACTCATTTAATGTGGAAACAATTTAAAGTATTCGAGTCTCTTATAATACTCCCACTATCCCGAATGAGAATAAATTTGCTTATGTGGAGAGTAGTAAATTTTCTATGCAAGTAGATCACGAAAAGAATGCTTTAGGTGCTGGTTATATTGTTGAATTAATTCATGATGATACTGAAAATTATTATGAGGGAGGAATATATGCTTGTAGGAATTGCAATAATATCAAGTTTCCTCTCTATGTGCTTAAAGTTTTGAAGTTATGCTTGTTTTGCCTTCCTATGCTAGTTGATTATTGTTCCCATAAGTTGTTTGCTCACAAAATTCCTATGCATAGGAAGTGGGTTAGACTTAAATGTGCTAGTCATATTCTTCATGATGCTCTCTTTATGTTTCAATTCTTATGTTTTATGTGACCATCATTGAAATCATCATGCCTAGCTAGGGGCGTTAAACGATAGCGCTTGTTGGGAGGCAACCCAATTTTATTTTAGTTTCTTGATTTTTGGTTATGTTTAGGAATAAATAATCTATCTAGCCTCTGGTCAGATGTGGTTTTATGGTTTAATTAGTGTTTGTGCCAAGTAGAACCTTTGGGAAGGCTTGGGTGAAGTCTTTATGATCATGCTGTAAAAAACAGAAACTTTAGCGCTCACGAGATTAGTTAAAACTTTTTACTATAGAGTCCTATTTAGTTGATTATTTTTAAGATAATTACTATAAAAATTCCTCAGGTCCACCAATTTATTTTAGAATTTTTCGAGTTCCATAAGTATACGTTTGATACAGATTACTACAGACTGTTCTGTTTTTGACAGATTCTGTTTGCTTTGTGTTGTTTGCTTATTTTGATGAATCTATGAGTAGTATCGGAGGGTATGAACCATAGGGAAGTTTGAATAAAGTATATATTACACCAATATGAATTTATAGTGAGTTCACAACAGTACCTAAGTGGTGGTTTTATTTTCTTATACTAACGGAGCTTACGAGTTTTCTGTTAAGTTTTGTGTTGTGAAGTTTTCAAGTTTTGGGTAAAGATTCGATGGACTATGGAATAAGGAGTGCCAAGAGCCTAAGCTTGGGGATTCCCAAGGCACCCCAAGGTAATCTTCAAGGATAACCAAGTGCCTAAGCTTGGGGATGCCCCGGAAGGCATCCCCTCTTTCGTCTACGTTCATCGGTAACTTTACTTGGAGCTATATTTTTATTCACCACATGATATGTGTTTTGCTTGGAGCGTCATTTTATTTTATTTTGTTTTGCTTGCTGTTTTAATAAAGTTTCAAGATCTGAAATTGTTAAATGTTAGAGAGTCTTCACATAGTTGCATAATTATTCGACTACTCATTGATCTTCACTTATATCTTTCGGAGTAGTTTGTTGTTTGCTCTAGTGCTTCACTTATATCTTTTAGAGCACGGCGATGGTTTTGTTTTATAGAAACTATTATTCTCTCATGCTTCACTTACATTATTTTGAGAGTCTTAAACAGCATGATAACTTGCTTAAACTGGGAAATTAGTCCTAATATGCTAGGTATTCAATACTAGTAAACACTTTCTTATGAGTGTGTTGAATACTAAGAGAAGTTTGATGATTGATGATTGTTTTGAGATATGGAGGTAGTGATATTAAAGTTGTGCTAGTTGAGTAGTTGTGAATTTGAGAAATACTTGTGTTGAAGTTTGCAAGTCCCGTAGCATGCACGTATGGTAAACGTTATGTAACAAATTTGAAACATGAGGTGTTCTTTGATTGTCCTCCTTACGAATGGCGGTCGGGGAAGAGCGATGGTCTTTTCCTACCAATCTATCCCCCTAGGAGCATGCGCATAGTGCTTGGTTTTTGATGACTTGTAGATTTTTTCAATAAGTATGTGAGTTCTTTATGACTAATGTTGAGTCCATGGATTATACGCACTCTTACCCTTCCATCATTGCTAGCCTCTTCGGTACCATGCATTGCCCTTTCTCACCTTGAGAGTTGGAGCAAACTTCGTCGGTGCATCCAAACCCCGTGATACGATACGCTCTATCACACATAAACCTCCTTATATCTTCCTCAAAACAGCCACCATACCTACCTATTATGGCATTTCCATAGATATTCCGAGATATATTGCCATGCAACTTTCCACCGCTCCGTTTATCATGGCACATTCATCATTGTCATATTGCTTTGCATGATCATGTAGTTGACATTGTATTTGTGGCAAAGCCACCGTTCATAGTTTTTCATACATGTCACTCTTGATTCATTGCCCATCCCGGTACACCGCCGGAGGCATTCATATAGAGTCATACTTTGTTCTAGTATCGAGTTGTAATCATGGAGTTGTAAATAAATAGAAGTGTGATGATCATCATTCATAGAGCATTGTCCCAATAAAAAAATAAAAAAAAGAGAGAAAATAAAGGCAAAAAAAGGGGCAATGCTATTATCCTTTTTCCACACTTGTGCTTTGAAGTAGCACCATTATATTCATGATAGGGAGTCTCTTGTTTTGTCACTTTCATATACTAGTGGGAATTTTTCATTATAGAACTTGGCTTGTATATTATAACAATGGGCTTCCTCAAATGCCCTAGGTCTTCGTGAGCAAGCGAGTTGGATGCACACCCACTTAGTTTCTTCTTGAGCTTTCATACACTTATAGCTCTAGTGCATCCATTGCATGGCAATCCCTATTCACTCACATTGATATCTATTGATGGGCATCTCCATAGCCCGTTGATACGCCTAGTTGATGTGAGACTATCTTCTCCTTTTTTTGTCTTCTCCACAACCACCATTCTATTCCACCTATAGTGTTATGTCCATGGCTCACGCTCATGTATTGCGTGAAGATTGAAAAAGTTTGAGAATATCAAAAGTATGAAACAATTGCTTGGCTTGTCATCGGGGTTGTACATGATTTAAATATTTTGTGTGATGAAGATAGAGCATAGCCAGACTATATGATTTTGTAGGGATAACTTTCTTTGGCCATGTTATTTCGAGAAGACATGATTGCTTTGTTAGTATGCTTGAAGTATTATTATTTTCATGTCAATATTAAAATCTTGTCTTGAATCTTATGGATCTGAATATTCATGCCACAATAAATAAAATTACATTGATAAATATGCTAGGTAGCATTCCACATCAAAAATTATGTTTTTATCATTTACCTACTCGAGGACGAGCAGGAATTAAGCTTGGGGGTGCTGATAAGTCTCCAACGTATCTATAATTTTTATTGTTCCATGCTATTATATATTCTGTTTTGGATGTTTATGGGCTTTATTAAACACTTTTATATTATTTTTGGGACTAACCTATTAACCCAGAGCCTAGTGCCAGTTTTTGTTTTTCCCTTGTTTCTGTGTTTCGCAGAAAAGGAATATCAAACGGAGTCCAGACGGAATGAAACCTTCGGGAGAGTTATTTTGGGAACGGAAGCAATCCAGGGGACTTGGAGTACACGTCAGGAAATCAACAAGGAGAGCACGAGGCAGGGGGCGCGCCTCCCCCCTAGGCGCGCCCTCCACCCTCGTGGGCCCCTCGTGTCTCCTCTGACCGACTTCTTTCACCTATATATATATATATCCATATATCCTAAAAACTTTGGAGAACAGAATAGGTCGGGAGTTCCGCCGCCGCAAGCCTCTGTAGCCACCAAAAACCAATCGGGACCCTGTTCCGGCACCCTGCCGGAGGGGGGAACCCTTACCGGTGTCCATATTCATCATCCCGACGCTCTCCATGACGAGGAGGGAGTAGTTCACCCTCGGGGCTAAGGGTATGTACCAATAGCTATGTGTTTGATCTCTCTCTCTCTCTCTCTCTCTCTCTCTCTCTCTCGTGTTCTTGAGGTGATACGATCTTGATGTATCGCGAGCTTTGCTATTATAGTTGGATCTTATGATGTTTCTCCCCCTCTACTCTCGTGTAATGGATTGAGTTTTCCCTTTGAAGTTATCTTATCGGATTGAGTCTTTAAGGATTTGAGAACACTTGATGTATGTCTTGCCGTGCTTATCTGTGGTGACAATGGGAAATCACGTGATCCACTTGATGTATGGTTTGGTGATCAACTTGCGGGTTCCTCCCATGAACCTATGCAAAGGGGTTGGCACACGTTTTCGTCTTGACTCTCCGGTAGAAACTTTGGGATACTCTTTGAAGTACTTTGTGTTGGTTGAATAGATGAATCTGAGATTGTGTGATGCATAGCTTATAATCATACCCACGGATACTTGAGGTGACATTGGAATATCTAGGTGACATTAGGGTTTTGGTTGATTTGTATCTTAAGGTGTTATTCTAGTACGAACTCTTGAATAGATCAATCCGAAAGAATAACTTTGAGGTAGTTTCGTACCCTACAATAATCTCTTCGTTTGTTCTCCGCTATTAGTGACTTTGGAGTGACTCTTTGTTGCATGTTGAGGGTTAGTTATATGATCCAATTATGTTATTATTGTTGAGAGAACTTGCACTAGTGAAAGTATGAACCCTAGGCCTTGTTTCCTAGCATTGCAATACCGTTTACGCTCACTTTTATTACTTGTTACCTTGATGTTTTTATATTTTCAGATTACAAAAACCTATATCTACCATCCATATTGCACTTGTATCACCATCTCTTTGCTGAACTAGTGCACCTATACAATTTACCATTGTATTGGGTGTGTTGGGGACACAAGAGACTCTTTGTTATTTGGTTGCAGGGTTGCTTGGGAGAGACCATCTTCATCCTACGCCTCCCACGGATTGATAAACCTTAGGTCATCCACTTGAGGGAAATTTGCTATTGTCCTACAAACCTCTGCACTTGGAGGCCCAGCAACGTCTACAAGAAGAAGGTTACGTAGTAGACATCAGTGTGGTGCCAAGTAAGTCAGCCTATCCAATGGGTAAGATATCTTTGGAAGTTGCCTTTGGAGATGAGCATGATTCCAGGTCTGAGACTCTAACCTTTGAAGTGGTCAAGATCAAGAGCCCTTATCACGCTCTGTTCGGGTGGCCAGCTTATGCTAAGTTCATGGTGAGGCCTTGTTATGTTTACTTGCAGCTTAAGATGTCGGGTTACAACGGCACCATCACAGTGCATGGGAGTCGCAAGGTGGCCTTGGAGTGTGAAGAAGGTGATGTTGTTTATGCTGAATCGGTTTGTGCAACAGAGGAGCTGAAATTTTATTAAGATAATGTTGACCCGGCGGACATTACGTCCTTAAAGAAACCAACTACAGAGCATGATCCTTTGCTACAGTTTAAGTCGGCAGATGACACCAAGCTGGTTGATTTCGTTCCTGGCGACTCATCTAAGAAGTTCAACATCAGTGCCAATCTGGATCCGAAATAGGAAAGTGCGCTCATCGACTTCATCCGTGAGAACCGGGACATCTTTGCATGGAAGCCTTCAGACATGCCGGGTGTACCGAGGGAACTCGCTGAGCACACTCTTAATATTGATCCAAAATTTAAGTCGGTCAAGCAATTTCTTCATCATTTTAATGAGGAGAGGCGGAAGGCCATCAGTGAAGAGGTGGCCCGGCTCTTAGCAGTCGTGTTTATTGTTGAAGTTTTTCATCCTGAGTGGTTGGCTAACCTGGTGTTGGTGCTTAATAAGAATGGCACTTGGCGAATGTGTGTGGACTACACGGACTTAAACAAGGCTTGTATGGCTGATCCGTTTGCTCTCCCTCGTATTGATCAAATCATTGATGCTACGACGGCTTGTGAGCGTTTGAGTTTTTTTGGATGCTTATTCTGGTTATCATGAGATCAAAATGGCGGTTAAGGACCAGGATAAGACAACTTTCATTACTCCATTTGGAGCCTTCTGCTATGTGTTTATGCCTTTTGGGCTCAAGAGTGCCCAGGCAACTTACCAGCAGTATGTGCAGAATTGCCTTCACAATCAGATCGGGTGTAATGTTCATGCTTATGTAGATGACATTGTGGTGAAATATAGGAAGAAGGAGACCCTGATTCATGATTTGAAGGAGACGTTTGACAATCTTCGTGTGTATAAGATGATGCTTAACCCAGCCAATTGTGTTTCCGGTGTACCGGCGGGCAAGCTTTTGGGTTTTTTGGTTTCAAACTGAGGTACTGAAGCTAACCCGGAAAAAATCAAAGCCATTACTTCCCTGGCTAATCCTAAGTGTGTTAATGACGTCCAGCGCTTGGCGGGTCGGATAGCGGCTTTGATCCAGTTCATAAGCCGCCTGGGAGAAAAAGCTATTCCTCTGTATCATATGATGAAGAAGACAGATAATTTTGTCTGGAGTGATGTGGCTAATGAGGCATTTGAGACGCTTAAAAAGCAACTGGTTGAGCCTCCGGTTCTTGCTGCCCCTACTGATAAGGAGCCTCTGTTGTTATATGTGGATGCCAATGGACGGGCCGTCAGTGTAGCTATTGCGGTGGAAAGGAAAGAGGCAGGCAAGGAGTATCCGGTTCAACGGCCGGTTTACTACATCAGTGAGGTACTTATTGAATCCAAGCAGAGATATCCACACTGGTAGAAGCTTGTGTATGGGGTCTTCATGGCAAGCCGGAAGCTCAAGCAATATTTTCTGGGTCATCCCATTACTGTGGTCAGCTCTGCTCCTTTAGGAGACATCATCCAAAACAGAGAAGCCACGGGTCGGGTTGCTAAATGGGCCATCGAGCTTGGACCCCATGGTTTGAAGTATGTACCTCGTACGGCCATCAAGTCCCAAGCACTTATGGATTTTATCAATGATTGGACAGATTTGCAGACGCCTGAGGAAAAGCCAGATAACACATATTGGAATATTCACTTTGATGGATCCAGGAAGTTGGAAGGCTCAGGGGCTGGAGTCGTCTTGACTTATCCACGAGGTGATAAATTTTCTTATGTTCTCCGGTTAATGTTCCCCTGTACTAACAATGCAGCTGAGTATGAGTCCTTTCTCCATGGTCTTCGGATGGCCAAAGAGATGAATTTAAGCCGGGTGAGGTGCTTTGGCGATTCAGATCTGGTAGCTCAACAAGTTTCTGGTAGTTGGGATTCTAAGGATCCGCTCATGGCGGCTTATCGTCGAGAGGTTGATGCCATTGCGGGTCATTTTAAGGGTTACCAAGTTGAGCATATTGATCGTAGGAAGAATGAGGCGGCTGACAACTTAAGCCGGTTAGTATCTCAGCGTAAGCCAGTGCCACCTAACACATTCCTGGATGTTCTACTCAACCCTTCTGTCAAGTTACCTACGAAGGAGGATCTTGCTGTTCCTGGCCCAGAAGCACAATTTGTGGCGGCTCTTCATGCTATTCCTGATTGGACAGTACCGTATTTGGCTTACATGACCCGGGGCGAGTTACCTGAAGATGAGATCTTGCCCAGGCAGATAATCTGGCGGTCTAGGTCAATAACGATTGTTAATGGGGAGTTGCACCATCGCAGTGTCACAGGGGAGTTTCAACGTTGTGTCTCTCCTAAAGAAGGCTGCGAGATTCTGCGAGAGATTCATGAAGGAGATTGTGGTTATCACGCCGGCTCTAAATCTCTCGTAGCCAAGGCTTTTCGTCACGGTTTCTATTGGTTGACGGCTCATGCTGACGCTGAGGATTTGGTCAGTAAATGTGACGGTTGTCAGAAGTTTTCACGACGAGCTCATGTTCCGGCTCAAGAGTTGAGGATGATTCCAATTACTTGGCCGTTTGCGACTTGGGGGCTTGATATGGTTGGGCCTTTCAAGAGGTCCAAAGATAAGAAGACCCACCTTTTGGTAGCGGTTGATAAGTTCACTAAGTGGGTTGAAGCAGAGCCGGTCAGTAAGTGTGATGCAGCAATAGCGGTTCAATTCATCAAGAAGGTGATCTTCCGTTTGGGCTTTCCACACAGCATTATAACAGATAATGGTACTAATCTCTCTAAAGGCGCTATGAAAGAATTTTGTCAACGGGAGCATATTCGACTTTTGACTCTCCTCTGTGGCTCACCCTCAGTCCAATGGTCAAGCGGAATGAGCTAATCAAGAGATTCTGTGAGGTATCAAGCCCCGGCTTATGGTTCCTTTGCAAAGAACACCGGGTTCTTGGGTGGAGGAGTTACCCTCATTGTTATGGAGTATCAATACAACCCCCAATAGATCTACGGGTTACACACCTTTCTTCATGGTTTATGGAGCAGAGGCGATTCTCCCTAGTGACATCCGTCACGATTCACCCCGGGTGGCGGCTTACGTTGAAGATGATAATGAAAAGGCACGTCAAGATGCACTTGACCTGTTAGATGAGGAGCGTGACCTTGCGGCGGCTCATTCGGCGATTTATCAACAAGATCTACGTTGTTATCACAGCCGCCGGGTCAAAACCAGAACCTTTCAGGAAGGCGGCCTAGTGCTCCGGCTCAACCAGGATCAAACGGATATGCACAAGCTATCACCGCCTTGGGAAGGACCTTTTGTGGTCAGCAAGAATCTGCATAATGGGTCATACTATCTTATTGGTCGTGGAATATTGCTCATCTTAGGCCCTACTATACATGAGCCACCGGCTCTCGTGATGTACATAGTTTAATGATGTATATTTTATAAACAATATAATAAAGTCGGCATCCCTGATAATTCAGGGCCTCTGTTGTTTCACTTCTTCGAAGCTGAGTCTTTATCATCGTCTTACATATTCAGTTAAGAGGCTTGACGCCCAAATTACAGGGATTAAAGAGAGTTGGATGCACGACACGGCTCAAACATAGGTCCCTGATGTGCACAACTTGTCAGTATGTCACTTGGGGGTTTCCTGTTCAAACATAGGTGTATTCACCAAAGAGAACATAACGTTACTACCCTCTTGACTAGGTTATCTTGTTCAAACATAGGTGTATTCACCAAAGAGGACATAACCTTTCCGGGTCATCCTACCTGTATACCAGCTGCTTCAACTCCATCATGTAATCCTGATTGACCCGTCGAACTCTTAACAATCAGTCTTTTATGGCGTATTCACCAAAGATCATGAGCTTGTTAAGGTTAAAACGCCAGTTTGTCACGTGAGAGCATGGCTTACAGATAGTCAGGATAGATCCAGGCTTCATAAGCCGCCTTCCTTGAAACTTGGATAAATTGGCCCGTGATGCATGTTGCTACTCTGACCCCGCGTACTCCTGATAAGTCTATCTTTAAACAAGACCTGACTTTATTTGGGTACTGTGAGTGCCGGCTGATGGAAAGCACGTACCTTCCAGTGGCTTGGGCTAGTTTCATCGAAGAAGACACTTTGACTTGGCAGCCTACAAAAGCCTCGAATTTTTTTGATTTCTTATTTCTTCTCTTTAGATGATCTCTTTTTTGCCATCTGGTTTTTACAAATCGGGCCAAGCTGCCCTACTTATGGCTCATATTTTAAGCATCTTTTGGGTTTCTACAACCCGCCGGGATGGCAGACTCTAAGTCGTCAGAGTATCATAATCTGGTGTTTGGAGTTATAGCTCTACAAACTCTAAACCGCATAAAGCTGCTAAGCCGGCAGTCTAAGCACACATCATAGGAGAATAATCAAGTCTGATCTGCATGAGTCAATGCTATCATAAGAATAAAAGGATAGTCTCTCAAATTGGCGGATCAACAGTATTGCGCAAAATAGAAACGTGCATGATGGCACGGCAGATTCAAGTTTTACTACCCTATTACATGACTCCGCGAGTCAAACAAGATCAAGTGTTTTCACAAAGATCAAATATAAACCGCCTGGCGGTTCAATCTTCTTGGCCTTGCCGATTTGAGGCCTCTGGGTCATCCCTTTCCGGATCTTCGTCCTCCTCCGCCTTATGGAGATTTGGTGAGGACCAATCAATGCCACATAAAGCTTGAAATTCGGCTTCATCATCTATAAGTCCAGACGGGTCAACTTCAGGGGCAAAAGTATGCTTACGGATTGGAGGGATTAAACCCATCACTTTATAAGCCGGCGTAGGCATCTTTTGTTCTCCATGCTGTAAGCCGGGTGATATTTCGACAGATCCGTTTCATTTGCAATAAGACTAGCCAGAGGGCGGATTTCTTTCACACAGGCAGCAAAGTCTTTTTGGTCAAACGAAGTGTCGTCTTCTTTTAAGCTTGGATATCCAGTAGCTACCTCAGACGGGTCTAGCTTTGGTAGCCATGCCTTGGCCCGGCTCACAGCCGTCACGGCACCGGCTCTTGCAGACGGCCGCTTCATCTCATCAATCCTGGCAGGTAGCACAGGAAGTCTTTTCAAGACATCTGTCAAAAGAGTAGATGCTTGATTAGTCAGAGAGATGGTAGCAAGTGTATGCTAAGCTCCAGTGTCCAGTTGTTCGACAAGGGTGTAAACTGCCTTCAGCTTCACAAGCATGTCTTGGCTAAGGTTGCTGCTCCTAGGACCTGAGTAAATCACAGATTGGTTAGAGGCGGATTTATACTATCAAAGGAAAAGATTCGCTTTTGATGCTTGAGAAGGCGACTCACCAAAGATAGCAGAAACCATCGGGGATACACGGTGTTTTAAACTGGTGAGCTCAGTGGTCACCTCTTGAAGAGCCGCCTCCGCTTTTTCAGCTCTTTGCATCAAAGTAGTCTTCTCTTCAGCCCAAGTGTTTTTCTCCGCCTCAAAACTGGTCTTCAGCTTTTCCATCTCAGCCACGCTAAATTGGAATTTTGAATCGGCCTTCCGGGTCTCAGATTCTTGGTTTTCCAGCCGGGTCTTTGCATCGGTCAGTTGTGATTGAAGTTCAACAGTGGTATTCTGTACAAACATAGAGTTGCAAATACATTTATATCTGGATCACAGAAACATAAGTTCCAAGCCTTTTGCAAGCAACAACACTTGGCACTTGGGGGCTAATGCTAGCCGAAACAATTCTTCATGTAGATGGTTCATGTCAGAAAAGTCCCAAGCACTTCGCAAGCAAGAGTACTTGGCACTTGGGGGCTAATGCATATCGCTTGAGTTTTTTTACTGCTTCATGATGACCCCGGTTGTACTGTAAACGATCACAACCGGCTCATGGGCGCTACACAGATAAGCTTTCTTTGTTAAACAATAATGAGAAGGACAGGTTCATTCATGCTGATTAAACCGGCCCTTAGGGGCTACGGATGCAATGTTTATTGTTTAAATCCGGCTTAACTATAACGGTACAAGTCGGCTTTGGAAGGATTCTTCTACAGATGTTTATGGTTATTCTAAGTCTACAACCTATTCAATCTCAACATACCCAATAGACTTGGGGGCTGGCAGGATGTACATAACTTATTTAAGTAGGGATTCATACCTCATATTTCTGATGCATCTGCTTCACCATCTCAATTTCAAGATCGCGGCTGGAGTGTACTTGATTGAGGTAGCCAGATAGCACTTCACTGCTGCTCAATTATGCATAGTGAGAGACATCAAACCTCACTTTCCTCCTTTCAATAACTTCTTGTTTGGCGGAGTGCTTAGCTAAGACAGTTGGATTCCCTGGTTCTGTAAAACCGGTGCCAATAATCAGAACATCATCAGTATGAGTCTCCGACGGTTTAGGTGAGCTTGTCGGTTCAGTATTCAAAGAGTCGGCGTTGGTATGTTTAATGGAGAGATCAGGGATTTCAGGTGGAACGCCTGAGGCAGGTTATTCTGGTTGTTTTTCAGAAGCATCAGGTGTAGAGACTTGTTGTTCCGGTTCAATAACTTTTGGGTACTCAGCTGGCTTGGTCACCCTTGCCTTCTTGCTAGGCTTTGCTTGTCCACTACATGGGTTGTGATAAGTCGGTATGATTGTAAGAGTATAAAGAGGTACAGAATAAAAGGTAATTATAGTCACCCAGGGGCAGTCTTGAAAGCCGGCAGCTGGGTCTGCGATGAGTCGCCAGAGGAAGAGCGGAAAACCTCCTGGTAGTTTGAATCAGAGGAATTGAGTGGCTGGCGAATAAGACCCGCCAGCGGGTAAAGAGAATCTAAGTTTGGAAGGACCTCGTTTTGGCGTTTCCGTGGAACTGGAGTATTCGGTAAGCCGGAGGACAATTCTTCACCTCCACTGTTCTGAGTCCGGCGTCGGTTCTTGTGTTGTTGTTGCTTCAAAAGAAAGTGAGGATCCAAATGAGCTAAGGGGTGTGAAAATCTTACTTTCCGGGTTACTCGTCGAATTTTCTGTCTTGGCAAATGTGCTGAGCCGGAGGGAATAATAGTTACCTCTTCTTCAACTGCTTGACTGGCCCCCGTATCATCCTTAGAGTAATCAATGTCAATAAGATAATTGAAAAAAGAGCCAAGAGAGTCAAGGGCTACCTCCGACTCAGAGGTATCATCCAGATTAAGCATTTCAGAGGCAGTTGTTTTCTTATTATGCTTCTTGGTGGTTTTCTTAGCGGCTTTCTTGGCCGCTCTGGCCTTTTTGGCAGAATCATGGTCATATTTTGCCTTCCAAAAATCAGATTTAGCCTGTGGAAGTCAACAAAGTTGAGTTAGTATAATATTTTGAACAATGAGATAAAAGTGAAGTAAGTTAGAGATTTACATCTGGTGACGGGGTAAGTTTGCGGAAAGGGTTCAGACCCACTTTGCGGCAGTCTTCTGAGTCTTCATTCAGAAGGGTCTTGGTCATTTCAGTAATTGCATCATCAGACAAACGCAAGGGGTTGTGGCGTAATGGATCCTTTGTACCGCCAGTATAGGTACACATTAAGCCGGGTTGGCGGCTCAAGGGTATGATTCGCCACGAGACCCAGCACTGAACTAAATCAATGCCGGTTAATCAGTTTCCCAACAAAGCCTTGACCTTCGCAATTGTGGAGGCAAGCTTTTTACGTTCAGCGGCTGTAAGCTTTTCAGGAAGATTATGCTTCGGGTCAAGACGTTCAGCACGATAACCCGGCAATGGATTCTCATCAGCCAGAGAGGTATCCTTGCAATAAAACCACGTCTGGTTCCAATCCTTAGGGTGACTCGGCAGGCGAGCATAAGGGAAGATGGCGTCTCTTCTTCGTTGAATTGAGATTCCACCAAGTTTCAAGTTGGGCCCATTCGTGAACTCGTTCTGGCGGTTCAAATAGAAAAATTCCCTAAAGAGTTTGACATTGGGTTCCTCTTGAAGGTATACTTCGCAGAAGACTTGAAAGTTGCAGATGTTTGACATGGAATTGGGTCCAATGTCTTGAGGATGGAGTTGAAAGAAGTGCAGAACATCTCAGAAAAATTTAGAACCGGGCGGTGAGAAGCCCCGATTCATATGATCAGAAAACATAATGACTTCGTCATCCTTTGGTTGAGGTCTTTCTTCGCCAGGATCCGGGGCGCGATAGTGCATGACATTTTTTGCAGGCAAGTACCTGATTTTGACGAAGTCCTTGAGTGTGCTCTTAGTAACGATGGAGGGAACCCGGTTACAGGAAGTAACTGTCTTTGGCAGCATTGTGAAGAAGCCTAAAAGAAAGGAAAAAATTTGTCGATTCAAATTTGTTCATTAAGCCGGAGGTAAAGGTTACAGTATGTGTTCAGAATGACTGCTTAAATGGGGCCTAATGATATGTGGGAATTTATAAGCCGGTGATGTAAGCCACCATGACAACTACTGTTAAACTAAGATCTGACAGGAGTGAAATTTTACTAAGTGTTGGGACAAACAGGTTTCACAGATTAAAACTTATAAGATTGGATCTGTGGTAGTACAGAAAAAGGAAATAAATTCTAAACCTAAGGTGGCGGCAGCAGAAAAGTGGGGGTGCCCAGATGAGATCTGTTGCAATGAGGATATGTTCTAGTATAAAAACAAGTGCTAAAACTGCTACCGCGCAAGATCTGTGTTGTTTTTTCTGATCAAAGTTAGACAATCTAGGAAAGAGAAGGAGGAACGGTGATGAACACCGACGAACAAGGAAACCCTAAAGACAGATCTATTACGAGGAAAAGTGAAGGCTTACCGATGCTGATGGACAGCGGAGGAGTGCAGCGGCGTTCTGGTCCGTTCAGGGTGATGCAGCGGCCAGAGTCGAAGTAGTAGACGAAGGTCGACGGCGGCGGAGCTCGGGTGCGCTGGGGCGTTGTGCAGAGAAAGACGAAGATGAGAAGACAAAGGGGGAGAATGGAAAGAGGACCCGTGGCCTTATTTATAGGATTGGATGGATAAGCGGCAGGCGCGGCAATCGAGGAGACAAGGAAATGGATATGTGACGGTGTGAGCGCCTCGACTTTCGGAGGTTCATTAAAGGAAAAGATTTATTAGGATTTGGGTCGTATGTAATATTAATAACAGGTGACGTCATGGCGGGTTGCCGCAATTTCAGGAGATGACGTCATGGCGGGTTACAAATAACACAGGAAGATGAAGAAGGATCTTTTCTAAGTGTTGAATATTAACATGAACAAGTTCAAATCAACCTAGGGCATAATGTTGGGGATATGACTATTGGATAAGACCCGCCCAGGAGGGACCGGGTTATCCCAATGGCAGTTCGTCTAAATGAAGCCTAAGAGTATATTAAAGATGGCGGTTCATAAGACAGGCTTATTAAAGGGCCCAAACCCGAAGGCGGTTTAAGGCCCGTAAAGTGTAAACCGCCATGTATATGTAACTTGTATTGTAAGGCATGTAAGATAAGTCACCGAGCCGGACACGTTTGTATGAGCCGGCCGGGACTCTGTAGGCCGCATGGCGTCAACCCATGTATATAAGGGGACGACCCGACAGCGGCTTAGGGCAAGAAACAACAGATCGAAAACCAGGAAAAGCGTATTCGCTCCCTGGTAATCGAAACCCTAGCAATACCACCTCAAACTGTATTAGGCCTTTACCTTCACCGCAAGGGGCCGAACCAGTATAAACTCCTCGTGTCCTTTATCCCGTTCAACCCCTTTAAGCTAACCTTGTCGCCATGGCTCCACAACTAAGTCCTTTCACTAGGACATCTACCGTGACAATTCCACGACACTTTCCGTCGTGTCGTGCTTGCAAGTGAAGGATGTGGCACTGCTGCACGGCAGATGCCCCGGGCCCGTAGGGTGCTTGCGTTGTCCCCGCTGGGTAGCAATCATAGCACCACTCGTTGCCGAGGCGCAGCAGCTGCTCGTCCAGTGCAGCCGCTTAGAGGCATGATGTCACGCAAGCTCCACGACGTGCTTCAAGGGGAGGCGGAGGACGGTGTCGACTGTCGGAGTGGCTCGGACAGCAACGGGGGCAGGGGGTTGGCGCACGGGGCTAGTGGTCGCCTGGGGATAGGTAGTTTCTTTTTTGCAATTTAGCCCTTAAATCTATGTTAAATATGTATCGGTTTCTTACTTATGTGGGTTAGCATGACATGTGAGACCCAAGTGATGTGGCGGTCAACTCGGTTAAAAACTAGTTTCTTTTTTGCAATTTAGCCCTTAAATCTATGTTAAATGTGTATCAGTTTCTTACTTATGTGGGTTAGCATGACATGTGAGACCCAAGTGATGTGGCAGTCAACTCGGTTAAAAACTAGTCGCGTCAGCACAAACTGGCTTAACCGAGCTAAGGGTTGAGTCATGAATGATATTGAAAGTTTAGGGTGTAGAGTAACCGGTTTTGATGTTTAGGATTGAATCATATACATATTGATAAGTTCAGAATTGAAAAGCGGATTTCTATGTTTCTTAAAATCAATCAAATATACTAAATGATCGTATCGAGACAAATTTAAGACAAGTAGTAATATGGATTGAAGGAAGTAGTCTTTCTTATTAACCTGTGGTCCTTCCCTCGTTCGAGAGGTCGCATCTCATTCACCCGGGGAAAAAAAGCATCTCATTTTGTAGCTATCCTACAAAGCTTTGCTTCGGTTCTGGACCTCCTCCATGCCTGCGGTACGTGTTGGGCTCCGCTCTCTCGCTCTCTCTCTCTCTCTCTCTCTCTCTCTCTCTCTCTCTCTCTCTCATGAGCATGCGTGCAGGGGAAGCCCTAGCGCCTTGCGTTGTCCTCAGGTGCTCCTGTGGACCTAGATTCGCTACTCAATGACTACGAGCAAATACCTGAGCATGCACACGTGTGTGTATTAGAGGATGTTTAGAAAATTTTGAAGAAAAAAATACAGTGTCACATGCTTTACATATTTCACTGAAAGTACATTTTCAAATTCAAATTTAATTCACTTGGGAAATTAGACAAAAAAAAAAGTTAGCAACAAAAAGGTGAAATTTAGCCCCCAAGTGGAAGTAAATTCGAAACTGAACATTTACATGTTTGTAGAATGTCACCTCTCCAGCACATTGTATTTTTTTAAATGAAACATTTGGAACATGGTTTTCACCTAACTTAGTTTCCACATGATACTTTCTCCATGTCTACAGGAGGCAAAATTACGTAATTATTTGGAAAATCCAACCAGATTCATTTCAAGTATTTACACGTGTGAACTTGATTATCATTGGACAAAGTAAACTTTCAACGGGAATTTTAATTTTTTTTGGGTGAAATGTGAAAAAGATCATAGACAATCCTCTATAACACTATGCTCCCTGGTTTTTACGGTCTCACAATCAATTGAGGTCTCCAATTGGAATTGGGTCACCCGATTTTGACCGGGTCAACAATTTGTCAAAGCACTCTCACTCGATTCTTTATACTACACACTATGATTCCTAATTTCTAGGCTTCACAATTAATTGAGGTCTTTAATTTAGAATTGGGTCGCCTATTTTGATCGGGTCAACAATTTCCAAAGGAGCTCTCCCATTCAAGTTTTTTAATTCATTATATACCCTAATTTTGAAGTGTTTTCATTCGATTGAGGTATTTAATTTTGGATTTGGTTTACAATTTTGACCAGGCCAATGGTTTTTCAAATCAATAAGTAGCAACCGTGCCTATAAGAACATAGCAATGCCGCACACCCTCCCACCACCTAAAGAGAATAATCGCCACCATGTGACACCGCAGGACCAATATAGTATATGCAAGTATGCAACCGTCGACGAGGAAATTTCCCTACATAAATATGGGTTGATTAGTGGATAACACAGAATCACACCGTGAAAGACCCACCAAATAATTGTATTATTATAGATAAAAATAAAACACACTCCATCATCTCCCTGCCCGCCAATAAATATTTCATCAGTTCCAAAGTATAAGGGGTATTAGTTTTTTCTAGTCAACTTTCTTTAACTTTGACCAAGTTTCGAGTCGAAAATATCGACATCCACAATGTTAAACAAAAAAATATGGACTTTCATTTCATGATGAACCTAATGATACCGACTTTGTATTATGAATTTTGATATGTTTTTCTAAAATTTGATCTAACATAAAGATATTTAACTTAATACACCTTATATTTTGAAACAGAGTGAGTACTTTTTTTAACAAACCAAACAACACCAATGGCACAACAACGCGACCAGCCCTTCTAGTATCTTCTAATTTGCGATCCTACAAAACAAGCAATGTTCATCGGAAATCTCTAGAAAATAGAATCCTCCAAATTTTCCTAGCAAAGTTTTTGAACCAGAAAGTCGTTGATTGCCCCTCCATTTTCTACATCAAAAGGATCCAACCAAATGCATGATTCCGTCATCTCCTCTCTTATACCTTGACCACCACCTCAAAAGAATTTCACCGGACTGCCCCGCTCGATGGTGAGCCCACCTTTGGATTTGGAATGAAGTTGACGTATTTATAATTTGGAAGACATAGATGGAAAATAGCAAGGAGGTATTAAGGTTTCAAACATCAGTATTTAAAACATGAAATACTAAACTTCATTCCAATTCCAAAGGTGGGCTCACCATTGAACCGGGGCAGTCCCGTAAAATTCTTGGGAGGTGGTGGTCATGGTATGAGAAAGGGGAGGTTAGAATCATGCATGTGTTTGGATCCTTGGTTGTGTGACCACACCTTCAACATGGGCACGGCGCATGCACGTCTCCAATTCATGATTTAGCTGGAAGCAAGGTCATGGGTTTTCATCCAGAGAATATGCATACTTGTTATCGAAACTATTAGTGTCAACAACCTCTCTACCGGTTGATGCTTTCTTGCTAAGAGATTCCGGTGCTGGGGAAATAAAAGAATCGCTTGTGCCATTGGAGAAAACACCAGAATCAAACTGAGGATCTTGCCTCCACACATCTGTTCACTGCCACACCACCTTTGATACATTTTGGAGAGAGAGAGAGAGAGAAGGTGGTGGATGAAGGGGATCCATCGCGTTGTAACCACCTCGTCCGTGCCCAAATGTTTACATCAACCACAGTCGAGAACCCGACTACCATTGTAATCGGCCCTGAAACTCCACTAGATCAATCTTTGTCAGCAGCCGCCTCTCAGGCAAACGTTGCCATTTCAGAAGTGTCGGATCGGTGAGAGAGAAACAATCCCCACCACCACCATCGACTGAGCGAGCTTCGCTCAACTGCGAGGGGATTGAGAGAGGAGAAGGGTGGGACGTTGGCGACTAAGATTTTGCCAATGCCACCCCTCTAAGGACGACCCATGCGAATTGGATATGTTAATTATATGCCATGTATTTAAAAGAAGAAAACTAATATGGTGAATGTATGTATATTGTACACCATAACATATAGGAGCACGTATCAACAAAAATCTAAGTCGGGTGGGTATACATTCACAAGAACGTATAGTGAGGAATCTTGCAAGGACAGCTGCGTGCTATTGCACAAAAGACATGATGCAATCAGTGAATAGCTCGTCTCTTGGGGGCTACTAAATAGCTACTTGTCCGCCCAAGACAAACTTCATTATTGGCGCCAAGAGTCTGCTGGCCACAATAGTTGGGTCATCCCATGTGCACTTGACCAAGGATTTACAAAAAATTGAAAAAGCTGATCTAGCTTAGCGAGCACCCAAGCTGTTTTATGAGAACACAAACAAGTGGTCCTTCAGCGAAGTTGTAGAGTGAAATATATTAGTATTAACTTGACCCTTAGCTTTTCAAGGAAAAAACGGACCATTAGTTTGTACTTTTAATTTACATAACTACATACCTAGATTATGTAATAAATAGCAAAATTGATGTTTTTAAGATGGGGTTTACAATGTACACGCCCGCACGAACAACACTACCATCACCACACACATATGAATCACGGGATTTCAAGATTAATGAAGTCATCACATGCATCGTGTTATCGATGTGAGCATCACCTACTGAAAAAGTATTCTGCTTTGATATGACGTACTCCCTCCGGTCCTTTTTAGTAAGTGTATAACTCCAGACCCGGATACCAAGGAGGGCAGCGTTTTAATTTTTTTGGACTAATCTGCCCTTCACTCGAGTAAGCTGCATGCATTCGGAGGGTTGGGCCGTAATGATTATGCATGCGTGATTGGCTAGTCCTCCTCGACTGCGTATCCGGTCTCTTAGTTTGTGCCCCCACCAGCGCAAAACGAAGGCGAAAAGGAAGGAGAGCAGTTACTGCACGCATAGGATTGGTTGCATGCGAGGCGAACGATGCGGGGCATAATAGGAAAGCACGGGGAGAAAAAAGGATCGCGCAAAGCAATACGGGGAAAATGGAAAAAACTTAGACGCAAACTAAAACGGACCGGAGGGAGTACATGGCGTCAAACATTTACATGGAGATTCGTGCGAGTATTTTCTTTTATGGTTGATTGTGTCACTTAGATGTGCAATAACTAGAGCACATCTAAATCTGCCCTAGACACATGTTTAGGAATCTATTCTTCCTTTCTTTCGCAAGTATAGGACCTTTCGTGGCGGCATGTCAGGGAGGATGACATATGTCCCATGTGTGATAATGATGATGAGACATTATTCATACTATGATTCAGTGTGGTCATGCTGTTAAGTTCTGGAATGCGGCGGCGAATTTCTTTAATTTGAAGCTTCAACGGTTGCACCCTGTAACGTGGAAGAAGGATTTGCTAGACCCGGAATTTATTAAGGATCATGCTGCTATTGCTATTTCAGTTATGTGGGCAATTTGGAGTAATAGAAACAGGTGTGCTCATGGTGAGGTCCAGTTCCAACCACACAAATTCATGGAGATCATTTATGAATTAATAAGGGCACTGGACATCCCTCCTCCAGTAGAGGTGACAAATGTTGGCTCTAAATCGGCATGGGATACGTCTAAACCAGGATGGGTCAAGCTTAATACAGACTAGTGGTTGGGGCGCGCCCTTGGCGCGCCACCTGAGTGGGAGCTGGGCGGTGCCAGGTAGGACACACCCCTTCCAACGTCCTATGTGTACTAATTAGCACATGTGATGTTACTATCAAGCAAGTGATATTTGAAAGAGAGCACAACAGCAGAAATAAACAGACATCGATAAGAGTCGCGCTACAGGTATAAAAAGGTGCAGTTAAAGCTGATGAGTGGCGATCTTAGAGGTTACATTCCTGCCAACATATATGCTGTCTGTTCAAAAGCACCATGTTGCAACATCCAAAAGAAAGCAAGGTTCAGTACGTCATAAGCTTCGTACATGGATGGATCATATTCATACACGACTTCTGTCATTGTCGATAATGCGTCTAGAGGCGATGGCATGGTGAGAGCAAGGCGGCATTTTCGGTGACCTTGAAGCAGAAGGCGCATATGTCTCCTTCGCGGATGTGTGCATGGTGGTAGAACTCTGACAAGTTGGTGGTGATGGTGGCCCTCTTGTCAGTTCCGAGCATGATGCGGCAATCATCATGCACATTGCCGTCAGCAAGCCTGATCTTCAGTGTATCATCATCCAGGTTAATGCAGTCCATCGGATTCTCTTTGGTGTAATGGACCTGAAAATACTGGCAGGAGAAAGGAAGGAATTGAGAGGGATGTATAGTGTCATGCAATATGCAAGAAAGAATGTGTTTTGAAGTTACGATTCACTGGCCTGGCTTGGCAAATGTCTTGTATGATGGTGCATACATAGTACTTGATGTTTGGGTTTTTTGCGCCAGAACATGACAAACAGGGCGTCTACATGGTGCTCATAGAGCTTAACCTCATTGCCCCAATAACAATGTTCCTCAAGCTCACCAGGTGCTCCTGCATTGCGCTCAATATCGGTGAGAACCAAATGAAGTGGGTTATGGAATAGCCTTAAATATCATTGATTGTTTGAAGATAAAGCTTTATACAAGAGAAAAGTGTACCCAAGTTCCAAAGGTATCCTATAAGAAAGACATGAAGGTAAGTAAGTAAGTTAAGGATCATTCTTCTAAAGCAGTGAAGTTCAAGTACAAAAGCATGGCAAATTGTAAAATTGTACCATCGCTCCTTGTAACTCCTAAAGTTGAGAACACACACATATATGATGAATAAGACACATGCTCATTGCAAATTAAACATGATTGGTTTCTTGGAGCTAAAGCTTCGACTTAGAGAAAAGTGGACCCAAGAATAGATGAAGCTAAACAACTAAGTAAATTATTATTGTTCGGACAAAATCATAAGAAATTACGAAATTGTACGACAACTCCTTTTAAGCTCTAAACTTGAGAACTCACAAATGGTTCAAGAAAAGTTTCATAGCAGCAGTGACACTGGAAATGATGACAGAGCCATGGTGAGAGGAATCAGTAATGTCAGGAAATAAATATCAAGCAAGCACAGGTACCTAAAACTGCAGAGCAAGAATTAGACTAATATGATGTTATATTGTGTATCATGATGCTATAACTTGTTTGTATTTACATATATAATATGCTGGTTTTCAGCAGTGTGGAGAAGAAGAGAACAAAATAGCAGGCGATGCAGCTGCGTTTCATACATAACCAACATAGCGCATGCTTACCGTGTATGTACTCTGGATGGTCGTCTTCATCGCACTACGGAAAACGTGTTTAGAGAATTGTTAGTGTGAGAAATAAGAATAATGTTTGTTTGAAATAGAAATTGTGTATATGAATTCAAATAGAATCGAACATAGTATTGAGGCACAAGCGGGGCAAGCAGCAGTGATAAAAGTTTAATAAAGTCCATTGCCTCACAAATTGTGCAGACAGATAATGAGGTATTTTGTGAAGACAGATAATGAGGTATACTTCCTGCACTGAGTGAATTTAGTTCACAGTGCACTGTTTTACAAAATGCAAAATGCCACAGACAGGCATGTTGTGAGTTTACATCATTGTGATTCAACAATGATGCATGAAAAATTGTGGGTAAGCACATTCTTCGTGTCAATGCGGCAGGCTCTTCCTTGCATATATTTTACATTTTTAAGCCTAACAAATTGATGGTTGTATTGTTGTGAAGAGCCTGGATAGCTAGAACCAACATATTTTGAAGAGATGTAGGGCATAAATTAAGAATCTACTACATAAACTACAGTAGCTTGTAAGAGAGCTATTTGTGAGCTACTATGGCAGGAGTATATGCAGATCTAGAGCATTTGGAAAAGGGTGGACAGGCAGGAGAAAAGTGAGAGTCGATTTTCTGATGGAATCGATTGGGTGGTACCTGGTTGGATGCCGAGTGGTTGACCGCTGGCGGCGCACACAAAGCCGATGCGTGTCGACCTGTTTCCAGTATGTGTAGGGCAGCTGCATACAAACACCGGCTCTTCAACTTACTATAGAAAAGTGTGATTATCTATTACAAGTAGGGGGGACATCTATTCGGAGCACAACTAGAAACAACTGGAGCATAGTCTCTATAACACAAAATTGATCGTGTTAGACAGGTCGAACAACTTGATCAGCAAGGAGGTGGGCATTGTTATACGCTGATGATTTCCTCTTTCTAGTTCTATTCTATCCCAAGATGCTTTACGCCGTTGCCTACAGTTGACAAAAGGAAAAATAAATTCATAATTTCAGTAAGTATTTATTGGGAGATTAAGAAGCAGGTGAGTGTAACATAGCAGCAACATAATAGACACGTATCGCCAAAAAAATGAGAAGTGGAATTATGTGGTAGGAGTAAAAGTGATATTTGAGGTTGTCTAAAACTGATGAAAGCCCAGGATTGAGCAAACCAGTAGTAAAGAAGTTTCTCTTATAACACAATAATGAATAAAGCTTTGCCTTTGTCTAATAGAATAAACAGAAAAGTGATAAATATGATATGACAGTAAGAACCTAATAAAAATGCTTGAGAAAACATACATTAAGAAGGTTCTTTATTGGGCAATTATTCAAACATTCTGTTGGCAACCATTCAACACAATTCCATAGACAACAGATATAATTTTCTACAGAAATCTTATGTCAACTGTTTACTACAATGCTATGTTAACAAGTTCAGGATAGTACTGTTATCCACAAGAAGGTAATTCGTTTGAAGAATAAGAAATATCAATGTCAAACATCACTTTTGTTTTTAAAAACATCATTCGTTCATCATATAACATTATTTTTTGTTGACAAATCATGTACACCAAATTATTTACAAGAAGTCAACTTCTCATTTCTAAAAGGTTAAAAAGGGATCTATTTGGTAACAACAAATACACAATGGATCAATCCTTAGCAACCAAGTAAATCATCCATTCTTGGGAATATACACCATCACGCCCCTACAAGCTATGATATTTTCTAGCATCGCCTGACACGGATCGGATCGATTTGCTGACTCGAGGATGATTGCTGGAGAGGGGAAATGGCATATCCGCATATGTAAGTCACCCCAACACACAACGGGGAGCTTGTCACCAAATGTGCATCATGCATTATCCATTTTCAGAAACAACAAAGCCAGCAGTCAAATTTCTATGGGCAGATATCAGGCCATAAGAAGCCTTGAGATGATCGAGTCCAAAAAAATTGAAGTTATCACTAATTCACTCACAAAAGTAAATTACATGCAGAAAAGAATACATAGTCCACTCGGTTTTATTCATTTAGTATATACAAGTTTTAAGGAGGCCAACACTCATGGTGGGGGCAGAAGAAGAAATTAAAAGATACCTTTGATGTAGTTGTCATTATCCAACGTGAACCCGTGATACATTCCTGCAGGCAAAACAAGCATGCCCCTTTCCTTCACTGCTATACAGATCCACTCTTCATTTTGGTCCCTCGCATCAAAGTATCCTTGACAGCATTAAAAAAACAAGTTGGTAAAGCATGTTACCATGATTATCGGTGGAAATATAACGGTTTATGGCTTTCTCATTTAAAATGCCAAAAAAGGATAAAGAAGGCACCTACCAGTCTACCACTGCCCTCAAGAAAATAGTGTATCTCTTCGTTAGTATGCAAGTGCTCTTCAAAGTTTTTCAGCTTGGCCTTGTAGTTTGGCAACTTCTTGGGATATACGTCGCGGATGTCCTGCTAGATGAAAAACAAAACAGGTCTATCACGCTTGATTGCTTCTACTACTTGCATATGTTTTATGCTTTGACAATCAAAATGGAAACGCAGTAAGCATTTAGGTTCCAGCTTACAACACCTAATTACGGGCATTTAGCATATGGGACGTCCTTCAAAATTTCAGTCAACTTTTCATATGAACCCGACAAAATCTAATAAAGCTCTTCAATTGGAGATCGGAAAAAAATAATGGAAGAGTGTAGGTGGGAGCCCTTTGCCACTGCTTACCTCGCTGCTGGTGCTGCCATGGATCTGGAGCTCAGGGGAGAGGGGCGTCACTTCTTCCCATCTACCTTGCCTGATCCCGGTCGTAGAGGCACGACACTGTCAACCCAACACCGGTGACTTGATCGCAGCCGCTTCCCCTCCTCATCACTTGTCCTACAAGTTATACGTGAATCTACAAACATGATATTCGATGAATTACTCATGGGGCAAAATTTCTTTCTTTACATATTCTTCCAACAATAAAAGAATTTGCACATAGAAAAAAAAATGTCTTCCTTCAGTTGAGCTTTTCAGTCCAACCCAAAATGAGCAACAGGTTCCCCAATTAGAAATGGATTATTCTTTGTCCCCAAAACAAAATCTGAATGCACCTACAAACTAAGCTAGGAAAAAAACAAAATGAAGAATCTATAACATGAAGAGCCGGTTGTCGATTTGCACCTCTGATCGTCGACTTGTACTTATTGCTTAATTTGTTGTTGTACCTGCACACGAACCACCCAATCTATAAACTTCAAGATTGAGGTATCAAGATTTTGTTTCTTTGGGAATTGGCATGTCAAGCAGGAGTGACATGAAAAACTAATAAACATGTTAACTGAAGTATCAAGAATGCAGGGTAAGCTAAGGATAAGAAAATAGGAAACACTACTAACCAAGTGTATAATTATCACGTGATGGAACATATGCTGAAGCATGAGTCCCAGGGCTAAAAGCAGATGTTTTATCAAGCACCACTACACACCGGACATTATGATCTGTCCAAATACATACTTATGTGAGAAAAGTTTTAAAGTAATCAACCATGGAACATTTACAAACCATCTTTCGACTTTAATTGCAGTTGAGAAAAGGTTGTAGTATGATTGCTCGAGTTTATGTGGAGGATTCAGGGTTAAACAAGGAGCTTAGCAAACCATATATTCAACTATAAGTATTTCTTGGTTGAGTCAACTATAAGTATTTCTTAGCTCACAAAGTGGTATATGGCAAACTTGAAAACTCTGAAGTAAAACAATGGCATGACAGGCTTACTCAAAGACATTGAAAAAAAACATCTAAATCAACATACAAGGAAACAAACCCTTATTATAATCAACATAGGTAGCCTACATTTTAGGTCTTTTGACATAACACCTACAAATACATGTTCTGATTCAAAAACTCCCTGTCAGTCTTCTTGGAATTTCTTCGAACACCTTGTAGGCATAGAGAAACAACATCTGCAGAAACAAAGACACAAAGATGAGAAGCTCTAGGAGTACGGCACTGGAAGAGAGGCTGGAAAATTTCAGAAAGAAGAGAATAACTTGTGTACTTGCATCATGCTTCTCCTATTCGCCTCTCTTCTTCGTCGGGCAGAAGAACTGCGACATGGGAGCAGGATGGAGCCGGGCGTCTCTGCGGCCCGCGCTCCTTCTGCAAAGGAAGACGGATGGTCTCGATGCCATGGACCACCACCTCGTCTCGAGCTCCACATGCCGAGTATGAAGCTCCTCCTTGGGCCGCTGCTACAATCGTGGAGATGGAGCCATGGAGGCAGAGCTGCATCAGCTGCCACGCACAAAGAATACGGCGGAGCTCGGAGTGGAGAGATCACCGCGCCATTTAGGAGGCACAACAGCACGAGAGAGTGCAGCAAGAGACGGAGAAGACCGGACCAAGACACCGGAGCATCGCCGGTGACGAGGAGGTCGAGTACACCGAAACCCTAGAGGCGTAAAACCGATGCGGGCAAGCACGGCTGTAAGTGCATCTAGTGCCCCTTAGTGATTTTGGTGTATTGAAGACTTATAGGTTAAGCATCTGATGTGTTTATGAGTGTACACAGGTCTATAAGTCTAAGAGGAGTTTGATATTTACAGTAAAAGTCGACCCCTAAAAATGAAGTTCTTCGACTGAAGACTTTGATATTCTGAAGACTTTCTGAAGACTTTCTGAAGACTTTGAAAGTGAAGAAATTGGTGTGACCTTGAAGACATGGTATTCGTTCGAGGAACGTCAAGCTTGAAGACTTGTTTTCGTAGTTTCATTTTTCTCTTTCTTGAGTCATAGGAAACACCGTACTGTTAAAGGGGGTCGAGGAAATACTAAGGAGAAAATTTTCATGTGATGCTCAACTCAAATCCTACACCTACCAATCCCTTCGAGTGAAGCCATTGGAAATCTCATACAGTTCAGTCAATTTCTTCAGTGACAGAGACGCAGTTCTTCTGGTCACTGAGGACTTTGCTCTGACTGAGGAGTTAGGAATTCGCCAGTGCGAATTGCCTACACAGTGAGGAACATGATAGCCCTGAGGAATTTGTACTCCAAATTTCCGACCGCTGTTGTGCCACGCGCCAGCTGACCTAAAATATCTTGTCCACCTAACGGTCATATCATTGAAGGGCATTTATGTCTTATCATGTCGGGCTGCTCCCTAGGCTATAAATAGCCGCCCCCTTCAACCACTAGCTGGTTGGCTGCTCCGCGTGAACTTGACACTTGTCATTTGAGAGCAACCCATCCTCCGAGTGTTGGGGAACGTAGTAATTTCAAAAAAAATCCTACGCCCACACAAGATCATGGTGATGCATAGCAACGAGAGGGGAGAGTGTTGTCTACGTACCCTCGTAGACCGAAAGCGGAAGCGTTATATCAACGCGGTTGATGTAGTCGTACGTCTTCACGATCCGACCGATCCAAGCACCGTTACTCCGGCACCTCCGAGTTCTTGGCACACGTTCGGCTCGATGATGTTCCCCGGGCTCCGATCCAGCAAAGCTTCGGGGAAGAGTTCCGTCAGCACGACGGCGTGGTGACGATCTTGATGTTCTACTGTCGCAGGGCTTCGCCTAAGCACCGCTACAATATGACCGAGGTGGAATATGGTGAAGGGGGCACCGCACACGGCTAAGGAACGATCACATTGATCAATTGTGTGTCTATGGGGTGCCCCCTGCCCCTGTATATAAAGGATGGAGGAGGAGGAGGCCGGCCAAGGCAAAGGTGCGGCCAGGATATGGAGTCCTACTAGGACTCCAAGTCCTAGTAGGAGTCCACCAAAAGGGGAGGAAGGGAGAAGGAATAGGAGGAGAAGGAGAGGTGGCCGGCCCCCTTTTCCCTAGTCCAATTCGGACTAGAGGGGAGGGGGGCGCAGCAGCCTTTTTCCTCTTCCCACTAAAGCCCATCAAGGCCCATTACTTCTCCCGTAATCCCGTAACTCCCCGATACTCCCGAAAATACCCGAATCACTCAGAACCTTTCCGATGTCCGAATATAGTCGTCCAATATATCGATCTTTACGTCTCGACCATTTCGAGACTCCTCGTCATGTCCCCGATCTCATCCGGGACTCCGAACTCCTTCGGTACATCAAAACTCATAAACTCATAATATAACTGTCATCGAAACCTTAAGCGTGCGGACCCTACGGTTCGAGAACAATGTAGACATGACCGAGACACGTCTCCGGTCAATAACCAATAGCGGGACCTGGATGCCCATATTGGCTCCTACATATTCTACGAAGATCTTTATCGGTCAGACCGCATAACAACATACGTTGTTCCCTTTGTCCATCGGTATGTTACTTGCCCGAGATTCGATCGTCGGTATCCAATACCTAGTTCAATCTCGTTACCGGCAAGTCTCTTTACTCGTTCCGTAATACATCATCCCGCAACTAACTCATTAGTTGCAATGCTTGCAAGGCTTAAGTGATGTGCATTACCGAGAGGGCCCAGAGATACCTCTCCGACGATCGGAGTGACAAATCCTAATCTCGAAATACGCCAACCCAAAATCTACCATTGGAGACACCTGTAATACTCCTTTATAATCACCCAGTTACGTTGTGACGTTTGGTAGTACCCAAAGTGTTCCTCCGGTAAACGGGAGTTGCATAATCTCATAGTCATAGGAACATGTATAAGTCATGGATAAAGCAATAGCAACATACTAAACGATCGGGTGCTAAGCTAATATAATGGGTCATGTCAATCAGATCATTCAACTAATGATGTGACCTCGTTAATCAAATAACAACTCTTTGTTCATGGTTAGGAAACATAACCATCTTTGATTAACGAGCTAGTCTAGTAGAGGCATACTAGTGACACTCTGTTTGTTTATGTATTCACACATGTATTATGTTTCCGGATAATACAATTCTAGCATGAATAATAAACATTTATCATGATATATAAGGAAATAAATAATAACTTTATTATTGCCTCTAGGGCATATTTCCTTCAGTCTCCCACTTGCACTAGAGTCAATAATCTAGTTCACATCGCCATGTGATTTACCAGCAATACTTCACATCACCATGTGATGAACACCCATAGTTCACATCAATATGTGATCAACACCCAAAGGGTTTACTAGAGTCAGTAATCTAGTTCACATCGCTATGTGATTAACACCCAAAGAGTACTAAGGTGTGATCATGTTTTGCTTGTGAGAGAAGCTTTAGTCAACGGGTCTGCCAAAATTCAGATCCGTATGTATTTTGCAACTTTCTATGTCTACAATGCTCTGCACGGAGCTACTTTAGTTAATTGCTCCCACTTTCAATATGTATCTAGATTGAGACTTAGAGTCATCCAGATTAGTGTCAAAACTTGCATCGACGTAACCTTTTACGACGAACCTTTTTGTCACGTCCATAATCGAGAAACATATCCTTATTCCACTAAGGATAATTTTGACCGCTGGCCAGTGATCTACTCCTAGATCATTATTGTACTCCCTTGCCAAAATCAGTGTAGGGTATACAATAGATCTGGTACATAGCATGGCATACTTTATAGAACCTATGGCCAAGGCATAGGGAATGTCTTTCATTCTCTTTCTATCTTCTGCCATGGTCGGGTTTTGAGTCTTACTCAATTTCACACCTTGTAACACAGGCAAGAACTCTTTCTTTGACTGTTCCATTTTGAACTACTTCAAAATCTTGTCAAGGTATGTACTCATTGAAAACTTATCAAGCGATTTGATCTATCTCTATAGATCTTGATGCTCAATATGTAAGCAGCTTCACTGAGGTCTTTCTTCGAAAAACTCCTTTCAAATACTCGTTTATGCTTTGCAGAATAATTCTACACTATTTCCGATCAACAATATGTCATTTCCATATACTTATCAGAAATGTTGTAGTGCTCCCACTCACTTTCTTGTAAATACAGGCTTCACCGCAAGTCTGTATAAAACCATATGCTTTGATCAACTTATCAAAGCGTATATTCCAACTCCGAGATGCTTGCACCAGTCCATAGATGGATCGCTGGAGCTTGCATATTTTGTCAGCACCTTTAGGATTGACAAAACCTTCTGTTTGCATCATATACAACTCTTCTTTAATAAATCCATTAAAGAATGTAGTTTTGTTTATCCATTTGCCAGATTTCATAAAATGTGGCAATTGCTAACATGATTCGGACAGACTTAAGCATAGATACGAGTGAGAAACTCTCATCATAGTCAACACCTTGAATTTGTCGAAAACCTTTTGCGACAATTCTAGTTTTGTAGATAGTAACACTACTATCAGCGTCCGTCTTCCTCTTGAAGATCCATTTATTTTCTATGTCTTGCCGGTCATCGGGCAAGTCAACCAAAGTCCACACTTTGTTCTCATACATGGATCCCATCTCAGATTTTATGGCCTCAAACCATTTCGCGGAATCTGGGCTCACCATCGCTTCTTCATAGTTCGTAGGTTCGTCATGGTCAAGTAACATGACCTCCAGAACAGGATTACCGTACCACTCTGGTGCGGATCTCACTTTGGTTTACCTACGAGATTCGGTAGTAACTTGATCTGAAGTTACATGATCATCATCATTAGCTTCCTCACTAATTGGTGTAGTAGTCACAAGAACAGATTTCTGTGATGAACTATTTTCCAATAAGGGAGATGGTACAATTACCTTATCAAGTTTTCTACTTTCCTCCCACTCACTTCTTTCGAGAGAAACTCCTTCTCTAGAAAGGATCCATTCTCAGCAACGAATGTTTTGCTTTCGGATCTGTGATAGAAGGTGTACCCAACTGTCTCCTTTGGGTATCCTATGAAGACACATTTCTCCGATTTGGGTAGCTTATCATGTTGAAACTTTTTCACATAAGCATCGCAACCCCAAACTTTAAGCAACGACAACTTTGGTTTCTTGCCAAACCATAGTTCTGATTGTGTCGTCTCAACGGACTTAGATGGTGCCCTTTTTAACGTGAATGCAGCTGTCTCTAATGCATGATCCCGAAACAATATTGGTAAATCGGTAAGAAACATCATAGATTGTACTATATCCAATAAAGTACGGTTATGACGTTCGGACACACCATTATGCTGTGGTGTTCCAGGTGGCATGAGTTTGTGAAACTATTCCACATTGCTTTAACTGAAGACCAAACTCGTAACTCAAATACTCTTCTCCACGATCAGATCATAGAAACTTTATTTTCTTGTTACGATGATTTTCCACTTCACTCTGAAATTATATGAACTTTTCAAATGTTTCAGACTTCTTATTTCATTAAGCAGATATACCCATATCTGCTCAAATCATCTGTGAAGGTCAGAAAATAATGATACTTGCCGCGAGCATCAGTACTCATCGGATCGCATACATCAGTATGTATTATTTCCAATAAGCCAGTTGCTCGCTCCATTGTTCCGGAGAACGGAGTCTTAGTCATCTTGCCCATGAGGCATGGTTCGCAAGAATCAAGTGATTCATAATCAAGTGATTCCAAAACCCCATCAGCATGGAGTTTCTTCATGCGCTTTACACCAATATGACCTAAACTGCAGTGCCACAAATAAGTTGCACTATCATTATTAACTTTGCATCTTTTGGCTTCAATATTATGAATATGTGTATCACTATGATCGAGATCCAACAAACCATTTCGTTGGTGTGTATAACCATAGAAGGTTTTATTCATGTAAACAGAACAACAATTTATTCTCTTACTTAAATGAATAGCCGTATTGCAATAAACATGATCAAATCATATTTATGCTCAACGCAAATACCAAATAATACTTATTTAGGTTCAACACTAATCCCGAAAGTATAGTGAGTGTGCGATGATGATCATATCAATCTTGGAACCACTTCCAACACACATCGTCACCTTGCCCTTTAACTAGTCTTTGTTCATTTTGCAACTCCCGTTTCGAGTTACTAATTTTAGCAACTGAACTAGTACCAAATACTAAGGGGTTGCTATGAACACTAGTAAAGTACACATCAATAACATGTATATCAAATATACTTATGTTCACTTTGCCATCCTTCTTATCCGCCAATCACTTGGGGTAGTTCCGCTTCCAGTGACCAGTCCCTTTGCAGTAGAAGCACTTAGTCTCAGGACCAGACTTGGGCTTTTTCACTTGAGCAGCAACTTGCTTGCCGTTCTTCTTGAATTTCCCCTTCTTTCCTTTTGCCCTTTTCTTGAAACTAGTGATCTTGTCAACCATCAACACTTGATGGTTTTCTTTGATTTCTACCTTCGCCGATTTTAGCATCGCGAAGAGCTTGGGAATATTTTCCGTTATCCCTTGCATATTATAGTTCATCACGAAGTTCTACTAACTTGGTGATGGTGACTAGAGAATTCTGTCAATCACTATTTTATCTGGAAGATTAACTCCCACTTGATTCAAGCGATTGTAGTACTCAGACTATCTGAGCACATGCTCACTAGTTGAGCGATTCTCCTCCATCTTTTAGCTATAGAACTTGTTGGAGACTTCATATCTCTCAACTCGGGTATTTGCTTGAAATATTTACTTCAACTCCTGGAACATCTCGTATGGTCCATGACGTTCAAAACGTCTTTGAAGTCCCGATTCTAAGCCGTTAAGCATGGTGTACTAAACTATTAAGTAGTCATCATATATAGCTAGCAAAACGTTCATAACGTCTGCGTCTGCTCCTGCAAAAGGTCCGTCACCTAGCAGTGCATCAAGGACAAAATTCTTCTGTGCAGCAATGAGGATAAACCTCAGATTACGGATCCAATCCGCATCATTGCTACTAACATTTTTCAACACAATTTTCTCTAGGAACATATCAAAATAAACACAGGGAAGCAACAATGCGAGCTATTGATCTACAACATAGATATGCTAATACTACCAGGACTAGGTTCATGATAAATTAAAGTTCAATTAACCATATTACTTAAGAACTCCCACTTAGATAGACATCCCTCTAATCTTCTAAGTGATCACGTGATCCAAATCAACTAAACCATAACCGATCATCACGTGATATGGAGTAGTTTTCAATGGTGAACATCGTTATGTTGATCATATCTACTATATGATTCACGCTCGACCTTTCGGTCTCTGTGTTCCGAGGTCATATCTTATATGCATAGCTCGTCAAGTATAACCTGAGTATTCCGCGTGTGCAACTGTTTTGCACCCGTTGTATTTGAACGTAGAGCCTATCACACCCGATCATCACGTGGTGTCTCAGCACGACGAACTTTTGCAACGGTGCATACTCAGGGAGAACACTTCTTGATAATTTAGTGAGAGATCATCTTATAATGCTATCGTCAATCAAAGCAAGATAAGATGCATAAAAAGATAAACATCACATGCAATCAATATAAGTGATATGATATGATCATCATCATCTTGTGCTTGTGATCTCCATCTCCGAAGCACCGTCATGATCACCATCGTCACCGGCGCGACACCTTGATCTCCATCGTAGCATCGTTGTTGTCTTGCCAATCTTATGCTTCCACGACTATCACTACCGCTTAGTAATAAAGTAAAGCATTACATCGCGATTGCATTGCATACAATAAAGCGACAACCATATGGCTCCTGCCAGTTGCCGATAACTCGGTTACAAAACATGATCATCTCATACAATAAAATTTAGCATCATGTCTTGACCATATCACATCACAACATGCCCTGCAAAAACAAGTTAGACGTCCTCTACTTTGTTGTTGCAAGTTTTACGTGGCTGCTACGGGCTTAAGCAAGAACTCATCTTACCTACGCATCAAAACCACAATGATAGTTTGTCAAATAGACTCCGTTTTAACCTTCTCAAGGACCGGGCGTAGCCACACTCGGTTCAACTAAAGTTGGAGAGACAGTCTTCCGCAAGCCATCTATGTGCAAAGCACGTCGAGGGAACCGGTCTCGCGTAAGCGTACGCGTAAGGTTGGTCCGGATCGTCTCGTCCAACAATACCACTGAACCAAAGTATGACATGCTGGTAGGCAGTATGACTTGTATCGTCCACAACTCACTTGTGTTCTACTCGTGCAAATAACATCAAACCATAAAAAAAACCTGGCTCGGATGCCACTGTTGGGGAACGTAGTAATTTCGAAAAAATTCCTACGCACACGCAAGATCATGGTGATGCATAGCAACGAGAGGGGAGAGTGTTGTCTATGTACCCTCGTAGACCGAAAGCGGAAGCGTTATATCAACGCGGTTGATGTAGTCGTACGTCTTCACGATCCGACCGATCCAAGCACCGTTACTCCGGCACCTCCGAGTTCTTGGCACACGTTCGGCTCGATGATGTTCCCCGGGCTCCGATACAGCAAAGCTTCGGGGAAGAGTTCCGTCAGCACGACGGCGTGGTGACGATCTTGATGTTCTACTGTCGCAGGGCTTCGCCTAAGCACCGCTACAATATGACCGAGGTGGAATATGGTGAAGGGGGCACCGCACACGGCTAAGGAACGATCACGTTGATCAATTGTGTGTCTATGGGGTGCCCCCTGCCCTTGTATATAAAGGATGGAGGAGGAGGAGGCCGGCCAAGGCAAAGGTGCGGCCAGGATATGGAGTCCTACTAGGACTCCAAGTCCTAGTAGGAGTCCACCAAAAGGGGAGGAAGGGAGAAGGAATAGGAGGAGAAGGAGAGGTGGCCGGCCCCCTTTTCCCTAGTCCAATTCGGACTAGAGGGGAGGGGGGGCGCAGCAGCCTTTTTCCTCTTCCCACTAAAGCCCATCAAGGCCCATTACTTCTCCCGTAATCCCGTAACTCCCCGATACTCCTGAAAATACCCGAATCACTCAGAACCTTTCCGATGTCCGAATATAGTCGTCCAATATATCGATCTTTACGTCTCGACCATTTCGAGACTCCTCGTCATGTCCCCGATCTCATCCGGGACTCCGAACTCCTTCGGTACATCAAAACTCATAAACTCATAATATAACTGTCATCGAAACCTTAAGCGTGCGGACCCTACGGTTCGAGAACAATGTAGACATGACCGAGACACGTTTTCGGTCAATAACCAATAGCGGGACCTGGATGCCCATATTGGCTCCTACATATTCTACGAAGATCTTTATCGGTCAGACCGCATAACAACATACGTTGTTCCCTTTGTCCATCGGTATGTTACTTGCCCGAGATTCGATCGTCGGTATCCAATACCTAGTTCAATCTCGTTACCGGCAAGTCTCTTTACTCGTTCCGTAATACATCATCCCGCAACTAACTCATTAGTTGCAATGCTTGCAAGGCTTAAGTGATGTGCATTACCGAGAGGGCCCAGAGATACCTCTCCGACGATCGGAGTGACAAATCCTAATCTCGAAATACGCCAACCCAACATCTACCATGGGAGACACCTGTAATACTCCTTTATAATCACCCAGTTACGTTGTGACGTTTGGTAGTACCCAAAGTGTTCCTCCGGCAAACGGGAGTTGCATAATCTCATAGTCATAGGAACATGTATAAGTCATGGATAAAGCAATAGCAACATACTAAACGATCGGGTGCTAAGCTAATATAATGGGTCATGTCAATCAGATCATTCAACTAATGATGTGACCTCGTTAATCAAATAACAACTCTTTGTTCATGGTTAGGAAACATAACCATCTTTGATTAACGAGCTAGTCTAGTAGAGGCATACTAGTGACACTCTGTTTGTTTATGTATTCACACATGTATTATGTTTCCGGATAATACAATTCTAGCATGAATAATAAACATTTATCATGATATATAAGGAAATAAATAATAACTTTATTATTGCCTCTAGGGCATATTTCCTTCACCGAGGACTTTGAGCGAAAATCATCAAGTGAGAAAAATCCAAACCCAAACCCAGAACACCTACAAACCCAAAGTGATTGAGCATCACTGAAGAAATTGATCCTGCGTGGATCCGACGCTTGTTACCTTTGAAGATTGTGCTTCTTCCAGACGGTTAGGCGTCAAGGTCTAGAGCATCCAAGAGGAATTGTGGATCGCCGAGTGACCAAGTCTGTGAAGGTTTGGAAGTCACCTGAAGACTTACCACGAGTGATTGGACGAGGACTGTGTGTCCTTAGTTCAAGGAGAATACGGTGAGGACTTGGTGTCCCGAGATGCGTGCTCAGGACTGGGTGTCCGGGACTGTGTGTCCTCGAGTTTAAATACTCAGCCGCTCCAACCAGACATACAACTGAGACAGCAGTTGGAACTGGTCTACCAAATCATTGTCTTCACCAAGCTTACTGGTTCCATTTCCTCAACACCTTCATTTCCTCATTATTGTGTTGTCTGTTTGTTCATATCTGGGTTTGAAGACTTTGACTGAAGACTTTCACAAATTCCTCAGTTCAATTTCTTCAGTCTGTTTGTCTTCATCTAGAGTTATCCTGTGTCTACGCTTTCTGTACTCTGTGTTTGTCTTCATTTCATCATGATGACCATGCATGTAATCTGTTATGTTTACTTCTGAGTACTTATTCCGCTGCTAGTATTTCTTCGCTAAGGAATTTCCTCACGAGCAAATTCCTCAGTGAAGAATTTCATAAAAATCGCCTATTCACCCCCCCCCCCTCTAGTCGATATAACGCACTTTCAATTGGTATCAGAGCAAGGTACTCCCTTGTTCTGTGTGATTTTGGTTTAACCGCCTGGAGTTTTAGTTATGTCGACCGCAGGTATGATCAAGGTCTCTGCTGGGTGTCCTACCTTTGATGGGACGGACTACCCCTACTGGAAGAACAAGATGCGCATGCATCTTGAGGCAATTGATAACGATCTCTGGTATGTTGTGGAAAATGGTGTTCTCTCCGTCTCACCCTCACTGAACGCTACCGATGTGAAGAGATTCAAGCAACTTGATTCCCAAGCGAAGAATATCATATGTGGCCATCTGAGCAAAGGACAGTATGGTAGAGTGAGTGCTTTGGAAACTGCTAAGCTTATCTGGGATAGGCTGTCCAAAGTCAATGAAGGAGTTTCAACTCAGCGTGATTCTCGAGTTGATGTTCTTCGCAATCTCTTCAACCGCTTCAAAAGACTCGACAATGAAAATGTTCAGCAAACCTTCGATCGCCTCACTGACATCTCAAATGAGCTTCAAGCACTTGGTGCCACTGACATCACCGACCATGAGGTGGTGAAGAAATTGCTGAGATCGCTTGATCCCTCATTTGACACTCTGGCACTGATGATTCAAGAGCGTGATGATTACAAGTCACTTGACCCCGCTGATATCCTTGAGAGGCTAAACACTCATGAGTTCCAGCTTGCTGAGAAGAGAGATCTCTATGGTTCGAGCTATGGCAGATCACGTGCACTGAAGGCCAAGGTAGTATCTGAGTCCGAAGATGAAGACTCTGATAGAAGCCTTGGTGATCCTGAAGAACTAAGTCATGATCTGGCGCTGCTTGTGAAGAAATTCCAGAAGTTCTCAAGACGTGGTCGTTTTGGAAAATCCTCAAGAAGCAACGATTCCTCAACCAGTGACTATAAGAAGAGGCTTTGTCACAAGTGCAAGAAACCAGGACATTACATTCAAGATTGTCCTCCGTGGGAAAAGGAATCAAAGAAGAAGAAATACAAGGATTACAGTTCTGATGATGCAAAGAAAAAGAAGAAATCCTCAAAATCTTCATCATCAAAATCCTCGAAGTCCTCGTCTCACAAGAAGAGCAGCTCCAAGAAGGCTCGGGCATTCATTGGCAAGGAAATGGACTCTGAGTATGAATCTGAAGAAAATGAGGAATAGGAACAATCTGAAGACTCTGAGTCTGGTGTGGCGAGCCTAGCCCTCGCTACTGCATTCGTCAGCAAATCCATCTTCAACGCTGAAGAAAGTGATCTCACCAACAAGGCTGACGGTGATGACTACGCTCCCACCTATTGCTTCATGGCAAAGGGTGCCAAGGTACTCAAATACGCCTCCTCTGAATCTAGTGATGATGAATCTGATGAAAATCTTAAGCCTAGCTACTCTAAACTTGCTAAGATTGTTGTGCAACAACACAAGGCTTTTGAAAAGGTTCAAAACATGCTAGACAGAAGTGATGATATGTTGGGTGAAGAAATGGACCGCACTAAGGCCTTGACTGAAAATCTTCAGAGACTTCAGACTAAGCTTGAAAACCTTCAAAATCATCATAACACTCTCTTATCTGATCATGAGAAGCTTTCTTATGAATATCTTCAAAAGAAGCAAGATCTTGAGAAGCTAAGAGTGAGTTATGAAGATCTTCGGAAGGAGCGCGATTCATTACTTGCTCAACAAATCAGCGCTGCTCAGGAAGAATTTATTCCTCCATGTTTAAAATGCATTGAACGAGAATCTGCTAATTCTTCACCTGAATGTTCAAGTGCTTCAAATGTTACAAATTCTTCACCTGTCTCTGCTATCACTAATTCCTCATCTGAGGACATTGCTAGTATCACTGACGATGCAGGGCTGTAGGAATTGTACATGACAGGCATGTACAAAAGCCTCAAAGGGCATCAGGCTCTTTGTGATGTGCTTAAAAAGCAGATCCTCAACAGGAACCCTAGGAAAGAGGGTATTGCCTTTGAGAGGAAACTCAATGCGGATGGTACTTATTGGAAGCCTGAGCAGTACCCCAAAACCTCATGGGTTGCTGCAAAGGGACCTCCAGCTGATCCATCTGATTTATCTGGCTATACATGTGAATCTTCACATTCTTCTGATGAGTCATTTGACTCCAACTATAAACTGTTCAAAAATCAGAATGGTGAAGTATTTGCTAGATATGTTGGCACTAACTGCAGGAACGGTTCCCCTATGAAGAAAATCTAGGTTCCCAAAAGCTGCCTTGAAAGTCTTCAGGTGAATGTCCTCATGACACCACCTGTGAAGAAAAGGAACCCCAGATCTAATTCTTCATATGGACCAAATTCTTCATATGGATCCAAGTCCTCATACAGACCAAATTCCGCAAGAGAATCAAATTCCTCACATGGATCAAAGTCCTCATATCAACATCATCGTGCTAACAACTCTGTTTCGCAGGGAAGAGCCAAGGGCTATGAATATGAGCATTATTCTTCAAATTATTATGTTCATAAGTCCTCGAAGAATTTCTCTGCTTATTCATATGCTTATTCTAACCCCTCTTATGTGAAACGAAATGGTTTGGCTGCTTTGCCACCATTCTCATATGGAGCTCGCAGAGTGATGAACTCTTTGCCACCCCTTCAGATGTGGGTGGTGAAGAAAAAGAACTAATCTCTTCTGCAGGGTCAGGTCTCCAGACGTGCTGTAACGTCTGAAGAATTTGCTGGGGACCTGACAAAAATGCCTGAAAGGACGCAGGCTAACCATGATAAAATGAACTTTCATTTCACACGTCCTCCCTCTATTTTATCGGTTCTACTGCTTGATGAAATTGATCTGATGAATTGTGATGTCATATTCTTCACTACTGAAGTATATGAGGTTCGTAAGTTGCACTAATTCATCTGCAGGATGATCAACCCAAAGCCACTGAATGGGTACTTGATAGTGGATGTACAAATCACATGACCGGTGACAAGAATCTGTTGATGGATGCTCCCTTATCAGGATCACACATGAAGCATATCATCTTCGCTCATAAAAGCAAAAGTCAGGTATTGGGTCTAGGTAAGGTTGCTATCACAAAGGATCGACACATGGACAAAGTCATGCTTGTTGAGTCCTTGGGATACAATCTTATGTTTGTCTCAATGCTTTGTGATCTAGATATGGTTGTTGTCTTCGGCAAGTATCGTTGTGTTGTGATTATGGAATCTAACAAATCCAAAGTCTTCGAAGGCTTTAGGAGAGGAGACTTGTATATTGTTGATTTCTCTGCAGATTCACAACCTGCCGTGTGCCTACTTGCAAAAACTTCATAAGGATGGCTATGGCATCGACGACTTGGTCATGCAGGCATGAGGAATCTGCACACGCTTGCGAAGAAGAAGCATGTCATTGGCATTGAGAATGTCAAATTCCTCAAGGATCACTTATGTGGTGCCTGTGAAGCTGGAAAGATGACCAAGGCCAAGCATCCAGCGAAGACTATCATGACCACTACTCGTCCATTTGAATTGCTTCACATGGATCTCTTCGGAAGTCTTTAAACGATTTTCCTCGAGGGCTTCAACTAACTTTGGTGTGAAGATCAAGCACATCAGAAGTGACAATGGCACTGAGTTCAAGAATTCGGGTCTCAATGACTATCTTGATGAACTTGGTATTACTCATGAATTATCTGCTCCTTATACTCCTCAACAGAATGGCGTCGTGGAGCGCAAGAATAGGACTCTTGCTGAGATGGCTCGCACTATGCTCGATGAGTACAAAACCCCTCGTCGGTTCCGGGTTGATGCAATTGATACTGCGTGCCATATCATCAACAGAGTATATCTTCACAAATTCTTCAAGAAGACTGCCTATGAACTCCTCACTGACAAGAAACCCAATGTGAGTTATTTCAAAGTCTTCGGTGCTAAATGCTGGATTAGAGATCCTCATCACAACTCTAAATTTGCACCGAAAGCACATGAAGGTTTCATGCTTGGTTACGGAAAGGACTCGCACACCTACAGAGTCTTCAACAATGTTCTTCACAAGATTGTTGAAACTGTAGATGTGCGGTTCGATGAAACTAATGGCTCGCAAAGAGAGCACCTACCTTCTGTGTTAGATGAACCAGCACCTGAGGAATCGATCAAGCACAAGGCTACTGAAGATATCATTCCTACTGAAGAATCTGCTGAAGAATTCGTTCCAGAACGTGAAGAACGTCAAACTGATGCACCTGAAGAAAATGCTGAGGAAATTGATGCTGAAGAAAATGCTGATCAAATTCCTCAACGGCAACCAACTCACCCTCGTATTGCAAAAGAAGTGCAAGTGGAGAAGATCATCGATGACATTAGAGCACCAGGTCCTCTCACACGTTCAAAAGCTTCACATCTATCTAACTTTTGTGGGCACTTTGCTTTTGTCTCTATCACAGAGCCCACTAAGGTAGATGAAGCATTTCTGGAGCCTGAGTGGATTCAGGCCATGCAAGAAGAATTACATCAGTTCAAGCTCAACAACGTATGGGAACTGGTCAATCGTCCCGATCCTCGCAAGCATAACATCATTGGTACAAAGTGGATCTACCGCAACAAGCAAGATGAAAATGGTGTTGTGGTGAGGAATAAGGCACGACTAGTAGCTCAAGGCTACACACAGGTTGAAGGAATTGATTTCGATGAAACTTTTGCACCTGTTGCTAGACTTGAAGCTATTCGCATATTACTTGCTTATGCTAACCATCATGATATCATCTTATACCAAATGGATGTGAAAAGTGCATTCCTCAATGGTAAGATTGAGGAAGAAGTATATGTTGCTCAACCACCAGGTTTTGAAGATCCAAAACATCCTGACAAAGTCTTCAGACTTAACAAGGCCCTTTATGGCCTCAAGCAGGCCCCACGGGCGTGGTATGACACATTGAAGGAATTCTTCATGAAGAAAGGCTTCACACCCGGTTCACTCGATCCCACTCTTTTTACTAAATCATATGATGGTGAACTATTTGTGTGCCAAATATATGTTGATGATATCATCTTTGGTTGTACTAACCAACGTTATAATGATGAATTTGCCTATATGATGAGTGAAGAATATCAAATGTCTATGATGGGAGAGTTGAAATTCTTCTTAGGTCTTCAAATTCGTCAACAGCACAATGGCATATTCATATCTCAGGAGAAATACCTCAAGGATGTCCTGAAGAAATTCGGCATGCAAGATTGCAAAGGTCTCAAAATTCCTATGCCCACAAATGGTCATCTATGCACTGATGAAAATGGTACTGACTTCGATCACAAGGTATACCGCTCCATGATTGGCTCTTTATTGTACTTATGTGCATCTAGGCCAGATATAATGCTTAGTGTTTGCATGTGTGCACGATTTCAAGCTGCACCGAAGGAATCACACCATATGGCTGTGAAGCATATTCTTCGATATCTAGCTCACACACCAACACTAGGATTATGGTACCCCAAGGGCTCAGACTTTGACCTCATTGGATATTCTGATTCTGACTATGCTGGTGACCATGTGGATCGCAAGTCAACATCTGGTACTTGTCATTTCCTCGGACGATCCTTGGTCTGTTGGTCCTCGAAGAAACAGAACTGCGTATCACTGTCTACTGCTGAAGCTGAGTACATTGTTGCTGGTTCTTGCTGTGCTCAACTACTATGGATGAAGCAAACACTCAAGGACTATGGAGTCAACGTGAAGAATGTGCCTCTCCTCTGTGACCATGAGAGTGCCATCAAGATTGCTCACAACCCAGTTCAGCACTCGAAGACAAAGCACATTCAGATTCGTCATCATTTTCTTCGTGATCATGTGTTGAAGGGCGACATTTCTATTGAGCATGTGAAGACTGAAGAACAGCTAGCCGATATCTTCACTAAGCCCTTGGATGAGAAGAGATTTAGCAAGTTGCGGTGTGAGCTAAATATCTTAGAATCTTCGAATGTACTTTGAAAATGCACTCATCCTAACACCTATGCATAATTGATGACTTAGATGTGCAACACATGAAGAAACGTTTTTCTTCAATCAATGAAGAATAACACTCTAAGTGTGAAGAAATTAATGAAGAATTTGATTCTCAGAACCCAACAACAATTGTACGCGGTGTCTGAAATCATCATTCTTACACGGTGGGTCACGCCACCACAAAAGTTGAAAATCTTCAATTTGAGTTTGCCTCAACTTTTGAAATTCTTCAGTTTTTCAAATTCTTCAAACTTTACAAAGTCTTCACTTGTGCCGTCGTTTTTCTTCATTTGCTATATATATATATATATACGAGTTTATGTCCTCTACAGCATTCACTTGTAGCTATTTCTTCAAGTTGGAATTTTTTTCTAAGTGAATGTGATCGGACCCTTCCCCTCTATGCTATACTAAATCCAGTCCGTTCACAAATTCTTCATGTGCGTTCTATTTGAAACTCGTTCAAATTCTTCACTGTGTCCTTGTCAGCTGAAGAAATTGCGAACGGAACGTTAAAACTAATCTTATCCAAACCTTCGGTTTTGCCGCGCAATCCGTTCCACTTCCCACGATGGATTATTTAACTCACCCACGATCCTACACGATCTCCACTACACAGTACGTGGGTGACACATGTCAAGTAAAGGAGAACGGCCAGGGGCATGTTAGTCCTAAATCTTCGGACGAGCAGTTTTTTCACTGTGGCTATAAATACCCCTTCGTTGCCATCCTCACTTCCTTTACCTCACTCGAGCTCTCCAAACCCTAGCGCCGTCGCTACTCCATCGTCGCCGGTGAGGAAAAGCTTCACTGCCTCGACCTCATCGCCGACGTACTCGCGCCGACAGCGGAAATCTTCACCTCCGCCGCCGCCGTAGACGTCTTCCTCAGCCTAGTTAGGGCGTGGAAGATCTGCATTGATGAACTTCTCTGTTCCAACTCACAGTTCATCGTGTTCTTCAATCAGGGTAATTAAAAGCTATTTTTACTGCCCTCTTTGATTCGAAGTTTTTCTACAAAATCTTCAAAGGTGTTTTTATTCTTCAAATCCTCACACACAAAACACCTCACTCATTCTCTGTTCTTGATTCATTTCCCTAAGTCTAAATTTCTTCAAGATTCCTCAATTGTGTGGATTCTCAATCTATACAACTCTGGAACCTAAGATATATATGGAGCTTAGTGAAATTCCTCAAGACGAATCTGGTCAAATTCCTCAAAACTTGTTCTTTATGAAAAACCCTCTGAGAACGCATATGACCTCTTCAAATTCCTCGCAACTATACTCTGTTCACAGGTACACATGTCCGCTGCTGAATCCTTAGGTTCTCATCAACTTAACTCATTTGCAGCGTTCCTCGAAGAAAAGTTGCATACTTCTTCAGAGAATTCCATTGTTCAAATTCCTCATCTGAAGAAAATGGCTGAAGGTAAAAGGCCGCAGAAAGGAGGAAAGAGACCAGAGGTCATGACTGCATTTGAAATCCCTGAGGACATTTATGCTGGGTACTGCACACCTCCTGAAGAAGATAGAAATCAGCGCAAGCTGCGCATACAGAGGATTGAAAGGAGATGGGCAAGAGAATGGAGGGAGTACAGATATGTTACTCCTAAGTACATGAAGAAATTCGTCGTAAACCCTCCATGTCAACGCCCTCCATTGGCACATGGCCAAGTGGCTGATCCCTCTAGCATCAGAAGAGGTGAGGAATTTCCTCAAGAATGGGCCAAGCGCCAGCGTAAACTGCAAAAGCAAGCAAAAGAAGCAGTGAGGAAATTCAATGAAGAATCTGCTGCTGCTGCTGCCACTGAGGCTTCTGCCAAGCCGAGGAAATCAATGATGAAGAAGCCTGCTCGTAAGCCAAGTGCTTCACCTTCAATGCCCTCACGGCCAAGTTCCTCAGCTGCGCCCTCACGTCCAGAATCTTCAAAATCTTCAAAGCAAATTCCTCATGCTGCTCCTGCTCCCACAAAGTCCTCAGCTCCTGTGCATCTGGCCTCATGCCAAAGGACAACTGGCATCTCTATTGCCTCTGGTGTCTCAGCTAGTTCCTCAGATGCACCAAAATCCTCAGCTGGACCCTTGTTACTGAAGAAAAAGGCTACCGCTGGACGCGGCACTCGCCCAAGTCCAAAGAAGCAGGTGGTCTTCACTATGCCATCTGATGATGATGAAGCTGATGAAGAAGAACTCGCTGAAATCATCAGAGAGCGCCAAGAAAGGGTTGCTAAAGCCAAAGGCACACCTGTGCCTCTGCTTTTGGATCCAAAGGCGATCCTAGACTATATTGATCTCTGGCACAAGGATCCGAACACTCCTATGCCTGATTTCAAGCTGACACCTGGCCAAAGTCACATGCTGACTCACTTCATCCAAGAGGAGAAGTGGAAATATGATAGGGCCAGAGAGATCAAGAAATCCCAGTACCGCAAAGAGAAGCTGCTGAACAAAAATGTTCTCAAAATGAAGCCTGAGGAACTTGTCAAGATGCAGGCTGAGATCAAAGCCCTCAGCGACAACTTTGACTCGTACTATGCTGATTGGCAAGGAGCCAAGGTCAGATTTGTGAGGCTGACTGATACCTTCACCAAGGGTATTGCCTCAAAGCAACAAATTCCTCAAGCTGAAGCATCTGTTCAGCAAACTGAAGAACATGCCAGCACCGCTGATGAAGTTCAGGCTGCTGAAGAAAATGCTAGTTCCAAGGCTGATGACTCTGCTCCAGCCGTTGATGAAATTGCCAGGGCATCCACTAGTGGTGCGCCTGAAGAAAATGAAGAGACCAGGGCAACTGCATCAGTTGTGCCTGAAGAAAATGAACCAGATTCCTCAGCTCCACCTGCACCAACTCCAACTCCAATTCTTCCCTCTGCTTTAGATGTGAAGAAAACCAAGACTGCAGAGCGAGCTGCAGTGAAGAAAAGGAAAGCATCAAGTGCTTCAGAATCTTCAGTCCCAAAGAAGATGAAGCCCATGACCAGCTCATTTGCCAATCCAATTGATGTTGTTCCTATCTCCTCCATGCCATAAAGGACCTTGTTCCTTTTGGTGAAGATTATGAGATCCCAAGTGGATCAGATGAAGAAACTCAGTCTGCTGCTTCCTCAGAGCATATTGATAAAGAAATTGAAGTGGATACAATCCCTTCAACCCTAATAGTCTCATCACCAATGCCTCAGTTTGATGCTGAAGAGGCTGGTGTTGAAGAAATTGATGATGAAGATGTGGATATTGGAAGCACAACTCCAGTAATGAATGACGACTTTTGGGAAAGTCAGCATCCCAATTCCCCTCTCTTCACTCCCCTGCAGCAAATTCCTCACTCTTCTTCACCAACCGTAAAATTGGGCTCTGATGCAACTCATCCCACTGCTTCTGTGAATGAAGAAATTCCAGCCACTAGTGCTGAAGAAACTGCTGCTGAAACAGACAAGGTGACTGCACCTGAGGAAAATCCTGAAATTCCTCAGCCTGAAGAACCTGAGCTTGTGATTCCTGAGGTCGTGATGCAACTCACTGACACTCCTCTGCCAAGGCCAAAGGATACATTCTCACGCAAACAGAAATTCAAGGCTGAAGACTTCTATGGCGAGCACGTATTCTTCACTGAATACAATCCTTATGACTCTGCTCGCATAAGGAAGAGGCGTTTCTGGACTGCCAGCCAAGCAAACTTCTATTCCTCAGTGCTTTACAACAAAGACAAAGTCTTCGACCATGCACATATTCCTCACGTGGATATGGAATCAATGTCGTGCTTTACGCCAGTCCTCAGTGTTCTTCACGACGCTGGGCTACTCAACTTCTGCAGAGATATATGCGATTGGAATGAAGAACTTATTCTTCAGTTCTATGCTACACTGCACATCACTGGCAACTCTGAAGATGTCAATTCATGGGTTCTGGACTGGATGACTGAAAATACACATTACAAGGCCCCAGTAACTGAATTGCTTCGCTGCCTTTCTCTTAGTCCACCCACTGAAGATGCGCGTTGCGTGTATGATGAACCTGAACTGTCAAACCACTATATGCAAGTGCTCATGAAGCCTCCGAAGCCAGGGCAATCACCTCGTACCAAATTCCTCGTCAAGGAATTGTTGTATGTGCCTAGGACTGTCTATCGCATTCTGACGAAGACAATATGTCCCATCAAAGGACACGATTCTTCCGATGAAGAAATTGTTGGCATCATGAAGAATATGCTTTTCAATATCATACATGGCGTTCCCATAAACTTCCATGATTTCTTCATGAGGACTCTAGCCAACATTGTTATGTCACCATTTGAGCTGAAGCCTTATGCACCTTGGATTATGAGATTCATCAGGACCAGGTCTTCACTCAACTACAAGGCTGAAACTCTCAACCACTGCAGCTACTTGCCTCCTATTGAAGTCCTCAAAAGGACATTTTCCTCAGCTGATGAAAAGGGCAAGGCCACTGCTGTGATAGATGAAGGCATTCGTCCATTGGATGGACAATTTCGCAAGGCTGCTTCTTATTCCACCAATGCTGACTCTGTCACACATGACTCTGCTGCTAATACTGCCAAGACAAATCCTCAAGCCACAGCACCCAGGGTGATGACTGATCGTGAGTTACTCCTCAGCCTTCATCAAAAGGTTGATCGCAATCACAAATGGGTCAAGCGTCAGTTTGGTTCAATTCTTCACAACATGACGGCCACATATAATGCAGTGAAGAAAAACCATTACTACCTTCATGAAACCCTCAACCAAACCTGGGCTGTTCTGTCTCAAGTATATAGTGCTGAAGATTTAGAGAACATGGGCCTCAAAGAAGAATTTGCCTGGTCGGCACCTCCGCCGAAGAAATTCAAGAAGGTCAAGGTTCCTTCTCTGGTGGCCAGTTCATATTCTTCATCACGCGACACTGATGAAAATGAAGACTTGGACGACACTGCAGCAGGCCCTACTTCAACAACCAACCCCAACAACACTGGCGCTCCTCCATCAACTTGAATATCTTCAGGGGCGTTAGTCCTCAGTTTCGATCCTTTTGGTCATTTGATGACAAAGGGAGAGAAATCTGAGTTAGTCTTCAAGCGGGTCTATTATAAGGGCATATTTTTTTAAGTTGCAACTCTCGTTCTTCCAAAACTTTTATTGGATCGAGTTGTAATCTTAAACCCTATGGTGCTCGGTGCTCTAATACTTTGATACATGCTTGAGCTCTGATACTTTTGATGCGCTATTCTGCATGCTTATTCCTCATTAATGTTATCGCACGCATGCTGAATTGCATCAGGCACCATATTTCATCATGCATTTCAAATTCTTCATATTATATATCAAATGCGTGTATGAATTACAAGATATAGGGGGAGATCTCCATGATTTAACTCTTCAAGTGTGCATTGCTTCAAAAGCAAATTCCTCACTATGCACAACTTCAGGGGGAGTTCTTCTATATCTTACAATCAAATTCCTCAATATTAGTTTCTACACTTCATATATTTATCCCCGTTGAAAACTTAACCTATATTGTCATCAATCACCAAAAAGGGGGAGATTGTAAGTGCATCTAGTGCCCCTTAGTGATTTTGGTGTATTGAAGACTTATAGGTTAAGCATCTGATGTGTTTATGAGTGTACACAGGTCTATAAGTCTAAGAGGAGTTTGATATTTACAGTAAAAGTCGACCCCTAAAAATGAAGTTCTTCGACTGAAGACTTTGATATTCTGAAGACTTTCTGAAGACTTTGAAAGTGAAGAAATTGGTGTGACCTTGAAGACATGGTATTCGTTCGAGGAACGTGAAGCTTGAAGACTTGTTTTCGTAGTTTCATTTTTCTCTTTCTTGAGTCATAGGAAACACCGTACTGTTAAAGGGGGTCGAGGAAATACTAAGGAGAAAATTTCCATGTGATGCTCAACTCAAATCCTACACCTACCAATCCCTTCGAGTGAAGCCATTGGAAATCTCATACAGTTCAGTCAATTTCTTCAGTGACAGAGACGCAGTTCTTCTGGTCACTGAGGACTTTGCTCTGACTGAGGAGTTAGGAATTCGCCAGTGCGAATTGCCTACACAGTGAGGAACATGATAGCCCTGAGGAATTTGTACTCCAAATTTCCGACCGTTGCTGTGCCACGCGCCAGCTGTCCTAAAATATCTTGTCCACCTAACGGTCATATCATTGAAGGGCAGTTATGTCTTATCATGTCGGGCTGCTCCCTAGGCTATAAATAGCCGCCCCCTTCAACCACTAGCTGGTTGGCTGCTCCGCGTGAACTTGACACTTGTCATTTGAGAGCAACCCATCCTCCGAGGACTTTGAGCGAAAATCATCAAGTGAGGAAAATCCAAACCCAAACCCAGAACACCTACAAACCCAAAGTGATTGAGCATCACTGAAGAAATTGATCCTGCGTGGATCCGACGCTTTTTACCTTTGAAGACTGTGCTTCTTCCAGACGGTTAGGCGTCAAGGTCTAGAGCATCCAAGAGGAATTGTGGATCGCCGAATGACCAAGTCTGTGAAGGTTTGGAAGTCACTCGAAGACTTACCACGAGTGATTGGACGAGGACTGTGCGTCCTTAGTTCAAGGAGAATACGGTGAGGACTTGGTGTTCCGAGCTGCGTGCTCAGGACTGGGTGTCCGGGACTGTGTGTCCTCGAGTTTAAATACTCAGCCGCTCCAACCAGACGTACAACTGAGACAGCAGTTGGAACTGGTCTACCAAATCATTGTCTTCACCAAGCTTACTGGTTCCATTTCCTCAACACCTTCATTTCCTCATTACTGTGTTGTCTATTTGTTCATATCTGTGTTTGAAGACTTTGACTGAAGACTTTCACAAATTCCTCAGTTCAATTTCTTCAGTCTGTTTGTCTTCATCTAGAGTTATCATGTGCCTACGCTTTCTGTACTCTGTGTTTGTCTTCATTTCATCATGATGACCATGCATGTAATCTGTTATGTTTACTTCTGAGTACTTATTCCGCTGCTAGTATTTCTTCGCTAAGGAATTTCCTCACGAGCAAATTCCTCAGTGAAGAATTTCATAAAAATCGCCTATTCACCCCCCCCCCCCCTCTAGTCGATATAACGCACTTTCAACGGCAGGTTGGGATCGATGAATCGATGCAGTGGAGCATACAGAGCGCGAGGAGAGGAGGAGATTGGTAGCCAGCACGATCGCTGAGACCACCGGATTTCGTCGAAACCGGCCGGCGAAGGCGGCGGTGGCGGAAAAAGAGAAGGCGAGAGAGAGAGAAGCGAGATAGATGGGGGCATCGGGTGGAGGGACGGACTCAGCTTCCACCTATTATTTTTTTTCCTCTCTATTTCTTTTCCTTCGGCCTTTCTTCGCGACGAAGGGAACGAGCCTTGCCAACGTGGACTCTATCGCTTGTCTCGTAGCTTGCGGACGTGGACAGCCCCATCGAGCGCCCCTGATGCACAGTTGAATGGTTTTAATGGTGCTATAGGTATGGCTGGTAGAGCGGCTGGTGCAGGTATTGTTGGGCGGGACTCCACGGGGTCTTTTCTTATTGCCAGAAACTCAAAATATATGGTCGTTGATGATTCTTTTACTGCGGAGCTATTGGCTTGCCGTGATGCTATGAGACTTGCTATGGAGAACTCATTTTCTCATATAATTATTGAGTCTGATTGTCAAAACCTTTGCAACATGTGGATGCAAGGAGATGACATGTCCATAGGAGGTCATGTCTTTAGAGAGATGCGGTCTTATCTCTCGAGTTTTCAGGGATTCAAACTTGACTACACACGCAGGGAAGCTACTGTCTCACTGTTGTGCTAGACATTCCCTTTCTTTAGCTGTTAATTCAGTGTACTTTTGATGTACCCTGAGTTTCTGATTGAGCCTGTTCCATCAGATATGACCCGCTTGAATGAATAAGGGCATGTACAATGCATAGTCTCAAGGTGATGCCTCGCATGCCATGTAGGATCGGATATGACGTAAAGTAGGTTCGGATAGGGAAGCGGGATCCTCTCCAGGAGGCGGGTGCTTGAAGAGAAAAAGTGTGGTCCAATGACAAAAACTGAAAAGATTAGAGTAAAAAGTAAAGATGCATGTGTACTAGAGTGTTTATTTTCTATTCCTTAATAAGGCCCACTAGTGGTAGCTTGCACTGGGGAGAAAAAATAAATATAGATGCCTCAAATTACTTTTTGTCATGGGGCATATGTATCCATATGCCACCATTGTACATGCCTAAAATGCGAGTAGGGCGGTTCTAAAATAAAAGATTCCTAAACGTGGGTGGTCAAATGGACAGTGGGTCGTCTAATGTCAGAAAGTAGGACGTCAGATCTCTTACGGTAACACACCACATGCGTACAATTTAGTTCGTCCATCCTGGACCCCGACACGGCGCCAGGGGTCACTGTTTGCGGCGCTCTTGTTTCCTTGCCGTAAGCCAATTTTTCTTGAAAGATTCTGTCTAGCCCTAATACTTACATTCAAATATGATTGAAAATTCCTCCCGAAAACAGTAGAGTATTATATTCAAAGGAGTACGTAGAAAAGTTCACGTGCATGCAGCAGCAAGAACCTGGAATGTGCTGCTTCCTCTAGATCTCCACGTATACTCCTGGTGCATACTACTCCTACTAGATGTGTACGTATTATATTATGCTTTCAGCAGCCACGGTTTCCGGTGTAAAGTGCCTGCAGAGATTCTACAATGACAGTGGGTTGCCATGATCCCTTTCGACGCAAGTCAGTCCTGGAATTCCTTTCGTGCCATAGGGGCTAGCTATAGCATTTCCCTTTTCAAAGACTGAACGAAGCAATTAATTAAGCTTTGGGAACCGAGAACCCTAAAGAAAGCCTTAAACTATGGCGACGTACGGACATTGACTCAAGCTCCTGCCTCCGACAGGGTCACGATCTCCGGCCTACCGTCCAAAGATTACGAGGTCGGGGGAGAAGAGAAAAGCTGGAGCTAGCTAGCTAGCTGCATCGGTTTCCGCTACCAGCTAGCTAGCTACGGATTTATTTATCTTCAAGAAAACTTCTAATCTGTACTAGTACATTTTGTTGGTCCCATTGTAGTATGTGTTAACACTTGATCATAAATTTAACAAATAAAATATTCATGTATGTCATTAAAAATTATATCTTTGAAAACTATGTTTAAAATACAAATCCAGCAATATAATTTTTGTTGACATGCATTAGTATTTTGTTAATTAAATGTTTGGTCAAAATTTGACACATATTACAAAGAAAATCAATAAACTCTTTGAAGATAGTATTAGTCAAGTACAAAAAGCTTTAGAAGTAAAAATTATATACAGTCCGTGGACTATCTATTGACAACTATAAGCACTGAAGCGAGTCGAAGGTGCGCCACCGTCATCGCTCCTCCTACATCAAAGCCGGGCGAACATTGTTGTAAGTCAGAAAGTCGTTATGTAGAACAGTAACTTCCACATGCCGTAGACGAATAAAGACCGGATCCAAGTGATCCATCCAAGACAAACTGCGGATCCATCAAAGACACCTCCACATGCCCTACTACTATGCTAAAAACATCGTCGGGATGGGTAGATGGGAAAGACCTTGTTTTTTTTAGCATGACATAAGTTCTAACAAAATTTTCAAAACCATCTAAAAAATGAAGCACTTTCACCGATAAAGGCTGGAATCCACCACGCGTTCATGATTCAAGAATCATAGAAGACGAGGCAGGTCGGCGGCGGCGTCGATGAGCAGCAGGAAACCCTAGCTGAGAGGTCTCACGGGGCAGGCGGAGCAGCTAGCTAGGGACTTGATCACGAGTTTGCCTATGACCGCAGTGCAGGCACATGAATCAGCTGGCACACATGCCTGTACGTACAGGCCAGCTAAAGCCCTGCTCCTCTGCCTCTGCCTCGCTAGCTGAAGCTGCTGCGTCTGGGACTGGGAGCCTGCGACTGTGGCTGATGTATGCCTAGTCCGTGCACTGAGCCGCGCGCAGAGTTCCGAGCAAAAAGTGGCTCCGCCTAGACTGCCTTTGTTTATTTTAATTAACGAGTTGGCCCATTGATCAGTTTGTCGTGCCGTCTCTGTCTTTGTGGCAGAGACGATTTTTGTGCTCCCGTGCGCCTACATATGCTTTTGCGTCTCTACTCCCGTGAGGCTGGTCATAGTGGAAGTAACTTAAAGAGAGTATCATAGATGCCACATAAGCAAAAATGATGAGGTGGCAAGTAGTTAATGAGGAGAGGCAAATAGAGTAACATAATATGTTACCATCACATATGCAAAATAAGTCTACAAAGTGATAAATGAAGACATCTATGTTACTACACATATGACACTACCCACTATAAAGGTAGTAACATAGACTAGTAACATATGCATGTTTTTTTTCTTTTTGAACCGGGCGATAACCCCTTTCCATTACTCATCATAATGAAAATACAACCAGTCTCACATAGTAATCAGGAAGCCTAGAAAGGGGAAAAAGCGGGTTCAAAGCATCACTGGGAAACCCACGACGGACACCCGTCATCGAGCAGTCCGCTATGGGGCGAAAACCCAGTGACACCGTAAACGACTACACAGCCCTAAATAGTTCACCAAATCCCTCAGTACATGCCTCGTAAAGGCCGCAACAAAAGCTCACGCAGGGAGCAATATAACAGAAGTCTAATTGCAGATCAACGACATATCTCCAGGATCAGGCACCAGAAGCGGCACAAGACGAGCAGAATCAAGAACCACCACCAAAGTCCTTGCCCCCAGCTTCAGCTCTGCATCGGGTTGCTTGGTGCCGCGCAAATCCTCATCATGTTCGACGCGTTGTTTCTTAACATCTTTGATCCGCGCTCCATTGCCTCTCGATCGTCGCCCATCAGCATCCCTGCCCAGTAGGAGAGGAAGCCACAAGCAGTATAAACCACGTCAAAAGGAGATCTCATCTTTTTGAACTCAAACGTTTTCTTATTACGACTATTCCACATGGCCCAGCAAAGAGCCGCGAGGCCAAACGTATAGAATCTCTCCCCATCAGGGAGGAAAGTATAGCACCAGACAAAGTACTGCCACATATTTCTAGGGCATCGATCCGTGCCCAGCATACATCCCACTGTCCTCCACATCACCCTAGCCACGGGGCATGTGAAGAAAAGGTGTTGCGAGGTTTCTCTCTCATTACAAAAGGAGCAAGTAGGTCTCCCAAGCCATCCCCTCCTGTTCATAACATCTCTGGTCAATATAGAATCCTGAGATAATTGCCAGAGGAAGATTTGAATTTTGAGTGGGATTTTTGCCCTCCAGATCCATCTATAGTTACAACCAGAAAGGTTTCTCTCCAGGTAGTCATAGATTGATTTAGTGGTGAATTTACTTTTCTTCCCCAGATTCCATACAACCTGGTCCGGCTCCTTAGTTAGTGGCCAGGACCTAACCCGAGCCTGGATCTCTCTCCATTGCTCCAGAAGTGGTGGATGTAATCTTCTCCGAAAGAAATTATCACCCACCGTCTCTCTGAACCGAGCCACAGTGATCTCACGATCATTACAGATGTTGAACAGAACAGGGAATTGTTCACATAAGGGTAGATCCACTCCCAAAGGATCTATCCACATTCTGGCCAGGTTGCCCGAGTTGATTTTCACTTTTCTACCCGCCAGGTAATATTCTTTCACCTTCAGGATAGTTTTCCAAATGGGGGAGTCACCAAACCTGGTAACTATAGAGGTCACCGTGTCTTTTTTGAAATACTTAGCTCGAACCACATCCTGCCACAACCCATGTTATGTTTCCAATTTCCACCACCACTTTACGAGGAGGCTCACATTTTGCTTGTGTAGGTCTTTCACACCTAGGCCCCCTTTTTCTTTAGAGCGACAAATCCTGGACCATTTCACCAAATGGTACCTTTTTCGCCCCCCATGTTCTTGCCAAAAGAACTTTTTTCGATGCTTGTCAAGTTTGATAATCACCCCTTTTGGTAGGAGGAACATAGACATATAGTAATAAACAATGCTGGTCAAGGATGTATTGAGGAGAATAAGGCGCCCTCCCGAGGAGGCTGCATTACCAATCCAGCATTCACAACACTTTAGAAATTTCTCCTCCACGAAATCCCAATCTATGTTGCGCAGATTTGAAAAACTAACTGGTACCCCCAGATATTTCATCGAAAAATGACCAATACTGCAGTCGAAAAGGTCAGCATAAAAGGATAAGGTATCATCGTCTCCTCCCACACAAAGAATCTCACTCTTCATGAAGTTTATTTTCAGACCTGACATAAGTTCGAACATGTAAAGTAACAATTTCAGGTTAATAGCCGCATCTTTATCATGCTCAAAGCAGATCACTGTGTCATCTGCATATTGAAGAATGGCCACCCCCCCCCCCCCCTCAATCAAGTCAGGTGCAAGTCCAGTGATCAGCTTTTCTTTCTGCGCATTAGTGACCATCTTCGACAATGCTTCTACAGCCATATTAAAAAGGAAGGGGGAGTGAGGGTCACCCTGACGAACCCCTTTATGACTCTGAAAGTAAGGGCCCGTCTCGTTGTTAAGTTTAATGCTCAAGGTGCCATTGTGCAGTATCTTTTCTATCCAACTACACCAGGTTGCTCCGAAACCACGGTTACGGTGGCATTCAAGGAGAAAGTCCCAGTTTATCTTGTCGTAGGCCTTCTCAAAATCCAATTTTAATACTATCCCAGTTTTTTTCTTAACATGGGTATGATGCAACACCTCATGTAAGGTGAGGATACCATCCATGATGTTTCTGTGTTTGATGAAGGCATTCTGGTATTTGCTAATCAGCTTGTCAGCAAATACCGCAACTCTATTATCCAAAACTTTGGTAATCAACTTATAGGGGCATCTAAGGAGGCAAATGGGGCGATATTGCTGAATTTTCTTAGCCCCATTTATCTTAGGGATCAAGGTAATCACCCCATAGTTCAGCCGAGCCACATCTAGGGTATTATTATGAAAGGCTTCAAATAACCGCATAATGTCATCTTTTACAAAATCCCAACAGTGTTTATAAAACTCAGCAGGTATATTGTCAGGGCCAGGGGCTCTATTGCTTTCCATACTGAACAAGGCTTTTTTGACCTCTTCCTCAGTAAACACACTGGTGAGGATCATGTTATCCTCCGCCGAAAGTTTCTCATCGCTCGACCAGGTATCAGGGGACAGATGGAACAAATTTCCCTCTGCAGGCCCAAACAGATCTTTGTAGAAGTTTGTGGCATGAACAAGAAGGTTTTTGGTCCCCTCTATAATAGTCTCCCCACTAGTCAGAGATTGTATAGTATTTTTCCTCTTCTTGCCATTGGCCACACGGTGAAAGTAGGCAGTGTTATGGTCTCCTTTTAGCAACCATCTTTCATTAGAGTGCTGCAGCCAAAACAGTTCCTCATCCGCTAGGATCTCGTTGAGCCCCTCACACAGCAAGGTTCTTTTCTCGTATGTCTCTGGATCAAGGGGGCCATCTTCCTCTTCAGCTTCGATCTTTTCCAACTCCCTCTTGATACATTTTTTACTTTTTCTCGCATGTCCAAAAGTATGCGATCCCCAGCCTTTGAAATACTTTTTGATGCGTTTAAGTTTGATATTAATAGTGTCAATAGGATCCTTCGAATACACAGGCTGTTCCCAGATATTTTTGGCCTTAGCGTAAAACTCTTCATTTTTTAGCCAGCTCAATTCAAATCTGAATTCGCGCTGGCGAGGGGGCGTTTTTTTTAAAGGATCAGAAGATAGTAAAAGGGGATTGTGATCCGAGACATCCCTCACTAATTTTCGAACGGCAACTAAAGGAAACATGTCCTCCCATTTGGGGCTCATGAGAATTCTATCCAGTTTCTCAAGGGTGGGGTGTTTTTGTTTGTTGGTCCAAGTGTACTTGCCTCCCCCCATATGAATCTCTCTAAGATTCAGATTCTGAATGATGTTATTAAACTTATCCATATAGGAGGAACGGTGAAGATCTTTGTTTTTTCACAACTCTCACGAAGGATATTGAAATCTCCCCCAATCACATAGGGAGTACTTATATTGCTACAGTTCGAATCCAACTCTGCTAGGAACTCATCTCTTTTATCATCATGAGCCGCCCCATACACCACTACCAGGGTCCAGACACATTTAAGGCGAACATCGAACACCGTAACCTGCAGTAAATAATTACCTACAACCCAGGAGACCACTTCCAGTGTTTCTTTTTTCACTCCACATAAAATTCCACCCGATTTACCAATCGAAGGGATAAAGTTCCAGCTAAACCTATCAAAGGGGTCCACTCTTCTCAAATACATAGGATCGAATTTTTTTTTCTTAGTTTCTTGGACACCTAAGAAATCCAGGGAATGATCTTTAATAATGTCAGAGAAGCAGGTAGTCATTCCTTTTTTTCCTGCTCCTCTACAATTCCAAAATAGGCCATTCATATTGGATTTTTCTTTTTAGGTCCCCCCTTTCTGGTAGCCCTACTAGGAGACACTGCAGGGCTTCCAGTTTTTCTCCCCATATAGGTTCCATTTTTTTGACTTCTCGTAGCGGGTCTGGCTATAACAACAGTAGGTTTTCTTTCTCTTTTTTTTCCTAGACCTCACCACCGTAAACTTCCCTTCTTCCTCATCATTCACATCCGCCCATTCCATCCCCAAAGGTGTTCTGTCCCCTTTTCCATTGACCAATATAATTTTTTCCCCCTCTCGATCACGATGCTGCACATTCGTATTAATATTCTCAGCATTTCTACATTTTTCAAGTTCCCTCAGAATGTCAACACTAGCAAAATCATTGTCAGGAATCTGAACACCCATTTTGACCGCTCTAAGAATAAGTTCAGGATTAGATAAAGTTTCAAACGAGTTGGGGCTCTGTATAGTACCTTCAATATCTCTCTTCTTAGCAGCCGCAAGCGCCTTCTCGTCCACCCTCTCCATCATGTTATGAGCATTCCTTAGGCTGAAACGTAGATTTTCTTTAGTGACCAGCGGGGGTGCTGGCTGCCCTCCCCCACTCTGATCAGCTTCGGGAGATTCAACCCTATAGGCCTGGGTAGTAGGCAAGATAGGATTACAGTTCCCAGTTACATCCACCACTTTTTCCTGCTCCATTTCTAGAGCCATAGTATCAATAAGGAGAGTAGTGTGGAGAGAGTCATCAGACTCCACACTTTCCTGCGATTCCACAATGGGATCAGGTTTCCCTCCCCGAGAGGTAGCAGGAGTTTTTGCAGTTGGCACAGCAGGCTGATTGTTCCCCTCCTTCATATTTTTTGGCAGGGAATGATTCTGTTCATCCACATTACCATCAGGTTTAGCAGTGGACTGAACAACCTCTTTTTCCCTACTAGGATCTCTCACCAGGATCTGTTCCACTTCATAAAAGAAATTATAGAAGTATTCACCCAGAACAGCCTCAGCAATCACAGGAATCTCATCCATGTTCCTGCATCCAAGTCTCACCCTGACCGAAGTAGGGCGATGCGGAGTGGCAGCATCGATCTCCAAGGGGACCCCCACTAAAGATGTGACGTAAGCCAGGTTTCTCTCACTTCGTTTATCCAAAGGAACATTACTGACCTTAACCCAGGCCATTTCCATCTTCCCCTTTGCCCCAACCGCAGAAGACCACGGCGTGGCGTGGATAACAGCACCACTCGTCTTAAGAGTCACTCTCCCCACATAACAAATTTGTGCTACAGCTCTGGGGTTAGGAAATCTGACCACAAAAACCCCTGGTCCAATTGCATGAGCCGAGCAGCGCCAATCAGTGGCAAGATAAGCAGAAAGATCTAATTCCATCTGACGAGTTGAAGTTTCCCCTTCTACTATAGTGACCACGATGTTATTAGCCCTAGCTTTTTGCTGATTAGAAGAACAGGAATCATGAATGTAATAGAATCCTTGCCCCTTAGACTGAAACGCACACATAGGCGCAATGCACTCCCAAGGAAGAAACTCTACACAGACAGAGGCAAGATGTCCTAACTTGGTGCATCGCTCGCAATAAGCTTGAGGACAGCGAGCAGGGGGATGTTCATGAGATTTGCAGATAGGGCACATAACAAGCTTCTTGGTAGGGAGCACCTGAGCGGGGATCTGTTTCCCCTGCGGACGATCCGTTGGAGGAGTAGGCTGCCTTCCTGTAGTGTTGCCACCAGATCCCGACGACGTCTGAGATTTCTGAACCCACGTCCCGCCATCGCGGATCTCTCTGCGAGTTGCAGCAGCCGCTTCGTCCCACCGAGCCGAATCCCCCGCCGATTCGACATTGGAGGAAGTCGAGATGCCGTGGTTGTCTCCATCTTCACGCCTCCAGGAGAACTTGCTCCGGTCGCCGCCCCTCCCGTTGGTGAGGCCAGCCTGCCGCCCACCTCCACGGTCAGCACGGCCGGCGCCGCCTCCGCCACGCCCTCCACGAAGGCCACGCCCCGCGTCGTTCGCCATGGAGGGAGAGGCAACCACCGCCGCGAAGGAGCGTGGATCACCGCCAACCTTCCCCTCCCACCACTCGAAGGAGTCTGGAGTTTTGGATCTAGGGTTTTCCGCCGCCGCCCAGAAGTGGGAGAAGGAAATTTCTAGGTCAAGGATCGGTGCGGGAGGAGGATTTATACCCGCGTCACCGATCGGGGTGGGTGGGTGGATCCCCCCCCCCCCCACGTGTCGCACATCCCCCCATGTGGGTAGTAACATATGCATGTTACTACTCTAAGTTACTCCCCACTATGACCAGCCTGATAGTACATGACGGTGATGCCGACGATTTGCTGACACTGCTGTGCTGCGTATATATTTTGCGTTTCCATGCATGCACCATGGTTATACAGTTATTACCTCCATGCACACATTGTCTTTATAATAAACTTTCAAATAAAATGATGCTACCACATAATCGGGGACAGAGAGAACGCAATGTTTTGGCACAATAATTGGCTCCACGAAACGGTGTATGTGGCCATTGCGCCCAGCCCCCGAGATCCTCTTTGGCATCATCACCTCAAGAAAAAAAATTGACAGTAGACACGGAGGATGTGGATTGCCTCACTACCAAGAAAGAGGATGTGGATTGCCTCACTACCAAGAAAGAGGAATTAGCAACACTCAGGAAATAGAGGAACTCATCACCCTTCGGGAGGTTACCCTTTCTTTCACTACGTATCATTTCATTAATAGTGGGGGTAGAAACAGTAATGCTAGACGTACAAACAAGTTACGGGATTTTACAGATTGGGTTAAATTGATTGGTTAATTAGTGAGAGAGGCAGTCCACCCCCTGAAAATCAAGGGGGGGGGGCAAAGTTTATGATTGGTTGTTAGAAGTAAAGAGCCTGTAAAATATTATAATTGTTGTATGTCTAGCATTTTTGGGGTAGAAATGACAAAGTCCCGGGTCAAGTGCTACGTGTGCGCTCGTAGGTGTAGTCAAGGTTGCAGTTGATTCGAAAGGTTATTCAAAACCTTCAATCTCAACAACGAAAATGCGCTGGTCACATGGAAGAGGAAAACCACGGGAGCACTCAAGATGTGGTTTCAAGGTTCATTCGGATTTGTGGCACTCACGTCTCACGCGTCCTCGTGTGACTTTTAATTTTTTGGCTTCCGATTTTCAAATTTTTATATCTTTTGAACGAACAATCCAAATTAAGTTATGTGTTCATATTCATGTTTCTCACGACGAGAGCTTTCAAATAAGACCCATTTTAAATATGTTTTGATGAATTTTAAAAATAAATGTGAAGTTTCAACTCTTCAAACTTAGTACGAGCGACCAATAAACATAATTTTTAGGCCTACAACTGGCAAAAAGAAATTGTTTTAGAAAATTGTCTATGAAATTTGGTAAGAGCGAGTGAGAAAATCTCAAGTTTCAGATGAAAAATCGTAAGTTTCAACAACTGAAATTTTAAACTTACTGTGCCCTCGTGTGAGATTCATCTACTTCACGAATAGCGAGACAATCGAGCAGCCGAGCATGGCCTGGCAGGCAGTGACGAATCAACTGGACAGGCTTTAATAAGCTTGAGCCTGCCCTCCAGCGATGCAAAAAAAAAATTCTAGTTAATAGTGCATGTTCCTAGTAGTATTCTAGCAAATTTTAACCTTTTTGCACAAAAGAGCTGGGGGTTAGTGACATCTTTTTCACATCATTAACTTTGAGTCTGCCCTTGCTTTTCTTACAAGATTTGCCACTGCTAGCAGTTGCGTATCCCTGCGAATTTCGGGTGAATAACAGATTCATCATCAGTTGTTGTGGCTAGTCTAGCTAGGCATTTTAGTTGTCTCAAAAGAAACCGACATTCTGGACCGGCGCTTATCTAGACGTACAATGAACGTGAACTCTCCATGAATCCAGAACCCCCCATGATACCTCGAGGCCAGTCTCACCAGCGACGCTGATGGTGTCCCCTGGGGCTTGCACACCACTTCAGAGCTACACATGCATTAAGCAGCAGGCAATCAAATGACAGGCTTATCCGGGACTGATGGAACCCGATTAGCACTGACGTGACGCCCTCGCTGTCTATCTACCTAGATGGTGGGTTAGATGGCGAGATGGATCAACCGACCGGACATCGGCTGAGCGTCAGGGCTCATGCTGTTATATCGTCTACGGGCCAGGTGCAGCTCCCTTCCTGCGCCGCTTTCGGCGACTGGGCGCCCGCAGTCGCAGTCCTCCCCCACGTAACGTAAGCGGCTGTTGCCACGGCCCCGGCGGTCGCGGGATGGAGAAGAGAAGAGTAAAGTTTATTTTAAACCTCGAACTCGTAGAGCTTGTCGTAATCGAACCCCAACATCTGAATTTCTGAAATTGGTACCCTCACCTCTTTGATCCCGGTTAATATCAACCCTGAACCTGTTTGGCGCACCGGGAAAAAATCCATCCCGCCCAGGATCACAGTCTACCATCGCTGACGCCCATGCCCCACATGTCATATACATCCTCAATCCCCGGGCATTTTTCCTGGCCGCGTGACCTGCGCAGGGGCGTCCATGGAGGTCTGGTGTGCTCCAGCACGACGTCGCCGACGCCGTGGCTGACGCCAAGGCGTCAGAGGGGGGATGGGAGCTGTATGGGGGCGGACCGTGATGGCACGCGCATTGATGGTGGAACAATGCCTGCACGTCGAGGAGGTGGGAGAGCGGCTCGGCGCGAGCAGCTGGGTTGACGCAGCGGACCTGCGTGCCGGCGATCTTTGTCATGGCGTTGGCCGACAGGAGGTGCACGGCGACTACGTGCTACGGTGCGCCATGAACCTGATGACCAAGGTGCTCGGGTTCTTCCTCGAGACGTGTCTAGCATGCTCCCGGCGGTGGCATGCGGGCGGGCCACGACAAGATGAGAATGCGGTCCCGCCGTACGGGACGATGACCGTCTCAGCGCATGCCACCGTGGGCGATTACGAGCAGCCCCAAGACGCCGAGTCATCGGCTCGTCGCCGAGTACTCTGCGGCGAACACTACTGTGCAAAGCTGACTCAGACGATTTTGGTATTCCAGCGTATTCACGTAGAAGCTGACTGTGAAGCCAGTAGGCATGTGGATGGATTTTCCATGAGCTAGCTGACGGACGTAGTGACTTGCACGCCGGCTAGCTTAATCGATCTGTACCGGCGGAACTCAGCTAGCTGCCGTTCAATGGACGCGCGAGTACGCCCAGGAGCACGGCCTTTGACTCGGCTTCGGCGTCTTGGCTTGTGCGGGGCATGCCGTGGAGTTTGCCACGCATCGCAGTGCTGGCTGTTGCAGCATCGCTCGGGGAGCTCGGCGTAACAGGAGAGAGGAAGAAGATGGATATGACGTGCAGTGAGAGAACCTGTAAACCCGGCCGGGATTGCAGTTTTCCGGTGCGACAAACATGTCTAGGATCGGTGTAAGGTTGATTTTGACCGGGATCAAAGACATCAAAGTACCGATTTCAGGGATTCAAAGGTTGAGATTCAATTTCGATCAGCTCTATAAATTTAAGGTTTAAAATAGACTTTACTCAGAAGAGAACGGGGCCGGGCCGGCCGGCGAGCGAGCCGAGCGGTGACTTGGTGGGCGGGCTTGACAGGGATGGGGCGCGGCACGCCATGAATCCGCTCGTGTGCCGTGTCGCTAGGCCTCGGCGCTACTATATTACGCTCCGGTGGCCGCTGTCGGCATGGGTTTCTACGAATAGTGCAGGATACATTCATGCATGCGGCATCGTTGTTGCGTGTAATGCTAGTTCGGTAGGGTATGGCGACCCTCGCCGTGGCTGCGGCTAACCAGGTTTTTGCTAGGCAGGAAGAAAAAAGAGACTTTTGGGGTTGTTCATTCCGCTGCCGGTTTTTACCGTCATGCAATGCTCCAAGATTTTGGAACGGAGGGAGTACGTCAGAGATTAGATGGATATGCGTCGTAAGTCACCGCTTAGACCCGCCTGTAATCCAAATCTTGACTAACCAATCCCTACCTTCATCGTCCGTTCCGAAAGAAAAAAAAAGTACTCCACACTTGCGTGACTTACAACGCAAGTGAGTATATAATTTCTCTACCGCCATCGCTCCACACTTGCGTCTTTCTTTCTTCTTGTATAAACAGGTGATCGTTCGTCTCGTGTCCTGGACGGACGCCGCCCTGTTCCACGGCGGCAAGCACCACGCCACGCCACGCCTGGTTAGCATGCGCTTTCCAACAGACGATCGTACAACGCATAGTCTACCTGATGGATGCACATACATGATGACTTTGAGTGTTTCCCCCATCACTTAATCAACTTGCCCTACAGACTACAGTAAAGCACTATTAGAAAAAGGGCTATAGTTAATATGGACATTAATAGCGCATCAATGATATATTATTAATAGCGCACCTGATGTGTGGTGCGTCATTACTAATTTAAAAAAAATTGTTAGCAATGGCGCATCAGAGGATAATGCGTCATTACTAGTTAACATAGTAATGGCGTACTTGTACAAAGTGCGCCATTACTATGTGTATGACTGGGTGAAACCTTGGTCAAAGTTAATAATGACGCACTTTGTGTAGTTGCGCCATTACTAAGTTTGACATAGTAATGGCGCACCTATGCAAAGTGCGTCATTACTAAGTTTGACCAAGGTTTGACCAAGTCATACACATAGTAATAGCGCACTATGTACAGGTGCGCCATTACTATAGCAAAATGCACCCTTTGACCGCCTTTTCAGTTTAAAAAAATAAAAGAAAATGATGAAAATGTCAAAAAAAAAATAAGTTCCCCACGTGATATGTGGTATGAATTTTGACTTTATTTACAAAATCTATCTGGAATTTAGTAAAATGGGCATAACTTTTGCATACGAACTCGGATTAAAATGTTTTTTATATGAAAAATCATCTACTCGAAAAGTTACATCCAAATTCAAACTTAGTAGTGGTGCACCATTTGCTAGGTTTTCAGAATCCCCAAAAACCTAACAAAATAAAAGATACGGGGCTTTTAAGATCTAGAAGGGAAAAATGAAAAAAATCAAACTTAATAGTGTCGCACCATTTGCTAGGTGTGCCATTTGCTAGGTGCGCCAGTAGTAACAGAAAAAAAAATTGGTTATGATTTTTTTTAAAAAAAATATTCAAAATATGATATGTAATATGACCGGGAAGTTTGAAATATTTTTTCAAAATTTCCTCACACTCATGAACATGAACCAAGTCATAGACATCAACAAGATTTAATAGAATTGAATGATAGATATATTAACAAGTGCTTGTTAAATGAGCTGGTGCTGGGGTTAGATAAAACTGCAAAGTTAAGCATGCTCGGGCTGGAGTAGTGTTAGGATGAGTAACCTTTCGAAAAATTTGACTATGAAGTGTGATTTAACTTGAGATTAAGCATATTAACGGTGCACCATTAGTACTTGTTACTAGTTGCGTGATGATAGGTGGCCGCCGCTGGAAGAATTCGGAGGCAGGCTGCATGGAGGGAGGGGCAAATTAGCCAACGGTTTAAAGAAATCTGGGTGCACACGGAGGGAATTTAACTGATCAGATCGAGAAGATGATTGACTTGATTACTGCTAACAAAACTGCCCTTTCAATTGAAGAGGTTCGTAGCATTACAACCTACTCCCTCCTTTCATCTATATAGGGCCTAATGCGTTTTTCGAGATTAACTTTGACTAAATATTAAATCAATAATATATGACATGCAACTTACACAAAGCATACCGTTAAATTCGTGTGTGAAAGGAGCTTTCAATGATATAATTTTCACATTGTGCATATCATGTACTATTAATCTTGTCAATAGTCAAAGGCAGTCTTAAAAAACGCATTAGGCCTTGTATAGATGGAATGAGGGAGTAAGAGTACTTGTAGGAAACCATAAATATGTGAACCGGTTTTTTATTCCAGCGTACGTCGGCACCTAGTGACTATTTCGCCTAACACTCTCGACCCTCCTCCCCATCCATTTACCAATGAAGTAATGAGCAGTATATATTGCACACAAGATCGACCAGTCGAAATATTGATCAGACACAACAAAACTGCGTCAACATAAGACACAGGATGCGCCGAATCTCTTCTTGGCTCGGCATTGTCAAAATTGCATCTCTCCTTGCGTTGAGCAAAGATCCTATTGCTGAAGCTTCAGGACTGGAAAGGCGATAACGTCCCTTATGCTGGCAGAGTTTGTCAAAAGCATTACTAACCGGTCGATACCAAGGCCCTAAAGGTTGAAAGATTCCACACAAATTAGTACGTGGTTCACATGCATATAGTAATGATGATGAATAAATAGCTCAGTGAAAACTTGCTGACAGCCTATCGAAGGTAAAACACGAAGAAGAAAAAACTGCACTTGCAGATAATTTAAGGATTATACCATTCCGGAAGCAGGTGGCATTCCATATTCCAGAGAAGTCAAGAAATCTTCATCCAAGGAAACTTCATAGGAATACTCATCATCCCCCTTACTCTCGTCCGATTTCACATTCTTATCCATCGCAGCGCGTTTAGCATTGTGCTGCTTTATTTGATTTTCAAAACGACTCCTCTGCAGCAGAAAATAAAGTGATCGTCACAGTCTAGCATACTTTGCCAAAGGATCTTTCATCAAGCCAATGTACAGTAAGATTTAGCTAAATCAAACATGTCTTGTCATTCAGGGGTCAGGGACGGAACTGTAATTTTCCCACCCTCCACATTTTCAGGTAAGGTGGGAAGCTTTGGGAGGATGCCTTAGAGCCCTGTTTGGGTACATGATGGTGCCTTTTACTAGTTAACCAGCAATGTTGGTTTGGCCTATTCCATCAAATTTGATAAACCTTCCTAAGTAAGGCAAAAAATAATAATCATAATAGCATCATACTTACATGCCAACACATTAATTTCTCACTGCAAATCAAGTATTTCCAGAAGGACGGCTCTTTAGTTTCACTCAAGGTCATTAGAACTGAAATTTTTTAATACCAATGCTCCCTTTTACATTATTACTTGTACTTCCATAGCACAGTGAATATTTCTGAAATCTGTCTACTGAAAATGGTGCAAATAAATTACTGTGTTTACACATATAATCAGTTAATCACCACGGCCCAAAACCTGGCATATTTCTAGCATAATTTGTCATGCCCGCTAAGCGTTGTTTATGCTAATGTGAAGTGCAGCTTTACATGGAAAATGTGATAATGGCACTCTGACACGCATTAAGAAAGCAAACAAATTCGCACCTGATCAATTGGGTCTGTGAGCTCAGAAAATGCATTTCCAATTTCACGGCCACATACAAAAAGTTCAAATCGTTCAGTAAGACCAGCATACCTACGATAAGAGAGAAGAGCTGTTATGATCATTTCAGTTGTTAGCAACCGAAACCTGAATCCTGTCCAGATCATCAAATTACACAATATGAACAGTTCATATCGAAAGGTCATTTGTGTCCAGCATAGTGTATTGCAGTTGTAACTTGAAGGGGTATGCTTGAACAAAACTGTATGCAGTCCCTCTGTGTCACAGTGTTGATCTCCAGTTTGATGGTTATTTATGTAGAGACTACTGACACTCTCAATTCCTGATTGGCGGAAACCAGAGCATTCCTAACCGGCTGAATCAGAGCATTCCTAACTGGCTGGATCAGTGAAAAGTGGTATGTGGAATAGGCCTTATTTGCCACTATCCTATTAAATTGTTCTCTGTTGCCTCTGATATTTTCCAAATATTATTGTTACTTTGAAATTAAGTTGTGGTTCTTTTGGAAACTCAGTTGATCTGTAACATTGTGGCAATGATATTGGACAAAGCTGGACTTCGACTATACTTGATTCGTAATGGACAAAGCTGTACTTCGACTATACTTGATTCTGTGCGGTAGCATGTAATCTACTAATATTATCTGCACGGTAGCATGTAATCTACTAATATCAGGACAAAGATGTACTTCAACTATACTTGATTCGTAATGGTATTTGTCCTGTCGGTCATTTGCATTACAAAAGGAGAACTTTCAGTGGATAACATTAAGTCAATAATAAAATAGGGAGACATATTACACTAAATCACTAATAAAGCAAATGAGTACTTCCTTATAACAATAATTTTGGAACGCATAGCTTTTCCAAATTAACAGAATTACCTCCGATGTGGTTTCGCTAATGGTGATATCTCAACTGGGTAGTCAAGAACAAATGTTGGTTGAACAAGAGTTGATTCAACAACAGTCTCAAAGACCTGGCATATGATAGAATTGTATAATCAACTCTCCAATAACTCAATCAAGCAACTTTAAAGTTTAAACACTGATGAAATTATCACATCATATACTATGCATTGAAAATTCTGCAATTTCAAAGGGATATGTGTTCTACCCATATTGCAACTGAACATGCACTTACAGTTACTGCATGTTCTTGTTGAAGTATATGTGGATTTTCAAATCCCATAACCTGTATCAGTTAAGTTCTTATGCATAAACTAACAGAAGTATATTTTATTAGTTATAAACATCCTAGGATGTCATTTTTATTCAATTATCTGTAGGAAGTAGATCCTTAAAAGAAAGATTGGTTCAAGAATATAGGAAACAAAGACATACAGCTAACAGAAAGTTCAGTACTACCTCTGTACCAAAATATACGACGTTTTTGCAGTTCAAATGATACGGAGGGAGTAGTTCACTTCACTTGAGAGTAATTTGGTTTGCACAATTGTAGCAGATTTCAAAAACGGTGATTGTATTGGTGTGCTGCTGACTTGCAGAAAGGAATTACACCAATGAAACTTGAATCTACAAGCATCTTGCTTGTTGCAAAATGTAGCATACAGCTTTGTTCGGTTCCAACCAGAGTGTAAAGAAGCTGGGCCAGAGCCTCACACTGGTGAACATGGCAATAGTCAATGACAGAATGATAGTGCATTCCTGCAAACTCTGCACTCCCAAACTAATATCCAACTTTCTTTTTGTAGGCTTACAATCTGATCCAACTCTGAATGCTTGTTCAGAACCAAACCCTGGAGTTGAGGTTTGACTAAAAGGGTTCTCAAAATGCCGTCTAAAATGAAATTGAACCCAGAGTAAAAAAAAAGGGCAGCCCGGTGCATGTAGCTCCCGCTTGCGCAGGGTCCAGGGAAGGGTCCGACCACTTTTGGTCCATAGTATGCAGCCTTTCCCTACATTTCTGTAGAGGCTGTTTCCAGGACTTGAACCCGTGACCTCATGGTCACAAGGCAGCAGCTTAACCACTGCGCCAAGGCTCACCCAGAGTAAGAAGCCAAAATAGAAATTCTTCAGAAAGTTCTAATGCATCACCATAGTAAATTTTGAAATAGTTGTAGGAAACAGAATTTGAGAAATACCTCGTTGAGAACATGTCCAACAGATGAACAAGCTTGCAATGAAGTATTCTCACTGCTCTCCGTTTTGAACCCCAGCAGCCCTTTTGCAGCATTTTTAGCAGATTCAACATCTCCAAAGCTATTGAAGTCTACTCCTGTTGCTTCTTCGACAAGACGATGCATGGTTTCCCTTCTCCATGGTCTTTCCAGAGAGATTTCAGTTCCCTGCTTGATAGTAAATACGCCAGTTCATGGAGTGAAAGGAATACAGATATAAGTATATTCGTGTGTTTTAAGTATTATGCGTTGAGTGTGCATGTGTCCAATGCAAATCTGCATAGGGTAATCCAGGTCAGGCAATAAGACCCAAAACAAGACTACTAGTAGAGCATCATTGATGGCAAGAATAACTACCAATGAGTTCCACTCAGATAGAAACGACAACAAAAAACGAGGTTTTGTAAAGCAGTGATATGAGCAACAAATGATGACATGATTTTGATGTGATACTTGTCTTGACAATCCAAATTCACTCACATAATGCAGCACAATATATTCTCATACTATAGATAGACTTGAAACACATTACCTGGTAATCAATCTTAAGCTTTCCAGTCGTAGCCATAGCACATCGAGTTACGATTTCTTCGGCCAAATTCATCATGCTTTCATAGTCTGAATATGCTTCATACATCTAGCTTCCAAATATAAGGGAGCAAGTGAGACCTTATTTAAAGTAGCACATTCTGGAAGCAAAAAGGGAGGAAGAGAAAGGGGCGTGGAAAATGGAAAGGTAGAGATAGAGCAATTAAGCTACAAGATAGCTCAAGCTCCCAAAAAAAGGAGAGCTAGACAACAGAACGGAAAAAACATATGAGAGAAAAGGATCATTTACTTCAATGGTGGTAAATTCAGGATTATGACGAGTAGAGATGCCTTCATTTCGGAATATTCTCCCAATCTCATAAACTTTCTCGAGCCCTCCAACCTGCATTTGCCAATAGTACTCATAAACTGGTAAGTAAATAGAAGTTTGGCGCCGGGGCATGGCCTTTTGAAATTGTAAGAACACATGTTAGTCCCCCCCATAGGGAATGTTCCAACAGGGGGAATATCTGGTGCTCCCGTGCGACCTCAGCCGTTGGATCTCGATCCAGCGGACATCTCGGGAGCCCCTGGACCTGCGCGTCATTTAGTGACTTCTGGAGGGGCTTCTTGCAAAAAATTTGGAGCACCTCACATGTGCGCTGGATCAAAGATCCAACGGCCGAGCTCGCACAGGAGCACCTGAGCTTAGGTGCATACAATTTTTTTAACCCCTTCAAAGACTTAGAAACAGATGAATGAAAATGTAAACACCAGTTGCATGGTGCAAAGTGCCAAACTAGAAATTTACTCCAAAGTAACGCTCCAAGACAAGTGTAGCTTACAACATATAATTTTTCTTCAACTTACATATCATGACTATTCCACGAACATATTGAGACAAATTCAATTTAACCAAGTCGAGAAATATGCACATAAACAATCTAGAAAAGAAACTTACAAGCTTATTGGTAAACAATTACAATATATTATTAATTTAACACATTAAACTAGATCAGGTTGATCTAACAAGCATATAGAGGCAGCTTGCAGTAGTAAATTTACTCATTAAAATGGAAGCAATTGTGTCGCAGGAGAGGACGCTACTATAGACTAGTTTAAGGAAAAGCCAAACTTCCAAAAGGTAGAGGGAAAAAATGGCATTGTGACCTCACCAGCATTCTTTTCAAATGCAGCTCCGTTGCAATCCTCAAGTAAAGATCCCTTTGGAGGGAGTTATGGTGAGTTATAAAAGGTCTTGCTTCAGCACCACCTGCTTCTCCCTATATTTTCCCGTTTCAAGAAAAAAAAAGGTCAGAGAAGACTCTAAAAGTGAACATAGGCAAAAAAAAGGTACAAAAGAACAAGATCATTTCTTAGTGCTATTATACTAGATTGTGCCCCTATTTGGCTTAGCTATATGCGTTATTAAAACCACAGCCGGAGGAGCCGGTAGGGCGAGGTCGGGCGTCCGCCCTACCTCGATTTGGCACAGAAATTTTTATACTAGCATACGCTGCGTTGATGCGTACGCATGCATCCAGACTCCAGTCGCATACATCGCTGGATGGCTGAGAAGAAAAGAAAGAAAAGGGAGGGCCTGAGGTACAGCCCAGCACAGCCCGGAAAACAAAGGCCCAATCATGGAAGCATCTACCGACCCACACACGGCAAGCAAACGTCCTCTACACGCATGCACCAGGCGCTCCAAACCTCCAACACGCCGCCGGCACTTCCCTGATTGGCTGCTCCCGTACCGCCGCCGGCTACCGTCCCAGACTCCCCACAACTCCCCTGATCTCGAGCCCGCCATCTTTCGTGAGTGCAGCGAAAGAACATCCCGGCCGCCATTCACCGACGCGTGGCCACGTCGTTCCCTGCCTGGCTGTAGTCCTAGTGTAGTTTATGCATCTTCTATACCTAAATAGCTAGCCCCCACTAACAATTTCTCAACATTCAAGCATGCCACATCATCTCACAACATGCATGAGAAAAGGCCCACCCCCACTACCATATCTCTCTCAACATGCAAGCACGCCCTTCATCATGAAACATGCATGGAAAAAGACCCATCTCAACATGCAATAATACATGCGAATTTTCATTCTATTATGCTATTTATTTAATGAACATTTTACAACTATATAGTAATGAAACATAATAATACATATCTTCTATATCTAAATAGCTAGCCCCCAGCAACTATTTCTCTCAACATGCAAGCATGCCACATCATCTCACAACATGCATGAGAAAAGGCCCACCCCCACTACCATATGTCTCTCAATATGCAAGCATGCCACTTCATCATGAAACATGCATGGAAAAAGACCCATTTCAGCATGCAAAAATACATGAGAATTTTCATTCTATTATGCTATTTATTTAATAAACATTTTACAACTATATAGTAATGAAACATAATAAATTATATGTATTTTCATTTTAGCTTTTACAGTATTACTTTAAATATTCATGTTTCATACAACGAATCACATTGAAATATGTTACAAATATTCCCGCAACAACGTGCGGGGTATCATCTAGTTCCTATATGTGCCGTAGAACTAAATTGAAACATTTTTATATCAAATTCATTTCATGTTAGTTTGGTAAGCATTGAACTTAAATCATTGAAAAATTAAGCTGTATTTTGTATGTGGTATTTTTTGGGAATGTTATTAAGTATTTCTCGAGTAGTTATAAGTACACCATCCGATCCATATTAAAGCAGCGACAATTAATATGAATTGGAGAGAGTACCAAAGTTATTTCATGTCGCTGACTTTTTTTGGGCCAGGCTTTGCTTCATTCCTTACTCCGCCACGCACACCACGTTAGCGACCGTTCAACCCTAGCGCTAGTATCCATTGCAGGTGGCAGTGATTTCTTGGGCCGGGCTTTGCTTCATTCCTAACTCCGCCACGCACACCATGTTAGTGACCGGCCAACCCTAGCACTAGTATCCATTGCAGGTGGCAGTAGTCGGGCGAACAACGGGAGCAGCGGAGGCTAGACAGGGCTCAGTCGTGGACGTAAACGTTTGCATAGGAGGAAGGTGAGCAGCAACGGCGTGGTTGTGTTCCTGGTGGCCACTGTGGGGTGGCATGACATCACGGTGGTTGTTGGTGCAAGGTCCGCCCCACCTAAAAAAATCATCCTCCGCCACTGATTAAAACAACATATTGGACACTACATAAACTATATGTTTTGTGGGCTTTGGACTTTACACTGTTTCTACTGCCTCTGGGTCACAATGTAGGCCGTTCTTTATCAGTCTCCAAGGTGACACTTCGACCATCAATCATAAATATGTTGCTTCGAATAAACTAAATACGCATTATGAAATTAAATTTTGGATACCAATTACTGGAAAGCAACAATAATCTAGATAGGATCAAGCAGAGATTATCCTGACAAGCTGATCGGGATCCAGTATCCAGATGCTTGAAGCTAGTTGTCCCTGTACAGACCAGTGTATATGCACTTCCAGTCCAACAAACCCAGAGAATGAATCTACGGTAGCCTTGTTAGGTAAGGTTATTGTCATGTGTTATACTGCTATTATTGTCTATCTAAGATCAAAAAGGTGTCAGAGAAGAATTCTCTCATTCCCAATCCGTGTTAAGGTAGACATGTTTTTGACATGTACAAGACAGTAAGTTGTAAGTATGCATGTCTGAGATGAAGTTAGAGGGGCGTTACGCGTCTTCTTGCTCAAATGTAGGCCTGAGCATAGGCAGTGCAGCCAACGGGACCAGCCCAAAAGCCCGCCGCAGGGCCTGGATCCACATTTTCCCCGAAGCAGGGCTCTTAAGTCCAAAATACTTAAAATGTAGTCTTTTATTAAACACACTGACGATACTGTTTATCCAGAAATGATTAAGTCAATACTAAAATTTTAATTGAAAATGCTACTGTTTACATGTTACATGCTAGGCTCAGGCTTGTCATTTTGAGTTTGGGCGCAAAGCCTGGCCCAACCCGGAGTATTATCCCAAAGCCTGTAGCTCTAGGATCTGTACAGTAATTTTTGCTTCTATTTCTTTTTCGCTTGCTGGCTTTGTAAGAATACCGCCATCTTTGGTGTTTTCTTCTAATAAAATGACAAACACTAACATGCCTGCTAGAGAAAAAAATATGTTGAGTAGAACAAATTTTAAGTGTTGGGCACAGAGAAGTTTCGTCTTATCTGTATGTACTGTAAAATAGATATAAAACAAAATTAGCCCTTTTAGAAAGGAATTTGTTTGAAATAGAATTATCTTTTTTTTTTCCGGGGAGAAATAGAATTATCAGAAGCATAACATATTAACATGCAAGGTTGGCAAAATAGTTTTGTGCAACAGCATGACCACCACCAAGTAAACTAAACTATGAGTTATACATATGGTAATCCTAGACACAAGGTTAACAAGATAAAAGATTAACGATTCAACATCTAGATTCAAGTTTGAGAAAACGGACTAGATATGCAGTTGAACTGTAAAATCCAAACCAGGGACTTCATCGGCTCTGTTTGTTTAAACCGACAAAGAATACTTGGCTAATTGGTTACAGACTACACCTATTTTCTATATAAGAATAAGCAGCAATTTAGATTTAACATATATGACCTCATCAATGCCCTCTTATCAAGCTAGAACTCGGAAATTGCATCACTGATTAATCCTGCAGAGTGATAATTTAAAGAATATACAGAAACCAAACCTGTAGAACTGGAGTTTCAACTTCAATGAACCCAAATGATTCCATTGTCTTGCGGATTTCAGAAACAACCTATGACAAATGAAAATAGTTAAGACAACAATAGAAGGTAACTTTCACAAATGATGCATCATGCATGCCACTGCCAGTCCGTCATATTCATCAAGCTGGGTGCTTTTGGATGAACTAAGAATGTGATCTTACTATCAAAATAGTACAAATGACAGGACTCTGTTTGGTGTTCCACAATCTACCTACGTTTCCCTAAGGAAAATATGTTTCTATGTACAACAGTATTCAGTACCTTTGCTCTTGTTCGAAACACATCAGCAACCTCAGGATTTGCAATCATGTCAATGTACCTGACATATGTATTTCAGAATATATGAATAATAGTTGTCATAGCTCATAGATACTGAAACAAAAATTGTATAGACATAACAAGGTAGGTAAATCACATTTAATCAAATAAAAGTGACATGAATCTAGAATGCTAGGATCCAGTTTTCAGTTTAAACAGCATGCATTATTGCAGCAGGGGGCAGACAAATGTAAGTAATAGATTAGCAAAAAGGACCATTGAACCATTTATGCCATTGTAATAGGATGTGATCGATAGTGAGTATTTGTAAATTGTAATACTAGTCAATGTGTACGTGCAATGCACGTTAATTTGAAAATATATTAAGTGCATGCGAATATTATGTAGGATATTATTTACGTGTTATTATGTGATTAGCACTATTTTTGGCATGAAATTAACTGCACGCTAAACGTGTTGAGCGCTCGACATTGAAGCAGTCTAGGTCGTTGGATTGACATGATTTGATGGCCGAGATTAATTGGATCTGTCCCTTTGGGTCTTTTAATATTGGTATAGATACTAAAAATGACTGATATAATTTATGTATATCATTGGAGAACATTTGTCACATTAATGTTTCACCGGATACTAGTGTGCTAAGTGCTAACTGAAGCACGAATGTGAATGTCATGAATTCTCCAATTAGAAATACATATGAAGCAAAACAAAAGATGCCTAACTTCTGTCAAACCAAAGAAAATACATTAAGACCCAACCCCATTGATAGCTGCCAAATGGTTTGTATGAAGATGGCACATAGCACAGTATTAAATGTGTATTCAGGAACAAAAGGACATAATATTAAGCAAAAGAAAAGCTAACCTTTGGCGATACCGCTTGTCCACATCTGTCAAGCCATGATACTTATCTGGTAGCGGGAGTAAGGATTTTGTAAGGATTTCGAAAAAGCTGACATAAACAGATAGTTCCCCTGCAGTGAAATCCATCATGCCAAATACAAGTGCAGGTTAATAAAAGAACTATAGTGAATATTGAGCTATCAAAATGCATGTTACTAGCACATCAAAAAACTATATGAAATTGTAGTGTGTATATAAATTGGCATGAACTGAACTCGTTTACCCCAGGTAATAATATTGAGTTGCCATAATATATAAACTTTAAGAACTGCGCATCCTTCAGTTGGCTAGAGGCACGAGTGCGCGTGCTCAGTCCACTCAGGTTTGAGGCTTGGCCTCCATGGGGTGTGCTCATGGTAGTTTCTTCTAGCTAAAAGTGCAACGGGTGATAGTGCCTGTTAGTTGACTTTTTTTATGTACATAAACTTTAGACATTCACAGAGATTTTGTGCTGCTCTAATGCTAGAACCAGACCTACTAACACATGTCCTTGGTAACTTTGCAGCATTCTGCTATGTAACTCAATTTTGCCTTTCTGAACATCTGTCACCCAATTTTGTTGTATTTTCCGGAATAGCGAAGTGGGTTGGTTACTTGGTTTGCTTAGTTTAAATTTAAATAGAGAATAATCAGATGGTTATCTGAATAAAAACAAGTTACCTGTATTTGCATAAAGGTGACTTTTAAACAGGAAAATAAAAGGCACTTCAATAGTGAAACAACCTAACATGCTAAGTCGAGATTTCAACTTTTTTCGGATGGACAAATTTAAGAACTATGTGACGAGGTGACTCTGCAATTTAGTTGTCGTGTGTGGAGTTATTTGCAAATTGACTGATCTGGAGGTAGCAACATGCACCAGATTGCTTGGGCGGCAAGGGAGGGATTTGGGGGGCCTTTCTTCACTGAGGTCGTGTTTCTAGCTTGCTCCCACATGTGGTTTCAGCGTAATGGCAAGGTTTTTATTTCTGCAAGCCCTCTTTTACAGAATGGTGCTGCAACTTTGTTCATGGTATCTCTCTGCTAGCTCATAGGGTTAAGATCAAGCATAGAGATAGGTTGATACGCTGGATCTCTTTCCTACCACCCTAGGTTGGCTTCTTTGCATATTCTGACCCTTTAACTCTTGCAGATATTTTCTCTTAATATATTAGAATTGTGGGATTTTTCCTCACAGTGCGTGATAAAAAAAGCAGATAGATACATAAAAATCAATCTTATGCTGCAAACTGAAGTCAAATGATGAACAGTGAACTCATCAGTGCTGCCACTAAGAAGTTCAATGCTACCGAGTTTACTGAGATTTGTTCATATGTGAGCATACAGTTCACTTTGACACCTACAGAGAACAGGAAAAAAAAACTATGCCATATAACAGTTGAGTGCAATGTTAGGTTTGGAAAAATACATGGAGCCTATTCCTGGACGTGAATTTTCTGTGCAAGTTTAGGCTTGGTAATGTGCAACTCGGTCGACTGAGATTTAACTCATTCTCAGTCGACTGACAAATAGAAAATCCCAAATATAATAGACAGTATCCACACATCAGTATAAGGATTATTAATACTAAACCTTTTTCTGTCTTCTTTATGGATCCACTTGCACCTAAGATATCGCCAACATCAATAAATGCCTTCAGTTGCTCAAACTGCTCCTCCGTAAGGCTGTCTTTCTCACAGTATAGCTAACAATTGCCAAAAGGGAAGTTTTAAAATGTATATCGCACAAAATCTCTTCAACAATTAAATGAATAACCACCAAAGTTTTAGTAGCTACTAGCCACAAGAAATACAAATAGCAAACTGCAGAACATGATCTAGTAGACTTCATCTGCATTGGGAAGAAGCCAAACTCCAATGGAAACAATAGTCACAACATACAATGTCACCTGATGGCCTTTTACTAATGGATCCCATACTGAGCCAACAAAAATACTAAAGATTGTTCAACAAATCCACACAGTACGTGATTAAGAGTGTTTAGTGCAATCTTAGGCTTACCTACCAGGCAAACTAACATTGACAAGTTAAGATCATACAAACAGAATTTGGATTGGATGATGAAACAACTTTGCATCCATCATAAGCTGCATCAGAATGTGCTCATATTTTGATAAGAATCAGATGTTTAATCAATACAAATTTCTCACATCAAATACTGATTCATTTTGTTTGAATCCAGACATTCACATGCCTGATGCCTCACACATCTAGATAATATGCAAAAATGGAGCACAAAAACATTGACATATACTAAGAAGAGTAAATAATACGTGACACTAAGTTCAGAGCTTCTTGAGACAACTACTATTTGAAAGTAAACAAATCATTGTATTTGACCTCCACTTGGTCTGTTGCCAAACTATTGTACAGCTCACTTTTCAGCTGCTCAGAAGCTGAATTTCCAGAGTTTTGACCAAACTTTGCTAACTCATAGGGCAACCAATTTTAATATTTGCAATGACATGTTTAGCCAGTTTCAACTACAAGCTCAGGCAGAAAACATATTGCTATTGGGAAATTATAAAGCAACAATCCTTGTCTGATTCACACAAGTAATTTGACTGGCAATAGATGGCAAATCATTTGAAGATCGAACCTGAATAGTTCCGGAATCGTCTCTTATGGTCATGAAAACAAGCTTTCCAAATGCTCTTCGGGCAACGATCCTACCAGCAATGGAAACCGACGCCTCGGTGCAGACTTCGCCATTCTCGAGATGGGTGTACCTCTCCTGAAGCTCCTTGGTCGTGTGAGTCCTGTCCCACTTGTACGCGTACGGCTCGTAACCCTTCCCTCTTAGCTCCTCGACCTAGCAATCCAAACAAGCTACTGATCTCGAGCAGATTCACAGCAGTATCGGCCACAGATTGTGGGGAGTAGAATGGCGCGCCCAACAGTGTTCAAGCAGAGGCGTGGCAAGTTGCGGCTGAGGAAGAGCTGACCTTTTTTAGGCGAATGGCGCGGATAGAGTCGCGGTCGGAGGTGGAGGATGAGGAGGCGCTGCGGCGGCGCCGGTCCTGCGGCGGCTTCGTGGTGGCGGCAGCGGCCGGGGAGCAACAGCGGATGTGGAAACGGTGGGCCCTCCCGGCCGAGGCGGCGGAGGCGGCGGAGGCGGCGCGGGAGGCCGCGAAGCCGAGGAGATTGGAGGAAGCCCTCCATACCCGCAGCGCCTCCATTAGTCGCGTATCCGAGCAGGCGGATGCGTTCGTTATCTTCGAATTTTGAGGCGTTTTGGTGGTTTTCCAAGAAGGCTATACGGCCCTGATTTCTCTAGCACCTCGTTTCCAGAACTTTTTTAATTGGATTATAAATCTAAGTTCAACAGAATTTGAGTTTTTTCTTAATCTTAAAGATTTTAATTCAAATATTTATGTTTTGATGTCGCGCAGAAATGCAAGTTACTCATTCTGTACAAATTCAAACTTCATGTTCACGCTTAAGAAGACATAATCAATTGAGATTTGTCCAACATCTAACATTCTTAAGAAGTTGCTCCCCACTTCTACCTATTCTCTCAACATGCACACTATCCACATCATCTCTATGCCACATCATCAATCAGTTTGCAAAATCAGTCAATCACTCCACATCAGCAGCCGAGCCACACCAGCCACTATCTCCTTGCATGCATTCGCATTCAGTTACCAAACACAAGCATGCATGCAATCAACTACCACGGCCTTTCATCTTTGAAAACATGTCACGTTCCAAAAAAATTATGTGTGTATTCCAATTCCGTGCTGACCCACAATCAGCCTATTATTAGAAGGAAACCGCAAAGCCTACCTTTGAAAAAATAGCATGCTCTAAAAAAAATCCCTGTGCATACCCCCTTCCAATTCTCTGCTTACCCACATGCAGCCTGATGGAAGCAATAAAGAAAGGAAACTATTGGACACGATCTAAAAATGGAAACTGATGGAGGTGCCATCTTCTCTCTTTCACATTCCAGTATCACACAATAATCTCTTCCCCTTCTTTTGCCCTTCCTTTTTTGCGCTGTAAAAGGGAGTTTATTGCATTGTCATAGAGTTACAGTCAAGAGGCCACAAATCTTCTATACAAGGTGAAACCGGACCCAACCAAACCGCCGTTGTTGGGGATATAACTATTAGGTATGACCCGCCCAGGAGGGGCCGGGTTATACCTATGACGATTCATGAAGCCCAAGACAGCCCTCAAAGATGGCGGTTCAGTTAAGGGCCCAAGGCCCAAAGGCGACTTAAGGCCCGTGGAGATAAACCGCCATATGTGCATAGCTTGTATTGTAAGGCAGGGATAGTTAGAGACCGAGCTGGACACTGTTTATGAGCCGGTCGGGACTCTGTGAGCTGCTGGGCGTCAACCTCTGTATATAAAGGGACGACCCGACGGCGGTTCAGGACAAGTAAGATCAGATCGAAAGCTAGGTCAAGCGGATTCGCTCCCTAGTAATCGAAACATAAGCAATTCCACCTCAACTGGATTAGGCATTTACCTTCACCGCAAGGGGCCGAACCAGTATAAACCCTCGTGTCTTTTGTCCCGTTTTAACCCCTTTAAGCTTCCTAGTTGCGATGGCTCCACGATTAAGTCCTTTCACTAGGACATCTGTCGTGACAACTCCACGACAGTTGGCGCCCACCATGGGGCCTACGCACGGTGGATTTGAGTTCTTGAAGGGCAGCTTCGAAGGGGTCAAGGGATACGTTGTGGGCCGGATGACCAAAAGTCGTCGCGACAAGCTCTACATCGACGATGCAGGCTGGGGCCCCGACGCCGGCTCAATTAAGTACGGGTACCGGGTCCCCTTCGGCGGAATTCACGTCTTCATCGGCCAGATCGGCGAGCCGGGCCCTGAGCCGGATATCTGCACCGACATCGTCGAGACGGCTCAGCGTGCGAGACCCGCCCGGGCTCAGCTCGCCGTGAAGCGTGCCTTCGTGGGATGCATCCATGGAGGGGGATTTTCTGAAGGATCTGTGTCTGGCGGTGAGACGGTCATCTACTCTGATGGTGAGTCGTCCACGGGTGAGACGGATTCATTGTATCAATTGCAAGACGGTGGGCTTGGGGGTTGTTCCGATGGCAGCAGTATTTCGGGCCCCTTTGATCCGCCGAGCAGAGTAGGGATCTTCATGGCTGGTACGCAACCCATTCAAAGCTCTACGGTTGCGGCAACAATAACCTCCGGGTCAGCGGCAGCCGGGGCAGGAGGCCCTGCGCGCACGCCGGCTCAGGTACTGATGGATCTCATGGATAGGATGACAGCCTTGTTAACCGCCGCAGTTAATCCAGCGGATCAGGCTCAACATGATACAGAAGTGGCGCGGTTACGTGAGGAGGTAGCACAAGACAAGGAAAACCTAGCAGCGGAGGACGTCAGAATGGCCACAGAACGGGCGGCTTTGGTTGCTCGGGCTCAGCAAATTCAATCAGAGGCTTTCCAGCTTACGATGGATCTGAACGCATCAAATGAGGTCATGAGGAGAAGGCACCAGAAGGCTCAATCCCGTCTGCCTCCGACTTATGATCCCAGAAACCTTTTCCGCACACCCGATGCAGACCCTAGTAACCCGCCGGAGGTAAACCGGGTTGCAACACCCGGGGCTGGGACGCCGGTTCAACCACGGATGATGAAACCTCCTCGTATGAATACTGCTCCACCTCATTATGTACCAACACTACCGGGTCATTATTCTAACCCTTTGGAGAACATGATCGTTGCGGCGACACGATTGGCGGCTCCCCCGGCGGAGGGCGACTCTCCAACGGCGATTGAAACACGAAGGGTCAGAGAACTTCTTCAGACGGCTCTGGCGCAGTAGGAGGCTTGTTCCTATAGTCGAGACATGATTCATTCGACCCCTCGCCCAAGCCGGAGCCCGGGTTTGTGACGCCCGGATAGTTAAGCTACAGTAACCCTCTGGTAATGATGCCACGTCACCTCGATTTTTGTTGACAAACTCGCGTTAGTTCAAAAGGATTCAAATTCAAATTTAAAATTTGGCAAACAACAAAAGTTTTCAAAAATTAAAACAAAAATGTTCGAGGTGTGCAAATAAATACCTAGGAGTTTATGGTGTGGGACCCATGCTTTTATAAAAGACCCAAATACTTAAAATGAATTAAAACATAAAAGAAAATAAGAAGAAAAGAATAAAAACAAAAATAGAACTAACAAAAAAATTATAAAAGAAAGGCCGAAACCCCCCTCTCCCTGGACCTCTCGGCCCAACCGGCAGCCGGTCAGCCCAGCCTTGGCCTATATGGCCCCTCCCCCTGAAACCCTACCCCCCCTCCCCCAGTCGCCCCACCCCCCACTCCCCGCCCCGTTTCTGGATTGGGGGAGCGACCCTCTTCCCCCCCCCCCACGACCGCGTCGTCGCCTGCCTCGTCCTCCTCCTCACCCCACGCCGGAGCCACCTCGACGCCGCACCTCGTCGCCCGACGCCGCCAGATCCCCTCCGCCTCGACCTCGTCGTCTTCCTCCTTGACTCGCCGGAACGCTCCGCCATCGCCGGAGCCCTTCCCCGTCAGACTGCATCCCCTGCGTCGTGTCGTCTCCGCCCTCCTCCTCGCCCACCGCTGCCTAGACCCCACGGATCCGTGGTGAGGCCGTCGACCTCCATCTTCCCCTTCCCCCCTTCTGTTGCCAGCGACCCGGCATCCGCGCCACCCCTGCGTGCTCGACGCGCCCGCGGTGTGTTCCCCCTCGTCGTGCCCCGTGAAGGCCACGCCACTCTCCCGTGCACACCTACGCGCAAGGTCGTCCTCGCGCGCCGTGGCCCCTGTTTGGCTCCGTCGCACGACCCCGCGTCGCCCCGCCGCTCAGCTAGCTGCGCTGCAGCTCCTCGCCCCTCGCTTCTGCCCTCGCCACAGCCGCAGTCTGTGCGTGCTGCCCGCCGGTGCCGCGACAAGTGCCCCGTGCCCCGCCATTCCCGCACGCGACCGCAGCCCCTCGCGCGCGCCCTCGCGCCACCACCTCCAGCCTGGCCGCGCCGCCCTGCTCCGGCCCGCCTCCCATGCTTGCCGGGCCAGGGGCTCATGTCGGCCGCGCCCCCTCACCGCGCCGCTCCGGCGGCCTACTGTTGACATGGGCGGGCGCCCGCTCGGGCTGGCACCCGCACGCCCCACGCCCCTTTTTGACGAAAACAAAAGGAAAATGAAAATGAAAATAAGATGAAATAATAATAATAAAAGTAAACTTAATTAATTAATTAGTTAGTTAAATAGATGACTAATTAACTTAACTATTGGTTAATTAGGCTAATTAGACTAAACAGTCAATGACACCGGGTCCCACACGTCAGTTGACCCAGTCAACGGTCAACGTTGACTGCCGACGTCATGCTGACGTCAGCATGCACTGTTCTGGATAATGTTAGAATTAAATAATTAATTAAATTCCAGAACTTAATAAAATCTTTAGAATATCATATCTTTTAATCCGTAACTCGGATTAAATTAATTTCAACATGAAAGTTACTCAGAATGACGAGACGAACCCGGATACGCAGCCCGTTCGTCCGCCACGCATCCCTAACCTATCAAACTCGCAACTTTCTCCCTCCGGTTCAGCTGTCCGAAAACACGAAACACCGGGAAAACTTTCCCGGATGCTTCCCCCCTTCACCGGTATCATCCCATACCGCGTTAGGGCACCTCTAACGCCGTTACTTGTCATGTCATGCATCACTATGCATCTGCTTGCTTAAATATTTATTATTTTCCCCCCTCTTCTCTCGATGGACACCGAGACCGACGCTGCTGCTGCCCCGTTCGACTACGGAGTTGACGACCCCTCTTTCTTGCTAGAGCAACCAGGCAAGCCCCCCCCCTTGATCACCAGATATCGCCTACTCTCCTCTATACTGCTTGCATTAGAGTAGTGTAGCATGTTACTGCTTTCGTTATTCCTATCCTGATGCATAGCCTGTCTTTGATACTGCTGTTGATACCTTTACCTGCAATCCTACTTGCTTAGTATAGGATGCTAGTGTTCCATCAGTGACTCTACACTCTTGTCCGTCTTCCATGCTATACTACTGGGCCGTGATCACTTCGGGAAGTGGTCGCGGGCATATACTATACTTTACACTGTTACATTACCTGTGATACTGTTCGGAGATGGTTGCTGAAGGGGCAGGTGGTTCCATCCCGGTAGAGGTGGGCCTGGGTTCCCGACGGCCCCTGACTGTTACTTTGTGGCGGAGTGACAGGGCAGGTTTGAGACCACCTAGGAGAGAGGTGGGCCTGGCCCTGGTCGGCGTTCGCGGATACTTAACACGCTTAACGAGATCTGGGTATTTGATCTGAGTCTGGCCATTTGGTCTATACGCACTAACCATCTACGTGGGAGTAGTTATGGGTATCCCGGCGTCGTGGTATCAGCCGAAGCACTTTTGACGTCAGCGACGGAGCGGCGCGCGCCGGATTGGACTGGAATGCCACTAGGCTAGGTCTGCTTCCGGCCGCCCTCGCAACGTGCAGGTGTGCTCAGGGCGATGGGCCCAGACCCCTGCGCGCATAGGTTTCGACCGGCGTGTTGACCTCTCTGTTGTGCCTAGGTGGGGCTGCGACGTGTTGATCTTCTGATGCCGGGCATGACCCAGGAAAGTGTGTCCGGCCAAATGGGATCAAGCGTGTTGGGTTATGTGGTGCACCCCTGCAGGGAAGTTTATCTATTCGAATAGCCGTGTCCCTCGGTAAAAGGACGACCCGGAGTTGTACCTTGACCTTATGACAACTAGAACCGGATACTTAATAAAACACACCCTTCCAAGTGCCAGATACAACCCGGTGGTCGCTCTCTAACAGGGCATCGAGGAGGGGATCGCCGGGTAGGATTATGCTATGCGATGCTACTTGGAGGACTTCAGTCTACTCTCTTCTATATGCTGCAAGACGGAGGCTGCCTGAAGCGTAGTCTTCGACAGGATTAGCTATCCCCCTCTTATTCTGGCATTCTGCAGTTCAGTCCACTGATATGGCCCCTTACACATATATCCATGCATATGTAGTGTAGCTCCTTGCTTGCGAGTACTTTGGATGAGTACTCACGGTTGCTTTCTCCCCCTTTTTCCCCCTTTCCTTTCTTCTGGTTGTCGCAACCAGATGTTGGAGCCCAGGATCCAGACGCCACCGTCGACGACGACTCCTACTACACTGGAGGTGCCTACTACTACGTGCAGCCCGCTGACGACGACTAGGAGTAGTTAGGAGGATCCCAGGCAGGAGGCCTGCGCCTCATTCGATCTGCATCCCCGTTTGTGATAGCCTTCTTAAGGCAAACTTATTTAACTTATGTCTGTACTCAAATATTGTTGCTTCCGATGACTCGTCTATGATCGAGCATTTGTATTCAAGCCCTCGAGGCCCTGGTTTGTATTATGATGCTTGTATGACTTATTTATGTGTTTAGAGTTGTGTTGTGATATCGTCCCGTGAGTCCCTGATATTGATCGTACACATTTGCGTGCATGATTAGTGTACGATTGAATCGGGGGCGTCACAAGTTGGTATCAGAGCCGACTGCCTGTAGGAATCCCCCTTTCCAACTCCTTGGCCGAAGTTGAGTCTAGTCGATGAAAACTGTTTTACTAACTTGGCTGTGCGGCCCATGGGCCCACGTCGCCATTGGGTAGTATTAGGATCTTTTATTCCTCGACCTATACTCCGGGACTCTGATCTCTCTTCTATTCGGGTTAAATGGTTTTACTAACTCTAACTCTAGGTTCTCGTAACTACTTCCTCCCGGAGAGCCCCTTATTACAATGACCGCCTGCTGCACCAGAAGGTTCCGAAGATGCTATTCGTTGTTTTTCCGAGACGCTTGTGCCGACCCGTTTTGCAAATCCCTACCACTATTATCTGTATGGATAACTGAACACACTTGCCTACATTCAATCCCATTGATCTTGTTATTACAAGATGCCCCGAACTGCTCTCCGTTGTTCCGAGAATCCTTTGAGCTTACTGCCCTGCAGTTCTTGCCTAATGAATACCCCCTACGGATAATTCCTCGCACTTATCGAGTATCCTCTCATCCCCCAGTTGTTAATGTGTTTCACAATGGTCTTCGAAATACTATTCGATCCTCCAAAAATCCTTAGTAGCTTATTGCTCTACAATACTTGTCTGCTTGCATGATGGATGCTTTCCATATGTCTGTCAATATTTGTTAGTATCCTTAGGCACCGTCATTTTGATCCTTTTGATTCAACATGAGTGCGAATGCACGCAATCATCAGTTGATCCCTTTTAAATTATCTTTCCGACTCAGACGTCATTTTAAACATGAGCTAGTTCTCAACCATTCCAATTGTCGTCGATTGTACCCCTAAGGCTATTCAACTTATCCATCCCTAATCAGAACATTGCTTCTGACCCCTTGATTTGAAAATTATAATTCCTTTGCATTTGAGCTCTGGATTAGTAAGTTGTTTCTACAATCCAATGTTGGATTTTTAGCCGACAGTGATATCCATGCTCTGCTTTCGAGCTTGTGATATTTACTCTTGAAACTTGTGGTATATGTTTCTAAGAAGCCCCTATGGGTTGAACATATGCCTTCTCTAAACCGTGTGAACTCGAAAGTTTTCACGAGTCATACACTTCTGGTATTTTGCCAGATAAAATTTCAACACTACAACTTCTTCGAATGTGAGAAGTGAATGAAAGGTTATGCATTGGAGAAGTGGGAGTCGACCTTGAACTTTGTGTTCATGCCCACGGACACGATGTAGATCTTATCATTAAAGCTTCTCTTAAATTAATTATTCCTTTGTTATAAGTTCATCTTGTATCTATGTTGGTCCTTTGCAACCGTGGTTCCGACCATGATTGATCATCTTTGATCCTTTCTCGGACAAGTTGAACCACTTGTCCACTGCAGATCAATGCACCCGTCCAACCTCTATTATGGCCTACCTTCGAGAATTACCCCGTGGTATCTCGATAATAGCATAAAGCCATATTACTTCTTATGAGTTCTTCAAGTATTATTTCTCACCGATTCCAATTTTCCCCGGGTTCTGAGTTATTAGTCACTCGAGAATACCGATAAGTGAATCGATTCCGCACTCCGATTCAATAGCTCTTAAGTAATTTTCGTTGATTATGAGTTTAATAATCATTCAAGTCATTCCTAGCCTGATCGGCTATATCCTTATCGTGCAACTTTTTAACTGTGCTACCTGATCCTTCTTCCCGGAGCACAAATTTCGACGGTGAGCTAATCTTACGTCGATCTTCCTCATCATATCATTTCGCCTTGAACCGCAAGCTTGGCCTCGAGCTTGTGTCGTACCCATGGTTCCAATAACCCTTCGCTTCATCATTCATTTGACCTGATGTCGTTGCTGATTGATTACATCTTCATGAAATCTCTCGACAAATGTGTCATGATCATCATCAACCTTATGAGCTCTTCCAGGATATTGATCGAATTCATGATGAGAAATACCACCCTTGCCCTCGATGATTTGTGTTATCATCGGCCACTTTATCGCCTTCCCTCCAACACAAACTTGTTCATGTTTTGTATTGTACCTTGAGTTCCTTGCTATCCAACTTATGTTATGATTCTACCGCGGAGTATTACCATCTTTGATGTCAAGAATGTTGTGAGGATTGCTCCACCTCTTCAGAATTCTTGCTATAATGATACTTCTCACCATCACCATTCTTTCTTGGTCCTCGTGCTGATTCCAACCGGGGTACCCACAAGTGAACGGTGTTGTTTGGATTCTGCCCTTCTAGCAACCCTGTTGCTTTGAAGTTAATGGTCGACCATTCATTCTTAGCCTATTTATTACTGAATCACCATTTCGACATTCGTCATGCAACCGAGCCCATATTCGGGTGCACCTTTCAACCAATGTTTAATTGTGTATGTTTTCCTCGAGCATACATTATTATACCATTTGATCTGACAAATGTTATCTTCTTGTTCACATAATTGTGGAAATCCATCTTTTGTTAAATCTCGATGAATTGCCGCTGATTCCATCGGAGCCCAATGCTAAATGTTTCTTGCTCAATTATCCAAACACTGTTGTATGGGTAATGTCAAGAAATTCCTCTCCCCTTACCTAAAGGGTTTTCTATGTTATATCCTATCAAGGATATCATGCCTTGCTTGTCCTTGGGAAGGTATACCCCCGAAATATGTGTTTAAACACATTTTCCTTTCCATTGTTCTGTTTAATTTGATAATCATATTGTCCTTTCCATTGTTAGGTTGAACCTTTCTAGAGGTCTATAGGATCTAAGCAGCAATATTTCCCTGCTTATGTAAACACCTCGGTGTACAACTCTGTCAGTAAGACCCTGTTTCTATGTTGATGACATTCCGGTAACCACCCATGGATGAGAACTTTTCCTATTGGTCCGCCTTGTTCAACGAGCAGGGAAAAATGGTTCTCTTCGTCCCTTGCCCTTGGTACCGACGTTGTTGCCGACATAACCGACAGGCTATTCCCTGCCATGTCTTGCTATCATAACCGTGCAAGATGTCAGCGGCTTTCCTACTTTAAACCCACATGGTGGACCCATAACCCACAGTTCCACAGGATCGAAACCTGACTCTCCTGTACACCCCTATTTCCATAGTTATTCCTCGCGCGTGGCCTCGTATGTAATTCACGAGCCACCTTTTAATTCACGAGCCACCTTTCAAGAGATCATCAATTATACGGTATTAAACACAATACCTATTCTCGTTGCCTTGAGCCCCTTTCACGCGTTGTTTCACGCATCGAACGATTGCCTGCCCGCTCAAAACTTCCCATGATACCTCCTTACCTTGCTCTCGAAATTTTCTTAAGTTTCAATTCGCGAGTGACTTCCGCCACCTTCCTCGATATCATCGACCAGATAGTCGACCTTACAGAGGTCTGTTCTCCCGGAATGCCCACCTTTTTTTTCTCTTTCGTAAGTACGGTGGAGATCCTGAAGAAAGGATGCCGACTTCATCATGATGACATGAAGCAAAGAAATGAAGACCTCAACATAATGGACCGACCTCTTAGAGAAGGGCAACCAGGACTGAGAAGATTCGTTAGAATTTCGTAACCAAATCTTTTCCCCCTCACTCTACCTCTTAAATCTCGGGACGAGATTTCTTGTAGTGGAGGAGAATTGTGACGCCCGGATAGTTAAGCTACAGTAACCCTCTGGTAATGATGCCACGTCACCTCGATTTTTGTTGATAAACTCGCGTTAGTTCAAAACGATTCAAATTCAAATTTAAAATTTGGCAAACAACAAAAGTTTTCAAAAATTAAAACAAAAATGTTCGAGGTGTGCAAATAAATACCTAGGAGTTTATGGTGTGGGATCCATGCTTTTATAAAAGACCCAAATACTTAAAATGAATTAAAACATAAAAGAAAATAAGAAAAAAAGAATAAAAACAAAAATAGAACTAACAAAAAATATATAAAAGAAAGGCCGAAATCCCCCTCTCCCTGGACCTCTCGGCCCAACTGGCAGCCGGCCGGCCCAGCCTTGGCCTATATGGCCCCTCCCCCCGAAACCCTAACCCCCTCCCCCAGTCGCCCCACCCCCCCACTCCCCGCCCCGTTTCTGGATCGGGGGAGCGACCCTCTTCCCCCCCCCCACGACCGCGTCGTCGCCTGCCTCGTCCTCTTCCTCACCCCACGCCGGAGCCACCTCGACGCCGCACCTCGTCGCCCGACGCCGCCGGATCCCCTCCGCCTCGACCTCGCCGTCTTCCTCCTTGACTCGCCGGAACGCTCCGCCATCGCTGGAGCCCTTCCCTGCCGGACTGCATCCCTGCGTCGCGTCGTCTCCGCCCTCCTCCTTGCCCACCGCTGCCTAGACCCCACGGATCCGTGGTGAGGCCGTCGACCTCCATCTTCCCCTTCCCCCTTCTGTTGCCAGCGACCCGGCATCCGCGCCACCCCTGCGTGCTCGACGCGCCCGCGGTGTGTTCCCCCTCGTCGTGCCCCGTGAAGGCCACGCCACTCTCCCGTGCACACCTACGCGCAAGGTCGTCCTCGCGCGCCGTGGCCCCTGTTTGGCTCCGTCGCACGACCCCGCGTCGCCCCGCCGCTCAGCTAGCTGCGCTGCAGCTCCTCGCCCCTCGCTTCTGCCCTCGCCACAGCCGCAGTCTGTGCGGGCTGCCCGCCGGTGCCGCGACAAGTGCCCCGTGCTCCGCCATTCCCGCACGCGACCGCAACCCCTCGCGCGCGCCCCCGCGCCACCACCTCCAGCCTGGCCGCGCCGCCCTGCTCCGGCCCGCCTCCCATGCTTGCCGGGCCAGGGGCTCATGCCGGCCGCGCCCCCTCACCGCGCCGCTCCGGCGGCCTACTGTTGACATGGGCGGGCGCCCGTTCGGGCTGGCACCCGCACGCCCCACGCCCCTTTTTGACGAAAACAAAAGGAAAATGAAAATGAAAATAAGATGAAATAATAATAATAAAGGTAAACTTAATTAATTAATTAGTTAGTTAAATAGATGATTAATTAACTTAATTATTGGTTAATTAGGCTAATTAGACTAAACAGTCAATGACACCGGGTCCCACACGTCAGTTGACCCAGTCAACGGTCAACGTTGACTGCCGATGTCATGCTGACGTCAGCGTGCACTGTTCTGGATAATGTTAGAATTAAATAATTAATTAAATTCCAGAACTTAATAAAATCTTTAGAATATCATATCTTTTAATCCGTAACTCGGATTAAATTAATTTCAACATGAAAGTTACTCAGAATGACGAGAAAAACCCGGATAAGCAGCCCGTTCGTCCGCCACACATCCCTAACCTATCGAACTCGCAACTTTCTCCCTCCGGTTCAGCTGTCCGAAAACACGAAACACCGGGAAAACTTTCTCGGATGCTTCCCCCCTTCACCGGTATCATCCCATACCGCGTTAGGGCACCTCTAACGCCGTTACTTGTCATGTCATGCATCACTATGCATCTGCTTGCTTAAATATTTATTGTTTTCCCCCCTCTTCTCTCGATAGACACCGAGACCGACGCTGCTGCTGCCCCGTTCGACTACGGAGTTGACGACCCCTCTCTCTTGCTAGAGCAACCAGGCAAGCCCCCCCCTTGATCACCAGATATCGCCTACTCTCCTCTATACTGCTTGCATTAGAGTAGTGTAGCATCTTACTGCTTTCGTTATTCCTATCCTGATGCATAGCCTGTCTTTGATACTGTTGTTGATACCTTTACCTGCAATCCTACTTGCTTAGTATAGGATGCTAGTGTTCCATCAGTGACTCTACACTCTTGTCCGTCTGCCATGCTATACTACTGGGCCGTGATCACTTCGGGAAGTGGTCGCGGGCATATACTATACTTTACACTGTTACATTACCTGTGATACTGTTCGGAGATGGGGGCTGAAGGGGCAGGTGGTTCCATCCCGGTAGAGGTGGGCCTGGGTTCCCGACGGCCCTCGACTGTTACTTTGTGGCGGAGCGACAGGGCAGGTTTGAGACCACCTAGGAGAGAGGTGGGCCTGGCCCTGGTCGGCGTTCGCGGATACTTAACACGCTTAACGAGATCTAGGTATTTGATCTGAGTCTGGCCATTTGGTCTATACGCACTAACCATCTACGTGGGAGTAGTTATGGGTATCCCGGCGTCGTGGTATCAGCCGAAGCACTTTTGACGTCAGCGACGGAGCGGCGCGCGCCGGATTGGACTGGAACGCCACTAGGCTAGGTCTGCTTCCGGCCGCCCTCGCAACGTGCAGGTGTGCTCAGGGCGATGGACCCAGACCCTTGCGCGCATAGGTTTAGACCGGCGTGTTGACCTCTCTGTTGTGCCTAGGTGGGGCTGCGACGTGTTGATCTTCCAAGGCCGGGCATGACCCAGGAAAGTGTGTCCGGCCAAATGGGATCAAGCGTGTTGGGTTATGTGGTGCACCCCTGCAGGGAAGTTTATCTATTCGAATAGCCGTGTCCCTCGGTAAAAGGACGACCCGGAGTTGTACCTTGACCTTATGACAACTAGAACCGGATACTTAATAAAACACACCCTTCCAAGTGCCAGATACAACCCGGTGGTCGCTCTCTAACAGGGCATCGAGGAGGGGATCGCCGGGTAGGATTATGCTATGGATGCTACTTGGAGGACTTCAGTCTACTCTCTTCTATATGCTGCAAGACGGAGGCTGCCTGAAGCGTAGTCTTCGACAGGATTAGCTATCCCCCTCTTATTCTGGCATTCTGCAGTTCAGTCCACTGATATGGCCCTTTACACATATATCCATGCATACGTAGTGTAGCTCCTTGCTTGCGAGTACTTTGGATGAGTACTCACGGTTGCTTTCTCCCCCCTTTTCCCCCTTTCCTTTCTTCTGGTTGTCGCAACCAGATGTTGGAGCCCAGGATCCAGACGCCACCGTCGACGACGACTCCTACTACACTGGAGGTGCCTACTACTACGTGCAGCCCGCTGACGACGACCAGGAGTAGTTAGGAGGATCCCAGGCAGGAGGCCTGCGCCTCGTTCGATCTGCATCCCCGTTTGTGCTAGCCTTCTTAAGGCAAACTTATTTAACTTATGTCTGTACTCAGATATTGTTGCTTCGGCTAACTCGTCTATGATCGAGCATTTGTATTCGAGCCCTCGAGGCCCCTGGTTTGTATTATGATGCTTGTATGACTTATTTATTTGTTTAGAGTTGTGTTGTGATATCTTCCCGTGAGTCCCTGATATTGATCGTACACATTTGCGTGCATGATTAGTGTACGATTGAATCGGGGGCGTCACAGAGTTATAGCAGGTACATAGAGTCAGCAGCTATTTCAAGCAACGCCCGGCGCCGTGACCAGCTGTGCGGGCATGACCTAGCGCGTGATGGAGCTCCTAACTTGGTTGACCAGGACATGATACGACAAGATGCTGCGCGGGCGGTTCAGCAAGCGGCTCAGCAGGTGGCTGAGCAGGCGGCTCAGCGGACGGCTTACCAGTCTTTTCCAGTTTATCCGACGACTTCTATTGAGGCAGGCGTAACCACAAGGACCGGAGGTGTCCCTTGCTTGGTTTCGGCTCTGCGTAATGAGCGTTTGCCCAAGGATTTCAAGGGGCCTCGAAAGGTACCTAATTACACGACCGATTTACAGTCAGGGCATGGATTGAAATTTATGAGATGGCCATGGAACTACTGAAGGTCAGTGATGCTGCAATGGCCAAATACTTCACCATGATGTTGGACGGAATGACCCGCACTTGGTTAAAGGGGTTGCCACCTAATTCCATTAGTTCATGGGTAGAGTTAAAGGCCCGGTTTATTCAGAACTTCAAAGACACATGCAAGCAGTCCATGTCAATTGTAGATTTGATTAATTGCAAGCAAGAGGAAGGTGAGTCCATGACCCATTGGGTGCGCCGGGTCAAAGCCATAATACATTCATCTGATAAGATGGATGCCGGCATTGCAGTCTTAATGTTGGAGAAAAATTGCCGTTTTACGCCTCTGAAACAGAAGCTGGGGCGGCTCAAGCACGATTGTAATGACATGGGCCAGCTAATGACAGCTCTAGTCAAGTACGCTGACTCTAATAGTACCAAGGATCCCGAGTCTGATGATGAGAAGACAGGGAAGGGAAAGAAGAACGGCAATGCCAAGGGCCATCAGCATAACCCGGTGAATCAAGGAGGCAATAATAAACGTAAGGCTGACGGTAGCTTGGAGTTTGTGGCCAACACCAATGCGCAGGGCAACAATCAGCGACATAAGGGGAGACTACCTCCTCGGTCCGGCGGGTCAGGTCCCACTCTTGAGCAGTTGCTAAATGAGCCCTGTCCGAGGCACGGTTCTCGGGAGAAGCCGGCCACTCACCTATGGAAGGACTGTACGATCATGAAGGCTTTTAAGAACTCTAACATGTTTGACGACAATCATGGGCCGGGCTGCGGCTCAGGTGGCGGCGGTTTTCATGGTCCGGGTGGCGGTTCAGATTCCAACTTTCAAGGCTCTCAAGGAAATCAAGGTGGCTATAATCAGCAATCTGGCCAGGGAGGTCAGCAGCAGTAGCAGTCTGGATATCAGAGCAATCCAAAGCAGCTAAATAGTGGACAGTATCATGTGTTCACCACCAGTTTGTGCAAATAGGACCAGAAGCTTCATAAGAGGGCTGTGAACGCTATTGAGCCGACAGTTCCTCGTTATTTGAGATGGTCTGAGCAGCCTATTCTATGGAGTAGGGAAGATCACCCTCCCCGGGTTGACAATCCGGGTCACTTGGCCTTGGTGGTGGCACCTCAGGTTGGTGGATATAAATTCACTAAGGTGCTCATGGACAGAGGCAGTAGCATCAACATCCTCTATTATGAGACTTTCCATCGCATGGGGTTGATTGATAAAAATCTTAAGACGTCCAACACTGTTTTCCATGGAGTGGTGCCTGGTAAGTCAGCGTACCGAGTGGGTAAGATTGAACTGGAAGTAGCCTTTGGAGATGAGCATGATTCTGCTGAGAAGTTAACTTTTGAGGTGGTCAAAATCAAGAGCTCATATCACGCCCTTTTTGGACGGCCAGCATATGCCAGGTTCATGGCACAGCCGTGTTATGTTTATCTGCAGCTCAAGATGCTGGGTCATAAGGGCACCATCACAGTGCATGGGAGTCGGAAGATAGCCTTGGAATGTGAGGAAGGTGATGCTGCTTACGCTGAAGCTGTTTGTGCAACAGAGGAGTTGAAGTTCTACAAGGACAATGTTGACCCGGCGGACATGACGTCTTTGAAGAAGCCAACCACAGAACATGAGCCAGCGCTGAAGTTTAAGTCGGATGATGACACCAAGCTTGTTGATTTTGTTCCAGGCGACTCATCTAAGCAATTTAGTATCAGTGCTAATCTGGATCCCAAATAGAAAAGCACGCTCATCGAGTTCATCCGTGAGAACCGGGACATCTTTGCATGGAAACCTTCTGACATGCCGGGTGTACCGAGAGAACTCGCTGAGCACACTCTCAATATTGATCCAAAGGTTAAACCGGTCAGGCAGTTTCTTCGGTGGTTCAATGAGGAGAGGCGTAAGGCCATTGGTGAGGAAGTGGCCCGGCTCTTGGCGGCCGGGTTCATTATTGAAGTTTTCCATCCAGAGTGGTTGGCTAACCCGGTGCTCGTGCTTAAAAAGAACGGCACCTAGCGTATGTGTGTGGATTACACGGACTTAAACAAGGCTTGTCCGGCTGATCGTTTTGCTCTCCCTCGTATTGATCAAATCATTGATGCTACGACGGGTTGTGAGCGTTTGACCTTTTTGGATGCTTATTCTGGTTATCATCAGATCAAGATGGCAGTTAAGGACCAGGAGAAGACGGCTTTTATTACTCCGTTTGGAGCCTTCTGCTATGTGTCTATGCCTTTTGGGCTTAAGAGTGCCCAGGCAACTTATCAGCGATGTGTGTAGAAATGTCTTCACAGTCAGATTGGGCGCAATGTTCATGCTTATGTGGACGACACTGTGGTGAAGTCCAGAGAGAAGGAAACCTTGATAGATGATCTGAAGGAAACCTTTGATAACCTCCGGGTCTACAAGATGATGCTTAACCCGGCCAAGTGTGTTTTTGGAGTGCCAGCAGGCAAGCTTTTGGGTTTTCTGGTTTCTAACAGAGGCATCGAGGCTAACCCGGAGAAGATCAAGGCAATCACTTCTTTGGCTAAGATGGCGTGTATCAATGATGTTCAACGTTTGGCGGGTCATATTGCTGCCTTAAGCCGGTTCATAAGCCGGTTAGGGGAGAAGGCCATGCCGCTATATCAGATGATGAAGAAGACATATGACTTTGTCTGGAGTGATGCTGCTAGCGCTGCCTTTGAAGATTTGAAGAGACAACTCGCTGAGCCGCCGGTCCTTGCTGCTCCCATTGATAAGGAGTCACTATTGTTATATGCGGCTGCTAACACATGTGCTGTTAGTGTGGCTATTGTTGTAGAGCGCAAGGAGGCTAGCAAGGAATATCCGGTTCAACGGCCGGTTTACTACGTCAGTGAGGTGCTTATTGAGTCCAAGCAAAGATATCCATACTGGCAGAAGCTCATTTATGGGGTGTTCATGGCAAGTCCTAAGCTTAACAATATTTTCAGGGTCATCCCATCATTGTGGTTAGTTCGACTCCTTTAGGAGATATTATTCAAAATAGAGAAGCCACAGGACGAGTCGCCAAGTGGACCATTGAACTTGGGCCTCACGGTTTAAAGTATGTGCCATGCACTGCTATCAAGTCTCAAGCATTGGTGGACTTCATCAACGATTGGACAGAGCTACAGATGCCTGAAGAAAAGCTGGACAACACATATTGGACTATTCACTTCGATGGGTCCAGGCAATTGGAGGGCTCGGGGGCTGGAGTTGTTTTAGCTTCCCCTCGAGGTGACAAATTTTGTTATGTGCTACGGTTGATGTTTCCCTGTACTAAATGTAGTTGAGTACGAGGCTTTGCTCCATGGTCTTCGGATGGCTAAGGAGATGAGCTTAATCCGGGTAAGGTGCTTTGGTGACTCAGATTTGGTGGCTCAACAAGTATCAGGCAAGTGGGATTCCAAGGATCCTCTTATGGCGGTTTATCGCCGTGAAGTTGATGCCATTGCTGGACACTTCAAGGGTTACCAAGTGGAGCACACTGATCGCAGAAAGAATGAGGCGGCTGATGCTTTAAGCCATCTGGGGTCTCAGCGTAAGCCGGTGCCACCTAATACCGTCTTGGATGTTCTGCATAACCCTTCTGTCAAGCTGCCTACAGAGGAGGACTTGGCTGTTCCAGACCCGAAGGCACAGGTGGTGGTGGCTCTTCACGTCATCCCAGATTGGATGGTGCCATATTTGGCTTATATGACCCGCGGCGAGTTGCCTGAGGATGAAACCTTGGCTAGACAGATAACCCGACGGTCTAAGTCAATGACAATTGCCTATGGTGAGTTGCATCATCGCAGTGTCACTGGGGTGTTTCAACGCTATGTCTCTCCTGAGGAAGGTCAAGAAATTCTTCGTGAGATCCATGAAGGAGATTGTGGCCATCATGCCGGCTCAAAGTCTCTGGTGGCCAAGGCTTTCTGTCATGGATTTTATTGGCTGACGGCTCACACTGATGTGGAAGATCTAGTCAGTAAATGTGATGGTTGCCAGAAATTCCCACGACGGGCTCACGTGCCGGCTCAAGAATTGAGGATGATTCCAATTACTTGGTCGTTTGCAGTCTGGGGGCTCGACATGGTTGGGCCTGTCAAAAGGTCCAAAGATAAAAAGACACATCTTCTGGTGGTGGTTGACAAATTCACAAAGTGGGTTGAGGCAGAGCCGGTTAGTAAGCCGGACGCAGCCACGACGGTTCAGTTCATGAAAAAGGTGATCTTTCGTTTTGGCTTTCCACACAGCATTATAACTGACAATGGTACTAATTTGTCCAAGGGTGCCATGGAGGAGTTCTGTCAACGTGAGCATATCCGGCTTGATGTTTCATCGGTAGCTCACCCCCAATCCAATGGTCAAGATGAAAGAGCTAATCAGGAAATCCTGAAAGGCATCAAGCCCCGGCTTATGGTTCCTTTACAACGGACGCCGGGTTGTTGGGTGGAGGAGTTACCTTCTGTGATATGGAGCATCAATACCACTCCTAACAGGTCTACGGGTTACACGCATTTCTTCATGGTTTACGGAGCTGAAGCGGTTCTCCCTAGTGACATCCCTCATGACTCGCCCCGCGTGGCGGCTTATGTTGAGGCTGATAATGAACAAGCACGTCAGGATGCACTTGACCTGTTAGATGAGAAGCGTGACTTGGCAACAGCCCGCTCGGCGATTTACCAGCAGGACTTACGTCGTTACCACAGTCGCCAGGTTAAGTCGAGAACCTTTAAAGAAGGTGATTTGGTGCTCCGGCTCATCCATGATCAAACTGATGCACACAAGTTATCCCCACCTTGGGAAGGGCCCTTTGTGGCCAGCAAGAACTTGCACAACGGGTCATACTACCTCATCGATGTTCGAGAGCACGAAGACTCACGTAAGTCGGAGGAAGAGACCCGCCGGCCATGGAATATCGCTCATCTTCTGCCTTACTATACTTGAGACACCGGCTCTCATGATGTACATATTTTGATGATGTATATATTATGATAAGTAATAAAGCAGGACCTCTGTCCTTTTCATCCTCAATGATCATATGTCTTCATCATCATAATTTCAAACGGCCAATTAGGGGCTGATCGTGTTCGAATCCAGCTTTAACCCTTTGGTCCGGCTCATGATCGTATTCGAATCTGGCCGTTAAACCTCATGGTCACTAGGGGGCTTCCTGTTAAAACATAGGTCGTATTCGAACCAAAGAGAACATAGATGTCCGTACCCTCTTGATCGGCACAAGGCCAAACTCACTAGGGGGCTTCTTGATCATATTCGAATCATAGCTTAACGCCTTTTGGGTCCGACTTTGATCGTATTCGAATCAGAGTCGTTAAAAAACTCTCAAGGTCATTTGGGGGCTTCCTGTTCAAACATAGGTCATATTAGAACCAAAGAGAACATAGCTGTCGGTACCCTCTTGATCGACGCAATGCCAAAACCACTGGGGGCTACATGATCGTATTCGAATCCTAGCTTAACCCCTTTGGCCCGGTTTACTAATCGTATTCTAATCAGAAGCCTCAAATTTTTCTTTCTATTTTGCTTAAGTTTTTTGAACAATCTTTGTTTTTATCTTGAGGTTTTTGTCTAGATCTAAATATAAGTGTGGTTTAAATTTAACCCAGCTTGGTTTTGGATAATAAGTCGCGAGCGTATGACAATCGTCATACATTTGAAAGTGTTGGCTTCTAAAGGATTGGGTTATCACCCTTACTATTCAGGTCACATGAACCGGCAGTGCAAATTCAAATCACAGGTATGATATTATGGTTGTGTTTCAAAGCTATAATTCATAACAGGCTTATCCGTGTCTACTCTTTCAATATTAATGATTGTATGTAAGATGTTATGACCCGCCCTGCGGTAAGCCGCCAAGGGTTCTTGTGATCTATTTCTATGTGCAGGATAGTTCAAAGACTTTCTTATGCATAAAGAAAACAAATGATAAGTTTAAAAAGGGGAGAGTATAAGGCGGTGGCTTAACAGCGTTGAGCACCAAAACGTGCACGATGACACGACAAAGCATAGTCATTTCTACCCTATTACATGACTCGCCGAGTCCAAATGATCAAATTGTTTTTCAGCAAGGAGTATATATGAATCGCCCGGCGGGTCAATTCTCTTGTTGGCCTGAAGCTTCCGGATCAACCCTCTCCGCTCCTCCGTCCTGTTCCCTGTCCTGGAAGGTTGATGATGACTAGTCAATGCCATTCAAAGCTTCAAATTCAGCTTCATCATCAATTAATCTGGCCGGGTCAACTTCAGGGGCGAAGGTATGCTTACGGATTGGAGGGATCAGGTTGGTCACTTTATAATGCAGCGTTGGAATCCTCCGATTCTCCGCGTCATAACCCGGTTGGTACATGGTGAGATCTGCCTCATTAGCAATCAGGGTGGCCACAGGGTGTATTTCCTTCACACAGGCGGTGAAGTCCTCCTATTCAAATGATGTGCCATCCTCCTTAAGGATTGGGTATCCAATGGCGATGTCAGCCGGGTCTAACTCCAGTAGCCACGCCTTGGCCCGACTTAAAGCAGCCATTGCTCCGGCTCTTGCAGACGACCGCCTTAATTCATTGAACCGTTGGGGCAGCACAGAAAGCCTCTTTAGCACATCCACTAGGAGTGTGGGGACTTCGTTTGACAGGGCAACGGTGGCCAAGGCACATTGAGATCCAGTATAAAGCTGTTCCACGAGCGTATAAACCGCCTTCAGCTTCACCAGCATGTTCTGGTTGAGGTTGGAGCACCTGGGGCCTGCATAGCAGTATCAGGTGAGTTAATGACAATTCATATGCTCATTATAAAGATTCAATATTTGACACTTGCAGGATGACTTCCCAAAGGTTGCTGAGACCATCTGAGATACATGGCGTTTTAAGCCAGACAATTCGGTGGTCACTTCTCCAAGAGCCGTCTTTGCTGTTTCAGCTCGTTGGGTTAAGGCAATTTTTTCAGCCCAGGCCTTCTTCTCAACCTCAAAATTGGATTTTAATTTCTCTTCTTCAGCCACACTGAACTCAAATTTGGAATTGGCTTTTCGAGTTTCAGTCTCCTGTGCCTCCAGGCGATTCTTCAATTCAGACAGTTCTGACTGAAGTTGAGTAGTGGTAGCCTGTACAAATACCGGGTCAAAAATCATGAATATTAGCATACAACATTAAGTCCCAAGCCTTTTGCGAGCAACAACACTTGGCACTTGGGGGCTAATGTCTAACGAAGGTTTTATTTAAGTGGCGGTTCATGCAAGCACTTTGCAAGCAAGAGTACTTGGCACTTGGGGGCTAATGCATATTGCTGTTGAATCTATACAAGCACTACATTCTGCACAAGCATGTGAAGGACCGGCTCATTCATGTTGGTTAAACCGACCCTTGGGGACTACGGGTTAAGCCGGATCTTTTACAAATTTGACCAAAGGATATTACTAATGCTTATACGTTTATTCTAAGTCCACAACATATTCATCATAGGCAATAGACTTGGGGGCTGACATAGTAAGGATAATTCAGTGAAGGGAAGAGTTTATACCTCAAATTTCTAGTGCATTTGCTTCACCATCTCAACTTTGAGGTCACGACTGCTGTGCACTTGGCTAAGATAGCCAGAAAAAACCTCCCCAATGCTCATGCGAGTATAATCAGCAATATCAAATCTGACCTTACGGCATTCCAGGTGCTCTTCTTTGGCAGAACACTTGGCGAGCACAGTAGCTCTCCCCGGCTCAGTGTAGCCAGTCTTGGTGATTTCAACATCAGTATCTTGTGGGTCGTTTGTCTTGGCCGGGCTAGAGACTTCAGGGTTTCCAGAGCTGTCGAGGGCTTGACCGGTAGGCCGGCAGTAGTTGACGTTGGCATATCATGCGCCGGTTCAAGCGGCGGCTTAGGAACAGAGGCCTCATGCACGGTCGTCTGGAGTTCCGGCTCTTTGATGGTTGGCTCTTCGGCCGGCTTGTTCTTCTTCACCCTCTTATTGGGCTTTGCTTTTCCGCTGTATAAAGGTCAAAAAAATAGTACAAACGTAAAAATTGAAATGGATACAGGATAAGTAAATCATTAGTACCCTGGAGTGGTTTTAAAAGCCGACATATTGGACTGGAGTGAGTCGCCAGAAGAAGGTGAAGTTTCCTGATAATTTGAGTTAGAAGAGTTGAGCAGTTGACGAGTGAGACCCGCCAAAGGATGAAAATGAGTTAAGTTGGAAGTAACCTCGTTCCGGCGCTTCCTTGGAGTATTTGGTAGGCCGGAGGAGAGTTCCGCGTCCTTGCTGGTCCGGGTTTGCCTTCGGTTCTCATGAATCTGTCGCTTCAAAAGAAATTGAGGATCTTGATAAGCTAAAGGATGTGAAAATCTTACTTTCCGGGTTACTCTTCGGATTTTCTATCTTGGCAAAGGCTCGGAGTCGGAGGAAATAATAGTTACCTCTTCACCCCCTCCGTGACTCATTCCAGTGTCCTCCTGATGATAATCAGTGTCAATAAGGTGGTTAAAAAAGGAGCCTATAGAATCAAGAGCTACCTCCGACTCAGAGGTATCTTCTAGTCAAAGCAAATCAGAGGCGCTGGTCTTATTTCCTTTCTTCTTGGCGGCGGTTTTTCTGGCGGCTTTCTTGGCCTTCCTGGCTCTCTTTGCAGCTTCATGATCATACTTTGTCTTCCAAAATTGGTTGTCAGCCTGTAAAAATCAGCAAAGTTTGAGTAAAGGCAAAAGCATCAAGGTTGAAGGTAAAAAATACTCAGGTTGGCAGCTTACCGCTGGAGCCGAGTTAGCTTTGCAGAAAGGGCTTAAGCCCACCTTGCCACAGTCTGCTAGGCTTTTGTTCAAGTGCGACTTTGTCATATCATCAATGACGTCGTCAGGTAAGTTGTCAGGGCTGTGCCGCAGAGGATCATTCTTCTCGCCTGTGTAGGTGCACATCAAACCAGGACGGCGGCTCAATGGGATGATCTGCCAGGGAAGCCAAACCTGGACCAAGTCGATATCGCTTAAACCATTCCCCAAAAGAGCCTTGACTTTATCCATGGTAGGGGCGAGTTTCTGGCGATCAGCAGCGGATAACTTGTCTGGTAGAGGATGAGTAGACTCGAGGCGGAGGGCGCGAAAGCCGGGCAGAGGGTTTTCATCAGCCGGAGAAGTGTCTTGGCAATAGAACCATGTCTGGTTCCAATCCTTGGGGTGACTTCGTGGATTCACATAAGGAAAAATGGCGTCTCTCCGTCGTTGGATTGAGACCCCACCAAGTTCCAAGCTAGGTCCGTTGGCACATTCATTCTCGCGGTTCAAATAAAATAACTCTCTGAATAGTAGTAAGCTGGGTTCTTCTCCAATATATACCTCACAGAATACTTGAAAATTCCAAATATTAGACACGGAGTTGCGTCCGATGTCTTGAGGACGGAGGTCAAAAAAGTGTAAGACATCTCTGAAGAATTTTGAGTCGGGTGGTGAAAAGCCCCGGTTCATGTGGTCAGTGAAGACGATGACTTCCCCCTCTTTGGGCTGAGGCTTTTCCTCGGTTGGATCAGGTGCACGATATGACATGACTTCCTTCCTTGGCAGATAGCCGGTTTTCGCAAAATCATCAAGAGTGTGATCAGTGACGATGGATGGAACCCAGTTGCATGAAGTGCTAGTCTTGGGCGGCATTGTGAAGAAGAAAGCCTAAGAAAAGAGTGAAATTGCCGGCTCAAATTTAAGCCGGAGGAAAAACATTACACTACATGTTCAAAACGGCGGCTTATAAAGGGGCCTAATGGTATATGGCTAAATTATGTCAAGATATCTAAGCCGCCATGAGTGCCACTAGCAGTTAAGTTATCTAAACCGCCATGAGTGGTTAAGGTTATCAATTGAGCATTGCAATATTTAAGTTAAGCCGGTGGTAAGAGCCGCCATGGCTAGGGGGATCTAACAAATGCAGTTATTGCCTAAGTGTTGCATAAACAAGTTTCACAGGCTGCAACTATTATTTTGGATGAACGACTGTTCAAGAAAATAAAAATAAATCTAGACCTAAAAATCAATACAGATGAGTTCATGAGCTTTCACAAGATTTTTCTTCCAAGAAAGGGGATGTATTGATATCAAAGGTGGAAATAAAACAACTACCGCATTGGTTGAGCACCGTTTTCAGATCAAAGAAGCTCGCAGTACAGCCTGGAAGATGAACTATGACGAACTACGAAGAACACAGAGAAACTCGCAAACCCTAATGCGGATCTGAGGTATGGGAAGGCAGAAACTTACAGCTGCAGATCTACTGCGGAGGGTCGCCGCCATTTTCTGGATCGACTCAGGTTGATGCAGCGGCCGAGGTTGAGGAAGACGATGTGCTCTGCGGCGGCGACGGAGCTCGAGCGACAGAAGGGTGGCGAGAGGAAGAAGACGCTGGAAAGGTGGAGAATGAGGAAAGACCGGTCGTGCCTATTTATAAGGAAAGACTCTTAAGTGGGCGCAAAAAACGAGGAGGCCGAAAATATGGTTATCCAGCACGCCTCGATTCTCGGGATGGTCATTAATATAAGGATCCATTGAGATATGTTGAACAAAGTGTGAAGTAATGGCAGATGACGTCATGACGGGTTGTCACAAATCCAGAAGATGACGTCATCACGGGTTGTCACAAATTCAGAAGATGACGTAATGGCGGGTTATCACAAATCTAGAAGATGACGTCATGGCGGGTTACAAATTCTCGCACAATGAAGAGCAGATGATTTTTTATAAGTGTTGAAGATTGACATGAACCAGTTCACATCAATCTGGGGCCTAATGTTGGGGATATAACTATTAGGTATGACCCGCCCAGGAGGGGCCGGGTTATACCTATGACGATTCATGAAGCCCAAGACAGCCCTCAAATATGGCGGTTCAGTTAAGGGCCCAAGGCCCAAAGGCGACTTAAGGCCCGTAGAGATAAGCCGCCATATGTGCATAACTTGTATTGTAAGGCAGGGATAGTTAGAGACCGAGCCGGACACTGTTTATGAGCCGGCCGGGACTCTGTGAGCCGCTGGGCGTCAACCTTTGTATATAAAGGGACGACCCAGCGGCGGTTCAGGGCAAGTAAGATCAGATCGAAAGCTAGGTCAAGCGGATTCGCTCCCTAGTAATCAAAACATAAGCAATTCCACCTCAGCTGGATTAGGCCTTTACCTTCATCGCAAGGGGCCGAACCAGTATAAACCCTTGTGTCTTTTGTCCCGTTTTAACCCCTTTAAGCTTCCTAGTTGCGATGGCTCCACGATTAAGTCCTTTCACTAGGACATCTGCCGTGACAACTCCACGACAGTCGTGGTCCTTTCAGAACGGCTATAGTTGGCCAAGCGATCGACAACTCTATTTTGGCCCTTCAAGTGGTACAAGTATCGAATCTTCATACGATGAATCCCTTCTGCATCCCTGTCTTCGTAAACAAAATAATCCTTCTCCTTTGCCCAACGTGCAGTAGCCATCGCCTCGCCATGGATCCACCAGTTATCTTCTTGCTACTATGGCCTGCCGACGACATTAATCTAATGGTTAATATTTGGTTATGTCAGTTGCAAGTTGGAATTTCGCCATGATTTAGTTTATGTGTTTTTAGTTTGGTAAGATCGAGGATTTTCAAGATTGAATAGAAATCTCCTCTGTCTGTATACAAGTTTTTCTACTATGAAAACAGAGAGTTGCGCTTCAAAGTCAGGGAAATAAGATAGGCATATATCAGTAGAAGTCTTCCTCCATATCCGCGCTTGCTTCTCCTATGTTATGTAATCTTTGGAATATGGCAAGTACTTCAGACTTCCTATTCTTTTTGGCCCATTTTAGTTTCTTTGATCAGACTTAACTATAGCCTCACGTACGACTGAATAAATTAGATGTTCATTTTGATGGTCTTGCTGCTTGCATCCGTATCCTCATAGGTAACCGCATAGAATGTGTTTGTTTTTCACTGATTAGATATCATAAATTCAAGGGAGCATGTTTGGACTTTAGTGTGTATTGGATTACTCCTTGTGCATATGAGAGTTGCAAACTGCGGGGATGCTCATGTAGATCGTGCGGAGCGAGGCATTTAAAATAGTTTTTATCTATTTAAAGAAACATATATGTCTACCTATTACATTATTCTTTTGGCTGGAGGCAACACTTTCTTTTTTCTTAGGTTGGGATGGTTGCCCTCCACTGTACTGTAGAAGGCCTAAAGGCAACAAGAATGATAGATTTTGGTCAGTTCTGATAGGCAATGCACCATAGTTGACCTAACATTCTATTCATTTTGCGTATCATTCTCAACTAATATATTACTGCTTTCTAGAAGGTACTAAAATGTCTTCCATATGATTAATTGTACATGGTATTTCAGGCACTGGAAAAGTTGTGTTTCAACTATCAAAGATCCTTTTATCACTGGAAAGTTATTTTTCTGTCACAACAGATCCTTGTAGAATTGACAATTGAGGTATGATTAATAATATACTTCTGCCTAAGGTTTGTTGGTGGTACGTATTGTTTCTTGCTTAACGATTTTCCTATCTGCCCTAGCACAATACAATAAGTATATTTTACACTGATGACCCATCAATGGATGCACAGTTTTGTCATTATTTTCAGGCCAGTTTCAGTTTGACAACTACAAATAATATTTCCCTGCGAAGTCGCTTAATTCTTCCGGTGACCAAGACTGAATTCTACATCAAGGACCAAGAAAAAATATATTTATAGAGTTGTTACATGGGTTTTAACAGATGCTGCCTTTAGTGGAAAAAACAAGTAATTGATGTTTGTTTAATGTGTATCTCAGCTGATCGGAAACAAATAATAACTTTGAATTCTCTATACAGGCGCCTCTGCCATTCGTCGCCTTCTATTTTCATGCACTATATAGTTATATCAAACATGCATCTCTATAATCGATATTTTTTTTGCCACACTAGCATAACATCTGTAGTTAAACTATTTATACAAAAAGTCAATTATCATTTTTTTATTTTCTATACATCTAAATTTTTATTAGCTTATTTTTCCACTGCAACGTGCGGGGTATTATCTAGTTTTCTATGTACCAGGAAGCTGTTTTGAGTTTAACGGCAGACCACATAGTATAAGTATGTCGTGTTGGACTTCCATAAAACTTTGATATTTCAAATTCAATCTCACACTATACTTTTCATGTGATTTTTTGAAACTTTATGGGTATTGTCCATGTGTTGAGGGAAATGTTGATTATTGGCGGGTCAAATCGTGGAACTAAGTCCCACATACTTATACAAATGACTTTTCACAAAAGAAATGATTTTTCACTTTGAACCACGTCCTCACATTAATAAAAATTAACAAAAAGATTCAAAACTTTATGGGCGTTGCTCGCGCGTCGAGGAGCGATATTTGGCTTACTAGCTAGTTAATTCGTGCAGGTGAGTCACATACTTGTACACATGCTCTTTCACAAAACTTTGATATTTAAGTTTTCAACAATTGTTTTATGAAATTAACTCAAACTTCCATGGATGACTTAATGCATGGAGGCATAAATTTTGTGTAGTTTGGTGAGTCCATATATGTTCTTGTAAGTCCCATGAATTTATGGAACCCATGAATACATTTGATTCTTTCCCGATAGTAAAGAATTGGTTTGGTTATTTTCTCTCTCGCTAGAATTGAGTTTGAAATTTATGACTCCTATTTTTATGAAAATGAAAATCTCATGTTTCTAGAATCTAATTATAACTCTTTCTGGTTCTTGAACTCCAGGCATAGTTCATGGAAGCCAGACGAGGTATACATGAACTAGCAAGGAAAATCAAACATAACTTTGACATATGAATTATTTTAGAGAATGTTTTTCCTTGACTGTCTAAAAAGTTGTCTAGGTCACTGTTTAGCCTTTGATTAACTTCAACATTCCCATCTTATGGTCCCACCTCACTCAAGAAACAAAGAACTAATAAGTGCACTAATACTACATCAATATTCCATACCTTCGAGAGTTCAATTTTGGACTAACTAATATAGCATTTTAGGTTACCAAGATTTATAAAAAATTCGGGCAACTGAGCAAAAATGAGTATTTTACATGACATCTTTTGTCTAGGTTATTCCTCTTTGTAGTAAGGGATAATTAATTTGGTGCCCTTAGTTGTGTCCCCCTCGGCAGGTTTGCCCCTAGTTTTCGAAAACCATTGTTCTTGCCCGAACCAGTTTGGTTTTCTTATGTTTTTGCCCTTCCGTCACGGTTCCGTCCAGTCAGCGCTGTTTGACCACTACCGCCGCTAGTTTTTGGACACGGCTTGCCCCGCGGTCGACCTAACCAACTCATTCCCACTCTCACTCTATCGTTCCCCATTCTCACTCTCTTTCCCTCGTCAGAAACCCTAGTCGCCATTGGCGGCTCACCACCAGATACACAAACCAATCCTCGCACCACATCCGTTTCCAGGCCAGGCGATGGGGGAGGATGGAGAAACCCTAGGTAGCGGCCGCGGGCGCCGTAAGAAGGGAACCGCATCGACACGGGAGGGCGTCACATCGCAACGCAAGGGCCGTGGCTGCGCGCACGGCCAGACGGTGTCCCCATCACCATTGGATGGCGGAAATGGCGGCGGTGGCGTTGTCGACGGCGGCAAGAGCAGCGCATCGGCACGGGAGGGCGTTGAAGGCGGCTTTGGTGGCAGTCAGGGCGGCGAGGGCACCACATCTACACGTCAGATCCCGGCGGGGTAAGTTTCAGTCTCAGATCTACTCATGCTTAGTGGATTCAGATAAGTTTTAGGCTAGGTTTGGTTCAATTGCTCATGGGAGATGGTATGCTCATTATTGTAGGATGGATCCAGAGGTTGCATTCTTTCTGTCTGTTAGAATGGAGACGACAATTATCGTTTCTGCTGGTACGGAAGGAAAGGAGATCGGATTCACATTTCCATTAGTTGTGGATAGCAGTAGTAGGTCATTTAATGACTTTAGGGCTGCTATTTGTGCCAAGTATCCATGGGGATTGTTTGATGCTGTTGAAATTAGATATTGGGATAGTTTAAAGGAGTGTTGGAACCCTCTACAGTGTGATGATGAGTTAGGTGTGATGTTTGCAAGTAATGCAGAGACAAGGTCATGCAATCTGGAAATAACAGTAATTCAGAGAAAGAGAGGACAAAGGTGTGAACAAACTGCTGGAGGGATAGGGGGTAGAAAAAGGGGTAGACCATGTGGATCCAGGACAGCTGCTAGTACTCCTAGTGCTCCTAGAACTAGTGCATCAAGTGCAAGTACCACTCCAGCTACTGTTGAATGTGGCACTAATAGACCAGAGGATCAGCCTGATCCAGTTGTGGAAGAGGCACTGCCTGATGCACCTATTTTATCTGATGAGGAGGATGAGAAACTTTACCCAGGTTATGTCCAGCACAACAATGATGAGCATACAACACATGAAGAGTACATTCCTGCAGAAATTTCAGATACTGATGATGATGAGAGGCAAGAGGATAATGACATGGGAGCTTTTGAGGATGCAGATGAAGATAGACTTGTAATGATGTATGATAGAGATAATCCATCCATTGAGGAAGGTGTGGTCTTTCCTAATGCAGTTGATTGCAAGAATGCAGTTGGAACATTCTCAATCAAGTCTGAAACTGAGTACATTACACTTAAGAGTGACCCAACTAGGTTTACTGTGAAATGTGCCTATGAGAGGTGTAAGTGGAGGCTGCATGCGTCTCTGATGAGGAGGAGCACTCTGTTTCAGGTACTGTTTTAGTAATGTGTTTTTAATAAAATGTGCCTTTTTGTTTTACTAATATTATCCTGACTGATTATTTGTTTTATTTTCAGATCAAAGTGAATCCCCACCCTCACACATGTCCTAGTGTGAATAGATCTCAGAGATTGAGAGCTACAAAAAGAAGGTGGATTGCAGATGCTTCTATGGCTTGGATCAGGAAAAATCCAGGGATTGGAACAAAGGAAATTCAGGGTAGGTTGTTAGAGAAGTATGGTCTTGAGGTGCCATACAGCAGATGTTACTATGGTAAGGAGATGGCACTTGACAAGATCTATGGTAAGTACAGTGATAGTTTCCAGTTACTTTATGCATTCAAAGCTGAAGTAGAGAGGGCATCACCAGGAAGTGTTGTTGACATAGACAAGCACACAGTGGAGTACAAGTTAAAAGGAAAGAAATTCTACAAGGAGTGTTTTAGAAGGGTTTTTGTATGCTTCAAAGCTTGCCAGAAAGGGTTCTTGGAGGGGTGCAGGCCATACTTGGCTGTAGATGCAACTGCATTGCATGGTAGGTTTAGGGGCCAACTTGTAGCAGCATGTGCTCTAGATGCTCATAACTGGTTATTTCCTGTTGCATATGGTGTTCTTGAGGTGGAGTCAACTGAGAGCTGGACTTGGTTTTTCAAAAACCTGAAGGAAGCAATAGGACACCCTGAAGGTTTAGTCATACATACTGATGCTTGCAAAGGACTGGAGAGTGCTGTTGATGATGTTTACCCAGGAGTGGAACACAGAGAGTGTATGAGGCATCTTGCCCAAAATTTCAGCAAGAAATTCAAAGGAAATTTTTTAGGAGAAGCCCAATTTTTAGGAGTGCTGTTGACTATTGTTAGGAGAAGCCCAACAGAAGCTGAGGTAACTGCAACAGATAGAGAGAAGAGAGAATGGAGGTACCCAGTAGACCTGGAAAAATGGACTTGCAGTTGTAGACAGTGGCAGGTCACTGGTAAGCCATGCATCCATGCTCTTTTCTTTATCACTGCTCTAAGAGGTGATGCTAGTGCTATTGACAAGTATGTCCATAAGTACTACTCTGTTGAGATGTTCAAAGCTACATATGCTGAAAACCTACCTGCTTTGGAAGGCAAGCAACAGTGGGACACTGTAGATCCTGGTTTCAAATTATGTGCTCCTGTTCAGAAGCAAGCACCAGGCAGGCCCAGAAAGCAGAGGATTAGAGCTAGCAGTGAAGGAAAGGGCCTTGGGCCTAGGAAGAAGAAGTGCAAGAGGTGTGGAAGATATGGACACCAAGCCAAGGGATGCACACAATCTGTAGATCCAGCATTTGGAGAAGAAGAACATTGGGGTGCTGAAAATGCAGATGATCATCCTACAGCTAATGAGCCAGCAGAAGCAGAAGTGCAAGATGAGGATGAGGATGAGCCAGTACCTGATGTTGTCCAGCAGCAAATGCCACCACCAAAGGAACCATCACATGAAGCATCTACACAAGCAAGTGTAGTAAGGTATGTCCAATTCCCAAATCCATAAATCTTATATCAATGGATACCTTACAAATTGTGACATGTTTGCAATTGTTTTAGCCCTAGGAAAAACTACAAAAGAGCAGCAGATAGAGGAGCTTCTCCGAATTGTGTGAAAGAGAAGAGAGGTGGAGGGGTGCAACCAGCAAATACATTCTGCTCAGCTACTGGAAGCAGTGTTGACAGCAAGGTTATTTCTCCTTCAAATAAAGCACCAGTAGCATTTGAAGCTCCACCCACTGCCCCTAACCCAGCTAAGAACACTAGAAGCAAGGCAAGGGAAGCTCCAAACCCAGCCAAGAACACCAGGAGCAAAAAATTAAAGTTCTAGATGTTTAAGTATTGTGCTCTATTTGTTTTGATGCTGTTATGAACTAGATGTTGATCTGTGCACTTGACTATGTGAACTTCTGAGTGCTTAATGCACTGGCTATTATGCACTGACTATTATGCACTTGCTTAGTGTTTGTTGCTTGCTTAATGCACTGTTTGCTGCTTGCTGTTATCTCCTTTGTCCATCACTATTTTGTTGTTCAACTTCATGTTGATTTGTTTCTACACCATCCACATTTGATAAAGTGACATCAATTCAACTGCAATCAAACAAAGTAGGGTTCCATCAACATCTTCACTTCAGATACATCGATAAACTACATCTACCATACCATTACAACAAACATAACAATTCCAACTAACAGCAATGCCCACACCAGCAACAACTCATCTCTCTCTCTAAGTTTCTTCTTCAAAGCCCTGTTCTTCCTTGCCAGCTCCATGTTTTCCTTCTTCAGATGGTGACATTTGATCCAACTGCTTTCAACCTCTGCGTGCAAGTCTTCAAAAGCAAGGGCAACACGCAATGGAGGAGCTGGGTCAACCCACACCACCCATTCACACTCTTTTGGTAACTAATTGCAAGTCAGAGTAATCAACATTAGAGAGTACAAATCAACAAAAACTAAATCTATCACAAATTCACAAAAACTTACATCTAATGGACAACCTAAAAAACGGCGGCCACTGCTAGCTCCTACCCATGATACACGGCGGGCAGGGACAAGGCCATGGCCAGGGCAGCGATGCTTCGACAAAAACTCCAAGCCGGAATAGGACTCGTCGGGAAGATAAAACTCCGACGAATGTTGCACAATCCCGACCCCATCGACCTAAAACATAGGTAAAATTTCCCCCAAATGTCACAAACCCTAGAAATCCCTAGATTCAAGTGGGATGGGGTGGAGGAGCACCAAATTCATAGATTCAAAGGACTACTTACCTCTTCGGTCGCCGGTGAGAAGGAGGACGACCCCGAGCTCGCCATGTGCACCGCTCCTTTCTCTCCCGCTTCCCGCTTCCCGCTTCCCGCTCCAAACTTGTCATGCCTTCCCTCCCTCTGTTTTTCACGCGAGCTGGCTGAGGACGAAGGGGTACTGAGGGTTATCCTCAAGAGGGGTAAAAATGTCCAAAAACTACCGCCGGTAGCGGTCAAACGGCGCTGACTAGACGGAACCGTGCCGGAAGGGCAAAAGCATAAGAAAACCAAAGTGAGTTTGACAAGAACGAGTGTTTTCCGAAACTAGGGGCAAACCTGCCGAGTGTGACACAACTAAGGGTATAAAATCAATTTTCCCTTGTAGTAAATATAATGTGTTCTTAACAACTTGTTGAACAAAGGTTGCATTCTAGAAAGGGCATGAACCTGCCATAGGACTGGGGGTCAACTTTAGAGAATTACACCTGCCAGATAGCAACTGATTCCTCAGTCTTTCAATTCTCAGATTCATTGTTATGGTTGTCGTTAGAGGGGTGGATCCTTTATCTGTGTCCCACACACAGTTTACCCTGGTTCGGGGCTCCGAAGAGTAATACCCTACATCCTGCTTTGTCTTGGTATTTGTGTGGAACGGTTCCTAGTCCTAGGACACACTCTTCTTCTTCTAGAGGAAGTGGAGGAAGCAGATGAAGAACATGCCCTTCATGAGTTGCCAATGGTGGTCTGCCAATGGCGATATGGGGATTCGGGATAACAAGATAATGGAGATAATCCATTAGTTGATGGTTTAGATGCTCATGGGCCATCACATACTAAATGAGATTGGTCAATATTGGGTCTCTTTCTATATGTTTACAGTGGAACGTAACTTCTGCTCCAAATGTTGCGTGGCTCGGGAAGTAGCAGTACTTCCTTTCGCTGGCACATGGTACTAAGAATCGAAGGCGGGTAATTGCTTCATGACCAGCCACCTCAATGGCCATTCCTGAAGTTGGCATGAATCTCCCGATGAAGACAACATACAGAGGGCCTTGATTTAAATGCTCCGGTGGGATTTGCACAACTACCTAGTACTTCGAGGAATCAGAGGTGATCCTCAATTTGTACAATTCATACTAGGGGTGGTTGGCTGGAAGTTAGGGTATTGCGGGTGAAATCCCGCCAAACCTTAACAAAACTACCAAGTCTTGCATCAGGAGTTCTCATGTAGGATTTGGGGTGAGACATAGAATGGTTGAGTGATGGAGGCGATGCTCAAGGTTGATGGATGTCGGGGTTGGGCACGGGAGTGGCCTCTTATAGAGCGCCTAGGTTAGGAAACATGATGCGGCGTCGGTACGACTTGGGTATCTGCTCCGTCATAGGGTTGTCTGAGTCAAAGTCTCAGATCTCAATCCCCAAAAGTGACGCATTACTATGGTTGTCGGTTAGGGTGGTTTTTGCAGTTACGCCCAGAATTTATCCTGCAACCATATGTCAAGCAATTTACGCTGGGTCATGCATAGTACCATTTAAAACAATGGCATACGAGCAGTTTGCAACTTACTATGGCCTCCTCCTACAACTTCGAGGATACGAAAATACAAAGATTACGGGGTAAACATGTTACTAAGGCTCGATAACTACTCTGGTGGGCTCAGTCCACTTCGTTGACATCCAGTCGGGCGCCTCTTGCAGATGTCGAGGCTTCTCCATGTGCTTCAGTGTTGGAGTTGGCCGGGGTAGGATGGGGAGCTATAGGGCTGAGATAGCAATGGTGCCCCTCGCGAGGTGTCGTGGCCACAACCTCGTTGGAGTAGGTCTCCAAGAGGCGACGGAGTTCCCCTAGAGAGGCGAATGCATTGCCCAGGTGGGCAAAAGGGGCAAACCTCGAGGGCTCGACTGGTCTCTCGAACAACACTATCGGGGTGTCAGTGGCGAATGCAGCTTCACTTCTTACCGGGGTCAGGAGAGCAAGTGTCCTGCGGGTCACAATCAGATCATTTGTGACCTAATCGAAGAATTCCTCTTACACTCTCAAGTAGCACACCAGATGCGCTAGAGCAGGATCCGACTCCTGGTCTCTGTTAGCGACTTGGTGTCAGGCTACAATAGACATCATGACTAGGGGAGTAGAAGAAAGGGCGGATGTTAACCCTCGGCGATCGTGCCATAGTTGAACTACAGCCTCTCGAGCTGCAAGCTGGATGGCTTAGGGCTCATCGGAGGTCATCCTTCCGATGAACCGGTAGGGGCGTTCTGATGTGGTACCCCTCCCATAGATGTGCCCCGTTGCCCAAAAGTGATGGATGGCCTAGTACACCACATATTCCGGGGGTTCTTCTATGCCAAATGCACGACGGTAAGATTGACGAGGATGGATACAAAGTCTCCTAGCTCAGCTGCGGTGGTATCATTGAGACCGATGGGACCAAACATCTTGGTGGTTTGGACATCAGGTTGAGAATGAAGGTTGTGGTGTGCTGAGTTGAGGCAAGGCTTCCTTTATAAGCCAACAGAGTCTTCCATCATAGGCCTGTGGATGGGACAACTCAGGTGTCTGACACAAGCACACCGCATACGGGCTAAGTGGATAGGTTGGGCACTGTCTGTCAAAAAGACGTTGGTTGGCCACCGTGCAGGCTATCGGATAGGATGTGCTTGACTGTGGACATGGAAGGATGTGGAAGGTGTGAAATCATAGGGATAGCGGCCAGACTAAGATGGGATTAGCCAACAGACAACCTGGCCGGTTTTTCGGGACATAAAATATCAGCAAATGACCCTCGTGTCATCACCAGCCCCAAGATCTTTGTTTGCTGGTGGAAACCTTTTTGATACAGAATTCCAAGAAGTTACAAGAGTTGGATACAAGACCGTGATGGTCTAATGAGTACATCAATGATTTCTAATAGCAGATGGCGGAAGTGACTTGTGGATCTCCAACGCTGGTGGGGCTCCATTGCCACAGGAACAGCTAACCTGGATAATTCCTATCTCACGTGGCAGCTATCTTTGATTCCTATGCTGCGGGAATGTCTTCGTAGCGCTCTTCTCCGAATCATGATCTGGCCAAGACAATAGTTAGGGACAAGCCAGTGAGTATGTTCGAATGTACTCGCAAACATCATGAACAAAAGATATAATAGAAGCAGGCAGAATGCATGCAATTAACTTTAAGTATATTCTACTATGCCATGATAAGAATTTAATGCAATCTTGTGGAGTATTATATTTGCACAATTAATAAAGGTTTTTCAACTAATATCCGTAGGGTATAAGTAAATCATAATGTTGCAAAAAAATTTAAATTCGGGTCACAAGAGGTAGAACCATCCCGAGAGAACCCAAGAGAAAAATATAAAAGAATGCCATAGTTGGCATCTTCGCGACGCCACGCAAAGGGCTTTAATCCAAATAAAATCAAGGCAAGGGAATTCTAGGAGGTAGAACCGTCCTGTGAATCCCTAAAGAAAATAATATACGAGCCAGTGGGGTGTCTAAAGCGACACATTGAAAGGTCTTAAAAATAAATGCCACACTCAGGTGTGTGAAACGACGCCTCATAAAGGGCTTTCAATGAAAAATAAAATAAAGCATAGAAGTATCGACCAGAGCACAAGGGTTATCTCATAACAGTATTAGTGATAATAATTATCCATCATAAATCATAATCAACTTCTAATTTATTTATTTTCCTCCAAAGACCGACACTTGATCCAACCCAGGTTGTAGCCCTTAATCGCGGACACAACTATTCGGATATGTTTTATACTTTGTAGAGGTTGTACTCATTGCCCACAAATAAAGGATTTCTTTAGTCAACACCGAGATGTTGACTAATTCCAATTACGGTCTTTGGGTTGTGTCACGCCCAAGATGCGACCCTATCCTAAAGGAACTCGAAGGTCCCACCAAGGATAGAAGCGCATCTTGAAGACGCTTTTGCAAGGTGGATATCATTACATCAACATTACATAATAGTGGGGATACATCCAATACATACAATGCCACATGAATACAACAAGACATCATACAAGATCAACATCCGACTACGGATGAAACATAAACAGAAACTCAAACAATATCCACCCTGCTAGCCCAGGCTGCCGACCAGGAACCTATCCCTCAATCGAAGAAGAAGCAGAAGAAGAACTCCAACACAAATGAACATCGCTCTCACGTAATGAACATCGCAACAACCTATACCTGCAATCTGTTGGTGTAGTAATCTGTGAGCCACGAGGACTCAGCAATCCCATTACCATGGGTATCAAGACTAGCAAAGCTTAAAGGGTAAGGAAGGGGTAAAGTGGTGAGGTTGCAGCAGCGGCTAAGCATGATATGGTGGCTAACTTATGCAAATAAGAGCGAGAAGAGAAGCAAAGCAAGCGGTCGTCAACTGGTAATGATCAAGAAGTGATCCTGAGCTCCTACCTACGTTAGACATAACCTAGAAACCGTGTTCTCCTCTCGATCAACCCCGAAAAGAGACACTCACGGTTACGCACACGATTGGTGTATTTTAGAAGAGTTTACTTCAAGTTTACTACAACCGGACATTAACAAATTCCCATCTGCCACATAACCGCGGGCACGGCTTTCGAAAGTTCAAACCCTGCAGGGGTGTCCCAACTTAGCCCATGATAAGCTCACGCGATCAACTAAGGATATTCCTTCTCCCCGGGAAGACCCGATCAGTCTCGGAATCCCGGCTACAAGACATTTTGACAACGGTAAAACAAGTCCAGCAAAGCCGCCCGGATGTGCCGACTAATCCTGATAGGAGCTGCACATATCTCGGTCTCAGGGCACACCGGATTGTCCAAACTTCCGGTAGGCGAACCCAGAGTTGCTCCCGGTGGCCACCGGCGGCTGACGGTTTGGACCAGCACTCACGACGAGCACTGGCCCGGGGGGTAAAATAAAGATGACCCTCGAGAGCGCGACTCCCAAGGGAAAAAGGGCTAGGTGAGGCAAATGGTAAAACCAAGGTTGGGCCTTGCTGGAGGAGTCTTATTCAAAGAGAACTGTCAAGGGGGTCCCATAAATCACCCAACCGCGTTAGGGACAGAAAATCCGGGAACATAATACCGATATGACGGAAACTAGGGCGGCAAGAGTGGAACAAAACACCAGGCATAAGGCCGAGGCTTCCACCCTTTACCAAGTATATAGATGCATTAATAATATAAGAGATATTGTGATATCCCAACAATAAACATAAACATAATCCAACATGGAGCAATCTTCATCTTCACCTGCAACTAGCAACGCTATAAGAGGGGCTGAGCAAAGCGGTAATATAGCCAAACAATGGTTTGCTAGGAAGGGTAACAAAGGTCAGAGGTTCATGGCAATTTGGGAGGCTTGATAAGCAAGTGGTAGGAAACGCAGCATAGCGATAGAACGAAGCAACTAGCATAGCAATGATAGTAATGAGATCCAAGGTGACGGTCATCTTGCCTGAAATCCCGCTAGGAAGAAGAACGAATCCATGAAGAAGATGAAGCCACGAAGACGAACCAAGCGTAGACGAACGAATCCTCACGGTCGCAACGAAACGGGAACTATCGAGAAGAAGCACACAACACGGTAAACACACCACACATGAACAAGGCATGATGCTCAACCAAGTATGATGCATGGCAAGGCTACATGAAGCTACTCATGGCAAGAGATGATGCATACAAGAACAACACAACAAAGCAAGTTTAAATGAGGCCGGAAACAACATATAGCAATTCCGGTAAGTCCTCATATGCAAATTTCGAAATTGGTCCAGATCTGAATAAACTTTATGTTCAAGTTGTTAAACAGCAAGTTAAGATGCACTACGATGATCTACACGAAATTCTAGTCAAGTTACATATAAAGTTCATTAGATTCGGACCTACGGCCTAGAAGATATGAGCAAAACAAGATACACATGGCATTGATGCAAAATGCATTCAAACATCAAGCAAACACATCAAAACATGGATGCAACAAGGTAACATGAAACTACATGCAAAACTAAGCAAGTTTCATATAGAGCACACTCAAAACGGAGCAACGGTTCAACACATACACACTATACAAGGTCAAAGGACACGCTGTCCAAAACAGCAACTAGGCATATTGCAAGCATCAAAACAACATGCTACATGATATCAACATGAAAACAAAAGGCTTGGACATTATGAACAGATAAAGCATGACAAAAGATGAACACTGAGCTATCTCCATAAACTACTAGAACATGCTCAAAAATACATGGCAAGATTGCAAATAATAACAGCTTCACAGACTTAGCAGAATTCACAGGACATGACAGAAATAACATCAGGTTGCAATGTTTAGAGCTATAAAACAACATGTTACAGCAATCTATCATGTCAAAATAGAGCATGGCATGAATCTAATCAAAGCATATAACAAGAGTCCCTTACTGACCATGAGCCAAAAGGGATCAGAGAATACAATTGCAAGCATGTGAACATAGCAAAACATAAACAGATTCAGACTTAGTGAAAAACTGGAGCATGGCCAAAACAGATAACTAGTAGGCGTGTTTACGAGCTCGATGCACTCACTATGAGGCATTGCATGACAAACCAAGCATACAACCAGCAACTATACATGGCATAAAAGTTAGACATGGCAAGAAACAAAAACATAGCATGCACGGATCAACAATAACAACCTTGGCAAAATTGAATAACACGTAAACAATCTGCCAGGAACATTTTATAGCAAAAGTAGAGCTCGATTGACTCAAGCTATAGCACTCCATAATTACAACCAAAGGAATGGATGGATAGAGCACATCCGTATGTTCAAAATATCCTTACTGGTCATGGTCAAAATGGGCATGGATCTCTCTGTAACAACATGAACATATGGCATAAAAATATCAGCAGGACATCACTTAGTGAAATTACCAAGTCCCTGAAATCAGCAACATTAAGATGCCTAGTTTGCATGTTTGTGATAGTCACCAAAAAGATCACAAAAATACATGGAATACACCCCTGTAAAGATGGCATGACATAGTTCAAAACACATGTAGAACTCAAGATCATAGGATGCACACATCAATCATGGCAAAAATGACAAATGAGCATATCCTGATAAGAATCTGAAACTAACAGAAAATAGCACTCTTGCAACGATGATAATGGCGTCAAGATGAACTCAAATAAACATGGTGCAATGGAACGGAATGAAGAGCATCTCCTGATGAACATTTCCATATATCAAACATACAAAACGGGTCTACGGATGAGGAGATATGGCATGATGAACAGGGCAACATAATGCAAAAGTTTCAGGACTTAGAGAAAAACGAGGGGGGTCAACCTGCGGGATCCAGATCTGGGCACGGATTACGAGGATGGCCGGGGTTCACCGGAGAGAAGGGAGATGGCCAGAGACGGGCGGATCCGATGCGGGCCGACCGGATCTGGCGGCGAGGAGGCCCCGGGGAGAGGCCGGGGAGGCGCGGGCTCGCCGGAGGGGCCGGTGGAGGAGGAGGAGGAGCGCCGGCGAGCATGGGGCGGCGAGCTAAGCGGCGGCGGCGGAGAGTGCAGGCGGGGCGGCGGCGCGGAGGGAGGCGCGGGGCGGCAGCGTGCAGCAGGCGGCGGGGCGCGTCGGTGGCGATGGCGCGGGCGGCGGGCAGGCGCACGGGTGAGGCGGCAGCGGCGAGGCGGCTCCGGCGGAGCTCGGGCGGCGGACGGTGCCGGAGCGGTGAGCGGCGGCGGAAGGCGGGCCCGGCGCGGCCCGGTTCGGCCCCGAGGCGGGCCGGATCTGGGCCCCGGGTGGCACGACGAAGTGGGGCGCCGGCGGCGGTGACGTGGCGCGCTCCTGTTGGCCGGGAGCGGCCGCTGGGGGGAGGTGGCGCGACCCGATTGGTCGGAGTGATGTGGCCGGTGGACGCGTCCGGCCGGAGTGGACGTGTCCGGCGGCGCGGAGGAGCGGGGCTAGGGTTTCATCTGCGGAAATTTGGGGGGAGGAACTCATTTATAGGTAGAGGGAGCTAGGAGGCTCCAAATGGAGTGCGGTTTTTGCCCACACGATCGTGATCGAATGACCGAGAGGATGAAAGTGACTTGGATGGGTTATTGGGCCACTTTGGAGGGGTGTTGGGCTGCACACAAAAGAGGCCTTTGAGGTTACCCGGTTAACCGTTGGAGTATCAAACGACCTCCAAATGACCCGAAACTTGATAGGCGGTCTACTGGTGCTATACCAAGGCCGCTTGGCAAACCTCGGTCCATTCCGAGATCGTTTAACATCCGCACACGAAAAGAGGCAAAAGGGGGCGCCGGGTGACATAGGAGTACCGGATTGCAAAACGGACAACGGGGAAAAATGCTCGGATGCATAAAACAAACACGTATGCAAATGCGATGCACATGATGACATGATATGAAATGCAGATGATGACATGGCAAAATACGCGAGCACATGACATGGCAAGGACTGTGAATAACTGGCGGACACCTGGCGCATCAAATCCGGGGCGTTACAACTCTCCTCTACTAACAAGAGATCTCGTCCCGAGATCTTAGGACCGAGACGGGGAGGAAAAGGGATGAGGTGGAACAAGAACGCAAGAGGGAAAATGAACAAAGTTGAGGGCACTCAGGTAGAAAAGGAGGAATTACGATTAAGACGAGAACCAAAAGCTCAAGGAATAAGACTGAATTTGAAACCACTCCGGTTAGGACAAGATAGAAAAGGAATAATAGCGAAGGAATTTATGCAGCACTCCGGCTGAATAAGGAAAGAATAGAACATGAACTTGAGAAGATGGAATGACACTTGACGAGAGGAACAACACAATGCCTCCGGGATACTTGGAATATTGGCATGCGAAGAATGGGGAAGAAGATGACAATTTCTACCACAAATGCATCTGAAAGCATCCTTGAAAGGAAGGATTGAATGGAGTTGTTGGAAATTCAACAACAAAAGAATTGCTTGTTGTGGACTTATAGATACCATCTCAAAATTATGAGGTGATCTCCGACCATAAGTGGAAAAGATTGAATAGCTGAGAAGAACGAAGAAATGCAAAACTCCACCTCAAAGAACATGGAGAATTAATTGCACTTCGAGAAGCAAGAAGAAAAGAAACTAGAACTCCTTGAACAAGAATCTTGATGAACTCTTTGAAGAATGAATTAAATACTGGCGAACCACCATAAGAACTCCGGTAACAAAAGAATGACGAGATAAAGTTGAGGGATGAAAAGAATAAGATAAAAGTCTTGCTATGATTAAGATAGGGCTGCGCGTCGAGACAAGCGAGAAGCTTGGAACTCCGGAAAAGAAAAGATGAAAACACTTCGCATCGAGAGATTATCCATCATGAAAAATCTCCGAGGGAAGGAGTTAATCAACTTGACCATGATGAAATGAGAATAAGAATTATGTTATGCGTATCCTCCACCAATTAAATAGATGGGAAGCAATGGATTGCATACCACTTATTCACATTGTGAAAGGTTAAGGGGAGATATAGCACCAAATTTGGGAAGGTCTTCATGAGCCACCGGTAGGATTGGAAAGAAACGAATGAATTGATATGATGAGAACGGAAAAGGAAAATCTTGAATGAACCACCGTAAGAATTCAAAATTAAATGACGACGGAGATGAATCACCGGGAAGAATTAGAAAAGAACGAAGATACTTGAGGGGATTAAAATGCAAGAGAACGAAGGGATCGCGAACTGATTAGAGAATGCTTGAACGAAGCACTGGAAGAATATTGAGACGACCGAAGGGGCACAGATGTAGAATAATTGGAGAACGAATCTGAAAACTTACAATGAAGAAATCTTCCGAAAAGATGGCCTCCGGATGATCGAGACAGAAAACAACTCCTGAAATACTCCGGATGGATGAAAATAATTGCACGACTGGAAACAACTTGATAGGATAACATCAAGCTAGCACGGCGAATCTCCAAGAGAACGGGCAAGGTTTAAGGAAAACTCTTCTTTGGTCTTCCAATGTTGAGAAAGACGACGAGAACACCTTGAAGAGTTTGTTGAACCACTCCGGAAGAATGAAAAGAGGGAAGATTGACCCGAACATGAAAGAATTTGGAAGTTATCTTGGAGAAGGCATCTGACTGATGAAATTCATACTTACGTCAAATTTCAAAAGAACTTGAGAATACCTCCGGGAAAATTAGAAGAGTCAGGTAAGATCCTGGGAAAAGACCTGTGGGTTATGGGCCCATTGAAAAGAAACACCGTTGGAAAGGATTGTTTGAATGAGAAATGATGCACCGGAACGATTGAAAGATTTGAATGAGGTGACAACCTCGAATTAATTGGATGCAAGCACGAATCTTCTGAGATGTCTTCAACACTCCGGAAGGATTAAATGGCGAGAGGCAAACAATCAGAGAGAAATTTTTGAGTCGAGGAAAGGAATATGATCAACAACGAAAATTTGAATTGGATCCATCGGAAAGAAAATGCGATGAACAATGATGAACTAGACGAGACTTCACCGGTTGAGACAATTGAGGAAAGACTGAAGATACTCCGCACGGATGAAATTGATTGTTCGAATAGAAGCTCAGACTTCGAGAATAAAAAGGGTGGGAGGGCGCGGGAACCGACGAATAACTTGAAGAGAAAAAACACCGGTTGAAAAGATTGAGGAGAGAAAAAAAAGGCTTCGCACGAGTAGGATGGATACTCGATTACGAACTATGGTTTCGAGAAGAAGAAGGGTGGGCGGGTGGGAAAAAACAAGGACAACTTCGGATAGGGAAACAACGACGTGGAGGAAGAACTGAGGATTGATGTCACGAAAGACAAAGAGGATCGAGTCGACTTGACGAGAAATGCACTGGACAAAAGAGGAAGGACAACAAACGAAAACTAACCGTGTGATACTAAAGAAAAATTTGAAGGGGAAGAGGAGCAAGTCGAAACATCTACGTCAAGATTTCTCACCAGAGCGACGAAGGGGGCCGAGGAGTAAAAAGAAATCCTACTCTCCGATATAACTAGACTCTGAAAAAGTTTTCTTCTAGACTCAACAACGGCCAAACTACACGATCAATCAAGGGGGCTCCTAGGGTCGGTCGAGGCTCTGATACCAACTTGTCACGCCCAAGATGCGACCCTATCCTAAAGGAACTCGAAGGTCCCACCAAGGATAGAAGCGCATCTTGAAGACGCTTTTGCAAGGTGGATATCATTACATCAACATTACATAATAGTGGGGATACATCCAATACATACAATGCCACATGAATACAACAAGACATCATACAAGATCAACATCCAACTACGGATGAAACATAAACCAAAACTCAAACAATATCCACCCTGCTAGCCTAGGCTGCCGACCAGGAACCTATCCCTCAATCGAAGAAGAAGCAGAAGAAGAACTCCAACACAAATGAACATCGCCCTCACGTCATGAACATCGCAACAACCTGTACCTGCAATCTGTTGGTGTAGTAATCTGTGAGCCACGAGGACTCAGCAATCCCATTACCATGGGTATCAAGACTAGCAAAGCTTAAAGGGTAAGGAAGGGGTAAAGTGGTGAGGTTGCAGCAGCGGCTAAGCATGATATGGTGGCTAACTTACGCAAATAAGAGCGAGAAGAGAAGCAAAGCAAGCGGTCGTCAACTGGTAATGATCAAGAAGTGATCCTGAGCTCCTACCTACGTCAGACATAACCCAGAAACCGTGTTCTCCTCTCGATCAACCCCGAAAAGAGACACTCACGGTTACGCACACGGTTGGTGTATTTTAGAAGAGTTTACTTCAAGTTTACTACAACCGGACATTAACAAATTCTCATCTTGTGGTGGGTTTGTCACGGCAGATGTCCTAGCGAAATGACTTAGTCGTGGAGCCATCGCAACAGGTTAACTCGAAGGGGTTAAAGCGGACACAGGGACACAGAGAGTTTATACTAGTTCAGCCCCTTCGATGAAGGTAAAAGCCTACGTCTAGTTTGTGATGGAATTGATGGGGTTTCGATGACTAGGGAGCAAACAAGCTTCGCCTAGGTCTCGAGTTGTGGTTGTCTGTCCTTGAACCGCTATCGGGTCGTCCCCTTATATACACGGGTGACGCCCGTCGGTTCACAGAGTCCCAATCTCCGGTTCATACTCGTATCCGGGTTGGTCTCTCCCTATTCCTAACTTACAATACAAGTTCATATACACATCGGTTTACGGCTACACGTGCTGAACTGACTATGGCCTTGGGCCTTTATCTAGCTTCTGGGCTTTAACACCTTTGGACTACTGATGAAGTTAACCCGGCCCAGGCAGGCCGGTTTACGCCTAGTAGTAATATCCCCAACATTAGGCCCCAGATTGATTTGAATGGGTTCATGTCAATCCTTAGCAGAAATCTTCACCTTCAACATCTTCTCGTAATTGTTGAACCGTCGTGTCGTCATCTTCTCTGGTCGCTGTAAACCGGAATGACGTCATCTGCCATTATGAAGTGATACTTTCTTATTTAATAGATCTGCGACAATCGAGGCGTCAGCTCCGCTTCGTGGCTCCTTGATTTTCGCGCCTGACACATATCCCCTTTCCTTATAAATAGGACCGAGGGGTCATTTCCTTTTTCCCTTGTGTGCCCTTCTGCTTCGTCTTCCTCAAGCCATCCTGCTCCGGAGCTCCGTCGCCGTCGTCAACTTCTGCATCGACCTAGGCCGCTGCATCATCCTGAACGTACCAGAGCACCGCGGCGATCTCCCGCATACCCATAGCTCCGGTAAGTCTTCTGCTCTTTTCAGCTCAGATCTGTTCTTAGGGTTTCCATGTTCTTCTAGTGTTCTTCGTCTGCTTCGAGCTCAAATGAGATAGATCTTCAGATGAATCTATGAACCTTTGTTCCGTACAGCGGTAGTTTTTAGCATCCGCGTTTACTGTAATATTTTTGGACCGTAGATCTGATCCATGACTGCACAACTCCTTCTAGGTCTTGAATATTTATCCCTTTTACGAGCACGCTCCAGATCCAATGCTATAATAGGATTTTGTGAAATCTGTTTCCGCATACTTGTCCATCCGCAATCCCAACTGTTTCATCATTTAGATCCAGCGGTTTAACTTTGTAGAAGAGAATTACCAAACCGGTATATACCATTAGTCCCCTTGTTGAACCGCCAGAATCCCTTAATTAATTATGCCGCTTTGCAAACTCCGATTTGTAATTAGCTTCCTCCGGTTTAACATTGATCATATCAGCACGTAACCTGTACTCAACACAATCTTGAACCGGAATTGCTTTGTTCTGTAGACTCCATCATGGCTAAACAAGTGTATGAGTGCAACTGGGCTCCTTCTCGGATTACAGAAACGCAGCTGAACAACTTGGTCTTGACCGGCACTTTAAGCAGTAAAAACACCATCCACTGGAGGGTCCCAGGCAAATAGTGTCCTCCCACACCTCGAGAAGGAGAGGTTGTAGTCTTTGCGGATCACCTAGCCCGAGGTTTTAATCCGCCCGGTTCAAAATTCTACCGGGATGTCTTAGCCAACTTCCAGCTTCATCCACAAGATACTGGCCCCAATTCTGTCACCAATATATGCCATTTCCATGTGCTCTGCGAGGTGTTCTTTCAAGAGGAACCTACAGTGGAGCTGTTCCGAGATTGTTTCCATCTGAACCGCCGTACAGAATTTCCTGCCGGTTCCAATATGGAGCTGGGCGGCGTGGCGATTCAAAAAAGGAAAGAGGTCACTTATCCTCATGCGAAACTGCACAGTCATCCCCAGGAATGGAATAATACATGGTTCTATTGCCAAGACACCTCCCCTGATGATGAAAATCCCTTGCCTGGTTTTCGTCCGGAGCGCCTTAGCAACACGCACCCCTTTCCCCAGAGGTTAACTAGCAAAGAGAGGATGAAGTATGCTCCCCAACTGTCCAAGCTCAGAGCCTTTATGGACAACGGTTTAACATGAGTTGATCTTGCCCGTTGCTGGATATCCTGGAGTATACTGCCCCTCAGCCAACGCTCCGGTTTGATGTGTGAATATACGGGCAGTGTTGACGATCCGCTGCGGCATGTAAACATCCAACTTACTGATGAAGAAGTCACCGAAGCTGTGAAGAAAATTTTGAATGAACCGGAGCACGTCTGCGCCCGTACCGGCCTGCTTCCTTTCTGTGCTACCAACAAACCGCCAGCCGTAAGTCTGCATTTTTTCTTTTCACTAGCTCTGATATTGTTGTACTTGTTTATTACTGATACCAATATCTGTTTGACACAGGGCGATGATCCGTTTTGGAGCAAGAAACTCCCGCAAGAGAAGGCAGATAAACCGGCAAAACCAACCTGGCCTAAGACAAAGGTCGTTAAGAAGTCTGCTCACAAAAGGAAAACCACCGCCTCCTCTGATCCGCCCGCTGATGATGATGTGGGTAATCCAGACCTTGAGGTAGAACTTGATTCCCTCGGTTTACTTTTTATACACCTTATTGATGATGATATTTGTCAGGACGATGCCGAAGCTAGCCATGCTGACGATGCAGAGGTAATTACTCTTTCTTCCGATTCAAGTCTTCTGCCTTAAAAAAAATCCGTCAGGCAAACCGAAAAGTTAAATTTTCTCATCCTCTTGCTTACTTGGATCCCAACTTTCTTATGAAGACCCAACAGCATGAGGTGCGCCGCACGACCCGGCACAGTGGCCAGGTAGTTACCTCCGCCGGTTTACCGAACAGTCCGGTTCGGAGACGTCGCTCGGAGGTCTCTGATTTGCTTGTCAGTATTTGTCCTAAAGCGGGCTGTTTTCGTCAACCGCTTAACCCATCTGACTCCGATTATCAGGTTACCTCCCACTCATCCTCTGGCGAGTCAACTGGTACCCAGGTGCCTCCACTTAAAACCGTGCTTGGGTAAGTGTGCACCTACCATAATGTTGTTGGTATTTGAAGCTTTCAACATACCCTGTCTTTGATTTTATTGCTCCTTTTAGGGCCAAACCGAGGTCAAGCAAGAAAGCTCGCCTGGATAAAGCAGCCGAGTAAGACGCTGCTCCTGAACCGGGCGCTACCCCAAATGTCGAAGCGGTCATCTATGACGATGTGCCAAATGACCCGCTAATGCAAGATGACATTGTCACTGTTGAAGAAAAATCTGTTGATGCCTCCGGTCCCGCTGACAAGCCTGCCAGCCCCATCCGGATTGAGAAATCCACCAGTCCCTCCAAACCGGCCGATAAATCGACTGCGCCAGTACAAACCGGCGAGTCTAAGGATGATGAAGTCGTAATCACTGGCATTGGTCATTCCGAGCCGGGGAATCCCGTCGCTTTAGCCAAGCATACTGCCAAAGAAGAATCTTCTGTCATGAGCAAAGGCAAATGGGATGTTGATCTGGCGACGTACACTGCTCTGAGCACCCAAGACGTTCATTCTGGTTATTTGAACCGACTATATACTAGCCGTGATTATGAAGCTGGTCTGGTAAAGATGATGAAGGAAAAACTTGAGGTAACTTCCATGAGCTTGTTCCTGTTTATCGCCAATGTAGCCCCCAAGGGCCGGTCCAACTCATTATAGTTGAATCGGATCTTGACATAAGACTCAATGCTCCAAAGCTCACTGATGTAGCCCCCAAGGGTCGGTTCAACTTGATGTAGTGAAACCGAGACTTATTAACATAGGCTTGAATACTTTGAAGCTCACTGATGTAGCCCCCAAAGGGTCGGTTCAACTTAACGTAGTTAAACCGAGACTTTAATCTTCATACAGTAGCATCAGAAATAATATCAGAGCAAATAGCCATTAGCCCCCTAGTGCCAAGTTGAATACTTGTATTGAGCTTGGGACTTGACAATTAATTGACAGCTGTAGATCAAATAGGCATTAGCCCCCAAGTACAAAGCGCATAACTTGTTATGTGGTTGGTACTTCATTTTCTGCCTCATTTGTTAAACCATATAACTGTCTGAATGCAGGCTGAACTAAAGGCCAAAGAAAACCAAGTCGCCGACCTTCAAGAGAACTTGAAATCCCAACAAGCTGAAACCTCCAAGGCAAAAGAGGAATTAACCAGCGCTTTAAGCACCATGGAACAGCTGAAGGAGGGCTTCAAGAAGGAACGGGCTAATTGGGCCACAGAAAAGGCCGCTTTAAACAAGAAGATTGGAGACGCTGAGGCTGCCCTTAAACCGGTAACAGATGAATTGACCAGCGTGAAACGACAAGTGCATGCAATGACTGTCGCCATCTTTGGTAAGCATCCTGTGACTTCTATGATAATCTTGATCCTCTTATAATAGGTCCGGTTTGTGAACCGCTCTATGATGTTGCAGGCACCCGCATTAGCCACTTGGGGTCGGATGTGCGAATGAAGCTGAAAGCTGCCTACACTTTAATCGAGCAGCTGTACACTGGAGCGCAGCGGATTAGCGCAACTGCGTCACATAATAATCCAACACCCACCTTGATCCAAGATACGCTGAAAAGATTGTCAATGCTTCCTGCTCGGATTGAAGAGCTAAAAAAGTCTGCTGCTCGAACCGGAGCCATCAATGCCTTAATCCGGGCCAAAGCATGGGTGCCTGATTTTGATCCTGTTGAGGCAGCTCAAGGCTATCCCAGCTTGAAAGAAGATGGTTCAGAATTCAACGAAGAAGATCTAAGAGCGATAAACCGGGCGGTGCGCCCTCTGACCTGCCAATTGGCAGAAGAAGCAGATTTGTCGCATTATCAAGCTTAGTATAATGATCAGAACAAATGAGTGGCTGCACCAATCCCCGAAGTGGAAAACCTGATTCCTCCAATCCGCAAGCATACTTACGCTCCTGATATTGAACCGTCTTCACTGATCCATGAGGAGGCTGTCTTTCAAGCATTAATGGGAATCGACTGGACCACTGTTGACTTCCAGCCACTGGGCAGGGATGAGGAAGCTGAAGCGGCACAGGATGACCCACAACAGTCAAACCAGGGCGGCGAGCAGGCGTGAACCGGAAGCAGGATTAACTAGCTGCCTTATTATATTCCGCCAAGAGAACAATGATCTTATTCGGGTACCATGCTGCCTTGTAATAGGATAGATAATACTTTTGCTTCTTGAGATGCCTTCGTGCATCTGTGCTGATACTTTTATTTGGAAGATCGACATTGCCAATTTATATCTCCTGCAATCATAAAATCTTAAACTACCAGGGCGGTTGTACCGCCAGCCGGTTTATGAATCTTTATATATATACGCAAGGAGACTTGCAGATATGATCAAAATTTGTGATACAAAATACCTGCCATTATTGGGCATGAAGTAGGCATTAGCCAATCTTGAAACGGAGGTTTAATAACCCTAAACCATCATGGGAGAAAGCAGCTCCTGTATATATAACGCCGGTTTACTGTGTAAACCGTGCTTTTGTCATAATAAACATTTTGTTACTCCAAAAAAGGATGTTAACAGAAAAAAACAAACCGGGCAAATAATCTCCGGTGTAAAAATGGACCGTGTTTCGCCAATTTGGCTGCTTGAATCGGTGTAAAACGCTGTCGGTTTAAGAACGCAACCAAAACAAAACAGCAATTTTATCAAGAAAAGATATGTGAAGCAAAAGGCAATGATAGAACCGTTTGCAAAAAAGATGCTTTACTGAGCCGATCAGATGGTGTTACCGTGGTCGGACACGACCAAGCTCCCAATAGGCGTAGCTGTGGTTCAAGTCAGCCAGGTCCCCAAATGAAACCGTGGCATTACGCCGATCAAGTGGCATGGCAATGGTTCGGGTTCGACCAAGCCCCCAAGTGACTCTAAGGCCTTTAGGCCGATCAAGAGGCGTGACCGGTTCAGACTTGATCGTGTCCCCAAGTGATCTGGTGGCTTTCGCCGATCAAAAGGTGTTGCATCGGTTCGGACACGACCGAGCCCCCAAGTGATCTTTATAATTTTTGCAAGGGGTAAACCGGAGGTCGCTTTAAAACAGAACAACTCCATGTAACCACACATGATATAAACGAACAGATACCCCGCTTTAGCTGAGGATCCGGTTTATTGTATTTATAATATATACATTGCTATAATATGTACATAAGCAGAGCCAATGGCTCAAGTATAGTAAGGCCGAAGATGAGCTATGTTCCACGGCCTGTTGGTCTCCTGCTCTGACTTACGTGAGTCCTTATGCTCTCGAATATCAATCAGATAGTATGACCCGTTGTGCAGATTTTTGCTGACCACGAAAGGTCCCTCCCAAGGCAGAGATAACTTATGCATATCGGTTTGATCTTGAATGAGTCGAAGCACCAAATCTCCTTCTTGAAAGGTTCTGGTCCTGACCCGACGACTGTGATAGCGACGAAGATCTTGTTGGTAAATCGCCGAGCGGGCAGCTGCTATGTCTCGCTCTTCATCCAACCGGTCCAAAGCGTCTTGTCGAGCCGTCTCGTTGTCCGCTTCAACATAAGCTGCAACACGAGGTGAATCGTGACGGATATCACTAGGGAGAACCGCCTCTGCTCCATAAACCATGAAGAACGGCGTGTATCCTGTCGATCTGTTGGGTGTAGTATTAATACTCCATAACACGGATGGTAACTCTTCAACCCAACAACCCGGCGTCCTCTGCAAAGGAACCATAAGCCGGGGCTTGATGCCTCTCAAGATCTCCTGATTAGCTCTTTCTAGTTGACCATTGGACTGTGGGTGCGCCACTGATGACACGTCAAGGCGGATGTGCTCTTGTTCACAGAACTCTTTCATGGCACCGTTGGACAAATTGGTGCCATTGTCTGTGATGATATTGTGTGGAAAGCCAAACCGGAAAATCACCTTTTTGATGAACTGAACCGCGGTGGCTGCGTCACACTTACTAACAGGTTCTGCCTCCACCCACTTTGTAAATTTATCAACCGCCACCAGGAGGTGGGTCTTCTTGTCCTTGGACCTTTTGAAAGGCCCAACCATATCCAGCCCCCAGGTTGCAAACGGCCAAGTGATTGGAATCATCCTCAATTCTTGAGCCAGAACATGAGCGCGTCTTGAAAACTTTTGGCAACCATCACATCGTCGGACCAGATCTTCCGCATCAGCATGGGCAGTTAACCAATAGAAACCGTGGCGGAACGCTTTAGCCACCAGAGATTTTGAACCGGCGTGGTGACCACAATCCCCTTCATGGATCTCACGCAAAATTTCACAGCCTTCCTCAGGAGACACACAGCGTTGAAATGCTCCTGATACACTGCAATGATGCAACTCGCCATTGACGATTGTCATAGACTTGGACCGCCGTATTATTTGTCTGGCCAGAGTCTCATCCTCTGGTAACTCGCCCAGGTTCATGTACGCCAGGTAGGGAAGCGTCCAATCCGGAATGACGTGGAGTGCTGCCACCAACTGAGCCTCCGGATCAGGAACAGCCAAATCTGCTTCCCCAGGTAGTTGAATCGATGGGTTGTGCAGTATATCGAGAAAAACATTGGGCGGAACCGGTTTACGCTGTGAGCCTAGCCGGCTCAAAGCGTCCGCCGCTTCGTTCTTCCGACGGTCCACGTGGTCCACCTGATAACCCTTGAAGTGACCTGCAACAGTATCAACCTCACGACGATATGTAGCCATGAGTGGGTCTTTAGAATCCCAAGTACCAGACACCTGTTGAGCCACCAGGTCCGAGTCACCGAAGCACTTAACCCGGCTTAAGTTCATCTCTTTAGCCATCCGGAGACCATGGAGCAAGGCTTCGTACTCAGCTGCATTGTTAGTACAAGGGAACATTAAGCGGAGAACATAACAAAACTTGTCACCTCGTGGGGAAGTTAATACGACTCCAGCCCCCGAGCCCTCCAATTGCCATGATCCGTCAAAATGGATGATCCAATATGTGTGATCCGGCTTCTCTTCAGGGGCCTGCAGCTCCGTCCAGTCATTGATGAAATCGACAAGTGCTTGGGACTTCACCGCCGTCCGAGGCACGTATTTCAAACCGTGCGGCCCAAGCTCTATAGCCCACTTGGCAATCCGGCCCGTTGCTTCCCGGTTCTGGATGATATCACCCAAGGGGGCAGAGCTGACCACTGTGATGGGATGCCCTTGGAAATACTGCTTCAGCTTCCGGCTTGCCATAAAAACTCCATACACCAGCTTCTGCCAATGTGGATACCTTTGTTTGGATTCAATAAGCACCTCGCCGATATAATAAACCGGACGCTAAACCGGATGCTCTTTGCCCGCCTCCTTCCGCTCCACCACAATAGCTACACTGACCGCGCGAGCATTAGCAGCAACATACAGTAGCAATGGTTCCTTGTCAATGGGAGCGGCGAGCACGGGCGGATTGGCCAATTGCCGCTTTAAGTCCTCCAACGCCTGATCAGCGGCAGAACTCTAGACGAACTGATCCGTCTTCTTCAACATCTGATACAACGGGATTGCTTTCTCACCAAGGCGGCTGATAAACCGGCTCAACGCGGCAATCCGGCCAGCCAAACGTTGAACATCATTAATACACTTCGGTTTAGCCAGAGAAGTGATAGCCGTAATTTTCTCTGGATTAGCCTCAATTCCCCTGTTGGACACCAGAAAACCCAATAACTTGCCTGCCAGTACACCAAAGACACATTTGGCCGGATTGAGCATCATCATGTACGTCCTTAGGTTATCAAAGGTTTCCTTCAAATCATCGACCAAAGTCTCCTTCTTCCTTGACTTAACCACAATATCATCCACATAAGCATGCACATTACGACCAATCTGTTTGTGGAGACAATTTTGCACACATCGTTGTAGGTTGCCTAGCGAAAGGACTTAGTCATGGAGCCATCACAACGGGTTAACTCGAAGGGGTTAAAGCGGACACAGGGACACAGAGAGTTTATAGTAGTTCGGCCCCTTCGATGAAGGTAAAAGCCTACGTCTAGTTTGTGATGGAATTGATGGGGTTTCGATGACTAGGGAGCAAACAAGCTTCGCCTAGGTCTCGAGTTGTGGTTGTCTGGGCACTTTTGAGTCCAAAAGGCATAGATACGTAGCAGAAGGCTCCAAAGGGAGTTATGAACGCTGTCTTCTCCTGGTCCTTAACTGCCATTTTGATCTGATGATAGCCGGAATATGCATCCAGAAAACATAAACGCTCGCAACCCGCCGTAGCAACAATAATCTGATCAATACGGGGGAGGGCAAGAGGATCCGCAGGACAGGCCTTATTAAGATCAGTATAATCCACACACATGCGCCAGGTGCCGTTTTTCTTAAGGACCAGCACTGGATTAGCAAGCCACTCAGGGTGGAAAACTTCAACAATGAAGCCAGCTGCTAAGAGCATGGCCACCTCTTCTCCAATAGCTTTTCGCCTTTCTTCATTGAACCGGCAGAGGAACTGTTTCACCGGTTTGTATTTAGGATCAACATTAAGAGTGTGCTCAGCGAGTTGCCTCGGTACACCTGGCATGTCAGAAGGCTTCCATGCAAAGATGTCCCGATTCTCACGGATGAACTCGATGAGCGCGCTTTCCTATTTCGGATCCAGATTGGCACTGACGCTGAACTGCTTGGACGAATCGCCAGGTACGAAGTCAACAAGCTTAGTCTCAGCGGCTGATGTAAACTTCAGGGCCGGATCATGCTCTGTAGTTGGCTTCTTTAAAGGAGTCATATCCGTCGGATCAACATTGTCCTTATAATACTTGAGTTCCTCGGTGTCACAAACCGATTCTGCGTAAGCCGCATCTCCTTCTTCACATTCCAAAGCGACCTTGCAGCTTCCATGAACCGTGATGGTCCCCTTATGACCTGGCATCTTGAGCTGCAGATACACATAGCAGGGCCGTGCCATGAACTTGGCATAGGCCGGTCGACCAAACAGGGCATGATACGGGCTTTGGATTTTTACCACCTCGAACGTCAGTGTCTCTGATCGGGAATCGTGATCATCTCCAAAGGCCACTTCCAACGCTATCTTACCAACGGGGTATGCTGACTTGCCAGGTACCACACCATGGAAAACCGTATTCGAAGGTCGGAGATCTTTATCTGTTAGCCCCATTCGACGGAAAGTCTCATAGTATAAGATGTTAATGCTGCTACCTCCATCCATGAGTACCTTGGTGAACTTATAACCTCCCACCTGAGGCACCACCACTAAGGCCAGCTGACCCGGATTGCAAACCGGGGAGGGTGATCCTCTCTACTCCATATGATTGGCTGCTCTGACCAGCGCTGATACCGGGGCACGACCGGTTCAACAGAATTAACTGCCCGCTTCTGGACCTTCCGGTCCTGCTTGTCCAAGCTAGTGGTGAATACATGATACTGCCCACTATTTAGTTGCTTTGGATTGCTCTGGTAACCCGACTGCTGCTGTTGCTGATTGTAACCACCCTGGTTATTCTGATTATGCTGATTGTTATGTCCGCCCGGATTATCATTAAATCCTGAACCGGAATTTCCTCCACCGTGACCCGACCCGGATCCAGAACCACCACCAGAGCTGGGGTCATACCGGAAGGCACTGGAGCTCTTGAACTCCTGCATAATATAGCAATCCTTCCAAAGGTGGTTTGCTGGTACCTCCCTTGTCCCATGCTTTGGACAGGGCTGGTTCAATAGATAGTTTAAGCGTTCCGGATTAGGACTAGGCGCTCCACTGCGGTTTTTGCCCTTACGTCGCTGGCCCCTGTCCTGCACATTAGTATTTGCCACAAAATCCATGTTGCCATCCACTTTACGCTTGTCTCCACCACCGTTTCCTGCCGAGTGATGCTGCTGACCTTTGGAGTTGCTGTTCTTCTTTACCTTCCCTGTCTTTTCATCGTCAGACTCGGGATCCTTGGTACTATCAGAATCAGCATACTTTACCAAAGCGGCCATGAGAGTTCCCATGTCAGTACAATGGCGCTTCATCTTTCCTAACTTCAGCTTCAGGGGTCCAAACCGGCAATTACCTTCCAAGGTTATAACTGCGGTGTCAGCATTGATGCGTTCTGATGAAGGCAGGACTTGTGAAACCCGGCGCACCCAATGAGTAGTTGATTCTCCTTCCTCCTGGACACAGGCAGCTAAATCCACTATCGACATGGGCTGTTTACACATATCTTTGAAATTATTGATGAACCGGGCTCGCAACTGGGCCCATGAACCGATAGAATTGGGCGGCAGGCTCTTTAACCAAGTACAGGCTGTCCCTTCAAGCATCATGGTGAAATATTTTGCACATGCCGCCTCATCCACATCAAGCATCTCCATGGCCATCTCATAGCTCTCCACCCATGTCTCTGGGGGTTGATCCGCCGTGTAGTTCGGTACCTTGCGCGGGCGCTTAAAGTCCTTAGGAGGCGCACATTGCGTAAAGCGGGGACAAGGCAAGGCACTCCCAAAGCGCTAGAAGTGAGTCCCGGTTCAACCGAAGTGGTAGGACGAACCGGCGTAAACTGACGAGTCTGATGCTGTGCCGCTAACTCGGCCTCCCTACGCGCTCGGGCCCGGTCCACCACCTCCTGGGCATTGTCGGCACCACCGGCCGGATTGTTGCCACGGGGCGCTCCACGCCGCGCGTTACTTGCCACAGCTGGTTCCTCCATATGCCTGCTATAACTCTGGGTCGGACGTGGGGTAGAATGAATCCAGTCGCGGCTGCATGAATATGCTTCCTGTTGGACCAAAGCCGTCCTAAGGAGCTCCTTGACCCGGCGCGTCTCTATCACCTGTAATGAATCACCTTCAACTGGAATAGCCTCCAGCCGTGCCGCAGCCGCAACGAGGTTATCTAGCGGATTGGAGTAGTGACCCGGAGGTGTAGGCACAGCTTGCGGTACACCAGTATTATGACGAGGCAGATCTGTTAAACGGGGCTGAACCGGCGCGCCTGTCGCAGGTGCCTCCGCCCGGTTTACCACCGACGGATTATTGATTCCCGCTCCAGGGGTGTTGAAAAGGTCCCTTGCTTCGAAAACTGAAGGCAAACGAGATCGGTACTTCCTCCTCATGACTTCATGTGATGCGTTCTGGTCCAGCATGAGTTTATAGGCTTGCGCGTCCAAAGCGGCCCGCTCCGTAGTCATCCTGACCTCTTCAGCTGCCAGATCCGCTTTGGCCTGAGTAATCTGCTCTCTCACCTTTGCGATCTCTGCGTTATGAGCATCCTGATCCGCCGGATTAGCCTCCGCCATGAGTGCAGCCAATGCGTCGAACAGATCGGATAACACTTGATCCGGCGGGCGCACAGAGCCTCTTGCTCCGGCAGCCGTTGCCGCTGCTGAACCGGAAACCATTGCCGTGGCCGTCGATGAGTGAAGCGCCGCTTGTGTACCGGCCATGAATATCCCAACCCTGTTGGGCAGATCAGAGGGGTCCGGAATACTGTCGCCATCGGAACAGCCCCCAATCCGGCCATCTTGTAGCTGATACAAAGACTCAGTTTCTCCGGTTGATAACTCGTCGCCAGAATAAACGACGGTTTCGCCACCAGATCCTGATCCATCCTCATAGCTTCCTCCATGGATGACCCCCACGAAGGCATGCTTCACGGCCGGCTTAACCCGGGCAGGTCGCGCACGCTGAGCTGTCTCGACGAGGTCGGTGCAGGTGTCCAGCTCAGGGCCCGGTTCACCGATTTTGCCAATGAAGACGTGTATGCCACCAAAGGGGACCCGGTACCCGTACTCAATTGAGTCGGCCTCGGGGTCCCAGCCTTCATCGTCGATGTAGATCTTGCCGCGATGACTCTTGGTCATCCGGCCCACAGCATATCCCTCGAGTCCTTCAAAGCGGCCCTCCAAGAACTTGAAACCATCACGCGATAGCCCCACGGTGGGCGCCAACTGTCGTGGGTTTGTCACGACAGATGTCCTAGCGAAAGGACTTAGTCGTGGAGCCATCGCAACGGGTTAACTCGAAGGGGTTAAAGCGGACACAGGGACACAGAGAGTTTATACTAGTTCGGCCCCTTCGATGAAGGTAAAAGCCTACGTCTAGTTTGTGATGGAATTGATGGGGTTTCGATGACTAGGGAGCAAACAAGCTTTGCCTAGGTCTTGAGTTGTGGTTGTCTGTCCTCGAACCACTATCGGGTCGTCCCCTTATATACACGGGTGACGCCCGCCGGTTCACAGAGTCCCAATATCCGGTTCATACTCGTATCCGGGTTGGTCTCTCCCTATTCCTAACTTACAATACAAGTTCATATACACGTCGGTTTACGGCTACACGTGCTGAACCGACTATGGCCTTGGGCCTTTATCTAGCTTCTGGGCTTTAACACCTTTGGACTACTGATGAAGTTAACCCGGCCCAGGTAGGCCGGTTTACGCCCAGTAGTAATATCCCCAACACATCTGCCACATAACCGCGGGCACGGCTTTCGAAAGTTCAAACCCTGCAGGGGTGTCCCAACTTAGCCCATGATAAGCTCTCGCGATCAACGAAGGATATTCCTTCTCCCCGGGAAGACCCGATCAGTCTCGGAATCCCGGCTACAAGACATTTCGACAATGGTAAAACAAGTCCAGCAAAGCCGCCCGGATGTGCCGACAAATCCTGATAGGAGCTGCACATATCTCGGTCTCAGGGCACACCGGATTGTCCAAACTTCTGGTAGGCGAACCCAGAGTTGCCCCTGGTGGCCATCGGCGGCTGACGGTTTGGACCAACACTCACGACGAGCACTGGCCCGGGGGGGGGGGGGTAAAATAAAGATGACCCTAGCGCGACTCCCAAGGGAAAAAGGGCTAGGTGAGGCAAATGGTAAAACCAAGGTTGGGCCTTGCTGGAGGAGTCTTATTCAAAGCGAACTGTCAAGGGGGTCCGATAAATCACCCAACCGTGTTAGGGACGCAAAATCCGGGAACATAATACCGATATGACAGAAACTAGGGCGGCAAGAGTGGAACAAAACACCAGGCATAAGGCCGAGCCTTCCACCCTTTACCAAGTATATAGATGCATTAATAATATAAGAGATATTGTGATATCCCAACAATAAACATAAACATAATCCAACATGGAGAAATCTTCATCTTCACCTGCAACTAGCAACGCTATAAGAGGGGCTGAGCAAAGCGGTAACATAGCCAAACAATGGTTTGCTAGGAAGGGTAACAAAGGTCAGAGGTTCATGGCAATTTGGGAGGCTTGATAAGCAAGTGGTAGGAAACACAGCATAGCGATAGAACGAAGCAACTAGCATAGCAATGATAGTAATGAGATCCAAGGTGACGGTCATCTTGCCTGAAATCCCGCTAGGAAGAAGAACGAATCCATGAAGAAGATGAAGCCACGAAGACGAACCAAGCGTAGACGAACAATCCTCACGGTCGCAACAAAACGGGAACTATCGAGAAGAAGCTCACAACACGGTAAACACACCACACATGAACAAGGCATGATGCTCAACCAAGGATGATGCATGGCAAGGCTACATGAAGCTACTCATGGCAAGAGATGATGCATACAAGAACAACACAACAAAGCAAGTTTAAATGAGGCCGGAAACAACATATAGCAATTCCGGTAAGTCCTCATATGCAAATTTCAAAATTGGTCCAGATCTGAATAAACTTTATGTTCAAGTTGTTAAACAACAATGCACTACTATGATCTACATGAAATTCTAGTCAAGTTACATATAAAGTTCATTAGATTCGGACCTACGGCCTAGAAGATATGAGCAAAACAAGATACACATGGCATTGATGCAAAATGCATTCAAACATCAAGCAAACACATCAAAACATGGATGCAACAAGGTAACATGAAACTACATGCAAAACCAAGCAAGTTTCATATAGAGCACACTCAAAACGGAGCAAGGGTTCAACACATACACACTATACAAGGTCAAAGGACACGCTGTCCAAAACAGCAACTAGGCATATTGCAAGCATCAAAACAACATGCTACATGATATCAACATGAAAACAAAAGGCTTGGACATTATGAACAGATAAAGCATGACAAAAGATGAACACTGAGCTATCTCCAGAAACTACTAGAACATGCTCAAAAATACATGGCAAGATTGCAAATAATAACAGCTTCACAGACTCAGCAGAATTCACAGGACATGACAGAAATAACATCAGGTTGCAATGTTTAGAGCTATAAAACAACATGTTACAGCAATCTATCATGTCAAAATAGAGCATGGCATGAATCTAATCAAAGCATATAACAAGAGTCCCTTACTGACCATGAGCCAAAAGGGATCAGAGAATACAATTGCAAGCATGTGAGCATAGCAAAACATAAACAGATTCAGACTTAGTGAAAAACTGGAGCATGGCCAAAACAGATAACTAGTAGGCATGTTTACGAGCTCGATGCACTCACTATGAGGCATTGCATGAAAAACCATGCATACAACCAACAACTAGACATGGCATACAAGTTAGACATGGCAAGAAACAAAAACATAGCATGCACGGATCAACAATAACAACCTTGGCAAAATTGAATAACACGTAAACAATCTGCCAGGAACATTTTATAGCAATTGTAGAGCTCGATTGACTCAAGCTATAGCACTCCATAATTACAACCAAAGGCATGGATGGATAGAGCACATCCATATGTTCAAAATATCCTTACTGGTCATGCTCAAAATGGGCATGGATCTCTCTCTCCCCCTTTGACATCAATTTCCAAGAAGGTCTTACTGGAATCTGTCGAAAAGGTTTGGTCCTTGAGATTCAGCATAAAGCAACGGTAAAACTGTGAGGCTTGTAGAGGATAAGATTCATCGAGTGGAGCTGGATCAGAAGAAATATAGAATAAGTGGCAAACTGTTTTCCTGTTGCGAAATCGGTGAAACCGAGCGTCAAGTTTTGGTGGTACCGAAAGAATTCGGTTGATCCGAAAAGTTCAGTTCAGTGGAACCAAGTTTACTTCAGAGAAAATACTTGTCACCTCAGCTCACTAGTCAAATAAGATTTCACAAAGATTTGCAATGAATTAACTGAAAGATTTGCAAGGAATTTGATGCAGAATATGCAGAACAAAAAGAAACAGAAAAGAATGAAAGTTCTAGATGAAGTTTTTGAAAAAGAAGGAAATAAATATGCAAGGGACAAATGCAATAACACAGAAAAGAACACAAGAGAACTTTATATAGAATTGGGCGGTGACATAGTCACCTATGTTAGAGTATATTGACTTAGGAGTCAAGTGAGAACACTTGATCATAGGTCATACTCATCGTTTAAGCTCAAAATGGGGTTACCATTTTTCGTTTTAGCATCTTGATGTATTCTCATCTTGTTGAGTTGCTTTGAATCATGTCATGGAGTAAAGCTTCTCTAAGATGGAATAACATACCTTGGGTGGTGGTGTGGATCTTGCTCATGTAGTTGAACTTGTGTGGGTGCTCGAGGTTGATGTAGCTCATCAAGAGTTGGGAGCACCACTTGGAGTTTGAGTTCATCTACCTACATGGGTTAGTTCTTGCAAGGAAAAACACTTTTATATCCAACATGACAATCATGAAGCTCAATCATAGAATTAGTCAAGGATATGTTTGAGTGGTTTCGTGCTTCCTTGTCAACCACTGTTGTGTAGAGACTTGGTGATGTAGAGATTGCTCAAAATGTGAGAGAGTTGAAATCTCATAGAAATAGATTCATCCAAATATCTGCATAGGTTAGATAACATGCAAGATGCAAATATATCCAAGACATAAGATAGTCATCATAAGAGATATATCAAGGATTTGACATAAGCTCATGTCTTGCATGTATCCAATGGAGTTTCTACTCCAAGTTTGAAGCATCAATGATGTTCAATTCTCCTCTCAACCTGCAACACACTTTCTCATCAAGCGGTTTAGTGAATATATCCGCTAATTGCTTATCGGTGCGAACATGTTTAAGATCAATGTCTCCCTTTGCAACATGGTCTCGAATGAAATGATGTCGAACTTCAATATGCTTAGTTCGAGAATGTTGCACAGGATTATGACCAATTTTGATAGCACTTTCATTGTCACAAAGCAATGGAACATGTTTCACATAGACCCCATAATCTTTAAGAGTTTGGGTCATCCAAAGTAATTGAGCACAACATGAACCAGCGGCAATATATTCCGCTTCGGCGGTGGATAAGGATACCGAGTTTTGTTTCTTAGAGGACCAAGATACAAGAGATCTACCAAGAAATTGACATGTACCCGAAGTGGACTTTATATCAACCTTGTCTCCGACATAATCCGAGTCGGAATACCCAACAAGATCGAAAGAGGACCTCTTAGGATACCAAATGCCAAAATCTGGTGTATGGATTAAGTATCTTACTATCCTTTTCACGGCCTTAAGATGACATTCTTTAGGAGCAGCTTGATATTGTGCACACATGCACACACTTAGCATAATGTTAGGGCGAGAGGCACATAGGTATAACAATGAACCAATCATAGAGCGATAAACCTTTTGATCAACCGGTTCACCATCTTTGGTCAAATCATTATGTCCACTAGCAGGCATGGGTGTAGACATACCTTTGCATTCGTGCATATTGAACTTCTTGAATAGGTCTTTGGTATACTTCGTTTGAGAGATAAATGTACCTTCCTTAGTTTGCTTGATTTGCAAACCGAGAAAGAATTTGAGTTCACTCATCATAGACATCTCAAACTTCTTTGACATAAGCTTTCCAAACTTTTCACTAAAAAGAGGGTTAGTAGAACCAAATATGATATCATCAACATAAATTTGGCATACAAATAATTCTCCATTAACTCTTTTAGTAAAAAGGGTAGAATCAATTTTTCCAATTTCAAAACCACTTGCAATAAGGAACTTAGTCAAACATTTATACCATGCTCTAGGAGCTTGTTTAAGACCGTAAAGTGCTTTGTGAAGTTTGTAAACATGATTAGGTTTCTTAGGATTGACAAAGCCGGGAGGTTGTTTGACATAAACTTCCTCCTCTATTTCACCATTTAGAAAAGCACTTTTAATATCCATTTGGTACAAGGTGATATTGTGGTGATTAGCAAAGGCAAGTAAGATGCGAATGGACTCAAGTCTAGCAACGGGAGCATATGTCTCACCATAGTCCATACCTTCGACTTGTGTGTATCCTTGGGCAACGAGACGTGCTTTGTTGCGAACCACTTGTCCATCTTCATCTTGCTTGTTGTGAAACACCCATTTGGTACCGATGATGTTGTGGTTGTTGTCGGGCTTCTCAACCAATGTCCAAACTTGGTTTCTCTCAAAGTTGTGTAGCTCTTCGTGCATAGCATTTATCCAATCCGGATCCTCCAATGCTTCTTCGACCTTCATAGGTTCAATGCTAGAGATGAATGAATAGTTTTCACAAAAGTTATCTAGACGAGTTTTTGAGCGAGTAATTCTCCCAGTTTGGATATCATTGTAGATCTGCTCGACGGGATGATCTTTGGCAATTCTTGCTCGAACTCGTGAAAGCTTTTGCTTGGGCCTTCGTTGAACTTCCTCTTCATCTTGTTCTTCTTGTTGTTGGCCTTCTTCATTGTTGGCGTTGTTGTTCTCTTGTCGTGGTGGAGAAGGAGGTTGTTGATGTTCGTCTTGACGTATTTCCTCGTTTTCTTCATCTTGGTGTGTCCCACTTGTGGATGCTTCCGTGTCGATTCTTGGTTCACCTTGTCGTGAGGTAGAAGCTTCCACTTGGACGGACGAGGTACTCTCCTTCACCTCCGTTGGACGAATTTTGCCAATCGACAAGTCTTGAATTGCTTCCGAAGGGTCTTTGTCTCCTACATCAATTGGCAATTGCTCTACTTGCGAGCCATTAGATTCATCAAACTTCACATCTACCGTTTCTTCAACCTTTCGGGTGAAATTGTTGTAGACACGGTAAGTGTGAGAGTTTGAGCCATAACCAAGTAGGAGACCTTCATGAGACTTAGGAGCAAACTTTGAACGATGATGCTTATCTAGAATGTAGTACTTTGAGCCAAATACTCGAATGTATCCAACTTGGGGTTTGTTACCGGTGAGGAGCTCGTATGCCGTCTTGCCGAGTAGCTTGTGAAGATACAAGTGATTTGTTGCATGACAATCCGTCTCAACCGCTTCTGCCAAGAAGTGCTTCGGCGTCTTGTACTCATCAAGCATCGTTCGCGCCATTTCGATGAGCGTCCGGTTCTTCCTCTCAACAACTCCATTTTGTTGAGGTGTGTACGTAGCCGAGAACTCATGTGAAATCCCTTCTTCATCAAGAAAGGTATCCACATTTGCGTTCTTGAACTCCGTTCCATTGTCGCTTCGAACCTTCTTGATCTTCACGTCAAACTGATTTTGGGCCTTTGTAGCGAAGTTTTTGAAGATCTTTTGGACCTGCGACTTATCATCAAGAAAGAACACCCACGTAAATCTTGAAAAATCATCAACTATGACTAGACCAAAAGAATTTCCACCGAGACTCTTGTAGGCATTGGGACCAAAGAGATCCATATGAAGTAGCTCAAGTGGCCTCCTTGTGGTCATGATGTTCTTCACGGGATGCCTTCCTCCAACCTGTTTACCTGCTTGACAAGCACTGCAAAGTCTATCCTTATCAAATATGACATCGTTAACTCCAAGGATATGATTTCCTTTAATAAGCTTGTCAAGGTTTCTCATGCCAACATGACCTAGTCGTCTATGCCACAACCAACCTTTTGAGGATTTAGCAATAAAGCAAGTTTTAGGTTGTGTCCTTTTTGAGAAATCAACAATATAAAGGTCACCTCTACGTATACCGGTAAAGACCATTTTATGATTATCTCGACAAAACACTTGGCAATCTACCTCAGTAAATAGGACATTCAATCCGAAATCAGCAAGTCTAGATACTGAAAGTAAGTTGTAGCCAAGGGATTCAACAAGCATGACATTTTGAATGGAGCTATCGTGTGAGATGGCCACCTTACCAAGACCAACCACCTTACCCTTTGAATTATCACCAAAGGTGACATATTTTCGAGGGCCGTCATTTTCAGCAAGCTCACGGAACATCTCTTCGTCTCCGGTCATATGATCGGTACATCCACTATCGAGAACCCATTCCTTTCCTCCTGACACATATCCTCGAAGATTTGCCATAAGACCAAAGTGTCTCATTGCATCATCAAGATCGAAGTCACTATCATCATTCTCATCGTAGTATCCATGTTCAACATGATCTTGTGACTCATCATTTCCTAGAGAAAGTGATTCATTAGATAAATGATCATCAAACTTGTCACTTTTATGAATTCTTATAGCTTTGGATATGATATTACTAATGATTCCAACATTTCCTTTAGCGTGCATGAGATTAGTAAGCTCAGGTAGACAATCATCAAAACTAGGATCACTAGAGTTCAACTTACTCATGGCAATAGATTTATGGAGAATTTCATCCAAGTTTTTCAATGAGTAATCGGGGAATCGTTCCTCAAGAAATTTCCATATAGTATAGGCGCATTTGAGAGTGGGTAAACTAGCAATCAAGTATTTGGGCAATCCTCTAATGATGAGCTCAACTGTTCTAAGATTGCGAATCATGTCAACATCTTCATCTAGAGTGGGATGCATAGGATCAACATGAGGAGCACAAGGACTAGCAATATACTTGTTCAAATGATATTGAGTGAAAATCACAAGCATCTCATTTTTCCATTCATGAAAATACTCTCCATCAAGAATAGGCACTCTATGTCTAAGACTCCCTAAAGTAGACACATCCATCTTCCTCCAAAGGTGATTAAACCAAGGAAATGGAGACCAAAGCTCTGATACCACTTGTAGGATCTAGAAGTGGGTGTGTCTAGAGGGGGGGGGGATGATTAGACACTTAGTACTAAAGTTGCAGTTTTTAAGCCCTTTTGGTTTATGTGAAGTTTTAGGCACAATTTCAGCACATGCAATACATGTCAAGCAAGCATGCAAAGAGTATATGAGCAGCGGAATGTAAAGCATGCAACTTGCAAGAATGTAAAGGGAAGGGTTTGGAGAATTCAAACGCAATTGGAGACATGGATGTTTTTCCCGTGGTTCGGATAGGTGGTGCTATCCTACATCCACGTTGATGGAGACTTCAACCCACGAAGGGTAACGGTTGCGCGAGTCCACGGAGGGCTCCACCCACGAAGGGTCCATGAAGAAGCAACCTTGTCTATCCCACCATGGCCATCGCCCACGAAGGACTTGCCTCACTAGCGGTAGATCTTCACGAAGTAGGCGATCTCCTTGCCCTTACAAACTCCTTGGTTCAACTCCACAATCTTGTCGGAGGCTCCCAAGTGTCACCTAGCCAATCTAGGAGACACCACTCTCCAAGAAGTAACAAATGGTGTGTTGATGATGAACTCCTTGCTCTTGTGCTTCAAATGATAGTCTCCCCAACACTCAACTCTCTCTCACAGGATTTGGATTTGGTGGAAAGAAGATTTGAGTGGAAAGCAACTTGGGAAAGGCTAGAGATCAAGATTCATATGGTAGGAATGGAATATCTTGGTCTCAACACATGAGTAGGTGGTTCTCTCTCAGAACATATGAGTTGGAAGTGTAGGTGTGTTCTGATGGCTCTCTCCACGAATGAAGAGAAGGTGGAGGGGTATATATAGCCTCCACTTAAAATCCAACCGTTACACACAATCTACCAATCTCGGTGGGACCGAATCAACAAACTCGGTCGGACCGAAACGGTAAACCTAGTGACCGTTAGAGATTTTCGGTGGGACTGACATGCAACTCGGTAGGACCGATATGGTTAGGGTTTGGGCATAACGTAATCTCGGTGAGACCGATTACACAAACTCGGTGAGACCGATTTGGTAATTAGCTAACCAGAGAGTTGGTCAGGCAAACTCGGTGGGACCGATTACTAAACTCGGTTAGACCGATTTTGGTAATGAGTTACCCAGAGAGTTTGCATTGTAATCTCGGTAGTACCGATTGCCTAAACTCGGTGAGAGCGATTTTGACAATGGACATACACAGTGAGATTGCAATCCCAACTCGGTGAGACCGAGATCCCTATCGGTAGAACCGATTTGCTAGGGTTTGGCAGTGGCTTATGACATATGAAACTCGGTGGCGCCGGATAGAAAGAATCGGTAGGACCGATTTTGGCTTAGGGTTTAGGTCATATGTGGAAGTGGGAAAGTAGCTGAGGGTTTTGGAGCATATCATCAAGCACATGGAGCAAAAGGCTCATTAAGCAACACCTCATCCCTCCTTGATAGTATTGTTTTTTCCTATGGACTCAATGTGATCTTGGATCACTAAAAATGTAAAATGAAGAGTCTTGAGCTTGAAGCTTTAGCCAATCCTTTGTCCTTAGCATCTTGAGGGTTCCACTTTTACCATCCATGCCATGCCACTCCATTGTTGAACTTATCTGAAAATATACTAGATAAAAGTATTAGTCCAACAAGAGATATGTTGACATTAATTACCAAAACCACCTGGAGAGCACTGGTGCTTTCAATCTCCCCCTTTTGTGTAATTGATGGCAACATACATCAAAGCTTCAGATAAAGATATAAAGAATATCAAGTAAAGCTTTGGAAGAACATGTAGCAAGCATAGGCTCCCCCTACATGTATGCAATCATGTGAGTATAAAATGTAGAAGTATGTGAGAGCATAACCATGACAGAGTAGGCAATGTGTTACATGTATCTTGGCCATATGCATCAGAGTAAAAGATTATTAAGAGGAATACCATCATGTTTATGAGTCCTTCTTGCAAACAGTTTTTACAAAAGCAAGAATTCCTCATACTCATGATTCTGATGCATATACTTACCTTGTGGTCTTGAGTTGACTTAGGATGAAATGAACCTGCACAAACAAGGTTAGATAACACAGATACATCCACTAGCCAGAGCAAACAAAAGAAACCACAAGAGTACCAAGACTGGGATGACATGTAGAGAGTGAGTACAGAGTACCACATTGAATCAGACATGTCCCCAAGAGTAAAGATATGCAATGAATTTGAATGATTTCTTTCCCTTAGGTGTCTTGCTCCCCCTGAATCTGACATGAGATATTGAGAGAAGATAGGGAACAGAAAATCAGAGCTGAAAGATATAAATGAACAGAAGCACTAAAACACATGACTTTCCCCCAAAAAGACATGTGGCATCTCTCCTCTTAATAATCAAGCATCTGGGATCCTTGAGTATTCTCACCCCCTGGAGATCTCTTTCTCCCCCTTAATACTTTCTCTCTTTCTCCCTGATGATAAGCTTTGATGTGATCTCTCTCCCCCTTTGACATCAATTTCCAAGAAGGTCTTACTGGAATCTATCGAAAAGGTTTGGTCCTTGAGATTCAGCATAAAGCAATGGTAAAACTGTGATGCTTGTAGAGGATAAGATTCATCGAGTGGAGCTGGGTCAGAAGAAATATAGAATAAGTGGCAAACTGTTTTCCTGTTGCGAAATCGGTGACACCGAGCGTCAAGTTTCGGTGGTACCGAAAGAATTCGGTTGATCCGAAAAGTTCAGTTCGGTGGAACCGAGTTTACTTCAGAGAAAATACTTCTCACCTCAGCTCACTAGTCAAATAAGATTTCACAAAGATTTGCAATGAATTAACTGAAAGATTTGCAAGGAATTTGATGCAGAATATGCAGAACAAAAAGAAACAGAAAAGAATGAAAGTTCTAGATGAAGTTTTTGAAAAAGAGGGAAATAAATATGCAAGGGACAAATGCAATAACACAGAAAAGAACACAAGAGAACTTCATCTAGAATTGGGCGGTGACATAGTCACCTATGTTAGAGTATATTAACTTAGGAGTCAAGTGAGAACACTTGATCATAGGTCATACTCATCGTTTAAGCTCAAAATGGGGTTACCATTTTTCGTTTTAGCATCTTGATGTATTCTCATCTTGTTGAGTTGCTTTGACTCATGTCATGGAGTAAAGCTTATCTAAGATGGAATAACATACCTTGGGTGGTGGTGTGGATCTTGCTCATGTAGTTGAACTTGTGTGGGTGCTCGAGGTTGATGTAGCTCATCAAGAGTTGGGAGCACCACTTGGAGTTTGAGTTCATCTACCTACATGGGTTAGTTCTTGCAAGGAAAAACACTTTTATATCCAACATGACAATCATGAAGCTCAATCATAGAATTAGTCAAGGATATGTTTGAGTGGTTTCGTGCTTCCTTGTCAACCACTGTTGTGTAGAGACTTGGTGATGTAGAGATTGCTCAAAATGTGAGAGAGTTGCAATCTCATAGAAATAGATTCATCCAAATATCTGCATAGGTTAGATAACATGCAATATGCAAATATATCCAAGACATAAGATAGTCATCATAAGAGATATATCAAGGATTTGACATAAGCTCATGTCTTGCATGTATCCAATGGAGTTTCTACTCCAAGTTTGAAGCATCAATGATGTTCAATTCTCCTCTCAACCTGCAAAACACTTTCTCATCAAGCGGTTTAGTGAATATATCCGCTAATTTCTTATCGGTGCGAACATGTTTAAGATCAATGTCTCCCTTTGCAACATGGTCTCGAATGAAATGATGTCGAACTTCAATATGCTTAGTTCGAGAATGTTGCACATGATTATGACCAATTTTGATAGCACTTTCATTGTCACAAAGCAATGGAACATGTTTCACATAGACCCCATAATCTTTAAGAGTTTGGGTCATCCAAAGTAATTGAGCACAACATGAACCAGCGGCAATATATTCCGCTTCAGCGGTGGATAAGGATACCGAGTTTTGTTTCTTGGAGGACCAAGATACAAGAGATCTACCAAGAAATTGACATGTACCCGAAGTGGACTTTCTATCAACCTTGTCTCCGGCATAATCCGAGTCGGAATACCCAACAAGATCGAAAGAGGACCTCTTAGGATACCAAATGCCAAAATCTGGTGTATGGATTAAGTATCTTACTATCCTTTTCATGGCCTTAAGATGACATTCTTTAGGAGCAGCTTGATATTGTGCACACATGCACACACTTAGCATAATGTTAGGGCGAGAGGCACATAGGTATAACAATGAACCAATCATAGAGCGATAAACCTTTTGATCAACCGGTTCACCATCTTTGGTCAAATCATTATGTCCACTAGCAGGCATGGGTGTAGACATACCTTTGCATTCTTGCATATCGAACTTCTTGAATAGGTCTTTGGTATACTTCGTTTGAGAGATAAATGTACCTTCCTTAGTTTGCTTGATTTGCAAACCGAGAAAGAATTTGAGTTCACTCATCATAGACATCTCAAACTTCTTTGACATAAGCTTTCCAAATTTTTCACTAAAAAGAGGGTTAGTAGAACCAAATATGATATCATCAACATAAATTTGGCATACAAATAATTCTCCATTAACTCTTTTAGTAAAAAGGGTAGAATCAATTTTTCCAATTTCAAAACCACTTGCAATAAGGAACTTAGTCAAACATTTATACCATGCTCTAGGAGCTTGTTTAAGACCGTAAAGTGCTTTGTGAAGTTTGTAAACATGATTAGGTTTCTTAGGATTGACAAAGCCGGGAGGTTGTTTGACATAAACTTCCTCCTCTATTTCACCATTTAGAAAAGCACTTTTAATATCCATTTGGTACAAGGTGATATTGTGGTGATTAGCAAAGGCAAGTAAGATGCGAATGGACTCAAGTCTAGCAACGGGAGCATATGTCTCACCATAGTCCATACCTTCGACTTGTGTGTATCCTTGGGCAACGAGACGTGCTTTGTTGCGAACCACTTGTCCATCTTCATCTTGCTTGTTGTGAAACACCCATTTGGTACCGATGATGTTGTGGTTGTTGTCGGGCTTCTCAACCAATGTCCAAACTTGGTTTCTCTCAAAGTTGTGTAGCTCTTCGTGCATAGCATTTATCCAATCCGGATCCTCCAATGCTTCTTCGACCTTCATAGGTTCAATGCTAGAGATGAATGAATAGTTTTCACAAAAGTTATCTAGACGAGTTTTTGAGCGAGTAATTCTCCCAGTTTGGATATCATTGTAGATCTGCTCGACGGGATGATCTTTGGCAATTCTTGCTCGAACTCGTGAAAGCTTTTGCTTGGGCCTTCGTTGAACTTCCTCTTCATCTTGTTCTTCTTGTTGTTGGCCTTCTTCATTGTTGGCGTTGTTGTTCTCTTGTCGTGGTGGAGAAGGAGGTTGTTGATGTTCGTCTTGACGTATTTCCTCGTTTTCTTCATCTTGGTGTGTCCCACTTGTGGATGCTTCCGTGTCGATTCTTGGTTCACCTTGTCGTGAGGTAGAAGCTTCCACTTGGACGGACGAGGTACTCTCCTTCACCTCCGTTGGACGAATTTTGCCAATCGACAAGTCTTGAATTGCTTCCGAAGGGTCTTTGTCTCCTACATCAATTGGCAATTGCTCTACTTGCGAGCCATTAGATTCATCAAACTTCACATCTACCGTTTCTTCAACCTTTCGGGTGAAATTGTTGTAGACACGGTAAGTGTGAGAGTTTGAGCCATAACCAAGTAGGAGACCTTCATGAGACTTAGGAGCAAACTTTGAACGATGATGCTTATCTAGAATGTAGTACTTTGAGCCAAATACTCGAATGTATCCAACTTGGGGTTTGTTACCGGTGAGGAGCTTGTATGCCGTCTTGCCGAGTAGCTTGTGAAGATACAAGTGATTTGTTGCATGACAAGCCGTCTCAACCGCTTCTGCCAAGAAGTGCTTCGGTGTCTTGTACTCATCAAGCATCGTTCGCGCCATTTCGATGAGCGTCCGGTTCTTCCTCTCAACAACTCCATTTTGTTGAGGTGTGTACGTAGCCGAGAACTCATGTGAAATCCCTTCTTCATCAAGAAAGGTATCCACATTTGCGTTCTTGAACTCTGTTCCATTGTCGCTTCGAACCTTCTTGATCTTCACGTCAAACTGATTTTGGGCCTTTGTAGCGAAGTTTTTGAAGATCTTTTGGACCTGCGACTTATCATCAAGAAAGAACACCCACGTAAATCTTGAAAAATCATCAACTATGACTAGACCAAAAGAATTTCCACCGAGACTCTTGTAGGCATTGGGACCAAAGAGATCCATATGAAGTAGCTCAAGTGGCCTCCTTGTGGTCATGATGTTCTTCACGGGATGCCTTCCTCCAACCTGTTTACCTGCTTGACAAGCACTGCAAAGTCTATCCTTATCAAATATGACATCGTTAACTCCAAGGATATGATTTCCTTTAATAAGCTTGTCAAGGTTTCTCATGCCAACATGACCTAGTCGTCTATGCCACAACCAACCTTTTGAGGATTTAGCAATAAAGCAAGTTTTAGGTTGTGCCCTTTTTGAGAAATCAACAATATAAAGGTCACCTCTACGTATACCGGTAAAGACCATTTTATGATTATCTCGACAAAACACTTGGCAATCTACCTCAGTAAATAGGACATTCAATCCGAAATCAGCAAGTCTAGATACTGAAAGTAAGTTGTAGCCAAGGGATTCAACAAGCATGACATTTTGAATGGAGCTATCGTGTGAGATGGCCACCTTACCAAGACCAACCACCTTACCCTTTGAATTATCACCAAAGGTGACATATTTTCGAGGGCCGTCATTTTCAGCAAGCTCACGGAACATCTCTTCGTCTCCGGTCATATGATCGGTACATCCACTATCGAGAACCCATTCCTTTCCTCCTGACACATATCCTCGAAGATTTGCCATAAGACCAAAGTGTCTCATTGCATCATCAAGATCGAAGTCACTATCATCATTCTCATCGTAGTATCCATGTTCAACATGATCTTGTGACTCATCATTTCCTAGAGAAAGTGATTCATTAGATAAATGATCATCAAACTTGTCACTTTTATGAATTCTTATAGCTTCGGATATGATATTACTAATGATTCCAACATTTCCTTTAGCGTGCATGAGATTAGTAAGCTCAGGTAGACAATCATCAAAACTAGGATCACTAGAGTTCATCTTACTCATGGCAATAGATTTATGGAGAATTTCATCCAAGTTTTTCAATGAGTAATCGGGGAATCGTTCCTCAAGAAATTTCCATATAGTATAGGCGCATTTGAGAGTGGGTAAACTAGCAATCAAGTATTTGGGCAATCCTCTAATGATGAGCTCAACTGTTCTAAGATTGCGAATCATGTCAACATCTTCATCTAGAGTGGGATGCATAGGATCAACATGAGGAGCACAAGGACTAGCAATATACTTGTTCAAATGATATTGAGTGAAAATCACAAGCATCTCATTTTTCCATTCATGAAAATACTCTCCATCAAGAATAGGCACTCTATGTCTAAGACTCCCTAAAGTAGACACATCCATCTTCCTCCAAAGGTGATTAAACCAAGGAAATGGAGACCAAAGCTCTGATACCACTTGTAGGATCTAGAAGTGGGTGTGTCTAGAGGGGGGGGGGATGATTAGACACTTAGTACTAAAGTTGCAGTTTTTAAGCCCTTTTGGTTTATGTGAAGTTTTAGGCACAATTTCAGCACATGCAATACATGTCAAGCAAGCATGCAAAGAGTATATGAGCAGCGGAATGTAAAGCATGCAACTTGCAAGAATGTAAAGGGAAGGGTTTGGAGAATTCAAACGCAATTGGAGACACGGATGTTTTTCCCGTGGTTCGGATAGGTGGTGCTATCCTACATCCACGTTGATGGAGACTTCAACCCACGAAGGGTAACGGTTGCGCGAGTCCACGGAGGGCTCCACCCACGAAGGGTCCATGAAGAAGCAACCTTGTCTATCCCACCATGGCCATCGCCCACGAAGGACTTGCCTCACTAGCGGTAGATCTTCACGAAGTAGGCGATCTCCTTGCCCTTACAAACTCCTTGGTTCAACTCCACAATCTTGTCGGAGGCTCCCAAGTGTCACCTAGCCAATCTAGGAGACACCACTCTCCAAGAAGTAACAAATGGTGTGTTGATGATGAACTCCTTGCTCTTGTGCTTCAAATGATAGTCTCCCCAACACTCAACTCTCTCTCACAGGATTTGGATTTTGTGGAAAGAAGATTTGAGTGGAAAGCAACTTGGGAAAGGCTAGAGATCAAGATTCATATGGTAGGAATGGAATATCTTGGTCTCAACACATGAGTAGGTGGTTCTCTCTCAGAACATATGAGTTGGAAGTGTAGGTGTGTTCTGATGGCTCTCTCCACGAATGAAGAGAAGGTGGAGGGGTATATATAGCCTCCACTTAAAATCCAACCGTTACACACAATCTACCAATCTCGGTGGGACCGAATCAACAAACTCGGTCGGACCGAAACGGTAAACCTAGTGACCGTTAGAGATTTTCGGTGGGACTGACATGCAACTCGGTAGGACCGATATGGTTAGGGTTTGGGCATAACGTAATCTCGGTGAGACCGATTACACAAACTCGGTGAGACCGATTTGGTAATTAGCTAACCAGAGAGTTGGTCAGGCAAACTCGGTGGGACCGATTACTAAACTCGGTTAGACCGATTTTGGTAATGAGTTACCCAGAGAGTTTGCATTGTAATCTCGGTAGTACCGATTGCCTAAACTCGGTGAGAGCGATTTTGACAATGGACATACACAGTGAGATTGCAATCCCAACTCGGTGAGACCGAGATCCCTATCGGTAGAACCGATTTGCTAGGGTTTGGCAGTGGCTTATGACATATGAAACTCGGTGGCGCCGGATAGAAAGAATCGGTAGGACCGATTTTGGCTTAGGGTTTAGGTCATATGTGGAAGTGGGAAAGTAGCTGAGGGTTTTGGAGCATATCATCAAGCACATGGAGCAAAAGGCTCATTAAGCAACACCTCATCCCTCCTTGATAGTATTGTTTTTTCCTATGGACTCAATGTGATCTTGGATCACTAAAAATGTAAAATGAAGAGTCTTGAGCTTGAAGCTTTAGCCAATCCTTTGTCCTTAGCATCTTGAGGGTTCCACTTTTACCATCCATGCCATGCCACTCCATTGTTGAACTTATCTGAAAATATACTAGATAAAAGTATTAGTCCAACAAGAGATATGTTGACATTAATTACCAAAACCACCTGGAGAGCACTTGTGCTTTCAATCTCCCCCTTTTGTGTAATTGATGGCAACATACATCAAAGCTTCAGATAAAGATATAAAGAATAGCAAGTAAAGCTTTGGAAGAACATGTAGCAAGCATAGGCTCCCCCTACATGTATGCAATCATGTGAGTATAAAATGTAGAAGTATGTGAGAGCATAACCATGACAGAGTAGGCAATGTGTTACATGTATCTTGGCCATATGCATCAGAGTAAAAGATTATTAAGAGGAATACCATCATGTTTATGAGTCCTTCTTGCAAACAGTTTTTACAAAAGCAAGAATTCCTCATACTCATGATTCTGATGCATATACTTACCTTGTGGTCTTGAGTTGACTTAGGATGAAATGAACCTGCACAAACAAGGTTAGATAACACAGATACATCCACTAGCCAGAGCAAACAAAAGAAACCACAAGAGTACCAAGACTGGGATGACATGTAGAGAGTGAGTACAGAGTACCACATTGAATCAGACATGTCCCCAAGAGTAAAGATATGCAATGAATTTGAATGATTTCTTTCCCTTAGGTGTCTTGCTCCCCCTGAATCTGACATGAGATATTGAGAGAAGATAGGGAACAGAAAATCAGAGCTGAAAGATATAAATGAACAGAAGCACTAAAACACATGACTTTCCCCCAAAAAGACATGTGGCATCTCTCCTCTTAATAATCAAGCATCTGGGATCCTTGAGTATTCTCACCCCCTGGAGATCTCTTTCTCCCCCTTAATACTTTCTCTCTTTCTCCCTGATGATAAGCTTTGATGTGATCTCTCTCCCCCTTTGACATCAATTTCCAAGAAGGTCTTACTGGAATCTATCGAAAAGGTTTGGTCCTTGAGATTCAGCATAAAGCAATGGTAAAACTGTGATGCTTGTAGAGGATAAGATTCATCGAGTGGAGCTGGGTCAGAAGAAATATAGAATAAGTGGCAAACTGTTTTCCTGTTGCGAAATCGGTGACACCGAGCGTCAAGTTTCGGTGGTACCGAAAGAATTCGGTTGATCCGAAAAGTTCAGTTCGGTGGAACCGAGTTTACTTCAGAGAAAATACTTCTCACCTCAGCTCACTAGTCAAATAAGATTTCACAAAGATTTGCAATGAATTAACTGAAAGATTTGCAAGGAATTTGATGCAGAATATGCAGAACAAAAAGAAACAGAAAAGAATGAAAGTTCTAGATGAAGTTTTTGAAAAAGAGGGAAATAAATATGCAAGGGACAAATGCAATAACACAGAAAAGAACACAAGAGAACTTCATCTAGAATTGGGCGGTGACATAGTCACCTATGTTAGAGTATATTAACTTAGGAGTCAAGTGAGAACACTTGATCATAGGTCATACTCATCGTTTAAGCTCAAAATGGGGTTACCATTTTTCGTTTTAGCATCTTGATGTATTCTCATCTTGTTGAGTTGCTTTGACTCATGTCATGGAGTAAAGCTTCTCTAAGATGGAATAACATACCTTGGGTGGTGGTGTGGATCTTGCTCATGTAGTTGAACTTGTGTGGGTGCTCGAGGTTGATGTAGCTCATCAAGAGTTGGGAGCACCACTTGGAGTTTGAGTTCATCTACCTACATGGGTTAGTTCTTGCAAGGAAAAACACTTTTATATCCAACATGACAATCATGAAGCTCAATCATAGAATTAGTCAAGGATATGTTTGAGTGGTTTCGTGCTTCCTTGTCAACCACTGTTGTGTAGAGACTTGGTGATGTAGAGATTGCTCAAAATGTGAGAGAGTTGCAATCTCATAGAAATAGATTCATCCAAATATCTGCATAGGTTAGATAACATGCAATATGCAAATATATCCAAGACATAAGATAGTCATCATAAGAGATATATCAAGGATTTGACATAAGCTCATGTCTTGCATGTATCCAATGGAGTTTCTACTCCAAGTTTGAAGCATCAATGATGTTCAATTCTCCTCTCAACCTGCAAAACACTTTCTCATCAAGCGGTTTAGTGAATATATCCGCTAATTGCTTATCGGTGCGAACATGTTTAAGATCAATGTCTCCCTTTGCAACATGGTCTCGAATGAAATGATGTCGAACTTCAATATGCTTAGTTCGAGAATGTTGCACAGGATTATGACCAATTTTGATAGCACTTTCATTGTCACAAAGCAATGGAACATGTTTCACATAGACCCCATAATCTTTAAGAGTTTGGGTCATCCAAAGTAATTGAGCACAACATGAACCAGCGGCAATATATTCCGCTTCGGCGGTGGATAAGGATACCGAGTTTTGTTTCTTGGAGGACCAAGATACAAGAGATCTACCAAGAAATTGACATGTACCCGGAGTGGACTTTCTATCAACCTTGTCTCCGGCATAATCCGAGTCGGAATACCCAACAAGATCGAAAGAGGACCTCTTAGGATACCAAATGCCAAAATCTGGTGTATGGATTAAGTATCTTACTATCCTTTTCACGGCCTTAAGATGACATTCTTTAGGAGCAGCTTGATATTGTGCACACATGCACACACTTAGCATAATGTTAGGGCGAGAGGCACATAGGTATAACAATGAACCAATCATAGAGCGATAAACCTTTTGATCAACCGGTTCACCATCTTTGGTCAAATCATTATGTCCACTAGCAGGCATGGGTGTAGACATACCTTTGCATTCGTGCATATTGAACTTCTTGAATAGGTCTTTGGTATACTTCGTTTGAGAGATAAATGTACCTTCCTTAGTTTGCTTGATTTGCAAACCGAGAAAGAATTTGAGTTCACTCATCATAGACATCTCAAACTTCTTTGACATAAGCTTTCCAAACTTTTCACTAAAAAGAGGGTTAGTAGAACCAAATATGATATCATCAACATAAATTTGGCATACAAATAATTCTCCATTAACTCTTTTAGTAAAAAGGGTAGAATCAATTTTTCCAATTTCAAAACCACTTGCAATAAGGAACTTAGTCAAACATTTATACCATGCTCTAGGAGCTTGTTTAAGACCGTAAAGTGCTTTGTGAAGTTTGTAAACATGATTAGGTTTCTTAGGATTGACAAAGCCGGGAGGTTGTTTGACATAAACTTCCTCCTCTATTTCACCATTTAGAAAAGCACTTTTAATATCCATTTGGTACAAGGTGATATTGTGGTGATTAGCAAAGGCAAGTAAGATGCGAATGGACTCAAGTCTAGCAACGGGAGCATATGTCTCACCATAGTCCATACCTTCGACTTGTGTGTATCCTTGGGCAACGAGACGTGCTTTGTTGCGAACCACTTGTCCATCTTCATCTTGCTTGTTGTGAAACACCCATTTGGTACCGATGATGTTGTGGTTGTTGTCGGGCTTCTCAACCAATGTCCAAACTTGGTTTCTCTCAAAGTTGTGTAGCTCTTCGTGCATAGCATTTATCCAATCCGGATCCTCCAATGCTTCTTCGACCTTCATAGGTTCAATGCTAGAGATGAATGAATAGTTTTCACAAAAGTTATCTAGACGAGTTTTTGAGCGAGTAATTCTCCCAGTTTGGATATCATTGTAGATCTGCTCGACGGGATGATCTTTGGCAATTCTTGCTCGAACTCGTGAAAGCTTTTGCTTGGGCCTTCGTTGAACTTCCTCTTCATCTTGTTCTTCTTGTTGTTGGCCTTCTTCATTGTTGGCGTTGTTGTTCTCTTGTCGTGGTGGAGAAGGAGGTTGTTGATGTTCGTCTTGACGTATTTCCTCGTTTTCTTCATCTTGGTGTGTCCCACTTGTGGATGCTTCCGTGTCGATTCTTGGTTCACCTTGTCGTGAGGTAGAAGCTTCCACTTGGACGGACGAGGTACTCTCCTTCACCTCCGTTGGACGAATTTTGCCAATCGACAAGTCTTGAATTGCTTCCGAAGGGTCTTTGTCTCCTACATCAATTGGCAATTGCTCTACTTGCGAGCCATTAGATTCATCAAACTTCACATCTACCGTTTCTTCAACCTTTCGGGTGAAATTGTTGTAGACACGGTAAGTGTGAGAGTTTGAGCCATAACCAAGTAGGAGACCTTCATGAGACTTAGGAGCAAACTTTGAACGATGATGCTTATCTAGAATGTAGTACTTTGAGCCAAATACTCGAATGTATCCAACTTGGGGTTTGTTACCGGTGAGGAGCTCGTATGCCGTCTTGCCGAGTAGCTTGTGAAGATACAAGTGATTTGTTACATGACAAGCCGTCTCAACCGCTTCTGCCAAGAAGTGCTTCGGCGTCTTGTACTCATCAAGCATCGTTCGCGCCATTTCGATGAGCGTCCGGTTCTTCCTCTCAACAACTCCATTTTGTTGAGGTGTGTACGTAGCCGAGAACTCATGTGAAATCCCTTCTTCATCAAGAAAGGTATCCACATTTGCGTTCTTGAACTCCGTTCCATTGTCGCTTCGAACCTTCTTGATCTTCACGTCAAACTGATTTTGGGCCTTTGTAGCGAAGTTTTTGAAGATCTTTTGGACCTGCGACTTATCATCAAGAAAGAACACCCACGTAAATCTTGAAAAATCATCAACTATGACTAGACCAAAAGAATTTCCACCGAGACTCTTGTAGGCATTGGGACCAAAGAGATCCATATGAAGTAGCTCAAGTGGCCTCCTTGTGGTCATGATGTTCTTCACGGGATGCCTTCCTCCAACCTGTTTACCTGCTTGACAAGCACTGCAAAGTCTATCCTTATCAAATATGACATCGTTAACTCCAAGGATATGATTTCCTTTAATAAGCTTGTCAAGGTTTCTCATGCCAACATGACCTAGTCGTCTATGCCACAACCAACCTTTTGAGGATTTAGCAATAAAGCAAGTTTTAGGTTGTGCCCTTTTTGAGAAATCAACAATATAAAGGTCACCTCTACGTATACCGGTAAAGACCATTTTATGATTATCTCGACAAAACACTTGGCAATCTACCTCAGTAAATAGGACATTCAATCCGAAATCAGCAAGTCTAGATACTGAAAGTAAGTTGTAGCCAAGGGATTCAACAAGCATGACATTTTGAATGGAGCTATCGTGTGAGATGGCCACCTTACCAAGACCAACCACCTTACCCTTTGAATTATCACCAAAGGTGACATATTTTCGAGGGCCGTCATTTTCAGCAAGCTCACGGAACATCTCTTCGTCTCCGGTCATATGATCGGTACATCCACTATCGAGAACCCATTCCTTTCCTCCTGACACATATCCTCGAAGATTTGCCATAAGACCAAAGTGTCTCATTGCATCATCAAGATCGAAGTCACTATCATCATTCTCATCGTAGTATCCATGTTCAACATGATCTTGTGACTCATCATTTCCTAGAGAAAGTGATTCATTAGATAAATGATCATCAAACTTGTCACTTTTATGAATTCTTATAGCTTCGGATATGATATTACTAATGATTCCAACATTTCCTTTAGCGTGCATGAGATTAGTAAGCTCACGTAGACAATCATCAAAACTAGGATCACTAGAGTTCATCTTACTCATGGCAATAGATTTATGGAGAATTTCATCCAAGTTTTTCAATGAGTAATCGGGGAATCGTTCCTCAAGAAATTTCCATATAGTATAGGCGCATTTGAGAGTGGGTAAACTAGCAATCAAGTATTTGGGCAATCCTCTAATGATGATCTCAACGGTTCTAAGATTGCGAATCATGTCAACATCTTCATCTAGAGTGGGATGCATAGGATCAACATGAGGAGCACAAGGACTAGCAATATACTTGTTCAAATGATATTGAGTGAAAATCACAAGCATCTCATTTTTCCATTCATGAAAATACTCTCCATCAAGAATAGGCACTCTATGTCTAAGACTCCCTAAAGTAGACACATCCATCTTCCTCCAAAGGTGATTAAACCAAGGAAATGGAGACCAAAGCTCTGTTACCACTTGTAGGATCTAGAAGTGGGTGTGTCTAGAGGGGGGGGGGTGATTAGACACTTAGTACTAAAGTTGCAGTTTTTAAGCCCTTTTGGTTTATGTGAAGTTTTAGGCACAATTTCAGCACATGCAATACATGTCAAGCAAGCATGCAAAGAGTATATGAGCAGCGGAATGTAAAGCATGCAACTTGCAAGAATGTAAAGGGAAGGGTTTGGAGAATTCAAACGCAATTGGAGACACGGATGTTTTTCCCGTGGTTCGGATAGGTGGTGCTATCCTACATCCACGTTGATGGAGACTTCAACCCACGAAGGGTAACGGTTGCGCGAGTCCACGGAGGGCTCCACCCACGAAGGGTCCATGAAGAAGCAACATTGTCTATCCCACCATGGCCATCGCCCACGAAGGACTTGCCTCACTAGCGGTAGATCTTCACGAAGTAGGCGATCTCCTTGCCCTTACAAACTCCTTGGTTCAACTCCACAATCTTGTCGGAGGCTCCCAAGTGTCACCTAGCCAATCTAGGAGACACCACTCTCCAAGAAGTAACAAATGGTGTGTTGATGATGAACTCCTTGCTCTTGTGCTTCAAATGATAGTCTCCCCAACACTCAACTCTCTCTCACAGGATTTGGATTTGGTGGAAAGAAGATTTGAGTGGAAAGCAACTTGGGAAAGGCTAGAGATCAAGATTCATATGGTAGGAATGGAATATCTTGGTCTCAACACATGAGTAGGTGGTTCTCTCTCAGAACATATGAGTTGGAAGTGTAGGTGTGTTCTGATGGCTCTCTCCATGAATGAAGAGAAGGTGGAGGGGTATATATAGCCTCCACTTAAAATCCAACCGTTACACACAATCTACCAATCTCGGTGGGACCGAATCAACAAACTCGGTCGGACCGAAACGGTAAACCTAGTGACCGTTAGAGATTTTCGGTGGGACTGACATGCAACTCGGTAGGACCGATATGGTTAGGGTTTGGGCATAACGTAATCTCGGTGAGACCGATTACACAAACTCGGTGAGACCGATTTGGTAATTAGCTAACCAGAGAGTTGGTCAGGCAAACTCGGTGGGACCGATTACTAAACTCGGTTAGACCGATTTTGGTAATGAGTTACCCAGAGAGTTTGCATTGTAATCTTGGTAGTACCGATTGCCTAAACTCGGTGAGACCGATTTTGACAATGGACATACACAGTGAGATTGCAATCCCATCTCGGTGAGACCAAGATCCCTATCGGTAGAACCGATTTGCTAGGGTTTGGCAGTGGCTTATGACATATGAAATTCGGTGGCGCCGGATAGAAAGAATCGGTAGGACCGAGTTTGGCTCGGGGTTTAGGTCATATGTGGAAGTGGGAAAGTAGCTGAGGGTTTTGGAGCATATCATCAAGCACATGGAGCAAAAGGCTCATTAAGCAACACCTCATCCCTCCTTGATAGTATTGGCTTTTCCTATGGACTCAATGTGATCTTGGATCACTAAAAATGTAAAATGAAGAGTCTTGAGCTTGAAGCTTTAGCCAATCCTTTGTCCTTAGCATCTTGAGGGTTCCACTTTTACCATCCATGCCATGCCACTACATTGTTGAACTTATCTGAAATATACTAGATAAAAGTATTAGTCCAACAAGAGATATGTTGACATTAATTACCAAAATCACCTGGAGGGCACTTGTGCTTTCACCGGCGCGGCCCGGTTCGGCCCCGGGGCGGGCCGGATCTGGGCCCCGGGTGGCGCGGCGAAGTGGGGCGCCGGCGGCGGTGACGTGGCGCGCTCCTGTTGGCCGGGAGCGGCCGCTGGGGGGAGGTGGCGCGACCCGATTGGTCGGAGTGATGTGGCCGGTGGACGCGTCCGGCCGGAGCGGACGTGTCCGGCTGTGCGGAGGAGCGGGGCTAGGGTTTCATCTGCGGAAATTCGAGGGGAGGGACTCATTTATAGGTAGAGGGAGCTAGGAGGCTCCAAATGGAATGCGGTTTTCGCCCACACGATCGTGATCGAACGACCGAGAGGATGGAAGTGACTTGGATGGGTTATTGGGCCACTTTGGAGGGGTGTTGGGCTGCACACAAAAGAGGCCTTTGCGGTTACCCGGTTAACCGTTGGAGTATCAAATGGCCTCCAAATGACCCGAAACTTGATAGACGGTCTACTGGTGCTATACCAAGGCCGCTTGGCAAACCTCGGTCCATTCCGAGATCGTTTAACATCCGCACACGAAAGGAGGTAAAAGGGGGCACCGGGTGACATAGGAGTGCCGGATTGCAAAACGGACAACGGGAAAAAAATGCTCGGATGCATAAAACAAACACGTATGCAAATGCGATGCACATGATGACATGATATGAAATGCAGATGATGACATGGCAAAATGCAACACGCGAGCACATGACATGGCAAGGACTGTGAATAACTGGCGGACACCTGGCGCATCGAATCCGGGACGTTACAGGTTGTAAACACACCTAACTAGCACACACCAGCTTAACTTTCCTCATGCCAAGAATCACCCAAGGCATCCCTCAAGAAAAACTCTAAAGCGGGGAGACTCCAATCCAGAATAGCATGGGATCAGAATTTTTATCACGTGCAATAACAAGGGGTGTCCCCCTCTCGACCTCAACTGGACACACCCATGCCCCCTAACCAAGTGGCATGCCTACCAGAGGCCTTTGGTATCTTCCACTATGGCCTCTCTGCATGTTGTGTGTAGGAAAGGGGTTAACAACTTACTGAAGTACCCTACCTATGGCAGGGACAAGTGGCAGCATGAATCAAGTATGGGGGTGATACGTCTCCAACGTATCTATAATTTTTTATTGTTCCATGCTGTTATATTATCAATCTTGGATGTCCTACAATCATTTATAGTCATTTGATATCAATTTTTGGTACTAACCTATTGACATAGTGTCAAGTGTCAGTTGCTGTTTTTTCCATGTTTTTTACATCGCAGAAAATCAATATTAGACGGAGTCCAAATGGCCCGAAACTTTACGGAGAATTTTTATGAGCCAAAAGGAACACAACGGGCCCTGGCTGCGCCTGGGGGTGCCCCAAGGGGGCACAACTCACCAGGGCGCTCCAGGAGGCCCAGGCGCGCCCTGGTGGGTTGTGCCCACCTCGAATGCCCCCGGACCGCCTCTTTGCTCTATAATACCCCAATATTCCAGAAACCCTAAGGGTATCGATGAAATATTCATCTAGCCACCGCAGAGTCCAGAACACCAGATCCTATCTAGACACCATCTCGGATGGGGTTCACCACCTCCATTGGTGCCTCTTCGATGATGCGTGAGTAGTTCTTTGTAGACCTTCAGGTTCGTATTTAGTAGCTAGATGGCTTTCTCTCTCTCTCTCTCTCACACGCACACACACACACAGGATTCTCAATACAATGGTCTCTTGGAGATCAATATGATGTAACTCTTTTGCGGTGTGTTTGTTGGGATCTGATGAACTCTGAGTTTATGATCAGATCTATCTTTTTATATCCATGAGAGTTATTTGAGTTTCTTTGATCTCTTATATGCATGATTGCTTATAGTCTCATATTTCTTCTCCGATATTTGGTTTTTGTTTGGCCAACTTGATTTATTTATCTTGCAATAGGAAGAGGTGCTTTGTAGTGGGTTCGATCTTACGGTGCTTGATCCCAGTGACATGAAGGGAAACGACAAGTATGTATCGTTGCTACTAAGGATAAAACGATGGGGTATATCTCTACTTAGATACATCTTGTCTACATCATGTCATCGTTCTTATTGCATTACTCCGTTTCTCCATGAACTTAATACACTAGATGCATGCTGGAGAGCGGTCGATGTGTGGAGTAATAGTAGTAGATGCAAGAAGGAGTCGGTCTACTGATCTTGGACGTGATGCCTATATAATGATCATTGCCTGGATATCGTCATAATTTTTGAAGTTCTATCAATTGCCCAGCAATAATTTGTTTACCCACGGTTTGCTATTTTTCTTGAGAGAAGCCACTAGTGAAACCTACGGCCCCGGGTCTTCTTTCTCATATATTTGCCTTTGCGATCTACTTTTCTCTTGCATTTATTTTTAGATCTATTAAACCAAAAATACAAAACTACCTTGCTGCAATTTTTCTTTCTTTGTTTTATTTGGCGTTCAATCTATCAATCTACTACAAAATTATCTCACGTCCGTTTGCCACTTCAGGCGCCGTACCCCGGAAGGGATTGACAACCCCTTTAACACGTCCGGTTGCGAGGATTTGTTATTTGTGTGCAGGGGTTGTTTATGTTGTGTTGCTTGGTTCTCCTACTGGTTGGATAACCTTGATTTCATATCCGAGGGAAATACCTACCGTCGATGTGTTGCATCATCCCTTCCTCTTTGGGGAAATACCGATGTAGCTTCAAGTGACATCAAAAGGAATTTCTGGCGCCGTTGCCGGGGAGGATCACGTCAAGATAGTCTTCGTCAACTCGCCAATTTCTGGCATCGTTGTTGGGAAGGATCTTCAACATATACCAGGTTCCTAATCAAAAATCTCATCTCCTAGCAATTTACATTATTTTCCATTTGCCTCTCACTTTCCTCTCCCCCACTTCACAAAATTTGTCGTTTTATTCGCCTCTCTTTTTTGTTCGCCGTTTTCTTGCCGGATCTGCTTTTGTGTGCAACCTTGTTTGTCGTTACTATGGATAATTCTGTTGGGGAACGTTGCAGAAAATAAAAAATTTCTACGGTTTCACCAAGATCTATCTATGAGTTCATCTAGCAACGAGTGATCGAAGTGCATCTACATACCTTTGTAGATCGAGAGCGGAAGCGTTCAAAGAACGGGGATGAGGGAGTCGTACTCGTCGTGATCCAAATCACCGGAGATCCTAGCGCCAAACGGATGGCACCTCCGCGTTCAACACACGTACGGTCAGCGTGAAGTCTCCTCCTTCTTGATCCAGCAAGGGGAAAGGAGAGGTTGATGAAGATCCAGCAGCACGACGGCGTGGTGGTGGATGCAGCAGTCACCGCAGCAGGGCTTCGCCGAGCTTCTGCGAGAGGGAGAGGTGTAGCAGGGGAGAGGGAGCCGCCAAGACTTCAGGGTGCGGCTGCCCTCCCTCCCCCCTTCATATAGGCCCCCTGGGGGGCGCCGGCCCTGGGAGATGGGATCTCCTGGGGGGCGGCGGCCAAGGGGGGTGGAGTGCCCCCCAAGGTAAGTGGGGCGCCCCCCACCCAAGGGTTTCCAACCCTACGTGCAGGGGGCCCAAGGGGGGGCGCACCAGCCCACTATGGGCTGGTTCCCCTCCCCACTTCAGCCCATGGGGCCCTCCGGGATGGATGGCCCCACCCGGTGGACCCCCGGGACCCATCCGGTGGTCCCGGTACAATACCGGTGACCCCCGAATTCTCCCGATGGCCGAAACTGCACTTCCTATATATAATTCTTTACATCCGGACCATTCTGGAACTCCTCGTGACGTCCGGGATCTCATCCGGGACACCGAACAACTTTCGGATTACTGCATACTCATCTCTATACAACCCTAGCGTCACCGAACCTTAAGTGTGTAGACCCTACGGGTTCGGGAGACACGCAGACATGACCAAGACAGCTCTCTAGCCAATAACCAATAGCGGGATCTGGATACCCATGTTGGCTCCCACATGCTCCTCGATGATCTCATCGGATGAACCACGATGTCAAGGATTCAATCAACCCCGTATACGATTCCCTTTGTCAATCGGTATTTTACTTGCCCGAGATTCGATCGTCGGTATCCCAATACCTCGTTCAATCTCGTTACCGGCAAGTCACTTTACTCGTACCGTAATGCATGATCCCGTGGTCAAACACTTTGATCACATTGAGCTCATTATGATGATGCATTACCGAGCGGGCCCAGAGATACCTCTCCGTCATACGGAGTGACAAATCCCAGTCTCGATCCTTGTCAACCTAACAGACACTTTCAGAGATACCCGTAGTACACCTTTATAGTCACCCAGTTACGTTGTGACGTTTGGTACACCCAAAGCACTCCTACGGTATCCGGGAGTTACACGATCTCATGGTCTAAGGAAAAGATACTTGACATTGGAAAAGCTCTAGCAAACAAACTATACGATCTTGTGCTATGCTTAGGATTGGGTCTTGTCCATCACATCATTCTCCTAATGATGTGATCTCGTTATCAATGACATCCAATGTCCATAGTTAGGAAACCATGACTATCTGTTGATCAACGAGCTAGTCAACTAGAGGCTTACTAGGGACATGTTGGTGTCTATGTATTCACACATGTATTACGATTTCCGGATAACACAATTGTAGCATGAATAAAAGACAATTATCAAGAACAAGGAAATATAATAATAATCCTTTTATTATTGCCTCTAGGGCATATTTCCAACAAATTCTTCCTCTATTGCTTGTACTCCCGAGAACGAGGTTCTCAACTTTAAACAAAGGTGAGGAGAAAATTTTAAAGATGCTTGGTATAGAATTTGCAATGATCATAATAGATCTATCCGTAAGCAATCTACCATTGTTCTTCTTCGCTGTTTTTATGTTGGCATCACCACTTGGTATAGATTCGTCCTTGATACGATTACCGGTGGAAATTTCTTGATGTGTCCCTCTCTTGATGGTTTTAATGCTATGTGAAATTTAGTAGGATCACCACCTCACATGATTAATGAAACAACTTTGACTCTTGAGCATGTTATGGAAAGACTAGATGCTACTGAGAAGAAAATGCTCACCGAAGATCATATGGAAATTATAGATAGAAAATTGCATAATGTTGCCACTAATATTGGGTCAAAAGCGGGAGATATTTTTAAGTTGTTAAAAGAGAAGGGTACCATAATCCATGAAAGAATAGAAGGAAGTCCATCTCGGATTGATAAATTAGAAGAAATCTTTAGTAATCTAAGCACGGCTTTTGCTTCTGCTAAAACTATCGAGAAAACTCCCGTAAAGAGTGGCAGATCCAAGAACAAGGGTGCAACTTCTAGTAATAGTAATAAAGGAGATCTTAAGATGATTAGTATTCACCCGGATTTTGTTGAAGTGATAAGAGATCCTTTTTGCAAGAGTGAAATCTTTCAATTTATTCCTAGGAGTATTGTTATTGAAGATCTTTATGCTAAATCTCTGAAGGATCCTAAGTGTTTGATTGAAGAGTTGGAGAAAGATGACAAAACTTAGATCCTTGCTTTATGCCTAGCTAAGGGCGTAAAACTATAGCGCTTGTTGGGAGGCAACCCAATGAATAAATTTTATTTTTGCTTTTTGCTTTATGTTCTTGAGTGTTAGCACAATTATGCTACTATTATGATTGTGTTTTTTAATGTTAATTAGTGTTTGTGCCAAGTAGAACCAATAGGATCTTTTTGGGTGATAGTTGTTTGACCTTGCTGAAAAAGACAGAAACTTTATGCTCACAAAAATAATAATTATTTTTTATCACAAAGAGATTTTGCCCTGATTCTTTTTGCAGAAGATTACTATACAAATTGCTCAGGCTGTCCTAATTTTTTCAGAATTTTTGGAGTTCCAGAAGTTTTCGAAATAGTCAAATTGCTACAGACTGTTCTGTTTTGACAGATTATGTTTTCTTTGTGTTGTGTACTTATTTTGATGGCTCTATGGTTTTCTTTGATGAGTTTTTGCCATAGAAAAGTTGGAATGCAATAGATATAATACAAAAACAAAATATGAATTGGTTTGATACAATACTTATAGTAGTGGTTTGCTTTCTTACACTAACGGATCTCACGGAAGTTTTGTTGAGTTTTGTGTGATTGAAGTTTTCAAGTTTTGGGTTATCTTATGATGAATGAAGGAATAAAGCATAGAAGAGTCTAAGCTTGGGGATGCCCCTGCATCCCAAGATATTATCCAAAGATGAGCAACCAACTAAGCTTGGGGATGCCCCCGAGTGGCATCCCCTCTTTCTTCTAACGACAAACGGTATTTTACTCGAAACTATATTTTTATTCATCACATGATATGTGTTTTGCTTGGAGCGTCTTGTATGATATGAATCTTTGCTTGTTTCATTTTGTGTTTTAAGTCATCAATCCTTGCTGGACACACCTATTTGAGAGAGCCAAAATTATGTCATGACTTGTTAGAATTGCTCTCTATGCTTCACTTAAATTTTTATGAGCAATGGACTTGCTCTAGTGCTTCACTTATATCTTTTTGAGCATAGTGTGCTTTAGTATTTTTGAAGAAATGCTCTCTTTCTTCACTTATATTTATTTGATAGTTAGTAAAATTTTCAAGAAATTCTCTCTTGCTTCACTTAAATTTTGAGAGAAAGAAAAAAATTATGCTCATGATCTTCACTTATATTTGTTTGAGCTTATGAAAAGCAACACATGAAAATTAGTACCAAAGTGATAGATATCCAAGAAGGATATAATAAAAACTTTCATGAATATCATTGGACGAAATAAACTTGATTCTTAGTAATAGTTTTGAGATGATGATGTGATATGTGAGTTGTGTTGATGAGTAATTATGCTTTAGTAAGAATATTGGTGTTAAGGTTTGTGATTCCCTATGCAAGCACGAAATTCAATAGTCATGCAACGAAATTATATCCTACTTGTGGTGCATTGTTCGGTGTTATTTATGCTTAATGCTTGCTTATGAGATTATTTGTTTCTTGGTTGGTCGCTTCTCTATCTTTTGCTTGCCTTCATTTTGCACTAAGTATGATCTCTACTTGTGCATCCAAAACCCTTAAACCAGTTTTGCCACATGAGTCCACCATATCTACCTATATGCGGTATTATTTTGCCATTCTAAGAAAATTTGTATGTGCCATCTCTAATTTTCAAAAAATAAACTTCTCTTTGTGTGTTTGTTTCGCTTGCGGAGCGGTGAGGGGTGGCTCATATTTTCCATGCAAGATGTGTTATTCTCAAGATGAGTGTTTATTCACATGTCATTGGACGAGATTAAGGTAAAGGTATTAGGGATGCCCAGTCCCGAAATGCAAAAATGAATTTACTTTATGTTGTCAAATAATAAATTCCTTGGAAAGTGTTGGTATGGAAGGCAACCGTGGATTCGGCTAGCCATGGAAAGTGAAAGTATGGTGCAAAAAGGAATACACTTTATTTTCTGTTTGGGAACCGCCTATGATATACCTAGCATGGAAAGTGCTGGGAACTCTAAGTCGTTTTCGTTGGTGGGATGGATACACCTCCCAAAATGTTTTTATCTCTAAGTTTTTTGCTTTGAGCTCTGGCACCTCTGCAAGTCCCTACTTCCCTCTGCGAAGGGCCTTTCTTTTACTTTATGCAATTTTTATTTTGAGTCTCCATCTTCTCTTATAAAAGCACCGTCGGGGGGAAATCGGCCTCCACGAGCACCTATGGGGACGGAGCCCCTTTTCGGTTCGGCGGGGGGCGGAGGTTGCACAAAGAGTAGATCGAGGCAACACACACACACACAACAATTTTACCCAGCTTCGGGCCGCACGGATGCGTAAAACCCTACTGCTGCTTGTCTGGTTGATTCGAGTTCTTGCTCTGGAGCGCAAGAAGCTACAGTAAGTTGGAGCTGGACGTAGACGAGGGTCTACTGGGTGTCCTCCTTTCCCTCCTCCCTCCTCCTACGTGCGCATGGGCCTCCTTTTATATGCTAAGGGGTTTCCCACAGGTAGCGACGCAGGTGAGGGCAAAAATGGCAAGGAACTGTGCGAACAGTGGCCGCACAGTGCTATCGCACCTAACTCTGACGGCGGGGGACAAAGGCATTAAAATGCCCGTCTGGATCGCCCGAACAGTGCCGAGGCGGACCGTTAGGGGCGCCTCCGCTTGCCACGGGGGCGACTCTGTCAACGTCGCATGCCACCGCGCGCGCCCCAGGTTGCGCGGCGCCCCGCCACGTGCCTCTGGGGAAGCTCCAGAGTGACGCGTGGGCAGGTGAGCTGGAGCGCATGCCTGAGGTGGTGGTTTGCCGCGGCAAGTGGCTTGCCGCGGTGGTTGTCTTGCCGCACCTGAGAGCTTGCCGCTCATCAGGCCTTGCCGGGGCGCGCGGCGCGCCACGGCGGGCTTCTCTTGGGGTGCCTTGGTTTGGCCGCCCCGGCGAGCTCCTCCCGCCGGGGCCTTGGTGCTTCGGCTTAATCGTCCCGGCAAGCTCCTCTTGCCGGGGCCTTGTCGCCTTGGCCCGGCAAGCTCCTCTTGCCGGACCTCGCCTTCTTGGCCCGGCAAGCTCCTCTTGCCGGGGCTTGGTCTTCTCGGCTCGATCACTTGGCCTTCGTCCGGCCCAGAAAGGGCCGTGGAGACTCTTGTCGCTCCCCTGGCAAGCCTTGCCGCGGGACGCTACTACTGCCCATGCACAAGTTCGGGGCACTAAGGTACCCCTACTTTAGTACACCGACAGGAGCCCCCGGGTCTGGGCCATACACGGTGCCGAGTGTTGTTGGGCCAGGCCCTAACAGTGCACGGGCACGCATGGCCTGGGTTGCGCTGCTCCTTAACTCTGTGCCCGTCGCGCCCTCCTCAAGTGGAGCGCGCTTATCGCAGCGTCGTGGGGGGCGAGGCGTGCGAGGCGTGCGTGACGTGGGTGGCGTGCGCGGGGCTTGAGGCCCGCAGGCATGCGTCACGTCGGGCACGATTCCTTTATTTGGAAAGGCGAAACGTATGCCCCCACTTTCAAGTGGGGGGGGGGGAAGACGTGGAGGCGCGGCTTGGTGAACGAACGGGGTCGAGGCGCGGCTTTCGGGGCGCCCGCCCCCACGATCACGGGGTGGGAAGAGGTCGCCTCATCTGTCGCCTCGGCCCTGCTCGCCCGCCACGCGTCCTCCATGCGCTTGGGGTTGCGGTGGTGGAGGCGGGAAACCGGGCCGACGCGGGTCGAAGTAGAGGGTCGGCCCCGTCGCCTGCCCTTCCTCTACTTTGATTGGTTGGGCGGGGTGGCCGAGCCCCCACTCCGCCCCTTTATAAGGAGCGGAAGGGGGTGATGAGGGTCCGCACTCCTTCCTTCTTCTCTTAGATCCCTGGTCCCCTCTGCCCAACTGTCATGGAGAAAGGGAACCCTGGTCCTTCTTCGGTGGCGGCAAGGGTTGCCGCCAGGCAGCGCGCCCCTCCTCCCCTTGCACCCGTGGTGACGGAGCCAACCGTAAGGGGAAGGGGGAGGGGGCGAGGTCGTGGACGAGGCCATGGACGGGGCCGAGGCGCTCGAGGCGGGCGGGGCGGCGCGCCGGCCTCGCCTCCGCCGGCGGCTCCGTTTCTCCCGGCGGTTCATCTCGGGGACGACCCCTGCGAGTTCATCATCAGGCTGCGCCGGGTGCCTCGCCGTCGCCTCCGCCTCCCGGCTCCCTTCGTGGACGTCCTGGAAGCGGAGCAACACGAGACGCTGAGATTGCGCATGAGGGGCTGTGGGATCAGTGGTACGCGAGTCCACATCGAATCCCGAGCCCCCGGCGTGATGTATCTTGGCCGAGGGTGGAAGTCGTTCGCCCGGATCCATAGCTTGACGGAGGGGTTCACCCTCCATTTTAAGCTGATGGAGGGTGATCTCCTCTCCGTCAAGGTCTTCGGGGACCTCGGCATCCGGGACCGGTGCTGCGTGGATAGCTCCTCCGACAGCGAAGGCTCCTCCTCGAGCGAGAGTGACAAGGAGGGGAGCGACAGCGACGACGAGGGGAGCGGTCGCCGGGATGACGGGTCCGACTAGGCGCCGGTCGCAGCTCCGTGTGGCACCGGCGACCCCCATCGTCCGCGTCACTGGCGCCGTGAACTCCCCGGGGTCGTCTCCTTGGGCGGCTGGCGTAGGGAGGCTGCGGAAGAGGAAGAGGGCGGGCGGCAAGGCCGCGGCCTCGTCTTCCAGCTTCGCCCCAGACGCCGTCACCACCCCTGCTCGCGGCGACGACCACCGGGGTCTTCTCTTCGGCCCGGCAAGCTCCTCTTGCCGGGGCTTCGTCTTCTCGGGCGGCCGGAGTGGCGAGGCTGCGGAAGAGGCCGGCGGCAAGGCCGTCAACTCGGAGTACGAGGGATAGGTTCCCTCGACAGCGTGTTGACGTCCCGCAGCCTCCTTTTCGAGCTCCGCTTCCGGCGTCGCCGTCTCCATCCGGCCTCTGGAGCCCCCGGGCGGAGCCCCGGATGCTCTCTTGGCGTCTTCTGCCACCCGTAGCTCGTCTAGGCGCCCCTTTTGCCCTTCTCGCCTCCTTGCCCTACCTCCTGAGGAGAGAGACAAGAAAGGGATTACGGGCACCTTATCTCTTTTTATCTTGTAAGCCCTCGGGCCTTAACTATGTTTAAATCTTGTAATCCCATCTTTCATGTTTTTCATTCTCTCTGAGCTGTACGTGAGTGGAATGTTTTTAATGAAAAGGGAGTGTTTGCCGGACCATTTGTCTCGTGGGTACATCCCGCGGCAAGGAGCGAACCCTTTGCATCGTTAAGATAGACACTTCCCCGCCCGGCAACGGACCCTGCCGTCTCTCCGCGCCCCTTGGCCCTCCTCACGCTCTTGGCGGAGGCAGGGAGAAGGCGGGTTCTGGCCCTTCGCTTCCTCCTCTTGCCGCCGCGGCTACTATCAGAAGAGGGCCCCGGGAACGCGCTCCGGGGTTTGTCGCTTAAGAGAGCACGGCAGCTTTTAGGAGGAAGCAAGGTTTTCGCATTCCGCAGCTCATGAGAGAATGCATGATAAGGGATGTAAAGACTTATCTGAGGTTGCAGCCCCCGGCAATTCTGGCTTGCCGGGGCGCGGGTGCTGGCTCGCCCTTCTCCCCTTCTTCGTCCTTGAGCGGCTCGGCAAGGGTATGCAATTCCTGCGAGCCAAAGGGAAAGGACGGGAAAAAGACGCGGACTCGACCTCTAAGTTAGGGGTTAGCGACTGTTAGGCACTATCAACCCTAACCAAGGACGAGACTCGACTCAGCATGCATGCTAAAACTTGGGGGCGCCAGCGCTTCATTGCTGCCAGGGTCTGCGCCTGGCTTTGTACAAAGGATTACATGCAACTGCGGCAAGACTTTTGTACAAAGAGTTGGTTGCCGGACGGGGTCCGACAACCACGCCTTACGGGTAAAACTTGCGAAGATGCTCAATGTTCCAGCGATTGCTCATCGGAGTACCATCTTCGGTCTCGAGGAGGACGGCGCCGGGCCTCATGACTCGTTTCACCCGGTAAGGGCCTTCCCACTTCGGCGTCAACTTGTTGTGTATCTTGGCCGACAGAATGCGCCGAAGAACAAGGTCGCCTTCCTCGAGGCTCCTGGCTTTAACTTTGCGGCTATGATAGCGACACAGAGCTTGCTGGTAGCCAGCGGATCGCACAGCAGCCTGGAGACGATCCTCCTCGAGGAGCAGTGCGTCATCTTCACGCGGCCGCTCTTGCTCATGCTCATCATAAGCGAGCACTCGAGGTGACCCGTATACGAGTTCCGTGGGGGTAACTGCTTCTGCTCCATAGACTAGAGCAAATGGTGTCTGGCCGGTGGCTCGATTTGGCGTCGTTCTGACCGACCAAAGAACCGCCGGCAGCTCCTCGATCCAGTTCCGTCCGCGCTTGAGCAGCCTGTCAAAACTTCTGGTCTTGAGCCCGCGCAGTACCTCGGCATTGGCCCTTTCCGCTTGACCGTTGCTCCGGGGATGAGCAACAGAAGCGAAGCAGACCTTGGTGCCGAGGTCTTGGGTGTACTGCATGAAAGCGTGGCTTGTGAACTGCGTACCGTTGTCGGTGATGATCCTGTTGGGGATCCCGAAGCGGCAAACAATCGACCTGAAGAATTTGATCGCGGACTGGGCTGTCACCTTCCTCACCGGTTCCACTTCTGGCCACTTTGTGAACTTGTCGATGGCAACGAACAAGTACTCAAAGCCCCCGACGGCTCGGGGGAAGGGGCCGAGGATATCGAGCCCCCAGACCGAGAAGGGCCAGGACAAAGGGATCGTCTGGAGAGCTTGAGCTGGCTGGTGTATCTTCTTGGAATGGAACTGGCACGCTTCACACTTGGTTACTTGTGCAGTTGCATCCTGGAGGGCTGTTGGCCAGAAGAAACCTTGCCGGAACGCTTTGCCGGCAAGTGCTCTGGCGCCAATGTGGTGTCCACATATGCCTCCGTGTATCTCCGCCAACAGCTCCTGCCCGTCTTCCCGGTGAATGCACTTCAATTTCACCCCATTGCGTCCTCTTCTGTACAGTGCGCCGTCGACGAACTGGTACATACTGGACTACCGGGCTACTCTTTCCGCTTCTTCTTGTTCTTCGGGAAGTTCTCCTGTCTGGAGGAAACGGACGATCTGCTGTGCCCACGTCGGAGCTTGTGGCTCGACGACGAGGACTAAAGGCATGTCGGCGGCTGCGGGAACATCAGCTTCTACGGCGAGGACTTGGGGCTCAGCCGGAGCTTGATGTTCCCCGGCAAGCTTGCCGGGGCATGGCTTGCTGGGAGCGCCCGCTTCGCCGGGACAAACCCTGGGGCTTGCCGGAGCGGGGGCAGCTCTTCAGCACTCTTGGCGTCGATCTTAGGGACTCTCTTGGCGGCGGCTTCGGGAAGCTCTGCCGGGAGATAGTCACCGGAGACCGATTTTCTCTTCTTGCTTGGCCCAGTCGATGGTGTCACGGATGGCTGAGTCAGCTTGAGCACAAAAGTCCCTGGTTCCACAAGTAGCTTTAGTGCGGCGCATTTTGACAGGCCGTCGGCGATGTCGTTCTCTGCTCTTGGAACGTATTCCATTTGCAGGCCGTCAAAGCGCTCTTCTAGCTTCCTCACTTCATCAACGTAAGCCTCCATCAACGGGCACTGGTAATCCTTGTTCACTTGGCGGACGACGAGCTGCGAGTCACCCCTGACAATGAGCTTCTTGATCCCAAGTTCCGCCGCGATCCTGAGACCGGCGAGCAAACCTTCATACTCTGCCGTATTGTTGGTTGCTTGCTCCTTGGGAAAGTGCATCTGGACGATGTACTTGAGGTGCTCTCCGGTGGGCGCGATGAGCAGCACGCCGGCACCCGCGCCTTCCAGCGAAAAGGCACCATCAAAGTACATCAGCCACTCTCTGGTTGCTTCCTTGCCGGGGATGCTTGTCTCTGGAATTTCTTCGTCCGGTGTCGGCGTCCACTCTGCTATGAACTCTGCCAATGCTCTACTCTGGATGGTCGATGTTCTCTCGAACTTGAGGCCAAAGCTTGACAGTTCTAGTGCCCACTCGACAATCCTGCCTGTTGCTTCGGGATTCTGCAGTATCCTCTTAAGCGGAAAGCGAGTGACCACTGTGATCTCGTGTGCTTGGAAGTAATGGCGCAGCTTCCTCGAGGCCATGAGGAGGCCGAAGAGCAATTTCTGCACACCAGAGCACCTCGACCTAGCCCCCTGCAGGAGGGAACTGACGAAGTAAACTGGGCGCTGCACCATCCTCTTCTTCTGCACTTCCCCTTGCGCTTGCGCGGATTCGCCTTTGCCGGGGCCAGAGCTTGTCGGGGAAGCCCCTGCCTGTCGTCGGACGCGCTTGCCGTGGTTGCTGGCTCATCATCAGCTTCCCTCTCTGCTACTAACGCAGCACTAACCACTTGATTGGTTGCCGCTAGGTAGAGCAGCAACTTCTCTTGCGGTCTAGGCGCGACAAGTATAGGAGCGGAGGACAGGTATTTCTTCAAGTCTTGCAGCGCAGCCTCCGCTTCCGGAGTCCATTTTACTGGACCTGCCTTTTTCAAGATTTTGAAAAATGGCAGGGCGCGTTCCGCAGACCTGGAAATAAACCTGCTGAGAGCCGCCACGCAGCCGGCAAGTCTTCGCACGTCCTTGACACGCGTTGGTGCTTCAATCTGCTCGATGGCCTTGATCTTGTCGGGGTTGGCTTCGATCCCACGCTGAGACACGAAGAACCCGAGAAGCTTGCCGGAGGGAACTCCGAACACGCACTTCTCGGGGTTGAGCTTGAGGCTGATCTTGCGCAAGTTCGCAAAGGTCTCTTCCAAGTCTTGAACCAAGGTTGCCTTGTCTCTGCTCTTGACCACAATGTCGTCCATGTAGGCCTCCACATTTTTGTGGATCTGTGGCTCGAAAGCAGTGTGGACAACCCTCGCAAACGTCGAGCCTGCGTTCTTCAGTCCAAAAGGCATCCGCACAAAACAGTACGTGCCGCATGGAGTGATGAACGCAGTCTTCTCTTCATCTTCTTTGGTCATGAAAATCTGGTGGTACCCGGAGTAGGCGTCAAGGAATGAAAGCAGACCACATCCGGCCGTGGAGTCAACAATCTGGTCGATGCGCGGCAAAGGAAATGGATCTTTAGGGCAGGCTCTGTTGACATCGGTGAAATCGATGCAAAGCCTCCACTTCCCGTTTGCTTTGCGCACGACAACAGGATTGGCCAACCACGTCGGATGGAGCACGCCTCGGACGAGGCCTACTGCTTCCAACTTCCTGATCTCCTCCGCGATAAACTCTTGGCGCTCCACCGCTTGTTTCCTGACATTTTGCTTGACGGGCCGCGCATGAGGACAGACGGCAAGGTGGTGCTCAATCACTTCCCTGGGAACGCCGGGGATGTCAGATGGTTGCCAGGCAAACACATCAACATTCGCCCGCAGGAAAGCAACGAGCGCGCTTTCCTATTTGGGGTCGAGAGTGGCACTGATGGTGAAGGTACCACCAGTGCCGTCCTCCTTGGCGGGCACCTTCTTGGTCGCTGGTGGAGCAGCCGTCGTCTTCTTGTGTTTACCGGCGGGGCTCGATGGTGCGTCCTCAACGGTAGCGCAGCGCTCCGAAGAGGCGCGCTCGCCGGAGTGGGCACCAGAGCATTCGCCGAGCTTGGCCTTCTTGCCGGGAGAGCTTAATGGCACGTCCTCGACGGCAGCGCAGCACTCCGAGGAGGCGCGCTCGCCGGAGTGGGCGCCAGGGCATTCGCCGGGCTTGGCCTTCTTGCCGGCGGGGCTCTATGGCACGTCCTCGACGGCAGCGCAGCACTCCGAAGAGGCGCGCTTGCCGGAGTGGGCGCCAGAGCACTTGCCGGGCTTGGTCTTCTTGCCGGCGGGGCTCGATGGCACGTCCTCGACGGCAGCGCAGCACTCCGAAGAGGCGCGCTTGCCGGAGTGGGCGCCAGAGCACTTGCCGGACTTCTTCTTCTTGCCGGCGGGGCTCGATGGCACGTCCTCGACGGCAGCGCAGCACCCCTACCTGGCGCGCCAAAGATGTCGGGGGGAAATCGGCCTCCACGAGCACCTATGGGGACGGAGCCCCTTTTCGGTTCGGCGGGGGGCGGAGGTTGCACAAAGAGCAGATCGAGGCGACACACACACACAACGATTTTACCCAGCTTCGGGCCGCACGGATGCGTAAAACCCTACTGCTGCTTGTCTGGTTGATTCGAGTTCTTGCTCTGGAGCGCAAGAAGCTACAGTAAGTTGGAGCTGGACGTAGACGAGGGTCTACTGGGTGTCCTCCTTTCCCTCCTCCCTCCTCCTACGTGCGCATGGGCCTCCTTTTATATGCTAAGGGGTTTCCCACAGGTAGCCACGCAGGTGAGGGCAAAAATGGCAAGGAACTGTGCGAACAGTGGCCGCACAGTGCTATCGCACCTAACTCTGACGGCGGGGGACAAAGGCATTAAATTCCCGTCTGGATCGCCCGAACAGTGCCGAGGCGGACCGTTAGGGGAGCCTCCGCTTGCCACGGGGGCGACTCTGTCAACGTCGCATGCCACCGCGCGCGCCCCAGGTTGCGCGGCGCCCCGCCACGTGCCTCTGGGGAAGCTCCAGAGTGACGCGTGGGCAGGTGAGCTGGAGCGCATGCCTGAGGTGGTGGTTTGCCGCGGCAAGTGGCTTGCCGCGGTGGTTGTCTTGCCGCACCTGAGAGCTTGCCGCTCGTCAGGCCTTGCCAGGGCGCGCGGCGCGCCACGGCGGGCTTCTCTTGGGGTTCCTTGGTTTGGCCGCCCCGGCGAGCTCCTCCCGCCGGGGCCTTGGTGCTTCGGCTTAATCGTCCCGACAAGCTCCTCTTGCCGGGGCCTTGTCGCCTTGGCCCGGCAAGCTCCTCTTGCCGGACCTCGCCTTCTTGGCCCGGCAAGCTCCTCTTGCCGGGGCTTGGTCTTCTCGGCTCGATCACTTGGCCTTCGTCCGGCCCAGAAAGGGCCGTGGAGACTCTTGTCGCTCCCCTGGCAAGCCTTGCCGCGGGACGCTACTACTGCCCGTGCACAAGTTCGGGGCACTAAGTACCCCTACTTTAGTACACCGACAAGCACCAACTAAGGAGGCAATATGATCGTACTTAAGTATTGGGTGTAGCTAATATTCGAGTGTGTTTCATGAATGGATCAATGGTTGAGCATGATGGGCTAGGGATAACTTATTTCAGCGTTGATATTTTGGAAGACATGGTTGCTTGTTGATATGATCGAGTATCTAAATCATTATGTCAAAACTAGACTATTGCTTTGAGCAACTAAAAGTCCAAATGTCCATGCTATAAAGAAAAGAAATATGATATGACATGTTAGGCAGCATTCCACATCAAAAAATTTGTTTTTATCACTTACCTACTCGAGGACGAGTAGGAGTTAATCTTGGGGATGCTGATACGTCTCCAACGTAACTATAATTTTTGATTGTTCCATGCTGTTATATTATCAATCTTGGATGTTTTACAATCATTTATAGTCATTTGATATCATTTTTGGTACTATCCTATTGACATAGTGCCAAATGCCGGTTGTTGTTTTTTCCATGTTTTTTACATCGCAGAAAATCAATATTAGACGGAGTCCAAATGCCCCGAAGCTTTATGGAGAATTTTTATGGGCCAGAAGGAACACAACGGGCCCTGGCTGCGCCTGGATGGTGCCCCGAGGGGGGCACAACCCACCAGGGCGCGCCAGGAGGCCCAGGCGCGCCCTGGTGGGTTGTGCCCACCTCGGGTGCCCCCGGACCGCCTCTTTGCTCTATAAATAACCCAATATTCCAAAGGGCATCGACGAAATATTCATCCAGCCGCCGCATAGTCCAGAACCACCAGATCCAATCTAGGCACCATCTCGAATGGGGGTCACCACCTCCATTGGTGCCTCTCCGATGATGCGTGAGTGTTTTTTGTAGACCTTCGGGGTCCATAGTTAGTAGCTAGATGGCTTTCTCTCTCTCGCTGGATTCTCAATACAATAGTGTCTTGGAGATCCATATGATGTAACTCTTTTGTGGTGTGTTTGTTGGGATATGATGAACTTTGAGTATATGATCAGATCTATCTTTTTATATCCATGAAAGTTATTTGAATTTCTTTGATCTCTTATATGCATGATTGCTTATAGCCTCGTATTTCTTCTCCGATATTTGGGTTTTGTTTGGCTAACTTGATCTATTTATCTTGCAATGGGAAGAGGTGCTTTGTAGTGGGTTCGATCTTACGGTGCTTGATCCCAGTGACAGAAAGGGAAACGACACGTATGTATCGTTGCTACTAAGGATAAAACAATGGGGTCTATCTCTACATAGATAGATCTTGTCTACGTCATGTCATCGTTGTTATTGCATTACTCCGTTTCTCCATGAACTTAATACACTAGCTGCATGCTGGATAGCGGTCGATGTGTGGAGTAATAGTAGTAGATGCAAGCAGGAGTCGGTCTACTAATCTTGGACGTGATGCCTATATAATGATCATTTCCTGGATATCGTCATAATTATTTGAAGTTCTATCAATTGCCCAACAGTAATTTGTTTACCCACCGTTTGCTATTTTTCTCGAGAGAAGCCTCTAGTGAAACATACGGCCCCCGTGTCTTCTTTCTCATATATTTGCCTTTGCGATCTACTTTTCTCTTGCATTTATTTTCTGATCTATTAAATAAAAAATACAGAAATACCTTGCTGCAATTTTTCTTTATTTATTCTATTTGGCGTTCGATCTATCAATCTACTATAAAATTATCTCGCGTCCGTTTGCCACTTCAGGCGCCGTACCCCGGAAGGGATTGACAACCCTTTTAACCCGTTGGGTTGCGAGGATTTGTTATCAGTGTGCATGGGCTGTTTACGTTGTGTTGCTTGGTTCTCTTACTAGTTCGATAACCTTGGTTACATATCTGAGGGAAATACCTACCGCTGTTGTGCTGCATCATCCCTTCCTCTTTGGGGAAATACCGACGTAGCTTCAAGCGACATCAGGGGGTTACCGGAACAAGACTCGATCTATGGTCGACTCAGGAGGTTTAAATTTCCTGAAGTGGTTAGCACAGTATATTATCATTAGCAGTACCAACAGGATCACAACCCAGCATGTCCCAACATGCCATCATCGGTCCGTCACAACAAGATTCTTATCTCATGGTCACTTTTACTAGTGACAGATTCTTTCCTGCAGGTTAGTCAGAACAGGCATAGGCATATGTGTCTCAAATGTTTCATGTTTAGGTGAAATCAAATACTGGAAAGGAACCACATATGCATGATCATTTATATGCAATTTCATATGAGGTAACATAACATGTTTCAAATATTCTAGCGAGCAATCATCATATCAAGTGTTCAAAATGCTTGCCTTGGGTGTATAGCAATGTTGATTCACTCCAAAATATTGCAAATATAACATAATTTCAATCAATGTAAAGTTGTTTGGAAATTTTTGAAAAAATACTAAAATAAAATAGATGAAAGTTTAAGAATGACAAAAAAAGAATCAATTCATTTGGGGTTGTGGTTAAAAAGTTAATGAGGCACTCAAAGTTAGGGTCAAATCTGATATTTAATTAAAACATAAAAATAAAGCATATTGGACGGAAATACGTGTTTCGGAAGAGAAAACATACTCAGAGGAATGCCCTTCCACTTAGTGACAGCTCGGGGTGGTTTGGGTCACTAACAGTGGGTCCCCCATGGTCCACTAGTCATGTTTGACCGGTTCATGTCGCACCACGCGCGGAGACAGGGAAGAGGGCGGCTACCGACAGCGATAGCCGGCGACCCACCGGAAGGTGAGCACATGGGCATGCTCAGTTGGTCGAGGCGATCCTCTGGGTACTCATCTTGGCCTTCGGGGTGGACGGAGTCGCCAGCGGCGAGCTCTCCCAAGAAGCTACAGCGGGGGCGAAATGGGGCTTTGGCGACGGTTGATCTCAGGTGAGATTGAGAGGTGGGATGGAGTCATGGGGTAAGACGAAGTTTTGGTGAAGAGAATGAAGCGGGGGAAGCTTTGGTGGCATCGGAATCATCAAGACAGTGGCAGTGGTCGTGGCTGCCTAAGGTGAGGGAGACGGCCACCTACGGTCGCTCGGTTGCTTGGGGTGGCTTCTAGAGAGGTGTGGAGGGTTGCCATGGAGTACAGAGAGCTCAGTTGCGCTTTTATAGGCGGGGAACGTCGGTCTGTGAGCTCGCTAAGATAGACACGGTGGCGATCGCCATTACTGAGGTAGAGAGGGTGGTTGAGGACGGTGGCCCGATACGTCTCCAACGTATCTATAATTTTTATTGTTTCATGATGTTTTATTATCATTCTTGGATGCTTTACAATCATATTATAGCAACCTTTTATCATTTTTTTGGACTAACTTATTGAAATAGTGCCCAGTGGCAGTTGTTTTTTTGCTTGTTTTTTACTTCGCAGAAAACCGATACCAAATGGAGTCCAAACGCAGCGAAAATTTTTGGAGAATTTTTCTGGGCCAGAAGACACATGATGGGCCAAAGAAGTACCATAGGGGTGCCTCGAGGGGAGCACAACCCACCTGGGCGCGCCTGGGGGGCCCAGGCGCGCCCTGGTGGGTTGTGCCCACCTTGGTGGCCTCCCGCACCGCCTCTTTGCTATGTAAATACCCCAATATTCCAAAAACCCTAGGGGAGTCAACAAAACACAATTCTAGCTGCCGCAAGTTCCAGAAATCACAGGACCAATCTAGACACCTCCCCAGGCGTGCCCTGGTGGGTTGTGCCCACCTCGGTGGCCTCCCGCACCGCCTCTTTGCTCTGTAAATACCCCAATATTCCAAAAACCCTAGGGGAGTCGACAAAACACAATTCTAGCCGCCGCAAGTTCCAGAAACCACAGGTCCAATCTAGACACCATCACAGAGGGGTTCATCATCCTCGTTGGTGCCTCTCTGATGATGCGTGAGTAGTTCATTGTAGACCTATGGGTCCGTAGTTAGTAGCTAGATGGCTTCCTTTCTATCTCTTTTGATTCTCAATACAATGGTCTCTTGGAGATCTATTTGATGTAACTCTTTTCGCGGTGTGTTTGTTGGGATCCTATGAACTTTGAGTTTATGATCAGATCTATGTTTTTATCCATGAAAGTTATTTGAGTCTTTTGATCTCTTATATGCATGATTACTTACACCTCACATTTCTTCTTCGAATCATTGGTTTAGTTAGGCCGACTAGATTCATTTTTCTTGCCATGGGAAGAGGTGCTTTGTGATGGGTTCGATCTTATGGTGCTCAATCCCAGTGACAGAATGGGAAATGACACGTATGTATCATTGCTATTAAGAATAACAAGATGGGGTCTATTCCTACATGAATAGATCTTGTCTACATCATGTCATCATTCTTATTGCATTACTCCGTTTCTCCATGAACTTAATACACTAGATGCATGCTGGATAGCGGTCGATGTGTGGAGTAATAGTAGTAGATGCAGGCAGGAGTCGGTCTACTAATCTTGGACGTGATGCCTATATAATGATCATTTCCTGGATATCTTCATGATTATTTGAAGTTCTATCAATTGCCCAACAGTAATTTGTTTACCCGTCATATGCTATTTTTCTCGAGAGAAGCCACTAGTGATATCTACGGCCCCCGGGTGTCTTCTTTATCATATTTGCCTTCAAGATCTATTTTTATTTGCTTTTATTTTCAGATCTATTAATACAAAATCCCCAAAATACCTTGCTGCAATTTATTGTTATTTATTTTATCTTGCGTTCCCGCGAGATCTATTTATCCAATCTAGTATAATTTTATCTATCATTTTACCCGGGAGGGATTGACAACCCCTCTTTTATGTTGGGTTGCAAGTATTTGTTCTTTGTGTGCAGGTAATATTTCCATAGTGTTGTGTGGTTCTCCTACTGGTTCAATAACCTTGGTCTCATCACTGAGGGAAATACCTACCATAGTTGTGCTGCATCATCCCTTCCTCTTTGGGGAAATACCAACGTAGTTGAAGCCGCATCAAAAGTAATTTCTGGCGCCGTTGCCGGGGAGACATCATCAACATCTACCAGGTTCCTAATCACAAATCTCTTCTCCTTGCAATTTATAATATTTGCCATTTTCCTCTCGTTTACATCTCCCCCACTTCACAAAAATTTGTCGTTTTATTCACCCTCTTTTTCATTCGTCGTTTTCTCGTCAGATCTGTTTTTGAGTGCAACCTTGTTGCGTAGTCACGATGACTCAAGAGAACACCAAGTTGTGTTATTTCTCCAATATCAACAACAATGATTTCATTAGCACTCTGATTGCTCCTCCCGCCACTAGTGCGGAGTCTTGTGACATTAATGCTGCTTTCTTGAATCTCGTTATGAAAGATCAATTTTCCGGTACTCTTAATGAGGATGACGCATCCAATCTTAACTCATTCGTGGAATTATGTGATATGCAAAAGAAAAAAGATGTGGACAATGATATTGTGAAGTTGAAATTATTCCCGTTTTCTTTGCGAGATCGTGCAAAAATTTGGTTTTCCTCTTTGCCTCGCAATAGTATTGATTATTGGGATAAGTGAAAAGATGCTTTTATTACTAAGTATTTTCCGTCCGCACGAACATGTTGCACAATCTTGGGAAAGAATGAAATTGATGCTAAGAGATTGTCCTACTCATAGTTTAAATCTTTGGATGATCATACAAAAAATTTATGCGGGATTGAATTTTGTTTCTAGAAATCTTTTAGATTCCGCCGCAGCTGGTACTTTTATGGAAATTACTTTGGGTGAAGCTACTAAATTGCTTGATAATATTATGGCAAATTATTCACAATGGCATACCGAAAGAGCTCCTACAAGTAAAAAGGTTAATTCGGTAGAAGAAATAAATTCTTTGAGTGAAAAAATTGATTCTATAATGAAGTTGGTTTCTAATAAAAATGCTCCTATTGATCTTAATGATGTGCCTGTGTCTACTTTTATTGAGCAAAATAGTGATGCCGTAGATGTGAATTTTGTTCCGCGAAACAATTTTAATAGCAATGCTTATAGAGGTAATTTTAATCCTAGGCCTTCTCCAGGAAATTCCTCTAATAATTATGGTAATTCCTATGGTAATCCTTCTTATAATAATAATACAAACACCTCTGATTTTGAGAATAATATTAAAGAATTTATCAATGCTCAAAAGAATTTTAATATTATGATAGAAGAAAAGTTGAGTAAGATTGATGATATGTTTAGAAGCATTGATAGAATTTCTCATGATGTAGAAAATCTCAAGATAAATTTTTTTTGCCTAAGGTTGAGGAATCAATTAAAGCGCTATATGTTTCTATGGATGAAAGTAAGAAAAGAACCGCTATGCTTAGAGCTAAAAGAGAATTAGAAAAAGCATTTTCTAGCGATTGCTTTCATAAAAATGATGAAGATCTTAAAATGATTGGTGTTTCTTCTATTGATTCCTTCTTTAGTAAAATTAAGATTGATGAAAAAGGGACTGAAGAAGAGTCAACTTTAGTTAGAAGACGTCCCGATAATTTGGAGGGTGAAAGTTTTGTTGACAAAATTGATAAAAGTGGGTTTGGAGAGGTCAAAACTTTAACCAGTGATGTGCCCACTCTTTTGGATTACAAATACTTTAATTATGATTATTGCTCTTTAATTGATTGTATTTCTTTGTTGCAATCCATGGTAAATTCACCCCATGCTTATGAACAAAATAAAGCTTTTACTAAACATAGTGTTGATGTTATGATGAAAGCCTTGGAAGAAAAGTTGGAATTAGAGATTTCAGTTACTAGAAAATTACATGATGAATGGTAACCTACCATCAGAGTCAAGATTAAAAATTATGAGTGTTTTGCTTTATGTGACTAGGGTGCTAGTGTTTCCACAATTCTGAAATCTTTATGTGGTGTGCTTGGGCTTACCGATATTGAAAAACGTTCTTTAAATTTGCACTTGGCGGATTCTACTATTAAAAAGCCTTCGGGAAGAATTAATGATGTTCTTATTCTTGCAAATAGGAATTATGTGCCCATATATTTTATTGTTCTTGATATTGATTGCAATCCGTCTTGTCCAATTATTCTTGTTAGACCGTTCTTATGTACTATTGGTGCCGTGATTGATATGAAAGAAGGCAATATTAAATTCAGATTTCCACTAAGAAAAGGAATGGAACACTTCCCTAGAACAAGAATTAAGCCACCATATGAATCAATCATGAGGGCATCTTATGGATCTAGAAATAAAGATGACAAAACTTAGATCTTTGCATTATGCCTAGCTAGGGGCATAAAACGATAGCGCTTGTTGGGAGGCAACCCAATGAATAAAATTTACTTTTGTCTTTTTCTTTCTGTTCTTGTGTTTGCAAACTTATGCTACTGTTATGATTGTGTTTTTATGTTTTATTTAGTGTTTGTGCCAAGCAAAGCCTTTGGGATCATGTTGGGTGATAGTTGATTTGATCTTGTTGAAAAAAATAAACTTTGTGCGCCAGTCGCAGAATTATTAGAATTCACAGAAGCCACGAGAAATTCTGAATTTTTAACACAACATTGATATACAAATTGCCTACGTTGTCCTAATTTTTCAGAATTTTTGGAGTTACAGAAGTATTCGAAGTTTTCAGATTGCTACAAACTGTTCTGTTTTTGACAGAATCTGTTTTCTTTGCCTTGTGTTCTTATTTTGATGAATCTATGGACTCTATCGGGGGGTATGAGACGTAGCAAAGTTGGAATACAGTAGATATAATGCAAAAATAAAATATGAATGGGTTTGCAACAATACTTAGAGTAGTGATTTGCTTTGTTATACTAACGGATCTCACAAAGGTTTTGTTGAGTTTTGTGTGATTAAAGTTTTCAAGTTTTGGGTGAGATCACGATGGATGAAGGAATAAGGAGTAAGAAGATCCTAAGCTTGGGGATGCCCATGGCATCCCAAGCTATTATCTAAAAGAGAATCAAGCAACTAAGTTTGGGGATGCCCAAGTGGCATCCCCTCTTTCTTTTAACGACCATCGGTATTTTACTTGGAACTATATTTTTATTCGTCACATATCATGAGTTTTGCTTGGAGCGTCTTGTATGATATGAGTCTTTGCTTTTTATTCTAAGTCAAGTATCCTTGCTGGACACACCTATTTGTGCGAGCCAAAATTATGCTATGATTTGCTAGAATTGCTCTCTTTGCTTCACTTAAATCTTTTCGAGCTATGGAATTGCTCTAGTGCTTCACTTATATTTTTTGAGCATGGTGTGCTTTAGTGTTTTTGAAGAAATTCTCTCATGCTTCACTTAGATTTATTTGAGAGTTAGTTAATTTTTCAAGAAATTCTCTCTTGCTTCACTTAAATTATTTTGAGAGAAGAAAAATTTTATGCTCATGTTCGTCACTTAGATTTGTTTGAGCTATCAAAAACAACATATTAAACTAGTCCCAAAGTGATAGATATTCAAGATGGATATAATAAGAACTTCCATGAAGATCATTGGACAAAATAAACTTGATTCCTTGTAATAGTTTTGCGATATGATGATATAATATGTGAGCCATGTTGATGAGTAATTATGCTTTAGTAAGAATATTGGTGTTAAGGTTTGTGATTCCCTATGCAAGCACGAAAGTCAATAGTTATGCAATGAAATTACATCCTACTTATGGTACATTATTCGGTGTTAGTTATGCTTAATGCTCGTTTATGATATTTTTTGTTTCTTGGTTGGATGTTTCTCAATCTTTTGCTAGCCTTCATTTGCACTAAGTATGATCACTACTTGTGCATCCAAAATCCTCAAAACCAGTTTTGCCATATGAGTCCACTATACCTACCTATATGCGGTATTCTTTTGTCGTTCTAAGCAAATTTGTATGTGCCATCTCTAATTTTCAAAATAAATTTCTCTATTGTGTGTCCGTACCACCCATGAAACGGTAGGGGGTGGCTGATATTTTTCCATGCTAGATGTGTTATTCTCAAGATGAGTGTTTATTCACTTGTCATTGCACGAGAGTACGACAAAGGTATTATGGATTCCCAGTCCCGAAATGAAAAATGAATTTACTTTATGTTGCCAAATAATAAATTCCTTGGAAAGTGTTGGTATAGACGGCTGATACGTCTCCAACGTATCTATAATTTTTGATTGCTCCATGCTATATTATCTATTGTTTTGGACCATATTGGGCTTTATTTTCCACTTTTATATTACTTTTGGGACTAAACTATTAACCGGAGGCCCAGCCCAGAATTGCTGTTTTTTTGCCTATTTCAGTGCTTCGAAGAAACGGAATATCAAACAGAGTCCAAATGGAATGAAACCTTCGGGAACGTGATTTTCTCACCGAATATGATCCAGGAGACTTGGACCCCACGTAAAGAAAGAAAGGAGGCGGCCACGAGGGTGGAGGGCGCGCCCCCTGCATTGTGGGCCCCCCTTTGCTCCACCGACGTACTCCTTCCTCCTATATATACCTACGTACCCCCAAACGATCAGAGACGGAGCCAAAAACGTAATTCCACCACCGCAACCTTCTGTACCCACGAGATCCCATCTTGGGGCCTGTTCCGGAGCTCCGCCGGAGGGGGCAACCACCACGGAGGGCTTCTACATCATCATAGCCCCTCCGATGAAGTGTGAGTAGTTTACCTTAGACCTCCGGGTCCATAGTTAGTAGCTAGATGGCTTCTTCTCTCTTTTTGGATCTCAATACAATGTTCTCCCCCTCTCTCGTGGAGATCTATTTGATGTAATCTATTTTTTGCGATGTGTTTGTTGAGACCGATGAATTGTGGGTTTATGATCAAGTCTATCTATGAACAATATTTGAATCTTCTCTGAATTCTTTTATGTATGATTGGTTATCTTTGCAAGTCTCTTTGAATTATCAGTTTGGTTTGGCCGACTAGATTGGTTTTTCTTGCAATGGGAGAAGTGCTTAGCTTTGGGTTCAATCTTGCGGTGTCCTTTCCCAGTGACAGCAGGGGCAGCAAGGCACGTATTGTATTGTTGCCATCGAGGATAACAAGATGGGATTTTTATCATATTGCATAAAACTATCCCTCTACATCATGTCATCTTGCTTAAGGTGTTACTCTGTTTTTAACTTAATACTCTAGATGCATGCTGGATAGCGGTCGATGAGTGGAGTAATAGTAGTAGATGCAGGCAGGAGTCGGTCTACTTGTCTCAGACGTGATGCCTATATACATGATCATACCTAGATATTCTCATAACTATGCTCAATTCTGTCAATTGCTCAACAGTAATTTGTTCATCCACCGTATACTTATGCTCTTGAGAGAAGCCACTAGTGAAATCTATGGCCCCCGGGTCTATTCTCATCATATCAATCTTCCATCACTTTATTAGTGCTTTGCTTTTTTACTTTGTCTTTTATTTTACTTTGCATCTTTATACCAAAAATACCAAAAATATTATCTATCATCTCTATCAGATCTCACTCTCGTAAGTGACCGTGAAGGGATTGACAACCCCTAATCGCGTTAGTTGCGTTGAGCTATTTGATTGTGTAGGTACGAGGGACTCGCGCATAGACTCCTACTGGATTGATACCTTGGTTCTCAAAAATTGAGGGAAATACTTACTCTACTCTGCTGCATCACCCTTTCCTCTTCAAGGAAATCCAACGCAGTGCTCAAGAGGTAGCAGGAAGATTTATGGCGCCATTGCCGGGGAGTCTATGCAAAAGTGAACATACCAAGTACCCATCACAATCCCTTATCTCTCGCATTACATTATTTGCCATTTGCCTCTCGTTTTCCTCTCCCCCACTTCACCCTTGCCGTTTTATTCGCCCTCTCTTTTCCGTTTGCCTTCTTCTCGCTTGCTTTTTGTTTGCTTGTGTGTTGGTTTGTTTGCTTGTCACGATGGCTCAAGATAATACCAAATTGTGTGACTTTACCAATACCAACAATAATGATTTCCTTAGCACTCCGATTGTTCCTCTTACCAATACTGAATCTTGTGAAATCAATACTGCTTTGTTGAATCTTGTTATGAAAGATCAATTCACCGGCCTTCCCAGTGAAGATGTCGCTACTCATATAAATAGCTTCGTTGATTTATGTGATATGCAAAAGAACAAAGATGTCGATAATGATATTGTTAAATTGAAGCTATTTCCTTTTTCACTTAGAGATCGTGCTAAAGCTTGGTTTTCTTCTTTGCCTAAAAATAGTATTGATTCTTGGAACAAGTGCAAAGATGTTTTTATCTCTAAGTATTTTCCTCCCGCTAAGATCATCTCTCTTAGAAACGACATTATGAATTTTAAGCAACTTGATCATGAACATGTTGCGCAAGCTTGGGAGAGAATGAAATTAATGATACGTAGTTGCCCTACTCATGGTTTGAATTTGTGGATGATTATACAAATTTTTTATGCCGGATTTAAATTTGCTTCTAGAAATCTTTTGGATTCAGCCGCGGGAGGCACTTTTATGGAAATCACTTTAGGAGATGCTACTAAACTCCTAGATAATGTTATGGTTAATTATTCTCAATGGCACACTGAAAGATCTACTAATAAAAAAGTGCATGCGATAGAAGAAATTCATGTTTTGAGTGGAAAGATGGATGAACTTATGAAATTATTTGCTACTAAGAGTGTTTCTTCTGATCCTAATGATATGCCTTTGTCTACCTTGATTGAGAATAATAATGAATCTATGGATGTGAATTTTGTTGGTAGGAATAATTTTGGTAACAACGCGTATAGAGGGAACTTTAATCCTAGGCCTTATCCTAGTAATCCTTCTAATAATTATGGAAATTCCTACAACAAATCTTATGGAAATTTTAATAAGATGCCCTCTGAATTTGAGACTAGTGTTAAAGAGTTTATGAATTCGCAAAAGAATTTCAATGCTTTGCTTGAAGAGAAATTACTTAAAGTTGATGATTTGGCTAGGAACGTTGATAGAATTTTTCTTGAGGTTGATTCTTTAAAGCTTAGATCTATTACTCCTAAGCATGATATCAATGAGTCTCTCAAAGCCGTGAGAATTTCCATTGATGAGTGCAAGGAAAGAACCGCTAGGATGTGTGCTATGAAAGATGCCTTTATTAAAGCGTGTTCTTCCAATTCCTATGAAAATAAAGATGAAGATCTAAAAGTTATTGATGTGTCTCCTATTAAACACTCCCTCCATTCCTCAATATAAGGTGTATTATTTTTTCAAAAAGTCAAACTTGTCTAACTTTGACCAAGCTTATAGACAAAAATATCAACTTCTAGACTACCAAATCATTATCACTCCCCATGAAATGTATTTTTATATTTTATATACTTAGTATTGTAAATATTTATATATTTTGCTATATAGTTGGTCAAACATAGGTTACGTTTCACTTTTTGAAAAACTAATACACCTTATATTTAGGAACGGAGGGAGTATTTGTTTTGCAATATGAATCTTGATAATTATGAGACTGAATATGATCCACCTTTACCTAGAAGGCGTTCCAAAAATTCAGAGTTTTTAGATCTTGATGATGAAATTGATAAAAGTGGGATTGAAAAGAATAAAACCCTAGATGTTGCTCAACCCAGTATTTTGGACTTCAAGAAATTTAATTATGAAAGTTGCTATTTAATTGATTGTATTTCCTTGGGATAATCCGTGCTAAATTCTCCTCATGCTTATAGTCAAAATAAAGCCTTTACCGAACATATCGTTGATGCCTTGATGCAATCTTATGAAGAAAAACTTGAGTTGAAAGTTTCTATCCCTAGAAAACTTTATGATGAATGGGAACCTACTATTAAAATTAAAATTAAAGATCATGAGTTTTATGCTTTGTGTGATTTGGGTGCTAGTGTTTCCACTATTCCCAAAACTTTGTGTGATTTGCTAGATTTCCGTGATTTTGATGATTGCTCTCTAAACTTGTATCTTGCGGATTCCACTATTAAGAAACCTATGGGAAGAATTAATGATGTTCTTATTTTTTCCAATAGGAATTATGTGCCCGTAGATTTTATCATTCTTGATATAGATTGCAATCCTTCATGCCCTATTATTCTTGATAGACCTTTCCTTAGAAAGGTTGGTGCAATTATTGATATGAAGGAAGGGAATATTAGATTCCAATTTCCATTAAAGAAAGGCATGGAACACTTCCCTAGAAATAAAATAAAATTACCATATGAATCTATCATGAGAGCCACTTATGGATTGCCCACCAAAGATGGCAATACCTAGATCTATCCTTGCTTTTATCCCTAGCTAGGGGCGTTAAACGATAGCGCTTGTTGGGAGACAACCCAATTTTATTTTTAGTTTTTTTTGCTTCTATTTATGAATAAATAACTCATATTTTGTTTAGATGTGGTTTTATGTTTTAATTAGTGTTTGTGCCAAGTTAAACCTATAGGATCTTCTTGGATGATAGTTATTTGATCTTGCTGTAATTTCCAGAAACTTTCTGTTCACGAAAACAATTGTTAAAAATCACCAGAACCTGATAAAATAGTGATTCCAATTTCTGCTGATAAATAAACAAATTGTCTAGGTCTTCCTATTTTGGTAGAGTTTTTAGAGTTCCATAAGTTTGAGTTAGTTACATATTACTACAGACTGTTCTGTTCTTGACAGATTCTGTTTTTCGTGTGGTGTATGCTTATTTTGATGAGTCTATGGCCAGTAAAATAGTTTATAAACCATAGAGAAGTTGTAATACAGTAGGTTTAATACCAATATAAATAAAGAATGAGTTCATTACATTATCTTGAAGCGGTCTTTTGTTTTCTTTCGCTAACAGAGCTCACGAGATTTCTGTTGAGTTTTGTGTTGTGAAGTTTTCAAGTTTTGGGTGAAATCTTTTGATGGATTATGGAACAAGGAGTGGCAAGAGCTTAAGATTGGGGATGCCCATGGCACCCCCAATATAATCCAAGGACACCAAAAAGTCAAATCTTGGGGATGCCCCGGAAGGCATCCCCTCTTTCGTCTACTTACATCGGTAATTTTACTTGGAGCTATATTTTTATTCACCACATGATATGTGTCTTGCTTGGAGCGTCTTGTATGATTTGAGTCTTTGTTTTCTAGTTTACCACAAACATCCTTGCTGTACACACCTTTTGAGAGAGCCATACATGAATTGGAATTTCATAGAATACTCTATGTGTTTCATTTATATCTTTTGAGCTATATAGTTTTGCTCTAGTGCTTCACTTATATCTTTTAGAGCACGGTGATGGATTTGTTTTATAGAAACTATTGATATCTCATGCTTCACTTAGATTATTTTGAGAGTCTTAAATAACATGGTAATTTCCTTAAAAATCTTAATATGCTTGGTATTCAAGATTTGTAAAACTTTCTTTTGAGTGCATTAAATACTAAGAAAATTTTGATGCTTGATAATTGTTTTGAGATATGTAGATGGTGATATTATAGTCATGCTAGTTGAGTAGTTGTGAATTTGAGAAATACTTGTGTTAAAGTTTGTGATTCCCGTAGCATGCACGTATGGTGAACCGTTATGTGATGAAGTCGGAGCATGATTTATTTATTGATTGTCTTCCTTATGAGTGGCGGTCGGGGACGAGCGATGGTCTTTTCCTACTAATCTATCCCCCTAGGAGCATGGGCGTAATACTTTGCTTTGATAACTTCTAGTTTTTTGCAATAAGTATATGAGTTCTTTATGACTAATGTTGAGTCCATGGATTATACGCATTTTTCCCATCCTTCCACCATTGCTAGCCTCTCTAATACCGCGCACTTTTCGCCGGTATCATACACCCACCATATACCTTCCTCAAAACAGCTACCATACCTACCTATCATGGCATTTCCATAGCCATTCCAAGATATATTGCCATGCAACTTTCCACCGTTCTGTTTATTATGACATGCTCCATCATTGTCATATTTCTAGCATGATCATGTATTTGACATAGTATTTGTGGCAAAGCCACCATTCATAATTCTTTCATACATGTCACTCTTGATTCATTGCATATGCCGGTACACCGTCGGAGGCATTCACATAGAGTCATATTTTGTTCTAAGTATCGAGTTGTAATTGTTGAGTTGTAAGAAAAATAAAAGTGTGATGACCATCATTTTTAGAGCATTGTCCCAAATGAGGAAAGGATGATGGAGACTATGATTCCCCCACAAGTCAGGATGAGACTCCCGACAAAAAAAAAGAGGCCATAAAAAAGGGGAAAAGGCCCAAATAAAAAATAAAAAATGAGAGAAAAAGAGAGAAGGGACAATGTTACTATCCTTTTACCACACTTGTGCTTCAAAGTAGCACCATGATCTTCATGATAGAGAGTCTCTCATTTTGTCACTTTCATATACTAGTGGGAATTTTTCATTATAGAACTTGGCTTGTATATTCCAATGATGGGCTTCCTCAAAATGCCCTAGGTCTTCGTGAGCAAGCGAGTTGGATGCACACCAACTTAGTTTCTTTTGTTGAGCTTTCATATACTTATAGCTCTAGTGCATCCGTTGCATGGCAATCCCTACTCACTCACATTGATATCTATTGATGGGCATCTCCATAGCCCTTGATACGCCTAGTTGATGTGAGACTATCTTCCCCTATTTTTGTCTTCTCCACAACCACCATTCTATTCCACATATAGTGCTATATCCATGGCTCACGCTCATATATTGCGTGAAGACTGAAAAAGTTTTGAGAATGTCAAAAGTATGAACAATTGCTTGGCTTGTCGTCAGGGTTGTGCATGATTTAAATACTTTGTGTGGTGAAGATAGAGCATAGCCAGACCATATGATTTTGTAGGGATAACTTTCTTTGGCCATGTTATTTCGAGAAGACATAATTGCTTTGTTAGTATGCTTGAAGTATTATTATTTTTATGTCAATATAAACTTTTGTCTTGAATCTTTCGTATCTGAATATTCATGCCACAATTAAGAAGAATTACATTAAAATTATGCCAAGTAGCACTCCGCATCAAAAATTCTTTTTTATCATTTACCTACTCGAGGACGAGCAGGAATTAAGCTTGGGGATGCCTGATATGTCTCCAACGTATCTATAATTTTTGATTGCTCCATGCTATATTATCTACTGTTTTGGACCATATTGGGCTTTATTTTCCACTTTTATATTACTTTTGGGACTAACCTATTAACCAGAGGCCCAGCCCAGAATTGCTGTTTTTTGCCTATTTCAGTGTTTCGAAGAAACGGAATATCAAACAGAGTCCAAACGGAATGAAACCTTCGGGAACATGATTTTCTCACCGAATATGATCTAGGAGACTTGGACCCCACATAAAGAAAGAAAGGAGGCGACCACGAGAGTGGAGGGCGCGCCCCCTGCCTCGTGGGCCCCCCTTTGCTCCACCGACGTACTCCTTCCTCCTATATATACCTACGTACCCCCAAACAATCAGAGACGGAGCCAAAAACATAATTCCACCGCCGCAACCTTCTGTACCCATGAGATCCCATCTTGGGGCCTGTTCCGGAGCTCCGCCGGAGGGGGCAACCACCACGGAGGGCTTCTACATCATCATAGCCCCTCCGATGAAGTGTGAGTAGTTTACCTCAGACCTTCGGGTCCATAGTTAGTAGCTAGATGGCTTCTTCTCTCTTTTTGGATCTCAATACAATGTTCTCCCCTCTCTCGTGGAGATCTATTTGATGTAATCTTTGCGGTGTGTTTGTTGAGACCGATGAATTGTGGGTTTATGATCAAGTCTATCTATGAACAATATTTGAATCTTCTCTGAATTCTTTTATGTATGATTGGTTATATTTGCAAGTCTCTTTGAATTATCAGTTTGGTTTGGCCTACTAGATTGATTTTTCTTGCAATGGGAGAAGTGCTTAGCTTCGGGTTCAATCTTGCGGTGTCCTTTCCCAGTGACAGCAGGGGCAGCAAGGCACATATTGTATTGTTGCCATCGAGGATAACAAGATGGGGTTTTTATCATATTGCATGAAACTATCCCTCTACATCATGTCATCTTGCTTAAGGTGTTACTCTGTTTTTAACTTAATACTCTAGATGCATGCTGGATAGCGGTCGATGAGTGGAGTAATAGTAGTAGATGCAGGCAGGAGTCGGTCTACTTGTCTCAGACGTGATGCCTATATACATGATCATACCTAGATATTCTCATAACTATGCTCAATTCTGTCAATTGCTCAACAGTAATTTGTTCACCCACCGTAGAATACTTATGCTCTTGAGAGAAGCCACTAGTGAAATCTATGGCCCCCGGGTCTATTCTCATCATATCAATCTTCCATCACTTTATTAGTGCTTTGCTTTTTTACTTTGCCTTTTATTTTACTTTGCATCCTTATACCAAAAATATTATCTATGATCTCTAGCAGATCTCACTCTCATAAGTGACTGTGAAGGGATTGACAACCCCTAATCGCGTTAGTTGCGTTGAGCTATTTGTTTTGTGTAGGTACGAGGGACTCGCGCGTAGCCTCCTACTGGATTGATACCTTGGTTCTCAAAAACTGAGGGAAATACTTACTCTACTCTGCTGCATCACCGTTTCCTCTTCAAGGAAATCCAACGCAGTGCTCAAGAGGTAGCAACGGCACCCGTGGATTCGGTTAGCCGTGGAATGTGAAAGTATGACGGAAAAAGGAATAAACTTTATTTTCTGTTTGGGAACCACCTATGATATATCTAGCATGGGAAGTATTGAGAACTACTCGATCGTTTTTGTTGATAGGAAAAGCATGCCACCCAAAATGTTTTTATCTCTATCTTTTTCGCTTTGAGCTCTGGCACCTCTACAAATCACTACTTCCCTCTGTGAAGGGCCTTTCTATTACTTTATGCAATTTTAATTTTATTTGAGTCTCCATCTTATCTTATAAAGCACCAACTAAGGGGCACTATCATCGTACTTGAGCATTGGGTGTAGCTAATATGCGAGTGTGTTTCATGAATGGATCAATGATTGAGCATAATGGGCTAGGGATAACTTGCTTTAGTGTTGATATTTTGAAAGACATGGTTGCTTGTTGATATGCTTGAGTATTGAAATCTTCATGTCAAAACTAGACTATTGCTTTGAATCTTATGGATCTGAACATTCATGAAACAATAAAGAAAATTACATGGATAAATATGTTAGGTAGCATTCCACATCAAAAATTCTGTTTTTATCATTTACCTACTCAAGGACGATCAGGAATTAAGCTTGGGGATGCTTGATATGTCTCCCACTTATCTATAATTTTTTATTGTTCCATGCTATTATATTACCTGTCTTTGGATGTTTTATATGCATTAATATGCTATTTTATATTATTTTTGGGACTAGCCTATTAACCTAGAGCCTAGTGTCAGTTCCTGTTTTTTCCCCTTGTTTTTGAGTTTCGCAGTAAAGGAATACCAAACGGAGTCCAAACGGAATGAAACCTTTGCGATGATTTTTCTTGGACCAGAAGACAACCAAGAGACTTGGAGATGAAGTCAGAGGATTCACGAGGTGGCCACAAGGACGGAGGGCGCGCCCAGGGGGTAGGGCGTGCCCCCACCCTTGTAGGACCCCCATGACACTCTTGACCTAATTATTTCGCCTATATATTCCCAAGTATCCCCAAACCACCAGAGGCATCCACGAAAACACTTTTCCACCACTGCAACCTTCTATAACCGTGAGATCCCATCTAGGGACCTTTTCCGGCACTCTGCCGGAGGGGGATTTGATCACGGAGGGCTTCTACATCAACTCTTTTGCCCTTCCGATGAAGCGTGAGTAGTTTACCACAGACCTATGGGTCCATAGCTAGTAGCTAGATGGCTTCTTCTCTCTCTCTCTCTCTTTCTCTCTCTCTCTCTCTGATTCTCAATACCGTGTTCTCCTCGATGTTCTTGGAGATCTATTTGATGTAATACTTTTTGGGGTGTGTTTGCCGAGATCCGATGAATTTTGGATTTATGATCAGCTTATCTATGAATATTATTTGAATCTTCTCTGAATTCTTTTATGCATGATTTGATATCTTTGTAATTCTCTTCGAACTATCGGTTTGGTTTGGCCAACTGGATTGGTTTTTCTTGCAATGGGAGAAGTGCTTAGCTTTGGGTTCAATCTTGCAGTGTCCTTTCCCAGTGTAGGGGCAGCAAGACACTGTCGGTGGGAAGCTGCCTCCACGAACACCTATGGGGACCGAGCCCCTTTCTGGTTCGGCGGGGAGCGGAGGCTGCATGAAGAGCGGATCAAGGCGATGCACACAAGGGGTTTACCCAGCTTCGGGCCGCACGGATGCGTAAAACCCTACTGCTGCTTTGGTGGATTGTATTGTGTTCTTGCTCGGGAGCGCAAGGTGCTACAGTACTCACGAGCCACTGGCGAGATGCTGCGTGAGCGTCCTCCTCCTCCTCCTACGTGCGCATGGGCCTCCTTTTATATGTCAAAGGGGTCACCGACAGGTGGCAACGTAGGTGAGGGCAAAAATGGCAAAGTGCTGTGTTGGGTACAGCTGCTTGTACAGTGCTGTCATACCTAACCCTGACGGCAGGGGACAAGGGCATTAACGAAAGTGCGTTATATCGACTAGAGGGGGGTGAATAGGCGATTTTTATGAAATTCTTCACTGAGGAATTTGCTTGTGAGGAAATTCCTTAGCGAAGAAATACTAGCAGCGGAATAAGTACTCAGAAGTAAACATAACAGATTACATGCATGGTCATCATGATGAAATGAAGACAAACACAGAGTACAGAAAGCGTATGCACAGGATAACTCTAGATGAAGACAAACAGACTGAAGAAATTGAACTGAGGAATTTGTGAAAGTCTTCAGTCAAAGTCTTCAAACACAGATATGAACAAACATACAACACAGTAATGAGGAAATGAAAGTGTTGAGGAAATGGAACCAGTAAGCTTGGTGAAGACAATGATTTGGTAGACCAGTTCCAACTGCTGTCTCAATTGTACGTCTGGTTGGAGCGGCTGAGTATTTAAACTCGAGGACACACAGTCCCGGACACCCAGTCGTGAGCACGCAGCTCGGGACACCAAGTCCTCACCGTATTCTCCTTGAGCTAAGAACACACAGTCCTCGCCCAATCACTCGTGGTAAGTCTTCAGGTGACTTCCAAACCTTCACAGACTTGGTCACTCTGCGATCCACAATTCCTCTTGGATGCTCTAGACCTTGACGCCTAACCGTCTGGAAGAAGCACAGTCTTCAAAGGTAACAAGCGTCGGATCCACGCAGGATCAATCTCTTCAGTGATGCTCAATCACTTTGGGTTTGTAGGTGTTTTGGGTTTGGGGTTTGGATTTTCCTCACTTGATGATTTTCGCTCAAAGTCCTCGGAGGATGGGTTGCTCTCAAATGACAAGTGTCAAGTTCACGCGGAGCAGCCAACCAGCTAGTGGTTGTAGGGGGCGGCTATTTATAGCCTAGGGAGCAGCCCGACATGATAAGACATAAATGCCCTTCAATGATATGACCGTTAGGTGGACAAGATATTTTAGGACAGCTGGCGCGTAGCACAGCAACGGTCGGAAATTTGGAGTACAAATTCCTCAGGGCTATCATGTTCCTCACTGTGTAGGCAATTCGCACTGGTGAATTCCTAACTCCTCAGTCAAAGCAAAGTCCTCAGTGACCAGAAGAACTGCGTCTCTGTCACTGAAGAAATTGACTGAACTGTATGAGATTTCCAATGGCTTCACTCGAAGGGATTGGTAGGTGTAGGATTTGAGTTGAGCATCACATGGAAATTTTCTCCTTAGTATTTCCTCGACCCCCTTTAACAGTACGGTGTTTCCTATGACTCAAGAAAGCGAAAAACGAAACTACGAAAATAAAAGTCTTCACGCTTCACGTTCCTAGAACGAATACCAAGTCTTCAAGGTCACACCAATTTCTTCACTTTCAAAGTCTTCAGAAAGTCTTCAGAATATCAAAGTCTTCAGTCGAAGAACTTCATTTTTAGGGGTCGACTTTTACTGTAAATATCAAACTCCTCATAGACTTATAGACATGTGTACACTCATAAACGCATTAGATACTTAACCTATAAGTCTTCAATACACCAAAATCACTAAGGGGCACTAGATGCACTTACAATCTCCCCCTTTTTGGTGATTGATGACAATATAGGTTAAGTTTTCAACGGGGATAAATATATGAAGTGTAGAAACTAATATTGAGGAATTTGATTGCAAGATATAGAAGAACTCCCCATGAAGATGTGCATAGTGAGGAATTTGCTTTTGAAGCAATGCACACTTGAAGAGTTGAATCATGGAGATCTCCCCCTATATCTTGTAATTCATACACGCATTTGATATATGATATGAAGAATTTGAAATGCATGATGAAATATGGTGCCTGATGCAATTCAGCATGCGTGCGATAACATTAATGAGGAATAAGCATGCAGAATAGCGCATCAAAAGTATCAGAGCTCAAGCATGTATCGAAGTATCAGAGCACCGAGCACCATAGGGTTTAAGATTACAACTCGATCCAATAAAGTTTCGGAAGAACGAGAGTTGCAACTTAAAAAAAATATGCCCTTATTATAGACCCGCTTGAAGACTAATTCAGATTTCTCCCCCTTTGTCAGCAATGACCAAAAGGATCGAAACTGAGGACTAACGGCCCTGAAGATATTCAAGTTGATGGAGGAGCGCCAGTGTTGTTGGGGTCAGTTGTTGAAGTAGGGCCCGCTGCAGTGTCGTCCAAATCTTCATTTTCATCAGTGTCGCATGATGAAGAATATGAACTGGCCACCAAAGAAGGAACCTTGACCTTCTTGAATTTCTTCGGCGGAGGTGCCGACCAGGCAAATTCTTCTTTGAGGCCCATGTTCTCCAAATCTTCAGCACTATATACTTGAGACAGAACAGCCCAGCTGCGGTTGAAGGTTTCATGAAGGTAGGAATGGTTTTTGTTCACTACATTATATGTGGCAGTCATGTTGTGAAGAATTGAACCAAACTGACGCTTGACCCATTTGTGATTGCGATCAACCTTTTGATGAAGACTGAGGAGTAACTCACGATCAGTCATCACCCTGGGTGTTGTGGCTTGAGGATTTTGCTTGGCAGTGTTAGCAGCAGAGTCATGTGTGGCAGAGTCATCATTGGTGGAATAAGAAGCAGCCTTGCGAAATTGACCATCCAATGGACGAATGCCTTCATCTATCACAGCAGTGGCCTTGCCCTTTTCATCAGCTGAGGGAAATGTCCTTTTGAGGACTTCAATAGGAGGCAAGTAGCTGCAGTGGTTGAGAGTTTCATCCTTGTAGTTGAGTGAAGACCTTGTCCTGATGAATCTCATAATCCAAGGTGCATAAGGCTTCAGCTCAAATGGTGACATAGCAATGTTGGCCAGAGTCCTCATGAAGAAATCATGGAAGTTTATGGGAACGCCATGTATGATGTTGAAAAGCATATTCTTCATGATGCCAACAATTTCTTCATCAGAAGAATCGTGCCCTTTGATGGGACTTATTGTCTTCGTCAGAATGCGATAGACAGTCCTAGGCACATACAGCAATTCCTTGACGAGGAATTTGGTACGAGGTGATTGCCCTGGCTTCAGAGGCTTCATGAGCACCTTCATATAGTGGTTTGACAGTTCAGGTTCATCATACACGCAACGCGCATCTTCAGTTGGTGGACTCAGAGAAAGGCAGCGAAGCAATTCAGATGCTGGGGCCTTGTAGTGAGTATTTTCAGTCATCCAGTCCAGAACCCATGAATTGACATCTTCAGAGTTGCCAGTGATGTGCAGTGTAGCATAGAACTGAAGAATGAGTTCTTCATTCCAATCGCATATATCTGTGCAGAAGTTGAGTAGCCCAGCGTCGTGAAGAACACTGAGGACTGGCGTGAAGCATGGCATAGACTCCATATCCACGTGAGGAATATGTGCATGGTCGAAGAGTTTGTCTTTGTTGAAAAGTACTGAGGAATAGAAATTTGCTTGGCTGGCTGTCCAGAAACGCCTCTTCCTTATGCGAGCAGAGTCATAAGGATTGTATTCAGTGAAGAATACATGCTCGCCATAGAAGTCTTCAGCCTTGAATTTCTGTTTCCTTGAGAATGGATCCTTTGGCCTTGGTAGAGGAGTGTCAGTGAGTTGCATCACAACCTCAGGAATCACAAGCTCAGGTTCTTCAGGCTGAGGAATTTCTGGTTCCTCCTCAGGTGCAGTCACCTTTTCAGTTTCAGCAGCAGTTTCTTCAGCACTAGTGGCTGGAATTCCTTCATTTACAGGTGCAGTAGGATGAGTTTCTTCAGAGCCCATTTGAACAGTTTGTGCAGGGGAGTGAGGAATTTGCTGCAGTGGGGTGAAGAGTGGGGAATTTGGATGCTGACTTTCCCAAAAGTCGTCATTCATTACTGGAGTTGTGCTTCCAATATCCACATCTTCATCATCAATTTCTTCAACACCAGCCTCTTCAGCATCAAACTGAGGCATTGGTGATGAGACTATTGGGGTTGAAGGGAGTGTATCCACTTCAATTTCTTCATCAATCTGCTCTGAGGAAGCAGCAGACTGAGTTTCTTCATCAGATCCACTTGGGATCGCATAATCTTCACCAAAAAGGAACAAGGTCCTTTGATGGCATGGAGGAGATAGGAATGGCATCAATAGGATTTGCAAATGAGCTTGTCATTAGCTTCATCTTCTTGGGAGCTGAAGATTCTGAAGCAGCTGATGCCTTCCTTTTCTTCACAGCAGCTCGCTCTGCAGCCTTGGTTTTCTTCACATCTAAAGCATAGGGAAGAATTGGAGTTGGAGTTGGTGCAGGTGGAGCTGAGGAATCTGGTTCATTTTCTTCAGGCACAACTGATGCAGTTGCCCTGATCTCTTCATTTTCTTCAGGCGCACCACTAGTGGATGCCCTGGCAATTTCGTCAGTGGCTGGAGCAGAGTCATCAGCCTTCGAGCTGGCATTTTCTTCAGCAGTCTGAACATTGTCAGCAGTGCTGGCATGTTCTTCAGTGGGTTGGACAGATGCTTCAGCTTGAGGAATTTGTGTTGAGGCTTTTCCCTTGGTGAAAGTATCAGTTAGCCTCACAAATCTGACCTTGGCTCCTTGCCAATCAGCATAGTACGAGTCAAAGTTGTCGCTGAGGGCTTTGATCTCAGCTTGCATCTTGACAAGTTCATCAGGAGACATCTTAACAACATTTTTCTTCAGTAACTTCTCTTTGCGGTACTGGGTCTTCTTGATCTCTCTGGCCCGATCATATTTCCACTTCTCCTCTTGGATGAAGTGAGTCATCATGTGACTTTGGCCAGGTGTCAGCTTGAAGTCAGGCATAGGAGTGTTGGGATCCTTGTGCCAAAGATCAATATAGTCTAGGATCGCCCTTGATTTCAAAAGCAGGGGCACAGGTGTGCCTTTGGCTTTAGCAGCCCTTTCTTGGCGGTCCCTGATGATTTCAGTGAGTTCTTCTTCATCAGCATCATCATCAGACGGAATAGAGAAGACCACTTGCTTCTTAGGACTTGGGCGAGTGCCGCGTCCAGCGGTAGCCTTTTTCTTCAGTAACGAGGGTCCAGCTGAGGATTTTGGTGCAGCTGAGGAACTAGCTGAGACACCAGAGGCAATAGAGATGCCAGTTGTCCTTTGGCATGATGCCAGATGCACAGGAGCTGAGGACTTTGTGGGAGCAGGAGCAGCATGAGGAATTTGCTTTGAAGATTTTGAAGATTCTGGCCGTGAGGGCGCAGCTGAGGAACTTGGCCATGAGGGCATTGAAGGTGAAGCACTTGGCTTATGAGCAGGCTTCTTCATCATTGATTTCTTTGGCTTGGCAGAAGCCTCAGTGGCAGCAGCAGCAGCAGATTCTTCATTGAATGTCCTCACTGCATCTCTTGCTTGCCTTTGCAGTTTTGCTTGGCGCTTGGCCCATTCTTGAGGAAATTCCTCACCTCTTCTGATGCTAGAGGGATCAGCTACTTGGCCAGGTGCCAATGGAGGGCGTTGACATGGAGGGTTTACTGCGAATTTATTCATGTACTTAGGAGTAACATATCTGTACTCCCTCCATTCTCTTGCCCATCTCCTTTCAATCTTATGTATGCGCACCTTGCGCTGATTTCTATCTTCTTCAGGAGGTGTGCAGTACCCAGCATAAATGTCCTCAGGGATTTCAAATGCAGTCATGACCTCTGGTCTCTTTCCTCCTTTCTGTGGCCTTTTACCTTCAGCCATTTTCTTCAGATGAGGAATTTGAACAATGGAATTCTCTGAAGACGTATGCAACTTTTCTTCGAGGAACGCTGCAAATGAGTTAAGTTGATGAGAACCTAAGGATTCAGCAGCGGACATGTGTACCTGTGAACAGAGTATAGTTGCGAGGAATTTGAAGAGGTCATATGCGTTCTCAGAGGGTTTTTCATAAAGAACAAGTTTTGAGGAATTTGACCAGATTCGTCTTGAGGAATTTCGCTAAGCTCCATATATATCTTAGGTTCCAGAGTTGTATAGATTGAGAATCCACACAATTGAGGAATCTTGAAGAAATTTAGACTTAAGGATATGAATCAAGGACAGAGAACAAGTGAGGTGTTTTGTGTGTGAGGATTTGAAGAATAAAAACACCTTTGAAGATTTTGTAGAAAAACTTCGAATCAAAAAGGGCAGTAAAAATAGCTTTTAATTACCCTGAATGAAGAACACGACGAACTGTGAGTTGGAACAGTGAAGTTCGTCAATGCAGATCTTCCACGCCCTAACTTGGCGGAGGAAGACGTCTACGGCGGCGGCGGAGGTGAAGATTTCCGCTGTCGGCGCGAGTACGTCAGCGACGAGGTCGAGGCAGTGAAGCTCTTCCTCACCGGCGACGATGGAGTAGTGGCGGTGCTAGGGTTTGGAAGCTCGAGCGGGGAAAGTGAGATCGAGCGGGGTAAAGAAGTGAGGATGGCGACGGAGGGGTATTTATAACCGCAGTGAAAAACTGCTCGTCCGAAGATTTAGGACGAACATGCCCCTGGCCGTTCTCCTTCACTTGACATGTGTCACCCACGTACTGTGTAGTGGAGATCGTGTAAGATCATGGGTGAGTAAAATAATCCATCGTGGGAAGTGGAACGGATTGAGCGGCAAAAATGAAAGTTTAGATAAGATCAGTTTTAACGTTTCGTTCGCAATTTCTTCAGCTGACAAGGACACAGTGAAGAATTTGAACGAGTTTCAAATAGAACGCACATGAAGAATTTGTGAATAGACTGGATTGAGTATAGCATAGAGGGGAAGGGTCTGATCACATTCACTTAGCAGAAAAGATTCAACTTGAAGAAAAAACTATAAGTGAATGCTGTAGAGGACATAAACTCATATAGATATATATAGCCAATGAAGAAAAACGACGGCAAAAATGAAGAATTTGTAAAGTTGAAGAATTTGAAAAATACTGAGGAATTTCAAAAATTTGAGGAAAAACTCAAATTGAGGATTTTCAACTTTTGTGGTGGCGTGACCCACCGTGTAAGAATGATGATTTCAGACACCGCGTACAATTGTCGTAGGGTTCTGAGAATCAAATTCTTCATTAATTTCTTCACACTTAGAGTGTTATTCTTCATTGATTGAAGAAAAACGTTTCTTCATGTGTTGCACATCTAAGTCATCAATTATGCATAAGTATTAGGATGAGTGCATTTTCAAAGTACATTCGAAGATTCTAAGATATTTAGCTCACACCGCAACTTGCTAAATCTCTTCTCATCCAAGGGCTTAGTGAAGATATCGGCTAGCTGTTCTTCAGTGTTCACATGCTCAATAGAAATGTCGCCCTTCAACACATGATCACGAAGAAAATGATGACGAATCTGAATGTGCTTTGTCTTCGAGTGCTGAACTGGGTTGTGAGCAATCTAGATGGCACTCTCATTGTCACAGAGGAGAGGCACATTCTTCACGTTGACTCCATAGTCCTTGAGTGTTTGCTTCATCCATAGTAGTTGAGCACAGCAAGAACCCGCAGCAATGTACTCAGCTTCAGCAGTAGACAGTGATACGCAGTTCTGTTTCTTCGAGGACCAACAGACCAAGGATCGTCCGAGGAAATGACAAGTACCAGATGTTGACTTGCGATCCACACGGTCACCAGCATAGTCAGAATCAGAATATCCAATGAGGTCAAAGTCTGAGCCCTTGGGGTACCATAATCCTAGTGTTGGTGTGTGAGCTAGATATCGAAGAATATGCTTCACAGCCGTATGGTGTGATTCCTTCGGTGCAGCTTGAAATCGTGCACACATGCAAACACTAAGCATTATATCTGGCCTAGATGCACATAAGTACAATAAAGAGGCAATCATGGAGCGGTATACCTTGTGATCGAAGTCAGTACCATTTTCATCAGTGCATAGATGACCATTTGTGGGCATAGGAATTTTGAGACCTTTGCAATCTTGCATGCCGAATTTCTTCAGGACATCCTTGAGGTACTTCTCCTGAGATATGAATATCCCATTGTGCTGTTGACGAATTTGTAGACCTAAGAAGAATTTTAATTCTCCCATCATAGACATTTGATATTCTTCACTCATCATATAGGCAAATTCATCACTATAACGTTGGTCAGTACAGCCAAAGATGATATCATCAACATATATTTGGCACACAAACAGTTCACCATCATATGATTTAGTAAAAAGAGTGGGATCGAGTGAACCGGGTGTGAAGCCTTTCTTCATGAAGAATTCCTTCAATGTGTCATACCACGCCCGTGGGGCCTGCTTGAGGCCATAGAGGGCCTTGTTAAGTCTGAAGACTTTGTCAGGATGCTTTGGATATTCAAAACCTGGGGGTTGAGCAACATATACTTCTTCCTCAATCTTACCATTGGGGAATGCACTTTTCACATCCATTTGGTATAAGATGATATCATGATGGTTAGCATAAGCAAGTAATATGCGAATAGCTTCAAGTCTAGCAACAGGTGCAAAAGTTTCATCGAAATCAATTCCTTCAACCTGTGTGTAGCCTTGAGCTACTAGTCGTGCCTTATTCCTCACCACAACACCATTTTCATCTTTCTTGTTGCGGTAGATCCACTTTGTACCAATGATGTTATGCTTGCGAGGATCGGGACGATTGACCAGTTCCCATACGTTGTTGAGCTTGAACTGATGTAATTCTTCTTGCATGGCTTGAATCCACTCAGGCTCCAGAAATGCTTCATCTACCTTAGTGGGCTCTGTGATAGAGACAAAAGCAAAGTGCCCACAAAAGTTAGATAGATGTGAAGATTTTGAGAGTGTGAGAGGACCTGGTGCTCTAATGTCATCGATGATCTTCTCCACTTGCACTTCTTTTGCAACGCGAGGGTGAGTTGGTTGCCGCTGAGGAATTTGATCAGCATTTTCTTCAGCATCGATTTCCTCAGCATTTTCTTCAGGTGCATCAGCTCGACGTTCTTCACGTTCTGGAACGAATTCTTCAGCAGATTCTTCAGTAGGAATGATATCTTCAGTAGCCTTGTGCTTAATTGATTCCTCAGGTGCTGGTTCATCTAACACAGAAGGTAGGTGCTCTCTTTGCGAGCCATTAGTTTCATCGAACCGCACATCTACAGTTTCAACAATCTTGTGAAGAACATTGTTGAAGACTCTGTAGGTGTGCGAGTCCTTTCCGTAACCAAGCATGAAACCTTCATGTGCTTTCAGTGCAAATTTAGAGTTGTGATGAGGATCTCTAATCCAGCATTTAGAACCGAAGACTTTGAAATAACTCACATTGGGTTTCTTGTCAGTGAGGAGTTCATAGGCAGTCTTCTTGAAGAATTTGTGAAGATATACTCTGTTGATGATATGGCACGCAGTATCAATTGCATCAACCCAGAACCGACGAGGGGTTTTGTACTCATCGAGCATAGTGCGAGCCATCTCAGCAAGAGTCATGTTCTTGCGCTCCACGATGCCATTCTGTTGAGGAGTATAAGGAGCAGATAATTCATGAGTAATACCAAGTTCATCAAGATAGTCATCGAGACCCGAATTCTTGAACTCAGTGCCATTGTCACTTCTGATGTGCTTGATCTTCACACCAAAGTTAGTTGAAGCCCTCGAGGAAAATCGTTTGAAGACTTCCTGCACTTCAGTTTTGTAAGAGACAAGGTGTACCCATGTGTAACGAGAGTAATCATCAACAATAACAAAACCATATTGAGATGCTTCATGTGTGATGCTGATAAGGGAGCATCCATCAACAGATTCTTGTCACCGGTCATGTGATTTGTACATCCACTATCAAGTACCCATTCAGTGGCTTTGGGTTGATCATCCTGCAGATGAATTAGTGCAACTTACGAACCTCATATACTTCAGTGAAGAATATGATATCACAATTCATCAGATCAATTTCATCAAGCAGTAGAACCGATAAAACAGAGGGAGGACGTGTGAAATGAAAGTTCATTTCATCATGGTTAGCCTGCGTCCTTTCAGGCATTTTTGTCAGGTCCCCAGCAAATTCTTCAGATGTTACAGCACATCTGGAGACCTGACCCTGCAGAAGAGATTAGTTCTTTTTCTTCACCACCCACATCTGAAGGGGTGGCAAAGAGTTCATCACTCTGTGAGCTTCATATGAGAATGGTGGCAAAGCAGTCAAACCATTTCGTTTCACGTAAGAGGGGTTAGGGTAAGCATATGCATAAGCAGAGAAGTTCTTCGAGGACTTATGAACATAATAATTTGAAGAATAATGCTCATATTCATAGCCCTTGACTCTTCCCTGCGAAACAGAGTTGTTAGCACGATGATGTTCATATGAGGACTTTGATCCATGTGAGGAATTTGATCCTCTTGAGGAATTTGGTCTGTATGAGGACTTGGATCCATATGAAGAATTTGGTCCACATGAGGAATTTGATCTGGGGTTCCTTTTCTTCACAGGTGGTGTCATGAGGACATTCACCTGAAGACTTTCAAGGCAACTTTTGGGAACCCAGATTTTCTTCATAGGAGAACCTTTCCTGCAGTTAGTGCCAACATATCTAGCAAATACTTCACCATTCTGATTTTTGAACAGTTTATAGTTGGAGTCAAATGACTCATCAGAAGAATGAGAAGATTCACATGTATAGCCAGATAAATCAGATGGATCAACTGGAGGTCCCTTTGCAGCAACCCATGAGGTTTTGGGGTACTGCTCAGGCTTCCAATAAGTACCATCCGCATTGAGTTTCCTCTCAAAGGCAATACCCTCTTTCCTAGGGTTCCTGTTGAGGATCTGCTTTTTAAGCACATCACAAAGAGCCTGATGCCCTTTGAGGCTTTTGTACATGCCTGTCATGTACAATTCCTTCAGCCCTGCATCGTCAGTGATACTAGCAATGTCCTCAGATGAGGAATTAGTGATAGCATAGATAGGTGAAGAATTTGTAACATTTGAAGCATTTGAACATTCAGGTGAAGAATTAGCAGATTCTCGTTCAATGCATTTTAAACATGGAGGAGTAAATTCTTCCTGAGCAGCGCTGATTTGTTGAGCAAGTAATGAATCGCGCTTCTGAAGATCCTCATAACTCGCTCTTATCTTCTCAAAATCAGACATGAGAGAGTTATGCTGATCTTGAAGGGAGTCATACTTAGAATGAAGTCTCTGAAGACTTTCAGCCAAGGCTTGTGACTGATCCATTTCTTCACCCAACATATCATTGCTCTTACTAAGCATATCATTAGCATTTTTCAAAGCTCTTTGTTGTTTAGCAGCAAGGGAAGCAAGTTTGACATAACTAGGTCCAAATTCATCATCAGATTCTTCATCACTAGACTCAGATAGGTAGCATTCAGTTACCTGTTTACCATCTGCCATGAGGCATGGTGAGGAGGAGGATGATTCTGGTTCGAATGTCATCGATTTGAGCGATTCCTTGAAATCCTCAAACCAAGGATCATGACGGGTTCGATGGCCTTCATAGACATCAGAGAGACGGTCCCAGACAAGCTTCGCCTGATCGAGATGCATGATATTTCCGAACTGGTTTCGAGACAGACTGGAGCAGATGACGGCCTTCGCTGTGAGGTTAGGTTGAGTGTACTTGCGAATGTCATCAGCTTCCGCCATCTTGCACAGATCGGTCAGCCCAATCTCAGTGACGGTCCATAGCTCGCTGTCCATCACCATGAGACGCTTCTTCATCATAGCCTTCCATTTGGGATACTCATGACCGTCAAAGATTGGGCACGACACTTTCTTCATATATGCGGTCGACATAACTAAAACTCCAGGCGGTTAAACCAAAATCACACAGAACAAGGGAGTACCTTGCTCTGATACCAATTGAAAGTGCGTTATATCGAGTAGAGGGGGGGTGAATAGGCGATTTTTATGAAATTCTTCACTGAGGAATTTGCTTGTGAGGAAATTCCTTAGCGAAGAAATACTAGCAGCGGAATAAGTACTCAGAAGTAAACATAACAGATTACATGCATGGTCATCATGATGAAATGAAGACAAACACAGAGTACAGAAAGCGTAGGCACAGGATAACTCTAGATGAAGACAAACAGACTGAAGAAATTGAACTGAGGAATTTGTGAAAGTCTTCAGACAAAGTCTTCAAACACAGATATGAACAAACATACAACACAGTAATGAGGAAATGAAAGTGTTGAGGAAATGGAACCAGTAAGCTTGGTGAAGACAATGATTTGGTAGACCAGTTCCAACTGCTGTCTCAGTTGTACGTCTGGTTGGAGCGGCTGAGTATTTAAACTCGAGGACACACAGTCCCGGACACCCAGTCCTGAGCACGCAGCTCGGGACACCAAGTCCTCACCGTATTCTCCTTGAGCTAAGAACACACAGTCCTCGCCCAATCACTCGTGGTAAGTCTTCAGGTGACTTCCAAACCTTCACAGACTTGGTCACTCGGCGATCCACAATTCCTCTTGGATGCTCTAGACCTTGACGCCTAACCGTCTGGAAGAAGCACAGTCTTCAAAGGTAACAAGCGTCTGATCCACGCAGGATCAATCTCTTCAGTGATGCTCAATCACTTTGGGTTTGTAGGTGTTTTGGGTTTGGGGTTTGGATTTTCCTCACTTGATGATTTTCTCTAAAAGTCCTCGGAGGATGGGTTGCTCTCAAATGACAAGTGTCAAGTTCACGCCGAGCAGCCAACCAGCTAGTGGTTGTAGGGGGCGGCTATTTATAGCCTAGGGAGCAGCCCGACATGATAAGACATAAATGCCCTTCAATGATATGACCGTTAGGTGGACAAGATATTTTAGGACAGCTGGCGCGTAGCACAGCAACGGTCGGAAATTTGGAGTACAAATTCCTCAGGGCTATCATGTTCCTCACTGTGTAGGCAATTCGCACTGGCGAATTCCTAATTCCTCAGTCAGAGCAAAGTCCTCAGTGACCAGAAGAACTGCGTCTCTGTCACTGAAGAAATTGACTGAACTGTATGAGATTTCCAATGGCTTCACTCGAAGGGATTGGTAGGTGTAGGATTTGAGTTGAGCATCACATGGAAATTTTCTCCTTAGTATTTCCTCGACCCCCTTTAACAGTACGGTGTTTCCTATGACTCAAGAAAGCGAAAAACAAAACTACGAAAACAAAAGTCTTCACGCTTCACGTTCCTAGAACGAATACCAAGTCTTCAAGGTCACACCAATTTCTTCACTTTCAAAGTCTTCAGAAAGTCTTCAGAAAGTCTTCAGAATATCAAAGTTCAGTTGAAGAACTTCATTTTTAGGGGTCGACTCTTACTGTAAATATCAAACTCCTCATAGACTTATAGACCTGTGTACACTCATAAACGCATTAGATACTTAACCTATAAGTCTTCAATACACCAAAATCACTAAGGGGCACTAGATGCACTTACAATTAAATACCCGTCTGTGTCGCCCCAAACAGTGTGAAAAGTGGCCGTCAGGGGCGCCACTGTTTGCCACGATGGCTATCTTGTCAGCGTCGCTTCGCCACCGCATGCCCCTGGTTGCACAGCTTCTCGCCACGTATTCTGGAATGATCCCAGAGCGACACGTTGGTGGATGAGCTGGAGCACGGGCAGTGGAGTAGTAGCTTGTCGCGGCAAGCGCCTTGCCGCGGTCGTCCCGGCAAGCTCCTCTTGCAGGGGCCTTGTCTCCTTGAGTGGCTCCTCCGGCAAGCTCCTCTTGCCGGGGCCTTTGTGCTTCGGGCGGCCATCCCGGCAAACTCCTCTTGCCGGGGCCCTCCTCGCGAGCCCCTCTTGTCGGGGCTCGGTGCCTTAAATGGCCTTCCCGACAAGCCCCTCTTGTCGGGACCTTGTCTTCTTGGCTTGAATACTTTGTTCTTGAATGGCTCCAAAGGAACCATGATGATCTTTGGTGGTCACCTGGCAAGCCCTGCCGCGGGGTGCTACAACTGCCCGTGCACAAGTTCGGGGTACTAAGGTACCCCTACTTTAGTACACCGACAGACACGTATTGCATTGTTGCCATCGAGGATAAAAAGATGGGGTTTTCATCATATTGCTTGAGTTAATTCCTCTACATCATGTCATCTTACTTAATGCGTTACTCCGTTCTTTATGAACTTTATACTCTAGATGCATGCTGGATAGCGGTCGATGTGTGGAGTAATAGTAGTAGATGCAGAATCGTTTAGGTCTACTTGACACATACGTGTTGCCTATATTCATAATCATTGCCTTAAATATCATCATAACTTTGCGCTTTTTCTATCAATTGCTCGGCAGTAATTTGTTCACCCACCGTATTATTTGCTATCTTGAGAGAAGCCTCTAGTGAAGCCTATGGCCCCCGGGTCTATTTTTCATCATATAAGTTCCAATTTTCCATCATATAAGTTTCTGATATACTATTTTGTAATCTTTTACTTTCTGATCTATAACCAAAAATATTTACTTTATCGTTTATCTATCTCTATTAGATCTCACTTTTGCAAGTAACCGTGAAGGGATCGACAACCCCTTTATCGCGTTGGGTGCAAGTTGTTTGATTGTTTGTGCACGTATTCGGTGATTTGTGTGTTGTCTCCTACTGGATTGATACCTTGGTTCTCAAACTGAGGGAAATACTTATCTCTACTTTGCTGTATCACCCTTTCTGTTGGAAATATGCCCTAGAGGCAATAATAAAAAGGTTATTATTATATTTCCTTGTTCATGATAATTGTCTATTGTTCATGCTATAGTTGTGTTATCCGGACATCGTAATACATGTGTGAATACATAGACCACAACATGTCCCTAGTGAGCCTCTAGTTGACTAGCTCGTTGATCAATAGATGGTTACGGTTTCCTAACCATGGACATAGGATGTCATTGATAACGGGATCACATCATTAGGATAATGATGTGATGGACAAGACCCAATCCTAAGCATAGCCCAAGATCGTGTAGTTCGTCTGCTAAAGCTTTTCTAATGTCAAGTATTCTTTCCTTAGACCATGAGATTGTGCAACTCCCGGATACCATAAGGGTACTTTGGGTGTGCCAAACGTCACAACATAACTGGGTGGCTATAAAGGTACACTACGGGTATCCCCGAAAGTATCTGTTGGGTTGGCACGAATCGAGACTGGGATTTGTCACTCCGTATGATGGAGAGGTATCTCTGGGCCCATTCGGTAGGACATCATCATAATGAGCTCAATGTGATCAAGGAGTTGTTCACGGGATGATGTGTTATGGAACGAGTAAAGAGACTTGCCGTAACGAGATTGAACAAGGTATCGGTATACCGACGATCGAATCTTGGGCAAGTATCGTACCGATAGACAAAGGGAATTGTATATGGGATTGATTGAATCCTCGACATCGTGGTTCATCCGATGAGATTATCGTGGAGTATGTGGGAGCCAACATGGGTATCCTGATCCCACTGTTGGTTATTGACCAGAGAGTTGTCTCGGTCATGTCTACGTGTCTCCCGAACCCGTAAGGGTCTACACACTTAAGGTTCGGTGATGCTAGAGTTGTAGAGATATTAGTATGCGGTTAACCGAAAGTTGTTTGGAGTCTCGGACGATATCCCGGACATCACAAGGAGTCCCGGAATGGTCCGGAGGTAAAGATTTATATATAGGAAGTCCAGTTTCGGCCACCAGGAGAGTTTCGGGGGTCACCGGTATTGTACCGGGACCACCGGAAGGGTCCTGGGGGTCCACCAGGTGGGGCCACCTATCCCGGAGGGCCCCATGGGCTGAAGTGGCGTGGGAACCAGCCCCTGGTGGGCTTGTGCGCCCCACCCAAGGGCCCAAGGCGCCTAGGGTTGGAAACCCTAGGGGGCCGTTGCCCCCCGAGGGGGCATGCGCCCCCCTAGTTGGAAACCCTAAGGGGGGCGTTGCCCCCCGAGGGGCCGCCCCCTCTAGATGGGATCTCCAAGGGGGCATGCGCCCCCCTAGCCCCTATATATAGTGGAGGGGAGGGAGGGCAGCCGCACCCTAAGCCCTGGCGCCTCCCTCTCCATCCCGTGACACCTCTTCCTCCTCTAGTAGCGCTTGGCGAAGCCCTGCTGGAATCCCGCTGCTTCCACCACCACGTCGTCGTGCTGCTGGATCTCCATCAACTTCTCCTCCCCCCTTGCTGGGTCAAGAAGGGGGAGACGTCTCCGCTCCGTACGTGTGTTGAACGTGGAGGTGTCGTCCGTTCGGCGCTAGGATCATCGGTGATTTGGATCACGACGAGTACGACTCCATCAACCCCGTTCTCTTGAACGCTTCCGCACGCGATCTACAAGGGTATGTAGATGCACTCCTCTCTCTCTCTCATTGCTAGATGACTCCATAGATTGATCTTGGTGATGCATAGAAAATTTTAAATTTCTGCTATGATCCCCAACAGTGGCATCATAAGCTAGGTCTATGCGTAGTTTCTATGCACGAGTAGAACACAAGTTGTTGTGGGCATCGATTTTGTCAATTTACTTGCCGTTACTAGTCTTATCTTGATCAAGCGGCATCATGGGATGAAGAGCCCGGACTGACCTTACATGTACACTTTCGTGAGACAGGTTCCACCGACTGACATGCACTAGTTGCATAAGGTGGCTAGCGGGTGTCTGTCTCTCCTACTTTAGTCGGATCGGATTCGATGAAAAGGGTCCTTATGAAGGGTAAATATAAATTGGCATATCACGTTATGGTTTTGGCATAGGTAAGAAACGTTCTTGCTAAGAAACCTATAGCATCCAGCAACAACAATTTAGAGGACGTCTAACTTGTTTTTGCAGCATATGTCGTGTGATGTGATATGGCCAAAAGGATGCGATGAATGATATATGTGATGTATGAGATTGATCATGTTCTTGTAATAGGAATGACGACTTGCATGTCGATGAGTATGACAACCGGCAGAAGCCATAGGAGTTGTCTTAATTTATTTATGACCTGCGTGTCAACATAAACGTCATGTAATTACTTTACTTTATTGCTAAACCGTTAGCCATAGTAGTAAAAGTAATAGTTGATGATACAACTTCATGAAGACACGATGACAAGGATCATGATGATGGAAATCATGGTGTCAAGCCGGTGACGATGATGATCATGGCGCCCCGAAGATGGAGATCAAAAGGAGCAAAATGATATTGGCCATATCATGTCACTATTTGATTGCATGTGATGTTTATCATGTTTTTACATCTTATTTTCTTAGAACGACGGTAGCATAAATAAGATGATCCCTCATTAAAATATCAAGAATTCTGTTCCCACTAACTGTGCACCGTTGCTAAGGTCCGTTGTTCCGAAGCACCACGTGATGATCGGGTGTGATAGGTTCTAACGTTCGCATACAACGGATGTAAGCCAGATTTACACATGCAATACACTTAGCTTGACTTGACGAGCCTAGCATGTACAGACATGGCCTCGGGACACGGAAGACCGAAAGGTCGAACATGAGAAGATACGATCAACATGAAGATGTTCACCGATGATGACTAATCCGTCTCACGTGATGATCGGACACGGCCTAGTTGACTCGGATCATGTATCACTTAGATGACTAGAGGGATGTCTATCTGAGTGGGAGTTCATTAAATAATTTGATTAGATGAACTTAATTATCATGAACATAGTCTAAAACTTTGCAATATGTCTTGTAGATCAAATGGCCCACGCTAATGTTGCCCTCAACTTCAACGCGTTCCTAGAGAAAACCAAGTTGAAAGATGATGGCAGCAACTACACGGACTAGGTCCGTAGCCTAAGGATTATCCTCATAGCTGCCAAGAAAGCATATGTCCTTGATGCACCGCTAGGTGAAGCACCTGTTTTCCCAACAACTCAAGACGTTATGAACGCCTGGCAGTCGCGTAGTGATGGTTACTCCCTGGTTCAGTGTGGCATGCTTTACAGCTTAGAACCGGGGCTCCAAAAGCGTTTTGAGAAGCACGGAGCATATGAGATGTTCCAAGAGCTGAAAATGGTTTTCCAAGCTCATGCCCGGGTCGAGAGATATGAAGTCTCCGACAAGTTCTACAGTTGTAAGATGGAGGAGAATAGTTCTGTTAGCGAGCACATACTCAAAATGTCTGGGTTGCACAACCGCTTATCTCAGCTGGGAGTTAATCTCCTGGATGATGCGGTCGTTGACAAAATCCTTCAGTCGCTTCCACCTAGCTACAAGAGCTTTGTGATGAACTTCAATATGCAGGGGATGGAAAAGACCATTCCCGAGGTATATTCAATGCTGAAATCAGCGGAGGTGGAGATAAAAAAGGAACATCAAGTGTTGATGGTGAATAAAACCACTAAGTTCAAGAAAGACAAGGGTAAGAAAAACTTCAAGAAGGATGGCAAGGGAGTTGCCGCGCCCGGTAAGCCAGCCGGGAAGAAGCCAAAGCATGGAGCCAAGCTTGAGACTGAGTGCTTTTATTGCAAGGGAAACGGTCACTGGAAGCGGAACTGCCCCAAGTACTTAGCGGATAAGAAGGCCGGCAATACCAAAGGTATATGTGATATACATGTTATTGATGTGTACCTAACCAGCGCTCGTAGTAGCTCCTGGGTATTTGATACCGGTGCGGTTGCTCATATTTGTAACTCAAAACTGGAGCTGCGGAATAAGCGGAGACTAGCGAAGGACGAGGTGACGATGCGCGTCGGGAATGGTTCCAAGGTCGATGTGATCGCCGTCGGCACGCTACCTCTACATTTACCTACGAGATTAGTTTTAAACCTCAATAATTGTTATTTAGTACCAGCTTTAAGCATGAACATTGTATCTGGATCTCGTTTAATGCGAGATGGCTACTCATTTAAATCTGAGAATAATGGTTGTTCTATTTATATGAGAGACATGTTTTATGGTCATGCCCCGCTGGTCAATGGTTTATTTTTATTGAATCTCGAACGTGATGTTACACATATTCATAGTGTGAATGCCAAAAGATGTAAGGTTGATAATGATAGTCCCACATACTTGTGGCACTGCCGCCTTGGTCACATTAGTGTCAAACGCATGAATAAACTCCATGCAAATGGACTTTTGGAGTCTCTTGATTATGAATCATTTGACACGTGCGAACCATGCCTCATGGGCAAAATGACCAAGACTTTGTTCTCCGGAACAATGGAGCGAGCAACCAACTTATTGGAAATCATACATACTGATGTGTGCGGTCCAATGAGCGTTGAGGCTCGCGGTGGTTATCATTATGTTCTCACCCTCACTGATGACTTAAGTAGATATGGGTATGTCTACTTAATGAAACACAAGTCTGAGACCTTTGAAAAGTTTAAGGAATTTCAGAGTGAGGTTGAGAATCAACGTGACAGGAAAATCAAGTTCTTACGGTCAGATCGTGGGGGAGAATATTTGAGTCACGAATTTGGCACGCACTTAAGGAAATGTGGAATTGTTTCACAACTCACGCCGCCTGGAACACCTCAGCGTAATGATGTGTCCGAACGTCGTAATCGCACTCTATTGGATATGGTGCGATCTATGATGTCTCTTACCGATCTACCACTATCATTTTGGGGTTATGCTATAGAGACTGCCGCATTCACTTTAAATAGGGCTCCGTCGAAATCCATTGAGACGACACCGTATGAATTGTGGTTTGGGAAGAAACCTAAGTTGTCGTTTTTGAAAGTTTGGGGATGCGATGCTTATGTCAAGAAACCTCAACCTGAAAAGCTCGAACCCAAATCAGAAAAATGTGTCTTCATAGGATACCCTAAGGAAACTATTGGGTATACCTTCTACCTCAGATCCGAAGGCAAGATCTTTGTTGCCAAGAATGGATCCTTTCTAGAGAAAGAGTTTCTCTTGAAAGAAGTAAGTGGGAGGAAAGTAGAACTTGATGAAGTATTGCCTCTTGAACCGGAGAGTAACGCAGCTCAAGAAAATGTTTCTGTGGTGCCTGCACCAACTAGAGAGGAAGTTAATGATGATGATCATGAAACTTCAGATCAAGTTGCTACTGAACTTCGTAGGTCCACAAGGACACGTTCCGCACCAGAGTGGTACGGCAACCCTGTCCTGGAAATCATGTTGTTAGACAATGGTGAACCTTCGAACTATGAAGAAGCAATGGCGGGCCCGGATTCTGACAAATGGCTTGAAGCCATGAAATCCGAGATAGGATCCATGTATGAAAACGAAGTATGGACTTTGACAGACTTGCTCGATGATCGGCGAGCCATAGAAAATAAATGGATCTTTAAGAAGAAGACACACGCAGATGGTAATGTAACCATCTATAAGGCTCGGCTTGTCGCTAAGGGTTATCGACAAGTTCAAGGGGTTGACTAGGATGAGACCTTCTCACCCATAGCGAAGCTGAAGTCTGTCCGAATCATGTTAGCAATTGCCGCATTCTATGATTATGAGATATGGCAAATGGACATCAAAACAACATTCCTTAGTGGTTTCCTTAAGGAAGAATTGTATATGATGCATCCGGAAGGTTTTGTCGATCCTAAGAATGCTGACAAGGTATGCAAGCTCCAACGCTCGATCTATGGGCTGGTGCAAGCATCTCGGAGTTGGAACATTCATTTTGATGAGATGATCAAAGCGTTTGGGTTTACGCAGATTTATGGAGAAGCCTGTGTTTACAAGAAAGTGAGTGGGAGCTCTGTAGATTTCTCATATTATATGTGGATGACATACTATTGATGGGAAATGGTATAGAACTCTTGGAAAGCATAAAGGCCTACTTGAATAAGTGTTTTTCAATGAAGGACCTTGGAGAAGCTACTTACATATTAGGCATCAAGATCTATAGAGATAGATCGAGACGCCTCATTGGTCTTTCACAAAGCACGTACCTTGACAAGATATTGAAGAAGTTCAATATGGGTCAGTCCAAGAAGGGGTTCTTGCCTGTATTGCAAGGTGTGAGATTGAGCACGGCTCAATGCCCGACCACGGCAGAAGATAGGGAAAATATGAGTGTCATCCCCTATGCCTCGGCCATAGGGTCTATTATGTATGCCATGCTGTGTACTAGACCTGATGTAAACCTTGCCGTAAGTTTGGTGGGAAGGTACCAAAGTAATCCCGGCATGGAACACTGGACAGCGGTCAAGAATATCCTGAAGTACCTGAAAAGGACTAAGGATATGCTTCTCGTTTATGGAGGTGATGAAGAGCTCGTCGTAAAGGGTTACGTTGATGCTAGCTTTGACATAGATCTGGATGACTCCAAGTCACAAACCGGGTACGTGTATAGTTTGAATGGTGGGGCAGTCAGCTGGTGCAGTTGCAAGCAAAGCGTCGTGGCGGGATCTACATGTGAAGCGGAGTACATGGCAGCCTCGGAGGCAGCACATGAAGCAATCTGGATGAAGGAGTTCATTAACGACCTAGGAGTTATTCCCAATGCGTCGGGCCCGATGACTCTCTTCTGTGACAACACAGGAGCTATCGCCCTTGCCAAGGAGCCCAGATTTCACAAGAAGACCAGGCATATCAAGCGTCGCTTCAACTCCATTCGTGAAAATGTTCAAGATGGAGACATAGAGATTTGTAAAGTACATACGGACCTGAATGTCGCAGATCCGTTGACTAAACCTCTTCCACGTGCAAAGCATGATCAAAACCAAAACTCTATGGGTGTTTGATTCATCACAATGTAACTAGATTATTGACTCTAGTGAAAGTGGGAGACTGTTGGAAATATGCCCTAGAGGCAATAATAAAAAGGTTATTATTATATTTCCTTGTTCATGATAATTGTCTATTGTTCATGCTATAATTGTGTTATCCAGAAATCGCAATACATGTGTGAATACATAGACCACAACATGTCCCTAGTGAGCCTCTAGTTGACTAGCTCGTTGATCAATAGATGGTTACGGTTTCCTAACCATGGACATAGGATGTCATTGATAACGAGATCACATCATTAGGATAATGATGTGATGGACAAGACCCAGTCCTAAGCATAGCACAAGATCGTGCAGTTCGTCTGCTAAAGCTTTTCTAATGTCAAGTATCCTTTCCTTAGACCATGAGATTGTGCAACTCCCAGATACCGTAAGGGTACTTTGGGTGTGCCAAATGTCACAACGTAACTGGGTGGCTATAAAGGTACACTACGGGTATCCTCGAAAGTATATGTTGGGTTGGCACGAATCGAGACTGGGATTTGTCACTCCGTATGACGGAGAGGTATCTCTAGGCCCACTCGGTAGGACATCATCATAATGAGCTCAATGTGATCAAGGAGTTGTTCACGGGATGATGTGTTACGGGAACGAGTAAAGAGACTTGCCGTAACGAGATTGAACAAGGTATCGGTATACCGACGGTCGAATCTCGGGAAAGTATCGTACCGATAGACAAAGGGAATTGTATATGGGATTGATTGAATCCTCGACATCGTGGTTAATCCGATGAGATTATCGTGGAGCATGTGGGAGCCAACATGGGTATCCTGGTCCCACTGTTGGTTATTAACCGAAGAGTTGTCTCGGTCATGTCTACGTGTCTCCCGAACCCGTAGGGTCTACACACTTAAGGTTTGGTGACGCTAGAGTTGTAGAGATATTAGTATGCGGTTAACCGAAAGTTGTTCGGAGTCCCGAATGAGATCCCGGACATCACGAGGAGTTCCAGAATGGTCCGGAGGTAAAGATTTATATATAGGAAGTCCAGTTTCGGCCACTAGGAGAGTTTCGGGGGTCACCAGTATTGTACCGGGACCACCGGAAGGGTCCTGGGGGTCCACCGGGTGGGGCCACCTATCCCGGAGGGGCCCATGGGCTGAAGTGGTGTGGGAAACAGCCCCTGGTGGGCTGGTGCGCCCCACCCAAGGGCCCAAGGCGCCTAGGGTTGGAAACCCTAGGGGGGTGTTGCCCCCCGAGGGGGCATGCGCCCCCTGGTTGGAAACCCTAAGGGGGCTGTTGCCCCCCCCCCTCTAGATGGGATCTCCAAGGGGGCATGCGCCCCCCTAGCCCCTATATATAGTGGAGGGGAGGGAGGGCAGCCGCACCCTAAGCCCTGGCGCCTCCCTCTCCCTCCCTTGACACCTCTTCCTCCTCCAGTAGCGCTTGTCGAAGCCCTGCTGGAATCCCGCTGCTTCCACCACCACGCCGGCGTGTTGCTGGATCTCCATCAACTTCTACCCCCCTTGCTGGGTCAAGAAGGAGGAGACGTCTCCGCTCCGTACATGTGTTGAACACGGAGGTGCCGTCCGTTCGGCGCTAGGATCATCGGTGATTTGGATCACGACGAGTACGACTCCATCAACCCGTTCTCTTGAACGCTTCCGCACGCGATCTACAAGGGCATGTAGATGCACTCCTCTCTCTCTCGTTGCTAGATGAATCCATAGATTGATCTTGGTGATGCGTAGAAAATTTTAAATTTCTGCTACATCCCCAACACTTTCCTCTTCAAGGAAAAAACCAACGCAAGCTGAAGTAGCAGAGTCGGCAAAACACAATTATAGCCGCCGCAAGTTCCAGAAACCACAAATCCAACCTAGACACCATCACAGGGGGGTTCATCATGCTCATTGGTGCCTCTCCGATGATGCGTGAGTAGTTCATTGTAGACCCACGGGTCTGTAGTTAGTATCTAGATGGCTTCCTCTCTCTCTCTCTCTCTCTCTCTCTCTCTCTCTCTCTCTCTCTCTCTCTCTCTCTCTTGATTCTCAATACAATGGTCTCTTGGAGATCAATTTGATGTAACTCTTTTTGCGTTGTGTTTGTTGGGTCCGATGAACTTTGAGTTTATGATCAGATCTATGTTTTTATCCATGAAAGTTATTTGAGTTCTTTGATCTCTTATATGCATGATTACTTATAACCTCGTTGTAAGGGCATATTTATCCCTAAGGTGTTTTGGTGATTGATGACAATGCTTTTGCGGACTAATCATGTGCCTTGAGTTTCTCAGACATTTCATCACTAGGCACAAGACGGTTTGGTGCCCCTCGGAGACTATTGAAAACGGCGTTTCTCTACGTTTCTTTTTGGTGGATTTGAGTCGTAGGAAAGCCGTACTATTAAGAGGGGGTCCGCGTCGGAAAGGTTTGGGTGGAATCATCACGTACACGTTCCCTTCGTTGTCTCCACCTTTCCCTTGCACTTTGGAGCATCCCCCGTTTATCCTCGGTGCGATTGTCTTGGCTGCTGTTGCTGTGCTTGCGGCAGTACTGCTCCTTGGAGCGGTAGTACCGCAGGCACGTGCGGTAGTACCATGCCATGGCACGGTAGTACCACGGGAGCCCACAGTAGTACCGCCCTTCTGGTGCCGTAGTACTGTGGCCCCCAAGCCAAGTACCACTCCTTTGCGGTAGTAGGGGCAGATGTAGTTTTTTTACATCCACGCCTCCGCGGTAGTACCACGCTTCGGGCACGGTAGTACCACGCTCGCCCTGGTCCAGCTGCCATGCGGTAGTACCGCTCCCCTGCGGTAGTACCGTGTCGGATTTTTGCATCGACTTTTGTCCAGCGGAAGTAGGCACAGACGTTTTTTTATTCTTCCGCGCCCTTCCAGGCTAGGGCTCTCCTACCTTGCGGTAGTACCGCAAGGGGGAGCGGTAGTACCGCGCTAGCGGTAGTACTGCACTCTGTCAGGCTTGCTCTAGCCCCCGCTGCTGCCGCGATAGTACCGTGGTCACCCACGGTAGTACCGCGTGGCCCTACGGTAATACCGCGCCTCTGGAGCGGTAGTACCGCGTGTCGCGGGCTGGATAAGTGGATAACGGTTGGATTTCGTCCACGGCTATAAAAGGGTCGTCTCCTACCTCTAGTTGACCACCTCTTCTAACCCTAAGCTCCATTGTTGCTCCAAGCTCCATTTTCGCCCGATCTCACTCCCTAGCCAATCAAACTCATTGATTTGCTCGGGAGTGGTTGAGAAGGCCCCGATCTACACTTCCACCAAGAGAAATTTGATTTCCCACACTAATCCCTTGCAGATCTTGTTACTCTTGGGTGTTTGAGCACCCTAGACGGCTGAGGTCACCGTGGAGCCATAGTCCATTGTGGTGAAGCTTCGTGGTGTCGTTGGGAGCCTCCAATTAAGTTGTGGAGATTGCCCCAACCTTGTTTGTAAAGGTTCGGTCACCGCCTCCAAGGGCACCAATAGTGGATTCACGGCATCTCGCATTGTGTGAGGGCGCGAGGAGCATACGGTAGCCCTAGTGGCTTCTTGGGGAGCATTGTGCCTCCACACCGCTCCAACAGAGACGTACTTCCCCTCAAAGGGAAGGAACTTCGGCAACACATCCTCGTTTCCACCGGCTCCACTCTTGGTTATCTCGTGCCTTTACTTGTGCAAGATTATTTGGGTTGTATCTCTTGCTTGCTTGTGTTCTTATCGTTGTTGCATCATATAGGTTGCTCACTTAGTTGCATATCTAGACAACCTACTTTGATGCAAAGTTTAAATTGTTAAAGAAAAGCTAAAAATTGTTAGTTGCCTATCCACCCCCCCCTCTAGTCAACTATATCGATCCTTTCAATTGGTACCAGAGCCTCGTCTCTTTTTAAGGACTTTACCGTCCGAAGAGTATGGTTGACGTCATAGACGATGTGGGAGAGCACTCCGGTGGGAATCCAATATCGTCTACGGGAGATGGGGGTAACTCGATTTCATGTGAGGAATTCAATGTGGCGTTGGACACACTGAAAACCTCCATGACGACCGAGGTCAAAGACATGTTTGAGGAATTCTTAGAATTGCTTAAACTTTCCACCGCATCGTCGAAAGTGGGTGATCCCGCCAACACGGTGACAGATGCTAACCCCGACAAGGGGGAAGCTACTAGTGAGAAAGCCCCTTTGTCTAGTGGTAAGAATGGCACTGGCATCTTTGCCCATGTGCAACCTCCACCCGTCTATGGTGGACCGATTCCTTCTACTCACTTGAATCATGCCGGTCCTCCCCCCAAGATTGACAAAAGGGAGGACTTTGATTCTTGGTCTATCGTTTTAAGCGTCATTTAAATCATGTGAACACTAACCTTTGGAGAATCATTGAAGAAGGTTTTTATCCACATGACCGAAGCAACTTCACTCCTAGAGAAGAAGTGGAGAATCAATTCAATGAGAATGCTCTCTTCATCATCCAAGAAGCAATCCTTCCCGAAGATCTCCCTCATCTCCGACCCTACTCCTTGGCCAAAGATGCTTGGCACAAAGTGGTTTCACTCTATCGAGGAAGCGCAAGCATTCAACGTTCCAACTATGAAGTGGTGCAAGATGAAGCCGATGAGTTTTCAATGAGAGAAGATGAAGAACCTCGTGAGCTTTATCGGAGAGTCACAAAACTCGCTGTCTCTCTCCGAGATCATGGAAGTAAGGACACGGATGACAATTGGATCAAGCGCAAGTTCCTCAAGGCAATGACGCCCTACCACAAAGCCATGTCCTCCGTGATTCGTCAAAGGCCGGACTTCCACACCTTGACCTCAAGTGAGGTGTTAGATGAGTTTGTGGCTATGAGCATATTGGACAAGACCGCCGACAATGTGGTTCTTCGGTATCAAAGAGGAAAGAAGCCCAGCCTTGCATTGAAGGTCAAGGTGTGTGTCGAAGAAGAGGAAGAGGAGGAAGAAGAGGAGAGCAACCTTGAAGATACGAAGTATGCCTATCATGAACACATGGCCCTTTCTTCAAGGCAATTTTGGAGCAAGAAGAACTCAAGGCCCAACTTCAACAAGAACAATTCAAGTGGCGCTAAGGGCAAGCAACGAGTGAGGACTTGCTTCAATTGTGGCAACGTGAGTCACTTTGTTGTGGAGTGCCCCTATGAGAAGAGGGAAGACAACGGTGGCAAGCTCATCCGTAAGGACAAGGCCAAGTCTTTCCCCAACAAGAGCAACTTCACCAAGAAGACTCCTCCCAAGGCATTGGTGGTACAAGAAGAGTACAATGAGGATGATGACCATGATGAAGATGGTGAGTCGGTTGCCATGGCCTCCGTTGCCATTGCAACGACTCCACGAGTGTCTCTCTTCGACTCACCCAATGAGAGCATCACCGCCAAGTGCCTCATGGCTAAAGCCACCAACAAGGTGTTTGCTTCCGGTGGGGGATCATGGTTGCTCGATAGTGGAGCTACAAATCATATGACCGGAAGCAAGGACTTGGTGGTGGACGTGCACAAGATTCCATCTATGCCCACCAATGTCGAGTGGGGTGATGCCTCGTCTTCTAAGGTATTGGGACTCGGCAAGGTTGTCATTTCTCATGATCTCACGATCGAGAAGGTCATGCTTGTAGAGTCCCTTGCATACAATTTACTTTCTGTTCATCAACTTGCAATCATGGGTTTTGCCACTTTCTTTGATATTGATACCGTGGCCCTCTTGTGGAGCAAGACTCTTAAAGTAGCCTTTGTTGGGCATGTCGAGAATGATCTATATGTGATTAACTTTTTGGAGCGACCCACTAAGACCGCGACATGCCTAATGGCTAAATTTGACATGGGATGGCTTTGGCATCGCCGTTTAGCCCATGTCAATATGAGATCTTTGCAAAGTCTTCTCAAGGGGGACCATGTCTGTGGACTACCGAATGTTAGTTTTGCTAAAGATCGTGCTTGCAGTGCTTGTATCGAAGGAAAGCTTCATGAGAAGGCTCACCCTCCCACGACTATCATCTACTCGAAGAGGCCTTTGGAGCTCCTTCACTTAGATCTCTTTGGGCCTCCATCCTTTGATAGTCTTGGGGGTAGAAAGTATTGCTTGGTGATTGTGGATGATTACTCAAGATATACTTGGGTGTATTTCTTCAAGAGGAAGAGCGAGACCCAACAAACAGTCATTGACTTTGCAAATGAAGCTCAACGTCAACACAATGCAAAGATCTTGACTATAAGAAGCGACAACGGCACCGAGTTCAAGAACTACACCTTAGACGAGTTTCTTAGTGATGAGGGGATCAAGCATCAATATTCCGCACCATAGACCCCTCAACAAAACGGTGTTGCGGAGAGGAAGAACCGGACGTTGATGGATGCGGCAAGGACCATGATGGCGGAGTTCAAGTCTCCATACAACTTTTGGGCCGAAGCCATCAACACCGCATGTCATGCATCCAATCGGCTCTACCTTCGCAAGGGCTTGAACAAGACTCCATATGAGATACTCACCGGTAACAAGCCCAACCTCAAGTACTTTCGGGTGTTCAGGTGTAAGTGTTTCATTCTCAAGAAAGGTGTTTGGTTGTATAAATTTGGGGCTAGAGCTTATGAGGGCATATTTGTTGGTTATGCTACAAACTCTCATGCTTACCGTGTCCTTAATAAATCCACGGGACTTATTGAGGAGACGTGTAACATGGAGTTTGATGAGAATAACGGCTCCCAAGTGGAGCAAAGTGGCACTTGTGATGTAGGTGATGAAATTCCTCCTCATGCCATAGGAATAATGGGTGTTGGTTTTATCCTATCCATTGAGGAACCCCTTGTGGCCGAAGGAGAAGGACAATGCTCCACTCAAGTGGAGCCATCACCAACCCAAGGCCCATACGCTTCCGAAGAACAAAGTGAAGGCCCTCAACCTCATGAACAAGACCAAGGGCAAGATCATGCTCAAGACGGTATTGACACACCAAATGATGCCCAAGGTCAAGTTCTCTCCCCCGAGCAAGTTCAAGATCAAGAACAAGCTCAAGACGGTGCTCAAGATGATCAAGTGACCGCTCCTCAACTCACTACCGAGGAGGAATTAGAGCGTCGTGCTGCTAAGATTGCTTCCAAGCTCTCCACCAAGGGTCATCTCATGAAGAATGTACTTGGAAGCATTCAAAAGGGGGTATATGAAGCACTCAAAGATCCGGATTGGCTTAATGCCATGCATGAAGAACTCAACAACTTCGAGTACAACAAGGTGTGGAGGTTGGTGCCAAGGCCAACGGGAAATCATAATGTCATTGGGACCAAGTGGATTTTCAAGAACAAGCAAGATGCTCATGGGACCATCATTCGCAACAAGGAAAGATTGGTGTCACAAGGCTACTCCCAAGTCAAGGGTATCGACTACGGTGAAACCTTTGCTCCCGTTGCTCGTCTTGAATCCATTCGGTTGTTGATTGCCTATGCTTCTCATCACAACTTTAAGTTGCAACAAATGAATGTGAAGAGTGATTTTCTTAATGGTCCTATTAATGAGTTGGTTTACGTCAAACAACCCCCCGAGTTCGAGAATCCCTACTTTCCCGATCATGTGTATCAACTCGATAAGGCACTCTATGGCCTTAAACAAGCCCCACGTGTGTGGTATGACCACCTTACCGAGTTTCTACAAGATCGCGGGTTTGAAGTTGGGCTAATCGATCCCACTCTTTTTACTAAGAAGGTCAAAGAGGATATGTTTGTGTGCCAACTATATGTTGATGACATTATTTTTGGTTCCCCTAACAAAGCTTTTAATGAGGAATTTGTCGCACTAATGACCTCAAAGTTCAAGATGTCTTCCATGGGAGAGTTGAAGTTCTTTCTCGGTTTCGATGTGAAGCAAAGAAGAGAAGGTACCTTCATCAACCAAGATAAATACACTCAAGACATGATCAAGAGATTCAAGCTAAGTGATGTCAAGCCGGCTTCCACTCCAATGCCCACCAAATGCCAACTTGACATTGATCCCAATGGTAAAGCGGTGGATCAAAAGGTATACCGTTCCATGATTGGATCCTTGCTTTACCTTTGTGCATCTAGACCGGATATCATGTTGAGTGTGGGAATTTGTGCACGGTTTCAAGCCGCACCTAAGGAAAGCCACTTTGTGGCGGTCAAGCAAATCTTTCAATATTTGGCTCATACCCCAAACTTTGGCTTATGGTACCCAAGAGGAGCAAACTTCAAGCTTGTAGGATATTCGGATTCCGATTGGGCGGGAGACAAAGTGGATAGGAAGTCCACTTCCGGAGGGTGCCAATTCCTTGGTTGCTTTTTGGTAAGTTGGTCTTCTAAAAAGCAAAGTTGTGTGTCTCTCTCGTCCACCAAAGCGGAGTATGTGGCGGCCGGTAGTTGTTTTGCACAACTCTTATGGATGAGGCAAACTTTAAAGGATTACGGTGTCATTTGTGACAAAGTGCCTCTTTGGTGTGACAATGAAAGTGCCATCAAGATTTCTCTCAACCCGGTGCAACACTTCAAGACGAAGCATATTGAGATTCGGTATCACTTAATCCGGGATCACATTAGGCGAGGGGAGATCGAGCTCAACTACGTCAACACCCATGATAACCTTGCAGATATCTTCACGAAGCCTTTGGATGAAGAAAGATTTCACGAGTTACGACATGAGCTAAATATCATTGATTCGAGCAATGTTTCTTGAACCCTTGCACACCCCACCATACTCAACTTGTTGTCTTGTTTAGGTGTAGGCATGGACATAGGGGGAGTGTTGTTCTCTCAATGAACTCTTCCTCCCCCCATTATGCATAAATCGATCAACTCTTTCACATTAGCCATTTTTTATGGTACTTGTGCTTCAAAGACGAGTTTTGGTCATGGGCCCAAGGATAATTCTTCGCGGTGCCATACCAATTGACTCAAACATAGGTGGCTCCAGCCACCGCCCTCTCTTTGGAGAGGGCGGGTCGCGTGGTTGGCTCTTGTTGTCGTTTGTTTTTTGCCTTTATGTTGAGAGTGTTCGTGTGGTGTCTTTTGGGCTCGAAGTTTTCGTGCAAAGACCTCTGTTTCGTGTGCTTGAAACATGCAACTTTTTGAGCCCATTGTACTATCCCGGCTAGCCACGGTACTACCGCGTGAGAGGGCACGGTACTACCACACCTGCGCGGCAGTATTTTTTTACTGCCGCCCACTCATGTGCGGATCTTCCGCCGAACGGTACTACCGCGAGGACGTACGGTACTACCGCGCCGACGAGTGGGCGTGGGGGTTATGACTCGGTCAGGGGAGTTCCAACTCCCCATACCCATTCGCTTGTCTCTCTCCCCACGTCTCTCTCTCTCTCGCTCAAGAACGTCGCCGGAGGTCCTCACCGGATCTCCGTCTCCGGCCACTCTCCTCGGATTCCGACCGATGGGGTCGTTCCCCACCACCTCCTCTTGCCATGGAACAAGGTCTTTCCCCAAATCCCTCTCTTTCTTGGTTGTTCTTTCGCTTCTAGGTTTTTGGGGAGATGCATGTTGTTCTTGAGATTTTAGGCCAAATCTGTGCAAGAGTAGGACGTAGGAGAGTCGTGTTGCGTAGGAACTATACTTGATATATTGTCGTGTGATAGATTTGATCAATCGTAGTACCGCCATGGTTTCGCGGTCTTTCTCAGATTTGAACTGGTTCGGATCTGACGAGGTGCGGTACTACCGCGCCTCATGTGCGGTACTACCGCGCCGGCTGTGGCACTAAGATCCAACTACCGCTCCCAGACCCGGTACTACCGTGACCTCCCACGGTACTACCGTGACTAGGAGCGGTACTAAAATTGTAGTACCGCAACACTTGGCCGTTCTACCGTTGGGGTCAAATCTCTCTCATGGCAATTACCATGTGTGCTTCCTACATGTTTCTTTTGCTTCGTTGCGGTCTTTGTATTGATCCTTCTTGCTTGTCGTGTGTGTTTTGCGCTTTGTGTCTCAGGTGGTGTCTCTCGCCATTCCAATCCCAGTCGTGACACTGGATCCAAGCATTTGCGCAATCAAGGTGAAGCACCAGAGGGCTCCAATGCCCCCAAGCGTCATGTCAAGACCACCGCTAGCAAGAACAAGGAACCCGCTAAGGGCATGGACGAGGTACCCATTTCTGAGTTCATCCGTCTCAGGCAGATGAACCCATATGTGAATCCTCGTGCTACCATCAGAGGCTGTGAGTTGTTTTGGACCAAGCAGTAGACTCTCACTTATCTGGATGTCATCAAGAACAAGCAGAATACCTACGTGGAGGTCAAGTGGATTGACATGCATCACATGAGGAAGGAAAAGTTTCGTGAGTACTTTGGAGAGGCTCTGGATTTGGTGGAGCAATTTGGTATTGAACATGTTATCTCCTTCCATCTGGACTTTGACCCTGAGCTTGTTTTCCAGTTCTTTGCCTCTGTGTACTTTCATCCTGGAGAGGAGCGGAGGATGACGTGGATGACCAATGGCCGTCAGTTGACCGCTACCTAGAAGGAGTTCATGGATCTGTTGCATGTTCCAGATGACGGGCTCAACACTCCTGTTGGTGTTCGTCCCCATGCCAATCCCGAGTCCGCGAACAAGAACAAGCTCCAGCAGTACTATGCTGAGAAGGTGCTTCCCAATGGCAAGTCAGCTTTGGTGCTAAACCCCTTTCTGGATATCATGTATCGCATCTTCTGCAACTCTCTGTTCCCGCGCATTGGTGACAAGGACAAGGTCCATGCCTATATGGTGGATATGATGCTCATGTGCGAGGAGGCCCGGGTGTCTCAAACTCAGCCTCTTGATGTTTCACGCATCATGTGGCATGAGCTCCGGTTCGCGGTGTTCAACCGCAAGGTGCCTATCTATGGACCATATTTGTTTCTGTTGATCTCCATGACTTGGGAGAAGCTGTACCCTGGTGATGAGTTCCTTGCTCCAGACTGGATTCGGCATGATTCCATCAGTCTCCGTGTCAAACCCAACTGGGCCAACACTACTACTCGTGCTGAGGCGTCTGCTGCTAGGAGGGTTGTTGGTGAGGAGGAGGCTGGAGCAGAGAATGTTGCTGAGGACCATGCTGCTCGGTCCTCCCAGAGTTCCTCTAAGCCCTCGTGGGCCAAGAAGCTGAAGGACAAGATGAAGACCCTTTTCTGCATGCAAGCCAAGGGGCAGTACAGGACTCACGTGGCGTCCAAGGAGAGTCGCCGCCGCGACAAGAAGATTATGAAGGTCTTTGGAGAGGACGTGTCTGGCGGATCTGAGGAGGTCATCACCCCGGAGGCCGAGTGGATGGCAAAGCAGGGCTTCAAGTGGACTGATTCTGACGAGGACATCCAGGAGGACATCCCTGCCGCCGAGTCTGACGAGGAGCGTTGGGATGATTTCTCCGCTTGAGCCACCCCGTGTGTGTAGGTGTCCTCTCTGCCTTTTTGGCGTCTCGATGCCAAAGGGGGAGAGAGTGTAGGGATTTGCTCGTGCTTGCGGCTTGCGTGTCGTGTGTCGTTGTGTTCGTTGTGTTTGCTTTCTCGCGTTTGAACCTCGTTTCGGTTGGTTTGGTTTGGTTTGAGACTTATCCTTCATATGGTGTAAGACATATGCACTTTATCCTATCCTAGCGAGCTTATGTTATATTGTGCTACCTATGTTTTATGCTCTTATTTAGATGTTTAGCCTTATCATTGCAAGATATCCTTGTCTCTAAAATATAGGGGGAGTGTTGATCCTAGTTGTGTGTTGTGCAATCCAAAGCATCCATCTAGATTGCACACATCTAGGGGGAGCCCGTCTATATTTTAGAGAGGAGGGGTTTGCCTATGCTCTAGTTTATTTCCCTTTTGTGCAAATCTCGTATTGTCATCAATCCACCAAAAAGGGGGAGATTGTAAGGGCATATTTATCCCTAAGGTGTTTTGGTGATTGATGACAATGCTTTTGCGGACTAATCGTGTGCCTTGAGTTTCTTAGACATTTCATCACTAGGCACAAGACGGTTTGGTGCCTGTCGGTGTCAAAACCGGCGGATCTCGGGTAGGGGGTCCCGAACTGTGCGTCAAGGTCGGATGGTAACAGGAGACAAGGGACACTTTATTTTACCCAGGTTCGGGCCCTCTCGGTGGAGGTAAAACCCTACTCCTGCTAGATTAATATTGATGATATGGGTAGTACAAGAGTGGATCTACCACGAGATCAAGGAGGCTAAACCCTAGAAGCTAGCCTATGGTATGATTGTGTATGATGATGGTTGTGTATGATGATCTATCGACTAGCCTGGCCTCGGCTTATATAACATACCAGAGGCCTAGGATAACAAGAGTCCTAGTCGAATACGCCGGTGGGGAGGAGTCCTTGTCTTGATCGCCAAGTCTTGTGGAATCTTCCTCGTATGCGGCAACTGTCCGAACTGGCCCATGAGTATACGGCCATGGGGGTCCTCGGCCCAATCTAACAGATCGGGAGATGACGTGGTGAGTACCCCCTAGTCCAGGACACCGTCAGTAGCCCCCTGAACCGGTCTTCAAGTTAGGGACGCTCCTCGATTCTTCCAAACTGTTCTTCATCTTCGGTCGTCGGTCTTGAAAACTGGTTCAACAAATCTTCTCATCTTCGATCTTGAGGATCGACGAGTGTACACGTTGGGTATCCGAGGAGCCCCTTTAAGTTTCCGGCCTTTATCAATGCCTTGTTATTTTTATGCCATACCTCGGGTTTGAAGTTGTTCCCGGGCGGCAGTGTCCTCTTGCGTCCGAGCTCCAACGCCGGACTGCATTCGAGGTATCTTTTGCAGCCGAGCACCAACGCCGGACCGCTTCCCAGATCTAACGCCGGAATGTATCTGAACTCCAACGCCGGACTATGTATCCGAGCTCCAACGCCGGACTATATCCGAGGTGTCGTAAATCACCTTGGTTCAAAGAAGTTTGAAGGAGTTTAGCCGAGCTTAATGCCGGAAATGCCCTCTATGGAGCCAGCCACTAGTGCCCGAGCTTTATGCCGGACTGCTTCTGAGGTGGTGCGCCACCCCGAATGTGGGCCGATTTTTGTCAATATTTTTCATTGGTGCAATTTATTCTCTGCCGAGATATATAGCCAGTAGCCCTCAAGGTGGGTATCGGTCTAAAACCCGAGATGCACATGAAGGATGACATAAGACGCTGATCCCCGTAGCCGCTGAGACTCAGGTTGATTTGCAAAATCGGTCTGAGGATCAAGTCCTAGCTCGGCAGAATACTTCGGGATACAAAAAGCGGCGTGCTCAGTCCTCGAGACTCAGGTTGGGTGCGGCCGACCAACCTGAGGATCAAAATCTCCTCGGAAACTATATTGCACATAAAATTTTCTGCATTGGACAAGCAATGCAGTAGCCCCCGAGACACTGGTCGGGTGGCAACACCAGATCAGGGGATCAATGTGTCCCTTTAATATGTTTAAATAATAAGCCCGAAGCCCAGTAGCCCCTGAGCCTTAATGCGGGCACGGCTGGCCGAATTAAGGATCAATATCCATAGTAAAATCGCAAATTATGTGTAATGACTCTATGTATCTAAGTACTTTACGTCATTAATGCTCGGATCCGCATTGTACAAAACTTTGTTGACCGGCCATCGGCTTCCACCTCCTTGGCCAGTAGCCGAGGAGTGTTTGTCTTACTTTATAAAGCCTTTATGAGGGCAAAGATTTATGACAAACAAGGCAATCTGGCCATACGGTTTTATAAACAAAGGTACGCGGAGAGATATGTTATATTACTGTTTTAACAGAAGAAATGTCTTCCAAAGAAAATAGTCCCGCTATCGGTTCCTTTCTTTAGGTTGTCATGCTAAGCATGATCATAAAACCTCAGCTCCAATGTAAGAGAAAAATATCGAGGATTTAGTTTGGGAGGCTAGTTAATAGCCCCCGATAGTGTTCGGCGACAGTCGAGGTCAAGCCGTAAACACTTCGGCCAATGTTATGAACGGCCTGTTATTTAACATAGTCATCGGATCGCTGACCAGTTTACGCTTATTGTGACAGTCAGTTTTCGGCTTTCTCCACTGAGGTGCTTAACCATGTGAGCTGGAAGCACAATCGCAGTGGTTCTCCCTTTGCACGCCTAGCCGAACAAAATGGAACATAGGAAGCAAGTGCAGGAGCCGGGCAACCCAACTATTGACCGAAGACACAATTCGAAACCGATGCATATATAGCAATATCCGAGAATGTTTTTGCCGAATCTCTAAAGGAGTCCGGCACTGCACTGCGAGACTTGTGCTGAAAACACACAAATAGTTTAAAAGTGCCAAAAGCCTGGAAAACCAAAAAATGTCAATAAAAACATGACGTCCGAACAAGATCAAGTGTTCGGTGCCAATCCGAAAAGTGGACTTTAGAGAAAAAAGTGCTTCTACCGTGCTTTAACTCTGCCACGACTAAGAAGAAAAAATAATGAAAAAAATTTAGTATAAAACGGCTCAAATAAACATAAGAGCCTCCAAGTGACGTGGGTAAAAGTTGACTATATAATGTAAGGTGACATGTAAAATGCCTTCTAGCCGGATTGTAGATCGTTTGTCGTAGCGGACCTTTTCGCTTCAACCTCTGGACCCAATAGTCCGGAGTGTGTCCGAATACCGTAGCAGTTATATAAGAACCGTGATATGCATGGAGACCAGGCGTAGGGGTCATTAGTGCTTTATCAGACAAGTGCCCAACTAGTTATGTTATATTACATGGTTAGTAAGAAACATCTTCCAGAGAGAATAGTTCCGTTAAGGGTTCCTTTCGCTGGGGTGGCATGCCCTAAAGTGCATGTCCGGACTGCGAAAAGAGCAGAAAAACATCTAGGGGCAGGTAAATAAATAGGTAAGAAATCATCTTTTAGTTCACCGACCGAGTATTCCCTTAAGAACGCTAGCTTTCGGCTTCACCCAGTCTGAGGTACACATCCGGCTGACCCGGCAGTAACAATCGCAGAGGTGCTCCCTTTACCACCTAGCCGAACAATCGGGAACGTAGGGGTAACCACAGGAGCCAGGCAACCCAGCTTGGCCAAAACTTAAGTCATATCGATGCATATAATGGTGAATAAAAGGTACATGCGGAAGTGTGGCACATGTGTTGGGCATAAAGCCCGTATTAATAAGCTTCTGTTAAAGAAGCCCCCAGGTATAATGAGCGCGGGTAGCGCGTCAAGTATGTGTGAACAAAGTTTGGACAAGAAAAAAAATTACAAGCAACTTTTTTTTCCAAAAAAGTATAACGCTTGGTCGAACCGAACACAAGTTAGAAATTAAAGCTTTGAGCATGAAAGCGACTTAGCTGGTTAATGTGTTCGCAGTCCGAGCTTGATGCGGGACAAGGTTCTATCCCCCAAGCTGGCCCCGAGGTGGCGGAGCGGAGAGCTCGACACGCCGAAGTGGTGACATAGCACGGTCGATGCAGACCGGCAGAGTGACGCCGAAGTCCCCAGATCATTTTCCTGTGCACAAAAAATAGTGCAAACGGGAGATAATAGTAATAATGATAAATAGAAAAATCGTTGCATAATGAATAATTTATGCAAAGTGAGTAATAAAAGAAATATGGCCTGGCGCCGAAGTCGATGTCGACGCAGGGCGTCGGCGTGATGCGGTAAAGGCGTGGCAAAGCCTGAATTCACAGGCCGGTCCGCGCTCCGGATGCGGCGTTCGCCGGACTATGTACGGAGACTGACCGAACCAGCATGCGGCCGTCGTTAATGCGGCCACCATTTGATAGACCTGTGAACATATGATGGACAAACCAGAGTAATAATTCCTTGGAAAAAATGAACCCAAACATGCAAAAAAATATTAGGATTAATAGCACCTGGTTTATTTTTTGTAGTAATCCAAAGGAAGATGATGCTGGCAAAGGTTGGCTCGCCGAGGCGAAGCCCTCGGTCCGGCCAATCGTGACGAAGCTGGTCGGCTAGTGACGCCGAAGTGTCCGGAGTAGGTTGATGAAGAGATGATGAATCCTCCGGTCCAGCCGAGATGTCGAAGCCTCGAGGCCAGTCGATGAGTCGAAGTAGTCCGGCGTGATGGACACCGGCTTGAAGGGGCAACAGTGCGGCCCTGCCGATGCAGGTCGTGACGTGGTAGATGCCGGCTTGATGGAGCGACCGTGCGGTGATGCCGGTATGCCCGCTCCGTGTAATCCGTGGGGCGGCAATGTTGGTGATGATTTGTCCTTCGCGATGCTGGACTCTTGTTCGGCTTGCTGAGATGATGATCCGAAGAAGTTGAGCTCGGCTCAACAAAGTGACGACGTGTCTAGCACAGGTCGGCAGCCGTGGAGCAATATTGTCGGACTGGTTTGACACCAGCAATGATGTTAAAGATCATGTTCAAAAGATCTTAAAGTTAGTGGGATGTGTTCGGGAACAATACACAATATCCCATACAAAACTTCCTTCAAAAAGGATGTCTGAAATCCCGTTCATAAAAAAAGATGAATTCGGGTCGGATTCGTTCTCGCGCAGAAAACAGATCCGAAAAGTGATGCACTAATCGGAAGATTCCCGGAGTTTGGACGGTCGGATCGAGCCGAAATTTTGAAGGGTGGTAGATATAGTAATTCCGCAGCCGATCAACGGTTGGATCTTCCAAAGGACGCCCGAGCTAGAAGCTGGACACCACGCCCTAAACTCATCCAAATTCCCGTCCAGATTTGACAGGGCTCTGGTATATTATGGATTGCCGGAGATTCCTCCATCGGAACTCGACGAAATTTTCCAGGGTTGTTGTAGACTCAATTCCGCACAATTCCACCAAAGCGTTCGTCAAAGCGATACTCGAGGAGGTGGCGGCAGAAGATACGAGTTCGCTGTCCAGAAAAACAGCACGGTCGCTTGAGGGCAATGTTGACGTTGAGCCCCCGAGCTTCATGGATGATTCCTCCGTGATCTTGATAGAGATCGGAGTTGATGCTTGATGAAGGCCCTCGTCCGAACATGGTGATCCGAACACGGGGCACAATTCTTGGTCGAACCAAGGTGACCAGTCGAGCTGGTGATGAAGATGCCGAAGTCGCAGTTGATCTGTAGGCGAGCCATCGATCCTTTTGTCGATCACACAGCGGAACTCTCAATGAAAGCACCAATGTCGGTGTCAAAACCGGCGGATCTCGGGTAGGGGGTCCTGAACTGTGCGTCAAGGTCGGATGGTAACAGGAGACAAGGGACACTTTATTATACCCAGGTTCGGGCCCTCTCGGTGGAGGTAAAACCCTACTCCTGCTAGATTAATATTGATGATATGGGTAGTACAAGAGTGGATCTACCACGAGATCAAGGAGGCTAAACCCTAGAAGCTAGCCTATGGTATGATTGTGTATGATGATGGTTGTGTATGATGATCTATCGACTAGTCTGGCCTCGGCTTATATAACATACCAGAGGCCTAGGATAACAAGAGTCCTAGTCGAATACGCCGGTGGGGAGGAGTCCTTGTCTTGATCGCCAAGTCTTGTGGAATCTTCCTCGTATGCGGCAACTGTCCGAACTGGCCCATGAGTATACGGCCATGGGGGTCCTCGGCCCAATCTAACAGATCGGGAGATGACGTGGTGAGTAACCCCTAGTCCAGGACACCGTCAGTGCCCCTCGAAGACTATTGAAGACGACATTTCTCTACGTTTCTTTTTGGTGGATTTGAGTCGTAGGAAAGCCATACTATTAAGAGGGGGTCCGCGTCGGAAAGGTTTGGGTGGAATCATCACTTACACGTTCCCTTCCTTGTCTCCACCTTTCCCTTGCACTTTGGAGCATCCCCCGTTTATCCTCGGTGTGATTGTCTTGGCTGCTGTTGCTGTGCTTGCTGTAGTACTGCTCCTTGGAGCGGTAGTACCGCAGGCACCTGCGGTAGTACCGTGCCATGGCGTGGTAGTACCGCAGGCACCTGCGGTAGTACCGTGCCATGGCGCGGTAGTACCGCGGGAACCCACAGTAGTACCGCCCTTCTGGTGTCGTAGTACTGTGGCCCCCAAGCCAAGTACCGCTGCTTTGCGGTAGTAGGGGCGGATGTAGTTTTTTTACATCCGCGCCTCCGCGGTAGTACCGCGCTCGGCCTGGTCCAGCTGCCATGCGTAGTACCGCTCCCCTGCGGTAGTACCGTGTCGGATTTTTGCATCGACTTCTGTCCAGCGAAAGTAGGTACGGACGTTTTTTTATTCTTCCGTGCCCTTCCAGGCTAGGGCTCTCCTGCCTTGCGGTAGTACCGCAAGGGGGAGCGGTAGTACTGCACTCTGTCAGGCTTGCTCTAGCCCCTGCTGCTTCCGCGGTAGTACCGTGGTCGCCCACGGTAGTACCACGTGGCCCTGCGGTAGTACCACGCCTTTGGAGCGGTAGTACCGCGTGTCGCAGGCTGGATAAGTGGATAACGGTTGGATTTCGTCCATGGCTATAAAAGGGTCGTCTCCTACCTCTAGTTGACCACCTCTTCTAACCCTAAGCTCCATTGTTGCTCCAAGCTCCATTTTCGCCCGATCTCACTCCCTAGCCAATCAAACTCATTGATTTGCTCGGGAGTGGTTGAGAAGGCTCCGATCTACACTTCCACCAAGAGAAATTTGATTCCCCCCACTAATCCCTTGCAGATCTTGTTACTCTTGGGTGTTTGAGCACCCTAGACGGTTGAGGTCACCGCGGAGCCATAGTCCATTGTGGTGAAGCTTCGTGGTGTCGTTGGGAGCCTCCAATTAAGTTGTGGAGATTGCCCCAACCTTGTTTGTAAAGGTCCGGTCGCCGCCTCCAAGGGCACCAATAGTGGATTCATGGCATCTCGCATTGTGTGAGGGCGTGAGGAGAATACGGTGGCCCTAGTGGCTTCTTGGGGAGCATTGTGCCTCCACACCGCTCCAACGAAGACGTACTTCCCCTCAAAGGGAAGGAACTTCGGCAACACATCCTCGTCTCCACCGGCTCCACTCTTGGTTATCTCGTGCCTTTACTTGTGCAAGCTCATTTGTGTTGTATCTCTTGCTTGCTTGTGTTCTTATCGTTGTTGCATCATACAGGTTGCTCACTTAGTTGCATATCTAGACAACCTACTTTGATGCAAAGTTTAAATTGTTAAAGAAAAGCTAAAAATTGTTAGTTGCCTATTCACCCCCCTCTAGTCAACTATATCGATCCTTTCACTCGTATTTCTTCTTCAAATCTTTGGTTTAGTTAGGCCAACCTGATCGATTTTTCTTGACATGGGAATAGGTGCTTTGTGATGGGTTCAATCTTACGGTGCTCAATCCCAGTGACAGAAGGGAAAATGACACGTATGTATCGTTGCTATTAAGGATAACAAGATGGGGTCTATTCCTACATGAATAGATCTTGTCTACATCATGTCATCATTCTTATTGCATAACTCCGTTTCTCCATGAAGTTAATACACTAGATGCATGTTGAATAGCGGTCGATGTGTGGAGTAATAGTAGTAGATGCAGGCAGGAGTCGGTCTGCTAATCTTGGACATGATGCCTATATAATGATCATTGCGTGGATATCATCATGATTATTTGAAGTTCTATCAATTGCCCCACAGTAATTTGTTTACCCGCCTTATGCTATTTTTCTCGAGAGAAGCCACTAGTGATATCTACGGCCCCCGGATCTCTTATTTACCATATTTGCCTTCGATGTCTATTTTTATTTGCTTTTTTTCAGTTCTATTAATCAAAAAACCCAAAAATAGCTTGCTCCAGTTTATTGTTATTTATTTTATCTCGCGTTCCCGCGAGATCTATTTATCCAATCTACTACAATTTTATCTATTTTTTTACCCGCGAGGGATTGACAACCCCTCTTTTACCTCGGGTTGGAAGTATTTGTTCTTTGTATGCAGGTACCGTTTACGTAATGTTGCGTGGTTCTCCTACTGGTTCGATAACCTTGGTCTCATCACTGAGGGAAATACCTACCGTAGCTGTGCTGCATCATCCCTTCCTCTTTGGGGAAATACTGACATAGTTCAAGTGGCATCATGTCCATGGTCGGCGGGGATGGTGGCGGCCTGTAGTAATGCTGGGGCGTGCTGATTGGCTCAAACGCGCATCAGGTGGCTTGGGAGGTGTCGTCCCCGAGTTGGCTGCGGCAGCGGCCATTGATGGCTTCCCGTGGTCGGTGGTGAGGCTGGTGGTGGACGGCGGGTTGACAGAGAGGCTACATGGCAGTGGAGTAAGTGTTGGCGGCCTCTGGTGGCTCAGATGCGAGCCATGCGTCTGGGCGGTGGCTTGCCCGACACGGCGGCATGCTGGACGGTGCAGGGCGGTGCTAGCCGATGCTAGTGGCCAGGATCAGATGTTGGCAAGGCCCAGGGGCAGCATGGGGATCCAGATGAAGATCAGGACGAGCGAGGGTAGCAGTAGAGAGGCAACAACAACTCATGCCAAAGCGTGCACTATGAGCGCTCTACCCGTGCTTTGGACGTGCACGTTGAGTGTTCGACAAAATGCCAGGGATGGGCTACAATGATCCAATCAAGATGATATTATGAAGGATAGTGTTAGTTTCGATGACAATGATGGTGGAAAAGTTAGTTTAGCGGGAGGAGCTACTGTCACATGAAGTTTAGAAAGGTTGCCCAATTTTGTCATGAGCTCAATGTGTTCGACAGAATGTTAGGGTGACCTTGGTAAATTTTTTTAGACTTGGGAATTGGCAGGTGGAGGTATCCTTGGATGTTAAAGATGGTGGTGGAGTTGGTTTGATAAAAGGAAAATCTTGCAAGTGCAAGTGCTGGTGGAATTCAGTCCTGGACCCAAACTTGGAGGAAACATTTAGTGGGCTTCCAAGATGTAAATTGAGCTGATCTTCTGGATTTAAGGGTTTGGTTGGAAGGACTATGAGGTGGAAATTTTTTAAAATTATTTGAGTAAGGAAAAAGGGAAGAAAGATTGCTTCAAACGCCTATACCTGGATAGGAGTGCAGACAACATAGAGAAGTACAAGATGGCGAAGAAGGCCGCAAAGCGAGCTGTTGGTGAAGCAAGGGGTCGGGCATATGAGGACCTCTACCAACGGTTAGGCACGAAGGAAGGTGAAAGGGACATCTATAAGATGGCCAAGATCCGAGAGAGGAAGACGAGGGACATTGGCCAAGTCAAATGCATCAAGGACGGAGCAGGCCAACTCTTGGTGAAGGACGAGGAGATTAAGCATAGATGGCGGGAGTACTTCGACAAGCTGTTCAATGGGGAGAATGAGAGTTCTACCATTGAACTAGACGACTCCTTTGATGAGACTAGCATGCGTTTTGTGCGGCGAATCCAGGAGTCTGAGGTGAAGGAGGCTTTAAAAAGGATGAAAGGAGGCAAGGCGATGGGCCCTGATTGTATCCCCATTGAGGTGTGGAAAGGTCTCGGGGACATAGCAATAGTATGGCTAACCAAGCTTTTCAACCTCATTTTTCGGGCAAACAAGATGCCAGAAGAATGGAGACGGAGTATATTAGTACCAATCTTCAAGAACAAGGGGGATGTTCAGAGTTGTACTAATTACCGTGGAATTAAGCTGATGAGCCATACAATGAAGCTATGGGAGAGAGTCATTGAGCACCGCTTAAGAAGAATGACAAGCGTGACCAAAAATCAGTTTGGTTTCATGCCTGGGAGGTCGACCATGGAAGCCATTTTCTTGGTAGGACAACTTATGGAGAAATATAGGGAGCAAAAGAAAGACTTGCATATGGTGTTCATTGACTTGGAGAAGGCCTATGATAAGATACCGCGGAATGTCATGTGGTGGGCCTTGGAGAAACACAAAGTCCCAGCAAAGTACATTACCCTCATCAAGGGCATGTACGATAATGTTGTGACAAGTGTTCGAACAAGTGATGTCGACACCGATGACTTCCCGATTAAGATAGGACTGCATCAGGGGTCAGCTTTGAGCCCTTATCTTTTTGCATTGGTGATGGATGAGGTCACAAGGGATATACAAGGAGATATCCCATGGTGTATGCTCTTTGCGGATGATGTGGTGCTAGTTGACGATAGTCGGACGGGGGTAAATAGGAAGTTAGAGTTATGGAGACAAACCTTGGAATCGAAAGGGTTTAGGCTTAGTAGAACTAAAACCGAGTACATGATGTGCGGTTTCAGTACTACTAGGTGTGAGGAGGAGGAGGTTAGCCTTGATGGCCAGGTGGTACCTCGGAAGGACACCTTTCGGTATTTGGGGTCAATGTTGCAGGAGGATGGGGGTATTGATGAAGATGTGAACCATCGAATCAAAGCCGGATGGATGAAGTGGCGCCAAGCTTCTGGCATTCTCTGTGACAAGAGAGTGCCACAAAAGCTAAAAGGCAAGTTCTACAGGACGGCGGTTCGACCCGCAATGTTGTATGGCGTGGAGTGTTGGCCGACTAAAAGGCGACATGTTCAACAGTTAGGTGTGGCGGAGATGCGTATGTTGAGATGGATGTGTGGCCACACGAGGAAGGATCGAGTCCGGAATGATGATATACGAGATAGAGTTGGGGTAGCACCAATTGAGGAGAAGCTTGTCCAACATCGTCTGAGATGGTTTGGGCATATTCAGCGCAGGCCTCCAGAAGCTCCAGTGCATAGCGGACGGCTAAAGCGTGCGGAGAATGTCAAGAGAGGGCGGGATAGACCGAATTTGACATGGGAGGAGTCCGTTAAGAGAGACCTGAAGGATTGGAGTATCACCAAAGAGCTAGCTATGGACAGGGATGCGTGAAAGCTTGCTATCCATGTGCCAGAGCCATGAGTTGGTTGCGAGATCTTATGGGTTTCACCTCTAGCCTACCCCAACTTGTTTGGGACTAAAGGCTTTGTTGTTGTTGTTGTAAGGAAAAAGGGGTTGTAGTCCAATGCTCAAATTGCACCAGAACTGAAAAATGGAAGTTGTGCACAAAATTTTCAAATGGCCAAGATGAATTTTTGCACAAAAGTGATCTATAGGCATCATATGACCTCTCAAAAATTCTGTGGCATTTCTATATGGAGGGAAGGATTTTCGAAAACAGAAAAACAAAAAAGGTTCTGAAATTAATAAAAGACCTAATATAATACAAAATTTTATTTCTGTGAAAATTTTACTTAATAAAAACATGGTTTGAAATTTTGGGATGTTACCTTACTCCACCGGATACTTCACTATTTATTAGGGATCGGTTAGAAATGGCCTTACGTAGCCCGACCCAACCCACGTCACCATGCGGGGTAAAATGTGTCGATACTTTTAAATGTGGTAAAATATGTCAAAAACGTACAAATGGGGAGTAAATGTGAAAAATGCTTCAATTTTTGTTTGCATCAATTGGGAGAGCAAAAAACAGGAGGATTTGTCACACGAGTGTATGTACCCAAACTGCACCGGGCATCAACGCGGAGACTGAATTCCTATGTACGCCGTGTCAGTGAAACTGACATTTCTAGTGCTACTAAGCTCTACCCCAGACCCAGAGTGGCCAGAGTACGTGGTCGGCGACGGTGATCCACGTAGCAATTCCACTAGCTCCGCAGAATCTGGCGGCCCCCATGGATGCTGGGCCAGCTTGCTCAACCTATGAAGCTCCTCCGCAACCTCCCGCATGGACGGCCTGTTCTCGCCCAGCATCTCCAGGCACCGCTTCGCCAGCTCCGCGGCCTGCTCGAGCACCTCGATGCTCTGCTCGCGCTTGATCTGGGGGTCTAGCATCTCCTCCAGCCTGTTCTCCCCGAGGACCAGGAGGAACTGCGACGAGAGGTACTTCTCCTCCTCGAGCTCCTCCAGGTTGAGCGCCTTCCTGCATGTGAGCAGCTCCAGCAGGACGACGCCGAAGCTGTACACGTCGCTCTTGTCTGTGAGCTTGCACGTCCTCATGTACTCCGGGTCGAGGTACCCGCAGGTGCCCTGCACGAAGGTGACGAACTGTGCCTCGTCCGTGGGCGCCAGCGTCGACGCCCCGAAGTCGGAGACCTTGGCCGTGTAATCCTCGTCGAGGAGTATGTTGGACGTCTTGACGTCGCCGTGGAGGATGGGCGGCGAGGCCCAGGAGTGCAGGTAGGAGAGCGCCTCGGCGGTCTGGTGGGCGATCTTGAGCCGGGCGGTGAAGGGGATGCGCGGGCCGTCGCGGTCGCGGCGGCCGTGGATGAGCCGGTAGAGGGTGCCGTTGGGGATGTACTTGTAGACGAGCATGGGGACCTCCACCTCGAGGCAGCAGCCGTAGAGCTTGACGATGTAGCGGTGGTTGATCTGGGACACGATGAGCATCTCCTTGCCGAACTCCTTCTGCTGCCTCTCGCTGGCGAGCCGGCACTTCTTGATGGCCACCAGGTCGCCGTCCTTGGTGGTTCCCTTGTACACGGTGCCGTTGGCCCCCTTGCCGATCACGTTGCGCTCGTCGAACCTGCCCGTCGCCTCCTCCAGCTCCTCCTGGGTGAAGAGCTTGAAGGACAGCCCCTGCCTCGACCTCATTTCGTCGAACAGCGTCAGGCCCCCGTGCTGCTCGAAGTATTCTCTCTTGATCTTGGCCAGCCTCCGTTTGGCGTAGATCATGTAGGCGCAGGAAGCGGTGGCTATCAGTACGATCACACCGATGCTGACTCCTGCAGCAACCAGTACGAATGGATATGTGAGATGATGTTACGCAAATTGGACAAATCAATCGAACCCTGCTTGTTCACTCGATGGCTTACCAATGGCGATCTCCCACCCGATCTGAGACTTGTCTTTCTCGCATGTTCCGTTGTATGCGTTGCCTGATGTCTTTTCAGGGCAAACGCAGCTGTATCCTCCGATGGTATTGACGCACGTATCCGGAACAGAGCAGGGGTACCGTTCGTCTTGGCACTCGTTGATATCTGCGAGGACAAGGCATGCATGAATCACCATGAACTCGCGGCAGTGGAAACAAGCAACCAACAGAAGGGACGATGTGAAGCAACGGTACCTTGACAGCCGTCGAGGAGGTAGGGATTGCCGTCGTAGCCGGCGGAGCAGTTGCAGAGGTATCCCTTGCCCCGTCCGTACTTGGAGTCGACGCACTCGCTGTTGCTGCTGACGCAGGCGTAGGCCGACGTGTTGCGCTGGGCCTCCTCGCACGTCTTGTTCCCGATGGCCCAGTCGAGCACGAGCGGCACCTGCCTGCCGTTGGCGGCCATGAACTCGTCGGTGGTTATGTAGGTGGTGCGGAAGTCGAAGGCGGCGGCCTCGAGCAGCACGGCGTAGCTGCAGGGGCTGAATCCCGCGGTGCCGGAGGTGTTGAACTTCTCCTCGAAGGAGATCTGGTAGCCGTTGAGGCCGGACGGGATGGCCGTCTGGCAGCAGCCGACGCCGGCGCAGGAGCCGTTCTCGAGGCGGCCGACGCCGGGGCACATGGCCATGCAGCCGGTCATGTAGCGGTCGGCGGTGTCGTTGAGGGAGCGGATGTAGGCGAGCGAGTTGCAGCCGATGACGGTGAAGCGGTTGAGGGCGTCGTTGATGCGGAAGTTGGTGATGTCCATGTTGTACCACCAGTTGTTCTGGTCGTTCATGGCGCGCGTGGTGGCGTTGTAGCACCACGGGTTGATGAGGCTGTAGATGCGCAGCTGGCCGCGCCGCACCGACATGTCCAGCACCTCGATCTGGTAGTTGTACAGCCGGTGCCGCCCGTCGGCGGTGCGGTTGCAGCTGAGCGAGAAGGTCCAGTCCCCGGTCTCGAGGTGGCACCCGCTGCCCACGCCGAACGGGTACGGGATGTCGATGTCGCCGCACCGCCGCAGGCACGTCTCCCTCGGCTGCATCGCCGTCGCCGCCGTCGACGGCCGCGCGGAAGAAGATGCCAGGACGGCGATGAGCACCGCGAGGATCATCTTCTTCCTTGCGCATGCGCGGTGCGGGTGGCGTGGCTGGGAATGGGATAGGATGGCCCGGGGGGGGGGGGGGTGTTAATCTGTGATTACTGTGGTGCTACTGTGAACTACTCCTACTAATAATCAAGTTTAGTGAACCCATGGTGTGGTTTGACACGATCAAACGGCATAGTAGCATGTCCCACCTGCACGCAGCAGCCACGGCCTGACTTAATTACACGACACAGACGGGCGTTGTGGAAGTTTCCCCGGGAGGCGTGTTTAGTCGGATGTGGTGGTTGATGCACGTTGATCTTCAGGCCAAAGCAACATACACGAGTGGGTGCCGAAAAGGATCGATTGCTCTACTACTTCATGCCAGCGTTCAGCATGAGTGTCCTTTCGACGTTTGAACAGAATTGATGAAACCGGTAGTACGTACTCCCTCCGTGCAAAAACATCTTACATTAAGGGACCGAAGGAGTACTATTCAATTATTCTTTTTCTTTTTGCGAATGAACTATTCAATTATTCAGTGCTATTATTATGTACTCGTTCATAACGGGACCGGACAGCCCGGCAGATGTGCCCTGTTATCTGTAAGTGGATGCAGACACATGGATGAGAAAACCACCTTGATCGCGAAGCACTTGGCCTGGAGCACGGGACAAATCCGTTGGCGACAAGCTAGTCGGTGTCGAGGAATTATCCTGCAGGTCTCTCGCCGCCACCCTCAGCAATTCGGAGCCGTTTCACTCTTCGATACCAAATCGGCCACGCAATCTTACAGTATGCAGTTTAATACTAGTACATCCTCAAGAATGTCAGCCTTTGCTGAGAACGCCGCAGAGTCCTCATTAGCTACTACAAAAGTAGTGTGAAGAAATAGATCCGCATGTTTAAATTAGTCTGAACCCAGTAATTATGCCTTCCTTCTCAATTGACTCGGCAGCTCGCTTCACTAAAATAGTCGGTTTTTCCTTTGATAGTCAGTTAGTCGCAAGGAGAGAGGCTTATCAGGAGAGTAGCAATTACCATCTGAACTGACTGGGTTAGTTTGACCTTCATCTACTGCATGCCACCATATTTCGACGATCCTATTTCTTACCTAGAAATATACAGTATTTAACTACTCCTTTGAATCTTCAGCGCACGGGATCGATGGATTTCGATGTTACAGACCAAACGCCGGGGAAGTTATGCTGTCGCGGGATGGCTTTAACAAAAATGTCAAAAGTACCACGCAAGCACGCCACCCCGTATCGAAGCTGCGACCCGGAGACCCGCCGAAACGAGTAAAGTCTATTTTAAACCTTGAACTCGTAAAGCCCGTCGAAATCAAACCTTGATCTTTCAATCCCTGAAATTCATACCCTACATTCACCAATCCCGGTTATTTTCAACCCTAAACCGTTCTAGATCTGTTTGTAAGCACATTCCCGGCCAGGATCACACGTTTCTCTCACTGACTACATGGACCCAGAGATCATATCCATCTTCTACCCTGCGCCCATCTTACGGCAAGCCTCGCCTACGCAGGGCCACTTGCGACTATTGGCTTGGGGCATTGCACTAACGTCTGTGTGGGTTCCAAGGTATGCCTCGAGCTGGCTGGGTGGACCGTTGATGCCGGCGGACTACAAGGATTTGCAGAGCGGAGCCGCCGAGCAGCGCAAGCATGGCGGTGCCCACGAAGTTGAGGCACTAAGCGGCCGAGCAAAGCTCAGAATCGTGCGCGCGTGCGGTGAGCATGGTCGCACTGTGGCGCTGTCGAAGACGGCCATGCCGAGTCTGCTACCAGTGACACATGAGCATCTTCTTGCTCACCATGAAGCTATCGACCACCACAGTTGATGTTGACACAGGAGCATGCTCTTCCTCACCGTCAAGCTGCGGCATGGAGGCACTCTAGGTGGCGACCTGGGCGTTGGGCTTGCCGAGTTTCCGCAGCCTAAATGGCGAATGTAGATGGAGAAGAAGCGGATAAAGAAGAAAGTGGTGATGAGCGCCATGAGGAGCACTACCATGGCGCGTTTGAGTTGGGCGAGTTCCTCGCGTCGGTCACGCTCCCACGGCAGCGGCGGCGGCGGCGCGACCCTCGTCCTTACTCCGGATGCGCGAGTACGGGGATAGAACCGGAGGCCCTTCTTCTTGTGCATCTTCCTCCCTCCTAATTGCTCCTCATCCTCTGCCACCGATTGCAATCGGACGAGCTTGGCAGTGCGTGTGGATAAGGTAGAGGAAGGAGATGAGTTATGCGCTTTTACAAAAATGGCCTTGCCATCTTTGTAATTCTGTAGCTGGTATGCAAGTATTTGTGGGCCTAGTACGTGTGGGCCTGGGACTGATATGTCAGTCAGAGTAGGAAAAACTATATGTAATCCTGGCCGGGATCGAGCTTTTCCTAGTGCGCCAAACATCTCCAAGGTTGATATTGACCGGGATTGTTAAGATTAGGGTGTAGATTTCAGGGATTAGAAGGTCAAGGTTCGATTTGGACGGGCTCTACGAGTTCAAGATTTAAAATAGACTTTACTCCGCCGAAACCGACAGAAAACACATGGACATCATAGACTATGCTCAACAATTCGGAGAAACACATAGGGGGTGTTTGGTTCATTGCATTGCATGTGGCTCGCACCCACCATGCAAAAATCGCTTGTTTGGTGTACTGCATGGGCTTTTGAGCCTGGCCCGGTGGATGCAAAATTAGGCCTCTCAGCCAGGCTGAGGGGAACGCAAGTTTCCTGCGTAGCTCGCGTGCAGGCTTGCTGCCTCGCTCATTCCCTTCTTATCCCCTTCTTCCGTCCAGCGCCGCCGCCGTCCTCGTTCACCCCCCCCCCCCCCCCGCCAAGCTCCGTCGTCGTCCTCCACCAAGCTCCGCCGCCGTCCTCGACCAAGCTTCGCCGCCTCCATCCTCGACCAAACGGTGCCGCCGCCCTCGACCGCGCAGCACCGCCGGATCTTGCCGCCTCGCGTGGCCGCATGCCGGATCCTGGCACCTCGCGCCACCGCAGGTCGGATCTCGCCATATGGAGCCGCCGCCACGCCATCTCCAAGCGCCGGCGTTGCCCTTGTCCAAGCTCTGCCGCTAGCCTCTCCAGGTGTCGCAGTTCTTGATTGCCCTCGTCAAGTGCCGCCACGATTTTGTCCAAGCGTTGTCGCCGGTATCGTCAAGCACCATCTACGCCATCTGGAGTTCACCTCATACAACCATATCATGCAAAGTTCACCAAACACCATCTAGGCTCATCCTTGCATCAGTCCAACCAGGCTACACTCACCCAGCATCCTTCATGCGATGCAGCCTAAAACTACCCAGGGAACCAAACACGCCCATAGGGGAGAGACATCGTCAACCAATGGACGAGAGCATGAGCTCCTCACCGGCGCGGTCCACTCCGAGCGCCCCGGCCACCCCCCACCCCTCGTCCCCCACTACCGGTTAGCGCTGGGCGCCTCCCGGTGCTGCCCACTCGGCGGCCTCCTGGCTCCGGGCCATGCACCCCCCGAGCGACGCGCCTGGTGCATGCTCGGCTAGATCTGCTTGCGGATCCACCGGCTCAGCCCGCGCCGGGGCTGGCCTTGGGGCCAGTGTGGTCGCCCCGCCCGCGACTGGTCGCCTCTTGGAGCGGTGGGAGTCTAGCGTGGCTGCCGGTCAAGGCAACCATTTATTCCATGGGCCGGCTGCGGCGCCGCGCCTTAAATCTATCATCTGCGTCCCTCCAGAGCATTCACTGCCGGCGCCGGCCACGCACATCAAGTCTATCGTCTGCGCCCCCCCCCCCCCGAGAGCTTTCAATTCCTGCGCCGACCATGCTGCCTCGCCTTCAATCCATCATCTGCGCCCCGCCTGGCCTCCTTATTAACTCGCGGGCGCTGGAGGGAGCCTGCGGCCGTTCGCGGGCCGATGCGAGTGCGGCTGCCGAGCGGGAGGCTGGTGCTTCCCCGAAATGGCACTTGGTCGCTTCGAGGCGCCGGCGGCGTGCACCGTCCGTACCGCTTGCGGGGGAGCGCGGTTATGGCGGCCAGCGGTCCGCCGCTGCCTGTGCAGAGGCCGCTGCGCGCCGCGCGGCCTTCTTAAGGCGCTTCAGGGGCTGCTGCCTCCGGTGTCTCGCCCCGCACCACCGTGCCTCCAACTGTCGAGATCCAGTCCGGTGTGCTGACTGCTGGCAGTTCGGCCATCGATCTCGAGCCCCTTGCTGCAAGGCCCGTCGGGCCAAGCAGCCTCGCCCCTGTCGCGCTGCCTGTCGCCCCCCTACGCCGCCGCCTCCCCCCATCTCCGCTCAGCTGCAGTCGCCGCCTTCCGCTGTCCACCCCCCCCCCCACACACACACACCTCCCACTGCCCCCGTCGCGGTCACCCCTGCCCCCGCCGCACCCGCTCTTGTTGCCCCTTTAGCCACCTCCATCGTCGCCTTTCCTCCTGCTGTTGCCAACGCGCCTCGCCCGCGCTCCGCCAGCCCAGTTGTGCAGGCCGTCCCGGTGGGCATGGCCATGGCGTACCGACCTGGTGAAGCTTCGCAGCGCCCCGGCGCCGGCACCACGTTCACCGTCTACACCCAGGCCATGGAGGATGTGGCCCGCACGCTGCGCGCGTCGGCCGTTCTTGTCACCATGTCGGAGGCGCGGCTCGACATCAACCCTCAGCTCGTGGCCAAGGCGTTCGAGCGTGACCTGGACATCCCCTGGGACCAGATGCACGTCTCCAAGCATCTCCCGGAGGACTTCCTCGTGCGTTTCGGGCAGGCCCGCCACCGTGACGTTGCGGTTGACGCGGGGGTGGTCACCTGCAGAGGGGTCGCGCTCACAATCGCGCCCTCGACTCCAGCTGCGCGCGGGCACCAGCGGCTCTCCCGCTTCTACTGCCGCCTTGCCATTGAAGGGATCCCGGTGCAGGCATGGCGCAAAGAGGCCGTGCAGGACGCCATCGGTCTCTCTTGCAGGGTCGACCGTCTCGAGCGCCAAACCACCTCCCTCTCCAACACCTCGCTCGTCTACGTCTGGGTGTGGGCGTGGTCTCCGGACGACATCCCAACGGCCAATGGGTTCTCCATCATTGACAGGCCTGTGGATGCCCGTGGTCTCCCCGCCCTGCCGGAGGGCTGCCCGCGGGGGGAGGGGCCGTGCGGGCCGCAGTTCCCGATCCTCATCCACCTAGATGAGACCCTGGACTACTCGCCGGTGTCTGAGCGGCCGCCGGGGTCCAGCTCAGAGTGGCCGCTCCGGGACCGTTTTCGTTGGGAGCGCCGCGTCGAAGATGGGCATGCTGGCACCGGGCGGTGTCGGGCCGCCTTCCTGGGCGGGGAGGCGCTGCGGCATCGGCCCCGTGACGATGACGATGAGCCTGAAGGAAGCGGTGGCCGCAGAGCGAGATCGCGCGCCGCTTGGCGTGGTGGCCTCCTTGGCTGCCGCGCTGACGGTACGGAGCATGGTGCGTTTCGGCGCGCTAATGGTGGCACTGGCAGCCGCTACGGGCGTCGTCGTAGTGCGTCACCCGGGGCCCGCAGCCATAGTGCCAGCCCCTTGTCGGGTAGCTCGGGTGGACGCAGCCGCTCCCGCTCCAGGGAGAGGCGTCAGGTGGTGGACCGCGTGCTGCCTGGGTCTCCGCGCTCCTGTCTGCCCCGGGCCGACGACCTGCACCAACTGATGTCTCTGCCCGTCCTGCAAGGTGTGCCTGTCGAGCCTGGTGCTTCCCCTGCCGAGGTGCTGCCAGGTGTGCCTGTTTTCCCCCTGGAGCCTGACATGGTCACCTTCCGGGACGAGGTGGAGGAGGCCTGGGATGAGCTCACGCGTGCTGACCCCTTCCTGGTGGAGCTAGATGCCCTGTCCACCTGGCAGCCGAGCCCGGTCGTGGACCAGGAAAGCTGGCTGGGTGCGCTCGGAGTGCCGGAAGATGCGGTTGGCGACGTTCTGGGCCTTGGGCTGGTCCCTACGGAGGCGCTGGATGGGGCTGCTGTGGAGGGCCTATCCCCGGCCCAGGAGGGGTGCGGTGGGCTGGACCTCGCTGCTGAGCTGGTCCGCAAGCCATGGCCCAGCCTGGGCTACCTAGTCCCAGCTCCGGCCCAGATCCAGAGCGACCCCCCAGTTGGCGAGCTCTGTTGGTCGGACGTCCACGGCGGCGCCAAGCATGACCTCCTCATGTCGGCGGAGCAGCTCGCAGCTCAGCTGCAGGACCTGGAGGTTGACGCCACCACCACCTTCCTCAATAAGGTCTTCAAGCTATTACCGCCTTCCATCATGGGTGCGCCGCCGGGTCCCGAGTCGCCGGCGTCGGTTACGTGCATGGTGCCTACCCCCAAGACGCTGCGTCGGACCAGTGCACGCCTTGCCAAGACGGTTGTTGGGCTCACCCAAGAGCAGAAGGCTCAGGCGCGTCTGGCCAAGCAGCTGCGGTTCATCGACGCGCCGGGCGAGTTCAACGCTCAGGTGCGGGAGCGCTACGTCGACAGATTCAAGGAGCCCTTGGGCAAGCTCACGACAACCCTGGCGCGAGCGGTCGGAGTCAGGTGCAAGGCGCGCATCAACCTGCCGGACGACGAGCTCCAGGAGCTGGCTGGAGAGGATGGAGCGGGGATGGTTTGAGCACCATCTCGGCTAGATCGGGGCCCATATGTCGTTGATGTTAGTTTGGCTATGGATCAGCTTGTCAGTGCTGTGTGTTTGCTACCACGCCGTCTGTAGACCGCGTCGTAAGCTTCGTGTTAGATTGTCGCGACCTCGCCGGACGCAAGTATCGTTTTACCGGCTGTACCTGTTAGTTCATTTGCTTGGCGCTGCTCGCTCATCGAGTATGCTAATGAAAGGGGCCCCGCTATGTGTTTTTAATTACTAGCTTCTCATTGCTAAACTAGAACGTGCGTGGGCCTAATGACCGCGCACGTCGATGGGGGGTGCGCAGCCTTGTGGAGCAGACGAAATGCGGCATCCTCTGCATCCAAGAGACGAAGCGAGAAAACTTCCCTGCTGAGCTGCTGCTGGAGACGCTTGGGCCCAGGCTCAGGGGCTCGGCGGTGCTTCCAGCGCTGGGGACTAGAGGTGGTGCACTGCTGGCCTGGGATGAGGACCGCTTCGAAGTGTTGACCGTGGACATCTCACCTTTCGCAATCACCGTCTCGGTCCAACCGCGGACTGGTGAGGCTGCTTGGCATCTGACCACTGTTTATGGTCCGGCGGAAGACGCGGTCAAGCCCCTTTTTCTTGCTGATCTTGGCAGGATCCGCAGCTTAATTGCTGGGCCGTGGTTGGTTATCGGGGATTTCAACCTCATCTATGAGGCGCGGGATAAGAACAATGCAAACCTGAATCTGGGACTAATGGCGCAGTTTCGGGATGCCCTAAATTCCAGCGAGCTAATCGAGATTAAGCTTTCGGGGAGGAGGTTTACCTGGTCGAACGAGCAGCAGTCGCCTACTTTGGTTCGACTTGACCGCGCCTTCTCCTCCCCAGAATGGAACGTGCAGTTCGGCAGTGCCAGGTTGCTGCCGCTTGCATCTACAATGTCCGATCACTGCCCGCTTTTGCTTACCTGTGACACGGCGATCCCAAGATGCCAGCGCTTTAGGTTTGAGGCGTTCTGGCCACACCTGGAGGGGTTCCAGGATGTGGTGGCACATGCATGGGCTCAGCCATGTTCGGCGCATGGGGCCCTTGCCAGGCTTAACGAGAAGTTGCAGCGCACGGCTAAGGCGTTGAGGAGGTGGCATAGGATGAATATTGGTGACACCCGGATGCAGTTGCTCATGGCGCAAGACACAGTCGCGCTTCTAGATGCTGCTCAGGAGTCGAGGCTGCTGGAGCCTGAGGAAGTGAGCCTCCGCAAGGAGCTTAAATCTAGGATTCTTGGACTAGTGGTGATTGAGAGGATCAAGGCTAAGCAGAGGGCTAGGGTTCGGTGGCTCAGGGTAGGAGACGCGAACACAAAAATTTTCCACATCAAGGCCAACGCCAGAAGGAGAAAGAACTTTATCGCGGCGCTCTCTAAGGAAGGGGTGCTGGCTACAGAGCACACCCACAAAGAGGAGGTCGCCGCGGATTTCTTCCGAAGCCTACAAGGAACGGCGGCGGCAACACCGTCGGTCTTCAATGGGGATGAATTGGGCCTGCCGCGTTTAGACCTGCAGGAGCTCGAGTTGCCGTTCTCGGCTGACGAGATCAAAGCTGCCATCGCTGACCTGCCAGGCGACCGCGCCCCAGGGCCAGACGGCTTCTCCGGGGCCTTCTTCAAGGCAGCTACGGGCATCATTCTGCAGGACCTGCTGTCAGCTTTCCAGCAGCTTCATGGTGCCAACGCGGCCGGGCTGCATAAGGTTAATGGGGCGCACATTGTGCTACTGCCAAAGGTGGACAGGCCCGTGTCGATGGCGGATTACAGGCCGATTAGTCTCCTTCACAGTGTGATGAAGCTTTTCACCAAAGTATTGGCTACGAGGCTGGCCAAAAGGATGGATCAACTGGTTGCGCTGGTGCAGAGCGCATTCATCAAGGGTCGTTGCATCCAGGATAACTTCTTGTTCGTTCAGGGACTGGCAAGGCACTTTCACCGTACTAACAGGCCGATGCTCCTGGTAAAGTTGGACATAGCAAAAGCTTTCGACACGGTGTCGTGGACCTACCTCCTTGACATGTTGAAGGCGCGCGGTTTCGGGCAGAAATGGTGTGATTGGATTTCCTTGCTGCTCTCTTCGGCTTCATCACGCGCGCTCATCAACGGGGTGGCTGGGCCCTCGATCCGCCATCATCGAGGGCTTAGGCAGGGCGATCCGGTATCACCATTCCTATTTGTCCTGGCAATGGAACCACTGCAGCAGCTCATTTCCAAAGCCGTTGATATGGGTATCCTCTCGAGGATCGGTGGTCGGGTGCCTTCCGCTCGATCATCGCTATATGCGGATGATGTGGCCATCTTCATCAACCCCGTGAAGACCGAGGTGGAGGCGTTGCGTGACCTGCTCTGTCGTTTTGGGGAGGCCATTGGACTCCTGGTGAACTTCTCAAAGAGCTCCGTCCCGCCGATCCATGGTGAGAAGTTTCAGGTGGATGAGGTGATAAGGCCACTGGGGGCGCCGACGTGCCCCTTTCCTTGCAAATTCCTGGGCCTCCCGCTCTCGCTTCACAAGCTGCGCAAAGTAGACTTCCAACCGCTCCTAGACAAGCTACGGGCTCGGCTGGCCCTATGGAAGTACAAACTTTTGGCTGCGGCTGGGCGCCTTGTACTGCTCAACGTGGTATTATCGGCATTCACCGTCTACTGGATGTCAGTGCACGCTCTGCCAGCTTGGGTGCGCCGACAAGTGGACAAGATCAGGAGGGCTTGGCTGTGGAGAGGGGAGGAGGTATGTCATGGGGGGCATGGCAAGGTCGCTTGGGCCGGGATTTGCAGACCGAAGGAGTTGGGCGGGCTCGGAATTCTGGATTTGAACTGCTTCGGGGTTGCACTTCGCTTGCGTTGGCTATGGATGGAGCGTGTAGCCCCGGAGCGGCCATGGATTGGGCTCCCGGTCCCCTGCTCCAACCGGGAGCGGGCACTATTTGCTGCGGCAACCAGGGCGCAGGTGCGGGACGGGAGAACGGCGTCCTTCTGGTTTGATAGTTGGCTCCAGGGCGAGGCGCCCCGCTGAAGGAAATATGCCCTAGAGGCAATAATAAAGTTATTGTTTATTTCCTTACATATCATGATAAATGTTTATTATTCATGCTAGAATTGTATTAACCTGAAACATAATACATGTGTGGATACATAGACAAACAGAGTGTCACTAGTATGCCTCTACTTGACTAGCTTGTTAATCAAAGATGGTTAAGTTTCCTAACCATAGACAAAGGAGTTGTCATTTGATTAACAAGGTCACATCATTAATTGAATGATCTGATTGACATGACCCATTCCATTAGCTTAGCATCCGATCGTTTAGTATGTTGCTATTGCTTTCTCCATGACTTATACATGTTCCTATGACTATGAGATTATGCAACTCCCGTTTACCGTAGGAACACTTTGTGTGCTACCAAACGTCACAACGTAACTGGGTGATTATAAAGGTGCTCTACAGGTGTCTCCAAAAGTATTTGTTGGGTTGGCGTATTTCGAGATTAGGATTTGTCACTCCGAATGTCGGAGAGGTATCTCAGGGCCTTCTCGGTAATGCACATCACATAAGCCTTGCAAGCAATGCAACTAATGAGTTAGTTGCGGGATGATGTATTATGGAACGAGTAAAGAGACTTGCCGGTAACGAGATTGAACTAGGTATTGGATACCAACGATCGAATCTCGGGCAAGTAACATACCGATGGACAAAGGGAACGACGTATGTTGTTATGCGGTCTGACCGATAAAGATCTTCGTAGAATATGTAGGAACCAATATGGGGCATCCAGGTCCCGCTATTGGTTATTGACCGGAGACGTGTCTCGGTCATGTCTACATTGTTCTCGAACCGTAGGGTCCGCACGCTTAAGGTTACGATGACCGTTATTATGAATTTATGCATTTTGATGTACCGAAGGAGTTCGGAGTCCCAGATGTGATCACGGACATGACGAGGAGTCTCGGAATGGTCGAGACGTAAAGATTGATATATTGGACGGCTATGTTCGGACATCGGAATGGTTCCGAGTGGTTTCGGATATTACCGGAGTGCCAGAGGGGTTACCGGAACCCCCCGGGGAAGTAATGGGCCTATTGGGCCACGAGGGGAGAGAGAGGGCTGCGCCAGGAGGTGGCGCGCGCCCTCCCCATGAGGAGTCCGAATTGGACAAGGAGGGGGGGCGCGGCCCCCCTTTCCCTCTCCCTCTCCCTCTCCTTCCTTCCCCCCTTCCCCCTCCTAGTTGGACTAGGAAAGGGGAGTCCTACTCCCACTAGGAGGAGGACTCCCCCTCCCTTGGCGCGCCTCTAGGGCCGACCGGCCCTCCCCCCCTTGCTCCTTTATATACGGGGGCAGGGGGGCACCCCAAGACACACAAGTTGATCCTTGAGATCGTTCCTTAGCCGTGTGCGGTGCCCCCCTCCACCATATTCCACCTCGGTCATATCGTTGCGGTGCTTAGGCGAAGCCCTGCATCGGTAGTACATCAAGATCGTCACCACGCCGTCGTGCTGACGAAACTCTTCCCCGAGAGCTTTGCTGGATCGGAGCCCGGAGAACGTCATCGTGATGTACGTGTGTCAAGAACTCGGAGGCGCCGGAGTAACGGCGCTGGGATCGGTCGGATCGCGAGGAGGACGTACGACTACTTCCTCTATGTTGTGTCAACGCTTCCGCTTCGGTCTACGAGGGTACGTAGACAATACTCTCCCCTCTCGTTGCTTTGCATCACCATGATCTTGCGTGTGCGTAGGAAATTTTTTGAAATTACTACGTTACCCAACAGTGGCATCCGAGCCTAGGTTTTTATGGTTTGATGTTTTGCACGAGTAGAACACAAGTGAGTTGTGGACGATACAAGTCATACTGCCTACCAGCATGTCATACTTTGGTTCGGCGGTATTGTTGGATGAAGCGGCCCGGACCGACATTACGCGTACGCTTATGCGAGACTGGTTCTACCGCCGTGCTTTGCACACAGGTGGCTGGCGGGTGTCAGTTTCTCCAACTTTAGTTGAACCGAGTATGGCTACGCCCGGTCCTTGAGAAGGTTAAAACGGAGTCTATTTGACGAAGTATCGTTGTGGTTTTGATGCGTAGGTGAGATTGGTTCTTGCTTCAGCCCGTAGCAGCCACGTAAAATTTGCAACAAACAAAGTAGAGGATGTCTAACTTGTTTTTGCAGGGCATGTTGTGATGTGATATGGTCAAGACATGATGCTATATTTTATTGTATGAGATGATCATGTTTTGTAACCGAGTTATCGGCAACCGGCAGGAGCCGTATGGTTGTCGCTTTATTGTATGCAATGCAATCGCCCTGTAATGCTTTACTTTACTAAGCGGTAGCGATAGTCGTAGAAGCATAAGATTGGCGAGACGACAACGATGCTACGATGGAGATCAAGGTGTCGCGCCGGTGATGATGGTGATCATGATGGTGCTGCAGAGATGGAGATCACGAAGCACAAGATGATGATGACCATATCATATCACTTATATTGATTTGCATGTGATGTTTATCTTTTATGCATCTTATCTTGCTTTGATTGACGGTAGCATTATAAGATGATCTCTCACTAAATTATCAAGAAGTGTTCTCCCCGAGTATGCACCGTTGCCAAAGTTCATCGTGCCCAGACACCACGTGATGATCGGGTGTGATAAGCTCTACGTTCATCTACAACGGGTGCAAGCCAGTTTTGCACACGCGGAATACTCGGGTTATACTTGACGAGCCTAGCATATGCAGATATGGCCTCGGAACACGGAGACCGAAAGGTCGAGCGTGAATCATATAGTAGATATGATCAACATGATGATGTTCACCATTGAGAACTAATCCATTTCACGTGATGATCGGTTATGGTTTAGTTTGATTTGGATCACGTGATCACTTAGAAGATTAGAGGGATGTCTATCTAAGTGGGAGTTCTTAAGTAATATGATTAATTGAACTTAAATTTATCATGAACTTAGTCCCTGATAGTATCTTGCTTGTTTATGTTGATTATAGATAGATGGCTCGTGCTGTTGTTCCGTTGAATTTTAATGCGTTCCTTGAGAAAGCAAAGTTGAAAGATGATGGTAGCAATTACACGGACTGGGTCCGTAACTTGAGGATTATCCTCATTGCTGCACAGAAGAGTTACGTCCTGGATGCACCGCTAGGTGCCAGGCCTGCTGCTGGAGCAACACCAGATGTTATGAACGTCTGGCAGAGCAAAGCTGATGACTACTCGATAGTTCAGTGTGCCATGCTTTACGGCTTAGAACCGGGACTTCAACGACGGTTTGAGAACCATGGATCATATGAGATGTTCCAGGAGTTGAAGTTGATATTCCAATAGAATGCCCGGATTGAGAGATATGAGGTCTCCAATAAGTTCTATAGCTGCAAGATGGAAGAGAATGGGTCTGTCAGTGAGCACATACTCAGAATGTCTGGGTATTACAATCACTTGATTCAACTGGGAGTTAATCTTCCGGATGATTGTGTCGTTGACAGAATTCTTCAATCACTGCCACCAAGCTACAAAGGCTTTGTGATGAACTATAATATGCAAGGGATAGATAAGACTATGCCCGAGCTCTTCGCAATGCTAAAGGCTGCGGAGGTAGAAATCAAGAAGGAGCATCAAGTGTTGATGGTCAATAAGACCACTAGTTTCAAGAAGAAGGGCAAAGGGAAGAAGAAGGGGAACTTCAAGAAGAACAGCAAACAAGTTGCTGCTCAAGAGAAGAAACCCAAGTCTGGACCTAAGCCTGAAACTGAGTGCTTCTACTGCAAGCAGACTGGTCACTGAAAGCGGAACTGCCCCAAGTATCTGGCGAACAAGAAGGATGGCAAGGTGAACAAAGGTATATGTGATATACATGTTATTGATGTGTACCTTACTAGAGCTCGCAGTAGCACCTGGGTATTTGATACTGGTTCTGTTGCTAATATTTGCAACTCGAAACAGGGACTACGGATTAAGCGAACACTGGCAAAGGACGAGGTGACGATGCGCGTGGGAAATGGTTCCAAAGTCGATGTGATCGCGGTCGGCACGCTACCTCTACATCTACCTTCGGGATTAGTATTAGACCTAAATAATTGTTATTTGGTGCCAGCGTTGAGCATGAACATTATATCTGGATCTTGTTTGATGCGAGACGGTTATTCATTTAAATAAGAGAATAATGGTTGTTCTATTTATATGAGTAATATCTTTTATGGTCATGCACCCTTGAAGAGTGGTCTATTTTTGATGAATCTCGATAGTAGTGATACACATATTCATAATATTGAAGCCAAAAGATGCAGAGTTGATAATGATAGTGCAACTTATTTGTGGCAGTGCCGTTTAGGTCATATCGGTATAAAGCGCATGAAGAAACTCCATACTAATGGACTTTTGGAGTCACTTGATTATGAATCACTTGGCACTTGCGAACCGTGCCTCATGGGCAAGATGACTAAAACACCGTTCTCCGGTACTATGGAGAGAGCAACAGATTTGTTGGAAATCATACATATAGATGTATGTGGTCCGATGAATGTTGAGGCTCGTGGTGGATATCGTTATTTTCTCACCTTCATAGATGATTTAAGCAGATATGGGTATATCTACTTAATGAAACACAAGTCTGAAACATTTGAAAAGTTCAAAGAATTTCAGAGTGAAGTTGAAAATCATCGTAACAAGAAAATAAAGTTTCTACGATCTGATCGTGGAGGAGAATATTTGAGTTACGAGTTTGGTCTACATTTGAAACAATGCGGAATAGTTTCGCAACTCACGCCACCCGGAACACCACAGCGCAATGGTGTGTCCGAACGTCGTAATCGCACTTTACTAGATATGGTGCGATCTATGATGTCTCTTACAGATTTACCGCTATCGTTTTGGGGTTATGCTCTAGAGACGGCCGCATTCACGTTGAATAGGACACCGTCAAAATCCGTTGAGACGACACCTTATGAACTGTGGTTTAGCAAGAAACCAAAGTTGTCGTTTCTTAAAGTTTGGGGCTGTGATGCTTATGTGAAAAAGCTTCAACCTGATAAGCTAGAACCCAAATCGGAGAAATGTGTCTTCATAGGATACCCAAAGGAAACAGTTGGGTACACCTTTTATCACAGATCCGAAGGCAATACATTTGTTGCTAAAAATGGATCCTTTCTAGAGAAGGAGTTTCTCTCGAAAGAAGTGAGTGGGAGGAAAGTAGAACTTGATGAGGTAACTGTACCTGCTCCCTTATTGGAAAGTAGTTCATCACAGGAACCGGTTTCTGTGACGTCTACACCAATCAGAGAAGAAGTTAATGATGATGATCATGAAACTTCAGATCAAGTTACTACAGAACCTCGTAGATCAACCAGAGTGAGATCCGCACCAGAGTGGTATGGCAATCCTATTCTGGAAATCATGCTACTAGATCATGACGAACCTACGAACTATGAAGAAGCGATGGTGAGCCCAGATTCCGCAAAATGGCTGGAAGCCATGAAATCTGAGATGGGATCCATGTATGAAAACAAAGTGTGGACTTTGGTTGACTTGCCCGAGGGTCGGCAAGCAATAGAGAACAAGTGGATCTATAAGAAGAAGACTGACGCCGACGGTAATGTTACTGTCTACAAAGCTCGACTTGTCGCAAAGGGGTTTCGACAAGTTCAAGGGATTGACTACGATGAGACCTTCTCACCCGTAGCGATGCTAAAGTCTGTCCGAATCATGTTAGCAATTGCCGCATTTTATGATTATGAAATTTGGCAAATGGATGTAAAGACTGCATTCCTGAATGGGTTTCTGGAAGAAGAGTTGTATATGATGCAACCAGAAGGTTTTATCAATCCAAAGGGAGCTAACAAAGTATGCAAGCTCCAGTGATCCATTTATGGACTGGTGCAAGCATCTCAGAGTTGGAATAAACGCTTTGATAGTGTGATCAAAGCATTTGGGTTTGTACAGACTTTTGGAGAAGCCTGTATTTACAAGAAAGTGAGTGGGAGCTCTGTAGCATTTCTGATATTATATGTAGATGACATATTACTGATTGGAAATGATATAGAATTTCTGGATAGCATAAAAGGATACTTGAATAAGAGTTTTTCAATGAAAGACCTCGGTGAAGCTGCTTACATATTGGGCATTAAGATCTATAGAGATAGATCAAGACGCTTAATTGGACTTTCACAAAGCACATACCTTGACAAGATTTTGAAGAAGTTCAAAATGGATCAAGCGAAGAAAGGGTTCTTGCCTATATTGCAAGGTGTGAAGTTGAGTAAGACTCAATGCCCGACCAATGCAGAAGATAGAGAGAAGATGAAAGATGTTCCCTATGCTTCAGCCATAGGCTCTATCATGTATGCAATGCTGTGTACCAGACCTGATGTGTGCCTTGCTATAAGTTTAGCAGGGAGGTACCAAAGTAATCCAGGAGTGGATCACTGGACAGCGGTCAAGAATATCCTGAAGTACCTGAAAAGGACTAAGGAAATATTTCTCGTGTATGGAGGTGACAAAGAACTCATCGTAAAGGGTTACGTTGATGCAAGCTTTGACACTGATCCGGACGATTCGAAATCGCAAACCGGATACGTATTTACATTAAACGGTGGAGCTGTCAGTTGGTGCAGTTCTAAACAAAGCGTCGTGGCGGGATCTACATGTGAAGCGGAGTACATAGCTGCTTCGGAAGCAGCAAATGAAGGAGTCTGGATGAAGGAGTTCATATCCGATCTAGGTGTCATACCTAGTGCATCGGGTCCAATGAAAATCTTTTGTGACAATACTGGAGCAATTGCCTTGGCGAAGGAATCCAGATTTCACAAGAGAACAAAGCACATCAAGAGACGCTTCAATTCCATCCGGGACTTGGTCCAGGTGGGAGACATAGAGATTTGCAAGATACATACGGATCTGAATGTATCGGACCCGTTGACTAAGCCTCTTCCACGGGCAAAACATGATCAGCACCAAGACTCCATGGGTGTTAGAATCATTACTGTGTAATCTAGATTATTGACTCTAGTGCAAGTGGGAGACTGAAGGAAATATGCCCTAGAGGCAATAATAAAGTTATTATTTATTTCCTTACATATCATGATAAATGTTTATTATTCATGCTAGAATTGTATTAACCGGAAACATAATACATGTGTGGATACATAGACAAACAGAGTGTCACTAGTATGCCTCTACTTGACTATCTTGTTAATCAAAGATGGTTAAGTTTCCTAACCATAGACAAAGGAGTTGTCATTTGATTAACAAGGTCACATCATTAGTTGAATGATCTGATTGACATGACCCATTCCATTAGCTTAGCATCCGATCGTTTAGTATGTTGCTATTGCTTTCTCCATGACTTATACATGTTCCTATGACTATGAGATTATGCAACTCCCGTTTACCGTAGGAACACTTTGTGTGCTACCAAACGTCACAACGTAACTGGGTGATTATAAAGGTGCTCTACAGGTGTCTCCGAAAGTATTTGTTGGGTTGGCGTATTTCGAGATTAGGATTTGTCACTCCGAATGTCGGAGAGGTATCTCAGGGCCTTCTCGGTAATGCACATCACATAAGCCTTGCAAGCAATGCAACTAATGAGTTAGTTGCGGGATGATGTATTACGAAACGAGTAAAGAGACTTGCCGGTAACGAGATTGAACTAGGTATTGGATACCGACGATCGAATCTCGGGCAAGTAACCTACCAATGGACAAAGGGAACGGCGTATGTTGTTATGCGGTCTGACCGATAAAGATCTTCGTAGAATATGTAGGAACCAATATGGGGCATCCAGGTCCCGCTATTGGTTATTGACCGGAGACGTGTCTCGGTCATGTCTACATTGTTCTCGAACCGTAGGGTCCGCACGCTTAAGGTTACGATGACCGTTATTATGAATTTATGCATTTTGATGTACCGAAGGAGTTCGGAGTCCCGAATGTGATCACGGACATGACGAGGAGTCTCGGAATGGTTGAGATGTAAAGATTGATATATTGGACGGCTATGTTCGGACGTCGGAATGGTTCCGAGTGGTTTCGGATATTACCGGAGTGCCGGAGGGGTTACCGGAACCCCCCGGGGAAGTAATGGGCCTATTGGGCCACGAGGGGAGAGAGAGGGCTGCGCCAGGAGGTGGCGCGCGCCCCCCCATGAGGAGTCCGAATTGGACAAGGAGGGGGGCGCGGCCCCCCTTTCCCTCTCCCTCTCCCTCTCCTTCCTTCCCCCCTTCCCCCTCCTAGTTGGACTAGGAAAGGGGAGTCCTACTCCCACTAGGAGGAGGACTCCCCCTCCCTTGGCGCGCCTCTAGGGCCGGCCGGCCCTCCCCCCTTGCTCCTTTATATACGGGGGCACGGGGGCACCCCAAGACACACAAGTTGATCCTTGAGATCGTTCCTTAGCCGTGTGCGGTGCCCCCCTCCACCATATTCCACCTCGGTCATATCGTTGCGGTGCTTAGGCGAAGCCCTGCGTCGGTAGTACATCAAGATCGTCACCACGCCGTCGTGCTGACGAAACTCTTCCCCGAGAGCTTTGCTGGATCGGAGCCCGGAGAACGTCATCGTGCTGTACGTGTGTCAAGAACTCGGAGGCGCCGGAGTAACGGCGCTGGGATCGGTCGGATCGCGAGGAGGACGTACGACTACTTCCTCTACGTTGTGTCAACGCTTCCGCTTCGGTCTACGAGGGTACGTAGACAATACTCTCCCCTCTCGTTGCTTTGCATCACCATGATCTTGCGTGTGCGTAGGAATTTTTTTGAAATTACTACGTTACCCAACACCTGCCTCATTGCGCCCGCGATCTTCCAGCTATCTCGTCGGAAGATGAGATCGGTGCGGAGCGCCTTAACTGCCGGTACTTGGGTGCGGGATGTCCAGGGCCATATCTCGGCTGACCAGCTCAGCGAGTTCGTCAGCCTCTGGACCAAAGTGAACGCCGCGAGTCCGCTCATTGAAGGTCGTGATGAGTTCACCTGGAAGCCCACGGCCAGTGGTGTCTTCTCCACGGCTTCGGCGTACCGGCTGCAGTTCCTGAGATCGACAAAATCTCCAATCATGGAGGCGGTTTGGAAGGCATGGGCCCCCGCTAAGATCAAATTCTTTGCGTGGCTCCTATCGATCAACAGGCTCTTAACCGCGGACAGACTAATGGCGCGGCAGTGGCCAAATTGTTATTTCTGTCAGTTGTGTAGGAGAAACCTGGAGACGAACGTGCATTTATTCCAGGAGTGCACATGGGCTAGAGAGCTTTGGAGTGCAGTCGCAACTGCCCTCGACCTGCCTGGGCTTGCACCGGCGAACTGGCCGACGGCTAGCTGTGCGTCCGACTGGCTCGTTGGCATGGCAGGGGAGGCGGCAAACGCGAAGAGGGCTAGATCCATAGCCATGCTAGTGGCCTGGTCCATTTGGCAAGAGAGGAACGGCCGAATCTTCAGAGGAGCAGATCGCACGGTTCAGATGGTGCTCCAAGGCATCAGAGACGAAGTCATGGCCTGGCAGCTAGCCGGAGGGATGCAACGGATGACGCGAGAGTAGAGGCTTTTGCCTTTCAGGCCTTTTTGTTTGGCCTGTTTCTGTCTTTGTTTTTTCTTTCGCTTTAGTCTAGGCGACCCCGCTCGCCCTTTGTACAGTTGGCGCTCTTCTGCCGTTCTCCTCTGATTAATGAAACGCAGCTCTCCTGCGCTTTCTCAAAAAAACAATTCGGAGAAACGTATTGGTATTGCTGTCGACCCAAGACGGGCTCGCGAGGCACACGTGAGTGGGAGCTTCGTCAGAGGCCGTGGCGTGTCATCGTCCCTCCAGATTGAATTTGCCGGTATCATGTGCCAGCGCAGCATGCAAGCACCTCATAACTTATCCTGCCTTATAAATACTTACTGTTACCAGTTGAAGAGTTCGTTCATGCCACCACGATAACTGAAAGAATTTTATACATTTGTCCAAACTGTAGTCAATATAAACGGTTTAGATTCGTCCGCGCTTGCCGGTAGGATCGACGCTCCTCGGATAGGATCATAGTGTTGGGCTAGCCCCTCCCGTTTTCCCCACTTTACGTTAAGTGGGTACTTATCCTTTGACACCCTAGTCCCTATATAAAGTAACGAAGAGCTATCATTGTAATTTCTAATCATTGATTAATAAATCTGGTCTCCTCCATATCTCCCTGTGTCATTTACTTTCGTGTGTTCGACTACTTCGTCTATGACGCTCGCTCTCGCTCCGCAACCTCGGACCGGACTCGCCGGCGGAGTTGCGGAACACGTTATCAGCATGCTTCGCTCCATCAACTCTCCGTTAAGCCTGCATCACGCGTGTATCTATCACAGAGGCTTTCGTCGATCCCGCGAAGGTATAAGATCCGATCCCCACTTTGCAAAAATGGATTCCTCTCGTTACTACGATTCCGTTTTTGCAATTAGATTTTTTTCGGATTTGATCTGCCTATGATGCGGATTTTCCTCCCAAGAACCAAGCGGACCAACACGTCGGCGACCAATGTCGATGTTTTTGGACTAAGAAGAACTTGTTGACTGCACTAAGGGAGTCGGTACAGATCGCGATCCAGATGATCGTGGTACCGTCGCAAAAGCACCAGGTGTGCCATGCGCCGTCGTTTTTCCGGATGAACGCGACGAAGATCGCATCCCGAGGCCGGCGTCCAGATGACGCCGCGCTGGTCGCGACCCCGCTGATCGCGCGTGGAGCGCCGCGTCCTGCTGCCGCCGCCGCCGCCGTCCCGCTGGCCGGCTCGTCGCGCCGCGCCCTGCTGGCGCGTGCTCGCACGCAGCCCGCCCCGCTGGCCGCTGCAGCCGTCACAGTCGCCGCTGGCCGCGCCGCGCCGTGGGCGCGCCGCCCCGCTGGCCGGCTTGACCGCCTCCGCCGCGTGCCTTGGCCGCCGTCGGGTAGCACCAGCCGCCGCCGCGCGAGCTGGCCGGCCCCAGGCCGCCGCCGCACCCTGGGCGCTAGGGGAAACCCTAGCGTCGCTGAGGGCAGAAGCCAAGCGCAGCGCCTGGGCCGGCCCGCTGGCTCCTGGGCCGGATGGGCCGTGGCCGTGGGGGTTCCTCCACAGAAAAAAAAGGGGGCGCCGGCTGTAGCGCGACAATTTGCGGTTTAGCCCCCATAATTTCCAGATTTTACGCGAGTTTTTATTCCTGCTGTAATATTTCGCGTGCCCCTGGAACTGTTTGTTTTCGCTGAAAACACGTATTTGGGCTTAAAAATGCCTCGGGAATTCAATTTTTGGCTAGTTTTCACATACTAGATGCGCTTAACATGCTATCTTTTGTAACATGATATTGTTGTATGATTTTACTGTTGTAGATTAATTGTTTAGCACTCTTGATCATTTAGTAAGTCATATAATAGCATGTTTTAGATAATGGAACGTCATTTTATTGAATAAGTTTATCAACATCGCTTTGTGCAAAAGATTACCTGCTGTAATCTCATGATTTTTGCATAAATCGCAGATGGCCGGAATTGTCAACAAGGAGTTTCCTGAGTTGGCCCAGACAGGGCTGAACTACCTGTCATGGTCCTCGGACGGTGAGATTTTTCCCTAGGGCAAAACCCTCCTGAGGGCGATCGATAAGGGGGCCCAGCTGGCCGCCACTGATCCCAAGTTCTAAACTGAGAATGCGCAGGCTCTGCACTTTCTCCGTCATCACCTGTCACCTACTCTGAAAGATGAGTATATGCGTGAGCGCAGTGATTCTGGCCTTTGGACCGCTCTTAAGCAGCGGTTTGAGCGGCTGAAGTACACTGTGAAGCCACGTGCAGAGGCAGAGTGGATCCGTCTGAGGTTTGCGGACTTCAAGACGGTTGGGGAGTACAATTCGGCTCTGCACCAGATTTGTATGACTCTTCGGTTGTGTGGTACTGAGATTACCGACTCCCAGAAGATTGAGAAAACCCTATCCACTTTCCACCCCGACGCGGTCCAGTCCTCACGGAGCTACCGCCAGGGGAACTACACGAGGTATTCAGAGTTGATTGACGTCCTCCAAGTGGCGGAGGTGCAGGACGAGGTTCTCAAAAAGAACTTTGTCGCGCAACCACTTGGGGGGAGTTCTCGCTAGGAGGTGAACGCTCTCAAAGTCTGCAAGCCTCAACAGAAGAAGAGGGGCCGCAAGGGCAAGAAGAAGGACCCTCACCCCCCTCTTCGGTTAAGCAGAACAAGCCGGGCAAGGGAGGGTAGAGACCTCAGGACTGCTCCGTTGTGGCTCGGAGGAGCATTCTCCCGCCTGTGCCGCGCACCACCGGAGGTTGTTGAAGCATACAAGGCTCGGAAGGCGCGTGAGACGCACCTCGCCTTGGTTCAGGAGGGAGCACCACCGGCGCCCATGGTGGCACCCGTGGTGATCGCTACGCCCCCTACTGTGCCCATAGAGGCGACCCCCGTGGTGCCCATCGCGGCAGCTTTGGCGGTCTCTACCGACGCCCACGTCGCCATGGAGGTTGACCACATGGTCGCCTCGGCGGCGCCGCCACTAGACATTGATGTTGCCTCCAAGATGATTTCTAAGGAGGATCAGCTCACTAGTATGGAGATTGCAGCTGAAGTGAATGGCTTCTTCACCAAGTCCACTTAGCATACCTCTTTGGTTACCATGATTCCGTGATTTGATACAATAAAATTGAATAAATTCGATTTGGTTGTAAGCTCTATGAGAGCATAAACTTATTCTTTACTTTGGCGATTGGATGACATTTATTTCATTCATTTATTCCATTATTTATACATGATAACATGTTATGTTCTGAGATGTGTGCATTTATTTTTAATGTATTTTCTTCCTCATTACATTAATTAGATGTCATATGTTAGAACACGTGTGGCACCCGAATGGAGGAAACATGCCTTGCCGATAGCGCAACTACACATACCATTTTACGAGAAACTAAGTACTTTGAGTCTATTAAAAAATCTCCAGGAAGTATTATGACAATCGCCGGCTGCGGTTCGCACATAGTTGGCTCCAGACGAGCCACTATTATACTTCCTATGGGAACAACTTTGATCATTAATGATGCGTTGTTGTACCCGGAGTCGACTCGTACTCTTTTGAGCTTTAGAAACATCCGCGCCAATGGTTTTCATGTTGAGACCGATGATGAGAACGGCAAGGAGTGCCTACTTATCACAAAGCGGGATGCAAATGGTAAACATGTTATCGAAAGACTTCCTTCATTCGACACAGGGCTATACTACACTAAAATAGTAGCACCGCCTGTGTACACTACCCTCAAGACCGTTTTTAGAAGCTCTAAACTCTTCTGCCTCTGGCATGATAGGTTAGGCCACCCCGGACTTAGGATGATGAGAAATATAATAAACAACTCGCATGGTCATAATGTTAACGTGAAGAACTTCCCGAATCTCGATGATTTCGTGTGCTCCGCATGCGCTAAGGGGAAGTTAGTCATTAGGCCATCGCCCCTCAAGGTGAGGGATGAAATCCCTGCGTTCTTGGAGCATATCCAAGGGGACATATGCGGTCCAATTCAGCCCCTCACGGGGCCGTTTCAGTACTTCATGGTGCTCATTGATGCTTCCTCTAAATGGTCCAATGTTTGCCTGCTGTCAACACGGAACCATGCCTTTGCAAAGCTGATCTCTCAGATCATACAAATGAGGAATAATTTCCTTGATTATCGTATAAAGTCTATTCGAATGGACAACAGCGGAGAATTTACTTCAAAGGCGTTCGATGATTATTGCATGGCAATGGGAATCAAAGTTGAGCACTCAGTACCGCATGTTCATACACAAAATGGACTTGCCGAGGCATTGATTAAAAGAATTAAATTCATTGCCCGACCGCTCCTTCAGGGTTGTAATTTACCAACTACATGTTGGGGCCACGCAGTGTTACACGCAGCCAATCTCATCAACTTTAGACCGTCGGCCTACAACATCCACTCTCCTGTTCAGCTTGCGCAAGGGTCGGCACCGAAAATTTCCCACATTCGTAGGTTCGGTTGCCAGGTATATGTACCAATACCACCACCTCAGCGATCGACGATGGGCCCGCTCCGTAACTCAGGGATATACTTTGGTTATGAGACCGTGTCCATAATCAGGTATCTGGACCCCATGACAGGTGACTGTCACATGGCTCGTTTTGTTGATTGCATTTTTGACGAGGATCTTTTCCCGACTTTAGGGGCAGAGAATCAACCCCTTGATGCTAAAAGTCGAGAAATCACGTGGCAAGCCATTGGAATCCACGCTCATGACCCGCGCACTGCTGAGACTGAGAGAGAAGTCCAAAAGATAATAGATTTGCAGTCATTAGCAAATCAACTGCCTGACCACTTTAGTGACTTAAAGACTGTGACAAAATTGCATGTGCACGCGCGCAATGCACCGTAAAGGGTTGAAATACCGAAGAAAAATGATGGTATACCCGCTCCCGTCCAAAGGCCTAAAAGGACGAGAGATCCAGCTTCTCAAATCCCAAGTACTCGGGGACGCCCGACGAAAAAGGATAAGAGAAATTTATTACAGCCTGTCGCCAAAGTACCCCAAAGTGAAACGGGGAGCCAGTCGAGACCTGGCACAAGTACGGAAAATTCAGTGCATGAAATTCCGGAGTTAAACTTTCCCATAGGGGAAACACCCAGCGGAGATGTGTGCGCACACGTCGGCGCGGGAAATCTAAAGGACCTTGCTCCCACAATGGGAAATTTGGTAGAGCAAGTGTTTGCACAGGATGCACTCCATGACGAAATGGCCATAAATTATATTTATACGGGGGAGTCCCTAAACCGAGCAACGGTGATTGTCGACATCAACTTTGCTACGAAAATCGCCTCGATCATAGATCTTGACCCTGAGCCTAACACGCTCGCTGATTGCAAGAAAAGGTCGGATTGGAAAGATTGGAAGCAGGCAATTACTGCCGAATTATTATCTCTCAACAAAAGGAAGGTGTTCGGACCAGTTTGTCAAACTCCTCCCCACATTCGCCCTGTTGGCCATAGGTGGGTTTTTGTTCGAAAGAGAGATGAAAATAATAAGGTAGTACGGTACAAAGTAAGGCTCGTCGCTCAAGGGTTCACTCAACGACTAGGTGTCGATTTTGAGGAGACTTATTCCCCAGTCATGGATGGAGTTACCTTTAGATACTTGATCTCGATGGCAGTAAACATGGGCTTGAAAATGAAACTAATGGATGTTGTCACTGCATACCTGTATGGTAACTTGGATTCGAACATATACATGAAGGTTCCAGAAGGTATCCATGTTCCGAACCATGATAGAGCAAACAGGGGTCTATACAGTGTTCAACTTCAAAAGGCATTGTACGGACTCAGACGGTCTGGTAGAATGTGGTACAATCGCTTAAGCGATTTCCTTCGTCAGAAGGGCTACACGAGCAATAAAGATTGCCCATGTGTTTTCATACGGCGATCCCAAGATGGATTCTGTATAATCTCGGTGTACGTGGATGGTTTAAACATAATCGGTACACCTGAGGATATTGAGGAAGCGAGTTCCTACCTGATGTCGGAATTCGAGATGAAGGATTTGGGTAAAACCAAGTTCTGTCTAGGTCTGCAACTTGAACATTCCCCTGATGGGATTCTAGTGCACCAGTCGGCCTACACCCAGAAGGTGTTGGAAAGATTTGGATTGATAAGGCATATCCTTCTAAGACCCCGATGGTCGGGAGGTCTTTACAGCCAGACAAGGACCCGTTCAGGCCAAAGTAAGAGGGGGAGGAAACTCTAGGACCAGAGGTTCCTTACCTGAGTGCAGTTGGAGCACTCATGTATCTCGCAAACTGTACACGGCCAGACATTGCGTTCGCCGTCAGTTTGCTTGCGAGGTACAGTTCTGAACCTACCAAAAGACATTGGAAAGGTGTCAAGGACATCTTCCGTTACCTACAAGGGACCAAAGATCTTGGCCTATTTTATAAGAGGAATCAAGACCTATCTATTATAGGCTATGCCGATGCTGGGTACCTGTCGGACCCGCATGATTGCAAATCACAGACTGTATATGTTTTCCTTTGTGGTGGAACTACATTTTCCTGGAAATCGTCCAAGCAAACCCTTGTGTCGACTTCCACGAACCACTCGGAAATCATGGCACTATTCGAAGCATCAAAAGAATGTGTATCGCTTCGGCGGATGATCGGCCACATTCAGCAGACATGTGGGCTGAACACCGTACAAACCCCTACCACTATCTATGAAGATAATGCTGCTTGTGTTGCACAAGTCCAGATGGGTTATGTGAAGAGTAACCTCACAAAGCATATTAGTCCCAAGTTCTTCTATGCACATGAGCTGCAACGGTTGAACGAGGTGAGAGTTTTGCATACTAAGTCCTGTGACAATCTTACTGATATGTTCACTAAATCATTACTGGCATCAACCTTAGAGAGGTGTGTGCGTGGAATCGGTATGATGAGACTTAGAGAGATGCAAGGTTCAGGGGGAGAAACTTCACAAACTCGTGGCTAAAATCTCAATCCTGGTGATCGAGTACTCAACTTGATGGTTGAGTGGATTTTACTCTTTTTCCCTTGAGTGAGTTTTCCTGATGTTTCTCACACGAGGTTTTTGACGAGGCAATTTATGCAATACAACAACAAATACTATGTGCTCTTTCTCCATATTTTTTCCCACTGGGTTTTTCGGAGTTTTGAGGCATGGATATACGGATAATTACTCAAGGGGGAGTGTTGGGAAACCGGGGCCACCGAGGGGGTGGCGGCGGCCTCGTGCGTATCACACGGGCTAGCCCCTCCCATGTCCCCCACTTTACGTTAAGTGGGTATTTATCCCTTGACTCCCTAGTCCCTATATAAAGCAACGAGGAGCTATCATTGTAATCTCTGATCATTGATTAATAAAGCTGGTCTCCTCCATATCTTCCTGTGTCATTTACTTTCGTGTGTTCGACTACTTTGTCTACGACGCTCGCTCTCGCTCCGGAACCTCGGACCAGACTCGCCGGCGGAGTTGCGGAACACATAAGAGGCGAGAGGATAGAAGGCCCCTCCACCTCGACAGTTTGGCGAGGTTTTCTTGCGGTTCGTTATTTGTTGAATTGGTTTCGAAGATGTGGTTTCCCTCCTCACTGGCGGCGGCCGGGGTATCTAACTCACAAAGTTCGACTATTCGAGTGCTCATGCTCCACAGCGAGCTCATGGCATATAGTAGAGCATCTCTTGTGCGTTGTCTACGTTTCGTTCTTTGTTTTCTTTAATCTGGTCTGTAAGAGCATCTACGGTTGCGATGGGCAAATCCGATCACTCAAACGCTCGCGGAAGCGCCCGGGCGCGTTCGCGGTCACTGAGCGGGCACGCCTTATATTTTGCCTTCTACGTCGCGTCTCTTATATCTGAAACCTCAAACCCATAAAATTCATGCAACGCTACGTAAAACACAGAATCAAAGAGCAGTTCATCGAATCAGCCGGGCAAAAGGAACACGATTCATCGGAGTTCAACATCGGACAATGCAAATCCATACTACAAACATATGAAACATAGATAAAATATAAACAAAACGAGAAACGGCGGAGGAAATCACCATTTCCTCGCCGGCTCCTTCCCCTTCCGGTCGTCGGCGGGGTTGTGTCCCTCCACCGTGTAGGCGGAGGCGCGTCATCGTCGGAGCTGGAGGTGGAGCCGTCCGCCATATCCGAGTTGGAGCTGCAACTCATGCCCGACAGCCTCCGAAGAAGGTGGTCCTGCTCCTTCGCATGGCGGGCCGCCTTCGCCGCCGCCTCCTTGTTGCCTCGCGCTCCGACAACTCGATGGCGAGTCGGAGCGCCTTGGCATTCTTGTGGCGGAGGCGCCCCGCATCTGTCTCCGCCGTCGTGAGCGAGCGGCGGAGGACAGACGAGAGGAGCGCGGCCTCAGGATCGACCAACGCGCTCGCACACGAACGGCGCGTGGACATCCACTCCGACGCCGCTGCCCTCTCCCTCGCCCGCTGCCGCTCCAGCCGGGCTGCTCGTGCCTCCGGCACGGGCGTTCGAGTGCGCGCCGGCCCCAGCACGGGCACAAGGACCCAACGGTGGCCGTGCACCACCTCCGAAGAAGAGAGTGCTAGTGGTGGGCGTCGTACCTAGAGTAACGGAGGGAATGGCCGGAGCTGCGCGCCGGGCGGGAAGGGCCAGCGACGTCGCCGTTGCTGCATTGACGTGCGCGGGGTGCTGAGGAAGTGGATCCACCACTGTCGGATCTGCCTTGGTCGATGACCGAACGCCTTAATGCGATGAGGAGGGCAGCCTCCTCCACATCGTCGAGCTCCGCTTCACGCAACAGGTTAGACCAGTTTGAAGGAAATATGCCCTAGAGGCAATAATAAAGTTATTATTTATTTCCTTACATATCATGATAAATGTTTATTATTCATGCTAGAATTGTATTAACTGGAAACATAATACATGTGTGGATACATAGACAAACAGAGTGTCACTAGTATGCCTCTACTTGACTAGCTTGTTAATCAAAGATGGTTAAGTTTCCTAACCATGGACAAAGGAGTTGTCATTTGATTAACAAGGTCACATCATTAGTTGAATGATCTGATTGACATGACCCATTCCATTAGCATAGCACCCGATCGTTTAGTATGTTGCTGTTGCTTTTATCCATGACTTATACATGTTCCTTTGACTATGAGATTATGCAACTCCCGTTTGCCGGAGGAACACTTTGGGTGCTACCAAACGTCACAACATAACTGGGTGATTATAAAGGAGTACTACAGGTGTCTCCAAAGGTAGATGTTGGGTTGGCGTATTTCGAGATTAGGATTTGTCACTCCAATTATGGGAGAGGTATCTCTGGGCCCTCTCGGTAATGCACATCACTTAAGCCTTCCAAGCATTGCAACTAATGAGTTAGTTGCGGGATGATGTATTACGGAACGAGTAAAGAGACTTGCCGGTAACGAGATTGAACTAGGTATTGGATACCGATGATCGAATCTCGGGCAAGTAACATACCGATGGACAAAGGGAACAACGTATGTTGTTATGCGGTCTGACCGATAAAGATCTTCGTAGAATATGTAGGAGCCAATATGGGCATCCAGGTCCCGCTATTGGTTATTGACCGGAGACGTGTCTCGGTCATGTCTACATTGTTCTCGAACCGTAGGGTCCGCACGCTTAAGGTTTCGATGACAGTTATATAATGAGTTTATGAGTTTTGATGTACCGAAGGAGTTCGGAGTCCCGGATGAGATCGGGGACATGACGAGGAGTCTCGAAATGGTCGAGACGTAAAGATCGATATATTGGACGACTATATTCGGACATCGGAAGGGTTCTGAGTGGTTCGGGTATTTTCGGAGGTACCGGGGAGTTACGGGAATACGAGAAAGAAGCAATGGGCCTTGATGGGCCTTAGTGGGAAGGACCAGGAGGTGGCGCGCGCCCCTCCCAAGCCCCGTCCGAATTGGACAAGGGGTTTGGGGCGCGGCCCCTCTCTCCCTTCCTTCCCCTCTTCCCCTCTTTCCCCCCTTGACCTAGTTGGACTAGGAAAGGTGGAATCCTACTCCCGGTGGGAGTAGGACTCCCCTGGCGCACCCAAACCTAGGGCCGGCCTCCTCCCTCCCTTGCTCCTTTATATACGGGGGCAGGGGGCACCCCATGGACACACAAGTTGATCTTCGTGATCGTTCCTTAGCCGTGTGCGGTGCCCCCCTCCACCATATTCCACCTTGAATAAATCGTTGCAGTGCTTAGGTGAAGCCCTGCGCCGGTAGAACATCAAGATTGTCACCACGCCGTCGTGCTGACAGAACTCCTCCCCGAAGCTTTGCTGGATCGGAGCTAGGGGTGCGTCATCGAGCTGAACGTGTGCCAAGAACTCGGAGGTGCCGGAGTAACGGTGCTTGGATCGGTCGGATCGGGAAGACGTACGACTACTTCCTCTACGTTGCGTCAACGCTTCCGCTTCGGTCTACGAGGGTACGTAGACAACACTCTCCCCTCTCGTTGCTATGCATCACCATGATCTTGCGTGTGCGTAGGAATTTTTTTGAAATTACTACGTTCCCCAACAGTGGCATCCGAGCCTAGGTTTTTATGGTTTGATGTTATTTGCACGAGTAGAACACAAGTGAGTTGTGGACGATACAAGTCATACTGCCTACCAGCATGTCATACTTTGGTTCAGCGGTATTGGTGGATGAGACGACCCGGACGAACCTTACGCGTACGCTTACGCGAGACCGGTTCCCTCGACGTGCTTTGCACACAGATGGCTTGCGGGAGACTGTCTCACCAACTTTAGTTGAACCAAGTGTGGCTACGCCCGGTCCTTGAGAAGGTTAAAACGGAGTCTATTTGACAAACTATCGTTGTGGTTTTGATGCGTAGGTAAGATGAGTTCTTGCTTAAAGCCCGTAGCAGCCACGTAAAACTTGCAACAAACAAAGTAGAGGACGTCTAACTTGTTTTTGCAGGGCATGTTGTGATGTGATATGGTCAAGACATGATGCTATATTTTATTGTATGAGATGATCATGTTTTGTAACCGAGTTATCGGCAACCGGCAGGAGCCGTATGGTTGTCGCTTTATTGTATGCAATGCAATCGCCCTGTAATGCTTTACTTTATCACTAAGCGGTAGCGATAGTCGTAGAAGCATAAGATTGGCGAGAAGACAACGATGCTACGATGGAGATCAAGGTGTCGCGTCGGTGACGATGGTGATCATGACAGTGCTGCGGAGATGGAGATCACAAGCACAAGATGATGATGGCCATATCATATCACTTATATTGATTGCATGTGATGTTTATCTTTTATGCATCTTATCTTGCTTTGATTGATGGTAGCATTATAAGATGATCTCTCACTAATTATCAAGAAGTGTTCTCCCTGAGTATGCACCGTTGCGAAAGTTCTTCGTGCTGAGACACCACGTGATGATCGGGTGTGATAGGCTCTACGTTCAAATACAACGGGTACAAAACAGTTGCACACGCAGAATACTCAGGTTATACTTGACGAGCTATGCATATAAGATATGACCTCGGAACACGGAGACCGAAAGGTCGAGCGTGAATCATATAGTAGATATGATCAACATGATGATGTTCACCATTGAAAACTAATCCATTTCACGTGATGATCGGTTATGGTTTAGTTTGATTTGGATCACGTGATCACTTAGAGGATTAGAGGGATATCTATCTAAGTGGGAGTTCTTAAGTAATATGATTAATTGAACTTTAATTTATCATGAACTTAGTCCTAGTAGTATTAGCATATCTATGTTGTAGATCAATAGCTCGCGTTGTTGCTTCCCTATGTTTATTTTGATATGTTCCTAGAGAAAATTGTGTTGAAAAATATTAGTAGCAATGATGCAGATTGGATCCGTGATCTGAGGTTTATCCTCATTGCTGCACAGAATAATTATGTCCTTAATGCACCGCTAGGTGACAGACCTATTGCAGGAGCAGATGCAGACGTTATGAACGTTTGGCTAGCTCAATATGATGACTACTTGATAGTTTAGTGCACCATGCTTAACGGCTTAGAATCGGGACTTCAAAGACGTTTTGAACGTCATGGACCATATGAGATGTTCCAGTAGTTGAAGTTAATATTTCAAGCAACTACCCGAGTTGAGGGATATGAAGTCTCCAACAAGTTCTATAGCTAAAAGATGGAGGAGAATCGCTCAACTAGTGAGCATGTGCTCAGATTGTCTGGGTACTACAATCGCTTGAATCAAGTGGGAGTTAATCTTCCAGATAAGATAGTGATTGCCAGAATTCTCTAGTCACCATCACCAAGTTAGTAGAACTTCGTGATGAACTATAGTATGCAAGGGATGACGAAAACAACTCCCGAACTTTTTCATAATGATGAAATCGATGGAGGTAGAAATCAAGAAAGAGCATCAAGCGTTGATGGTTGACAAGATCACTAGTTTCAAGTAAAGGGCAAAGGGAAGAAGGGGAACTTCAAGAAGAACGGCAAGCAAGTTGCTGCTCAAGTGAAGAAGCCCAAGTCTGGACCTAAGCCTGAGACTGAGTGCATTTACTGCAAAGGGACTGGTCACTGGAAGCGGAACTGCCCCAAGTATTTGGCGGATAAGAAGGATGACGAAGTGAACAAAGGTATATTTGATATACAGATTATTGATATGTATTTTACTAGTGTTCATAGCAACCCCTCGGTATTTGATATTGGTTCAGTTGCTAAGAGTAGTAACTCGAAACGGGAGTTGCAGAATGAACAAAGACTAGTTAAGGGTGAAGTGACGATGAAAGTTGGAAGTAGTTCCAAGATTGATATGATCATCATCGCACACTCCCTATACTTTCGGGATTAGTGATGAACCTAAATAAGTGTTATTTGGTGTTTGCGTTGAGCATAAATATGATTTGATCATGTTTATTGCAATACGATTATTCATTTAAGTTAGAGAACAATTGTTGTTCTGTTTACATGAATAGAACCTTTTATGGGCATACACACCCAATGAAAATAGTTCATTGGATCTCGATCGTAGTGATACACATATTCATAATATTGAAACCAAAAGATGCGAAGTTAATAATGATAGTGCAACCTATTTGTGGCACTGCCGTTTAGGTCATATTGGTGTAAAGCGCATGAAGAAACTCCATGCTGATGGGATTTTGGAATCACTTGATTATGAATCACTTGATGCTTGCGAACCATGCCTCTTGGGCAAGATGACTAAAACGCCGTTCTCCAGAACAATGGAGCAAGCAACAGATTTGTTGGAAATCATACATACTGATGTATGTGGTCCGATGAATATTAAGGCTCGCGACAAGTATCATTATTTTCTAACCTTCACAGATGATTTGAGCAGATATGGGCATATCTACTTGATGAAACATAAGTCTGAAACGTTTGAAAAGTTCAAAGAATTTCAGAGTGAAGTAGAGAATCATCGTAACAAGAAAATAAAAGTTACTACGATATGATCGCAGAGGTAAAACATTTGAGTTACGAGTTTGGCCTTCAGTTAAACAATGTGAAATAGTTTCACTACTCACGCCACCTGGAACACCACAACATAATGGTGTCTCCGAACGTCATAACTGTACTTTATTGATATAGTGCAATCTATGATGTTTCTTACCGATTTACCACTATCGTTTTGGGGTTATGCATTAGAGACAGCTGCATTCACGTTAAATAGGGCACCATCTAAATCCGTTGAGACGACACTATATGAACTGTGGTTTAGCAAGAAACCAAAGTTGTCGTTTCTTAAAGTTTGGGGTTGTGATGCTTATGTGAAAAAAGTTTCATCCTGATAAGCTCAAACCCAAATCGGAGAAATATGTCTTCATAGGATACCCAAAGGAGACAGTTGGGTACACCTTCTATCACAGATCCGAAGGCAAGACATTCGTTGCTAAGAATGGATCCTTTCTAGAGAAGGAGTTTCTCTCGAAAGAAGTGAGTGGGAGGAAAGTAGAACTTGATGAGGTAACTGTACCAATTCCCTTGTTGGAAACCAGTACATCACAGGAACCAGTTTCTGTGACGTCAAAACCAACTAGTGAGGAGGTTGATGATGATGGTCATAGAACTACAGAACAAGTTACTACAGAACCTCGTAGATCAACCAGAGTAAGATCCGCACCAGAGTGGTATGGCAATCCTGTTCTGGAAGTCATGCTACTAGATCATGATGAACCTACGAACTATGAAGAAGCGATGGTGAGCCCAGATTTCGCAAAATGGCTTAAAGCCATGAAATCTGAGATGGGATCCATGTATGAGAACAAAGTATGGACTTTGATGGATTTGCCCGATGATCGGCAAGCCATAGAAAATAAATGGATCTTCAAGAGGAAGACAGAAGCTGATAGTAGTGTTACTATCTACAAAGCTAGAATTGTCGCAAAAGGTTTTCGACAAGTTCAAGGTGTTGACTACGATGAGAGTTTCTCACTCGTATCCATGCTTAAGTCTGTCCGAATCATGTTAGCAATTGCCGCATTTTATGAAATCTGGCAAACGGATAAAACAAAACTGCATTCCTTAATAGATTTATTAAAGAAGAGTTGTATATGATGCAACCAGAAGGTTTTGTCAATCCTAAAGGTGCTAACAAAATGTGCAAGCTCCAGCGATCCATCTATGGACTGGTGCAAGCATCTCGGAGTTGGAATATACACTTTGATGAGTTGATCAAAGCATATAGTTTTATACAGACTTGCGGTGAAGCCTGTATTTACAAGAAAGTGAGTGGGAGCACTACAGCATTTCTGATAAGTATATGTAAATGACATATTGTTGATCGGAAATAATGTAGAATTATTCTGCAAAGCATAAAGGAGTGTTTGAAAGAAGTTTTTCGAAGAAGGACCTCTGTAAAGCTGCTTACATATTGAGCATCAAGATCTATAGAGATAGATCAAGAGGCTTGATAAGTTTTCAATGAGTGCATACCTTGACAAGATTTTGAAGTAGTTCAAAATGGAACAGTCAAAGAAAGAGTTCTTTCCTGTGTTACAAGGTATGAAGTTGAGTAAAGACTCAAAACTCGACCACTGCAGAAGATAGAGAGAAAATGAAAGATGTTCCCTATGCTTCAGCCATAGGCTCTATCATGTATGCAATGCTGTGTACCAGATCCATTGTATACCCTACACTGAGTTAAGCAAGGGAGTACAATGGTGATCTAGGAGTAGATCACTAGACAGCGGTCAAAAATTATCCTTAGTGGAATAAGGATATGTTTCTCGATTATGGACGTGACAGAAAGGTTCGCCGTAAAGGGTTACGTCGATGCAAGTTTTTGACACTGATCTGGATGACTCTAAGTCTCGATCTAGATACATATTGAAAGTGGGAGCAATTAGCTAGAGTAGCTCTGTGCGGAGTATTGTAGACATAGAATTCGCAAAATACTTACGGATCTGTATGTGACAGACCCGTTGACTAAAATTATCTCACAAGCAAAACATGACCACACCTTAGTACTCTTTGGGTGTTAATCACATAGCGATGTGAACTAGATTACTGACTCTAGTAAACCCTTTGGGTGTTGGTCACATATCGATGTGAACTATGGGTGTTAATCACATGGTGATGTGAACTATTGCTGGTAAATCACATGGCGATGTGAACTAGATTATTGACTCTAGTGCAAGTGGGAGACTGAAGGAAATATGCCCTAGAGGCAATAATAAAGTTATTATTTATTTCCTTACATATCATGATAAATGTTTATTATTCATGCTAGAATTGTATTAACTGGAAACATAATACATGTGTGGATACATAGACAAACAGAGTGTCACTAGTATGCCTCTACTTGACTAGCTTGTTAATCAAAGATGGTTAAGTTTCCTAACCATGGACAAAGGAGTTGTCATTTGATTAACAAGGTCACATCATTAGTTGAATGATCTGATTGACATGACCCATTCCATTAGCATAGCACCCGATCGTTTAGTATGTTGCTGTTGCTTTTATCCATGACTTATACATGTTCCTTTGACTATGAGATTATGCAACTCCCGTTTGCCGGAGGAACACTTTGGGTGCTACCAAACGTCACAACGTAAATGGGTGATTATAAAAGAGTACTACAGGTGTCTCCAAAGGTAGATGTTGGGTTGGCGTATTTCGAGATTAGGATTTGTCACTCCAATTATGGGAGAGGTATCTCTGGGCCCTCTCGGTAATGCACATCACTTAAGCCTTGCAAGCATTGCAACTAATGAGTTAATTGCGGGATGATGTATTACGGAACGAGTAAAGAGACTTGCCGGTAACGAGATTGAACTAGGTATTGGATACCGACGATCGAATCTCGGGCAAGTAACATACCGATGGACAAAGGGAACAACGTATGTTGTTATGCGGTCTGACCGATAAAGATCTTCGTAGAATATGTAGGAGCCAATATGGGCATCCAGGTCCCGCTATTGGTTATTGACCGGAGATGTGTCTCGGTCATGTCTACATTGTTCTCGAACCGTAGGGTCCGCACGCTTAAGGTTTCGATGACAATTATATAATGAGTTTATGAGTTTTGATGTACCGAAGGAGTTCGGAGTCCCGGATGTGATCGGGGACATGACGAGGAGTCTCGAAATGGTCGAGACGTAAAGATCGATATATTGGACGACTATATTCGGACATCGGAAGGGTTCTGAGTGGTTCGGGTATTTTCGGAGGTACCGGGGAGTTACGGGAATACGAGGAAGAAGCAATGGGCCTTGATGGGCCTTAGTGGGAAGGACCAGGAGGTGGCGCGCGCCCCTCCCAAGCCCAGTCCGAATTGGACAAGGGGTTTGGGGCGCGGCCCCTCTCTCCCTTCCTTCACCTCTTCCCCTCTTTCCCCGCTTGACCTAGTTGGACTAGGAAAGGTGGAATCCTACTCCCGGTGGGAGTAGGACTCCCCTGGCGCACCCAAACCTAGGGCCGGCCTCCTCCCTCCCTTGCTCCTTTATATACGGGGGCAGGGGGCACCCCATGGACACACAAGTTGATCTTCGTGATCGTTCCTTAGCCGTGTGCGGTGCCCCCCTCCACCATATTCCACCTCGAATAAATCGTTGCAGTGCTTAGGCGAAGCCCTGCGCCGGTAGAACATCAAGATTGTCACCACGCCGTCGTGCTGACGGAACTCCTCCCCGAAGCTTTGCTGGATCGGAGCTAGGGGTGCGTCATCGAGCTGAACGTGTGCCAAGAACTCGGAGGTGCCGGAGTAACGGTGCTTGGATCGGTCGGATCGGGAAGACATACGACTACTTCCTCTATGTTGCGTCAACGCTTCCGCTTCGGTCTACGAGGGTACGTAGACAACACTCTCCCCTCTCATTGCTATGCATCACCATGATCTTGCGTGTGCGTAGGAATTTTTTTGAAATTACTACGTTCCCCAACACAGTCGTCGTCGGAGTCGGAGTCCCCACCGGAGGCAGCCCTGCTTCGGTCGCCAGCCACATCGGATGCGTATGAAGGGGGTCGGAAGTGGAGTGGATGGAGAGAGGGGTGAAGTGGAGTTCGGATTCACTGCGGTCTAGGGTTTTTCGGATGGCGGTATTTAAGGGGCAGGCGTGGGCCTGGCTGGGCCAAGCCGACATGGCGGACGCGCCCGGACCGCCCCATATCTTCCCCATATTTGGGCTGGATATGAGGGGTGCCGGTCAGTCCGGGAGTTTGAGACCCGTTTGAGGCGCTCGGGTGGGTCGATTATTTGTGATCGGTCAACCCGCCCAGGCGTTTGAGACGTGTTTAGGGTGCCTCGCTGTAGATGCTCTAAGAGGGTTTTTTCATCACCTTGTCTTGTATTTTTTTACGAATAGACAAAGCTTGCGTATCATTTCATTGGTAGAACAAGTTAAATATGAATACAAGTGGTGATACAACACATGACACGAACGCAACAGGCGTAAATAAGGTGCCCGGAGCAAGACCTAGGGTTTTCCCTCATGCTCGAAGAGAGGCACAAATGTCGGCCATGGAAACGCCTCCACGAAGGGGACGTCACCCACGAGTGTCGCCGCTGCCAACATCAAAAGATCGAGCAAGGATTTTGCCTGGCCAAAGTCTGAGCAATCCCAAGCCGTCGGAGCAAGATTCGATTAAGATAAAACCAAGTTGTCGATTGGAACCACCACTGTAGAAAAGGGAGCTATGGTCGTTGCCGAAGAAGGCACCGTACACCGCCGGACGTGAGAGCTACGGATTAGGCGGAAGGACGGGGGACGGAGGTGGGTGAGATTTGGGCGGTTGGGTGGAAAGAGAGACGCTTAGGGGGATAGAGGGTGGCTGAAGACCTGGAGGAGTCAGCATATGGAGAGGAGCACATATCTGGGCCGTCCGGACTGGAGTTGCAGGGAGGCCGATGAGCCAAGGAGTCGGAGAGAGGCGTAGCTCTAGGATCAAGCTAGAGCCGCACCAGAGTGGATGCCAGCCAACAGAGAACACCTGCACGGGGCGGTGGGGAGCCGCCGAGATGTCAGCCTGATGAGCCGGAAGGGACGCAGCACACAGGAGGCACCGGATCTGGAGCTGTGATAAGTGAACAAATATACTAAAACATGTCTATATACTGGAGTACATTCAATTTTAGAATATATTGTAAAATATTTCCGCAACAACGTGTGAGCTATTCTCACCTAATTTAAAGAAATCTTTAAACCCTATATGTTAAGTTAGTTTTCATAGCTCTTTCCGTCGTAAAAAACAAAAAGAGTTTCCATAGTTTCTTTTTAGCCCGTTAATACATTAATAGCACGATAATTATCTAAATAAACTACTCCCGCCATTATTAATATAAGATACTTTAAATATTTTAATATAAACTACATACGAACTGAAAGAAGTGAACAAACACTAAAGCGTGTCTACACACATTCTATATGGAGAAAAACGTAGAACATCTTAGAATAGAGTAGCAATGTAGCCAATATTGATATAGTCATCCCTATGACACGTATCTACGAGAAGAGATGTAAAAAAAATGAAAAGGAGAGGAAGCTTGACTGGGACTACACAAGCACAAGTGCTCAATGCTAGGGCACGTTCATCTAAAAATCCTACTAGTAAACGTGCACAGACATCATGTGAGTACATGATTATTTTTGGTTACAAAACGTGCATACGCAAGCACACGACAGTTCGCAGTACGTTGACAAAACTCGACAGAGGGTCGGCCGGTACCGGCCGGAAGCAAGGAAAAATGGTATCACCGTGGGGATTGCACTCCCAGGTACGCAGAATCGTCCAAGCTGACATACGCATTGCTAGGCTCAATCTCGGAGCAGGTGCTTGTTGGCGTTGGCGACCCAACAGTAAGCAAGGCTTCCATCTCCTCGGAACTCTTTTGGCGCCATGGATGCTGCGCAAGCAGAAGCCTCCTTAGCCTGCCAAGCTCTTCTGCAACCTCGCGCATGGAGGGTCTCTTCTCGCTGGCCATCTCCAGGCACTGCTTTGCTATCTCCGCCACCTGCTCAATCACCTCGATGCTCTGCTCGTTCACGATCTGGGCGTCCACTATCTCGTCCAGCTTGCTCGCGCTCGCGGCGAGAAGGAAGTGCGACGAAAGGTTCTTCTCCTCGCCCTCGGCCGCCTGAAGGTTGAGCGCCTTCCTCCGGGTGAGCAGCTCCAGGAGGACGACGCCGAAGCTGTACACGTCGCTCTTGTCCGTCAGCTTGCAGGTCTGCATGTACTCCGGGTCGAGGTAGCCACAGGTCCCCTGGACAAACGTCACGAACTGGGCCTCGTCCGTCGGGGCCAGCATGGAGGCCCCGAAGTCGGAGACCTTGACGGTGTGGCCGTCGTCGATGAGCATGTTGGGCGACTTGATGTCGCCGTGGATGATCGGCGGCGAGGCCCAGGAGTGCAGGTAGGCGAGCGCCTCGGCGCCCTCGTGCGCGATCTTGAGGCGCGTCGCCAGGGGGACGCGCCCTCCGGGGCGGTGGATGAGCTGGTACAGGGTGCCGTTGGGGACGAACTCGTAGACGAGCATGGGGACCTCCACCTCGAGGCAGCAGCCGTAGAGCCTGACGACGTTCCGGTGGTTGATCTGGGACAGGATGAGCATCTCCTTCCCGAACTCCTTCTTCTGCCTGTCGTTGATGAGCTTGCACCGCTTTATGGCCACCGTTCGGCTGTCCTTGAGGGTGCCCTTGTAGACGGTGCCGTTGCCTCCCTTCCCGATCACGTTTCGCTCGTCGAATCTGCCGGTTGCCTCCTCTAGCTCCTCCTTGGTGAACAGCGTGAAGGACACTCCTTGCTTTGACTTCATCTCCTCGAACAGCATGAGGCCTCCGTGCTGCTTGAAGTACCTCCTCTTTACGGTGGCAAGGCTCCTCCTTTCGTGGATCAGGTAGGCGCAGGACATGCTAATTACCAGTACAACTACGCTGATGCTAACACCTGCATTGAAAAGGTGTGCTAGTAATTAAGATTCAGATATCTGAAGAATTCAACATGCATTAGCTTTGCGTCTGCAGAGTAAGGGGAGAAATACTTGTTCTCGGGAGGGAGAGCAGAGAAATGTCAAATGGAGTCAAATGGCGTACCAATGGCGATGTGCGCTCCAAGTTGAGATTTCTTGGCCTCGCATGTGCCAGTATAAGCGTTGCCTGTTGTCTTGTCAGGGCAAGCGCACCTGAATCCTCCCGGGGTGTTGATGCAGGTACCAGGAACAGAGCACGGGTACTTGATTCCACCATCGCCGCACTCGTCAATATCTGCAAAAGCAAACCAGAAATTTCTTACAGCGTCGACCGATCGAGGCGGACGAAAGTTCATCTCAAGTAGGAATAGGAAAAAGACGAAGAGCAGACCTCGGCAGCCGCCTTGCAGGTATGGGTTGCCTTGGTACCCACGAGAGCAGTTGCAGAGATATCCGGGGCCGTTTCTCGAATCCACGCACACGCTGTTGCTGCTGACGCAGGCGTAGGCCGTGGTGTTCCGCATCGCCTCCCGGCACGTCACCTTCCCTACCACCCAGTCGAGCACCAGCGGCACCTTCCCGTCGGTGGACGCCATGAAGTCGCCGGCGGTGACGTAGGTGGTGCGGAAGTCGAACCACGCTGCCTCGACCAGGACCGCGTAGCTGCACCGGCTGAAGTTAGCGATCGCGGTGGTGTTGAACTTCTCCTCGAACACCACGTCGTACGAGTTGATACCCCTGGGGATGGCCGCCTGGCAGCAGCCCATGCCGGAGCAGGAGCCGTTCTCCAGCCGGCCGGCGCCCGGGCACGTGGCCATGCACCCGGTCATGTACGTGGAGCCCGTCGCGAACTGGGACGCGTCCTTGGAGCTCACGTAGGCGAGCGAGTTGCACCCGACCACGGTGAACCGGTTGTCCTCGTCGGACAGCATGAAGGACGAGTCGGAGAAGTCTGTCCACATGCTGCTCAGCCCGTCCATGGACCGGGACGTGGTGTTGTAGCACCACGGGTTGATCTCGTTGCGGACGCGCGCCTGCCCGCGGGCCACGGACACGCCCAGGACCTCGACCTCGAAGCAGAAGGGCCTGTAGGTGCCGTCGGCGGTGAGGTTGCAGGTGAGCCCGAAGGTCACGTCGTTCTCGCCCGTGTAGAGGTAGCAGCCGCGGCCGATGCCGAACGGGTATGGGATGTCCACGTCGCCGCACCGTCGCTGGCATGTTCCGCCCGGTGGTTGCGATGCCGCCGCCGAGGGCCACGCCGAAGCGAGCACGGCGATCACGGTAAGAAGCATCTCTGCAGCTTGCGAGGTGAGCCGGCGTGCTGAAATTTTGCCTTGCCGTCGCTGCTCGGATACAACTCCTTTAGTTTGGAGGCTGCAAGTTTCAACAAGGAAATATCTAGCGACGATTCTGGCAAGAGCTGTCGCCATTGCTGCAATGAATTCGCAAGCGACCACTTTGATTAGATTGGAGGATCTACAGGTCCTCTCCAACCGTCCAAGGAAAATAGTTCGGACGCAGTAATGCTAGACGTACAGGCATTTACAGGCTGAGTTTAATTACACGCTGAAATGAAGAGACTGAAAAAGACTGATGCGGCAGGACTCCGTCAAAGTGTCCATACTTTCTTTCTTGACAGACAAAGGAGTGTACATGCGAATGCCTACTTTGTTGAAGCTCCTGCCGCTCGGTACTCGACAGAGACGCGCACGAGGAGGCGAAGAACTCTCATGATCGATCAATTGCGTAAGCAAGATGCCGCCGGAGGAAATGAGAAAAAAAAATATGAACAGCTGGCCTTGTCTTCCATCATGATTTCACACAGTTCGTTTGTCTCACACGTCTCTGCCACATTTTTTGAACATCAGTACAGACTTAAGCGCTCATACTTACGCGCATACACTCACCCTTATAAACGCGCACACACATCCTATCTCTATGAGCACATTCGAGAGACTGAGCCAGCATGTTATCTTGAAATTTACGAAGTCACCGTAGGCGCCTCGTTGTCGACGGAAACGTCTCCTCTCATTGAATGCGCATCGCTGGAAATCCTGAAATACATCCAGAAATAATGCGAGCATCATGACTTGAACCCTGATAGACTGGGGATACCAGAGTCACTCTAACCATCCAACCACGGATTGGTTAGTTTTAGTTGTTATGGGATGACTTCTTTAGAAAAATACGACAACTTCGGAAGAATACATTTTTTGTTTATACTGTCATCATTTGATCTCGTGAAGCAACTAAAACTGGCAGGAAAAATTGTTCGTTTGTCATCCCCTCCCAGCTGACGTTCATCAGATAATATTAGGGCATGTACAATGGTTAATAAAACGGTATTATTTTAAACCTTGCATGTAATTTAGAGATGACAAAAAGCATGTCTCTTAATCTTATCTCAATAACTCCTAAAAACGCGTTGAGACATATTGTGCTAAGAGATCATCTCTTAAATAAGAAAAAGACAAGTCTTTTCTTATGATTTCTCTCTCCTCCATACATCTGATGGTGTTTTTATCTGAAACGATTGTAAACTTTATGCCAACAGGCCTTTTGTTGTATGGTTCGAATTTATTTTGTTGTGATAAAACATTTATGATGCTGCCTCAGGCTGCAGTAATTACGACGCTATTTTTGTATAGTGTAGGTTTATCTTAGTAATGTATTCGGCCGAAAACTTCGTAGGAGCCCAAATTTAAGCATTATTTTCATAGTTCAAATCAAGCGGCGCATGTGCTAGCTAATTATAGTTATTGTAATAAATCTTCTTGTATCTGGACGGATAGCCTCCAGGCTGCCTAGTCTCAAACCTCATGGACGATACCAGTTCCTCCTAAAAAAAGAAAAACCTCATGGACGATGTATATATGTGATGAACAGTACTGTAGCCTTTTAAAAAATGTATACTTTTGTACAGTAGTACTACCGATGGATTGCGCCATGGAGCAAAAATTGAAATTAAAAAAAAATGGTACATATAGAGAGCGCTCGTTGCCAAATTATGCATATAGTACTATTAAAAAAGTTAGTACGTGCTTAATTGGGGTGCTAAATTCTATTAAAAAAATACTATTAGTATGTACATACTGAAGAGTTAAAGTAACAAGAAGAAACATAACATAGTTCTGCCGGGGGCTCAGCACAACACACCCCTCAAATTAAACTAAGCACACCTGAAATTACACTATGCAACTAATCCGGTAGACACTGCATTAGAAGTTTAGAACCAACATGAGCAACGACACTGCCACCTTACTCGGAGTCCTCGTCCACGTCCTCGACTTCGTCCTTGTCCCTCTCCCTCTTGGCCGATACTTCTTTGCTTGAACCGCACACTTGGCTGTTGCTCTTCATCCAACCCTTGTAGATATTGAAACAAAGGCAGCCATCCATTATAGCGTAGTGGATGTGTCTATATCTAGTACATTCCGCTGCCATGCATGACGATGAAACGTGTAATGAGGTTTCTCCAGTTTACGGTACGAAGGATGAACCATGGCTCCTGCCAGGGTCAGCATTGAAGGCTGACGAGAGGGCACCAGCTGATTCTTCTGGAGGTCGAAGGGGTTGCCTACAACGAGGCCTATTCGACCCATGAATTCTTTGTCGTTCTTAAAGTCCACAGTAACGAATTTCACTATTTTGTCCTTGAGGAAGTTCTTAAAATCCTGGCACTCAACATCGGCATGGCATATGTGGTAGACCAAGCAAACGTTATGTATGCAAACCCGGATCATGGCGGGCTTCTTCCTCTCTTTGTCCTTTAGATCCTTCTCTCGTCCCAGGACTGTGGTGTACTCAACATCTAGCCCATCGACCCACTCATCATCTGAGTTTTCGAACATGCGTCTGAAGCGAGAAAGGCATCCTTTCACCGTCACGGAAGAACGGGTGTAGATGACGTCGAACTCATCGCCGGTGATGGTTCTAACCTTGTACTCACCGCAGATCGTGGAGATTTGGGACGCCATGGATTTGGGAGGAGGGTTAGGATTAGTGGAACTGTCGTAATGTGAATGGACGGGACGACTAGGAGCGAACCGACGTAGTATTGAAGGACGTGCGGGGACGAGTATGAGTGAACTACCAGCGTGCAAACGACAGGGTAGTGGCTTTCCATTCTCCCATGATACGGGCTTCCGAGAGCCCTTGGATCTGAGATCGAACAGTTGCATGGCGTGATTCTAGACCTATGGGTGAATATCCTATCCTGGAGGGTTATTCTGCAAATTTTTAGCAACTTAGCATGCAACCGTTTGATCTCAGATCCAAGGGCTGCCAGCAGCCCGTATCATGGTCGCGCCTACCACGACCGTCGCGTCGCTCGCGCGGTCGCGCCCTTGGAGATTTAACACGGTGCGTTAGGCTATCTGATGTTGGCATGGCATACATAGTCATCACTTAGTCACTCGTACTACAACAAGGTTGGCTATAAGTGTATTTTTTACTCCTCTCTATCTATTTCTTCGTACTCCCTCCGTCCCATAATATAAGAACGTTTTTGACACTAGTGTAGTGCCAAAAACGTTCTTATATTATGGAACACAGGGAGTACTAGTATTTATTGCATTTGCCAAGGAGTGACCTCTTCCAATAAAATGGTGTTGCTAACTTTGCTTCATTTAATTAGCTATAGACTCAGATTTGTCTTTTCACCTAGGTACATGATACATCTCCGTCGTATCTACTTTTCCAAACACTTTTGCCCTTGTTTTGGACTCTAAATTGTATGATTTGAATGGAACTAACCCGGACTGACGCTGTTTTCAGCAGAATTGCCATGATGTTGTTTTATGTGCAGAAAACAGAAGTTCTCGGAATGACCTGAAACTCTACGGAATATCTTAGAATAAATAATAAAAAATCCTCGCCAAAGATGAAGACCAGGGGGCCCATACCCTGTCCACGAGGGTGGGGCCACCCCCCTAGGGCGCGCCCCCTACTTCGTGGGCCCCCTGGACACCTTCGGACGCCAACTCCAACTCTATATATTTGCTTTCGGGGAGAGAAAAATAGAGGAGAAGAAATCATCGCGTTTTACGATACGGAGCCGCCGCCAAGCCCTAAAACCTCTCGGGAGGGCTGATCTGGAGTCCGTTTGGGGCTCCAGAGAGGGGGATTTATCGCCGTCGTCATCATCAACCATCCTCCATCACAAATTTCATGATGCTGACCGCCGTGCCTGAGTAATTCCATCGTAGGCTTGCTGGACGGTGATGGGTTGGATGAGATTTATCATGTAATCGAGTTAGTTTTGTTAGGGTTTGATCCCTAGTATCCATTATGTTCTGAGATTGACGTTGCTATGACTTTGCTATGCTTAATGCTTGTCACTAGGGCCCGAGTGCCATGATTTCAGATCTGAACCTATTATGTTTTCATGAATATATGTGAGTTCTTGATCCTATCTTGCAAGTCTATAGTCACCTATTATGTGTTATGATCCGGCAACCCCGAAGTGACAATAATGGGGACCACTCCCGGTGTTTGAGGAGTTCATGTATTCACTATTTGATAATGCTTTGTTCCGGTTCTCTATGAAAAGGAGGCCTTAATATCCCTTAGTTTCCATTAGGACCTCGCTGCCACGGGAGGGTAGGACAAAAGATGTCATGCAAGTTCTTTTTCATAAGCACGTATGACTATATTCGGAATACATGCTTACATTACATTGATGAATTGGAGCTAGTTCTGTGTCGCCCTATGTTATGACTGTTACATGATGAACCGCATCCGGCGTAATTATCCATCATTGATCCGATGCCTACGAGCTTTCCATATACTGGTTTACGCTTATTTACTTTCCCGTTGCTACTGTTACAATCACTACAAAATACCAAAAATATTACTTTGCTTTCATTACTCCTTTGTTACCGTTACCACCACTATCATATTACTTTGCTACTAAACACTTCGTTGTAGATACTAAGTTTCCAGGTGTGGTTGAATTGACAACTCAGCTGCTAATACTTGAGAATATTCTTTGGCTCCCCTTGTGTCGAATCAATAAATTTGGGTTGAATACTCTACCCTCGAAAGCTGTTGCGATCCCCTATACTTGTGGGTTATCAAGACTAATTTCTGGCGCCGTTGCCGGGGAGCATAACTCTATTCTTTGAGTCACTTGGGATTTATATCTGCTGGACACTATGAAGAACTTGAAAGACGCTAAGACAACAGTTTATCCCTCAACTACGAGGGGAGGTAAGGAACTGCCATCTAGCCTTGCACTTGATTCACCTTCTGTTATGTGTAAGCTTGTGACACCTAAACCTGCTTCTGCTATTCGTTCCGATATGTCGCATGTTATTGATGATGCCACTTCTGCTATACATGATACTTATGATGAAACTATTTCTATGCATGATACTACTGTGCCCCTTAGTGAATTTCTTGATGAACAAATTGCTAGGGCTAGAGAGAAAGAAAATATTGAATCTGATTATAATGATGAAAGTGATGATGAAGATAGGCCTATTGTTCCTGAGGGTTATGTTTTTGATATGGAATCTTCTGCCGCTATTCTAGCTTGCAGAGATCGTCATAAACTTAAAAGGCTATTAATTAAATGGAACAAAGAATCTCTTAAAGATAAAATGAGGCCTGGCCCTGGTTTTGCTACTTCACCTATGTGTGTTCCTGATAAGGATTATGAATTCTCTGTTGATCCTGATATAATTACTTTGGTTGAATCTGATCCTTTCCATGGTTATGAATCTGAAACTGTTGTGGCACATCTTACTAAATTAAATGATATAGCCACCCTGTTCACTAATGATGAGAGATCTCGCTACTTTTATATACTGAAAATATTTCCGTTCTCATTAAAGGGTGATGCTAAGATATGGTTTAATTCTCTTGATCCTGGTTGTGTGCGTAGCCCCCACGATATGATTTATTAATTTTATGCTAAATATTTCCCTGCTCATAAGAAACAAGCTGCTTTAAAGGAAATATACAACTTTGTGCAAATTAAAGAAGGGAGTCTCCCACAAGCTTGGGGGAGGCTTCTCAAGTTACTTAATGCTTTGCCTGATCATTCTCTTAAGAAACATGAAATACTTGATATCTTTTATAATGGACTAACCGATGCTTCCAGAGATTACCTGGATAGTTGCGCTGGTTCTCTTTTCAGGGAAAGAACACCGGATGAAGCTGAAATTCTATTGAATAATATGTTGACAAATGAAAATAATTGGGCACCTCCTGAGCCAGCTCCCGCTCCAATTAATGATCCTATTCCTAAACCAACTCCGTAGAAGAGAGGTGTTCTATTTCTCAGTCCCGAAGATATGCAAGAGGCAAAGAAATCTATGAAAGAAAAGGGTATTAAAGCTGAAGATGTTAAGAATTTACCTCCTATTGAAGAAATACATGGTCTTAATCTACTGCCTGTTGAAGAAACATATGACCTTAATCCTCTATTTATTGAAGAACCTCCCAACCTCGATAACCCGGCACAGGTAGTAAAGGTAAATTCTCTCTATAGATATGATAAAGCTGAAGTCCCTTCTACTAAAATTGCTAGTTAGTGCTTGGATGAGTTTGATAACTTTATGTTTAAGCAAGATGACTTTAATGCTTATTTTGGTAGACAATTAAAACAGAGTGCTTATATGATTGAACGCTTGGGTGATTATATGGCTAATATTAAAGGTGAACTTAAACTTGTTAGCAAACATGCTTCTATGGTTACCACTCAAGTGGAACAAGTACTTAAGGCTCAAAAAGAAGTGCTCGATGAAATGAATAGTACGAAAAATGATTATGCTGTTAGAGTGGCTACTAGAACTGGTAGAATGACTCAGGAACCTTTGTATACTGAAGGCCACCCTAAGAGAATTGAGCAAGATTCTCAGAGAAATAATATTGATGCACCTAGTTCTTCTAAAACGAAGAGAAAGAAAAATGATAGAACTGTGCAAACTTCTAGTGAACCTATTGCTGAACCACCAGATAATCCAAATGATATCTCTATGTCTGATGGTGAAACACAATCTGGTAATGAACATGAACCTAATGAAAATACTAATGATGATGTTCATGAGGATGCTCAACCTAGTAATGATAATGATGTAGAAATTGAACCTGCTGTTGATCTTGATAACCCACAATCAAAGAATCAACGTTATGATAAGAGATACTTTGTTGCTAGGAAACATGGTAAAGAAAGAGAACCTTGGGTTCAGAAACCCATGCCTTTTCCTCCGAAACCATCCAAGAAAAAGGATGATGAGGATTTTGAGCGCTTTGCTGAAATGATTAGACCTATCTTTTTGCGTATGTGATTGACTGATATGCTCAAAATGAATCCTTATGCTAAGTACATGAAAGATATTGTTACAAATAAAAGAAAGATACTGGAAGCTGAAATTTCCACCATGCTTGCTAATTATACTTTTAAGGGTGGAATACCAAAGAAACTTGGAGACCCAGGAGTACCTACTATACCATGCTCCATTAAAAGAAATCATGTTAAAACTGCTTTATGTGATGTTGGAGCCGGTGTTAGTGTTATGCCTCTCTCTTTATATCGTAGACTTGACTTGAATAAGTTGACACCTACTGAAATATCTTTGCAAATGGCTGATAAATCAACTGCCATACCTGTCGGTATTTGTGAGGATGTGCCTGTTGTGGTTGCAAACGTTACTATTTTAACGGACTTTGTTATTCTTGATATTCCCGAGGACGATAGTATGTCTATTATTCTTGGAAGACCTTTTCTTAATACTGCAGGGGCTGTTATTGGTTGCAACAAAGGCAATTTCACTTTTCATGTTAATGGTAATGAGCATACGGTACACTTTTCGAGGAAGCAACCTCAAGTCCACAGTATCAAATCTATTGAAAAAATTCCATCGATTATATTTGGAGGTTTTGAATTTCCTCTTCCTACTGTCAAAAAGAAATATGATATACTTATTATTGGGGATGTTCGTATCCCTGTTGTGGTAACCTAGTGTTATTCGAAATTTCTCCAGTTTCATGATTATCGGAATGAGTTTGTTAACAAGACTTGATCAACCTTGTTAGTGGATTCCTTTTAATGAGCATGAGATGGATGAAACTAGAAGCACAACCTTCTGTACCCTCTTTATATTTTATGTTCTTTAGTTGAAATAAAGTAAAAATAGTATTTTTCTGTCTGTTTCCTGATTTATCCGTGCAATATAAAAATATCCCGAAAATAAAAGTCCTCAGAATGACATGCCAATTTAATATGATTTTTTGGGGAATATTTGAGGATTTATGGTGCAAAAATCATCGCAGGGGGAGATGCCACCTGGCCACGAGGATGGAGGGCGCGCCCTACCCCCTAGGCGCGCCCCCCTGCCTCGTGGGCCCACGGTGGCCCTCCTCCACTTATTCCAGCACCCTTCTTCTTCTTCCTCCTCACACAAACACGAAAAACCAACTCAAGCACGAGTTCCAGCCCTCTTTGCTGTGATTTTCGATCTCCTTGCTCAAAGCACCTCTGGCAAAACTGCTTGGGGAGATTGTTCCTTGAGAAAAGCAATATGCTTAGGAAGATGTTCCAAGGTGGTTCTTCTAAGAAGCAAGGACCTAGGCTTGCTATGCGTGATGCTGACGAGGAACCACCAAGAGACGCTCTAGTACGGCCTTGCGAATGGCCGTCGGAAAACTTTATGGATCGTGCAAGAATTAAAGAAGAATTTAACGCATATTTGCGTAATGCCGGTCTCGAGGATTTTGAGGCAGACAAATGCCCCCAGTACCATGATCTCACAAGCTCATTTGTGAGGAGGTTTGAATATTCATCTTCGCGTAATTCTCCTTCAGTCATGTTTGATCTTTATGACAAATCTTATACCATGGACTTAGAGGATTTCACTCTTGCTTGTAAACTTCCACAATGGGGTAGTGTTAGGGATCCCCCTAAATCTGAATTTAGAAACTTTCTTGCTAGTATAACTGTAGGGGAATCTACAGATATAACGCAAGCTACCATAGGGAGCATTCACTTTCCTGCTATACATTATTTTGCTCTCTTCATAGGTAGATGCATAAATCCTAAGGATGAAGCATGTCAGATGTGTGTCCCTGACCTTAGCATTCTCAGGAGTGCTGTGTTAGGAGACCAATCTTATCATATGGGAGCCATTGTAGCTCGTAGGTTGCATCATAATAGACACAATGGAGATTTCTTTGGAGGAATTTATGCAACCCGCTTAGCTAAATTTCTTGAGATAGACGTTCGTGAAGGAGACATGGAGTTGCCTTCTGCTTATTTAGATTTTGATTCTATGGTTTCCCACCATTTTGTTGAGAGGACTGAGTCACGTCTCCAGTATCGATTAATTTTTAACAAACGGCATGTTGTCCGTATTACTCTCCCTGCTCCTGCCTTCTTTGATTATCAGGCAAACGGAAGATATACTATTACTAGAGAGGAGGCAGATGAGTACGAGAGGAGAGCGGAGGCAGCCCGAATCCACGCTGCAGCTCAGGATGTGATAGCCGCTGCATCACAGTACAATCCCAACTATTCTTCGTCGCAGTACGACCCCAGCTACACCTACGGGTATCCACCAGGCTATCCCTGGCAATAAACCAACTTAGGCCAAAAGCCTAAGCTTGGGGGAGTACGTATTTCTCACCGACATTATATTTATGTTCACACACACTCATTGCTAGATGTCGGTGCTCATACTCTTTCACTGTAATATCCATGCTAGTTTATTTTATTTTTCCTGCTTTCCTCTTGTGTGTTTGATAAACCTTAAGAAAAACAAAAAAATAGTAGTAGTTTACTTTTCTGCTGTAGTAATAATTAAAAAGAAAAACCCAAAAATATTTCCCGTTCTTCTTTTGCTTGTTCGGAGCTTTCCCGTGTAAATAGTTTTTCTTTTTTTTCTTTTTTTTGGGGGTCAGTAGGAGAAGACCATGATTAAATTGTTGAAGTGGCTCTTATATGCATTGTTGTTGATTTAACCAAGAGCCCATATTGCTTTGTCTCCTCCTGTCTATTGAATGCTCACAGATTCCAGCTTAGTCCAATGCACGTGCACTCTTATTATTCTTCACATCGTTCGGTCGTGCAAGTGAAAGGCAATTATGACGATATATGATGGACTGACTGAGATGGGAAAAGCTGGTACGAACTCGACCTCTTTTGTTTTTGTAAATATGATGAGTTCATCGTTCTTGATTCAGCTTACTATGAATAAACAAGTTTGCAATGACAATTAGAGATCATAGTTGCTTGTGCCATGCTTGATTAGCTATGAGTTATAATGGTTTACCTTGCGTGCCAACATGCTATTGAGATGGTTATGATGTGGTATGATGGGGTGGTATCCTCCTTTGAATGAATTAAGTGACTTGACTTGGCACATGTTCACACGTGTAGTTGAAACAAAATCAACATAGCCTTCACGATATTTATGTTCATGGTGGATTATATCCTACTCATACTTGCATCCAATGTTTATTAATTTTAATGCATGTACGTGGCTGTTGTCGCTCTCTAGTTGGTCGCTTCCCAGTCTTTTGCTAGCCTTCACCTGTACTAAGCGGGAATACTGCTTGTGCATCCAATCCCTTAAACCCCAAAGTTATTCCAGATGAGTCCACTATACCTTCCTATATGCGGTATCTACCTGCCGTTCCAAGTAAATTTGTAGGTGCCAAACTCTAAACCTTCAAATAAACATTCTATTTTGTATGCTCGAATAGCTCATGTATCAACCAAGGCTGCCCTTATCTTCCATGTTAGGCGGGTTATTCTCAAGAGGAGAGGACTCCGCTCCTCACTCACGAGAAAATGGATGGTCACCGGTATGCCCAGTCCCATGCTTTATGCAAACTAAATCAAAATTAATTGCAAACAAAACTCCCCCTGGGACCTGATGTATGTTGGAGGCACTCGTTGTTTCGAGCAAGCCATGGATTGATGCTTGTTGGTGGAGGGGGAGTATAAACTTTACCATTCTGTTTGGGAATCGCCTATAATGTGTGTAGCATGGGAGATATCGCCATCTCTTAGTTGTTATGTTGACAATGAAAGTATGCCGCTCAAAATATTATTTATCTCTATTTCAAAACCGAGCTCTGGCACCTCTACAAATCCCTGCTTCCCTCTGCGAAGGGCCTATCCATTTACTTTTATGTTCAGTCATCACCCTCTTATTCAAGAGCACTAGCTCGAGAGCACAGTTGTCATTTGCATTCATCACTATTAATCTATGTTGGGTGTGACTATGATTGGATCTCTTTTACCATGAATTACAATGTCTAGTCAGTCCTTGATCTTTAAAGGTGCTCTGCATTTATGTTTTGCTGTTTCAGAAAGGGCTAGCGAGATACCATCTTATTATATCATATTATAATTGTTTTGAGAAAGTGTTTTCATCCGAGATTTATTATTATGGCTCGCTAGTTGATTATGCTATTGATATGAGTAATTATGAGACCTGAGAATTATTGCAAATGTGGTTAGTTATAATCTTTGCTGAAAACTTGAATGCTGGCTTGACATATTTACAACAACAAGAGCAAACAGAGTTTGTAAAAGTTTTTCTTTATTTCTTTTAGTTTGTCAACTGCATTGCTTGAGGACAAGCAAGGGTTTAAGCTTGGGGGAGTTGATACTTCTCCGTCGTATCTACTTTTCCAAACACTTTTGCCCTTGTTTTGGACTCTAACTTGTATGATTTGAATGGAACTAACCCGGACTGACGCTGTTTTCAGCAGAATTGCCATGATGTTGTTTTATGTGCAGAAAACAAAAGTTCTCGGAATGACCTGAAACTCCACGGAATATCTTAGAATAAATAATAAAAAATCCTCGCCAAAGATGAAGACCAGGGGACCTACACCCTGTCCACGAGCGTGGGGGGCGCCCCCCCTAGGGCGCGCCCCCCTACCTCGTGGGCCCCCTGGACACCTTCGGACGCCAACTCCAACTCTATATATTTGCTTTCAGGGAGAAAAAAATAGAGGAGAAGAAATCATCGCGTTTTACGATACGGAGCCGCCGCCAAGCCCTAAAACCTCTTGGGAGGGATGATCTGGAGTCCGTTCAGGGCTCCGGCGAGGGGGATTCGTCGCCGTCGTCATCATCAACCATCCTCCATCACAAATTTCATGATGCTCACCGCCGTGCCTGAGTAATTCCATCGTAGGCTTGCTAAACGGTGATGGGTTGAATGAGATTTATCATGTAATCGAGTTAGTTTTGTTAGGGTTTGATCCCTAGTATCCATTATATTCTGAGATTGATGTTGCTATGACTTTGCTACTCTTAATGCTTGTCACTAGGGCCCGAGTGTCATGATTTCAGATCTGAACCGATTATGTTTTCATGAATATATGTGAGTTCTTGATCCTATCTTGCAAGTCTATAGTCACCTATTATGTGTTATGATCCGGCAACCCCGAAGTGACAATAATAGGGACCACTCCCGGTGATGACCATAGTTTGAGGAGTTCATGTATTCACTATGTGCTAATGCTTTGTTCCGGTTTTCTATTAAAAGGAGGCCTTAATATCCCTTAGTTTCCATTAGGACCCCACTGCCATGGGAGGGTAGGACAAAAGATATCATGCAAATTCTTTTCCATAAGCACGTATGACTATATTCGGAATACATGCTTACATTACATTGATGAATTGGAGCTAGTTCTGTGTCACCCTATGTTATGACTGTTACATGATGAACCGCATCCGACATAATTATCCATCATTGATCCGATGCCTACGAGCTTTCCATATACTGGTTTACGCTTATTTACTTTCCCGTTGCTACTGTTACAATCACTACAAAATACCAAAAATATTACTTTGCTTTCATTACTCCTTTGTTACCGTTAACACCACTATCATATTACTTTGCTACTAAACACTTTGTTGTAGATACTAAGTTTCCAGGTGTGGTTGAATTGACAACTCAGTTGCTAATACTTGAGAATATTCTTTGGCTCCCCTTGTGTCGAATCAATAAATTTGGGTTGAATACTCTACCCTCGAAAGCTGTTGCGGTCCCATATACTTGTGGGTTATCAGTACACACGCTTAGCACCGTTTCTTCCTTGGGTCACCAAGCTAGTCTCTCTCTTCTTGATTAACTTGCCACATCAGACTTTATGCCTATGTGGCAATCTTAAGCACCTATAGGAGCAAGTAAAAGTAAGTACAATTGTGCGCTTTACATGGCATTTTTGCATATGTGGAGGAAAGAGAGGCAAGGAAAAAGTGGAGAAGTGGGCTCTCATGCAAGAGCCAGCCTCTACTACATGGTGGAGCATTGGGAGAGGCACCTGTATGGAGGTGGTCAGGAATCGGGAGACTCACGCCGGTCGTAGCGCCGTAGTTAAAATGATAATGGCATGTCAAATCACGGGGCCCCACCTGTCCGGAAGTAACTCGCTGTCAAATCACACAGCCCTACGTTTGCAGCAGCCTACTCCCTCGTCTTCTCGCGTCTCTGTCGAACCGACTAGGCGGAACTGCCCCGCCTACCGCGCAGGAAAAGCCCCGCCCTCAACTTTTAAATACAACTACATCCGCTTAAGAATCCAATGATATCAAGTCAAAAAAAAGAATCCAATGATATACATTTTGTGACATAGTAACTCATATTTAGTTAGTCAAATGTTTGACCTAGAACTACGTGCAGGCCCTATAAACCGAGACGCCTAAAAATAAAAAAAAACGAGACCGAGAGGGTAGTTCATCACGTATCTTTTAGATCAATATAGTCGGGACTCACCAAGGAGCAAAACCAAGTGGTAGGCTGCTCCTGTCGTGTTGGCGTAGCAACTCAAGCAGGGTCAGTCCACACACGAAATGGCGACACACTTAACAGGACCCCTTTGGCCGACATGTGGCTCATCCACCGTCTTGTTCCACGTGCGATGCACCAAATTATAGTCCGGAGCAGCGGTGGAATTGGAGGCACCCCGGTCGTAGCGCCGCAGTAGTAGAAAATGAGCGATGAGGGGTCAAATCACAAAGCCCCACCTTTCCCGCATTAAGCTGGACGGATGAAGCAACCATCATTTCACTCCAGGGCGCAAGAACATAAAGAAAATAGAAAACAATGATGCATGCGGCAGCTACCTAGGGCACCCTAGGGTAGGGGTCTCCACTACAGATCCTTTTTTTTGAAAGCGCCTCCACTACAAATCGGCTTCTCCCTCGTCCTCTTGAAGAAAACCGATGATGAGTGCGGCCGTAGGGTTTGTAGGAGTACTACGGCATGCGGGGCCACGTCGTAGTAAACAGTTTCGAGTCGACGCCTTAAATATGTGTGGGCCGCTTGGTTTTACGGGAACGAGGCAACATTTTGGGTTCGGGGACCAGTGGAGATATAGTACGTACTCCCTCCGTCTAGGTGTGTAAGTCATATTACGTTGTGCACCGCGACCAAGGTGGAGTGAAAAACGAGAAAACTTAATGTCTTTTTGCTAATTAATAGCATTGCATGCAATGAACTAACCACTGCATGTCATGTTTGGTAGTCTCAAGTCATTGAATACATGCACGACCCACATCCCTTATTGGTTGATATGTCACAAAACAAGAAATGAGGAGAGAGTTAATGTACGATGCCTAAGTGTTTTGGGATTATTTGGTTTTCGTAAGGTGACTTACACACCTAGACGGAGGGAGTACAAAAAATTGTGGACGTAGGTTCGACCAAAAGGCAATGATGCATGGGCCCTGCATTTTGATATACCCGGGGCCGCGTGAAATTTGCTACTCTACTCAAAACTAGTAAGGTACACATGTATTGAATGCATGAGATTTCGAAACCAAATTATGAATAAATACACACTATAGCATGTAAAGCTTTGAGTCATATATGCATGATGTAGATGATCGTTTAGTTCTTATAGTTCATCTCATTCAAAATCAATTAGTTTTATAAAAATGTTAAGATTCATGGGGTTGTGCATTGTAAATCATAAAGTAAAAAACAAATAATGGCAATTCATTTAGAAAAAAATAATCAATTATGATACAGAAGATTCTAGAACAAAGGAGAAGTGCTTGTGTTTTGAGGTTTGTGCATTATGCTTAAGTTCAACCATGGAGTCTTCTAAATTGTACATGTGGCAGATCTGGTGGAATGTTGATGATATCCAACGGCCAGTAGTGCTCGGATTTGCCTATCTCTGCACTGCCGGGTTAGCTTCATCCAGCGACCATCTTTCAAAGTTATTGGCATACTATATAGTTCTTGTGCCATAGTTGCATGTTTTGGAAAAAAGCTACTAGTGGGTTGTACTATCTATTTAGGAATATAAGATGTATACATGGAAGTTGTAGGGAAAGAGATGACATGGAGCATCTCAATTCCTATGAGTAGGGATTGGAAAAGAGATGTCATTTGGTTCACATCATAGGAACTTTTCTATTGAATCTAGAGATGACATGTATCTCAATTCCTATGAGGAGGGATTAGAAAAGAGATGTAATTTGGTTCATATCATAGGAACTTTTCTATTGAATAAACGCTAATGTTTATTTCCTTTGAAATTAAGGGAGTATAGGAATCCATTCATATGAACCAAGTGGCTCTAAAGCTATAGAAATGATATCATGTTTATTTCCTTTGAAATGTGGAGTATATGAATCTATTCCTATGAACCAATTGGCTCTAAAGGAAAAAAGTCCTATAAAAATCATATCATGTAGAGTTCCTATGATATTCCTCGACACTAAAGGATGCTTGAAATTGCTGCGGGTGATACGATGGTCTTTCTTTGTAGACTCCTCACCCATCTTTATAGTTACCTCTTGAAGATGAATGAAATGATATATACATGGTATTTTACATGTGCAATTTGGTACACGAAAACTTGGTAAAAATTTGCGAGGTTTGAATTTTCAATAAAGCCATATGCACTGCATTTCGGAACGGAGGGAGCATACGGCAGTTGCTAACACTCACGTGGAGGAAGATTTGTGTGTAGGAGGAGTGGTTGTTCTGTTAAATGACATGGCAAAACTGACACTGTCGGATGCCGATCTAACGGTTCTTATGGCGTCCGTCAGGAAAAGGCTTGTGGCGAACGTTTGTCGGATAATGATTTACGGACACATGCATTGCATTGATACGTGCCCCCCTCTCTCTCACGCACATGCACCCTCACGGGTCACGACTCTCCCGAGTCCTCTCGCAGACTCGCACGTCGCACCCACCGTCTATCTGTAGGTAGACGTCACGCACATATGTGCTCTTCACACCCTACCCTCAAAACTTCTAAAAAAGAAAAGACGGCGTGCACATTTTATTTTAGCTCACACGTCACACACTTATACTATTACTCTTGCAGCGAACGTTCTTTGGGCATAGTATATTGTACTCTCACAAAGAGAAGCGGTGCACGCACCACTACTACAAAAACAGCTATAGCCAATATGGACTCTAATGGCGCACTGTACATGTGGTGCGGCATTACTAAATACTAATGGTGCACCATGTGTTGGTGCGCCATTAGTGTGCAAATACTAATGGCGCACCATATTCACGGTGCGCCATTAGTAAATTTTTGTTTATTTTTTTCAAAACTACTAATGGCGCATCGTGGGATGGTGCGCCATTACTAGTTGAACTAGTAATGGCGCACCATCCCACGGTGCGTCATTAGTAACTTGGCCACCACTACCACCGAATGCACCCCCCCTGTGGACCGCCTTTTCAGTTTAAAAAAAAAATGATGGAAATATCAAAAAAATAAAAGAAAATAAGTTTCCCATGTGATATGTGGTCTAGTTGTTGTGAAAATTTACAAATATGAATTTCGACTTTATTTGCGAAATCTCTCGAGAATTTGTAAAATGGGCATAACTTTTGCGTACGAATTCGGATGAAAAAGTTTTTTATATGAAAAATCATCTACTCGAAAAGTTACATCCGAATTTAACTGGGGGAACCCCGTTAAACATTTTTAAAATCCTCAAAAACCTAACAGAAAAAAAGATACGGGGCTTTTAAGATCTGGAGAGGCAAAAAAAAATTCAAACTTACTAATGGCGCACCTGCCCATGGTGCGCCATTACTATCTTCCCACCTTCAAAATTCAAAATAAGTCAAAAAAATAAAAAAAGTTACTAATGGCGCACCTGCCCATGGTGCGCCATTAGTATCTTCCCGCCTTCAAAATTCAAAATGAATAAAAAAAAGTTAGTAATGGCGCACCTGCCCACGGTGTGCCATTACTATGCCGTATATATGGCTGGGCGTGGTCCTCTCCTCCTTACCTCTTCATTCTTCTCCTCCACTCCACCTCTCCTCCACTCCATCTTCTCCTCTCCTCCACTCCATCTTCCCTTCTCTCCTCCACCATACTACCCTCCTCCTCTCCGGCGACCTCCTCCTCCTCCTCTCCGGCGACCTCCTCCTCCCTCCTCTCCTCTCCTCCCTTCATGGTTTCTCCTCCCTCCTCTCCGGTGAGCTCCTCCTCCCTCCTCTCCTCCCATCACCTCATGGTTTCTCCTTCCGATCCTCTCCGATTCTCCGGTGAACTCCTCTCCGGCGACCTCCTCCTCCTCTTCGGCGATGTAGGCGAGCGCCTCTCCGGTGACCTCCTCCTCCTCCTCTTCGGCGAACTCCTCTCCGACAAAAGAACACGACAAAAGAACGTACAAGATCCAAAAACAGGAACAAAATTTGAAATAATATCGTGCCAAAAAATGAGCAAAAAATGGGCAAAAAAATCACGATCCAGATCCAAATTCAAAATTCAAAAATAGCAATGGCGCACGGTGGGGGTTAGACGGTGCGCCACTACTATTTTCCCGCCTTCAAAATTCAAAAATACTAATGGCGCACCGTGGCCTATACTAACGGCGCACCAGTGGCCTATACTAATGGCGCACCAGTGGTGCGCCATTAGTAAAAAATACTAGTGGTGTGATACTAATGGCGCACCAGTGATGCGCCATTAGTAGGCAAAACTGGTGCGCCATTAGTAGCCCTTTTCCTAGTAGTGCACGCACTAGTTCTCTCACACCCACTCGCGGGTACACGTAGGAGCGCATTTTTTGAAGCTAGTACAACAAAATCACTCCACTATATATAAAAGCAGGAGCCTTAGCGCTTGCTTTACTAGGGTTCCTCTCGTTCACTCTCTCATGCTCTCCAGATCTAAGCAACACATAGGTGGCCACACTCTCTCTCAGCTGACGACTGGTCACAAATCCGGCCGGACAACCTCGACCGGGGCAGGGGTGTAGGTGCATCGTTCACGCTGTCGTCGGCGGCGAGGGAGGAGACCAACGGCTGCCCGCGCGTCCCGATCGGCGGCCGTGCCGTTCTCTCCGAGAGAGCGCCGGCTCGGGAGGGCCTCCGACCCCTTCTTCCTCCCTGCGGTATTGTAGCCAAGATGCGGCCTCCCGACGCCGTCTTTGCCACATGCCGACGACCCTCAGGTATATATTCCTTCGAAACCTGCCTTGCTCTACTGCCCCAGCTCCCTTCGTGTGGATCCTTTTCTACTTCCGTCCGTTGTTCCAAAGCCACCTAGACTTCTACTATTATTAGAAGTAAAGCTAGTTCATACAGTCGACTCAAAGCGTTGGTTCAAACAGGGAAGTAAGTAGGAAAGCTGTAGCATGAATCTAGGACTTGGTTCTAAGAGGAAACGGGGGAAAGTAGTAATATCTTAAATAACCGTATTTCGTATTTGCGCAAACAGGGATGTCTGTCTCCATATCGTTTCAGGATGTCTGTCTCCATATCGTTTCTATCTGCGCAATCAAAAGCACACACCTCAGTTTTAGTACAATTGCGCAAAATGAGATGGCTATCCCTCGTTGCCGTCGTCTAACCTCCCGTCTTCAAGGTATTCCTACATTGGTAGTAACTAAGGTAGAATGACCAACGCAATCTAAAAGAAGTTGATTCGTACGTTTTACTTCCTGATTGTAGTGCAGGGACGAGCGAAAACAACTGCATCCTAGTCCGGAATGCACTTCCTACCAGTTCATCCATGGACCGAGGACTAGCTGGCACGGCTGCACGACGGTTTTTTGGACAGGTGCACGGACAAGAGGCATTGGGGTCTGCTTATTTCTGCAAATAGCGGTGCTTAAATTTAGTGGAATGCACAAGCATTTCAGCTGGTCAGTACACTGCATGGTTCAGTTCAGCATTCCAGCTGAGACCACAATTATAATTGGTTATTCTGGAATGAGAGAACCTAACCCTGGATGGTGGCAACAAGAAAAAACCAGAGTGAACTCCAGGAAATTTAAGCCTGCCGGGAGGCCCTTTGCTAAGAGAAGCCTTGCTTGTTTTTTCCTGATTTGTAAACCTTCTCACAAGTTTGTCTTTTGCTGTGAACTAGTATATGTTTGTTATGTTCTATGAATCAGATGTATAAAATTGCTTAACTTATGCTTTTCAAGTTTTTTATGAAGACGAGTTTAATGTGAGTGTTCCACATGAGCGCTGGACTAGCGTGTGAACGTTTGGAATTTATTACATTGTGGCCTCAATTAACTCTTCTCACCGGCAAGTTTGAAATCATAATTGAGCTCTTTAATAGCCCAATATGCCTTATGTTCTAGTTCGAGAGGTAGGTGACATGCTTTTCCATAAACCATTTTATACGGAGACATACCCATAGGATTTTTATATGCAGTTCTATATGCCCATAATGCATCATCAAGTTTCTTGGACCAATTCTTCCTAGACCTATTAATAGTCTTCTGCAAAATTAATATGAGCTCTCTATTACTCAACTCTACTTGACCACTAGACTGCGGGTGATAAGGAGATGGAATTCTGTGATTAATGTCATATTTAGCAAGAATTTTACGGAAAGCACCATGAATAAAGTGTGAACCACCATCAATCATTAAGTATCTAGGGACTCCAAACCTCGGAAAAATAACTTCCTTAAGCATTTTAATAGAGGTGTTATGATCAGCACTACTAGTTGGAATAGCTTCTACCCACTTAGTAACGTAATCAACAGCAACCAAAATATGAGTGTATCCATTAGAGGCAGGAAAAGGTCCCATATAATCAAAGCCCCAAACATCAAACGGTTCAATAACAAGTGAATAATTCATAGGCATTTCTTGATGTCTACTAATATTACCAATTCTTTGGCATTCATCGCAAGACAAGACAAACTTACGGGCATCCTTGAAGAGAGTAGGCCAATAAAAACCGGATTGCAATACCTTATGTGCAGTTCTATCTCCAGCGTGGTGTCCTCCATAAGATTCAGAGTGGCACTTGCATAAGATCTGTTCCTGTTCATGCTCAAGTACACAACGTCTAATAACACCATCTACTCCTTCTTTATAAAGATGTGGGTCATCCCAAAAGTAATGCCTCAAATCATAGAAAACCTTTTTCTTTTGTTGGTATGTGAAGCTAGGTGGTATAAACTTAGCAACAATATAATCAGCATACCATGGAGTACTGCGAGAAGTACTTATAACATTTAATTGTTCATCAGGAAAGCTATCATTAATAGGTAGTGGGTCATCAAGAACATTTCCTAACCTAGATAAGTTGTCTGCAACGGGGTTCTCAGCTCCCTTTCTATCAACAATATGCAAATCAAATTCTTGTAGCAAGAGAACCCATCTAATAAGTCTAGGTTTAGCATCTTTATTTTCCATAAGATATTTAATAGAGACATGATCAGTGTGAATAGTTACTTTAGAATCGACAATATAGGGCCTGAACTTAGCATAAGCAAATACAACTGCTAAAAGTTCTTTTTCAGTAGTAGCATAATTTCTTTGAGCATTGTCTAGGGTCTTACTAGCATAATGGATAATGTTTAATTTCTTATCAACCCTTTGCCCTTAAACAACACCTACAGCATAATCACTAGCATCACACATAATTTCAAAGGGTAAATTCCAATCAGGTGGTTGAACAACAGGTGCAGAGACTAATGCTTTCTTAAGCATTTCAAATGCTTCTACACAATCATCATCAAAGACAAATGGTATATATTTTTGCAATAAATTAGTCAAAAGCCGAGAAATTTTTGAGAAGTCCTTAATGAACCTCCTATAAAATCCAGCATGACCAAGGAAACTTCTTATACCTTTGACGTCCTTGGGACATGACATCTTTTCAATAGCATCAACTTTGGCTTTATCAACTTCAATACCTCTTTCAGAAACTTTATGCCCCAAGACAATACCTTCATTAACCATAAAGTGGCACTTTTCTCAATTCAAGACAAGATTAGTTTCTTCACATCTCTGCAAAACTCGATCAAGATTGCTTAAGCAATCATCAAAAGAGGAACCATAGATGGAAAAGTCGTCCATGAAAACCTCACAAATCTTTTTCACAAAAGTCAGAGAATATAGCCATCATGCATCTTTGAAAGGTAGCAGGTGCATTACATAAACCAAAAGGCATACGTCTATAAGCAAAAGTACCGAAATGGCATGTAAAAGTAGTCTTTGATTGATCTCTAGCTGACACAGGTATTTGAGAGAAACCAGAATAACCATCTAGGAAGCAGTAATGTGTGTGTTTGCATAATCTTTCTAGCATTTGATCAATAAAAGGTAAGGGGTAATGATCTTTCTTAGTAGCTTTATTTAATTTGCGGAAATCAATTACCATCCTATATCCTGTAATAATTCTTTGTGGAATCAATTCATCTTTATCATTAGGAACAACAGTAATACCTCCCTTCTTAGGGACACAATGGACAGGACTTACCCACTGACTGTCAGCAACGGGATAAATTATACCTGCCTCCAGAAGCTTGAGTATTTCTTTTCTTACTACTTCCTTCATTTTGGGATTCAGACGTCGTTGAGGATCATGAACGGGTTTAGCATCTGCTTCCAAATTTATTTTATGTTGACATAGAGTGGGACTAATGCCCTTAAGATCATCAAGAGTATATCCAATAGCAGCACAGTGCTTCTTTAGAGTTTTTAATAATCTTTCTTCTTCATACTCTGAAAGGTTAGCACTAATAATAACAAGATATATCTTCTTTTCATCAAGATAAGCATATTTAAGATTGTCAGGCAACGATTTAAGCTCAAACACGGGATCACCCTTGGGTGGAGGAGGATCCCCTAAAATTTCAACAGGCAAGTTGTGTTGCAGAATAGGTTCCTGTTTAAAGAATACTTCATCCATTTCCCTTCTTTCATTCATAAACATATCATTTTAATGGTCTAGCAAATAGTGTTATAAAGGATCACTGGGAGGTACGGCAATAGAAGCAAAACCAATAATTTCATCCTTACTAGGTAATTCTTCCTCATGATTTTGTTTACTAAATTTAGAGAAATTAAACTCATGAACCATATCATCCAAGCCAATAGTAACAACATTCTTTTCGCAATCTATCCTAGCATAACAGTGTTCAAGAAGGGTCTACCAAATATAATGGGACAAAAGCTATCTTGTGGAGAAGTGAGAACAAGAAAATCAGCGGGATACTTAGTTTTCCCACACAAGACTTCAACATCTCTAACAATCCCAATTGGTGCGATAGTATCTCTATTGGCAAGTTTAATTGTGACATCAATTCCTTCTAACTCAGCAGGTGCAATTTCATTCTTAATTTCTTCGTATAAAGTATGCAGTATAACACTTGCACTAGCACCCATATCACATAAGCCATGATAACAATGATCTCCTATTTTAACAGAAATAACAGGCACGCCTACCACATGTCTATGTTTATCTTTAGCACAAGGTTTAGCAATTCTAGCAGTTTCACCTTCGAACTGAATAACATGCCCATCAATATTATCAGACAAGAGATCTTTAACAATAGCAATATTAGGTTCTACTTTAACTTGATCAGGAGGTGTATAAGTTCCAACATTGCTTTTACGAACAACAATTGAAGCTTTAGCATGATCCTTTACTCTAACAGGGAAAGGTGGTTTCTCAACATAAGTAGTAGGAACAATAGGATCATTATAAGTGACAGTCTTTTCTTCAACTTTAATAGGTGCAGCTACTTTTACTTCTATAGGAGGGTGATATTTAAACCACTTCTCCTTAGGGAGATCAACATAAGTAGCAAAAGATTCGCAGAAAGAAGCTACTATCTCAGAGTCAAGTCCATATTTAGTGCTAAACTTACGGAAAATATCGGTATCCATAAAAGATTTAACACAATCAAACTTAGGTGTCATACCTGACTCCTTACCTTCATCGAGGTCCCAAGCTTCAGAGTTGCGTTTAACTCTGTCCAATAAGTTCCATCTAAATTCAATAGTCTTCATCATAAAAGAGCCAGCACAAGAAGTATCGAGCATGGTGTGATTGTTTTCAGAAAGCCGAGCATAAAAACTTTGCATAATTATTTCTCTCGGGAGCTCATGATTGGGGCATGAATATAACATTTATTTAAGCCTCCCCCAAGCTTGAGCGATGCTTTCTCCTTCGCGAGGCCAGAAATTATATTATATTTGCGATCATGATGAACAAGATGCATAGGGTAATACTTTTGATGAAGTTCCAATTTCAATCTTTTATAGTCCCACGATCTCGTATCACATAGCCTATACCATATCAATGCGTCTTCCTTCAAAGATAAAGGAAAGACCTTCTTCTTAGCAACATCATCGGGTACACCTGCAAGCTTAAATAATCCACAAACTTCATCCACATATAATAAGTGCTCATCAGGATGCTTTGTTCCATCTCCTGCAAAAGAGTTAGCTAGCAGTCTTTCCATCATACCCGAAGGAAATTCAAAAGGAGTTTCATTTTCAATAGGTTCAGTAGGTTGAGGAGCAAATCTTTGCTCCACTTGACGGGGCCAAGATACCCCGAACAAGCCCCTCAGAGAATTACTTTCCATAATAACAAGTGACAGTAAATTTCAGCACACTATATAAATTTTTCCTTACCAAATTCCACCTACCAAAGGCGCTACACTCCCCGGCAATGGTGCCAGAAAAGAGTCTTGATGACCCACAAGTATAGGGGATCTATCGTAGTCCTTTCGATAAGTAAGAGTGTCGAACCCAACGAGGAGCAGAAGGAAATGATAAGCAGTTTTCAGCAAGGTATGCTCTGCAAGTACTGAAATAAGTGGTAACAGATAGTTTTGTGACAAGGTAAATTGTAACGAGCAACAAGTAACAAAATTAAATAAAGTGCAGCAAAGTGGCCCAATCCTTTTTGTAGCAAAGGACAAGCCGCAACAAACTCTTATATAAGGAAAAGCGCTCCCGAGGACACATGGTAATATCGTCAAGCTAGTTTTCATCACGTTCATATGATTCGCGTTCGGTACTTTGATAACTTGATATGTGGGTGGACCGGTGCTTGGGTTCTATTCTTACTTTAACAAGCATCCCACTTATGATTAACCTCTATTGCAAGCATCCGCAACTACAACAAAAGTATTAAGGTAAACCTAACCATAGCATGAAACATATGGATCCAAATCAGCCCCTTACGAAGCAACGCACAAACTAGGGTTTAAGCTTCTGTCACTCTAGCAACCCATCATCTACTTATTACGTCCCAATGCCTTCCTCTAGGCCCAAATAATGGTGAAGTGTTATGTAGTCGACGTTCACATAACACCACTAGAGGCTAGACAACATACATCTTATCAAAATATCAAACGAATACCAAATTCACATGACTACTAATAGCAAGACTTCTCCCTTGTCCTCAGGAACAAACGTAACTACTCACAAAGCATATTCATGTTCATAATCAGAGGGGTAATAATATGCATATAGGATCTGAACATATGATCTTCCACCAAATAAACCAACTAGCATCAACTACAAGGAGTAATCAACACTACTAGCAACCTACTAGCACCAATCCCGGACTTTGAGACAAGAATTGGATACAAGAGATGAACTAGGGTTTGGAGATGAGATGGTGCTGGTGAAGATGTTGATGGAGATTGCCCTCTCCCGATGAGAGGATAGTTGGTGATGATGATGGTGATGATTTCCCCCTCCCGGAGGGAAGTGTCCCCGGCAGAACAGCTCTGCCGGAGCTCTAGATTGGTTCCGCCTCGTAGCGGCGGAGTCTCGTCCCGAAAGGTTGCCTCTTATTTTTTTTCTCAGCGAAAGACTTCATATAGCAGAAGATGGACGTCGGAGACCCACCAGGGGGCCCACGAGGTAGGGGGCGCCCTAGGAGGGGGGGGGGGGGCGCCCCCACCCTCGTGAGCAGGGTGTGGACCCCCTAGACTTCATCTTTGGCGAGGATTTTTCTTTATTTATTTTAAGATATTCTGTGGAGTTTCAGGACTTTTGGAGTTGCGCAGAATAGGTCTCTAATATTTGCTCCTTTTCCAGCCCAGAATTCCAGCTGTCGGCATTCTCCCTCCTTATGTAAACCTTGTAAAATAAGCGAGAATAGCCATAAGTATTGTGACATAATATGAAATAACAGCCCATAATGCAATAAATATCGATATAAAAGCATGATGCAAAATGGACGTATCAAGGACGCATCTGTTTCAGCAACAATTATGATGGTTCTCACATGATTCACGGGCACACAAAAGTAGCATCCGTTCCCATAGACTGATTCAAACAGAGTACTAGCCCCAGAGGGTTCGATAATAGGCAAGGTTCGGATAATTAGACACAATCCAAACTACTATTAAACACTACCTGGGGCAACTATTTCATGCCTCGATCTAATTTGGGATGGACACAAGACGGACCTTGCCATGAACATTATCGAGGACGTCCCGCCGCAACTCAATCCTGTGAACCTTCATGAAGACAACCTTGTGGCCTTGCCACTGATAAACTTGTTTGTGGAGGCATGCCATGTCATCTTCCTGCGTAAGCTTGACAAGAACATTATGCCTCACAAACAAAGGAGTAGCTTTGAACTTCTTGTGCTTCAGTACACCCTGGACAACACGCCTGACAACAGTGAGGCTGGAATAACACTCTTCATTGGTATAACCGCAAATGGCTTCCAGGATCCAACAACCTAAGAACTCTGTTTTCTCAGTGCGTATATTCAGGTCGTCCGCCTCATAGCGAGTGACATGTACAACCACACAATCCTTGTCTGCATCAGGGCTCTAACTGAAACAAAGACAAATTATGAATTACTTTTCAGTATAAGAAACACAAGTTACTTAAACCACTATGTATAGCATGGCATCGAAGCTAATAAAATTTTGCATTATTAATCACCACATACTTCCTTTTCTAAAAAAATCACCACATACTTAGATGAAAAACCACAATCGAGATTGGCAAAGAAGGAAATCACCTTGGGCAGCTCAGCGGGAGGGGGGGGGACACATCCTCGAAGGGGGAAAACTGCTCCTGCAGTGCCACGGGGGTTGTAACCTCAAACGGGGCATTGACCATCTCAGTAGTGGTTGTGAGCATATCTGGGGTCGGCTCGGTGGTTGCCTCCATCTTCTTGGAGCTCTCTGTCTCGTGGGGATCAGCCTCCCGCGTCTGCTCCAATATCGGCAGATCTTTGCCTGGTTCTCCTTGGTCCATCATGAAACTGACGAATACTAGGAGACCACTGAAAGGAAAACACAATCGCAATGACAATGAAACAAAAAGAGAGTGAGGATCAGTTACTGCTTTGCAAAAGTTCTTTTTTTTTCTGAACGAAAATATACCAACATCACGGATCCGCTTACCTTCCCTTCGTTCGGAGAGAAGAATAGTGGCAGATGCGAGTGTTGCCTTTCTTGAAGACGGTGAGGGAGAAGGGGATTCAGCGAACAGTGAAATGATGGTTGCTTCGTCCGTCAAACTTAGACTGCGGGGAGGTGGGGTTTTGTGATACGACAGCTCGTTACTGTTGCGCTACGACCGGGGTGACTCTTCCCCTGCATACTGCCTTCTAATTTGGTGGATGGCATTTGGGCCCGTGCGCTGCATGGCCCGCATGTCGGTGAACAAAAGTATTACGGCATTCAGTAGAGGGAGACGTTTCAATGACCTAGGAGGAGCCAGAAGCGGTAGAGTGTCTCCACTATACTAGTAGTAATTGTTTTTATGGGTAGTTGTAGAGTGTCTCCACTGTACTAGTAGTAATTGTTTCTCTGGTCCCAAGACAAAACAGCCCATCCACACTACTAAATAGTAAAATCAATTCAAAAACCCATATATTTACTAAATGAGAGGCGCTACCCACACCCAGCACACCGCCCCCCCCAAAAAAAACCTGGGTGCTCTTCTTCCTCCTCGCTCCCACCCACCTCACGTCAGCTCGCTCCACTCGTACCCCCAAATTCCTCACCTCACTCCTACAGAAAACCCTAGTTCCCCTTCTTCCTCACTCCTACAGAAAACCCCCAGCTCTCCTTCTTCTTCGCTCGCACTACAACTAGGCTCGTCATTCGTTACTCTGCTCAAATCCGTGAGCGCGACGCGACGCCCTCGAGGAAAATGGAGTCGGCTGACCCCAGTGCCAAGAAGATGAGGCTCCTGCCAGTGGCGACGCCTGTTGTAGATCCCGCACCCGGCAGCGCGGGGAGAAGCAGCGACCCCACCCCCACCGGATCCCAGGAACCCGTAGAATCTCGGGTGGACCGCATCAGAGATCTCCTGGATGTCGTCCTTGGGGAGATCATCTCGCTTATCCCCACCAAGGATTGCTGCCGCACCCAAGTCCTCTCAATTCGGTGGCGCCCTCTATGGCGCGCTGTGCCCCTTAATCTCGACTGTCGTCAGCTATCTCTCTTCAATGATTTTGAAATCCCTAGAGCCATCATCTCCAACCACCAGGGCTCCGTTCAAAGCCTCTGTATCCCGTCATGCTACCTGAGCAAGCATACCATGCCCTGCACGGTGGACGCCTGGCTGAAATCCCCTGAATTCACAGAACTACAGTTGCTTGAGTTCTACTATTCCCCTGGAAATCACATACCACATACCGAACGCCATGAACTTGTGCCATCAGCACCGATGTCCATCTCGCGGTTTTCGTCCTCTCTCCACACCGCCACCTTTGCGTTGTGCTACCTACCAGACAATCTGGTACTAAACCTTCGACTCCCATTTATCAAGAAACTTTCACTTGTGTGGGTTCGTATATCGGAGGTCTCATTGCACAGCGTCATCCACTCCAGTTGCCCTGCGCTGGAATGCTTGGTGCTTGTTTTCACAGTTAGAATCGGTTGTCTCCAAATAAAGTCGCCTAACCTTGTAAGAATTGGAATTTCTTTTGACGGAAGGCAGCTCATCATCCAAGATGCCTCTTCACTTCAAAGGTTGATCCTTTATTCTAGTTATTCACCTTTGCAAATAACCGTCCTCTCTGCGCCTAAACTGGAGACCTTGGGTGTAATACATGATCTCTGTGCTCATTTTAATATGGTGTTTGGCTTCACAGTTCTTCAGGTACTTTATATTATCATCTACACTTGTAACCATAAGCTGCATTTTAATTTCTACGCATAATTTATATATCATCTTGGAGTACACATTTTGTACTAATATTATGTTCTATGCTCAATGAAGAGTTTCTCCATGGATGGCCTATCAATGGTGCTGGATTCTGTCAAGATCTTATATATCCAAATGAATAGTTTTGATCTGAACAGGATTATTGGCTTGCTGCAATGCTTTCCATGTCTGGAGAAGTTGTATATAAAGGTGATAATTTCACGCACATTGGAAGCCCGCATATAGTGTACTAGAATTAACCGTTCAGCTGTTGCTCTTTCGACACTCTTCTTTTAGACCTTAACTGTTTTCAATCTTCATGTCTATTTAGGCAACAGGACGGGGTAAGAAAGTTATAACCAATCGGTGGATTCGTAAGCATCGGGATTTTCTCACTTCTCATGAGATTCGACTGAAGACAATAACGCTAGAACGATATGTAGCCAACCGTGCAAACACAAGATTTGTCACATTCTTCCTGCTGAATGCGAGGTTACTATTGTCCATCAGGCTTAAGTTTATCAGCAGCATGGTTTTGACGGATGGGTATGTCGAATAGCAAAAAAGGAGTTTCAGGTGGGCAAAAGAGCTTCTGAACGTGTCAGGCTTCTATTTACAACATATTGTGGTCATAATCCAGTAAATTTTACGACCCAGAATGTTCATTCTATGGACCCGACCGATCCATTTGACTGTGACTGCCGAAAACAGCGCTGGAGTTAGATGTTGTTGCCCTTTTCAATCTGGTTTTTTTGTAAACCTGATGAACAATTAACCCTCGTGCTTTTGTACAGTTTGTAAGCTGGAGTTAGATGTTCCTGCCCTTTTCAACTCGGCTGTGACATATTTTCTTTGAAACAAGGCAAATGGCTTGCCATTCGTTTAATTTAGAGTGAAATATTGTAACAAATCCCAACCAAGGGAAATAACATCACTCTCGCCGGCTGCTTGAGCTCACTGTGCATTACAGAAGCCAAGTGATTAGCCACCACCAGCACCCACAAACTTATTTCAAACTAGCACATCAAATGGGCTGTAAATTTTCATAGGAAAGGCTGCATGACCGTGACAGATTCGGATTCTGGCATTTGGGACCCGCGAGGAAATAGCCTATCCAAGGTGGTGTCGACTTACTAGCCAGTCAACAAACGATTCTGCCTGCCAGCCGTTGGATTGACATCCAACATCTGTCGTGTATCTTCTATCTCGTGTCTTCTTCCTCCAGCCGCCCAAACCAAACCACCCCGTCGGCTCCGCCTGCTCCCACCTACTCCTGCCTCCCATGGCTGGTTGCGCCTCCGCCGCCCTATCGTACATACCCTCCAACGTTGGCCAGTCCCTCCCTCTATTCCCCCACACGTCCTGTTATTCTCCGGCGTGTCAGCCCCAACACGCACCCGCGCCCGAACCAGTCAACCCTCGTACTCCCCTCCGCCTGCAACTGGACCGGCGCATCTTCAACGGCTCCTGTTCGTTCCGTCTGAGGCCTCGCCGTCGTCCTCCGCTTTGCGGCCTTTGTTCGCTCGCCGTGCGCGGTGCGCCGCCCTCTTGCGTTGTCAACGTTGTCAACAACCGAGAGGAACAAGGAGATGACTGTACGTGGAGAGGATGACAGTAGGGACCCACCAGCGTCATCGCAGTATGCAAGCAAGTGCCTGTATAGTACAAGCCCAAAAATATGGTTCCTCCTAATGGTTGGACATCTGGGGCTCACGCCATTGTCAACGTAGTCAATAAACGAGAGAATTACACTACGAGCGGCTGACACCAGGGACCCAGCAAGTCGCGCAGTTTTTTTAGGAACAAGCAGTTGTTATTTATACTAGGTTTAGCGACAGATTAGGATAACAACGGGGCTGTGCGGGGGCTGTGGCCCGTCTAGCCAGGGTTTTATTTATGTTTACCACATCATGAGCCCAGTTGTGTTTTTTTCTTCCTGAAAATGGCTAGCCTACTTCTATTTTTTAAACAAATACCCAAACAAGGCCTACTTGCTTTATCGGCCCTGCTGGGCTGCAAATCTTTCAAGACGAGGAGAGTTTCATTCGGTTTGCCCAGAAATGGGCTGTACATTTTTAAAACACATCAAACCGGGAATTAGTTTCAATTTTTTTCATTACAAGATCTTAAATTCCATTGATTTTTATGCATGGACAATTATTTGGATTTTATATTTATATAAATTATTTTTCAAAATAGTTTGAATGTGAATCGATATTTCTGGATTAAAAACAGTTAACCGCACCGAAATATGCAATATTTCGTATACTTTTTAACCGTGGCCACAATATGGGGTGTAATGCTAACAAAAAGAAGATGGGCTCCAAAAAAATTCTTAAGAATTAGCAAATGGGTTGTACATTATTAGAAATAATGGCAGATGGGCTGTATGCTGTTTTCCACAGATTTGAGGCTGACTTGTGTGCCTACTACAGGTTGACGCGTATGCTTTCATAAAAAAAAGGTTGACGCACACGCAACGCCCTGTCAACTTAGTCAACACACGAGAGCAGTGACTGTTGGATGTCCATCCAACGGCTATCGTGCTTCTTCAATCTCTGCTCTTCATGCTCCAGCCGCTCAAACAAGCGCCGGCGGGACTGCCTGCTCCCTCCTCCCGCGGCCGGCTATGCTGCCGCGCAGGCCTCACGGCCCCACCGTACTCCCATCGCTGGCCTAGCCATCCCTCTACTCACTCACACATGCTGTTATTCTCCTGCGATGGCAGACGAACCAGTAAACCCTCATACTCCTCTGCGTGGGAAACAACTGCCGAGTATTCCCTGGCTCTGTATCGTTCCCTTCGTAGGCCTCCTCGTCGTCCACCGCCCTGGTGCTCTTGGCGCGGCCTGGTCAACGTGGTCAATGAACGACATCCATCGGAAGTGGACTGTACGTGAAGAGGCTGACAGCTGGATCCACGGCCGCACGCAAGGAAATGCCTCCTTATTACACGCAAAATAATGATTCCTCTACCTGACAGCTAGGACCCATAGGAAGGGCCTCTGTATTTCGCGAAAAAAACGTTCCCCCGCTGACAGGTCGGACCCACCAGCTATATCTTCGCACGCAAGGAAGTGCCTCCTTATTACACCCAAAAAATGAATACCCCCTGCTAGCTAGGACCCACCATATTGTTGGGCTGACTTGTGGGCCTACTAAGTTGACGGGGACGAAGGGCTTTGTCAATTATTCAATACTCCAGTGACCGTATGATGTCCATCCAACGGCCATAGTGCTTCTTCAACCTCTGGTCTTCTTGCTCCAGCCGCCCAAAGCAGCGCCGGTCATGCCGCCTGCTCCTGCCTCCCATGGCCGGCTGTGCTACCGCGGAGGCCTCACCGCCCCCATACTACTCCCACCACTGGCCAGGCCATCCCTCCTGTCGGTGTCAAAACCGGCGGATCTCGGGTAGGGGGTCCCGAACTATGCGTCTAGGCAGATGGTAACAGGAGACAAGGGACACGATGTTTTTACCCAGGTTCGGGCCCTCTCGATGGAGGTAAAACCCTACTCCTGCTTTATTAATATTGATAATATGGGTAGTACAAGAGTAGATCTACCAGGAGATCAAGGAGGCTAAACCCTAGAAGCTATCCTATGGTATGATTGTTGTTCTTGTTGTGTCCTACGGACTAAAACCCTCCGGTTTATATATACACCGGAGAGGGCTAGGGTTACGCAGAGTCGGTTACAATGGTAGGAGATCTACATATCCGTATCGCCAAGCTTGCCTTCCACGCCAAGGAAAGTCCCTTCCGGACACGGGACGAAGTCTTCAATCTTGTATCTTCATAGTCTAGGAGTCCGGCCGAAGGTATAGTCCGGCTATCCGAACACCCCCTAATCCAGGACTCCCTTAGTAGCCCCTGAACCAAGCTTCAATGACGATGAGTCCGGCGCGAAGATTGTCTTCGGCATTGCATGGCGGGTTCCTCCTCCACGTACTTCATAGAAGATTTTGAACACAAGGATAGTGTCCGGCTCTGCAAAATAAGTTTCCACATATTGCCATAGAGATAATAATATTTACACAAATCTCAAGACAGCTGATTTTGTTGAATTCTTCGGGGCACAATCCGTTGAAGTGAATATCACAAGCTTGAGCGTTGTATTGTAGCATCTTCAACTCATCCGCGGTAGCTTCACGGTTTGGTTCTTTCCCATCGAAGAAATCACCTTGCAACCCAACACACACAATAGCCCAAACGGCGGGGTTATGTCCAAGAATATGCATTTTCATTTTATGCTTCCAACTAGCAAAATTAGTACCATCAAAGTAAGGACCTCTACGGTGATAATTTCCCTCACTAGACGCCATACTCTCCTAGGTTGTGAAACCAAGGCTATGACCACCAAAAGCTATGGAAATCAAAGCAAATGGAGACCAAAGCTCTGATACCACTTGTAGGATCGGAAGTATGTCTAGAGGGGGGGTGATTAGACTACTTGACCAAATAAAAACTATGCCTTTTCCCAATTTTAGTTCTTGGCAGATTTTAGCACTTTAGGACAAGTCAAGCAATCATCACACAATTCAAGCAAGCATGCAAAGAGTATATAGGCAGCGGAAAATAAAGCATGCAACTTGCAAGAATGTAAAGGGAAGGGTTTGGAGAATTCAAATGCTATTGGAGACACGGATGTTTTTCCCGTGGTTCGGATAGGTGGTGCTATCCTACATCCACGTTGATGGAGACTTCAACCCACGAAGGGTAACGGTTGCGCGAGTCCACGGAGGGCTCCACCCACGAAGGGTCCACGAAGAACAACCTTGTCTATCCCACAATGGCCATCGCCCACGAAGGACTTGCCTCACTAGCGGTAGATCTTCACGAAGTAGGCAATCTCCTTGCCCTTACAAACTCCTTGGTTCAACTCCACAATCTTGTCGGAGGCTCCCAAGTGACACCTAGCCAATCTAGGAGACACCACTCTCCAAGAAGTAACAAATGGTGTGTTGATGATGAACTCCTTGCTCTTGTGCTTCAAATGATAGTCTCCCCAACACTCAACTCTCTCTCATAGGATTTGGATTTGGTGGAAAGAAGATTTGAGTGGAAAGCAACCTGGGGAAGGCTAGAGATCAAGATTCATATGGTAGGAATGGAATATCTTGGCCTCAACACAAGGGTAGGTAGTTCTCTCTCAGAACATATGGGTTGGAAGTGTAGATGTGTTCTGATGGCTCTCACCACGAATGAAGAGGAGGTGGAGGGGTATATATAGCCTCCACTTAAAATCCAACCGTTACACACAATTTACCAATCTCGGTGGGACCGAATCAACAAACTCGGTCAGACCGAACAGGTAAACCTAGTGACCGTTAGAGATTTTCGGTGGGACTGACATGCATCTCGGTAGGACCGATATGGTTAGTGTTTGGGCATAACGTAATCTCGGTGAGACCGATTACACAAACTCGGTGAGACCGATTTTGGTAATTAGCTAACCAGAGAGTTGGTCAGGCAAACTCGGTGGGACCGATTTGCTCTTTCGGTGAGACCGAAAAGTTACAAAAGGGAAACAGAGAGTTTGCATTGCAATCTCGGTGGGACCGATCCGCTCTTTCGGTGAGACCGAAAAGTTACGAAAAGGAAACAGAGAGGTTGCAATCCCATCTCGGTGAGACCGAGATCCCTATCGGTAGAACCGAATTGCTAGGGTTTGGCAGTGGCTTATGACATATGAAACTCGGTGGCGCCGGATAGAAAGAATCGGTAGGACCGAGTTTGGCTTAGGGTTTAGGTCATTTGTGGATATGGGAAAGTAGCTGAGGATTTTGGAGCATATCATTAAGCACATAAAGCAAAGGGCTCATTAAGCAACACCTCATCCCTCCTTGATAGTATTGGCTTTTCCTATGGACTCAATGTGATCTTGGATCACTAAAATGTAAAATGAAGAGTCTTGAGCTTTTGAGCTTGAGCCAATCCTTTGTCCTTAGCATTTTGAGGGTTCCACTTTCACCATCCATGCCATGCCAATCATTGAGCTTTCCTGAAATAATTGTCTTGGAATAGCATTAGCTCAATGAGCTATATGTTGTTATGAATTACCAAAACCACCTAGGGATAGTTGCACTTTCAATCTCCCCCTTTTTGGTAATTGATGACAACATATAAATCAAAGCTTCGACAAATGATAATAAGAATGAATTACATCGTCGCTTTGAGAAGTATGTGATAAGTAAGAGCTCCCCCTAAATTTGTGCATATTTAAAATTTGCTTTGGACTGCAAATGCACAAAGAGTTAGAATTATGGGTTACTCTTCCATGTCACATACATCTTGGTGGAGCGCTCAAAATGATAATAATGAAATACACATGCACTCATCACCAAGGAAAAGTGAATGACCACATAAGATAGATAAGATATATCAAGCATGCATAAGTGTAGCTTATGATCAAACACATGATCATCAATGTCTCACAAGCATAACAAAGTATCTCGACCAAAAGCAAAAAAAGTTTGAAAAACCACCAAATAAAGCAAGAGAGAAAAGCAACACACTCTCTCTCTCAGCCTATGATCTATACATTTTCTCCCCCTTTGGCAACAAGTTACCAAAAAGTTCCTAGAAAATGCATAGTGCTAGATCGACACTCAGGCTTGATCTTCTGGTGGTGGTGGAGTCCTGATCACTCCAAGGACGAAGGCTTCCGTAGACGTGGTTGGAGTTGGAGCTGAAGTAGATGCTGGAGCAGGTTGGGTTGGTGTTGTGGCTGGAGGTGAGGCGGTGGCTCTTGTGTCAGGAACTGGCACTGCACTGGACCTCTGAGCTCGTGGCACTCTAGCAAATGCATCAGTGGTTGTCTTCCCTCTCCTCTCCTGCATGTCATCTTGGAGCTGCTCCACTGCAGTCTGAATCTCTGTCACCTTGATATCCAAGTCATAGAACTTTTGTTCTACGATTCTCTCTAAGCTCGCCTGGTTCTGAGTTAGGGTGGCCAGTCCTTTCTCAATCCGCAGGGTGGATGCAATCAAGTAACTGAGCTGCTCTTGCTTGTTCTTCAAGAAGTAATCAGATGCCTCCTCTTGAGTTGGCATCTTGGCAGCTTTCTCCTTCTTTGCCTTCTCCTTCTTGGCTTGTGCCTGGACTGATGATGGTTCATTTTCATGCATCACAACTTGGTTGTCCTCGAAATCTGGATGGATAGGCAAATGTTCCTTGTCCAACAAGTATGTGTCTGTGCCCATTCTTGAGTTGATCAACATCTGGATCTGAGGGGCATATCCATAGCTCCTCTTCTGATCTGCTGCAGTCCTCTTGATAGTTTCTATTATGAGGCTCATGACCTTAAACTTTTGAGGCACATCAAAGATATGTAGCAGGTTGATGGCATGACCTCTGATCATCCTGTGATCTCCAGACTTGGGCAAAAGTGTGTGCCTAAGGATCCAGTTGATCGTAGGCAGACCAGACAACAAGTGTTTCACAGACCCAAACTGGTGAGTATCAAGATCATCTGCAGGAATCTCCTTGTACATATTTGCCATAGAGTTGTGATCCATCTTCTTCTTGGCATAGACATCCAAGTCATCTTCATTTTCTTCTGGGGCATTGATAAGCTGTGCTCACTCAGCAACTGTTGATTGGTACCTCGTACCTTCAGACACCCAAACAATCCTCCCATCTGGATAAAAATGTGCCGTGGAGTAGAACTGCATGATAAGCTCCTCATTCCACTTTGTGAGCTTCTGCCCAACAAAGTCTGCTACTCCACAAGCTCTGAAGCTATCTTGCACTCTAGGGTAGTGCTCTTCATTTTCCTTGATATATTCCCAGTCGACCCATCTCATGTCACAAACAATGGGCTTCTTGTCTAACAAGACTGTCTCATAGAAGTCCTGTTGTTCCTTAGTGTGGAACCTGTAGTCAACAGCAGTCCTTCTCCTGGTAGCATAGGGATCCTCAGCTCTCCATTTTCTCAGCCCAGAGTCTCTTCTGATCTTCATATCCTCAGCCACAGGATGAGCATCATTGTGGTCTGGGATCTTGGGTTTCAACTTTCTCAGCACTTGGCCTTCCTCTTCTTCTGCAATGTCAGGCACTGGGGCCTTGTTCTTTTCAGCAGCTGGTATGCTCCTCGTATTCCTCTTTGGTTTTGGCTTTGGAGCTGGCTTGGTCTTGGAAGCAGCCTTAGGTGCTTCCTTGGGCTTAGATGCAGTTCCCCCTGATCTTATGGCATCACCCATCAGCTTGGGTGCATTGGGTGCTGGTGCAGCACCCTCTACCTCTTCTTCTTCTTCATCAGAAGAATGTTGTTCAAATTCAGCCATGGGATCAACTTTCTTGCACCATCTGCCTCTCTTCCTTTCCTTCTTCCCTTCAGCAACAACTGGTTCTTTGGGAGTGGGCTTCTCAGGAATCTTGGTTGAGGCTCTGGCCTTTGCCATAGGCTGCCTGCCTGCTGGCCTTTTGACCTTTAAGCCTGGCTTGGTGCTCTGCCTTGAGCCATGCTCTTTCTTGAGTTCAACTTTCTTGGAAGTTGCTTCCTCCTCTGCCACATGATCTTCATCCTCAGGTTCTCTTCTTTCTCTGTCTTGTGGCAGCTTTTGGCAGGTTGCTAGGGGTACTCCTGCTGCCTTCATCTGAAGAGCTGGAGGGACTAGTGCCCTCACTCATTTGCACTGGCTGCTCTGAGAGGTTCTGGCTATCACTCGGGTCTGACATGATGAACAAGCTGACTGCTGACCCTGTGAATAGTTTATAGATGAGATAGAGTGGATGAGCATCACAAAATGCAGAGGTTTTTGCAAAAGAATGATTCAAAAACTTAGTTTTAGTTTCCCACAGAAAGCATCTTGGATCTACCGATTTCTAAACTCGGTGATACCGAAGCAGTTTTTGGAACCTAGACTAGTGAACTCGGTCAGACCGAGTCACAGTTCGGTGGCACCGAGACTGCTAGGGTTTCACAAAGTTCCAAAATCGGTCACACCGATTAGTAATACTCAGTCAGACCGAGTCTCTCTTGTGCAATGGCATTAGCCAAATCGGTGGGACCGAGTTTTTCAACTCGGCGGGTCCGAGATGGTTTCGGCGGAAACCTAACCCTAAAATTTTCGAATCAAACCTAATCTATTGAGTGCATTGACTAGATAGGAGTTTATCAAACATGGCAAGAATACATCTGATCACAATGTGCTAGGAATCAGATTGGGGAATAGCACAAAGATCGAGTCCATACCCTAGTTCGGCGGAGACTCGCTACGGCGGCAACGTCGGGGTTGATTCCCGTTGACGGCAACAGAGACCAGCGACTGGAGGCTGCTGGCGGCGAGAAGACGATCCGGAGACCACGTAGGCAGAGCGAGCTATCGCGCGGGCGAAGGGGTTCGGAGAAATTTCCAAATTTTTGCCCGTGTCTATATATAGCCCGACCCTGTCGGTGTGACCGAGTGGAACAACTCGGTGGCACCGAGATGCAAAACTGTATACAGTTAATGCAACTCGGTGTGACCGAATGGTTCAAATCGGTTGCACCGAGATCGAAAACATAGATCAACTTAATGATCTCGGTAAGACCGAAAGTGGGTTATCGGTCAGACCGAGAATCACAAAGAGGTTTTGGAAGTTTAAGTCTATGACGAATCGGGGACTCCGAGTGCTCCTCACACAGAGTGGTTCGAATTTTACTTGATCAATTTTGTGATGCAGCATGAATAGAGTTTGAGACGAGAAAAGCATAGATAGCTAGAGGGGGTTCTTAGGCATTCTTGACCATCCACTTGGCAAAAGAACAATAAAACCAAACAATCAAAACAACAAGTGGATGTCCTTGAATGAGTAAAATATGCAACCAACATGCTCACACAATAAAATAGCAATTGAAATATGTGACAAAGCATGCACAACCAATTCTAGCATCTATCAAGCAATTGGCGATGACTAGGTCATCTATATATGAGTATATTGACTTAGGAGTCAGATGAGGACATTTGATCATAGATCATACTCATCGTTTAAGCTCAAGTGGGGTTACCACTTTTACATAAAGCATTGTTGTGTTCACATCATTAGAGTTGCTTTATCTCAAGTCTTAGAGTAAAGCTCCCCCTAGATGTGATATCCCCCCTAAGAGGGATGAACTAACCTTGGGTTTTGTCGATGATGACTTCATGTAGATGTTGAAGATGTGGATGCTCAATGTTGATGTAGATCACTTGGAGCTATCCTTTTGAGTGAATTTCACTTTCAATACCTACATGGGTTAGTCCCACAAGGAACAAACAAGTATATCCATAGACATAGAGTGATGCACACACAAGATGATGTCTATGAAAGCTTTTAGGTTACCTTGTCCCTTGACTTACCAACAAGAGGGTTTGTGACTCCTTGAACTACTGCAAGATGTGGAAGTTGATCGCACTTGTTCTTGCCAAAATGATAAGAGTGAAGTATGTTGGCGGAGTCACCCTCAAGAACTCTCTAGTTCTTCTTCTTTTGGATCCACACCATCTTGATGGGAATCCTTGGAGTTGTAGTCGTACTTGATGAAGTGGAACTTGAGGTAGTCTTGGGAATCCACTTGACTAAGGTCTTAGGAGCTTCTTCAAATGCATCAATTTCCTCTTGAAACTTGTCCTTGCCTTTTTGCTTGTAGTCTTGTGGTGGAAGATCATCTTGAGTTTGTGTCCCCTTGAAAGAAGTAGGATCATACTTCTCTTGTTGAGGAACAAACTTTGTCTTGGGGTATTGATCTTCTTCCCACTCAACTCCATTGGCATTGAACTTTCATTCAAAACCAACACCTTGACTCTTCCGGTGCCTTCCTTGCTTCCGTACAATCTCCTCGAATTGCTTACTTCCGGCAAGGCTTTTGTACACACCTTTCTCTATGATTTCCTTCAATATGCTATTTTCTTGCTCAAGTGTAACTTGGCTAAGAGAATCATTAGTAGAATCAAGAGAACTACTAGAAGCAACAATATTGGATTTAACATGATCATTGTTACTACTAGAGGAAGAATCTTTCTTATTCTTGTTACTAGACTTGACTTGAGGCATGTAAGTGGATAAGAGTAAACGTTTGGCAATGTAAGAAGAACTTTTCTTGCGGAGATCATCATTGATTGCCTTTAAAAGTTCATGCTCTTGCTCAAGATTGAGCTTTTCAAAGCGTAACCTCTCATGAGCTCTTAAAAGTTCTCGATGATCTCCGAAGATAGTTTCATGAGCTAACTTAAGAGTGTTTAGTTCTTAGTTAGAGCCTCAATTTTCTCCTTATCATTGTCATTCGTTTTAGCATGATTAATTGACGTTTCATCGTAGTATTCATCACTAGAGTTGTCAACAAGTAAATCATCATCACCTAACAAGTCATCTTCATCACTATTAAAATCAACATACTCAAGGTGAGTTACCTTAGGACCTTTGGCCTTGAAGCATCTTCCAATTCTTTCATTTGGTGAGTCAATTATGTCGAAGGAGTTGGTTGACACAAGTGCTAGACCGGCAACACCTTCATCTTGAGTATATTCGGAATCGGAGTGATAACTTCTCTCGGAGTGGTTGTCGGAGTCGGAGCCGGATACCCATTCACCAACATGAGCTTGATGTCTTCGTTTTGTGTAGCTCCTTGATGATTTTTCCTTTCTTTCCGAATCCTTGCTCCTCCGTGAGTATCTTCGTTCATAACGATCATCTCTACTCCTTCTCTCTCTTGATGGTGATTCTTCTCTTTTGCCTCTTCTTTTTGGAGAATCTTCTCTTCTTTTGTAGGGAGCCGTACACTCACTGGAATAGTGTCCGGGTCTTCCACAATTGTAGCAGTTTCTCTCTCGACTAGAAGATCTCTTGTCATTGTAGGACCTTGACTTGGATCTTCTATCTTTGCTTCTACTCTTGTAGAACTTGTTGAAGTTCTTCACCATTAAGCTCAATTCTTCATTGAAGTTTTGTTTCTCACTTGATGATTTGGGAGCTTCACATGAGGCTTTGTAAGCACCACTTGATTTGTTGTGAAGTTCCTCTTTATCCTTGAGTGACATCTCATGAGCAACAATTCTTCCAATGACCTCCGTTGGCTTGAGATCTTTGTAATTGGGACTTAGTTGGATCAAAGTGCACACAGTATCATATTTTCCATCCAAGGCTCTTAGGATCTTCTTGATGATGAATCTGTCGGTCATCTCTTCACTCCCTAAGCCGGCAATCTCGTTTGTGATGATAGCAAGCCTAGAGTACATTTCAGCGACACCTTCACCATCCTTCATTTTGAACTTGTCAAGTTGACTTTGAAGCATATCCAATTTGGATTCCTTGACGGAGTCGGTACCTTCGTGCATATCAATCAAAGTATCCCAAATTTCCTTTGCTTTCTCAAGACAGCTGATTTTGTTGAATTCTTCGGGGCACAATCCGTTGAAGTGAATATCACAAGCTTGAGCGTTGTATTGTAGCATCTTCAACTCATCCGCGGTAGCTTCACGGTTTGGTTCTTTCCCATCGAAGAAATCACCTTGCAACCCAACACACACAATAGCCCAAACGGCGGGGTTATGTCCAAGAATATGCATTTTCATTTTATGCTTCCAACTAGCAAAATTAGTACCATCAAAGTAAGGACCTCTACGGTGATAATTTCCCTCACTAGACGCCATACTCTCCTAGGTTGTGAAACCAAGGCTATGACCACCAAAAGCTATGGAAATCAAAGCAAATGGAGACCAAAGCTCTGATACCACTTGTAGGATCGGAAGTATGTCTAGAGGGGGGGTGATTAGACTACTTGACCAAATAAAAACTATGCCTTTTCCCAATTTTAGTTCTTGGCAGATTTTAGCACTTTAGGACAAGTCAAGCAATCATCACACAATTCAAGCAAGCATGCAAAGAGTATATAGGCAGCGGAAAATAAAGCATGCAACTTGCAAGAATGTAAAGGGAAGGGTTTGGAGAATTCAAATGCTATTGGAGACACGGATGTTTTTCCCGTGGTTCGGATAGGTGGTGCTATCCTACATCCACGTTGATGGAGACTTCAACCCACGAAGGGTAACGGTTGCGCGAGTCCACGGAGGGCTCCACCCACGAAGGGTCCACGAAGAACAACCTTGTCTATCCCACAATGGCCATCGCCCACGAAGGACTTGCCTCACTAGCGGTAGATCTTCACGAAGTAGGCAATCTCCTTGCCCTTACAAACTCCTTGGTTCAACTCCACAATCTTGTCGGAGGCTCCCAAGTGACACCTAGCCAATCTAGGAGACACCACTCTCCAAGAAGTAACAAATGGTGTGTTGATGATGAACGCCTTGCTCTTGTGCTTCAAATGATAGTCTCCCCAACACTCAACTCTCTCTCATAGGATTTGGATTTGGTGGAAAGAAGATTTGAGTGGAAAGCAACTTGGGGAAGGCTAGAGATCAAGATTCATATGGTAGGAATGGAATATCTTGGCCTCAACACAAGGGTATGTGGTTCTCTCTGAGAACATATGGGTTGGAAGTGTAGATGTGTTCTGATGGCTCTCTCCATAAATGAAGAGGAGGTGGAGGGGTATATATAGCCTCCACTTAAAATCCAACCGTTACGCGCAATTTTCCAATCTCGGTGGGACCGAATCAACAAACTCGGTCGGACCAAAAAGGTAAACCTAGTGACCGTTAGAGATTTTCGGTGGGACTGACATGCATCTCGGTAGGACCGATATGGTTAGGGTTTGGGCGTAACGTAATCTCAGCGAGACCGGTTACACAAACTCGGTGAGTCCGATTTTGGTAATTAGCTAACCAGAGAGTTGGTCAGGCAAACTCGGTGGGACCGATTTGCTCTTTCGGTGAGACTGAAAAGTTACAAAAGGGAAACAGAGAGTTTGCATTGCAATCTCGGTGGGACCGATCCACTCTTTCAGCGAGACCGAAAAGTTACGAAAAGGAAACAGAGAGGTTGCAATCCCATCTTGGTGAGACCGAGATCCCTGTCGGTAGAACCGAATTGCTAGGGTTTGGCAGTGGCTTATGACATATGAAACTCGGTGGCGCCGGATAGAAAGAATCGGTAGGACCGAGTTTGGCTTAGGGTTTAGGTCATTTGTGGATATGGGAAAGTAGCTGAGGATTTTGGAGCATATCATTAAGCACATAAAGCAAAGGGCTCATTAAGCAACACCTCATCCCTCCTTGATAGTATTGGCTTTTCCTATGGACTCAATGTGATCTTGGATCACTAAAATGTAAAATGAAGAGTCTTGAGCTTTTGAGCTTGAGCCAATCCTTTGTCCTTAGCATTTTGAGGGTTCCACTTTCACCATCCATGCCATGCCAATCATTGAGCTTTCCTGAAATAATTGTCTTGGAATAGCATTAGCTCAATGAGCTATATGTTGTTATGAATTACCAAAACCACCTAGGGATAGTTGCACTTTCAGAGAGGCAAGGTTCTTGACCGGCGAAATCTCGCATAGGCTGCCTGCTCAGGGGCAGGTCATTCCCACTCCCAAGCCCGGTGAGAGCATCGTGTTTGTGTCTCACTTCCTTCGGGGGCTAGGCTTCCCTATGGACCCCTTCGTAAGGGGGCTCATGTTTTATTATGGGCTGGAATTTCACGACTTGGCTCTGGAGTCCATCCTCCACATCTCATCGTTCATCGTCGTGTGCGAAGCCTTCCTCCGCACTTCTCCTCACTTCGGATTGTGGCTCAAGACTTTTAAAGTAGAGCCGAAGATGATCGAGGGGCGGTACGCGGAGTGCGGAGGTGCTTTTATAAGCAAAAATGCTGGTGCTCCATGGCCCGAGGGCTCTTTTCAAGAGGAGTCTAGCTTATGGCAACGAGAGTGGTTTTACATCACCGCTCCCAGGGGCACGAAGTGGGTGGCGCCACCCGCCTTTCGCTCGGGCCCCCCACCACAGCTAGCGTCATGGGTCAATAAAGGACTGGACTGGGGGCCATCCAAGGACGTGGCTTTGTTGCAAGGTCGTATTCGAGATCTCCTAGAAAGAGACACCAGTCTGGTCGTAGTAGCGCAGTTTATGCTGATTCGCCGGACCCTGCCCTGCAAATGTCGCCCCCTCCGCCTGTGGGAATTCAATCCGGAGGGACCACGAGCTCTCCAACATTTTATGGGTGCGACACCCATGGAGATGTACAAATTGTTCTTCGGATCACAAGCAATGTGTCCGGACTCGACCGAGGACGCAGGTCTGAGATGCAATCGCCCGGATACTCAAGTAAGTAGCCCCGTACCCGGACACCCTATCCGTATTTTTATCATAAAATTGTCCTTAAAAGAACTGTCCCTTAAGCAGGAGTGGATAGCGAAAGCGAAGCTAATCAGGTGTCCGGCCCCCCTCCCGGAGACCACGCCGGATCCCTTGTTAACCAGAATGCTGGAGGTCACGCTTTTGGAAGAAGGCGAAGGGGGGAACAAGGAAGCTACCGCCTCCCCGAAGGACGCTGTCAGAAAAGGAGGAATCGAGAATTCCTCTACCCAGGGGAAGAAGAGGACGGCCTCTGAAGACCCGGAGACCATGGTCTCAAAGCAGGGGAAGAAATCTTCATCAGAGGGTCCTACGCCGGAGCATGCCTCGGCCGCACTGTGCCCCCAAGGGGATCAGCCCTCCACCGAGCCGTAAGTAAAGAGGGGAGTTTAAAATGAGAGACATCCCTGTTTTATTTCTGAGGAAAATAACCGAAATTTTACCTTGTAGTTCGGATTTCAGCCCTTCTCAACAGAGCTCATCTTCAGGGGATCTTCTTCTGGAGATGATGGAGAGCGGCACGCCTCCCCCTGCCGTACCGCCTTGTGAGGCGGGCGACCCTGAGGTGTCGTCGCAGAGGGTTTCTCCGAATCCGGCAGGGCCGGAAGGCAGCTGTATGGCCCCCTAAAGCCCTCCGTGTCCGACCTTCGAAAAAGTCCATCGGGCGAGTCCGGCACAGTCTGGTGCACGGGCGGAGGAGCTGAAGGATCGGCTCGGGCGAGCGTCTATCTCAGAAGAACACCGTGCGTTGATGGGTACGGTGATTGAGAGGATTGCATCCGCGGAGTGCGGGTTGCGTGTGGCTGTCAGGAGTTTACTGACAGGTTTTGAGGTACGCAAAATGATGTAGCTTTTGATAGTTCCGCATATATAAGATGCGTCCTGTATAGATAGTAGCCCCTGAGACTCTACGCGTTGTCAAAAATGACGGCGCGCAGAGGATCATAATCCCAGGTATAATATGTCGCCTTTCCTATGCAGGTGCGAAGTGTCCGGTGGCCAGCCGTACTGATGAATTTGCCGAGCTAAAGCGGCAACTTGACGTGGCAGATGCCGGCATCACGCTTGTCAACAAGCGGCTTGACGAGGCACAAGGTATGTTATTTCTCTGGCGGCACTTGGTAAGAGGATCTTGATGCCAGTATCTTACAACGTGTGCGCTTGATGCAGATGGTGCCTGAGGGAGTCCATGATTAGGGGGTGTCCGGATAGCCAGGCTATACCTTCAGCCGGACTCCAGGACTATGAAGATACAAGATTGAAGACTTCGTCCCGTGTCCGGAAGGGACTTTCCTTGGCATGGAAGGCAAGCTTGGAAATACGGATATGTCGATCTCCTCCCATTGTAACCGACTCTGTGTAACCCTAGCCCTCTCCGGTGCCTATATAAACCGGAGGGTTTTAGTCCATATGACAAACAACAATCATACCATAGGCTAGCTTCTAGGGTTTAGCCTCCTTGATCTCGTGGTAGATCTACTCTTGTACTACCCATATCATCAATATTAATCAAGCACGACGTAGGGTTTTACCTCCATCGAGAGGGCCCGAACCTGGGTAAAACATCGTGTCCCTTGTCTCCTATTACCATCCGCCTAGACGCACAGTTCGGGACCCCCTACCCGAGATCCACCGGTTTTGACACCGACATTGGTGCTTTCATTGAGAGTTCCTCTGTGCCGTCGCAATCAGGAAGGATGCCTCTCCCCGGCTTTAAAGACGGCACTGTCGCCAAGGGAGCTTTGGCTGTCGGCCAAACTCTCCAGCTAGGTGGTTTTCTTATGACCGCCTGTTCGGCTGCTACGCCGACGACAACCCCTCGGGTCATCAAAAGCAATCTTCATGTCAGCTCGGAGCTCGCCGAGCAGTTAGATCCAATGGAGCTCTCTTCCATGAACGAGCTCTTAGATCGCATCGCCGCCCTGGGGGTCGCTATGGATTATGACCAGGTTGGGCCTAAACCCGATCTAAGAGAAATTAACTCCCCCCAAGTCACCCATCATGTTGCCGTGGTAGAGGAGTAGTGCGGCGACCCTTCATCTATCTTAAGGACTAACTACGTCCGGATTCCCGATCCCTCCAAGCCGGATATCCGCGGAGGGAAGGATATAATTCAAGACCTGAACTTAGAATCAGGCGACGGGCTAGATTCATTGGACAACATCCAAGAGCCCAAACTTCAGAGTTCGGAAACTCCTTAGCCTCTGAGTCTCAGATTGGGTGAGGTTTCAGATTTAATAACACCCACCCACCCAAACATAAGCGATCTATCCCAAATCAGGCAACAGCCCGAAGAAACAGTACATCATTACTGGGCCAGATTCCTCCTGGTTATGAACAGGATAAAGGAGTGCCACGAGGAAGACGCAATCTCAAACTTCTGCAATAATTGCACGGACAAGGGAATCCTCAACGCCATAAGTCGTCGTGATATTACACGCTTTGCTGACTTGGCGTCCATAATACAAAAGTACTGTGCGATGGAAAGCGCCTGAAAAACCGAAATAAAATTTTGGGATAATCCGGCCCTAAATAGAAACCCCGTCCGAAATAAAAGGGTGCATCATCGACAGACACCCGGGTTAAACACCAAAAAACAAAAACCCTCTACAAGGCATGGAACCGTACTGGAAGGATGGCTTAATGGACCCTATAAAATTCACAGTACAGAGGGCGCCACGCCAACTCATAGCCTTAGAGCATGTTGGATACTCCGGCAGGTGGACAAAATTGGCGAGGATCTCCTAATTCCGGAGGCCGCAGAAAGCCACCCCAGGGTCACCAGTACAGTCTTAACAGTCTTCGAGACTTTCGCATCAAATAATATGCGAAAAAGAACACTCCGCAGCCTCGCCGAACACTTCAAGTGACGGATGCCGCCACGGCCGGACTCGACGAAATAAAGGCCATATTGGCAACAAAACCAGTCCTGGCCGCGCCAAACATTGGCGAACCAATGCTATTGTACGTTGCAGCAACCCATCAGGTTGTAAGCGCAGTGCTCGTTGTCGAACGAGAAACGGACGGACACAAATTCCCCCTTCAAAGGTCGGTCTACTATGTGTCCACTGTCCTCACTCCATGCAAATCATGGTACCCGCATTATCAAAAGATTGCATACACGGTATTCATGGCATCCCGGAAGGTGCGACACTACTTTCAAGAGTGTTCGATAACAGTAGCCTCCGAAGTACCACTCAACGATATTATAAACAACCGCGACGCAACGGGCCGGATCGCAAAATGGGCCATCGAGCTCCTACCATTTGACATAACTTATAAGCCACGACGAGCTATTAAGTCGCAAGTTTTGGCCAACTTCGTCACAGGATGGACGGAGGCCGAACTCCCTAAAGAGTACGGCACATATTCAAACTGGATCATGCATTTTGACGGCTCTAAAATGTTGGCCGGTCTAGGGGCCGGCGTCGTTTTGACGTCCCCCACGGGATACACAGTTCAATACGTACTCCAGATTATGTACACAGACTCCAACAATGCAGCCAAATATGAGGCCCTTTTACATGGTCTCCGGATGGTATTATCCATGGGCATTCAACGCCTAGAGGTGGAGGGGATTCGAACCTCGCAATATCCCAAATAAATGGAGACTTCGAGGCTAAGGATCCAAAAATGGCAGCTTATCGCAACGCCATCCTAAAAATGTCAGCTCGGTTCGAAGGGCTCGAATTTCATCACATAGCCCGCGAGAACAATCAGGCGGCAGATGTCCTGGCACGCATCGGCGCAAAACGCGACGCGGTCCCCCCAACATCTTCTTGGAAAGGCTGTTCAAGCCATCTGTAGTATGGGAAGGGGAATCCGGCAATAACATGCCGGACTCAACCACCCTACCCGATGCCGAACAATCTGACACAATCGGAGGCTCTGCCAATGAAGTCACACCTTCAGCCCACGTAATAATGGCCGTCATCGCCCCGTGGACAGAACCATTCCTAGCCTACCTTACTAGGCAGGAACTCCCATAGGACCAAAACGAGGCACGCTGCATAGTGCGGAGATCTAAAGCCTATAAAGTCCATGAGGGAGAGCTTTATAAGAAAAGCACTACCAGTGTCCTTCAAAGGTGCATCTCCGAAGAAGAAGGGCGGAACTTGCTAGATGAAATTCATGCCGGACTCGGTGGTCATCACGCTGCAGCTCGGTCCCTTGTAAGCAAGGCTTTCCGTACAGGCTTTTATTGGCCGACGGCCCGGGCAGACGCTCAGGACTTAGTCCAACGATGCGTCGGTTGCCAGCTTTTTGCAAACCAAAGCCATATGCCACCCATCGCCCTCCAACTATCCTCATAACTTGGCCCTTTGCGGTCTGGGGGCTTGACATGGTGGGACCCCTTAAAGGTGGAACCCACAAGAAAAAATACTTACTGGTCATGGTGGATAAGTTCACAAAATGGATAGAAGCCAAGCCTGTTAAGACGACCAAATCCGGACCGGTGATAGACTTCATATCTGGGGTCGTACACCGTTATGGCGTCCCCCACAGTATCATCACTGATAACGACACGAACTTTACGGCCGATGAGGTAAAACTCTGGTGCAAAAACAAGGGCATCAAGCTCGATTATGCTTCCGTCTATCACCCACAAACTAACGGATAGGTCGAACGTGCAAATGGTCTTATCATGAGCGGCATCAAACCCAGATTAGTGCGGTCCCTTAAGGAATCTAACACGCATTGGGTAGAGGAGCTCGACTCCATACTCTGGGGGCTGCGGACCACGCCGAATCGCACCACCGGATACACACCATTCTTCATGGTGTACGGCGCAGAGGTAGTTTTGCCCTGCGACATTATTCATGACCCGCCTCGAGTGCGCATGTACGAAGAAAGAGAAGCCGAGCTTGATCGGCAGGACAGTTTGGACGACTTGGAGGAGGAGCGCGACGTGGCAAAAGCCCGTTCCACATTCTATCAACAACAGGCTCGAAGATATCAAAGCAGAGAAGTACGGGCCAAAAATTACAACGTTGGCGAATTAGTTCTACGCCTACCGGACAAGAAAAAGGACAAACTCAAGCCCAAGTGGGAAGGTCCCTTCATCATTGACCAAGTCCTGACTGGTGGAGCGTACCGCCTGCGAAACGCATCGGATAACCGACTCGAGCCGAACCCATGGAACGCAGCCCGTCTCCGAAGATTCTATGCCTAGCGCCAGACTCTGTGTTCGTCTCCTTCCTCTGTCCATTTTTTATACTTTCTGTCTTACATGTTTCTCCTTCTCCCCTTACTTTCTATTATAGCCGTTAAAGGCTCAATAAGTGACGCACTACCCGCGCTCATTAAACCTGGGGGCTTCTTTCAACAGAAGCTTATTCATATGGGCTTCATGCCCAACACATGTGTCACACTTCCGCATGTACCTTTATTCACCATTATATGCATCGATATGACTTAAGTTTTGGCCAAGCTGGGTTGCCTAGCTCATGTGCTTACCCCTACGTTCCCGATTGTTCGGCTAGGTGGTAAAGGGAGCACCTCTACGATTGTTACTGTCGGGTCAGCCGGATGTGTACCTCAGACTGGGTGAAGCCGAAAGCTAGCGTTCTTAAGGGAATCTTTGGTCGGTGAACTAAAGATGATCTTTTCACTTAATTATTTATGCGCCCCCAGATGATTTTTTCTGCGTCCCTTTTCGCAGCATGGACATGCACTTTAGGGCATGCCTCCCAGGGAAAGGAACCCCTAACGGAACTATTCTCCCTGGAAGATGTTTCTTACTAACCATGTAATATAACATAACTAGTTGGGCACTTGTCTGTTCAAGCACTAATGACCCCTACACCTGGTCTCCACACATACCCCGGTTCTTACATAACCGTATGGGTATTCGGAGACACTCCGGGCCGTCAGGTCCCGAGGTTGAAGCGAAAAGGTCGGCCATGACAAACGATCTACAATTCGGCTAGAAGACATTACACATGTCAATTAAAATTACATAGTCATTCTGACTGATTGTATTCCTCTTCAATACCGTCTAACAGGCTGTCTAATTTACAGTCCTGCTGGGAATACTTTGCGGCCAATTCTACTTGGCCGTATACTAAGCTTACAGGGATCTCCTTCCCATCGGGCCCCACAGGTCCGACCTCGGCCATGTGGTTTGGGTCAACCTTTGTGTATCGCGTCTTTACCATGGCCCAGGCCTCCCTAGCACCTTGACGGCAGGCCGATATCTTCCATAATCGGAAGCACCGCCGCACTCCCTTAAGCTTCTCTGCAAGCTCTCCAAGGCCTTCGGGCATGGAGACGGAGGGCCACAAGGCCTGGGCAATGCCTTGCATCACCTCCGAACTCGCTCGTGTAGTTGCGAGAGCTTGAGAAGAAGGTCACCCGTAGAACCGGGCATCTCCTCTGCAGGACGACCTGTTAGCATACCTACAGACATTACTCTGTTAGTCGACTTCCTCGCCGAACTCCTTTTTCAAAGTTCGTTTAAGCACTTACTAAATATGTCACGTCGAAGCCGCTGATTCTCCTTAACAGAGTCCGGAAGCTGGGCACGAACATCTTTCAGTTCAACACCCAGCTTGGTGTTGGCGTCCTGAAGATCATTCTTCTCCCGCCTCACCTTTGTCAGCATGCTCTCTCCAGCCTTTAGCTGGCATAGGAGTTGTTGCTTTTCCGGATCTAGTCCGGCGCCATCTGCAATTTCATTTGTCAGATTTGCACATATGCCGCACTTCACACTTATCTTTTTGAAGCATATATTACCAGAGGGGGTCTCCTCGGCCCCCCCTGTCGCAGCCAGTGTGGCCTCAAGTTGGGCTTGGCACTCTTTTAACTCCTGGGACAATTGGGTATTCTTCTCTGAAAGAACCTACATATTACATGATCCTTAAATCAGTTATTCTCACTGCTTCAAGTCTCGGGGGCTACTGGTATATATGACCATTAAAATTTTCTCACCCGTATGCCTTTTACATATTGCTCCGTGGCTCTGGCTAGACCATTCTGAGCGGCACGGAGATATGCATCTCCCGAACTGAAGGCGTCCAACGCCTCTTGGGAGAAACAGACGTCGCGAAGAACTGTCCGGCGACGCCCGTGGGTCATGGCACTCTCCACCTCGGAATGGGTGGCAGACAGCCTGTCCGCGTCCTCTGTCGGAGGAGCGTCCGGTGCGTGCCTCGTGTTCGCCTCGGCCTCTGGTCCGGGCTTTGGAGCCTGGCTGGTGGAGGTGCGATTGGCAACCTCTCCGGATATAGTCCAGCGAGGTCTCTTTGTCCTGAACAGAGCACAAGTGTTAATATGCCTTGAAGGAATAACACCTGGGAATAAGAGGGCGCGCTATACCTTTGTGCCGACGCCTCAGTCCGGACTTCACTTCTTTTCATCCCACGGGGCCCCGCTGCCCCTTGTTGGCTAGTCGCCGCAGGCTCGGCCTCCCGCCTCGAGAATCTCCCCTGCAAAATATAGTTGTTGTCAGGAAACTGAAAACACGCAAGGATGGATTCCTTTTCAAGGTGCTGGGACTCCGGTCTCAGTTACCTGGGAGGCCGGGAGTAGCCCCGGGTAATCGTCCGTAATGGCCACCAGGGCATTGTCCCTGCTCAGCTGATAAAACACCCCGTTAATCAGCTCCACGGACAGGTCCGGATCCTCTTCGGAGGCCGTATCGAGGGACCGTTCTGGATCCTCGGGCTGCGGGGGAGGGCTGTTTATTTCCTTTACTTCCTGGCGCAGTTCCTGCGTTGAAATCATCAGACTATATAACTAATGATGGGAATATAAAACGGATGGGCAAGTAAAATTGTCCACTTACCCAACTCGGAGGATTGTAGATAGTAAATCCACCCTGAGGGTTGATGCGGAGAAATTCCTCCTCTTCTCCCTTGTACAAAGCGGACAAGATCTTTATTAGAGTGGCAACCGAGTCCGGCCCCTTGCGGCCATGACGGGTGGCGTCATCCTCCTCGTTAAAGTCCCACATGGGGTGGCCTCTATACTGAAGCGGTTGCACCCCCCGCATGATGCATGCGGCCATGACTCCGATCATGGTTAGTCCGGAATGAGCTAGCAATCTTATCCGGCCGATCAGGTAAAGGGCATCCTTGTCACTTTCTTTCTGAGAGCTCCGTGGACGCCAGCTTAGGCGCGTCTTCACGGGAGCACTGTTGAACTCAGGGAGGCCGATCCGAGCAGGATCTGGCAGCGGGACATCCTCTATATAAAACCATTCTGAAGGCCAGTCCTCGGACGCCTTCTTTGGGGTTTCGGATAAATATCCGGTCCCGGTGATGCGCCACACTTCGGCTCCGCCCACTTGATATGTTGGCCCCTCCTGAGAGCGGGGCACCAGGCAGAATAGCCTCTTCCACAGCGCGAAGTGAGCCTCAACACCCAAGAACAACTCGCAAAGGGCTACGAAGCCCGCGATATGCAATATGGAGGCAGGCGTGAGGTTGTGCAGCTGGAGGCCATAGAACTCCAGAAGCCCCTGGAGAAACCGATGAATTGGAAATCTGAGTCCTCTTATTAGATATGGGACAAGGCATACCCGCTCTCCTTTGGAGGGAGTGGGGGCGCTCTCCGCTTGCTCTCCATCATTATAGGTGGCAAGTCCGGCTCGAACCGGGAACATATAGGCCGGGGGGAGGAATCCCTTGGTCTGAAGCGACACTAGCTCGCTATGCGGGATGGAGCATCTCTCCCAGTCTCCAGGCATAGGACTGGAAGGGCGAGAGGAGGAGTTGCGACGGCTGGCCATGGTGGAATGGACCTTTGTTGGATGCGCTCTGATGAATACTCGCGGAAGGGAGAAGGTGTGGTTTGGATCTAAATCCCCATCCCTTTAAATAGGCGGCTCATTTACGCGGCTAGGGGTGTGAATGTAAAAACACCCACACTTTTCGTATTCGTTTGACACGTGGAAGGCGGCCATTATTGGGCGTAGAAGCCAAGGAGTGCTACATTCACTAGAAACAGGACATTATTCAACAGGTACACGGAATCTGGAAGAGAACCCGCCTTGCAATGCCAAAGACAATCTGGGCGCCGGACTCGTCGTCATTGAAGCCTGGTTCGGGGGCTACTGAGGGAGTCCTGGATTAGGGGGTGTCCGGATAGCCGGACTATACCTTCAGCCGGACTCCAGGACTATGAAGATATAAGATTGAAGACTTCGTCCCGTGTCCAGAAGGGACTTTCCTTGGCGTGGAAGGCAAGCTTGGCAATACGGATATGTAGATATCCTCCCATTGTAACCGACTCTGTGTAACCCTAGCCCTCTCCGGTGCCTATATAAACGGGAGAGTTTTAGTCCATAGGACGAACAACAATCATACCATAGGCTAGCTTCTAGGGTTTAGCCTCCTTGATCTCGTGGTAGATCTACTCTTGTACTACCCATATCATCAATATTATTCAAGCAGGACGTAGGGTTTTACCTCCATCGAGAGGGCTCGAACCTGGGTAAAACATCGTGTCCCTTGTCTCCTGTTACCATCTGCCTAGACGCATAGTTCGGGACTCCCTACCCGAGATCCGCCGGTTTTGACACCGACAGTGTCGCTGCCATGGAGAGTCTTCGGGCGGAACTTGCCCGAGTCAAGGAGCAAGCCAGGAAAAGTGATGCGGCTGCCGGAAAGGCAATTGAAGAGCTGAAAGCCGAACAGGCTGCTCACTGCCGAAGCAAGAAGGAAATAGCCGAGATGGCTCTAAAGTTGAAGAGCGTTGCCGACCGCTGCAAGGTTCTTGAAAAAGAAGATCAAACAGGACGGACGGACCTGGAAAAGGCCATTACCGAGGCCAAGGATGCTCGCTCTGTGATGAGAGCTATGAAAGAGGAGCTACGTCTGGCCGGAGATATCGCGGCTCGAAAGCCCTTTGTGCTACAGAGGAAGTTCGGGGATCCTAAATATGCTTCGCTAGACCGGTTGTAGAGTACGGCGGACACTTATCTGGATTTGGCAGCGAGTGACGCGGACACGGCGGAACATTTCCGAGATAAGGAGGATCACGAAGTGGAAAAGCTTTTTTGGTCGCAGTTCCACAATCCCGAGCATCCACTTCCATTAACCGACCGTCTGGCCGAATGGGCTGAGCTGAGTAGGTTATCCGGACTCACCATGAAGTATGTCGTGAGTCATCTGTGGCCGGAAAGGCCTGAGCCGAAGAGCTATTTTAGCTTGGTGCAGCAGTTCCTTGGTGCGGTGCCGCATATTAATGCAGTGAAGAAGTCAGCATGCATAGATGGTGCGCGGATGGCTCTTGCCCGTGTCAAAACATACTGGGCGGAGATGAAGGCCACCGCTGTTGCAACCCCGGACTCGAATGAGAGCCGAGTACCTGCCGAGCACTATTTTCAGGAAGTTCTGCAGGGCGCTCATTTAATAGAGACGTAGTGCTCGAAGGATATTGTGTTCGAATAACATGCATTATTGTAAAACAAAGTTTGGAGATAATATATAAAAGCTTTTTATACTTGTGCCTTCAAGAATTGAGATACCTCATGTGCGGCCGTTAATGTATATGTGTATATAACCTGAAAGATGGCATTCTTTGGCTTCAGCCCCCACGCATATAATGCGGGGGTGTTCGCAGAAGGCGCATTTTCACACGTGATCCAATGTCTTGGTCCTATTAAGGAGGTGATAGCGCAGCGAACTAGGCAACCGGACTATAATGCTTTATCACTTTCACTTAGCCATAGGAGTTTGACAGTGGGGATGCTATACAGCCCCTGGTGGCACCGTGCTCACCCGAATTCGGGGCGCGTGTGTGCCTTGCCGGGAAACGGCCCTTCGTTAATACGGAGGAATCCTAAAGATTCTGGCGGGTCATCGAGTGGTTGACCAGTCTCACGCTATATCATGACAGTCAGTTTTTGGCTTTCTCTACTGAGGTGCTCTCCTGGCTGAACCGGGGCACAGTTGCAGTAGTTCTCCTGGTGCTGCCTTAGCCGATAGAGCGGAACGTAAGGCAGAAAAACACAGGAGCCGGGCAAACCCAACATTTGACCAAAGACATGATTCGGAGCTGATGCATATAAGGCCAAACTCGCGACGCCGAACACTCCCTAAGGTATTCGGTCTTTGATGAGGACATGACTACCTTGGATACGACCAAAAATATTGCATACATGCATATTTGTCAGGTGATTTCTAGTGCAAACTATTCAATAATCTATTTATGTTATCTAGAACAAAAATACTTCACACACTTCTGTGTTTTGTCTAATTGGAGGTGTATGGGACATTTGTGCAATCCACATATGAAGATAAGGGAAAAAGAGAAGTTTAGGTGCTGTTCAAAAAGTCCTCTCACGTCACTTTTGGACCAAGAGAAGATAGAGTCCAAGTCTCTCACGTTTTGGATTCAGATTCGGACTCCACGGACATACCTGACTCAAAACGCCAACAACTTTTTCATACGGACTCTGAATTGGGTGATTTTTTTGTTGGAAAGTAGATTTCATCCTCTTTCCAAAACAATTGGAATCACCTTTAAATTCATCCGAAGCATTGAGATATGGACGAAACAATCTGACGCTGCAGCAGAATCCGAGTCAAACAACAAGTCCAAAGGTGTTGCATCACCTCCACTTGGGCCCATGAGCATTGTACGACCTAGGGTTGGTTTTAGGCTGCCTTGGGACGTCCTCCCACCTCCTTGGTCGTCACCCCTTGCTCCTATATAAGTAGATCCACCTAGTAGCTTTTTCCTGGGGATTTGTTTAGTTAAAAGTTAGCCATTGCAACTTCGTGTACTTTGTTTGTGTCCAACGACCAGACCAAGACCGCTTACGGATCCCCACCTTTATCAATACTTCATATATACTCGCAATATTCAGATTGCTTTTATCATATTCTTGCTTGTTCTTCGATTGCTTGCAGGAATAGACCTTCGTGGTCAGGTTGATTGTGCTTCGGCGTGGTCAATAACCTCTCGAAGTTGGTTTAGTGATTACTAAGGCGCAACATCGTGCACGTTTGTAGTCGGATCGTCAAAGTCATCTTCACCAAATCGATAGTTATCATCTCATCGAAAGATCGGGACACCCCCACCTCTATCAAGTGGTATCAGTTTTCGGGTTGCTCGGTGAGAATTTCCAGTTTCCCCTAGATTAGATTTATTTTCTTATCTATTGTCCAAGAAAAAGCCCCCAAAAAAGTTAGATCTATTCATCCTTTTTGTCCAAGCCAGTCTGAGCCTTTGCAATTTTTCTTTTCATTGTTTGATTACTGAATTATCGGTTGCATCGTCGTGTCGAGTTGCTGGTCTTAGTGTCTAGTTCGTTTAGAGTTTCGAGTTCTGTTCACATTAGTCACGTCGTCGCTGCATCGTTATCCCTTCCGCTGTCCACCACATCATCCATCAATTTCCACCACATGTTACCCATAGTTCATTGTCACAATCATAGTTGAGGTCGTTCACATCTTCGCTTGATCCAATCTGCATCTTATCTAGTTTGTCTTGAAAAGAGGGAGAGAAAAAAAGACAGAGAAAAAAAAAGAGAAAAAAAAGAAAAAAGTCATAGAAAAAAAAGAAAGAAAAAAAAGTGTGAGAAGAAAAAGAGAGAGAAGAAAAAAAACAAAATTCGGATCTATCTAGACTCAATCTCGTAGTTGAATTCGGATTGGAATCTGTTTTGCGCACTGTTCAGTAAAACAGACATAACTTCCTCATACGAAGTCCGTTTTGGCTCCGCGAGTACTCAAATGAAAGCTAGAGACGAGCCGCATCTAAATAGCTGCAGAAGCCTGTTCAGTATTTGACACCTCAAAATCGGCTTCTAAATAGGTATTTTTGCCCTCCGAAGTTCGCGCATACAGTTTGTTTCAGTTTTTCAGGCCAGTTTTAGAATTCTTTGACTCCTCATATCAATTCAGAATTGAGTGATTATTTTTGCATTGGAAAGCTTGAGTTAGTAGAATTCTTTGAAAAAATTGATCAAAAAATTGGCTCAATCTTTTCAAGAGGAAAGTTGGAGAGAGAGTTGTTGTATATCCTGCTTGGCGGTTGTTTTTCATCTTTATCTTTATTGCCGTTGTGATCTTCACATATATCTTGCTGTCCAGAGCTACTTAGTATCCTTCATTGATGCTAGTTGTGCTACGCCGTGACCTCATTAGTGTTCTAGGCTCGTGTCTCTAGTCCAATCTAGCCTAGGACCAGCACAGTACCGTCGTTGAGCGTTTATTCAACATTGCATCTTTGAATTGATTATTGCTAATCTTTTGCTACCATATATAGCCAATCCAGCTCCACATATTTCTACACCGTGTATATGTACGTTCCCCTGGTAATCGCTTTACACAATCTTCGGAGTTATTTGACACTGCTGGTTGCCTGTCACCACCTGCCGCATGGTAAGAACTTGTAAGATATTGATATTTGCTTTACTGTGAGCACTTTACAACCATATCCTAGTAGTTCATCGGAACATTATTCTCGAATTTTGTTTCTTGTTTCTACTAATCATGACAGGTTCCGGAGATAGAAGTTCTTGGATGACGGACACATCTTCACCATCACGAGAGTTGGGACAACACACACAAGCACATGGTCAGGTTATCTCTTTACCGTCATTTGAGGGTAGATTTAATCCTGCTATTTATCTAGCTTGGGAGCTTGAAGTAGAACAAGTTTTTAGTCACCATGACTTTTCTGAACTTGAGCGAGTACGAGTTACCACTAGAGCATTTACTGGTTTTGCTTCTGTTTGGTGGAGTGTGCATTGTAAGAAAAACATTGATAACAAACCCACAACTTGGAAAGATTTGAAAAATGTAATGAGACAACAATTTTTCCCTCCTTACTATCGTCGTGAATTGCTTCGCAAATTTGAACAATTTAAACAAGGCAACAACACTGTTCATGCTTACTACCAAGAGTTCAAATCTTATATGCATCATTGTGACATAGAAGAATCTGAGGATGATACAATGAATAGATTTTTTGGTGGTTTGAATCTTGATATTCAGGCACGATTTCAGTATATTCCTCGTTGCATTACTGGTATGTATGTTCGTGCTTGTACCTTTGAGAGACAGTTACAGAGGATGCATTGGATGACTACAACAACTACTATTCTAGTTCATGCTCATCACCACCGCTTGGTTCCTCCACCGTTGCACCTACTAGAGCAGCCACACCTCAGATTGTGAGCGCGACATCATCTCAAGAGTATGGTACATTGCCATCATCCGTACCTACATCAGCTACATCTTTGCGACAAGGTAACTGTAAAGGTATTGATGATATAACTTCACATGAGAATGATGCATCCCTAGTTAACTTAAATGCATCATGTGTTCAGTTACCTGGTGATTTGAGCACAACACCTATTTTTGAGAATCTTGATACTGTCATGAATGTGTCATGTGATCAAACAACTGAAATACCAACAATTTTGAGTGCACCCATTGAGTTAACTATTGATGCAAAAGAAACAATGTTTAATCATTTTGATATGACCTCTAATCTTGGTGATGATTCTGTGACCAAAGACTTATTGCATGTTTGCCTATTTAAGCATGTTGTAGCATGTAAATTAGATGCAAGTAAGTTTTATTCACCAATGTTGGGATGGTTTAATGATGAACATTGTCAATCTTTTGATATGAATAAGAGCATCACTTATATGTGCAAATTGAGTTGCAATATTTTCATGTCCTCTACTTCTAGTGATAATATTTTGGCTTCAGATTTTATGAACTATGCAAGTTACTCATCTATACATGTGTCATATGTGCAAAAAACAAGGGAAGTAAAAATGGATGACAAATACATATACAACATGTACACCTTGTCTCTTTTGTTAGCCACATTTCAGATTAAGCAACGCCGAGGACGGCTTTGTTTTCACAAAGGGGAGGATGATCAGGACATGACTACCTTGGATACGACCAAAAATATTGCATACATGCATATTTGTCAGGTGATTTCTAGTGCAAACTATTCAATAATCTATTTATGTTATCCAGAACAAAAATACTTCACACACTTTTGTGTTTTGTCTAATTGCAGGTGTATGGGACATTTGTGCAATCCACATATGAAGATAAGGGAAAAAGAGAAGTTTAGATGTTGTTCAAAAAGTCCTCTCACGTCACTTTTGGACCAAGAGAAGATAGAGTCCAAGTCTCTCATGTTCTGGATTCGGATTCGGACTGCACGGACATACCTGACTCAAAACGCCAACAACTTTTTCATACGGACTCCGAATTGGGTGATTCTTTTTTTGTTGGAAAGTAGATTTCATCCTCTTTCCAAAACAATTGGAATCACCTTTCAATTCATCCGGAGCATTGAGATATGGACGAAACAATCTGACGCTGCAGCAGAATCCGAGTCAAACAACAAGTCCAAAGGTGTTGCATCACCTCCACTTGGGCCCATGAGCCTTGTACGACCTAGGGTTTGTTTTAGTCTGCCTTGGGACATCCTCCCACCTCCTTGGCCGCCACCTCTTGCTCCTATATAAGTAGATCCACCTAGTAGCTTTTTCCTGGGGATTTGTTTAGTTAAAAGTTAGCCATTGCAACTTCGTGTACTTTGTTTGTGTCCAACGACCAGACCAAGACCGCTTATGGATCCCCACCTTTATCAATACTTCATATATACTCGCAATATTCAGATTGCTTTCATCATGTTCTTGGTTGTTCTTCGATTGCTTGCAGGAATAGACCTTCGTGGTCAGGTTGATTGTGCTTCGGCGTGGTCAATAACCTCTCGAAGTTGGTTTAGCGATTGCTAAGGCGCAACATCGTGCACGTTTGTAGTCGGATCGTCAAAGTCATCTTCACCAAATCGATAGTTATCATCTCATCGAAAGATCGGGACACCCCCGCCTCTATCAGTCTTTTATGAAAACGGGTGGAACAGCATCGTTGGTTATAAGCCCCTGATGTCCAGGTACGTGCAAAACTCTGACGTGGCCACATGCCAAAACGCCAGCCTCCTCCTCGGCTGTACAGAGAATCCGGGGGATGTGTATCAACAAGAGACAATAAAAAAGGTTTACGCAGGGTCTTAATCTAAAAAGAATCCTGGAGACGGGTCCCTGCTGCACGTCTGCGCCTGTGTCTCCGTTGTGCCATGTCCTGGACGGGCGTAGCATGGTGTTCATCTGTAAAAGAGAGGAATTTAGCTGACAAAAAGGAATAGTAGTGCGGAATGTACGATGTACTAGATAAACAGTGTATAATTCTAAGACGGGTGAAATGGAGCCTTATTATCGTGTATTTACATACGCGGAGCCCCTTGTATAGGGGTGTATGGCTACTAAACCTTTATCCGTTATATTTTTGCTCCGGACTCGCCTAGCCGAGCCCGTGGTCTTGACGACCTGGCAGATGCTTTCGTTGGTGAAGCTGCTTTAATGCATGGCTGTCAAGGCAGCCGCATATTCTTTCGTGCTCGAGGGACACTTAATATTGCCCTTTAGTGAGATGACGCCTCGTGGACCAGGAATTTTAAGCGCAAGAGATGCATAATGCGGTATTGCGTTAAAGCGGGCGAAAGCTTCTCGTCCTAGTAGTGCTTGATAGCTACTTGAAAATGGGGCGATATGGAAGGTTAGCTTTTCGCGACGGAAGTTATCGGGGGAGCCGAACATAACTTCTAGCCGAAGAGAACCCATGCAATGGGCATCCGGGCCTGGCGTTACTCCTTGAAAGGAAGTATTGCTATGGCGAATTCTTGTTGGGTCTATTCCCATTTTGCGGATTGTCTCCTGATATAGCAGGTTTAAAGCACTGTCGCCGTCCATCAGGACATTTGTAAAGTGGAGTCCGTCGATTAGTGGATCTAATACCAGGGTAGTCCAGCCTGCGTTCCGTATACCTCTAGAGTAATCCTGGTGGTCGAAGGTGATCGGTTTTAACGACCATTGGCGAGGCTCCTTTCGGATAGGCCGTATGGCGCGTATCTCTGTTGGCGCCACTCTGTTCATCACATGAAGTAAGTTTACTGTTTTGACTTATTGTGGGAAATCCTTTTGTTTCCTGGTGCTCTGCTTGTGGGGTTCGTCATCGTCCTCACTTGGTGTGTCGAGCCCCTTGTGTTCGGCGTTGAGTTTTCTGGATTGCTTGAAAACCCAACAATCTCTGTGGGTATGGTTCGCAGGCTTCCCGGGAGTACTGTGAATTTGACATATCTTGTCCAAGATTTTGTTCAGGTTAGATAATTCATCCCTGTTATCCTTAAGGGGCAGCTTTCTCTGATTCTGCCGAGAGCTTTTGAATCCGGCATTGACTGTTGTGCTCTTCGGACTGCTTCCCTTAGTCCGGCGCTGGTCCTTGTTGCATCGCGGTTTCCCATTTCCATCCCTGACTTCGGATGTACTTGGGTCATTGGTGCTGCATCTTGCCAACCATCTGTCCTCTCCCACACAAAATCGGGTCATGAGGCTTGTTAATGCGGCCATTGTTCTTGGCTTTTCTTGGCCGAGGTGTCTGGCGAGCCATTCGTCTCGAACGCTGTGTTTGAAAGCTGCTAAGGATTCGGCGTCCGGACAGTCGACTATCTGATTCTTTTTAGTAAGAAATCTGTTCCAGAGTTTCCGGGCTGACTCTCCGGGCTGTTGAGTTATATGGCTCAAATCGTCCGCATCCGGAGGTCGGACATAGGTCCCTTGAAAATTTGCCCGAAAAGCATCCTCGAGCTCCTCCCAACTTCCAATGGTGTTTTCGGGAAGGCTTTTAAGCCAATGCCGTGCTGGCCCTTTGAGCTTGAGGGGTAAGTATTTTATGGCGTGGAGGTCATCTCCTCTGGCCATGTGTATATGGAGGATATAATCCTCAATCCAGACTCCAGGGTCTGTTGTTCCGTCGTACGCCTCTATGTTTACGGGCTTGAATCCCGCTGGAAATTCATGGTCCAGCACCTCATTGGTGAAACATAGGGGGTGTGCGGCACCCCTGTATCTGGGTGTGCCGTGATGTTCGAATATTTGTTGTGTTGCGTTGCTTACTAGAGCTTGCTTTCTTGGCCCATAGATAGATCTAGCTGGGCCGTCCTTTTGATGCGAATCCTTGAGTGGATCGCGTGTCGGCTTGTGTGCGGCGCCGCTTGCCGCTCCATGCTGGCCATGGGGTCGTCTATCCGACCGGGTGGCTTTCTTATTTTTTGACCGCGGGGGCTCTAAGGCCTCCTCGTCAAATTCAGGCAGTAGCTTTCGCTTCGGATAGCTTTTTGTGCGGCGACTGCTGCCATGTTTGTCTGTGGTGTTGAGTACTTTGCTCCATCTGATTCTGAGTGCATCTTCCGCAGTTTTGAGCTTCCGCTTCTGCTTTTTCAGGCTACGCGCAGTGGCGACGAGCCTTTTGTGGAGGTTCTTCTGCTCCATGAGCGTATTTGGCGTGAGGTCGTCTGGACTGTTGTTTTCGCCGGGGACGGGTTGTTCGGTTTGTTTATCCAAGTTGCCCTGTTCGGACGGTTGCTCGAAGGCATGTTCGTCGTCCGCCGACTCATCCTGCTCTATGGCTGGGTCTGTATGGCTGCTATCTCTGTCGGCGGGTCTTGGAGCGGCGCTTACGTCGCCGCTTTGATTGCTTTTCGAGTGAACAATCCCTCGTTGCATCCCTGTATTCCTCGTCGTTGCTTCCTTTGGGTGTGTCCACCATGTATACATCATGAGATGAGGTGGCAGTCCAGTGCCTTATAGGTGTTGGTTCATGTTCGTCTCCTACATTGTTGTCCATACCGTCGATGTCTTCGGAGTCGAATTTGAGCACGTCGTTTAAATTATCGACAGTGTCTACGAAGTGGGTGGTGGGTGGGGATCGAATTTCTTTGTCGTCCACATCCCAATCCTGCCGGTCATAGTCCGGCCAGGACTCTCCTGACAAAGAGAGAGACCTGAGTGAATTCAGGATGTCGCCGAAGGGCGAGTGCTGAAATATGCCTGCGGTGGTGAATTCCATAATTGGCGCCCAATCGGATTCGATCGGTAGGGGCGTGGAGGGCTCGGAGTCCGGAGAGGAGTCCGGCACCTTGGAGTCACGGGCTTCGCAGAGGACAAGGCTGGTGTTCGGCTTGATCGCCGTAGAGATTGCAGCCCCCGAGGCAGTGTCTAACCACCCATCCTTGATTGGTGTGGTCGGCTCCGAGCTAAGGGTCGGAGCGGACACAGGCGCGGCCTCCAGGGCGTTGTTCGGTGGCAGAGCTAGGTCATGCCCATCGTGACAGTGCGGCGTGCTCGGCTGTGGCTCACATTCGTCAAAGATCAAGTCTCTGCGGTCGTCCGCCGTACAGTTTAAACTTCCAAATCTGACCTGATGGCCAGGGGCGTAGCTTTCAATCTGCTTCAGATGGCCAAGCGAATTGGCCCGTTGTGCAAAGCCGCCGAATACGAAGATTTGTCCGGGGAGAAAAGTCTCACCCTGGACCACATCACTGTCGATGATCGGAGGAGCCATCGGGCCTAAAAGCGACGACACAGAGGAACTCTCAATGAAAGCACCAATGTCGGTGTCAAAACCGCCGGATCTCCGGTAGGGGGTCCTGAACTGTGCGTCTAGGCGGATGGTAATAGGAGACAAGGGACACGATGTTTTTACCCAGGTTCAGGCCCTCTCGATGGAGGTAAAACCCTACTCCTTCTTGATTAATATTGATAATATGGGTAGTACAAGAGTAGATCTACCACGAGATCAAGGAGGCTAAACCCTAGAAGCTAGCCTATGGTATGATTGTTGTTCTTGTTGTGTCCTACGGACTAAAACCCTCCGGTTTATATAGACACCGGAGAGGGCTAGGGTTACGCAGAGTCGATTACAATGGTAGGAGATTGACATATCCGTATCGCCAAGCTTGCCTTCCACGCCAAGGAAAGTCCCTTCCGGACACGGGACGAAGTCTTCAATCTTGTATCTTCATAGTCCAGGAGTCCGGTCGAAGGTATAGTCCGGCTATCCGAACACCCCCTAATCGAGGACTTCCTCACCTCCACTCACCACACCCCCTGTTATTCTGCGGCGACGGCGGTCTCACACCGCAACCGAACCAGTGAACGCTGGTACTCCTCTCCACGTGGGCATCCACTGCAGCGTCTTGCACGGCTCCGCGTCGTCCCCTTCCTAGGCCTCGCCGTCGTCCACCGCCGTGGTGCTCTCGGCGCGGCATGGTCAATGTGGTCAACGACCGACTTCCATCGGAAGAGTACTGTACGTGGAGAGGCTGACAGCTGGGTCCACGACAGCCGCAAGGAAGTGCCTCCTTATTACGCGGAAAATAAGTATTCCTCCACCTAACAGCGAGGACCCACCGGACGGGCCACCAGTATTTTGCGAAAAAATCATTTCCCCCTGACTGGTTAGACCCATCGGACGGGCCACCGTATTTTGCAAAAAAAAAAAGTTCCCCCCGCTGTCAGCTCGGACCCATCGGAAGTGCCTCCTTATTACGCACAAAAAAATAAATACTCCCCCGGCTAGCTGGGACCCACCTTGGTGGGAGGCTGACTTGTGGGCCTACTAAGTTGACGGGGACGAAGGGATTTAACAACTTAGTCAATATGAACGATTCTAGCTCCAGTGACCGTACGATGTCCATCCAACGGTCGTAGTGCTTCTTCAACCTCTGGTCTTCTTGCTCCAGCCGCCCAAAGCAGCGCCGGTCGTGCCGCATGCTCCTGCCTCCCGTGGCCGGTTGTGCTGTCGCAGAAGCCTCGCCGCCCCCTACTATTCCCACCGCTGGTCAGGCCCTGCGGCGACGGCAGCCTCACACCGCGGCCGAACCAGTGAAACCTCGTACTCCTCTCCGCGCGGGCTTCCCGCGTCTTCCCCGGCTCCGCGTCGTCCCCTTCCTAGGCCTCGCCGTCGTCCACCACCGTGGTGCTCTCCGTGCGGCGTGGTCAACGTGGTCAAGGAACGACTTCCATCGGAAGAGTACTGTACGTGGAGAGGCTGACAGCTGTGTCCACGGCCACAACCCAGTTTTTTTGTGATTTGCCAAGTAAGTCGCTTTGTCTGGCCTGTTGGGCTGCAATTCAAGACGAGGAGAGCTTTCATTCAGCTGGCCGAGAAAATGGCCCATCAGTAATAAGAAATGGGTTGTACATTTTTAAAACACATCAAACCGGCAATTAGTTTCAAATATCTTTTTTTCATTTCAAGATTTTAAATTACATTAATTTTTATGCGTGGAGAATTTGTTGGATTTTATATTGATATACATTTTTTTAAATCAGTTTGAATGTGAGTCAAAATTTCGGGATTAAAAACAGTTCGGATCGCACCGAAATATGCAAAATTTCGTATAAATTTTTAACCGTGGCCACAATATGGGCTGTAATGCTAACAAAAAGAATATGGGCTCCAAACAAAACCTTAAGAATTAGCAAATGGGCTGTAAATTATTAGAAATAATGGCAGATGGGATGTATGTTGTTTTCCACAGATTTGAGGCTTTCCTAAAAAAAGGTTGATGCACAAGCACTGACTGTTGGATGTCCATCCAACGGCCGTCGTGCTTCTTCAATCTCTGCTCTTCCTGCTCCAGGCGCTCAAGCAAGCGCCGGTGGGACTACCTGCTCCCTCCTCCCCACGGCCGTCTGTGCTGCCGTGCAGGCCTCACCGCCCCACCGTACTCCCATCACTGGCCTAGCCATCCCTCTACTCACCCACACCTGCTGTTATTCTCTGGCGACGGCAGATGAACCAGTAAACCCTCGTACAGTCATACTCCCCTCCGCGTGGGAAACAACTGCCGAGTCTTCCCTGCCTCCGTGTCGTCCCCTTCCTAGGCCTCGCCTGTCGGATTTCGGGTTTCGGCAGACCCTTAAGGTTCGAACTCTGGGGTGCGCGCGGAGATTACGCTTCCTACCTACCTGTACCCCTCCGCCTCGCAAGGATCTAAGCTACCAAAAGAACAGCACAAGAGACACATGGTTTATACTGGTTTGGGCCACCGATGTGGTGTAATACCCTACTCCAGTGTGGTGTGGTGGATTGCCTCTTGGGCTGATGATGATGAACAATACAAGGAAGAACAGCCTTGCCAGGGTCTGTTCTTGGCTGGGGGGATGAACTACTAGGAGGAGTTCAATCGCCCTTCTCTCTGGATCCTAGCTGATTAGGTTTCTCGATTGCTAGATGTCTTGATGCCTCTACCCTGGGGGTGGCTAGTCCTATTTATAGGCAAATGCCCTAGGCCTCTCCCCAAATATTGAGCGGGAAGGGCGCCAACAATCGACCATTTTGAAGGGGAACATCTGGTACACTTATCCTGACTAAAGTTGGTCCTCGCCTGCCAAAGGCTCTGGTGGTGACGTCGGCCTGGGCTCCACAGTGACTTCCTCCTTGTCGCGGAGCTGGTCTTGGTCTCGTTGCACCGAAATGGGTGCCTTTGCTTGATCCTCCCGCCTGCGCTTGCTCCCTTTGCACCAAAGAGGAAAGGAAGGACACTACGCGGACTGGCGCCCGCCTGGCGCCCTTGGTCGTCATGGCTTGCGTCATGGGCACCTCGTGAGGTTCCCCGCCTTGATCTCTCCGCCTCCTCGCGAGCCAGCCTGATGAGGCCGCGCCTGAGGAAGCTCCGTGTCGTCCGCCCCGCGAGGCTTGGCCCCTCGCGAGGGTCTTGGGTCTGTGTTGATGAAGATGGGCCGTGCTGGGGCCCCTTTGAGCCACGCCGCAGGCCGCAGGCAGGCAAGTCTGGGGACCCCCATTCCCAGAACGCCGACAGTAGCCCCCGGGCCCAAGGCGCGCCCGGACTTGGCCGTGCTGGGAGGCGAAAGGGCAAGGGCGAAGCGCCGCGGGCCCTAACAGCCTGCGGCCTTGGGCGCCGCGTGGCGGTTGATTGGACGTGGGCGTCCCCGCTTCCCCATGACGCCTCGGCATCTGCACGGTTTGGACAAGTCCCTGCATGCAAAACGGGTCATGATTACGTGAGATCGTGGAGGCCGACGGTTGGCCCTCACCGGCTATAAGTACGGAACGACACGCGCCCTTCCAGTCCATCCCCCTTGCTTCTCCTTCTTCTTCATGGCGCCATCGAGGAGGTTCTCATCCGCGGAGAAAGGGAAGGCTTGCCAGGTTGAGCATGCCTCTCCTCCACCCAAGCACGGCCGGGGGCGTCCTCGCAAACATCCCGCGGCCACTACGACAGCCCTTCACGGCCGTGGGGGCGATTTCCAGCTCGGTGACGGGTGGGCAGCGGCGACCGGGGGGCACGCCTCGGTCGCGCGCCCCCCTAGGCCGCGCTCTCGCATGGCAGAGGTGCTGCCAGAGTTCGTTGTGTGGTCGGCGGAGCCGACTAGCAGCCGGCTTCATCTTCCTCGCTTCCTCCTCGGCGAGCTCCCGGCCGGTGCCCCGGGCGGCCTCTGGCTTCAAGCAGATGGCTGCTGCAGCTGGGCCTCATGGGCTTCACTGGAGGTCTCCGCAGCTGGGAGCCTGGCCTTGGCCCGCGGTTGGTAGACATTTGCCCGCGCGTGGGGCCTGAGCCGTCGGTGCACCCTGCACTTCAAGTTTGACGGCGATGCCACCCTCTTCGTGAGGGTGTTCGGGGAAGATGGTCGCCATGCAGGGTGCTGCCCTGAGGACGACGACCGCGACCGGGAACCCAGCCCCGGCGACGATGGAGAGGGCAGCGCTCGCGTGATCGGCGGTGCTCAGGGTACCCCAAGCTTCACCGGTTCTTCCTCAGGCGGCGACTCTTCTAGCGGTGGCCGCAGCCAGCCTCCACGCCGCCATACCTGCTTGGGAGGTGATGATGCGTCTGCCCGTCGTCGCGCTTCGGTGAAGCGCGAGAGGGAGTCTGCCTGAGTCCTGGAGGCGGCTCGAGTCTTCCCTGCAGGCCGGTGTGAGGCGAGCTGCGCCTGATTTGTTCTTTCTTTTCCTTTGTCCTGCATAAAAAGACAGTAGCGTGGGGCCCCGCGGGGGCGTGTTTGGGTTATCGCTGTTAATCATCGCTTTGCTTTTGCTATTGTGCCTTCTGGCTTTGTGCCCATGTGTAGATAGTTTCCAACCCCAGCCGTGAGGGCGGCGACCTACCCAGGCCCTGTGTTCATGTCGCGGTGCCCGTGGGGCACGGACTGGAGGGGTGCTCCTGCAATGGACCCAGGTCGCGAAACCTTTGAACGGCTAGGGCAGAAATACTCGCGAGGGCGCTCGGCTGCCCCTTCCCCTCGCGAGGCCTTGCATAAGAGAAATCGAGGCAGGAGAGTGAAAAAGTCGAAGAACCATAAGTCAAAGGCGGCAATAGCTCCAATAAAACTTCGAGTGAGAATGAACAAGCCAACTGCGGAAAGCAAATGAAAAAGCCGCGCCCGGCACCTAATCTAGTCTTCGACGTCTTCTCACCAGCGCGGAGCTAAGTGCTGCCAGTGGGCGTGGGAGAACGCCCCATCGAAGTACATGACCCAGCCTTCCGGCGCCTCGCTCCCTGGGGAGAGGGACCGATCCTCGTCGGCCTTGAGGCCTGGTGCCTCTATCCATTCTGCCACAAAATCCGCTAATGCTGCTCCCTTGATGACCCTGGTCATGCTGAATTCGAGCTGGAACGCTTGCAGTTGTATGTTCCACTCGGCGACCCTTCCGGCCGAGTTAGGGCTCCTGAGCACCCTCTCCAAGGGGTATGACGAGACGACCTTGATGGGGTGACCCTGAAAGTAGTGCCGCAACTTGCGTGAGGCCACCAATAGTGCGAGGAGGAGCTTCTGAGGCATGGGGTACCGTGCCCTCGCGTCCCGCAATACCATGCTGACGAAGTACACGGGGTGCTCAACAAGGCTGGGTGTGGCAATGCTTGTGGCGCCCTCTGGAGATGACTGCGCCTCAGGAGGCGATGAGGCCTCCGGAGGCTGACCATCTGGGTGAGGAGCTCCTTTGTCAGGACCCCGATCCTAAGTCACACCGATCTAGCATGTAACACATCATATCACTTTGCGGCCTCACGCACGGTATTCCCACGGGTGCCACCTTACCTGGCCCGGGACCGTTTGCGCCTTTTGGCTCACGTATATGATAGTGTCGCTAGCATCCATATGACAAAGAACCCGGGCCGACATGGCTAGTCGTGAACCCAAAGCGGCGCTAACCCATGAGGACAGGCATACATGAATCGCATCGAGCATGTCGGTCATCAGCGTGTGAATCCGGGCTGTAGCACTGGGCTAACAGGACTCCGGTAACCCGGGCTGTAGCAGGCTAGGCAGGACTCCAGATAACACCGTGTGACATTTCCCCGAAGGGACAGACATAGGAACGAAGTGAAGCACATGCCGGCCAGTCAAGTGTTCCAAGCAGTAGTGCTGGGCTAGCAGGACTCCGGTGATCCGGGCTGTAGCGGACTACTATCGCTCAGAAGCACTAGACTACATTTCCCCATATGATAGGCTGCCAAGGATAACAACTAGATAGTCGGATCCCACACATACCAAGCATTTCAATCATACACACAATATGCTCGATATGTGTAAATACAACATGGCATCACAACAAGACTCTACGACTCAAGTATTTATTCATTAGGCTCCGAGGAGCGAGATATTACAAACATGGGTCTCATGACCCAACATTCAGAGCACACAAGTCAAACACATGCGGAAGCTTAACATGTCTGAGTACAGACATCTACAAATGGAAAAGGCTGAGAAGCCTGACTATCTACCAGATCCTGCCGAGGGCACAAGATCGTAGCTGAGGTATCAAGCTAAACGTCGAAGTCCAAGCGGTACTACTAGCGAGACTGAAGTCTCTCTGCAAAAACATAAAATAGGCAAACGTGAGTACAATTGTACTCAGCAAGACTTACATCAGAACTAACTACATATGCATTAGTATCTATAAAGGGGGTGGTGGAGTTTGACTGCAGCAAGCCAGCTTTGACTCAGTGGCTAACCTGAACTACGACTGCAAGTAACTCTTTTGAGGTGGCGCACACGAGTCCACATATTCACCATATCAATACACCACTATGGATCCACTTCCGTCTCCCTACGAGAAGGCCATCCATAGCACTCACGCTTATCTTGCGTATTTTAGAGTATCCACTTTCACTTGTCTATGAACTGTTATAGGCAACCCAGAAGTCCATTACCGCGGACACGGCTATTCGAATAGATCATTATAACCCTGCAGGGGTGTACTTCTTCACACATGTTTCCACCACTTAGCGTCTGCACACGACATGTGCTCGGCAGACTTCAAGCGAAAGCCGACGTGGGTGTAGACCACGACCTAACCAACCACACAAGTCTCTAGTCCAGGTTTATCGCCTATTCGGGTTCCATCCATGAGGAGATCCGGCCGGAGTTTCGCTCACAGCCCCAAACGATGTGTGCAGGGTTCCCGAGACACCAAACGGGCGCCCGGTACACCGTGCCACGTGCCTACCGCAACACAGCCCACCCCTCCGGTCAGCACTGCGTGCGGCCCCCAGCATACTACAAACACCAGAAACTACCTGCAACTCCTGGACAGGGAACGAGATGGGTCGGTAAGTCGAGCGAGGTCATATTTCAGGGCCCAATGTGTGGTAGTAACTGTATCATGGATCACAAACACAGAACTCAGTTCCTGAGGACGGCTTCAATGAGACAACCCACCATGTACTCCTACATGGCCTCTCACCAATACCTTTACCAAATCGTGTTCACACACATCAGGACATGTTCAACACCATTCCGATTCACACCCGATGAATCAGACCCGACTCAACTCTAAGCAGTAGCAGGCATGACAAACAAGCATGAATGAGTAGGCACATCAGGGCTCAAACAACTCCTACTCATGCTAGTGGGTTTCATCTATTTACTGTGGAATGACAGGTCATGCAGAGGATAAAGGGGTTCAGCTACCGCAGCATGTAACAGTTGAATCGTTGTTGTCCTAATGCAGTAAAAGAGAGCAGGAGCGAGAGAGTGGGATTGTATCGGAATGAACAAGGTGGTTTTGCTTGCCTGGCACTTCTGAAGATAATATAGTTCTTCATCGGTGTCATCGAACTCATCGTCGAAACATCGTCTACTGTGAGGGGATAATTACCGGCAACACAGAAAGAACACAATTAACACATGGCGATATGCAGCAACATGATGCATGCTATGACATGGCAATATGCTATGTGTTTGAGCTAATGCAACTAGCATCAGATTAAATGAATTTGGTTTGAACCAAGGGTTCAAATTCAAACTCCATATGTGCTTATTTAATTGTCATTTATGCAAATTGCCCTGTACAGCAACCCTAGGTTGTTCAAACATGCATGCAAATGCCATAAACAGATTCCTTGCATTTTTCTGATAATTTTTCATATATAAATCTTTCCCATTGGAGTTATAGATTATTTTCTATGATTTTTCAAAGTTTTGGATATTTTCTGAAATAAATAAATCATTTAAGATTTATTTAAATTCCAGATAAGGATTACTGCGTCAGCCTGACATCATCATGACGTCAGCAAGTCAACGGCGCACGATCCAGGCCAAACCTGAACGGTGGGGCCCGCGTGTCAGTGTCATTAGACTAACTAAATTTAATTAGTACTAATCCTAAAAATTAGCAGGGCTGGGTCCCATTTGTCATCGACCCAGAGGGGTCAACTGGGCCCACCCGGGGTCAAACCCGCCGGACTTGGTCCACGGCTCGCCGCCGGTGACGCCAGAGACGGCGGAGGGCGTCGGGATTCACCCTCAGGCGACCAAAAGAGCGGCGGAGGGGCTCTACGAGACACCCAGGCTCGCGCGCATCCAAAGGAGGCAGCGGGAGTCGCCGGGGTGCAGTGTAGCGGTGGCGGCGACAGGCGGAGCGGCGGCCGGAGTTCGGCGAGGTTGGAAAAGGTGTTGTGGGGCACGGCGGAGCGAACTGGTGGGTGCTACGGCCTCCTGGTGATGTGCTGAGCACAGTGACGCGCTTGTTTTCGAGCTTATGCGTTTGTGGCCACGGCGGCGACATGGCCGGCGGAGCCGAGCTCTCGGCCGTGATGGCCAACGGGGTTAGGGTGCAGCTCGAGCGTCATGCCTAGGGGGAGAAGGAAGAGGAGCTCACAGCGGTCACGTCGATATGGTCAACGAGCTCGGGGAAGCAACGACGGCGACGAATCGACGATGACGGCCCTCGATGCCCGAGGAAGAAGAAGATGATGGCGCCGGCGTTGCAGGGCGTCCGGTGATGCTTGGCTTGTCGAGGAAGTAGAGGACATCGATGCGGAGCTTCGTGGCGCGTCAGAGAGGTGTGGGGTGGCCGGTGGACGCGGCGGCGAGGGGCGTCGCGCTCGGGCGCGAGAGGGAGAGAGAGCAGGGGAGGGGAAAGAGATCCAGGGAGAGAGGGGAGAGGACGAGGGGGTCGGGGGGTGTGCGTGGCGTCACCAGGGAGGGCCAAGGCGAGGCGGCAAGCAGGAGGTGGCCAGGCGCGTCGTCGGCGCTCGCCACCGAGCTGCTTCGTGCGCTGGCAAGAGGAAGAAGACAAGGGGAGGCCAGGTGGGCTGGGCCGGCCACTTGGGCCAAGTGGGCTGCCAGGTGAGCACCAGGTAGGTTCTCTCTCTCTCTTTGGTTTCTATTAAATAATGTTTTCTATTATTCTGTAAACTTTGTGGCTTTTCTAAAAATACCTAGACCCATTCAAAAATCACCAAACTGTACATGCCCACTGTATAGAATATATCCAACATGGAACATTTCAGTTTAGGATTATTTAGGCATTTTAAATATTTTGTAGTATTTAAATGCCCAAATTCAAATATGATATGATTTAATTCAAAAATCCAGAATGGCCTAGAAATATGTGCATGACTTTTGGCAGAGGTTTTCACCTTTAACAAAAATCATGAGCTTTTCTAAAGGGCATTTGGGATTATTGAAAATATTTTTGTTTGATCCTAATTGCATTCCATTTGGTGCTAGGGTTTGTCATCCCCATTTCAAATTTAAATGGAATTTAAATCATGATGCAAGAATGCAGATGCAAAGACAAGCAAGGCCTGAACTGGGGCTGTGACAACTCACCCCCACTAAACAAGAATCTCGTCCCGAGATTCAAGACGTGAGGTAAGAAGACAGAGGGGTCGCAAGCTACCACAATCTTCTCAGTCCAACTGCCCTTCTCGAAGAAGTAGCTTCATTGCATCATATTGATCTTGACGTCTTTGCGTTCGAGATCTTCATCCGGTTATGACAATGGAAGAGAGGAAAACTCTATAGGATTTGATCTTCACAAGATCGAGCGAGTCATGACCAACTCATGGAATGAGATGTTGGAGCATCTCTTGAGCCGAGACACAACACATACATCCAAGTGATGGAGGGGATTAGAAGACGAGGGTTTCAATTTGGCAGGCAACAAAACCACGCTTGAGTAAGATGGCACATAGGTTTCAAAGTAGCGAGGAGTGAATTGCCATGATTCCATAACGGGGCACCTCAGGGAAGGTGACTCGAAGAACTACTCCCTTAAGTGGCAAAAAGAATTACTTTTGATACAAGATCATTGAAATTCTTTATTCCAGCCTAAGGCAATCACAACGATCCTTTGAAATAGCTCGAAGAAATGGCATACTCAGACTAGGATGGACAATGTGGACTACCTTGTTGAAGACAATGCAATGGATGACTTTTGCTTATCACCGGAAATGGATGGGACCATGACAAGTTCACTTTTGAATATGATCCTGGACAACAACTATTGAGGTGCAAGCTGGGAACAAAATGCAAATGCTGGGAATGATTCTGGTAACTGGGGAAAACTCAATAGTCGAGAGTGTTTCCAATATTTCAATGGTTATGGAATCATCGAAGACACTGAGAGCACCAGGATCACTAAGGAAAACCTTCTATAATAAGTCGCGCGAGATCCTCATGGAGAAGATGGTTTAATAGTTTAGGCAAGATACTACAATGATAGATCTTCCGGCTAGGTGTGTCGGCCAGATCATCAACCTTGTCGGGACCTACATCATAGACCTTGGAGAAGTTCCAGCCATCATATCTGCCTGAGATTCAGATCTGGTTAGAAACAGGATACTTCAGACTCACATGTCTGAAAGGAAGAGTTGTAACACAAACCGCCGAGATAATGTTGCGAGATTCTCGAGAGATGAACTACGATAGTATGCTCCAAAACATGAGCGGGTTCTGCTACACACATGTGAACACGTTGTCCCAGACAAGCATGACCACATGGTAGTCTTGCAATAAAACACTACCGAGTTCTGATTGGGAACCATCATTGAGATAACAAGTCTTGTGCATTTCCGTCCGGGCCCTTCAGGATTAGCGCATGAACTTCTTTTCTTTGAACAAATCAATCAGTGGCTTGGTGTGCTAGGGACACATATGGAGTGGAGGTAATTAATCTACCAAACCATAGAATACTTCGCACGTATGCATGACTGATTTGGGATGATTCCAAGGGAAACAAAACAGACCTTTCTCAAATTCATGGCGGCAACTTACACCTAAAGCACATGAATTCGAGGAAGTCACTTCTTCCATCCAAGCATAGGCTTCATGAACGGAACACGAAGGCATTGCTTACAAAGTTTCCAACACTAGGTTGATGCTCAACATGAATCATGGGGAAGACAAAATGCTGCTGATGAGCTCAACAACAACTCATCGTAATTTCCATATCACTGGACTTCCACCATCATGTGAACACGGTGATAGCATTGGTCAGACCAAAAGATGTAATGGTGTGTGCTCGAGGGATCAACCACGAGTAAGACAACATTACGAACATCGTTGGTTCTGATTTGACTTGACGATAGCCCATACTCAAATCAACGATTGGGTAAGACAATAGGTTCAACAACTGACCACGAGGATCAATCGAGGAAGATATCATCTTTCTTCAACACACACACACAAGATATCCCTTAACATGAACTAAGTCGGATAAGCTTTTATCTTCCAACTCTCCAAGTTGTTGTTTGGCTTAACCAACTAGCTCAGGGGTATCCAACACAGATTCTTGGAGAAGGGGTGGTTTATAGGAAAACCAACTTGATCACGAACTCAACATAGCGGTCAGGTGACAACCTGGTGATACTTCCGAGAAGATATTCGGAACATCATGAACCACCGATATGATACTAAGCTCGAGATCAATCTTGCTTTTCAGGGCAAGACGATATGATCAAATAAGCATGGGTTTGGCAAAATCCCAACTCGTTGATCGAAGAGTGCACCAGGAAATAAGGACTAGGTAGCACGATCCATCTTAGAATGATGGTTCAGTAACCAACACGCTAAGAATGAAATTATTGTCCTTTAACTACCAAGCAACGAGTGGCTAGGAGTATTGATTTCACACATCATAACTCATTTGTCGATATTCCGGTTGCAACAACACGGGACCGAGGAAATAAAAATGATGGCAAGAAGTATCACTGCGTCAAAAATTCATGAGAGATGGTACAATTCTCATGACTCTCTTGACATAAAGATGGTAACACTCCAAGGTAGAGCAGAGCAGAAGCTGGATTGGCATTTCGATCTGCGGGATACAATTACTTTGACCCAATCCTAGAAATGGATGAGGCACTGGAGTTTGTTTCTCCTAGTCATTCTGGAATAGAATGGCTTGACGGACCACAAGAGTAATAAGCATCGATAACACGGATGCACAATTACTCCTGACTATCAATTGATAGTCGGTGGTCGGAATACAAATGAAGAGGGACAACTCAAGGAACATATAACTTTCTGAGTTGTGGATGCATAGATTAATATGTTAAACGAGTTCAACAAGTTCTTCCGGATAACCCATGTAGAAAGGGAGAACTGACAGAATCACAATATGAATGGAGTACTCCTCAAGAACACCCTGGTTGTGATCTTTTGATTCAAAACGAATTTCTGCCAAGGATGGTTCATGGCATTTGGAAGAAGGAAATACCACGGACCTCGGGGGCTATCACAAAGGTTACTAATATTCTAAAGGTACGAGCAACACTATCAACATGAGGTAAGTAGAGTTTATTTTGGGTTCAAAACCCAGGAATAGAATACCTAAATACTAAATGGCATCACGGGATGCTTTCGAGAATGTTGGCCAGATTCATCACACTGGGAGCACAAAACATGGACAGATTACTAGATGGTTTCATAAGACACCTAGGGTCATAATAATAGCTCCAACATATATGTCAAGGCAACGGGGTACCTCAACAGACCGATTAGTGTGCTTATTCCGACCATAAAGGACACCGGGAACGAAAAGAAAGGATTTGCAAATGCATCAGACTAGTTAGAAACCTGGGATGACTCGGACAGCATAACGGCTGTAAATGCTCAGAAAAGATTTGAGACATTCACAACAGTTTACATAGACACTCAACAACATCATATCAAAGTCCTGCGACCAGTTATGAGCATATGGAAGTAGTAGGAACTGAACTGAGGTTTAATCCAACAATCTTAGGCAACTACGGTTTAGTAACACGTCATCCTGATAGATAGATGAGAAGCCTATTTCTTAAACCCCGTAGAAGAGAAGAGGATGACTCAGATCAGAAGGCCATGAGGTATAAGGAGTAAAAAAGAGCCTTACGTTCCCTTCCACAATCAATTCCCTTATATAACTAAAGCATTTCTAGACACAACTTCGACCAGTTTGGCTTGGTAATCCTACAGGCAGTCAGGCTCTGATACCAACGCTGTCAGGACCCCGATCCTAAGTCACACCGATCTAGCATGTAACACATCATATCACTTTGCGGCCTCACGCACGGTATTCCCACGGGTGCCACCTTACCTGGCCCGGGACCGTTTGCGCCTTTTGGCTCACGTATATGATAGTGTCGCTAGCATCCATATGACAAAGAACCCGGGCCGACATGGCTAGTCGTGAACCCAAAGCGGCGCTAACCCATGAGGACAGGCATACATGAATCGCATCGAGCATGTCGGTCATCAGCGTGTGAATCCGGGCTGTAGCACTGGGCTAACAGGACTCCAGTAACCCGGGCTGTAGCAGGCTAGGCAGGACTCCAGATAACACCGTGTGACATTTCCCCGAAGGGACAGACATAGGAACGAAGTGAAGCACATGCCGGCCAGTCAAGTGTTCCAAGCAGTAGTGCTGGGCTAGCAGGACTCCGGTGATCCGGGCTGTAGCGGACTACTATCGCTCAGAAGCACTAGACTACATTTCCCCATATGATAGGCTGCCAAGGATAACAACTAGATAGTCGGATCCCACACATACCAAGCATTTCAATCATACACACAATATGCTCGATATGTGTAAATACAACATGGCATCACAACAAGACTCTACGACTCAAGTATTTATTCATTAGGCTCCGAGGAGCGAGATATTACAAACATGGGTCTCATGACCCAACATTCAGAGCACACAAGTCAAACACATGCGGAAGCTTAACATGTCTGAGTACAGACATCTACAAATGGAAAAGGCTGAGAAGCCTGACTATCTACCAGATCCTGCCGAGGGCACAAGATCGTAGCTGAGGTATCAAGCTAAACGTCGAAGTCCAAGCGGTACTACTAGCGAGACTGAAGTCTCTCTGCAAAAACATAAAATAGGCAAACGTGAGTACAATTGTACTCAGCAAGACTTACATCAGAACTAACTACATATGCATTAGTATCAATAAAGGGGGTGGTGGAGTTTGACTGCAGCAAGCCAGCTTTTACTCAGTGGCTAACCTGAACTACGACTGCAAGTAACTCTTTTGAGGTGGCGCACACGAGTCCACATATTCACCATATCAATACACCACTATGGATCCACTTCCGTCTCCCTACGAGAAGGCCATCCATAGCACTCACGCTTATCTTGCGTATTTTAGAGTATCCACTTTCACTTGTCTATGAACTGTTATAGGCAACCCAGAAGTCCATTACCGCGGACACGGCTATTCGAATAGATCATTATAACCCTGCAGGGGTGTACTTCTTCACACATGTTTCCACCACTTAGCGTCTGCACACGACATGTGCTCGGCAGACTTCAAGCGAAAGCCGACGTGGGTGTAGACCACGACCTAACCAACCACACAAGTCTCTAGTCCAGGTTTATCGCCTATTCGGGTTCCATCCATGAGGAGATCCGGCCGGAGTTTCGCTCACAGCCCCAAACGATGTGTGCAGGGTTCCCGAGACACCAAACGGGCGCCCGGTACACCGTGCCACGTGCCTACCGCAACACAGCCCACCCCTCCGGTCAGCGCTGCGTGCGGCCCCCAGCATACTACAAACACCAGAAACTACCTGCAACTCCTGGACAGGGAACGAGAGGGGTTGGTAAGTCGAGCGGGGTCATATTTCAGGGCCCAATGTGTGGTAGTAACTGTATCATGGATCACAAACACAGAACTCAGTTCCTGAGGACGGCTTCAATGAGACAACCCACCATGTACTCCTACATGGCCTCTCACCAATACCTTTACCAAATCGTGTTCACACACTTAGTTCACACACATCAGGACATGTTCAACACCATTCCGATTCACACCCGATGAATCAGACCCGACTCAACTCTAAGCAGTAGCAGGCATGACAAACAAGCATGAATGAGTAGGCACATCAGGGCTCAAACAACTCCTACTCATGCTAGTGGGTTTCATCTATTTACTGTGGAATGACAGGTCATGCAGAGGATAAAGGGGTTCAGCTACCGCAGCATGTAACAGTTGAATCGTTGTTGTCCTAATGCAGTAAAAGAGAGCAGGAGCGAGAGAGTGGGATTGTATCGGAATGAACAAGGTGGTTTTGCTTGCCTGGCAGTTCTGAAGATAATATAGTTCTTCATCGGTGTCATCGAACTCATCGTCGAAACATCGTCTACTGTGAGGGGATAATTACCGGCAACACAGAAAGAACACAATTAACACATGGCGATATGCAGCAACATGATGCATGCTATGACATGGCAATATGCTGTGTGTTTGAGCTAATGCAACTAGCATCAGATTAAATGAATTTGGTTTGAACCAAGGGTTCAAATTCAAACTCCATATGTGCTTATTTAATTGTCATTTATGCAAATTGCCCTGTACAGCAACCCTAGGTTGTTCAAACATGCATGCAAATGCCATAAACAGATTCCTTGCATTTTTCTGATAATTTTTCATATATAAATCTTTCCCATTGGAGTTATAGATTATTTTCTATGATTTTTCAAAGTTTTGGATATTTTCCGAAATAAATAAATCATTTAAGATTTCTTTAAATTCCAGATAAGGATTACTGCGTCAGCCTGACATCATCATGACGTCAGCAAGTCAACGGCGCACGATCCAGGTCAAACCTGAACGGTGCGGCCCGCGTGTCAGTGTCATTAGACTAACTAAATTTAATTAGTACTAATCCTAAAAATTAGCAGGGCTGGGTCCCATTTGTCATCGACCCAGAGGGGTCAACTGGGCCCACCCGGGGTCAAACCCGCCGGACTTGGTCCACGGCTCGCCGCCGGTGACGCCAGAGACGGTGGAGGACGTCGGGATTCACCCTCAGGCGACCAAAAGAGCGGCGGAGGGGCTCTACGAGACGCCCAGGCTCGCGCGCATCCAAAGGAGGCAGCGGGAGTCGCCGGGGTGCAGTGTAGCGGTGGCGGCGACAGGCGGAGCGGCGGCCGGAGTTCGGCGAGGTTGGAAAAGGTGCTGTGGGGCACGGCGGAGCGAACTGGTGGGTGCTACGGCCTCCTGGTGATGTGCTGAGCACAGCGACGCGCTTGTTTTCGAGCTTATGCGTTTGTGGCCACGGCGGCGACATGGCCGGCGGAGCCGAGCTCTCGGCCGTGATGGCCAACGGGGTTAGGGGGCAGCTCGAGCGTCATGCCTAGGGGGAGAAGGAAGAGGAGCTCACAGCGGTCACGTCGATATGGTCAACGAGCTCGGGGAAGCAACGACGGCGACGAATCGACGATGACGACCCTCGGTGCCCGAGGAAGAAGAAGATGATGGCGCCGGCGTTGCAGGGCGTCCGGTGATGCTTGGCTTGTCGAGGAAGTAGAGGACATCGATGCGGAGCTTCGTGGCGCGTCAGAGAGGTGTGGGGTGGCCGGTGGACGCGGCGGCGAGGGGCGTCGCGCTCGGGCGCGAGAGGGAGAGAGAGCAGGGGAGGGGAAAGAGATCCAGGGAGAGAGGGGAGAGGACGAGGGGGTCGGGAGGGTGTGCGTGGCGTCCCCAGGGAGGGCCAAGGCGAGGCGGCAAGCAGGAGGTGGCCAGGCGCGTCGTCGGCGCTCGCCACCGAGCTGCTTCGTGCGCTGGCAAGAGGAAGAAGACAAGGGGAGGCCAGGTGGGCTGGGCCGGCCACTTGGGCCAAGTGGGCTGCCAGGTGAGCACCAGGTAGGTTCTCTCTCTCTCTGGTTTCTATTAAATAATGTTTTCTATTATTCTGTAAACTTTGTGGCTTTTCTAAAAATACCTAGACCCATTCAAAAATCACCAAACTGTACATGCCCACTGTATAGAATATATCCAACATGGAACATTTCAGTTTAGGATTATTTAGGCATTTTAAATATTTTTTAGTATTTAAATGCCCAAATTCAAATATGATATGATTTAATTCAAAAATCCAGAATGGCGTAGAAATATGTGCATGACTTTTGGCAGAGGTTTTCACCTTTAACAAAAATCATGAGCTTTTCTAAAGGGCATTTGGGATTATTGAAAATATTTTTATTTGATCCTAATTGCATTCCATTTGGTGCTAGGGTTTGTCATCCCCATTTAAAATTTAAATGGAATTTAAATCATGATGCAAGAATGCAGATGCAAAGACAAGCAAGGCCTGAACTGGGGCTGTGACATCCTTCCACCTCGGGTGCGCTCCTCTGCGGCGGTTGATTCTCCTCAACTGCCGTGGCGGTTTCTGTGGGCCTTCTTTGTTCCTGTTTTGCCTTGTCCCGGGCTGCAGCTGCGGTTTTGATTCGACGCTCCTCCCTAACCGCCACCAGGGCTGCACTGGCGGAGTAAGGAGTGACGGCGAGGTAGAGCACCAGGGGCTCCTGAGGGCGCGGGGCCACCATGACCGGAGGGCTGATCAGGTATCTCTTGAGATCTTGGAATGCCTTGTCGGCCTCTTCAGTCCATTCAAAGGGCCCCTTTTTCTTCATTAGCTGGAAGAAAGGCAGCGCTCGCTCCCCCAGCCTGGAGATGAAGCGCCCTAGCGCGGTCACGCGTCCAGTGAGCTTCTGCGTTTCTCTGTGGGTCTTTGGAGGGCTCATGTCCTCGACCGCCTTGACCTTCTTCGGGTTGGCCTCGATGCCTCGGTGGGACACGAGGAAACCCAAGAGCTTGCCTGAGGGGACCCCGAACACACACTTCTCTGGGTTGAGCCACAGGTTCACCGCGTCGAGGCTCGCGAAGGTTTCCTCCAAGTCTTGTATCAGGGTCTTGGCCTCCCGAGACTTCACCACAATGTCATCGACGTAAGCCTCGACATTCTTCCCGAGCTGCCGGCCCAAGGTGATGTGCATCAGCCGCTGAAAGGTCGCCCCTGTGTTTCGCAGCCCGACTGGCATGCATGTGTAGCAGTACACCCCACACGGGGTTAGGAAGGTTGTCTTCTCGACGTCTTCTACCACCATCTTGATCTGGTGATACCCAGAGAAGGCATCCAGGAAGCATAGCAGGTCGCATTCCGCGGTGGAATCGACGATCTGATCGATGCGGGGGAGCGGGAATGGATCTTGAGGACATGCCTTGTTGAGGTTGGTGAAGTCGACACACATGTGCTCCTTACCTCCCTTCTTTGGCACAACGACAGGGTTGGCCAACCAATCCAGGTATCGGACCTCGCGAACGACCCCAGCGGCTTCTAGTTTCCGGGTCTCTTGGACGATGAAGGCCTGCTTCTCTGTGGACTGCCGCCTCGCCTTCTGCTTCACGGGGCGCACGTTGGGGCACACGTTGAGGTGATGCTCGATTACACTCCTAGGGATCCCCGCCAGCTGGTCAGGCTCCCAAGCGAATACCTTCTTGTTTGCGCGCAGGAACCTGACCAGGGCTTCCTCCTGCTCAGGCTCGAGGTTGGCGCCTATGGTAAAAGTGGCACTGGTTGATCCGTCCTCATCGACGGGTATCTGCTTGGTTTCTGCCTTGTCTTGGGTGAACAACTGCTTCTTCTTGGCGGGTGCATCCCCCTTGGGCTCGGGGGCCTCCGAGTCGGCGCGCTGTGCTGACGTCGTCGTCTTGAAGGCGAGCTTGAGCACTCGCAGCGCGTCTCGGGTGTCCCCGTGCACGGTGAGGACACCGCTGCTCCCGGGCATCTTCATGAGGTTGTACGCCGGGTGTGTCGCGGCCATGAACTGGGCCAGCGCTGGGTAGCCGAGGATGGAGTTGTAGGGGAGGCCGATGGGGGCAATGTCAAAGTCGACCATCTCCGTGCGGAAGTTGTCGTAGGTGCCAAAGGTTACTGGGAGCCGGATCTGTCCCAAGGAGCTGGATGACCCGCCCCCAACGCCCGAGAAGGGTCGGCTGGGTTGCAGTCGTTCCAGGGGTATGCAGAGGAGGTTGAAGGCCTTGACCGAGAGCACGCTGAGGCCTGCACCACCATCGATGAGAGTTCTGGTGACGGCCACCTAGCAGGTGGTGGGGGTGCACAGCATGGGGAGCGCGCCCGAGCAGGCAGAGTTGGAGGGGTGGTCTTCCGAGCTGAAGGTCAGGCCGGCCTTGGGCGCCGCCCGGTCCGGGTGAGCCCCCTGCCGCGCGGAAGCGGCGTTGACCCGGCGGACGAACGGCTTGACGTGGTGACTTGTAGGCGGCGCCTGCGAGCCTCCCAGGAGGGCCGCGACGACCGGGGGTGTTGGTGTAGCGGTGCGGCCGTCTTGCCGCACGGACTGATGCTGAGACAACACTTGCTGCTCGTTCCCCGCCAGACCGATGGTGGTGTTGATGGCAGGTGCCGGGGAACGGCGAGGAGGCCCACCGACGGGGGCCGTCTGGGCGATGTGGGAAGCGAGGGTGGCCCGGCGCCCGGCGCGAGCCCGACGGGCGTCAGACATGGACGCGATGGTCGGAGGAGAACGGAGCGGTGGAAGGCGAATTCCGACGCACCCCTACCTGGCGCGCCAAATGTCGGATTTCGGGTTCCGGCAGACCCTTAAGGTTCGAACTCTAGGGTGCGCGCGGAGATTACGCTTCCTACCTACCTGTACCCCTCCGCCTCACAAGGATCTAAGCTACCAAAAGAACAGCACAAGAGACACAGGGTTTATACTGGTTCGGGCCACCGATGTGGTGTAATACCCTACTCCAGTGTGGTGTGGTGGATTGCCTCTTGGGCTGATGATGATGAACAATACAAGGAAGAACAGCCTCGCCAGGGTCTGTTCTTGGCTGGGGGGATGAACTACTAGGAGGAGTTCAATCGCCCTTCTCTCTGGATCCTAGCTGATTAGGTTTCTCGATTGCTAGATGTCTTGATGCCTCTACCCTGGGGGTGGCTAGTCCTATTTATAGGCAAAGGCCCTGGGCCTCTCCCCAAATATTGAGCGGGAAGGGCGCCAACAATCGGCCATTTTGAAGGGGAACATCTGGTACACTTATCCTGACTAAAGTTGGTCCTCGCCTGCCAAAGGCTCTGGTGGTGATGCCGGCCTGGGCTCCACAGTGACTTCCTCCTTGTCGCGGAGCTGGTCTTGGTCTCGTTGCACCGGAATGGGTGCCTTTGCTTGATCCTCCCGCCTGCGCTTGCTCCCTTTGCACCAAAGAGGAAAGGAAGGACACTGCGCGGGCTGGCGCCCGCCTGGCGCCCTTGGTCGTCATGGCTTGCGTCATGGGCACCTCGTGAGGTTCCTCGCCTTGATCTCTCCGCCTCCTCACGAGCCAGCCTGATGAGGCCGTGCCTGAGGAAGCTCCGTGTCATCCGCCCCGCGAGGCTTGGCCCCTCGCGAGGGTCTTGGGTCTGTGTTGATGAAGATGGGCCGTGCTGGGCCCCCTTTGAGCCACGCCGTAGGCCGCAGGCAGGCAAGTCTGGGGACCCCCGTTCCCAGAATGCCGACATCGCCGTCGTCCACCGCCGTGGTGCTCTCGGTGCGGCATGGTCAATGTGGTCAACGACCGACTTCCATCGGAAGAGTACTGTGCATGGAGACGCTGACAGCTGGGTCCACAGCCGTAGCAAGGAAGTGCCTCCTTATTACGCGCAAAATAATTATTCCTCCACCTGACAGCGGGGACTCACCGGACGGGCCACCGTATTTCATGAAAAAAACGTTTCCCCCCTGACTGTTGGGACCCACCAGCTACACCTTCACACGCAAGGAAGTGCGTCCGGGCAAAAAAACAAAACGGTTCGCCCCCCTGACTGCTGGGACCCACCAGCTACATCGTCACACGCAAGGAAGTGCGTGACAGTCGGGACCCACCTGGTCAAAGCGTACGTAGTGTTGTCATTCTGGTCGCGAACGTGTACGTACATATATATTGGTGCATGTGGAGGCGCGCACGTGTCGTAGTAGAGGCGCGCACGTAGCATGTACACGTACATACAGCGGCCAGGGTGCAAGAAAAAAATATGGCCACGTATGTGTACATACGGGCGGGGTCTCGAACGCCTACTCGCGCATACGTACGACGAGGGCTCGTTGACATGGCTGGGTCGGAATGGAGAAACAGCGTCGTCGTCGTGTTCATGGGGAGGCAACGGAATGCGTCGTGTTCATGGGGAGGCAACAGAATGCGTCGTGTTCATCGGGAGGCAACAGAACGCGTGGGAGCCAACCGGCTGGGTCGGAAGGAATGCGTGGTCGTGTTCATCGGGAGGGCTTGGACGGAACAAGCGATGGAAACGAGGCCTGGCGTACCGCACAACGGAGGAAACGGGCCTCCTACATTCGGAACGGGGTCCTATTGATCGGGAGGGGTGTGGCGTACCGCAAAATGGAGGAAACGGACCTCCTACGTTCGAAACGGGGGTCCTGTTGATCGGGAGGGGTGTGGCGTACTGCAAAACGGACGAAACGGACCTCCTACGATCGAAACGGGGGTCCTGTTCATCGAGAGGGGTGTGGCGTACCGCAAAACGGACGAAACGGACCTCCTACGGTCGAAACGGGGGTCCTGTTCATCGGGAGGGGTGTGGCATACCTTAAAACAGGACTCCACATGATGTTGTTCATCTCCACCGTCGACCTCCTCCAGCCTCCACGGGCTCCTGTTCATCCAGCCGCCACCGCGCGCTACTCCACCGGCTACTGTTAAACCACCCCTCCACCATCTACTGTTCATCCAGCCCTCCACACCACGGGGTCCTGTTCAACCACCCCTCCACCATCTAATGTTCATCCAGCCCTCCACCACACCACGGGGTCCTGTTCATCTAGAGGCAACGCCACCGCTCACTGTTCATCCACCCCCCTCCCCCGCAACGCTCACTGTTCATCCCAGAGGCAGCATCGATCGGCTTCAGTTAGCAGCCGTAGCGAAGGAATCGCTCGATCGGGTTCAGTTAACAGCCATCGATCGATCGCTTGGTGAGGGAGTCCTGAATTAGGGGGTGTCCGGATAGCTGTACTATAACCTTTGGCCGGACTCTTGGACTATGAAGATACAAGATTGAAGACTTCACCCCGTGTCCGGATGGGACTTTCCTTGGCGTGGAAGGCAAGCTTGGCAATATGGATATGTAGATCTCCTTCCATTGTAACCGACTCTGTGTAACCCTAGCCCTCTCCGGTGTCTATATAAACCGGAGGGTTTTAGTCCATAGGACGAACAACAATCATACCATAGGCTAGCTTCTAGGGTTTAGCCTCTCTGATCTCGTGGTAGATCTACTCTTGTACTACCCATATCATCAATATTAATCAAGCAGGAGTAGGGTTTTACCTCCATCGAGAGGGCCCGAACCTGGGTAAAAACATCGTGTCCCTCGTCTCCTATTACCATCCGCCTAGACGCATAGTTCGGCACCCCCTACCAGAGATCCGCCGGTTTTGACACCGACATTGGTGCTTTCGTTGAGAGTTCCTCTGTGTTGTCACCTTTAGGCCCGATGGCTTCTCCGATCATCAACAACGATGCGGTCCAGGGTGAGACTTTCTCCCCGGACAGATCTTCATATTCGGCGGCTTTGCACTGCGGGCTAATTCGCTTGGCCATCTGGAGCAGATTGAAAGCTACGGCCCTGGCCATCAGGTTAGATTCGGAAGTTTGAACTACACGGCAGACATCCGCGGGGACTTGGTCTTCGACGAATTCGAGCCACGGCCGGGAGCGCCGCACTGTCATGATGGGCATGATTTAGCTCTGCCGCCGAACAGTGCCCTGGAGGCCGCACCCGCATCAGCTCCGACCCTTAGCTCGGAGCCAACTGCGCCGATCGCGGACGGGTGGCTAGACCCCGCCACGGTGGCTGCAGTCTCAACGGCGATCGAGCCGAACACCAGCCTTATCCTCTGCAAAGCCCGTGACTCCAAGGTGCCGGACTCGTCTCCGGACTCCGAACCCCGCGTGCCCCTGCCAATCGAATCCGATTGGGCGCCGATCATGGAATTCACCGCCACAGATATCTTTCAGCACTCGCCCTTTGGCGACATTCTGAATTCACTAAGGTTTCTCTCTTTGTCAGGAGAGTCCTGGCCGGATTATGACCGACAGGATTGGGATGCGGACGACGAAGAAATTCGACGCCCACCCACCACCCACTTCTTAGCCACTGTCGATGATTTAACCGACATGCTAGACTTTGACTCCGAAGACATCGACGGTATGGACGACGATGTAGGAGACGAACAGGAACCAGCGCCTATAGGGCACTGGAAAGCCACCTCGTCATACGACATATATATGGTGGATACACCAAAAGAAGGCAATGGCGACGGAACAGCGGGGGATGACCCCTCCAAGAAGCAACCTAAGCACTGGCGTCAGCGGCGCCGCTCTAAGTCCCGCCAAAGCAAAAACAGTGATACCGGCACGGGAGATAATAACACCTCGGACAGTGGCGAAGACAACTCCCTCCAACAAGATTCAGCGGAGGAGGATGGAGAAGCCAGCCCCCCTTAGAGGGCGGCAGACAGAGAGGAAGAGGATGATAATTACATGCCTCCCTCCGAAGACGAGGCAAGCCTCAGCGACGACGAATTTGTCGTGCCTGAGGATCCCGTCGAACAAGAACGCTTTAAGCGCAGGCTTATGGCCACGACGAGTAGCCTTAGGAAAAAACAACAACAGCTTAGAGCTGATCAAGACTTGCTAGCCGACAGATGGACTGAAGTCCTTGCGCCCGAGGAGTACGAACTCGAACGCCCCTCCAAGAGCTACCCAAAGCGCAGGTTGCTACCTCGATTAGAGGAGGAAGCATTTAAACCTACATCACCAGCGCATGATGCGGCTGACCGGCCACCTTGCGGCCGCGACAGAGAGGCTTCCATGCCCTCCACCCAAGCCGCACCCCGGCGCCGCTCAAAAAATACCAAGGCACGGGGAAATTGTTGGAAATATGCCCTAGAGGCAATAATAAAAGCATTATTATTATATTTCCTTATTCATGATAATTGTCTTTATTCGTGCTATAATTGTGTTATCCGGAAATCGTAATACATGTGTGAATAACAGACAACAACATGTCCCTAGTGAGCCTCTAGTTGACTAGCTCGTTGATCGATAGATAGTCATGGTTTCCTGACTATGGACATTGGATGTCATTGATAACGAGATCACATCATTAGGAGAATGATGTGATGGACAAGACCCAATCCTAAACATAGCATAAGATTGCATAGTTCGTTTGCTAGAGTTTTCCAATGTCAAGTATCCTTTCCTTAACCATGAGATCGTGTAACTCCCGGATACCGTAGGAGTGCTTTGGGTGTGCCAAACGTCACAACATAACTGGGTGACTATAAAGGTATACTACGGGTATCTCTGAAAGTGTCTGTTGGGTTGACATGGATCGAGACTGGGATTTGTCACTCCGCTTGACGGAGAGGTATCACCGGGCCCTCTCGGTAATGCATCATCATAATGAGCTCAATGTGATCAAAGTGTTTGATCACGGGATCATGCATTACGGTACGAGAAAAGTGACTTGCCGGTAACGAGATTGAACAAGATATTGGGATACCGACAATCGAATCTCGGGCAAGTAAAATACCGATTGACAAAGGGAATCGTGTACGGGATTAATTGAATCCTTGACATCGTGGTTCATCCGATGAGATCATCGTGGAGAATGTGGGAGCCAACATGGGTATCCAGATCCCGCTGTTGGTTATTGCTCGAGATCCGTCTCGGTCATGTCTGCATGTCTCCCGAACCCGTAGGGTCTACACACTTAAGGTTCGGTGACGCTAGGGTTGTGAAGATATGTATATACAGTAACCTGAATGTTGTTCGGAGTCCCGGATGAGATCCCGGACGTCACGAGGAGTTCCGGAATGGTCCGGAGGTAAAGAATTATATATAGGAAGTGCTATTTCGGCCATCGGGACAAGTTTCGGTGTTATCGATATTGTAGCGGGACCACCGGAGGGGTCCCGGGGGTCCACCAGGTGGGTCCACCTGCCCCGGTGGGCCACATGGGCCTTAGGGGGTGCGCCTTGGCCTGCATGGGCCAAGGGGAACCAGCCCCAAAGGGGCCCATGCGCCTAGGGTTCCAAAAGGGAGGAGTCCTTGTGGTGGAAGGCACCTCCTAGATGGCTTGGGGGGAGGGAAACCTCCCTGGCCGCCGCCCCCCCTTGGGAGATCAGATCTCCCAGGGCCGGCGCCCCCCCAGAGGCCTATATAAAGGGGGGAGGGGAGGGGGGCAGCCTCACCCTATGCCCTGGCGCCTCCCTCTCCCTCTCCAACACCTCCTCCTCCTCCGTTGTGCACGGCGAAGCCCTGCCGGAGTACTGTAGTTCCACCATCACCACGCCGTCATGCTGCTGCTGGAGCCTTCTTCCTGAACCTCTCCTTTGCCTTCCTGAATCAATAAGAAGGAGACGTTACGCTGACCGTACGTGTGTTGAACGCGGAGGTGCCGTGCTTTCGGTGCTAGGATCTCCGGTGATTTGGATCACGGTGTGTACGACTACATCATCCCCGTTCGTTGAACGCTTCTGCTCGTGATCTACAAAGTGGTATGTAGATGCAATCTCTCTCTCCCATGACTCGTTGCTAGATGAACTCATAGATGGATCTTGGTGAAACCGTAGGAAAAATTTTAATTTTCTGCAACGTTCCCCAACAGTGGTATCAGAGCTAGGTCTATGCGTAGTTCTCTATTGCACGAGTAGAACACAATTTGTTGTGGGCGTAGATGTTGTCAACTTTCTTGCCGCTACTAGTCTTATCTTGCTTCAGCGGTATTGTGGGATGAAGCGGCCCGGACCAACCTTACACGTACTCTTACGTGAGACCGGTTCCACCGACTAACATGCACTAGTTGCATAAGGTGGCTGGCGGGTGTCTGTCTCTCCTACTTTAGTTGGAGCGGATTCGATGAAAAGGGTCCTTATGAAGGGTAAATAGAAGTTGACAAATCATGTTGTGGCTTTTACGTAGGTAATAAAACGTTCTTGCTAGAACCCTAATTCAGCCACGTAAAACTTGCAACAACAATTAGAGGACGTCTAACTTGTTTTTGCAGCAAGTGCTTTGTGATATGATATGGCCAAAGTTGTGATGAATGATGAATGATCTATACGTGATGTATGAGATGTTCATGCTATTGTAATAGGAATCACGACTTGCATGTCGATGAGTATGACAACCGGCAGGAGCCATAGGAGTTGTCTTTATTTTTTGTATGACCTGCGTGTCATTGAGAAACGCCATGTAAATTACTTTACTTTATTGCTAAACGCGTTAGCCATAGTAGTAGAAGTAATAGTTGGCGAGCAACTTCATGGAGACACGATGATGAAGATCATGATGATGGAGATCATGGTGTCAAGCCGGTGACAAGATGATCATGGAGCCCCAAGATGGAGATCGAAGGAGCTATGTGATATTGGCCATATCATGTCACGTTTATTATTTGATTGCATGTGATGTTTATCATGTTTTGCATCTTGTTTACTTAGAACGACGGTAGTAAATAAGATGATCCCTCATAATAATTTCAAGAAAGTGTTCCCCCTAACTGTGCACCGTTGCGACAGTTCGTTGTTTCGAAGCACCACGTGATGATCGGGTGTGATAGATTCTAACGTTCACATACAACGGGTGTAAGACAGATTTACACACGCAAAACACTTAGGTTGACTTGACGAGCCTAGCATGTACAGACATGGCCTCGGAACATAGAAGACCGAAAGGTCGAGCATGAGTCGTATAGAAGATACGATCAACATGAAGATGTTCACCGATGTTGACTAGTCCGTCTCACGTGATGATCGGACACGGCCTAGTTGACTCAGATCATGTAATACTTAGATGACTAGAAGAGGGATGTCTATCTAAGTGGGAGTTCATTAAATAATTTGATTAAATGAACTTTATTGTCATGAACTTAGTCTAAAATTTTTACAATATGTCTTGTAGATCAAATGGCCAACGTAGTCCTCAACTTCAACGCGTTCCTAGAGAAAACCAAGCTGAAAGACGATGGTAGCAACTATACGGACTGGGTCCGGAACCTGAGGATCATCCTCATAGCTGCCAAGAAAGATTATGTCCTACGAGCACCGCTAGGTGACGCACCTATTCTCCCTGCACAACAAGACGCTATTGAACGCTTGGCAGTCACGCTGCGATGATTACTCCCTCGTTCAGTGCGGCATGCTTTACAGCTTAGAGCCGGGGCTCCAAAAGCGTTTTGAGAGACATGGAGCATATGAGATGTTCGAAGAGCTGAAAATGGTTTTCCAAGCTCATGCCCGGGTTGAGAGATATGAAATCTCCAACAAATTCTTTAGCTGTAAGATGGAGGAAAATAGCTCTGTCAGTGAGCACATACTCAAAATGTCTGGGTTGCACAACCGCTTGACTCAACTGGAAGTTAATCTCCCGGATGAAGTGGTCATTGACAGAATCCTCCAGTCGCTTCCACCTAGCTACAAGAGCTTTGTGATGAACTACAATATGCAGGGGATGGAAAAGACCATTCCAGAGGTATATGCTATGCTAAAATCAGCAGAGGTAGAAATCAAGAAGGAGCATCAAGTGTTGATGGTGAATAAAACCACTAAGTTCAAGAAGGGCAAGGGTAAAAAGAACTTCAAGAAGGACGGCAAGGAAGTTGCCGCGCCCGGTAAGCAAGTTGCCGGGAAGAAGCCAAAGAATGGACCCAAGCCCGAGACTGAGTGTTTTTATTGCAAGGGAAGTGGTCACTGGAAGCGGGACTGTCCCAAATACTTAGCGGACAAGAAGGCCGGCAAAACCAAAGGTATATGTGATATACATGTAATTGATGTGTACCTTACCCGTACTCGTAGTAGCTCTTGGGTATTTGATACCGGTGCAGTTGCTCACATTTGTAACTCAAAGCAGGAGCTGCGGAATAAACGGAGACTGGCGAAGGACGAGGTGACGATGCGCGTCGGGAATGGTTCCAAGGTCGATGTGATCGCCGTCGGCACGCTACCTCTACATTTACCTACGGGATTAGTTTTAAACCTCAATAATTGTTATTTAGTGCCAAGTTTGAGCATGAACATTGTGTCTGGATCTCGTTTAATTCGAGATGGCTACTCATTTAAATCCGAGAATAATGGTTGTTCTATTTATATGAGAGATATGTTTTATGGTCATGCTCCGATGGTTAATGGTTTATTCTTAATGAATCTCGTACGTGATGATACACATATTCATAGTGTGAATACCAAAAGAGTTAAAGTTGATAACAATAGTCCCACATATTTGTGGCACTGCCGCCTTGGTCACATAGGTGTCAAACGCATGAAGAAGCTCCATGCAGATGGACTTTTAGAGTCTCTTGATTATGAATCATTTGACACGTGCGAACCATGCCTCATGGGTAAAATGACCAAGACTCCGTTCTCAGGAACAATGGAGCGAGCAACCAACTTATTGGAAATCATACATATCGATGTGTGCGGTCCAATGAGTGTTGAGGTTCGTGGTGGCTATCGTTATGTTCTCACCCTCACTGATGACTTGAGTAGATATGGGTATATCTACTTAATGAAACACAAGTCTGAGACCTTTGAAAAGTTCAAAGAATTTCAGAGTGAGGTTGAAAATCAACGTGATAAAAGGATCAAGTTTCTACGATCAGATCGTGGAGGAGAATACTTGAGTCACGAATTTGGCACACACTTAAGAAAATGTGGAATAGTTTCACAACTCACGCCGCCTGGAACACCTCAGCGTAATGGTGTGTCCGAACGTCGTAATCGCACTCTATTAGATATGGTGCGATCTATGATGTCTCTTACCGACTTACCGCTATCTTTTTGGGGCTATGCTTTAGAGACTGCCGCATTCACTTTAAATAGGGCTCCGTCGAAATCCGTTGAGACGACACCGTATGAATTATGGTTTGGGAAGAAACCTAAGCTGTCGTTTCTAAAAGTTTGGGGATGCGATGCTTATGTCAAGAAACTTCAACCTGAAAAGCTCGAACCCAAGTCGGAAAAATGCGTCTTCATAGGATACCCTAAAGAAATTGTTGGGTATACCTTCTACCTCAGATCCGAAGGCAAGATCTTTGTTGCCAAGAATGGATCCTTTCTAGAGAAAGAGTTCCTCTCGAAAGAAGTAAGTGGGAGGAAAGTAGAACTTGATGAAGTGTTACCTCTTGAACCGGAAAATGGCGAAACTCAAGAAAACGTTTCTGAGGTGCCTGCACCGACTAGAGAGGAAATTAATGATGATGATCAAGATCAAGCTCCTACTGAAATTCGAAGGTCCACAAGGACACGTTCCGCACCAGAGTGGTACAGCAACCCTGTCTTGGAAATCATGTTGTTAGACAACGGTGAACCTTCGAACTATGAGGAAGCAATGGCGGGCCCGGATTCCGACAAATGGCTGGAAGCCATGAAATCCGAGATAGGATCCATGTATGAAAACAAAGTATGGACTTTGACTGACTTGCCCGTTGAACGGCGAGCGATAGAAAATAAATGGATCTTTAAGAAGAAGACAGACGCGGATGGAAATGTGACCATCTATAAAGCTCGGCTTGTCGCTAAGGGTTATCGACAAGTTCAAGGAATTGACTACGATGAGACTTTCTCACCGGTAGCGAAGCTGAAGTCCGTCCGAATCATGTTAGCAATTGCCGCATACTATGATTATGAGATATGGCAAATGGACGTCAAAACGGCATTCCTTAATGGTTTCCTTAAGGAATAATTGTATATGATGCAGCCGGAAGGTTTTGTCGATCCTAAGAATGCTGACAAGGTGTGCAAGCTCCAACGCTCGATTTATGGGCTGGTGCAAGCATCTCGGAGTTGGAACATTCGCTTTGATGAGATGATCAAAGCGTTTGGGTTTACACAGACTTATGGAGAAGCCTGTGTTTACAAGAAAGTGAGTGGGAGCTCTGTAGCATTTCTCATATTATATGTAGACGACATACTTTTGATGGGAAATGATATAGAACTCTTGGACAGCATTAAGGCCTACTTGAATAAAAGTTTTTCAATGAAGGACCTTGGAGAAGCTGCTTATATATTAGGCATCAAGATCTATAGAGATAGATCAAGACGCCTCATAGGTCTTTCACAAAGCACATACCTTGATAAAATATTGAAGAAGTTTAATATGGATCAATCTAAGAAAGGGTTCTTACCTGTGTTACAAGGTGTGAAATTGAGCTCAGCTCAATGTCCGACCACGGCAGAAGATATAGAAGAGATGAGTGTCATCCCCTATGCCTCAGCCATAGGTTCTATTATGTATGCCATGCTGTGTACCAGACCTGATGTAAACCTTGCGTAAGTTTGGTAGGAAGGTACCAAAGTAATCCCGGCAAGGAACACTGGACAGCGGTCAAGAATATCCTGAAGTACCTGAAAAGGACCAAGGAAATGTTTCTCGTTTATGGAGGTGACGAAGAGCTCGTCGTAAAAGGTTACGTCGACGCTAGCTTCGACACAGATCTGGATGACTCTAAGTCACAAACCGATACGTGTATATTTTGAATGGTGGGGCAGTAAGCTGGTGCAGTTGCAAGCAAAGCGTCGTGGCGGGATCTACATGTGAAACGGAGTACATGGCAGCCTCAGAGGCAGCACATGAAGCAATTTGGGTGAAGGAGTTCATCACCGACCTCGGAGTCATACCCAATGCGTCGGGGCCAATCAAACTCTTCTGTGACAACACTGGAGCTATTGCACTTGCAAAGGAGCCCAGGTTTCACAAGAAGACCAGGCACATCAAGCGTCGCTTCAACTCCATTCGTGAAAATGTTCAAGATGGATACATAGAAATTTGTAAAGTGCACACGGATCTGAATGTCGCAGATCCATTGACTAAACCTCTCCCTAAGGCAAAACATGATCAGCACCAGAACTCTATGGGTGTTCGATTCATCACAATGTAACTAGATTATTGACTCTAGTGCAAGTGGGAGGCTGTTGGAAATATGCCCTAGAGGCAATAATAAAAGCATTATTATTATATTTCCTTATTCATGATAATTGTCTTTATTCGTGCTATAATTGTGTTATCCGGAAATCGTAATACATGTGTGAATAACAGACAACAACATGTCCCTAGTGAGCCTCTAGTTGACTAGCTCGTTGATCGACAGATAGTCATGGTTTCCTGACTATGGACATTGGATGTCATTGATAACGAGATCACATCATTAGGAGAATGATGTGATGGACAAGACCCAATCCTAAACATAGCATAAGATCGCATAGTTCGTTTGCTAGAGTTTTCCAATGTCAAGTATCCTTTCCTTAGACCATGAGATCGTGTAACTCCCGGATACCGTAGGAGTGCTTTGGGTGTGCCAAACGTCACAACGTAACTGGGTGACTATAAAGGTATACTACAGGTATCTCTGAAAGTGTCTGTTGGGTTGACATGGATCGAGACTGGGATTTGTCACTCCACTTGACGGAGAGGTATCACCGGGCCCTCTCGGTAATGCATCATCATAATGAGCTCAATGTGATCAAAGTGTTTGATCACGGGATCATGCATTACGGTACGAGAAAAGTGACTTGCCGGTAACGAGATTGAACGAGGTATTGGGATACCGACGATCGAATCTCGGGCAAGTAAAATACCGATTGACAAAGGGAATCATATACGGGATTAATTGAATCCTTGACATCGTGGTTCATCCGATGAGATCATCGTGGAGAATGTGGGAGCCAACATGGGTATCCAGATCCCGCTATTGGTTATTGCCCGAGAGCCGTCTCGGTCATGTCTGCATGTCTCCCGAACCCGTAGGGTCTACACACTTAAGGTTCGGTGACGCTAGGTTGTGAAGATATGTATATACAGTAACCCGAATGTTGTTCGGAGTCCCGGATGAGATCCCGGACGTCACGAGGAGTTCCGGAATGGTCCGGAGGTAAAGAATTATATATAGGAAGTGCTATTTCGGCCATCGGGACAAGTTTCGGTGTTATCGGTATTGTACCGGGACCACCGGAGGGGTCCCGGGGGTCCACCAGGTGGGGCCACCTGCCCCGGTGGGCCACATGGGCCTTAGGGGGTGCGCCTTGGCCTGCATGGGCCAAGGGGAACCAGCCCCAAAGGGGCCCATGCGCCTAGGGTTCCAAAAGGGAGGAGTCCTAGTGGTGGAAGGCACCTCCTAGATGGCTTGGGGGGAGGGAAACCTCCCTGGCCGCCGCCCCCCTTGGGAGATCAGATCTCCCAGGGCCGGCGCCCCCCCCAGAGGCCTATATAAAGGGGGGAGGGGAGGGGGGCAGCCGCACCCTATGCCCTGGCGCCTCCCTCTCCCTCTCCAACACCTCCTCCTCCTCCGTTGTGCACGGCGAAGCCCTGCCGGAGTACTGTAGTTCCACCATCACCACGCCGTCGTGCTGCTGCTGGAGCCTTCTTCCCCAATCTCTCCTTTGCCTTGCTGGATCAAGAAGAAGGAGACGTTACGCTGACCGTACGTGTGTTGAACGCGGAGGTGCCGTGCTTTCGGTGCTAGGATCTCCGGTGATTTGGATCACGGTGTGTACGACTACATCATCCCCGTTCGTTGAACGCTTCCGCTCGCGATCTACAAAGTGGTATGTAGATGCAATCTCTCTCTCCCATGAATCGTTTCTAGATGAACTCATAGATGGATCTTGGTGAAACCGTAGGAAATTTTTTAATTTTCTGCAACGTTCCCCAACAGAAATGCGCTAGACCTACGGGATATGTTGGAGGACAAGGCAAGGCAAACAAGATCGATCTACGGATCGCGTGGGCACCCCACGACACAGGACGATAACCGTCATGCTGGATACAGTAAATCCGGCCGGGCCGAACACAGCAGACAAAGCTCATTTGAGCTACGTCGTGATATAGCCCAGTACAGAGGTGCCGCACACCCACTATGCTTCACAGATGAAGTAATGGATCATCAAATCCCAGAGGTTTTCAAACCCGTAAACATTGAATCATACGATAGCACAACAGATCCTGCGGTATGGATCGAGGACTATCTCCTTCATATCCACATGGCCCGCGGCGATGATCTACATGCCATCCAATACCTCCAACTCAAGCTTAAAGGACCAGCTCAGCATTGGCTTAACAGCCTACCAGCAGAGTCAATTGGTTGTTAGGAGGACCTGGAAGCCGCATTCCTCGACAACTTCCAGGGCACCTATGTGCGACCACCAGACACCGATGACCTTAGCCACATAATTCAGCAGCCAGAAGAATCTGCCAGACAATTCTGGACACGGTTCCTAACCAAGAAAAATCAAATCGTCGACTGTCCGGACGCGGAGGCCCTAGCAGCCTTTAAGCATAACATCCATGACAAGTGGCTTGCCCGGCACCTTGGACAGGAAAAGCCGAAATCTATGGCAGCCCTCACGACACTCATGACCCGCTTTTGCGCAGGAGAAGACAGCTGGCTGGATCGTAGCAATAACATGCCCAACAACCCTGGTAATGATACCAAGGACAGCAATGGCAGGTCACGTCGCAACAAGCACAAGCGCCACATTAACAGTGACAATGCTGAAGATACGGCGGTTAATGCCGGATTCAGAGGCTCTAAACCCGGTCAGCGGAAAAAGCCATTCAAAAGAAACACTCCGGGCCCGTCCAGTTTGGACCGTATACTCGATCGCTCTTGCCAGATACATGGCACCCCCGAAAAACCAGCCAATCACACCAACAAGGATTGTTGGGTGTTCAAGCAGGCCGGCAAGTTAAATGCCGAAAACAGAGACAAGGGGCTACACAGCGACGACGATGATGAGCCCAGGCCACCGAACAATAATGGACAGAAGGGCTTCCCCCCACAAGTGCGGACGGTGAACATGATATACGCAACCCACATCCCCAAGAGGGAGCGGAAGCGTGCGTTAAGGGACGTATACGCGTTGGAGCCAGTCGCCCCAAAGTTCAATCCATGGTCCTCCTGCCCGATCACTTTTGATCGAAGGGACCACCCCACTAGCATCCGCCATGGCGGATTCGCCGCATTGGTTCTAGACCCAATCATTGACGGATTTCACCTCACTAGAGTCCTTATGGACGGCGGCAGCAGCCTGAACCTGCTTTATCAGGATACAGTGCAGAAAATTGGCATAGATCCCTCAAGGATTAAATCCACAAAAACAACCTTTAAAGGCGTCATACCAGGTGTAGAGGCCAACTGTACAGGCTTAGTCACACTTGAAGTGGTCTTCGGATCCCCGGATAACTTCCGAAGCAAGGAGTTAATCTTCGCCATAGTCCCGTTCCACAGTGGCTATCACACACTGCTCGGGCGAACCGCATTTGCAAAGTTCAATGCGGTGCCGCACTATGCATACCTCAAGCTCAAGATGCCAGGCCCTCGAGGAGTCATTACGGTCAATGGAAACACCGAACGCTCTCTCCGAACGGAGGAGCATACGGCGGCCCTCGTAGGGAAGTACAAAGCAGCCTCTTAAGGCAATTCTCCAGTCCGGCTTTTAAACGTCCGGACACCGTCAAGCGCGCCCGGAGTAACCTACAGCAAGACCGCCTGGCATGTTCCGAGCAAGCGTAGCAATGCGGCCCCAACCCCAGCCCTCGCGAAACTGCGAAATCAGTACTACGCGTACATAATTACGCCTTGAAAATACCATGGGCACAGGGGGAGGGGCACGACCACGGCATGCCCAAAATGCGGTTCAACCGCACTAGGGCCTATCGATTTTGTCATTTTTTCTTACTTTCAGGACTCCACTCTCCGGAAGGCCTATCCGGCAGTACAATCGCCGAACACACGATGCAACAACAAAGGAGGCAAGAAGCTATGTCGAATTCTCAGGTGGTCTCTATAACGAGCAAAATACCTGTCTTACATACCGCCCCACGGCTCGCCCCTGGAGGGGGACACGTCAAATAGTCCCATCTCTTGCTTATCGCATTATTTGTATCGTTCTGCTTTTACCGCAGCCTTTTGAATAAACAATGCTTAGCTTCAGCTTATTATTGCATTCTCTATTCATTTCTTTCTTGTTCCATATATATGTTCAGTTATGACATTTAGCACCCATACACTTTGGTACGGCCAATACGCCAGGGGCTCAAGCACCCCATAATACGGCGTGAGAAGTCCGAACACTTGCATAAGTGCGGCCCTCCGAACTTATAGCATTATATGCATCAGCTCTGAATCATGTCTTTGGTCAATAGTTGGGTTTGCCCGGCTCCCATGTTTTGGTACCTTACGTTCCGCTATATCGGCTAAGGTAGCGCTGGGAGAACTACTGCGATTGTGCCCCGGTTGAGCTGGGTTAAGCACCTCAGTAGAGAAGCTAAAACTGACTGTCATGATAGGGCGAGAGCTGGTCGCTGTTTGAGAGGTTTCGAGTCCCTAAAGACTTATGCCGCTTAGAGCGAGGAGTAGGCTTTGTCTGGCCTAGGCATGTATAGCGCCCTGAACTCGGTCTTCCGAACACTAGGGGCTTCGCCGAAATTTATAATTATAGAATTATCTGGCTAAGTGAGAGTGATAACGCATTATAGTCTGATTGCCTTGTTCGTTGTGCTGAGCACCTCCCTCGAAGGACCCAAGAATGGGAAAAAGAGTGCCCAGGTTTATCCCGAACACCCCAGCACTCGTGGCATGGGGGCAGAAGCCGACGACTCGCCATCTCTCAAATTTAATAAACGGCCGCATAGAAGGTAATATTTTAAATTAAACAAGTGTTGCATAGCGCATATGAACAAGTTTTCAGCGTACAGGATAACACGAGCGAGTTTACTCAAATATTACATCCCTGGCACATTCCTCCGCCACAAGGCGGGCACCCTTCAGGACGCCCTCATAGTACATCTCGGGGTGGCGATGCTCCTTGCCCGGCGGTGGCCCGTCCTTCACCAGCTTCTCCGTGTCCATCTTGCCCCAGTGCACTTTAGCACGGGCAAGCGCCCTACGGGCGCCCTCGATGCAGGCGGAGCACTTGATAACTTCAAGCCACCGACAAGCATCCACCAGCCGCCTTACCATCCCAAAGTAGCTCCCAGGCAGAGCCTCTCCAGGCCACAGCCGAACTATGAGGCCCTTCATGGACTGTTCGGCCACCTTATGGAGCTCGACCAGTTGCTTCAGCTGGTCGCTCAAGGGCACCGGGTGTCCGGCCTCAGCATACTGAGACCAAAACACCTTCTCCGTCGAGCTCCCCTCCTCGGCCCGGTAGAAGGCTGCGGCATCTGACACACTACAGGGCAAATCTGCGAATGCTCCTGGAGAGCTCCGGACTCGGGTAAGTAACAAGTAATTCACTTTCACGTGCTTGCTTTGCATAAAGAATGCCTTGCCCGCCGCTATCTTCTTCATCGCCTCAACTTCCTGGAGGGCTTTTTGGGCTTCGGCCTTGGCAGACTTGGCGCTTTCGAGGGCCGTCGCGAGCTCGGACTCTCGCGTCTTTGAGTCAAGCTCAAAACTCTCGTGTTTTTTCACGAGAGCCTGGAGCTCTTGCTGTACCTTGCCAACTCGCGCCTCATGTTTCTCCCGCTTGGTGCGCTCCGTGGCCGCCTTCTTTTCGGCCTCGGAAAACGCTTGCTTAAGGGTCGCCACCTCAGTCGTGGCCCCTAGCACGTCAATAACGATCCTGTCATTTTTTGCAACTACATTTTCTTTCTTTTATATATTCTTACACAAGGCATTGCGTACCTTGGTTATCCTCGAGCTGCTTCTTGGCAAGGCCGAGCTCTTGCTCGGACCGCTCGAGGTTCTGCTTCAGCGTGTCCACCTCCCCAGTCAGTGCGGCAGAGGCTAGCAGCGAAGCCTGCATACGCATATTGACTTAATTATGTTAGACTCCTGCGAATATTATTAGATCCTGTATTCGGCTTTTCTTTCTGAACGCCAAACAGCGCATCAGGGGCTACTGTCTATGCGGTAATACTTTCACATATTTTTTACATACCTCAAAGCCTGTTAGCAGGCTGGCACAGGCTTCAGTCAGCCCGCTCTTGGTGGACTGAACCTTCTGGATCACCGCACTCATGATAGTGCGGTGCTCCTCGTTGATGGAGGCACCGTTAAGCACCTCCAGCAAGTTATCCGGTACCTCCGGTTAGACGGAGGTCACCGGCGTCGTAGGCTTGCCCTTCTTCTTAGGGGGCGCCTGCCGGACTCCGGAACCTTTGAAGGTTCCGGTGCGGTGTCCGGCCCAGGGCCGGACTTGGAGCCCTTGGGGGTCTTATCCCCTTTGCGCCTGGAGTCCGAGAGGTCACCTTGCGGCGCCTCCAGGGCCACCTCCCCCTGGCTTGGAACCTTTTGTGACAACACCTCGGCGTCGTCCGTTGGGCGTGAGGAGGTAGCGGTCGGAAGTGAAAAACTATTCACATCCGACGAACCCAGGGAACCGTTCGACGACACATCGAGCCGGGCTTTGGGCGGACTGCACAATTATATTCGGCGCCAGGAGAAGCGGTGCAATAAAGGAATGCCATGAGTCACTCTGGTGTATGAATACTTACGACTTCGCCAGGGGTTTGCCCCTGGGCGTCCACTCCTCGTCGCTGTCGGCGGCGTTGGTGGAGTAGTCCGGAGGGAGGGTCCTTCCTTTCTTGGACCCTCCAGCCTCCCCAGTTGGGGCGGCCTTACTTTTCTTTTCTTCCCCTGCTGGGGAAGAAACCTCTCTTTCCTCCTCCTCGCCTTCGTGGGAGGAGTGCGCCTCGGAGTCATCGGATTGTGAGTCCGACTCCACCGGGCGCCGAGAACTCTTCCGGGTTCCCGTGGCCTTCTTCTTGGCCTTCTTCTCCGGCACCATGTAAGGTGTCGGAACCAGCAACTTCGCCAAGCGGGCGTCTGTTGGGTCTTCGGGCAAAGGAGCTGGACAGCTGATCTTCCCGGACGTCTCCTGCCAATCCTGTCAAAGGTACGGGAGTTTAGATCCCGCATAGAGTCAAACTATGGAAAAATAGTATCCTGTAGAAGGTAAAACCGCTTACCGCGTTGGCTTGCCACTTTGCACTAAATCTGTGGTCCTCGGTAAGGGGAGGAGGAGCCTCAGCGCTCTTGAATAGCACCTTCCAGGCATCCTCATGGGTTGTGTCGAAGAGCCGGCTCAGAGTTTGGTGCTGGGCCGGATCAAACTCCCACAAAGCGAAAGCCCGTTGTTGACACGGGAGGATCCAACGGATGAGCATAACCTGGACTACGTTGACGAGTTTGAGCTTCTTGCTCACCAGGTTTTGGACGCATGTTTGGAGTCCAGTCACCTCTCCCGAACTGCCCCACGACAGGCCCTTCTCTTTCCAGGAGGTGAGCCGCTTAGGGGCTCCGGATCGGAACTCGGGGGCTACGACCCATTTGGGGTCACATGGCTCGGTGATGTAGAACCACCCCGATTGCCACCCCTTGATGGTCTCCACGAAGGAGCCCTCGAGCCATAGGACGTTGGGCATCTTGCCCACCATGGCGCCTCCGCACTCCGCCTGGCGGACGCCCACAACCTTCGGCTTGACATTGAAGGTCTTCAGCCATAAGCCGAAGTGGGGCCGGATGCAGAGGAAGGCCTCGCACACGACGATAAATGCCGAGATGTTGAGGATGAAGTTCGGGGCCAGATCGTGGAAGTCCAGGCCGTAGTAGAACATGAGCCCTCGGACGAATGAATGTAGGGGGAATCCAGTTCGCGGAGGAAATGGGTAAGGAACACGACCCTCTCATGGGGCCTGGGGGTGGGGATGAGTTTCCCCTCATCTAGGAGCCGGTGCGCGATGTCGTCGGGCAGGTATCCGGCTCTCCTCAGCTTTTTGACGTCTCCCTCCATGACGGAGGAGACCATCCACTTGCCTCCCGCTCCAGACATGGTTGGAGAAGGTTGAGGAAGAGAATGCAGACTTGGGCGTTGGAGCTCGAGTGTGCGAAAATGGATAAGCAAAAGGGGAAGAAGGCGTAGGTGAAAAGGCAGATCCCTATCCCCTTATATGGGCGGACGAAACTACGTGTCCCCACCAGCCTGGTAAAACTCGCTTATCTCCCAAGCGCCGTAATCAATGGTGCGGTTGGGTTACCCACGCCCGTATTGATGAGAATCCCGTAATAAGGGGACACGATCTCTGCTTCGACAGGACGTGCCAAGGAAACCGCCTCGCTAAACACGCTGAGGTGGGACAGTAAAAACAATTCGAATAAAGGCTTGGTTGTGGTGTGATGTCACACTACGGAATACGTCAGTAGATTAGATTTGTGTAAATATTATTCTCTCTACGGTGGTATGTGGAACTTATTTTGCAGAGCCCGACACTATCCTTGTGTTCAAAATCTTCTATGAAGTATTCGGAGGAGGAACCCGCCTTGCAATGCCGAAGACAATCTGCGCGCCGGACTTGTCATCATTGAAGCCTGGTTCAGGGGCTACTGAGGGAGTCCTGGATTAGGGGGTGTCCGGGTAGCCGGACTATAACCTTTGGCCGGACTCTTGGACTATGAAGATACAAGATTGAAGACTTCGTCCCGTGTCCGGATGGGACTTTCCTTGGCGTGCAAGGCAAGCTTGGCAATATGGATATGTAGATCTCCTTCCATTGTAACCGACTCTGTGTAACCCTAGCCCTCTCCGGTGTCTATATAAACCGGAGGGTTTTAGTCCATAGGACGAACAACAATCATACCATAGGCTAGCTTCTAGGGTTTAGCCTCTCTGATCTCGTGGTAGATCTACTCTTGTAGTACCCATATCATCAATATTAATCAAGCAGGAGTAGGGTTTTACCTCCATCGAGAGGGCCCGAACCTGGGTAAAAACATCATGTCCCTCGTCTCCTGTTACCATCCGCCTAGACGCACAGTTCGGGACGAGATCCGCTGGTTTTGACACCGACACTCGGGTTCAGTAACGCGTAGCCTGCAGTGCAATCGCTCGGGTTCAGTTAGAGCCCAACGCCTCGCTCGGGTTCAATTAGAGCCAACGCCTCGCACACACGCGCGTACGTGTACGAGAGAAACGCGCATCGCTCGGCCCCCGACCTCCCACCGTAACCGGGAACTCCCCGAAAGTTTCCTCGCCCTTGCTTCTACCACGGTTTTTTCCGTCATAGACGGCCCAAAGAATGTCATGCAGCTGCGTCTCCGGCCCGCCCAGGATGAAAAGCCATTTTCTGTCATGATTTTTTGTCATAGAAGTAGGAGCCCACCACATCTATGATGATACCAGGTTTTGTCACAATTATCGTCATAGAAGTGTCATATGTATGACAGAAAAAAAATCGTTCAGCCCAAAATGTCATGGTTGTGTCTTTTTTTGTAGTGATGATATCTCTATTTCTGATGCTGAGACACAATCTCGTGATGAACATGAACCTAGTGATAGTATTAATGATGATGTTCATGTTGATGCTCAACCTAGCAATAACAATGATGTAGAAATTGAACCTGCTATTGATCTTGATAACCCACAATCAAAGAATCAACGGAATGATAAGAGAGACTTCGTTGCTAGGAAGCACGGTAAAGAAAGAGAACCATGGGTTCAAAAACCCATGTCTTTTCCTCCTAAACTATCCAAGAAAAAGCATGATGAGGATTTTGAGCGCTTTGCTGAAATGATTAGACCTATCTTTTTGCGTATGCATTTGACTCATATGCTTAAAATGAATCCTTATGCTAAGTATATGAAAGAAATTGTTACAAATAAGAGAAAGATACCGGAAGCTAAAATTTCCACCATGCTTGCTAATTATACTTTTAAAGGTGGAATACCTAAGAAACTAGGAGATCCCGGAGTACCAACTATACCATGCTCCATTAAAAGAAACTATGCTAAAACTGCATTATGTGATCTTGGAACCGGTGTTAGTGTTATGCCTCTCTCTTTATATCGTAGACTTGATTTGAATAAGTTGACACCTACTGATATATCTTTGCAAATGGCCGATAAACCAGCCGCTATACCTGTCGGTATTTGTGAGGATGTGCCTGTTGTGGTTGCAAACGTTACTATTTTAACGGACTTGTTATCCTTGATATTCCCGAGGACGATAGTATGTCGATTATCCTTGGTAGACCCTTTTTGAATACTATAGGGGCTGTTATTGATTGCAACAAAGGCAATGCCACTTTTCATGTTAATGGTAATGAGCATACGGCACACTTTCTGAGGAAACAACCTCAAGTCCGCAGTATCAATTCTATTGGAAAAATTCCAACGATTACTATTGGAGGTTTTGAATTTTCTATTCCTACTGTCAAGAAGAGATATGATATTATTATTGTTGGGGATGTGCATATCCCCGTTGAGGTAACTTAGTGTTATTCGAAATTTCTCCGGTTTCATGTTATTCGGAATGAGTTTGTTAACAAGACTTGGTCTACCTTGTTAGTGGATTCCTTTTGATGAGCATGAGATGGATGAAGTTAGAAAGCACAACTCTCTGTCCCCTCCTTTTACTTTCTATTATTTAGATTAAATAAAGAAAAAAATAGTATTTTCTGTCTGTTTTCTGAATTATCCGTGCAATAAAAAAATACCCCGAAAATAAAAGTTCTCCAAATGCCCTGAAAATGAAATATGAGTTTTTTCTAGAATATTTGAGAATATTTGGCACTGAGAACACATCAGGGGGAGCCAGCACCTGGCCACGAGGGCCCAGGGCGCGCCCCTGCCTCGTGGGCCCCTAGTGGCCCCCCTCCACTTATTCCAGCAACCACACACTCCTTCCTCCCAAAAAAATCACCAACCAGCTCAAGCACGAGTTCTAGCTCATCTTGCTCCGATTTTCGATCTCCTTGCTCAAAGCTCCACTCACAAAACTGCTTTGGGGGAGTACGTATTTCTCACCAACATTACATTCATGTTCACACACTCATTCTAGTTGTCGGTGCTTGATACGTCTCCAACGTATCTATAATTTTTGATTGCTCCATGCTATATTATCTACTGTTTTGGACCATATTGGGCTTTATTTTCCACTTTTATATTACTTTTGGGACTAACCTATTAACCGTAGGAAAGGATGAGACTCCGGACGAAAAAAAAGAGGCCATAAAAAAGAGAAAAGGCCCAAATAAAAAAATGAGAGAAAAAGAGAGAAGGGACAATGTTACTATCCTTTTACCACACTTGTGCTTCAAAGTAGCACCAAATGATAGAGAGTCTCTCATTTTGTCACTTTCATATACTAGTGGGAATTTTTCATTATAGAACTTGGCTTGTATATTCCAATGATGGGCTTCCTCAAAATGCCCTAGGTCTTCGTGAGCAAGCGAGTTGGATGCACACCCACTTAGTTTCTTTTGTTGAGCTTTCATATACTTATAGCTCTAGTGCATCCGTTGCATGGCAATCCCTACTCACTCACATTGATATCTATTGATGGGTGTCGGGGTGGACGGCGTCCCCCGCGAGCACCTATGGGGCCGGAGCCCCTTTCGTTGTCCGGTGAGGGGGGCGGAGGGAGCACGGAGAGCAGATCGAGGCGAGCACACGGGCGATTTACCCAGGTTCGGGCCGCGATGGACGCGTAATACCCTACTCCTGCTTGGTTGTATTGAACTGGGGAGCTCGGGAGCTTGGAGAGCTAGCTACACCGAGCGTATGGCTGTCTGGATTCCGGATGTCCGAACCTCCGAACCTCCGAATCCCCGACCCCCCTCTACGTTGCACACGGGCCTCCTTTTATAGCGCAAAGGGGTCACCGACAGGTGTCAACGTAAGAGAAAGGGGTAAAAGTGTAAAAGGGGTGGAAGTTGTAACAGTGCGGGAACAGTGGCGCTACAGTGCGGCACAGTGTTATCATACCTACTTCTGACGGTAGGGGACAAGGGCATTAAATGCCCGTCACGGTCGCCCGGACAGCACCGAGGCGGACCGTTAGGTGCGCCACCGCTTGCCACGATGGTGGCTGCATGCCACCGCATACCCCAGGCTGCGCGGTGCCCCGCCACGTGCCCTTGGGGGAAGCCCCGGAGCGACGCGTGGGCGGGCGAGCTGGAGCGCAGTCCTGAGGTGGCGATTTGCCGCGGCAAGTGGCTTGCCGCGGGGGTCGTCTTCCTGTGCCTGATAGCTTGCCGGCTATCAGGCCTTGCCGGGGCGCATGGCGCGCCGTGGCGGGATTCTCTTGTGGTGCCTGGGTTCGGCCTTCCCGACAAGCTCCTCTTGTCGGGGTCTCGATCTTCTGTCTCTTATACTTTGTTCTTGGATGGTATTACATGGGCTCAGTCGTCCCGGCAAGCTCCTCTTGCCGGGGTCTTGTCTTCTTGGCCCGGCAAGCTCCTCTTGCCGGGGGCCTTGTCTTGAATGCTTGGTCTTCTCTTGGCGCTTCCTGGGCGGGCCTCGCCGCAGGGTGCTACAACTGCCCGTGCACAAGTCTGGGGTACTAAGGTACCCCTACTTTAGTACACCGACAGGAGCCCCCGGGCCTGGGCCACACACGGTGCCGAGCGTCGTTGGGCCAGGCCCTAACAGTGCACGGGCACGCGTGGCCTTGGTCGCGCTGCTCCTTAACTCCGCACCCGTCGCACCTTCCCCAGGCGGCGCGCGGAGCGCGCGCTGGTGAAGATCGTTTTCCGCAACCCCGACATCAGGCTTACCAACGTCCTCAGGCCCTTGCCGGAGAACGCAGACCTGACGGGGGTCCAGGCCCTCATCGCCCCTATCGTCAAGAAGGCGGCCGGGGTCAAGAGGATCGAGGGCGACCGCGTGGACTAGGCCGCCTGCCCCTTTCTTTTATCTCCTTTCCCTGCCGCTGTTAAATATGCCATGGAAACGGCTGGTTAGAGCAGCAGTAAGGCATTTTGTAATATAACTTTTTATCTTAGGCAATGCATCGCACTGTTATCTCCTCTACTCGACCGGCGCCTTGTTTGTTTCCGCCCTACGTTTTCGGGGACTTGCCGGCGTAGGCCTCCGCCTTGCCACGGGCGCCGAGTGCGGGACGTCAGCGACCCGCTGGCGGGGCTACCACCGGCAAGAAACCTCGCCGCGGCTGGTTGCCGCTCACTCAGATTGTTGAGCAGGCTCAAGGCAAAGTAAGAGGTGCGACTGCGGTCGCAGCACGCTTAGGGTGCCGGGCGAGCTCGAAACAAAGTGAGGACGCTACTCGGGGTGTAGCACACTCAAGTCGTTGAGCGGACTCGAAACGAAATGAGGGCGCAACCAGTCTCGTGCCGGTCCTTCCGCGCTCAGGCCTCTCAACCAAGGCTCGGTCGTTCAGGGGAGATAACTCTTAAAAATTGATGGGGCAATTGCTCGAGCTCCGGCAACTTATCTTTTCTTATCGCTTGCCGCCCGGTAGGGTAAAACCTCCTTGGGCAGCATCCAGCCCATCCTGGGGGTAGGCAAAGGCGCAGGGCCTCACGACCCTCCGGAGCTAGGCGTAGCTATGCTTGGGGATCCGCGCCCCTCTCTGCGCCAAGGATCACATGCAACTGCGGCAAGACTTGGGCAGAGAGGATGGTTGGCGGAACGGGTTCCGGCAACCGCGCCGGCAAGATTCCTCCCACGGTCGGCGTCAACTCGTTCGGCACCCCGGCGGACGAGGCGCGCCGGGGAACGAGGTCGCCTTTTTCGTGACTTCTGGCGCTAACTTCTGCGGCTACGGGAGCGGCGCAGAGTTCGCTGGAGGCGAATCGTTCGCCCAGCGGCCAGAAGGCGGTCCTCCTCAAGGAGCATCTGCTTCTTGCCCAGTCTCTGCGCGAGTGGATACTCGAGGAGGGCCGCACACGAGCCCGTGGGAAAGAATGCCTCCGCAGCACGAGCTCCATGGCCCCCTACCTGGCGCGCCAAAGATGTCGGGGTGGACGGCGTCCCCCGCGAGCACCTATGGGGCCAGAGCCCCTTTCGTTGTCCGGTGAGGGGGGCGGAGGGAGCACGGAGAGCAGATCGAGGCGAGCACACGGGCGATTTACCCAGGTTCGGGCCGCGATGGACGCGTAATACCCTACTCCTGCTTGGTTGTATTGAACTGGGGAGCTCGGGAGCTTGGAGAGCTAGCTACACCGAGCGTATGGCTATCTGGATTCCGGATGTCCGAACCTCCGAACCTCCGAATCCCCGACCCCCCTCCACGTTGCACACGGGCCTCCTTTTATAGCGCAAAGGGGTCACCGACAGGTGTCAACGTAAGAGAAAGGGGTAAACGTGTAAAAGAGGTGGAAGTTGTAACAGTGCGGGAACAGTGGCGCTACAGTGCGGCACAGTGTTATCATACCTACTTCTGACGGTAGGGGACAAGGGCATTAAATGCCCGTCACGGTCGCCCGGACAGCACCGAGGCGGACCGTTAGGTGCGCCACCGCTTGCCACGATGGTGGCTGCATGCCACCGCATACCCCAGGCTGCGCGGTGCCCCGCCACGTGCCCTTGGGGGAAGCCCCGGAGCGACGCGTGGGCGGGCGAGCTGGAGCGCAGTCCTGAGGTGGCGATTTGCCGCGGCAAGTGGCTTGCCGCGGGGGTCGTCTTCCTATGCCTGATAGCTTGCCGGCTATCAGGCCTTGCCGGGGCGCATGGCGCGCCGTGGCAGGCTTCTCTTGTGGTGCCTGGGTTCGACCTTCCCGACAAGCTCCTCTTGTCGGGGTCTCGATCTTCTGTCTCTTATACTTTGTTCTTGGATGGTATTACATGGGCTCAGTCGTCCCGGCAAGCTCCTCTTGCCGGGGTCTTGTCTTCTTGGCCCGGCAAGCTCCTCTTGCCGGGGGCCTTGTCTTGAATGCTTGGTCTTCTGTTGGCGCTTCCTGGGCGGGCCTCGCCGCAGGGTGCTACAACTGCCCGTGCACAAGTCTGGGGTACTAAGGTACCCCTACTTTAGTACACCAACAATGGGCATCTCCATAGCCCGTTGATACTCCTAGTAGATGTGAGACTATCTTCCCCTCTTTTTGTCTTCTCCACAACCACCATTCTATTCCACATATAGTGCTATATCCATGGCTCACGCTCATGTGTTGCGTGAAGATTGAAAAAGTTTTGAGAATGTCAAAAGTATGAAACAATTGCTTGGCTTGTCATCGGGGTTGTGCATGATTTAAATACATTGTATGGTGAAGATAGAGCATAGCCAGACTATATGATTTTGTAGGGATAACTTTCTTTGGCCATGTTATTTTGAGAAGACATAATTGCTTAGTTAGTATGCTTGAAGTATTATTATTTTTATGTCAATATGAACTTTTGTCTTGAATCTTTCGGATCTGAATATTCATACCACAATTAAGAAGAGTTACATTGAAATTATGCCAAGTAGCACTTCGCATCAAAAATTCTTTTTTATCATTTACCTACTCGAGGACGAGCAGGAATTAAGCTTGGGGATGGCTGATACGTCTCCAACGTATCTGTAATTTTTGATTGCTCCATGCTATATTATCTACTGTTTTGGACCATATTGGGCTTTATTTTCCACTTTTATATTACTTTTGGGACTAACCTATTAACCGGAGGCCCAGCCCAAAATTGTTTTTTTTCATTTTAATGTTTCAAAGAAAGCGAATATCAAACGGAGTCCAAACGGAATGAAACCTTCGGGAACGTGATTTTCTCACCGAATATGATCCAGGAGACTTGGACCCCACGTCAAGAAAGAAGGGAGGCGGCCACGAGGGTGGAGGGGCGCCCCCTGCCTCGTGGGCCCCCCTTTGATCCACCGACGTACTCCTTCCTCCTATATATACCTACGTACCCCCAAACGATCAGATACGGAGCCAAAAACCTAATTCCTCCGCCGCAACCTTCTGTATCCACGAGATCCCATCTTGGGGCCTGTTCCGGAGCTCCGCCGGAAGGGGAATCCAACACGGAGGGCTTCTACATCATCACCATAGCCCCTCCGGTGAAGTGTGAGTAGTTTACCTTAGACCTTCGGGTCCATAGTTAGTAGCTAGATGGCTTCTTCTCTCTTTTTGGATCTCAATACAATGTTCTCCCCCTCTCTCGTGGAGATCTATTCGATGTAATCTTCTTTTTGTGGTGTGTTTGTTGAGACCGATGAATTGTGGGTTTATGATCAAGTTTATCTATGAACAATATTTGAATCTTCTCTGAATTCTTTTATGTATGATTGGTTATCTTTGCAAGTCTCTTCGAATTATCAGTTTGGTTTAGCCTACTAGATTGGTTTTTCTTGCAATGGGAGAAGTGCTTAGCTTTGGGTTCAATCTTGCGGTGTCCTTTCCCAGTGACAGTAGGGGCAGCAAGGCACGTATTGTATTGTTGCCATCGAGGATAACAAGATGGGGTTTTTATCATATTGCATGAATTTATCCCTCTACATCATGTCATCTTGCTTAAGGCGTTACTCTGTTTTCTTGAACTTAATACTCTATATGCATGCTGGATAGCGGTCGATGAGTGGAGTAATAGTAGTAGATGCAGGCTGGAGTCGGTCTACTTGTCTCGGACATGATGCCTATATACATGATCATACCTAGATATTCTCATAACTATGCTCAATTCTGTCAATTGCTCAACAGTAATTTGTTCACCCACCGTAGAATACTTATGCTCTTAAGAGAAGCCACTAGTGAAATCTATGGCCCCCTGGTCTATTCTCATCATATCAATTTCCATCATTTTATTATTGCTTTGCTTTTTACTTTTCTCTTTTATTTTACTTTGCATCTTTATACCAAAAATATTATCTATCATCTCTATCAGATCTCACTCTCGTAAGTGACCGTGAAGGGATTGACAACCCCTAATCGCGTTTGTTGCGTTGAGCTATTTGTTTTGTGTAGGTACGAGGGACTTGCGTGTAGCCTCCTACTGGATTGATACCTTGGTTCTCAAAAAACTGAGGGAAATACTTATTCTACTCTGCTGCGTCACCCTTTCCTCTTCAAGGAAATCCAACGCAGTGCTCAAGAGGTAGCAGTGCTCATACTTTTTCATTGTACTATCCATGCTAATTTATTTTCTTTTTCTTGCTTTCTTCTTGTGTGTTTGATAAACCTTAAAAAACCAAAAAAAATAGTTGTAGATTTTAGTTAGTTTACTTCCCATGCATGTAGTAGTAATAGTTAAAGAAAACCCAAAAAGATTTCTCGTTCTTCTTTTGCTTGTTGGGAGCTTTCCCGTGTAAATATTTTTATTTCTTTTCTTTTCTTTGGGGGTCGAGAGGAGAAGACCATGATGAAAATGTTGAAGTGGATCTTATATGCATTATTGTTAATTTAACCAAGAGCCCATATTACCTTGTCTTCTCCCTTGTATTAAATGCTTGCAGATTCCAGCTTAGTCCAAATGCACATGCACTATTATTATTATCCGGTCGTGCAAGTGAAAGGCAATAATGACGATATAGGATGGACTAATTGAGATGAGAGGAGCTGGTATGAACTCGACCTCTCTTGTTTTTGAAAATATGATTAGTTCATCGTTCCTGATTCAGCTTATTATGAATGAAACATGTTTGCAATGACAATTAGAGATTATAGTTGCTTATGCCATGCTTAATTAGCTAGGAGTTTATAATGGTTTACCTTGCGTGCCAACATGCTATTAAAATGGTTGTGGTGTGGTATGATAGGGTGGTATCCTCCTTTGAATGATTCAAGTGGCTTGACTTGGCACATGTTCATGCATGTAGTTGAAACAAAATCAACATAGCCTCCATGATATTTAGGTTCATGGCGGATTATATCCTACTCATGCTTGCACTCTATGTTCATTAATTTTAATGCATGTTCATGACTGTTGTCGCTCTCTAGTTGGTCGCTTCCCAGTCTTTTTCTAGCCTTCACTTGTACTAAGCAGGAATACTGCTTGTGCATCCACTTCCATAAACCCCAAAGTTATTCCATAGAGTGAAGGAAATATGCCCTAGAGGCAATAATAAAGTTATTATTTATTTCCTTATTTCATGATAAATGTTTATTATTCATGCTAGAATTGTATTAACTGGGAACATGATGCATGTGTGAATACATAGAAAAACAGAGTGTCACTAGTATGCCTCTACTTGACTAGCTCGTTAATCAAAGATGGTTGAGTTTCCTAGCCATAAACATGAGTTGTCATTTGATTAACGGGATCACATCACTAGGAGAATGGTGTGATTGACATGACCCATTCTATTAAGCTTAGCACACGATCGTTTAATATGTTGCTACTGCTTTCTTCATGACTTATACATGTTCCTATGACTATGAGATTATGCAACTCCCGTTTACCGGAGGAACACTTTGTGTGCTACCAAACGTCACAATGTAACTGGGTGATTATAAAGGTGCTCTACCGGTGTCTCCGAAGGTACTTGTTGGGTTGGCGTATTTCGAGATTAGGATTTGTCACTCCGATTGTCGGAGATGTATCTCTGGGCCCTCTCGGTAATGCACATCACTTAAGCCTTGCAAGCATTGCAACTAGTGAGTTAGTTGTGAGATGATGTATTACAGAACGAGTAAAGAGACTTGCTGGTAACGAGATTGAACTAGGTATTGAGATACCAACGATCGAATCTCGGGCAAGTAACATACCAATGACAAAGGGAACAACGCATGTTGTTATGCGGTTTGACCGATAAAGATCTTCGTAGAATATGTGGGAGCCAATATGAGCAACCAGGTTCCGCTGTTGGTTATTGACCGGAGACGTGTCTCGGTCATGTCTACATAGTTCTCGAACCCGTAGGGTCCGCACGCTTAAAGTTTCGATGACAGTTATATTATGAGTTTATGAGTTTTGATGTACCTAAGGAGTTCGGAGTCCCGGATGAGATCGGGGACATGACGAGGAGTCTCGAAATGGTCGAGACGTAAAGATCGATATATTGGACGACTATATTCGGACATCGGAAAGGTTCCGAGTGATTCGGGTATTTTTCAGAGTACCGAAGAGTTACGGTAATACGTATTGGGCCTTATTGGGCCATACGGGAAAGAAGGAAAAGGGCCTCAAGGGTGGCCGCACCCCTCCCCTTGGTCTGGTCCGAATTGGACTAGGGAAGGGGGGCGCCCCCTTCCTTCCTTCTCCTTTTCCCTTCCTCTTTTCCTATTCCATATGGGAGGTGGAATCCTACTAGGACTAGGGAGTCCTAGTAGGACTCCACACTTGGCGCGCCCCCTCCTAGGGCCGACCTCCTCCTCCCTTGCTCCTTTATATACGGGGGCAGGGGGCACCCCAAAGATACAACTATTGATCGTTTGATCTTTTAGCCGTGTGCGGTGCCCCCCTCCACCATAGTCCACCTCGATAATACTGTAGCGGTGCTTAGGCGAAGCCCTGCGTCGGTAGAACATCAACATCGTCACCACGCCGTCGTGCTGACGAAACTCTCCCTCAACACTCGGCTGGATCGGAGTTCGAGGGACGTCTTCGGGCTGAACATGTGCTGAACTCGGAGGTGCCATGCGTTTGGTACTTGATCAGTCGGATCGTGAAGACGTACGACTACATCAACCGCGTTGTGCTAACACTTCCGCTTTCGGTCTACGAGGGTACGTAGACAACACTCTCCCCTCTCGTTGCTATGCATCACCATGATCTTGCGTGTGCGTAGAATTTTTTTTGAAATTATTACGTTCCCCAACAGTGGCATACGAGCCTGGTTTTATGCGTAGATGTCATATGCACGAGTAGAACACAAGTGAGTTGTGGGCGATATAAGTCATACTGCTTACCAGCATGTCATACTTTGGTTCGGCGGTATTGTTGGATGAAGCGGCCCGGACCGACATTACGCGTACGCTTACGCGAGACTGGTTCGACCGACGTGCTTTGCACACAGGTGGCTGGCGGGTGTCAGTTTCTCCAACTTTAGTTGAACCGAGTGTGGCTACGCCCGGTCCTTGCGAAGGTTAAAACAGCACTAACTTGACGAACTATCATTGTGGTTTTGATGTGTAGGTAAGAACGGTTCTTGCTCAGCCCGTAGCAGCCACATAAAACTTGCAACAACAAAGTAGAGGACGTCTAACTTGTTTTTGCAGGGCATGTTGTGATGTTCTCAGAAACGAGCTATCACGTGTGGAGATCAATGGCTTTCAAGCCAAATGATCAACCTTATGGCCACATTCATGACATAGTTTGTTCAGATGATCTCATATTGTGCACAAGGGTGCATATTCGAATGGAAAACAATGTTGCCTAAGGAAGTTTTCATTTTCTTTGGACGAAAAAACCATTTTCCATTTTTCGAGTGCCCAAAAGGAGGTTTTTTTGTGAAGGACCTCCCAAATAATTGTTGCAAAATTGGACCAAATCATTTTTCTAAAATACTAGGCCATATTTAATGCACAATTGACAAAATGGTTGGGATGTAAAAAGTTTTGATCCACCTCTCGTGAAAAGACAAATTTCCGCCGATTCAGATGGAAGCGGGTCAAATTTGAACTGCAGCTGCCTCATAGTTTGCTATTTATTTTTTCCAAAAATCATTTCTAGGTACATAAGTATCTATTTAATCAGAGAAACACAAAAAAATTCCAAGATTCAACCACTAGCTAGGAACGATTATTCCCGCCGTTTTGACCGCATTTTGATACGGGCATACAAAATTCAAAAAAATAATTGGGAAACCTTCGCATTGTGTCATTATATATGGCCAGGTTCCCAGAAAAAATAATAAACTTGTAATACGGCAATTATTTTTAAAAAGTGTTCTCGGAAACGAGCTATCACGTGTGGAGATCAATGGCTTTCAAGCCAAATGATCAATCTTATGGCCACATTCATGACATAGTTTGTTCAAATGATCTCATATTGTGCACAAGGGTGCATATTGGAATGGCAAACAATGTTGCCCAAGGGAGTTTTCATTTTCTTTGGACAAAAAAACTATTTTCCATTTTTCGAGTGCCCAAAAGGAGGTTTTTTTGTGAAGGACCTCCCAAATAATTGTTGCAAAATTGGACCAAATCATTTTTCTAAAATACTAGGCCATATTTAATGCACAATTCACAAAATGGTTGGGGTGTAAAAAGTTTTGATCCACCTCTCATGAAAAAGACAAATTTTTGCCGATTTAGATGGAAGCGGGTCAAATTTAAACTGCAGCTGCCTCATAGTTTATTATTTATTTTTTCCAAAAATCATTTCTAGGTACATAAGTATCTATTTAATCAGAGAAACACCAAAAAAATTCCAAGATTCAACCACTAGCTAGGAACGGTCACTCCCGCCGTTTTGACCGCATTTTGAAACGGGCATACAAAATTCAAAAAAATAAAAAATTGGGAAACATTCACATTGTGTCATTATATGTGGCCAAGTTCCCAGAAAAAATAACAAACTTGTAATACGGTGTCGGGGTGGACTACGTCCCCCGCGAGCACCTATGGGGCCGGAGCCCCTTTCGTGGTCCGGTGAGGGGGGCGGAGGGAGCACGGAGAGCAGATCGAGGCGAGCACACGGGCGGTTTACCCAGGTTCGGGCCGCGATGGACGCGTAAAACCCTACTCCTGCTTGGTTGTATTGAACTGGGGAGCTCGGGAGCTTGGAGAGCTAGCTGCACCGAGCGTATGGCTGTCTGGATTCCCAACCTCCGAACCTCGGAACCCCCTCTACGTTGCACACGGGCCTCCTTTTATAGCGCAAAGGGGTCACCGACAGGTGTCAACGTAAGAGAAAGGGGTAAAAGTGTAAAAGGGGTGGTAGTTGTAACAGTGCGGGAACAGTGGCGCTACAGTGCGGCACAGTGTTATCATACCTACTTCTGACGGTAGGGGACAAGGGCATTAAATGCCCGTCACGGTCGCCCGGACAGCACCGAGGCGGACCGTTAGGTGCGCCACCGCTCGCCACGATGGTGGCTGCATGCCACCGCATACCCCAGGCTGCGCGGTGCCCCGCCACGTGCCCTTGGGGGAAGCCCCGGAGCGACGCGTGGGCGGGCGAGCTGGGGCGCAGTCCTGGGGTGGCGATTTGCCGCGGCAAGTGGCTTGCCGCGGGGGTCGTCTTCCTGTGCCTGATAGCTTGCCGGCTATCAGGCCTTGCCGGGGCGCATAGCGCGCCGTGGCGGGCTTCTCTTGTGGTGCCTGGGTTCGGCCTTCCCGACAAGCTCCTCTTGTCGGGGTCTCGATCTTCTGTCTCGTATACTTTGTTCTTGGATGGCATTACATGGGCTCAGTCGTCCCGGCAAGCTCCTCTTGCCGGGGTCTTGTCTTCTTGGCCCGGCAAGCTCCTCTTGCCGGGGGCCTTGTCTTCTTGGCCCGGCAAGCTCCTCTTGCCGGGGGCCTTGTCTTGAATGCTTGGTCTTCTCTTGGCGCTTCCTGGGCGGGCCTCGCCGCAGGGCGCTACAACTGCCCGTGCACAAGTCTGGGGTACTAAGGTACCCCTACTTTAGTACACCGACAGGAGCCCCCGGGCCTGGGCCACACACGGTGCCGAGCGTCGTTGGGCCAGGCCCTAACAGTGCACGGGCACGCGTGGCCTTGGTCGCGCTGCTCCTTAACTCCGCACCCGTCGCACCTTCCCCAGGCGGCGCGCGCTTATCGCGGCGTCGCGGGGGCGAAACGCCCGTTCCCTCTTTAAGTGGAGGGAGGTGCGGAGGCGCGGCTCGATAAATGAACGGGGGTGAGGCGCGGCTTTCGAGGCGTCCGTTCCCCATAATCACGGGATGGGGAGAGGTCGTCCCACCCGTCGCCTCGGTTCTGCGCGCCCACCACGCGGTCCTCATGCACTCGGAGTCGCGGCGGCGGAGGCAGGGAGTCGGGCCGGCGCGGGTCGATGCAGTGGGTCGGCCCCAGTCGCCTGCCCTTCCTCCGCTTCTATTGGAGGAGCGAGGCGGCCGCGGTCCCACTCCGCCCCTTTATAAGGAGCGAAAGGGGGCGACGGAAATCCGCACTCCATCTCCTTCCTCCTTCTGCTTCTGGTTTCCTTCCCCCATCTGTGATGGAGGGGGGGAACCCTGGTTCTTCTTCGGTTGCCGCGAGGGTGTCTGCTAGGCAACGCGCCCCTCCTCCCCTTGCGCCCGCGGCGGCGGAGCCGGTCGTCGGGGGAAGAGGGAGAGGGCGAGGTCGCGGACGAGGTCGTGGACGGGGCCGAGGCGCTCGGGGCGGACGGATCGGTGCGCCGTCCTTGCCTCCGCCAGCGGCTCCGTTCCTTCCCGCGGTCCATCTCGGGGACGACCCCCGTGAGTTCATTATCAGGCTGCGCCGGGCGCCTCGTCGCCGCCTCCGGCTTCCCGCCCCATTCGCGAACGTGTTGGAGGTGGAGCAGCCTGAGACGCTAAACCTGCGCATGAGGGGCTGCGGGATCAGTGGGACGCGAGTCCACGTCGAGTCCCGAGCCCCCGGCGTGGTGTGTCTGGGCCGCGGGTGGAAGACGTTCGCCCGGATCCACAGCTTGACGGAGGGGTTCACCCTCCACTTTAAGCTAGTGGGGGAGGACCTCCTCTCCGTCAAGGCCTTCTGGGGCTTCGGCATCCGGGCCCGGTGCTGCGAAGATAGCTCCTCCGACAGTGAAGGCTCCTCCTCGAGCGATAGTGACGAGGAGGGGAGCGACAGCGACGACGAGGGGAGCAGCCGCCGGGATGACGGGTCCGACTAGGCGTCGGCCGCAGCTCCGTGTGGCACCGGCGGCCCCATCGACCGCGCCGGGCTCCGTGAACTCCCCGGGGTCGTCTCCTTGGGCGACTGGCGTAGGGGGGCTGCTGAGGAGGACAGAGGGCGGACGTCGAAGGCCGCGAAGTCGGAGTACGGGCCGACTTCGACAGCTGGCTGACGCTCCGGTGCCTCGTGTTCCAGATGCGCCCCAGACGCCGTCATCACCCTTGCTCTCGGTGACGACCACCGGGGTCTTCTCTTCGGCCCGGCAAGCTCCTCTTGCCGGGGGCTTGGTCTCCTCGGGCGGCCGGAGTGGCGAGGCTGGGGAAGAGGAAGAGGCTGGCGGCAAGGCCGCTGCCTCATCTTCCAGCTCTGCCTCCGGCGCCTCCGTCTTCTTCAGCCTCCGGAGACCCCCGGGCGGAGCCCCCGGAGCTTCTCTTGGTGCCTTCTGCCACCCGTAGCTCATCTAGGTGCCCCTTTCGCCCTCTTCGCCTACTTGCCCTACCTCCTGAGGAGAGAGACAAGAAAGGGATTACGGGCACCTTATCTCTTTTCAGCTTGTAAGCCTTCGGGCCTTAGTTGTGTTTAAGCCTTGTAATCCCTCTTTTCATGTTTTTCATTCTCTCTGAACTGTACCTGAGTGGAATGTTTTTAATGAAAAGGGGATGTTTGCCGGATCATTTGTCTCGCGGGTGGAAACCGCGGTAAGGAACGAATCCTTTACATCGTTAAGATAGACGGTTTCTCGCCCGGCAACAGGCCCAGCCGCTCCCCCGCACTGCTCGACCTTTCTCACGCCCTTGGCGGAGGCGGGGAGCAGGCGGGTTCCGGCCCCTCGCTTCCCTCCCTCTTGCTGCCGCGGCTGCTATCGAAACGGGCCCCAGGAACGCGCTCTGGGGCTTGCCGCTAAGAGAGCACGGTAGCTTTCCAGGAGGAAAGGAGGCTTTCAAATTCCACAGCCCATAAGAGAATGCATGATGAGGGATGCAAAAACTTATCTGAGGTTGCAGCCCCCGGCGACTCTGGCTCGCCGGGGCGTAGGTGTTGGCTCGTCCTTCTCCTCTTCCTTGTCCTCGAGCGGCCCGGCAAGGACATTCAATTCCTGCAAGCCAAAGGGAATGGACGGGAAAAAGACGCGGACTCGACCTCTAAGTTAGGGGTTAGCGACAGTTAGGAACTGACAACCCTAACCAAGGACGAGACTCTGACTCAGCATGCATGCTAAAATCTAGGGCGCCAGCGCTTCTTTATCTTCGGCCAGGGGCTTCGCCTGGCTTTGTACGAGGGCTTACATGCAACATCGGCAAGGCCTGCACAAACCGGTGGTTGCCGGAGCGGATCACGGCAACCACGCCTTATGGGCGAAACTTGCGAAGATGCTCTATGTTCCCAGGAGTTGCTCACTGGTAGGCCCTCTTCGGTCTTGAGGCGGACAGCGCCGGGCCTCGCGACTCGTCTCGCCCGATAAGGGCCTTCCTGCTTCGGCGTCGACTTGTTATAATTCTTGGCCGACTGAACGTGCCTAAGAATAAGGTCGCCTAACAGGGCAACTTTATCTGATGCCAGGGGCTTCGCCTGGCTTTGTACAAGGGGTTACATGCAGCAGCGGCAAGGCCTGTACAAACCGATGGTTGCCGGAACGGATCACGGCAACCGCGCCTTATGGGCGAAACTTGCGAAGATGCTCTATGTTCCCAGGAGTTGCTCACTGGTAGGCCCTCTTCGGTCTTGAGGCGGACAGCGCCGGGCCTCGCGACTCGTTTCACCCGATAAGGGCCTTCCTGCTTCGGCGTCGACCTGTTATAGTTCTTGGCCGACTGAACGTGCCTAAGAACAGGGTCGCCTAACAGGGCAACTTTATCTGGTGCCAAGGGCTTCGCCTGGCTTTGTACAAGGGGTTACATGCAACAGCGGCAAGGCCTGTACAAACCGATGGTTGCCGGAGCGGGTCACGGCAACCGCGCCTTATGGGTGAAACTTGCGAAGATGCTCTATGTTCCAGGAGTTGCTCACTGGTACGCCTTCTTCGGTCTCGAGGCGGACAGCGCCAGGCCTCGTGACTTGTCTCACCCGATAAGGTCCTTCCCACTTTGGCGTCAACTTGTTGGAATTCTTGGCCGACTGAGTGCGCCGAAGAACAAGGTCGCCCTCTTCGAGACTCCTGGCCTTGACCTTGCGGCTATGGTAGCGACGCAAGGCTTGCTGGTATCGAGCAGCTCGTACCGCAGCCTGGAGACGTCCTTCCTCAAGGAGCAGCGCGTCATCTTGGCGCAGCCGCTCTTGCTCGAGCTCGTCATAAGCGAGCACCCGAGGAGATCCGTATACGAGCTCCGTGGGGATAACTGCTTCCGCTCCATAGACTAGAGCAAAGGGTGTCTGTCCGGTGGCTCGACTCGGTGTCGTTCTGATTGACCAAAGAGCCGCCGGCAGCTCCTCAATCCAATTTCTTCCGCACTTGTGCAGCCTGTCGAAGGTCCTGGTCTTGAGTCCGCGCAGCACTTCAGCGTTGGCCCTTTCTGCTTGACCGTTGCTCCTGGGGTGAGCAACCGAAGCAAAACAGACCTTGGCGCCGAGATCCTGGGCGTATTGCATGAAGGCGCGACTTGTGAATTGTGTCCCGTTGTCGGTGATGACTCTGTTGGGGATTCCGAAACGGCAGACGATCGACCGGAAGAACTTGACTGCTGACTGCGCGGTCACCTTCCTCACTGGCTCCACTTCTGTCCACTTCGTGAACTTGTCGATTGCAACGTACAAGTACTCGAAGCCCCCGACGGCTCGGGGAAAAGGGCCGAGGATATCGAGCCCCCAGACCGAGAAGGGCCAGGATAAAGGGATTGTTTGGAGAGCTTGAGCTGGCTGATGAATCTGTTTTGCATGGAACTGGCACGCTTCACACTTGGTTACTAGTGCAGTTGCATCTTGGAGGGCTTCTTGCCAGAAGAACCCTTGCCGGAAGGCTTTCCCGACAAGTGCTCTTGCGCCAATGTGATGGCCGCATATGCCTCCGTGTGTCTCTGCCAACAGCTTCTGTCCGTCTTCCCTGGAGATGCACTTCAATCTGACACCGTTGAGTCTCCTTCCGTACAGCTCGTTGTCCACGAACTGGTACATACTTGACTGCCTGGTGATCTTCTCCATCTCTTCTGGGTCGTCGGGAAGTTCTCCAGTTTGCAGAAAACGGACGATCTGCTGCGCCCATGCCGGAGCCCGGGGCTCGACGGCAAGGACTAAAGGCATGAAGGCCGCTGCGGGGACCCCGGCTTCTACGGCAAGAACCTCTGGTTCCGCCGGAGCCGGTGATCCCCCGGCAAGCTTGCCGGGGCGAAGCTTGTCGGGAACCCCCGCTTCAACTGGACAGATCCTCGGATCCGCAGGAGCGGACTGTTCCTCAGCGTTCAGACCGCTGATCCGCTTGCCGGAGCAAGGCTTATCGGGGACACCTGCTTCGACTGGACGGATCCTGGGATCCGCAGGAGCGGGCTGTCCCTCGGCGTTCAGACTGCTGATCTGCTTGCCGGAGCAAGGCTTACCGGGGACACCTGCTTCGACTGGACGGATCCTGGGATCCGCAGGAGCGGGCTGTCCCTCGGCGTTCTGGTTGTTGATCTTGGGGACCTTGGCGGCGGTCTCAGGAAGGTCCGCCTGCAAGTAGTCGCCGGAGACCAACTTCCTTTTCTTGGACTGCCCAACTGATGGTGTAACGGATGGTTGAGTCAGCTTGAGTAAGAAGGTCCCTGGTTCCACAGGTAACTTCAACGAAGCACACTTCGAAAGGACGTCTGCTATCTCATTCTGAGCTCTCGGGACGTGCTCCATTTGCAGCCCTTCAAAGTGTCCTTCCAGCTTTCTCACTTCATCTACATAAGCTTCCATCAGAGGGCTCTGGTAGCTCTTGTTGACTTGCCGGACCACCAGTTGAGAATCTCCCCGCACAATCAGCTTTCTGATCCCAAGTTCGGCCGCAATCCTGAGGCCGGCGAGCAAGCCTTCATACTCAGCAGTATTGTTGGTTGCTTGCTCTCTTGGGAAGTGCATCTGGATAACATACTTGAGGTGCTCTCCGGTGGGCGCGATGAGTACCACGCCAGCACCGGCGCCTTGCAGCGAGAAGGCACCATCGAAGTACATTACCCACTCGCTTGTTGCTTCTTGTACGGGCGCGCTTGTTTCTTGGGCTTCTCCATCTGGCGTCGGGGTCCACTCAGCCACGAATTCTGCCAAAGCTCGGCTCTGTATGGTTGAAGTACTTTCAAACTTGAGCCCAAAGCTCGACAGCTCCAGTGCCCACTCGACGATCCTGCCTGTTGCCTCGGGATTGTGCAATATCCTCTTCAGCGGAAAGCGAGTGACTACTGTTATCTCATGTGCTTGGAAGTAATGGTGCAGCTTTCTCGAGGCCATGAGGAGGCCGAAAAGCAATTTCTGCACCCCGGAGTATCTTGATCTAGCCCCCTGCAAGAGGGAACTCACAAAATACACCGGGCGCTGCACCATCTTCTTCCGCGCTCCATGCTGTCCCTGCGCAGGGTGGTCCTTGTCGGGGCCAGAGCTTGCCGGAGCAGCCCCCCGCTTGTCGCTGGATTCGCTTGCAGGTGGTATAGGCTCCTCGTCGGCCTCCCTCTCCGCCACTAACGCAGCACTAACCACCTGGTTGGTTGCCGCTAGGTATAGCAACAACTTCTCCTGTGGTCTAGGTGCGACAAGTATTGGAGTGGAGGATAGGTACCTTTTCAAATCTTGCAGCGCCGCCTCCGCTTCTGGAGTCCACTGCATGGGGCCTGCCTTCTTCAAGATTTTAAAGAAGGGCAGGGCGCGTTCTGTAGACCTTGAAATGAACCGACTGAGGGCGGCCACACAACCTGCAAGCTTTCTGACGTCCTTGACGCGCTCTGGGGCTTCGATCTGCTCGATGGCTTTGATCTTGTCGGGATTAGCTTCAATCCCCCTCTATGACACAAAGAACCCGAGAAGCTTGCCGGAGGGGACTCCGAAAACGCACTTCTCGGGGTTCAGCTTGAGCTGTATCTTGCGCAGGTTCTGAAATGTCTCTTCCAGATCTTGGACCAGGGTTGCCTTGCTCCTGCTCTTCACCACGATGTCATCCATGTAGGCCTCCACGTTCCTATGGATCTGTGGCTCGAAAGCAGTGTGCACTACCCTTGCAAACGTTGATCCCGCATTCTTCAGTCCAAACGGCATGCGTATGAAGCAATAGGTGCCGCACGGAGTGATAAATGCGGTCTTCTCTTCATCTTCTTTGGCCATAAAGACTTGGTGGTAACCTGAATATGCATCAAGAAAAGACAGTAGCTCACATCCGGCAGTGGAGTCAACAATCTGGTCAATGCGCGGCAAGGGAAATGGATCCTTGGGACATGCTCTATTCACATCGGTGAAGTCTATGCACAGTCTCCACTTCCCATTGGCTTTGCGCACGACGACCGGATTGGCCAGCCACGTTGGATGGATCACACCTCTCACTAGGCCTGCTGCCTCTAGCTTCTTGATCTCTTCGCTGATGAATTCTTGGCGCTCCACGGCTTGCTTCCTCACTTTCTGCTTGACGGGTCGCGCGTGAGGACAGACAGCGAGCTTGTGCTCAATCACCCTCCTGGGAACACCGGGGATGTCGGACGGTTGCCATGCAAACACGTCGTCATTCGCCCGCAGGAAGGCAACGAGCGCGCTTTCCTATTTGCTGTCAAGCGTGGCACTGATGGTGAAGGTACCGCCAGTGCCGTCCTCCTTGGCGGACACCTTCTTGGTTGCCGGAGGAGCGGTCATTCCCTTCTTGTACTTGCCGGTGGAGCTCGATGGAGCGTCCTCGACGGCGGCGCAGCACTCCGAAGAGGTGCGGTTGCCGGAGTGGGCCCCAGAGCACTTACCGGACTTGGTCCTTGTCTTCTTCCGCCCGGGGGCTTCAGCGGCAAGTGTGTCCTTCTCTGCCGCGGCTGCTACATCCCGGTAGATCTTGTCGGCGCAGATAAGCGCGTCCTTTTTGTCGCCGTGGACAGTGATGACGCTTATCGGCCCCGGCATCTTGAGTACGTTGTAGGCGTGGTGGAGGCTGCCATGAACTTGGCGAGAGCGGGACGGCCGAGGATCCCATTGTATGGTAACGGGATATCAGCGACGTCGAACGTGATGCGCTCCGTCCTGAAGTTGAGCTCGCCGCCGAAGGTCACAGGCAGAGTAATCTTCCCCTTGGGCTTGCTCCTCCCCGGGTTGATTCCTTGGAAAGATCTGGTCTCTTCGAGCTCGCCGTCTGGGATCTGGAGTTTCTTGATCACAGCGGAGGAGATCAAGTTCAGCCCGGCCCCGCCGTCTACCAACATTTTGGTGACCTTGAGGTTGCGGATGGTGGGCGAGACCAGCATCGGCAAGCACCCGACCGCGGTTGTGCGGTCGGGGTGATCCTCAAGATCGAAAATGATGGGCGTGCTGGACCATTTGAGGAGCCTGCGCGACTCCACGGGCGGCTCTGCTGCGTTCACCTCTCGCGCCCACCGCTTAAGCTGGCGGTGGGAGGTGTGCAGAGAGGCGTCGCCGTCAACGCATAGGACCTCCGTGGCCTTCTGGAACTCCTGCTCGCTGTTATCTTCGTCTTCCACGTCTTCGTCGTCGTCTTCTTCATCCTCGTCGCGGCCCCGGGGAGGCCGATCGCCTTGCCGCTGCTTGGCCTTGCCGCGGCGTCCTCCCCGGCCGATGGGCGGCCGCTTCTTGCTTGGTTCGCCACCTCCACCCTGGGCCTTCCCCTTGTCGCGCCTCTCGTACTCAGCCTTCTGCTGCACGACGAGGTACTCGACGCTTTTGCAGTTGGAGAGATCGTGGCCCTTGGTGCGGTGGATCTTGCAGTATTGCTTGTCGGAGCCGTCCTGCTTGTCGGCTGCCGCCACAGGGGCAGGCTCCTTGCCGGAGCCGCCAGCCTGCGTTTGCTTGGCGGGAGCCTCCTTGCCGGACTCCTCGACGGCAAGCACCTCTTTCCTGTTCTTCCTCCTATTATTCCGCCGCTGGCTTCTCTTCGCCGGGGCGGTGTCGTCGCTGTCGCTTTCTCCTGCGCCAGCATCCTCCCCGGGGAGTTTCCTCCCCTCCTCCGCGCGCGCGCACTTGTCAGCCAGGGCATATAGCTCGCTGACGTCCCGGATCTTGGTCATGGCCATCTCTTCACGCATGCGGCGGTTACGCACGTTCTGGTGGAACGCGCTGATAACCGCAGCAGGGTGAACGTCGGGGATGTTGCGATGCACGCGGCTGAAGCGCTGGATGTACTTGCGCAGGGGTTCTCCTTCCTTCTGGGCTAGGATGTGGAGGTCGCTATCCTGGCCATGAGGTTTGTGGCCGCCTGTGAAGGCGCCAACAAACTGATGGCAAAGATCCGCCCAGGAAGAAATGGAGCCTTCCGGCAAGTGCATAAGCCACGAACGAACGTTCGGCTTAAGCACGAGCGGGAAGTAGTTCGCCAATATCCTCTCGTCGCGCCCCCCGGCAGCTTGTACAACGATCGTGTAGATGCTGAGAAACTCCGAGGGGTGCGTCCTACCGTCGTACTTCTCCGGTACGTCGGGCTTGAAGTTCTTCGTGCTGGGCCACCGGACGCGCCGCAGCTCACGGGTGAACGCAGGGCAACCTGCCGCGTACGGTAAGTCACCTGGTTCACCAGGCGCGTGCGCGTCGACAGCGTCCCCAGCCCGCTGGTCTGATTGCCGCCGAGTTTCTCGGCGGCGCTCAATCCTTGTTCGAGCGTCTTCTTGCCGCCGCTCGTCGAGGACTCGGCGCTGGTCCCGGCGAGTCCGCGGGTCCGACGACGCTGTGGAGCCGTCGTCGGCGTTGCTCCAGCGGGGCAGCGTCTTCTGCTTCTGCGCCGGGGAGTGCATGGTGGTTGCACCTCCGGCGGTCTTGTCGCCGTCGGCCTTCGTCTTCTCGACCTGCCGGGGCCGTGAGGTCGCCGGCTGCTGCGGCGTGTCGTTGTTGGCGAAGGCGATCAGGCTCTGGATGATGGCCCTCTAGCCCTCGGCCTTGTCAGCCGCTGGAGGGTAGTCGAGGAGCAGTTGCGCTCTCGCGAGCGCTTCTGCCGGAGTGGAGGGGAACGGGGGCGAGTGGCGCGAGGAGCGGGATACGCTCGGACTCCTAACAATGTTAGAAAGAGCGGGGTCCCTCCCCGGCGCCTTCGCCTTGCCCGTGTCCGGACGGGGGCCTGTGGCGTCCCGTGAACCTCCAGTTTGCCCTTGGTCCAGCAAGCGGATGCCACCTCCCGTGGCATGGCGCTGCTGGGTCGTCGTTTGTTGGGACGGATGCGGCGCGTCCTCGGAGGCCGAGGCTCGGTCGTCCACCCTGTTCTTGGATTTGGTGGCACCGCGAGTGTTCTCGCCGGTGGCCACCCCTCCGATGGCGTCTCCCCCGCCCACCGTTGGCTCCGGTAGCGGTGGGAGTGACGCGGACGGGCCCGCGACCTCCGAAGCCTTCTTCTTCGGGGCCATGGTGTTGATGAAGCTAGCGAATTCGGAGAAGCTGACGAAGAGCGCGCTCGCGCGAACGCCGGATCTGATCCGCACAACCTCGACGCACCCCCTACCTGGCGCGCCAAAGATGTCGGGGTGGACTACGTCCCCCGCGAGCACCTATGGGGCCGGAGCCCCTTTCGTGGTCCGGTGAGGGGGGCGGAGGGAGCACGGAGAGCAGATCGAGGCGAGCACACGGGCGGTTTACCCAGGTTCGGGCCGCGATGGACGCGTAAAACCCTACTCCTGCTTGGTTGTATTGAACTGGGGAGCTCGGGAGCTTGGAGAGCTAGCTGCACCGAGCGTATGGCTGTCTGGATTCCCAACCTCCGAACCTCGGAACCCCCTCTACGTTGCACACGGGCCTCCTTTTATAGCGCAAAGGGGTCACCGACAGGTGTCAACGTAAGAGAAAGGGGTAAAAGTGTAAAAGGGGTGGTAGTTGTAACAGTGCGGGAACAGTGGCGCTACAGTGCGGCACAGTGTTATCATACCTACTTCTGACGGTAGGGGACAAGGGCATTAAATGCCCGTCACGGTCGCCCGGACAGCACCGAGGCGGACCGTTAGGTGCGTCACCGCTCGCCACGATGGTGGCTGCATGCCACCGCATACCCCAGGCTGCGCGGTGCCCCGCCACGTGCCCTTGGGGGAAGCCCCGGAGCGACGCGTGGGCGGGCGAGCTGGGGCGCAGTCCTGGGGTGGCGATTTGCCGCGGCAAGTGGCTTGTCGCGGGGGTCGTCTTCCTGTGCCTGATAGCTTGCCGGCTATCAGGCCTTGCCGGGGCGCATAGCGCGCCGTGGCGGGCTTCTCTTGTGGTGCCTGGGTTCGGCCTTCCCGACAAGCTCCTCTTGTCGGGGTCTCGATCTTCTGTCTCGTATACTTTGTTCTTGGATGGCATTACATGGGCTCAGTCGTCCCGGCAAGCTCCTCTTGCCGGGGTCTTGTCTTCTTGGCCCGGCAAGCTCCTCTTGCCGGGGGCCTTGTCTTCTTGGCCCGGCAAGCTCCTCTTGCCGGGGGCCTTGTCTTGAATGCTTGGTCTTCTCTTGGCGCTTCCTGGGCGGGCCTCGCCGCAGGGCGCTACAACTGCCCGTGCACAAGTCTGGGGTACTAAGGTACCCCTACTTTAGTACACCGACATACGGCAATTATTTTTAAAAAGTGTTCTCAGAAACGAGCTATCACGTGTGGAGATCAATGGCTTTCAAGCCAAATGATCAATCTTATGGCCACATTCATGACATAGTTTGTTCAAATGATCTCATATTGTGCACAAGGGTGCATATTGGAATGGCAAACAATGTTGCCTAAGGAAGTTTTCATTTTCTTTGGACGAAAAAATCATTTTCCATTTTGCGAGTGCCCAAAAGGTGGTTTTTTTGTGAAGGACCTCCCAAATAATTGTTGCAAAATTCGACCAAATCATTTTTCTAAAATACTAGTCCATATTTAATGCACAATTGACAAAATGGTTGGGGTGTAAAAAGTTTTGATCCACCTCTCGTGAAAAAGACAAATTTCCGCCGATTCAGGTGGAAGCGGGTCAAATTTGAACTGCAGCTGCCTCATAGTTTGCTATTTATTTTTTCCAAAAATCATTTCTAGGTACATAAGTATCTATTTAATCAGAGAAACACCAAAAAAATTCCAAGATTCAACCACTAGCTAGGAATGGTCATTCCCGCCGTTTTGACCGCATTTTGAAACGGGCATACAAAATTCAAAAAAAAACATTGGGAAACCTTCGCATTGTGTCATTACATGTGGCCAAGTTCCCAGAAAAAATAACAAACTTGTAATACGACAATTATTTTTAAAAAGTGTTCTCAGAAACGAGCTATCACGTGTCGAGATCAATGGCTTTCAAACCAAATGATCAATCTTATGGCCACATTCATGACATAGTTTGTTCAAATGATCTCATATTGTGCACAAGGGTGCATATTGGAATGGCAAACAATGTTGCCTAAGGAATTTTTCATTTTCTTTGGACGAAAAAACCATTTTCGATTTTTCGAGTGCCCAAAAGGAGGTTTTTTTGTGAAGGACCTCCCAAATAATTGTTGCAAAATTGGACCAAATCATTTTTCTGAAATACTAGGCCAAATTTAATGCACAATTGACAAAATTGTTGGGGTGTAAAAAGTTTTGATCCACCTCTCGTGAAAAAGACAAATTTCCGCCGATTTAGATGGAAGCGGGTCAAATTTGAACTGCAGCTGCCTCATAGTTTGCTATTTATTTTTTCCAAAAATCATTTCTAGGTACATAAGTATCTGTTTAATCAGAGAAACACCAAAAAAATTCCAAGATTCAACCACTAGCTAGGAACGGTCATTCCCGCCGTTTTGACCGCATTTTGAAACGGGCATACAAAATTCAAAAAAAAATAAAAAATTGGGAAACCTTCGCATTGTGTCATTTTATGTGGCCAAGTTCCCAGAAAAAATAACAAACTTGTAATACGGCAATTATTTTTAAAAAGTGTTCTCAGAAACGAGCTATCACGTGTGGAGATCAATGGCTTTCAAGCCAAATGATCAATCTTATGGCCACATTCATGACATAGTTTGTTCAAATGATCTCATATTGTGCACAAGGGTGCATATTGGAATGGCAAACAATGTTTCCTAAGGAAGTTTTCATTTTTTTGGACGAAAAAACCATTTTCCATTTTGCGAGTGCGAAAAAGGTGGTTTTTTGTGAAGGACCTCCCAAATAATTGTTGCAAAATTGGACCAAATCATTTTTCTAAAATACTAGTCCATATTTAATGCACAATTGACAAAATGGTTGGGGTGTAAAAAGTTTTGATCCACATCTCGTGAAAAAGACAAATTTCCGCCGATTCAGGTGGAAGCGGGTCAAATTTGAACTGCAGCTGCCTCATAGTTTGCTATTTATTTTTTCCAAAAATCATTTCTAGGTACATAAGTATCTATTTAATCAGAGAAACACCAAAAAATTCCAAGATTCAACCACTAGCTAGGAACGGTCATTCCCGCCGTTTTGACCGCATTTTGAAACGGGCATACAAAATTCAAAAAAAAATTGGGAAACATTCGCATTGTGTCATTATATGTGGCCAAGTTCCCAGAAAAAATAACAAACTTGTAATACGGCAATTATTTTTAAAAAATGTTCTCAGAAACGAGCTATCACGTGTGGAGATCAATGGCTTTCAAGCCAAATGATCAATCTTATGGCCACATTCATGACATAGTTTGTTCAAATGATCTCATATTGTGCACAAGGGTGCATATTGGAATGGCAAACAATGTTGCCTAAGGAAGTTTTCATTTTCTTTGGACGAAAAAAGCATTTTCCATTTTCCGAGTGCCCAAAAGGAGGTTTTTTTGTGAAGGACATCCCAAATAATTGTTGCAAAGTTGGACCAAATCATTTTTCTAAAATACTGGTCCATATTTAATGCACAATTGAAAAAATGGTTGGGGTGTAAAAAGTTTTGATCCACCTCTCGTGAAAAAGACAAATTTCCGCTGATTCAGATGGAAGCCGGTCAAATTTGAACTGCAGCTGCCTCATAGTTTGCTATTTATTTTTCCAAAAATCATTTCTAGGTACATAAGTATCTATTTAATCAGAGAAACACCAAAAAAATTCCAAGATTCAACCACTAGCTAGGAACGGTCATTCCCGCCGTTTTGACCGCATTTTGAAACGGGCATACGAAATTCAAAAAAAATAAAAAATTGGGAAACCTTCGCATTGTGTCTTTTTATGTGGCCAAGTTCCTAGAAAAAATAACAAACTTGTAATACGGCAATTATTTTTAAAAAGTGTTCTCAGAAACGAGCTACCACGTGTGGAGATCAATGGCTTTCAAGCCAAATGATCAATCTTATGGCCACATTCATGACATAGTTTGTTTAAATGATCTCATATTGTGCACAAGGGTGCATATTGGAATGGCAAACAATGTTGCCTAAGGATGTTTTCATTTCCTTTGGACGAAAAAACCATTTTCCATTTTGCGAGTGCCCAAAAGGTGGTTTTTTTGTGAAGGACCTCCCAAATAATTGTTGCAAAATTGGACCAAATAATTTTTCTAAAATACTAGGCCATATTTAATGCACAATTCACAAAATGGTTGGGGTGTAAAAAGTTTTGATCCACCTCTCATGAAAAAGACAATTTTTTGCCGATTTAGATGGAAGCGGGTCAAATTTGAACTGCAGCTGCCTCATAGTTTATTATTTATTTTTTCCAAAAATCATTTCTAGGTACATAAGTATCTATTTAATCAGAGAAACACCAAAAAAATTCCAAGATTCAACCACTAGCTAGGAACGGTCACTCCCGCCGTTTTGACAGCATTTTGAAACGGGCATACAAAATTCAAAAAAATAAAAAATTGGGAAACATTCACATTGTGTCATTATATGTGGCCAAGTTCCCAGAAAAAATAACAAACTTGTAATACGGCAATTATTTTTAAAAAGTGTTCTCAGAAACGAGCTATCACGTGTGGAGATCAATGGCTTTCAAGCTAAATGATCAATCTTATGGCCACATTCATGACATAAATGATCTCATATTGTGCACAAGAGTGCATATTGGAATGGCAAACAATGTTGCCTAAGGAAGTTTTCATTTTCTTTGGACGAAAAAACCATTTTCCATTTTGCGAGTGCCCAAAAGGTGGTTTTTTTGTGAAGGACCTCCCAACTAATTGTTGCAAAATTGGACCAAATCATTTTTCTAAAATACTAGTCCATATTTAATGCACAATTGACAAAATGGTTGGGGTGTAAAAAGTTTTGATCCACCTCTCGTGAAAAAGACAAATTTCCGCCGATTCAGGTGGAAGCGGGTCAAATTTGAACTGCAGCTGCCTCATAGTTTGCTATTTATTTTTTCCAAAAATCATTTCTAGGTACATAAGTATCTATTTAATAACACCAAAAAAATTCCAAGATTCAACCACTAGCTAGGAACGGTCATTCCCGCCGTTTTGACCGCATTTTGAAACGGGCATACAAAATTCAAAAAAAACATTGGGAAACCTTCGCATTGTGTCATTACATGTGGCCAAGTTCCCAGAAAAAATAAAAAACTTTTAATACGACAATTATTTTTAAAAAGTGTTCTCAAAAACGAGCTATCACGTGTGGAGATCAATGGCTTTCAAACCAAATGATCAATCTTATGGCCACATTCATGACATAGTTTGTTCAAATGATCTGATATTGTGCACAAGGGTGCATATTGGAATGGCAAACAATGTTGCCTAAGGAATTTTTCATTTTCTTTGGACGAAAAAACAATTTTTGATTTTTCGAGTGCCCAAAAGGAGGTTTTTTTGTGAAGGACCTCCCAAATAATTGTTGCAAAATTGGACCAAATCATTTTTCTAAAATACTAGCCATATTTAATGCACAATTGACAAAATTGTTGGGGTGTAAAAATTTTTGATCCACCTCTCGTGAAAAAGACAAATTTCCGCCGATTCAGATGGAAGCGGGTCAAATTTGAACTGCAGCTGCCTCATAGTTTGCTATTTATTTTTTCCAAAAATCATTTCTAGGTACATAAGTATCTGTTTAATCAGAGAAACACCAAAAAAATCCAAGATTCAACCACTAGCTAGGAACGGTCATTCCCGCCGTTTTGACCGCATTTTGAAACGGGCATACAAAATTCAAAAAAAATAAAAAATTAGGAAACCTTCGCATTGTGTCATTTTATGTGGCCAAGTTCCTAGAAAAAATAACAAACTTGTAATACGGCAATTATTTTTAAAAAGTGTTCTCAGAAACGAGCTATCACGTGTGGAGATCAATGGCTTTCAAGCCAAATGATCAATCTTATGGCCACATTCATGACATAGTTTGTTTAAATGATCTCATATTGTGCACAAGGGTGCATATTGGAATGGCAAACAATGTTTCCTAAGGAAGTTTTCATTTTCTTTGGACGAAAAAACCATTTTCCATTTTGCGAGTGCCAAAAAGGTGGTTTTTTTGTGAAGGACCTCCCAAATAGTTGTTGCAAAATTGGACCAAATCATTTTTCTAAAATACTAGTCCGTATTTAATGCACAATTGACAAAATGGTTGGGGTGTAAAAAGTTTTGATCCACCTCTTGTGAAAAAGACAAATTTCCGCCGATTTAGGTGGAAGCGGGTCAAATTTGAACTGCAGCTGCCTCATAGTTTGCTATTTATTTTTTCCAAAAATCATTTCTAGGTACATAAGTATCTATTTAATCAGAGAAACACCAAAAAAATTCCAAGATTCAACCACTAGCTAGGAACTGTCATTCCCGCCGTTTTGACCGCATTTTGAAACGGGCATACAAAATTCAAAAAAAAATTGGGAAACCTTCGCATTGTGTCATTATATGTGGCCAAGTTCCCAGAAAAAATAACAAACTTGTAATACGGCAATTATTTTTAAAAAAATGTTCTCAAAAACGAGCTATCACGTGTGGAGATCAATGGCTTTCAAGCCAAATGATCAATCTTATGGCCACATTCATGACATAGTTTGTTCAAATGATCTCATATTGTGCACAAGGGTGCATATTGGAATGGCAAACAATGTTGCCTAAGGAATTTTTCATTTTCTTTGGACGAAAAATCCATTTTCCATTTTCCGAGTGCCCAAAAGGAGGTTTTTTTGTGAAGGACCTCCCAAATAATTGTTGCAAAGTTGGACCAAATCATTTTTCTAAAATACAGGTCCATATTTAATGCACAATTGAAAAAATGGTTGGGGTGTAAAAAGTTTTGATCCACCTCTCGTGAAAAAGACAAATTTCCGCCGATTCAGGTGGAAGCGGGTCAAATTTGAACTGCAGCTGCCTCATAGTTTGCTATTTATTTTTTCCAAAAATCATTTCTAGGTACATAAGTATCTATTTAATCAGAGAAACACCAAAAAAATTCCAAGATTCAACCACTAGCTAGGAACGGTCATTCCCGCCGTTTTGACCGCATTTTGAAACGGGCATACAAAATTCAAAAAAAAATTGGGAAACATTCGCATTGTGTCATTATATGTGGCCAAGTTCCCAGAAAAAATAACAAACTTGTAATACGGCAATTATTTTTAAAAAATGTTCTCAGAAACGAGCTATCACGTGTGGAGATCAATGGCTTTCAAGCCAAATGATCAATCTTATGGCCACATTCATGACATAGTTTGTTCAAATGATCTCATATTGTGCACAAGGGTGCATATTGGAATGGCAAACAATGTTGCCTAAGGAAGTTTTCATTTTCTTTGGACGAAAAAACCATTTTCCATTTTCCGAGTGCCCAAAAGGAGGTTTTTTCGTGAAGGACATCCCAAATAATTGTTGCAAAGTTGGACCAAATCATTTTTCTAAAATACTGGTCCATATTTAATGCACAATTGAAAAAATGGTTCTGGTGTAAAAAGTTTTGATCCACCTCTCGTGAAAAAGACAAATTTCCGCTGATTCAGATGGAAGCCGGTCAAATTTGAACTGCAGCTGCCTCATAGTTTGCTATTTATTTTTCCAAAAATCATTTCTAGGTACATAAGTATATATTTAATCAGAGAAACACCAAAAAAATTCCAAGATTCAACCACTAGCTAGGAACGGTCATTCCCGCCGTTTTGACCGCATTTTGAAACGGGCATACGAAATTCAAAAAAAAATAAAAAATTGGGAAACCTTCGCATTGTGTCTTTTTATGTGGCCAAGTTCCTAGAAAAAATAACAAACTTGTAATACGGCAATTATTTTTAAAAAGTGTTCTCAGAAACGAGCTACCACGTGTGGAGATCAATGGCTTTCAAGCCAAATGTTCAATCTTATGGCCACATTCATGACATAGTTTGTTTAAATGATCTCATATTGTGCACAAGGGTGCATATTGGAATGGCAAACAATGTTGCCTAAGGATGTTTTCATTTCCTTTGGACGAAAAAACCATTTTCCATTTTGCGAGTGCCCAAAAGGTGGTTTTTTTGTGAAGGACCTCCCAAATAATTGTTGCAAAATTGGACCAAATAATTTTTCTAAAATACTAGGCCATATTTAATGCACAATTCACAAAATGGTTGGGGTGTAAAAAGTTTTGATCCACCTCTCATGAAAAAGACAATTTTTTGCCGATTTAGATGGAAGCGGGTCAAATTTGAACTGCAGCTGCCTCATAGTTTATTATTTATTTTTTCCAAAAATCATTTCTAGGTACATAAGTATCTATTTAATCAGAGAAACACCAAAAAAATTCCAAGATTCAACCACTAGCTAGGAACGGCCACTCCCGCCGTTTTGACCGCATTTTGAAACGGGCATACAAAATTCAAAAAAATAAAAAATTGGGAAACATTCACATTGTGTCATTATATGTGGCCAAGTTCCCAGAAAAAATAACAAACTTGTAATACGGCAATTATTTTTAAAAAGTGTTCTCAGAAACGAGCTATCACGTGTGGAGATCAATGGCTTTCAAGCCAAATGATCAATCTTATGGCCACATTCATGACATAAATGATCTCATATTGTGCACAAGAGTGCATATTGGAATGGCAAACAATGTTGCCTAAGGAAGTTTTCATTTTCTTTGGACGAAAAAACCATTTTCCATTTTGCGAGTGCCCAAAAGGTGGTTTTTTTGTGAAGGACCTCCCAAATAATTGTTGCAAAATTGGACCAAATCAATTTTCTAAAATACTAGTCCATATTTAATGCACAATTGACAAAATGGTTGGGGTGTAAAAAGTTTTGATCCACCTCTCGTGAAAAAGACAAATTTCCGCCGATTCAGGTGGAAGCGGGTCAAATTTGAACTGCAGCTGCCTCATAGTTTGCTATTTATTTTTTCCAAAATTCATTTCTAGGTACATAAGTATCTATTTAATCAGAGAAACACCAAAAAAATTCCAAGATTCAACCACTAGCTAGGAACGGTCATTCCCGCCGTTTTGACCGCATTTTGAAACGGGCATACAAAATTAAAAAAAAAACATTGGGAAACCTTCGCATTGTGTCATTACATGTGGTCAAGTTCCCAGAAAAAATAAAAAACTTGTAATACGACAATTATTTTTAAAAAGTGTTCTCAAAAACGAGCTATCACGTGTGGAGATCAATGGCTTTCAAACCAAATGATCAATCTTATGGCCACATTCATGACATAGTTTGTTCAACTGATCTGATATTGTGCACAAGGGTGCATATTGGAATGGCAAACAATGTTGCCTAAGGAATTTTTCATTTTCTTTGGACGAAAAAACAATTTTTGATTTTTTGAGTGCCCAAAAGGAGGTCTTTTTGTGAAGGACCTCCCAAATAATTGTTGCAAAATTGGACCAAATCATTTTTCTAAAATACTAGCCCTATTTAATGCACAATTGACAAAATTGTTGGGGTGTAAAAAGTTTTGATCCACCTCTCGTGAAAAAGACAAATTTCCACCGATTCAGATGGAAGCGGGTCAAATTTGAACTGCAGCTGCCTCATAGTTTGCTATTTATTTTTTCCAAAAATCATTTCTAGGTACATAAGTATCTGTTTAATCAGAGAAACACCAAAAAAATCCAAGATTCAACCACTAGCTAGGAACGGTCATTCCCGCCGTTTTGACCGCATTTTGAAACGGGCATACAAAATTCAAAAAAAATAAAAATTTAGGAAACCTTCGCATTGTGTCATTTTATGTGGCCAAGTTCCCAGAAAAAATAACAAACTTGTAATACGGCAATTATTTTTAAAAAGTGTTCTCAGAAACGAGCTATCACGTGTGGAGATCAATGGCTTTCAAGCCAAATGATCAATCTTATGGCCACATTCATGACATAGTTTGTTTAAATGATCTCATATTGTGCACAAGGGTGCATATTGGAATGGCAACCAATGTTTCCTAAGGAAGTTTTCATTTTCTTTGGACGAAAAAACCATTTTCCATTTTGCGAGTGCCTAAAAGGTGGTTTTTTTGTGAAGGACCTCCCAAATAGTTGTTGCAAAATTGGACCAAATCATTTTTCTAAAATACTAGTCCGTATTTAATGCACAATTGACAAAATGGTTGGGGTGTAAAAAGTTTTGATCCACCTCTTGTGAAAAAGACAAATTTCCGCCGATTTAGGTGGAAGCGGGTCAAATTTGAACTGCAGCTGCCTCATAGTTTGCTATTTATTTTTTCCAAAAATCATTTCTAGGTACATAAGTATCTATTTAATCAGAGAAACACCAAAAAAATTCCAAGATTCAACCACTAGCTAGGAACGGTCATTCCCGCCGTTTTGACCGCATTTTGAAACGGGCATACAAAATTCAAAAAAAAAAATTGGGAAACCTTCGCATTGTGTCATTATATGTGGCCAAGTTCCCAGAAAAAATAACAAACTTGTAATACGGCAATTATTTTTAAAAAAATGTTCTCAAAAACGAGCTATCACGTGTGGAGATCAATGGCTTTCAAGCCAAATGATCAATCTTATGGCCACATTCATGACATAGTTTGTTCAAATGATCTCATATTGTGCACAAGGGTGCATATTGGAAGGGCAAACAATGTTGCCTAAGGAAGTTTTCATTTTCTTTGGACGAAAAATCCATTTTCCATTTTCCGAGTGCCCAAAAGGAGGTTTTTTTGTGAAGGACCTCCCAAATAATTGTTGCAAAGTTGGACCAAATCATTTTTCTAAAATACTGGTCCATATTTAATGCACAATTGAAAAAATGGTTGGGGTGTAAAAAGTTTTGATCCACCTCTCGTGAAAAAGACAAATTTCCGGCGATTCAGATGGAAGCGGGTCAAATTTGAACTGCAGCTGCCTCATAGTTTGCTATTTATTTTTTCCAAAAATCATTTCTAGGTACATAAGTATCTATTTAATCAGAGAAACACCAAAAAAATTCCAAGATTCAACCACTAGCTAGGAACGGTCATTCCCGCCGTTTTGACCGCATTTTGAAACGGGCATACGAAATTCAAAAAAAATAAAAAATTGGGAAACCTTCGCATTGTGTCATTTTATGTGGCCAAGTTCCCAGAAAAAATAACATACTTGTAATACGGCAATTATTTTTAAAAAGTGTTCTCAGAAACGAGCTATCTCGTGTGGAGATCAATGGCTTTCAAGCCAAATGATCAATCTTATGGCCACATTCATGACATAGTTTGTTCAAATGATCTCATATTGTGCACAAGGGTGCATATTGGAATGGCAAACAATGTTGCCTAAGGAAGTTTTCATTTTCTTTGGACGAAAAAACCATTTTCCATTTTGCGAGTGCCAAAAAGGTGGTTTTTTTGTGAAGGACCTCCCAAATAATTGTTGCAAAATTGGACCAAATCATTTTTCTAAAATACTAGTCCATATTTAATGCACAATTGACAAAATGGTTGGGGTGTAAAAAGTTTTGATCCACATCTCGTGAAAAAGACAAATTTCCGCCGATTCAGGTGGAAGCGGGTCAAATTTGAACTGCAGCTGCCTCATAGTTTGCTATTTATTTTTTCCAAAAATCATTTCTAGGTACATAAGTATCTATTTAATCAGAGAAACACCAAAAAAATTCCAAGATTCAACCACTAGATAGGAACGGTCGTTCCCGCCGTTTTGACCGCATTTTGAAATGGGCATACAAAATTCAAAAAAGAAATTGGGAAACCTTCGCATTGTGTCATTATATGTGGCCAAGTTCCCAGAAAAAATAACAAACTTGTAATACGGCAATTATTTTTTAAAAATATTCTCAAAAACGAGCTATCACGTGTGGAGATCAATGGCTTTCAAGCCAAATGATCAATCTTATGGCCACATTCATGACATAGTTTGTTCAAATGATCTCATATTGTGGACAAGGGTGCATATTGGAATGGCAAACAATGTTGCCTAAGGAAGTTTTCATTTTCTTTGGACGAAAAAACCATTTTCCATTTTCCGAGTGCCCAAAAGGAGGTCTTTTTGTGAAGGACCTCCCAAATAATTGTTGCAAAGTTGGACCAAATCATTTTTCTAAAATACTGGTCCATTTTTAATGCACAATTGACAAAATGGTTGGGGTGTAAGAAGTTTTGATCCACCTCTCGTGAAAAAGACAAATTTCCGCCGATTCAGATGGAAGCGGGTCAAATTTGAACTGCAGCTGCCTCATAGTTTGCTATTTATTTTTTCCAAAAATCATTTCTAGGTACATAAGTATCTATTTAATCAGAGAAACACCAAAAAAATTCCAAGATTCAACCACTAGCTAGGAACGGTCATTCCCACCGTTTTGACCGCATTTTGAAACGGGCATACGAAATTCAAAAAAAAAATAAAAAATTGGGAAACCTTCGCATTGTGTCATTTTATGTGGCCAAGTTCCTAGAAAAAATAACAAACTTGTAATGCGGCAATTATTTTTAAAAAGTGTTCTTAGAAACGAGCTATCACGTGTGGAGATCAATGGCTTTCAAGCCAAATGATCAATCTTATGGCCACATTCATGACATAGTTTGTTCAAATGATCTCATATTGTGCACAAGGGTGCATATTGGAATGGCAAACAATGTTGCCTAAGGAAGTTTTCATTTTCTTTGGACGAAAAAACCATTTTCCATTTTGCGAGTGCCCAAAAGGTGGTTTTTTTGTGAAGGACCTCCCAAATAATTGTTGCAAAGTTGGACCAAATCATTTTTCTAAAATACTGGTCCTTATTTAATGCACAATTGAAAAAATGGTTGGGGTGTAAAAAGTTCTGATCCACCTCTCGTGAAAAAGACAAATTTCCGCTGATTCAGATGGAAGCGGGTCAAATTTGAACTGCAGCTGCCTCATAGTTTGCTATTTATTTTTCCAAAAATCATTTCTAGGTACATAAGTATCTATTTAATCAGAGAAACACCAAAAAAATTCCAAGATTCAACCACTAGCTAGGAACGGTCATTCCCGCCGTTTTGACCGCATTTTGAAACGGGCATACGAAATTCAAAAAAAATAAAAAATTGGGAAACCTTCGCATTGTGTCATTTTAGCTGGCCAAGTTCCTAGAAAAAATAACAAACTTGTAATACGGCAATTATTTTTAAAAAGTGTTCTCAGAAACGAGCTACCACGTGTGGAGATCAATGGCTTTCAAGCCAAATGATCAATCTTATGGCCACATTCATGACATAGTTTGTTCAAATGATCTCATATTGTGCACAAGGGTGCATATTGGAATGGCAAACAATGTTGCCTAAGGAAGTTTTCATTTTCTTTGGACGAAAAAACCATTTTCCATTTTGCGAGTGCCCAAAAGGTGGTTTTTTTGTGAAGGACCTCCCAAATAATTGTTGCAAAATTGGACCAAATAATTTTTCTAAAATACTAGGCCATATTTAATGCACAATTCACAAAATGGTTGGGGTGTAAAAAGTTTTGATCCACCTCTCATGAAAAAGACAATTTTTTGCCGATTTAGATGGAAGCGGGTCAAATTTGAACTGCAGCTGCCTCATAGTTTATTATTTATTTTTTCCAAAAATCATTTCTAGGTACATAAGTATCTATTTAATCAGAGAAACACCAAAAAAATTCCAAGATTCAACCACTAGCTAGGAACGGTCACTCCCGCCGTTTTGACCGCATTTTGAAACGGGCATACAAAATTCAAAAAATAAATAAATTGGGAAACATTCACATTGTGTCATTATATGTGGCCAAGTTCCCAGAAAAAATAACAAACTTGTAATACGGCAATTATTTTTAAAAAGTGTTCTCAGAAACGAGCTATCACGTGTGGAGATCAATGGCTTTCAAGCCAAATGATCAATCTTATGGCCACATTCATGACATAAATGATCTCATATTGTGCACAAGAGTGCATATTGGAATGGCAAACAATGTTGCCTAAGGAAGTTTTCATTTTCTTTGGAAGAAAAAACCATTTTCCATTTTGCGAGTGCCCAAAAGGTGGTTTTTTTGTGGAGGACCTCCCAAATAATTGTTGCAAAATTGGACCAAATCATTTTTCTAAAATACTAGTCCATATTTATTGCACAATTGACAAAATGGTTGGGGTGTAAAAAGTTTTGATCCACCTCTCGTGAAAAAGACAAATTTCCGCCGATTCAGGTGGAAGCGGGTCAAATTTGAACTTCAGCTGCCTCATAGTTTGCTATTTATTTTTTCCAAAAATCATTTCTAGGTACATAAGTATCTATTTAATCAGAGAAACACCAAAAAAATTCCAAGATTCAACCACTAGCTAGGAACGGTCATTCCCGCCGTTTTGACCGCATTTTGAAACAGGCATACAAAATTCAAAAAAAACATTGGGAAACCTTCGCATTGTGTCATTACATGTGGCCAAGTTCCGAGAAAAAATAAAAAACTTGTAATACGACAATTATTTTTAAAAAGTGTTCTCAAAAACGAGCTATCACGTGTGGAGATCAATGGCTTTCAAACCAAATGATCAATCTTATGGCCACATTCATGACATAGTTTGTTCAAATGATCTGATATTGTGCACAAGGGTGCATATTGGAATGGCAAACAATGTTGCCTAAGGAATTTTTCATTTTCTTTGGACGAAAAAACAATTTTTGATTTTTCGAGTGCTCAAAAGGAGGTTTTTTTGTGAAGGACCTCCCAAATAATTGCTGCAAAATTGGACCAAATCATTTTTCTAAAATACTAGCCATATTTAATGCACAATTGACAAAATTGTTGGGGTGTAAAAAGTTTTGATCCACCTCTTGTGAAAAAGACAAATTTCCGCCGATTTAGGTGGAAGCGGGTCAAATTTGAATTGCAGCTGCCTCATAGTTTGCTATTTATTTTTTCCAAAAATCATTTCTAGGTACATAAGTATCTATTTAATCAGAGAAACACCAAAAAATTCCAAGATTCAACCACTAGCTAGGAACGGTCATTCCCGCCGTTTTGACCGCATTTTGAAACGGGCATACAAAATTCAAAAAAAAATTGGGAAACCTTCGCATTGTGTCATTATATGTGGCCAAGTTCCCAGAAAAAATAACAAACTTGTAATACGGCAATTATTTTTAAAAAATGTTCTCAGAAACGAGCTATCACGTGTGGAGATCAATGGCTTTCAAGCCAAATGATCAATCTTATGGCCACATTCATGACATAGTTTGTTTAAATGATCTCATATTGTGCACAAGGGTGCATATTGGAATGGCAAACAATGTTTCCTAAGGAAGTTTTCATTTTCTTTGGACGAAAAAACCATTTTCCATTTTGCGAGTGCCAAAAAGGTGGTTTTTTTGTGAAGGACCTCCCAAATAATTGTTGCAAAATTGGACCAAATCATTTTTCTAAAATACTAGTCCGTATTTAATGCACAATTGACAAAATGGTTGGGGTGTAAAAAGTTTTGATCCACCTCTTGTGAAAAAGACAAATTTCCGCCGATTTAGGTGGAAGCGGGTCAAATTTGAACTGCAGCTGCCTCATAGTTTGCTATTTATTTTTTCCAAAAATCATTTCTAGGTACATAAGTATGTATTTAATCAGAGAAACACCAAAAAAATTCCAAGATTCAACCACTAGCTAGGAACGGTCATTCCCACCGTTTTGACCGCATTTTGAAACGGGCATACAAAATTCAAAAAAAAATTGGGAAACCTTCGCATTGTGTCATTATATGTGGCCAAGTTCCCAGAAAAAATAACAAACTTGTAATACGGCAATTATTTTTAAAAAATGTTCTCAGAAACGAGCTATCACGTGTGGAGATCAATGGCTTTCAAGCCAAATGATCAATCTTATGGCCACATTCATGACATAGTTTGTTCAAATGATCTCATATTGTGCACAAGGGTGCATATTGGAAGGGCAAACAATGTTGCCTAAGGAAGTTTTCATTTTCTTTGGACGAAAAAATCATTTTCCATTTTCCGAGTGCCCAAAATGAGGTTTTTTTGTGAAGGACCTCCCAAATAATTGTTGCAAAGTTGGACCAAATCATTTTTCTAAAATACTAGTCCATATTTAATGCACAATTGAAAAAATGGTTGGGGTGTAAAAAGTTTTGATCCACCTCTCGTGAAAAAGACAAATTTCCGGCGATTCAGATGGAAGCGGGTCAAATTTGAACTGCAGCTGCCTCATAGTTTGCTATTTATTTTTTCCAAAAATCATTTCTAGGTACATAAGTATCTATTTAATCAGAGAAACACCAAAAAAATTCCAAGATTCAACCACTAGCTAGGAACGGTCATTCCCGCCGTTTTGACCGCATTTTGAAACGGGCATACAAAATTCAAAAAATAAATAAATTGGGAAACATTCACATTGTGTCATTATATGTGGCCAAGTTCCCAGAAAAAATAACAAACTTGTAATACGGCAATTATTTTTAAAAAGTGTTCTCAGAAACGAGCTATCACGTGTGGAGATCAATGGCTTTCAAGCCAAATGATCAATCTTATGGCCACATTCATGACATAAATGATCTCATATTGTGCACAAGAGTGCATATTGGAATGGCAAACAATGTTGCCTAAGGAAGTTTTCATTTTCTTTGGACGAAAAAACCATTTTCCATTTTGCGAGTGCCCAAAAGGTGGTTTTTTTGTGGAGGACCTCCCAAATAATTGTTGCAAAATTGGACCAAATCATTTTTCTAAAATACTAGTCCATATTTATTGCACAATTGACAAAATGGTTGGGGTGTAAAAAGTTTTGATCCACCTCTCGTGAAAAAGACAAATTTCCGCCGATTCAGGTGGAAGCGGGTCAAATTTGAACTTCAGCTGCCTCATAGTTTGCTATTTATTTTTTCCAAAAATCATTTCTAGGTACATAAGTATCTATTTAATCAGAGAAACACCAAAAAAATTCCAAGATTCAACCACTAGCTAGGAACGGTCATTCCCGCCGTTTTGACCGCATTTTGAAACAGGCATACAAAATTCAAAAAAAACATTGGGAAACCTTCGCATTGTGTCATTACATGTGGCCAAGTTCCGAGAAAAAATAAAAAACTTGTAATACGACAATTATTTTTAAAAAGTGTTCTCAAAAACGAGCTATCACGTGTGGAGATCAATGGCTTTCAAACCAAATGATCAATCTTATGGCCACATTCATGACATAGTTTGTTCAAATGATCTGATATTGTGCACAAGGGTGCATATTGGAATGGCAAACAATGTTGCCTAAGGAATTTTTCATTTTCTTTGGACGAAAAAACAATTTTTGATTTTTCGAGTGCTCAAAAGGAGGTTTTTTTGTGAAGGACCTCCCAAATAATTGCTGCAAAATTGGACCAAATCATTTTTCTAAAATACTAGCCATATTTAATGCACAATTGACAAAATTGTTGGGGTGTAAAAAGTTTTGATCCACCTCTTGTGAAAAAGACAAATTTCCGCCGATTTAGGTGGAAGCGGGTCAAATTTGAATTGCAGCTGCCTCATAGTTTGCTATTTATTTTTTCCAAAAATCATTTCTAGGTACATAAGTATCTATTTAATCAGAGAAACACCAAAAAATTCCAAGATTCAACCACTAGCTAGGAACGGTCATTCCCGCCGTTTTGACCGCATTTTGAAACGGGCATACAAAATTCAAAAAAAAATTGGGAAACCTTCGCATTGTGTCATTATATGTGGCCAAGTTCCCAGAAAAAATAACAAACTTGTAATACGGCAATTATTTTTAAAAAATGTTCTCAGAAACGAGCTATCACGTGTGGAGATCAATGGCTTTCAAGCCAAATGATCAATCTTATGGCCACATTCATGACATAGTTTGTTTAAATGATCTCATATTGTGCACAAGGGTGCATATTGGAATGGCAAACAATGTTTCCTAAGGAAGTTTTCATTTTCTTTGGACGAAAAAACCATTTTCCATTTTGCGAGTGCCAAAAAGGTGGTTTTTTTGTGAAGGACCTCCCAAATAATTGTTGCAAAATTGGACCAAATCATTTTTCTAAAATACTAGTCCGTATTTAATGCACAATTGACAAAATGGTTGGGGTGTAAAAAGTTTTGATCCACCTCTTGTGAAAAAGACAAATTTCCGCCGATTTAGGTGGAAGCGGGTCAAATTTGAACTGCAGCTGCCTCATAGTTTGCTATTTATTTTTTCCAAAAATCATTTCTAGGTACATAAGTATGTATTTAATCAGAGAAACACCAAAAAAATTCCAAGATTCAACCACTAGCTAGGAACGGTCATTCCCACCGTTTTGACCGCATTTTGAAACGGGCATACAAAATTCAAAAAAAAATTGGGAAACCTTCGCATTGTGTCATTATATGTGGCCAAGTTCCCAGAAAAAATAACAAACTTGTAATACGGCAATTATTTTTAAAAAATGTTCTCAGAAACGAGCTATCACGTGTGGAGATCAATGGCTTTCAAGCCAAATGATCAATCTTATGGCCACATTCATGACATAGTTTGTTCAAATGATCTCATATTGTGCACAAGGGTGCATATTGGAAGGGCAAACAATGTTGCCTAAGGAAGTTTTCATTTTCTTTGGACGAAAAAATCATTTTCCATTTTCCGAGTGCCCAAAATGAGGTTTTTTTGTGAAGGACCTCCCAAATAATTGTTGCAAAGTTGGACCAAATCATTTTTCTAAAATACTAGTCCATATTTAATGCACAATTGAAAAAATGGTTGGGGTGTAAAAAGTTTTGATCCACCTCTCGTGAAAAAGACAAATTTCCGGCGATTCAGATGGAAGCGGGTCAAATTTGAACTGCAGCTGCCTCATAGTTTGCTATTTATTTTTTCCAAAAATCATTTCTAGGTACATAAGTATCTATTTAATCAGAGAAACACCAAAAAAATTCCAAGATTCAACCACTAGCTAGGAACGGTCATTCCCGCCGTTTTGACCGCATTTTGAAACGGGCATACGAAATTCAAAAAAAAATAAAAAATTGGGAAACCTTCGCATTGTGTCATTTTATGTGGCCAAGTTCCCAGAAAAAATAACAAACTTGTAATACGGCAATTATTTTTAAAAAGTGTTCTCAGAAACGAGCTATCTCGTGTGGAGATCAATGGCTTTCAAGCCAAATGATCAATCTTATGGCCACATTCATGACATAGTTTGTTCAAATGATCTCATATTGTGCACAAGGGTGCATATTGGAATGGCAAACAATGTTTCCTAAGGAAGTTTTCATTTTCTTTGGACGAAAAAACCATTTTCCATTTTGCGAGTGCCAAAAAGGTGGTTTTTTTGTGAAGGACCTCCCAAATAATTGTTGCAAAATTGGACCAAATCATTTTTCTAAAATACTAGTCCGTATTTAATGCACAATTGACAAAATGGTTGGGGTGTAAAAAGTTTTGATCCACCTCTTGTGAAAAAGACAAATTTCCGCCGATTTAGGTGGAAGCGGGTCAAATTTGAACTGCAGCTGCCTCATAGTTTGCTATTTATTTTTTCCAAAAATCATTTCTAGGTACATAAGTATCTATTTAATCAGAGAAACACCAAAAAAATTCCAAGATTCAACCACTAGCTAGGAACGGTCATTCCCGCCGTTTTGACCGCATTTTGAAACGGGCATACAAAATTCAAAAAAAAAATTGGGAAACATTCGCATTGTGTCATTATATGTGGCCAAGTTCCCAGAAAAAATAACAAACTTGTAATACGGCAATTATTTTTAAAAAATGTTCTCAGAAACGAGCTATCACGTGTGGAGATCAATGGCTTTCAAGCCAAATGATCAATCTTATGGCCACATTCATGACATAGTTTGTTCAAATGATCTCATATTGTGCACAAGGGTGCATATTGGAATGGCAAACAATGTTGCCTAAGGAAGTTTTCATTTTCTTTGGACGAAAAAACCATTTTCCATTTTCCGAGTGCCCAAAAGGAGGTTTTTTCGTGAAGGACATCCCAAATAATTGTTGCAAAGTTGGACCAAATCATTTTTCTAAAATACTGGTCCATATTTAATGCACAATTGAAAAAATGGTTCTGGTGTAAAAAGTTTTGATCCACCTCTCGTGAAAAAGACAAATTTCCGCTGATTCAGATGGAAGCCGGTCAAATTTGAACTGCAGCTGCCTCATAGTTTGCTATTTATTTTTCCAAAAATCATTTCTAGGTACATAAGTATATATTTAATCAGAGAAACACCAAAAAAATTCCAAGATTCAACCACTAGCTAGGAACGGTCATTCCCGCCGTTTTGACCGCATTTTGAAACGGGCATACGAATTTCAAAAAAAAAATAAAAAATTGGGAAACCTTCGCATTGTGTCATTTTAGCTGGCCAAGTTCCTAGAAAAAATAACAAACTTGTAATACGGCAATTATTTTTAAAAAGTGTTCTCAGAAACGAGCTACCACGTGTGGAGATCAATGGCTTTCAAGCCAAATGATCAATCTTATGGCCACATTCATGACATAGTTTGTTCAAATGATCTCATATTGTGCACAAGGGTGCATATTGGAATGGCAAACAATGTTGCCTAAGGAAGTTTTCATTTTCTTTGGACGAAAAAACCATTTTCCATTTTGCGAGTGCCCAAAAGGTGGTTTTTTTGTGAAGGACCTCCCAAATAATTGTTGCAAAATTGGACCAAATAATTTTTCTAAAATACTAGGCCATATTTAATGCACAATTCACAAAATGGTTGGGGTGTAAAAAGTTTTGATCCACCTCTCATGAAAAAGACAATTTTTTGCCGATTTAGATGGAAGCGGGTCAAATTTGAACTGCAGCTGCCTCATAGTTTATTATTTATTTTTTCCAAAAATCATTTCTAGGTACATAAGTATCTATTTAATCAGAGAAACACCAAAAAAATTCCAAGATTCAACCACTAGCTAGGAACGGTCACTCCCGCCGTTTTGACCGCATTTTGAAACGGGCATACAAAATTCAAAAAATAAATAAATTGGGAAACATTCACATTGTGTCATTATATGTGGCCAAGTTCCCAGAAAAAATAACAAACTTGTAATACGGCAATTATTTTTAAAAAGTGTTCTCAGAAACGAGCTATCACGTGTGGAGATCAATGGCTTTCAAGCCAAATGATCAATCTTATGGCCACATTCATGACAGAAATGATCTCATATTGTGCACAAGAGTGCATATTGGAATGGCAAACAATGTTGCCTAAGGAAGTTTTCATTTTCTTTGGACGAAAAAACCATTTTCCATTTTGCGAGTGCCCAAAAGGTGGTTTTTTTGTGAAGGACCTCCCAAATAATTGTTGCAAAATTGGACCAAATCATTTTTCTAAAATACTAGTCCATATTTATTGCACAATTGACAAAATGGTTGGGGTGTAAAAAGTTTTGATCCACCTCTCGTGAAAAAGACAAATTTCCGCCGATTCAGGTGGAAGCGGGTCAAATTTGAACTTCAGCTGCCTCATAGTTTGCTATTTATTTTTTCCAAAAATCATTTCTAGGTACATAAGTATCTATTTAATCAGAGAAACACCAAAAAAATTTCAAGATTCAACCACTAGCTAGGAACGGTCATTCCCGCCGTTTTGACCGCATTTTGAAACGGGCATACAAAATTCAAAAAAAACATTGGGAAACCTTCGCATTGTGTCATTACATGTGGCCAAGTTCCGAGAAAAAATAAAAAACTTGTAATACGACAATTATTTTTAAAAAGTGTTCTCAAAAACGAGCTATCACGTGTGGAGATCAATGGCTTTCAAACCAAATGATCAATCTTATGGCCACATTCATGACATAGTTTGTTCAAATGATCTGATATTGTGCACAGGGGTGCATATTGGAATGGCAAACAATGTTGCCTAAGGAATTTTTCATTTTCTTTGGACGAAAAAACAATTTTTGATTTTTCGAGTGCTCAAAAGGAGGTTTTTTTGTGAAGGACCTCCCAAATAATTGTTGCAAAATTGGACCAAATCATTTTTCTAAAATACTAGCCATATTTAATGCACAATTGACAAAATTGTTGGGGTGTAAAAAGTTTTGATCCACCTCTTGTGAAAAAGACAAATTTCCGCCGATTTAGGTGGAAGCGGGTCAAATTTGAATTGCAGTTGCCTCATAGTTTGCTATTTATTTTTTCCAAAAATCATTTCTAGGTACATAAGTATCTATTTAATTAGAGAAACACCAAAAAAATTCCAAGATTCAACCACTAGCTAGGAACGGTCATTCCCGCCGTTTTGACCGCATTTTGAAACGGGCATACAAAATTCAAAAAAAAACTGGGAAACCTTCGCATTGTGTCATTATATGTGGCCAAGTTCCCAGAAAAAATAACAAACTTGTAATACGGCAATTATTTTTAAAAAATGTTCTCAGAAACGAGCTATCACGTGTGGAGATCAATGGCTTTCAAGCCAAATGATCAATCTTATGGCCACATTCATGACATAGTTTGTTTAAATGATCTCATATTGTGCACAAGGGTGCATATTGGAATGGCAAACAATGTTTCCTAAGGAAGTTTTCATTTTCTTTGGACGAAAAAACCATTTTCCATTTTGCGAGTGCCAAAAAGGTGGTTTTTTTGTGAAGGACCTCCCAAATAATTGTTGCAAAATTGGACCAAATCATTTTTCTAAAATACTAGTCCGTATTTAATGCACAATTGACAAAATGGTTGGGGTGTAAAAAGTTTTGATCCACCTCTTGTGAAAAAGACAAATTTCCGCCGATTTAGGTGGAAGCGGGTCAAATTTGAACTGCAGCTGCCTCATAGTTTGCTATTTATTTTTTCCAAAAATCATTTCTAGGTACATAAGTATCTATTTAATCAGAGAAACACCAAAAAAATTCCAAGATTCAACCACTAGCTAGGAACGGTCATTCCCGCCGTTTTGACCGCATTTTGAAACGGGCATACAAAATTCAAAAAAAAATTGGGAAACCTTCGCATTGTGTCATTATATGTGGCCAAGTTCCCAGAAAAAATAACAAACTTGTAATACGGCAATTATTTTTAAAAAATGTTCTCAGAAACGAGCTATCACGTGTGGAGATCAACGGCTTTCAAGCCAAATGATCAATCTTATGGCCACATTCATGACATAGTTTGTTCAAATGATCTCATATTGTGCACAAGGGTGCATATTGGAAGGGCAAACAATGTTGCCTAAGGAAGTTTTCATTTTCTTTGGACGAAAAAATCATTTTCCATTTTCCGAGTGCCCAAAAGGAGGTTTTTTTGTGAAGGACCTCCCAAATAATTGTTGCAAAGTTGGACCAAATCATTTTTCTAAAATACTAGTCCATATTTAATGCACAATTGAAAAAATGGTTGGGGTGTAAAAAGTTTTGATCCACCTCTCGTGAAAAAGACAAATTTCCGGCGATTCAGATGGAAGCGGGTCAAATTTGAACTGCAGCTGCCTCATAGTTTGCTATTTATTTTTTCCAAAAATCATTTCTAGGTACATAAGTATCTATTTAATCAGAGAAACACCAAAAAAATTCCAAGATTCAACCACTAGCTAGGAACGGTCACTCCCGCCGTTTTGACCGCATTTTGAAACGGGCATACAAAATTCAAAAAATAAATAAATTGGGAAACATTCACATTGTGTCATTATATGTGGCCAAGTTCCCAGAAAAAATAACAAACTTGTAATACGGCAATTATTTTTAAAAAGTGTTCTCAGAAACGAGCTATCACGTGTGGAGATCAATGGCTTTCAAGCCAAATGATCAATCTTATGGCCACATTCATGACATAAATGATCTCATATTGTGCACAAGAGTGCATATTGGAATGGCAAACAATGTTGCCTAAGGAAGTTTTCATTTTCTTTGGACGAAAAAACCATTTTCCATTTTGCGAGTGCCCAAAAGGTGGTTTTTTTGTGAAGGACCTCCCAAATAATTGTTGCAAAATTGGACCAAATCATTTTTCTAAAATACTAGTCCATATTTAATGCACAATTGACAAAATGGTTGGGGTGTAAAAAGTTTTGATCCACCTCTCGTGAAAAAGACAAATTTCCGCCGATTCAGGTGGAAGCGGGTCAAATTTGAACTGCAGCTGCCTCATAGTTTGCTATTTATTTTTTCCAAAAATCATTTCTAGGTACATAAGTATCTATTTAATCAGAGAAACACCAAAAAAATTCCAAGATTCAACCACTAGCTAGGAACGGTCATTCCCGCCGTTTTGACCGCATTTTGAAACGGGCATACAAAATTCAAAAAAAACATTGGGAAACCTTCGCATTGTGTCATTACATGTGGCCAAGTTCCCAGAAAAAATAAAAAACTTGTAATACGACAATTATTTTTAAAAAGTGTTCTCAAAAACGAGCTATCACGTGTGGAGATCAATGGCTTTCAAACCAAATGATCAATCTTATGGCCACATTCATGACATAGTTTGTTCAAATGATCTGATATTGTGCACAAGGGTGCATATTGGAATGGCAAACAATGTTGCCTAAGGAATTTTTCATTTTCTTTGGACGAAAAAACAATTTTTGATTTTTCGAGTGCTCAAAAGGAGGTTTTTTTGTGAAGGACCTCCCAAATAATTGTTGCAAAATTGGACCAAATCATTTTTCAAAAATACTAGCCATATTTAATGCACAATTGACAAAATTGTTGGGGTGTAAAAATTTTTGATCCACCTCTCGTGAAAAAGACAAATTTCCGCCGATTCAGATGGAAGCGGGTCAAATTTGAACTGCAGCTGCCTCATAGTTTGCTATTTATTTTTTCCAAAAATCATTTCTAGGTACATAAGTATCTGTTTAATCATAGAAACACCAAAAAAATCCAAGATTCAACCACTAGCTAGGAACGGTCATTCCCGCCGTTTTGACCGCATTTTGAAACGGGCATACAAAATTCAAAAAAAATTAAAAAATTAGGAAACCTTCGCATTGTGTCATTTTATGTGGCCAAGTTCCCAGAAAAAATAACAAACTTGTAATACGGCAATTATTTTTAAAAAGTGTTCTCAGAAACGAGCTATCACGTGTGGAGATCAATGGCTTTCAAGCCAAATGATCAATCTTATGGCCACATTCATGACATAGTTTGTTTAAATGATCTCATATTGTGCACAAGGGTGCATATTGGAATGGCAAACAATGTTTCCTAAGGAAGTTTTCATTTTCTTTGGACGAAAAAACCATTTTCCATTTTGCGAGTGCCAAAAAGGTGGTTTTTTTGTGAAGGACCTCCCAAATAATTGTTGCAAAATTGGACCAAATCATTTTTCTAAAATACTAGTCCGTATTTAATGCACAATTGACAAAATGGTTGGGGTGTAAAAAGTTTTGATCCACCTCTTGTGAAAAAGACAAATTTCCGCCGATTTAGGTGGAAGCGGGTCAAATTTGAACTGCAGCTACCTCATAGTTTGCTATTTATTTTTTCCAAAAATCATTTCTAGGTACATAAGTATCTATTTAATCAGAGAAACACCAAAAAAATTCCAAGATTCAACCACTAGCTAGGAACGGTCATTCCCGCCGTTTTGACCGCATTTTGAAACGGGCATACAAAATTCAAAAAAAAATTGGGAAACCTTCGCATTGTGTCATTATATGTGGCCAAGTTCCCAGAAAAAATAACAAACTTGTAATACGGCAATTATTTTTAAAAAATGTTCTCAGAAACGAGCTATCACGTGTGGAGATCAATGGCTTTCAAGCCAAATGATCAATCTTATGGCCACATTCATGACATAGTTTGTTTAAATGATCTCATATTGTGCACAAGGGTGCATATTGGAATGGCAAACAATGTTGCCTAAGGAAGTTTTCATTTTCTTTGGACGAAAAAACCATTTTCCATTTTGCGAGTGCCAAAAAGGTGGTTTTTTTGTGAAGGACCTCCCAAATAATTGTTGCAAAATTGGACCAAATCATTTTTCTAAAATACTAGTCCGTATTTAATGCACAATTGACAAAATGGTTGGGGTGTAAAAAGTTTTGATCCACCTCTTGTGAAAAAGACAAATTTCCGCCGATTTAGGTGGAAGCGGGTCAAATTTGAACTGCAGCTGCCTCATAGTTTGCTATTTATTTTTTCCAAAAATCATTTCTAGGTACATAAGTATCTATTTAATCAGAGAAACACCAAAAAAATTCCAAGATTCAACCACTAGCTAGGAACGGTCATTCCCGCCGTTTTGACCGCATTTTGAAACGGGCATACAAAATTCAAAAAAAAATTGGGAAACCTTTGCATTGTGTCATTATATGTGGCCAAGTTCCCAGAAAAAATAACAAACTTGTAATACGGCAATTATTTTTAAAAAATGTTCTCAGAAACGAGCTATCACGTGTGGAGATCAATGGCTTTCAAGCCAAATGATCAATCTTATGGCCACATTCATGACATAGTTTGTTCAAATGATCTCATATTGTGCACAAGGGTGCATATTGGAAGGGCAAACAATGTTGCCTAAGGAAGTTTTCATTTTCTTTGGACGAAAAAATCATTTTCCATTTTCCGAGTGCCCAAAAGGAGGTTTTTTTGTGAAGGACCTCCCAAATAATTGTTGCAAAGTTGGACCAAATCATTTTTCTAAAATACTAGTCCATATTTAATGCACAATTGAAAAAATGGTTGGGGTGTAAAAAGTTTTGATCCACCTCTCGTGAAAAAGACAAATTTCCGGCGATTCAGATGGAAGCGGGTCAAATTTGAAGTGCAGCTGCCTCATAGTTTGCTATTTATTTTTTCCAAAAATCATTTCTAGGTACATAAGTATCTATTTAATCAGAGAAACACCAAAAAAATTCCAAGATTCAACCACTAGCTAGGAACGGTCATTCCCGCCGTTTTGACCGCATTTTGAAACGGGCATACGAAATTCAAAAAAAAATAAAAAATTGGGAAACCTTCGCATTGTGTCATTTTATGTGGCCAAGTTCCCAGAAAAAATAACAAACTTGTAATACGGCAATTATTTTTAAAAAGTGTTCTCAGAAACGAGCTATCTCGTGTGGAGATCAATGGCTTTCAAGCCAAATGATCAATCTTATGGCCACATTCATGACATAGTTTGTTCAAATGATCTCATATTGTGCACAAGGGTGCATATTGGAATGGCAAACAATGTTGCCTAAGGAAGTTTTCATTTTCTTTGGACGAAAAAACCATTTTCCATTTTGCGAGTGCCCAAAAGGTGGTTTTTTTGTGAAGGACCTCCCAAATAATTGTTGCAAAATTGGACAAATCATTTTTCTAAAATACTAGTCCATATTTAATGCACAATTGACAAAATGGTTGGGGTGTAAAAAGTTTTGATCCACCTCTCGTGAAAAAGACAAATTTCCGCCGATTCAGGTGGAAGCGGGTCAAATTTGAACTGCAGCTGCCTCATAGTTTGCTATTTATTTTTTCCAAAAATCATTTCTAGGTACATAAGTATCTATTTAATCAGAGAAACACCAAAAAAATTCCAAGATTCAACCACTAGCTAGGAACGGTCATTCCCGTTGTTTTGACCGCATTTTGAAACGGGCATACTGTCGGGGCGGACGGGCTGTCCCCCGCGGGCACCTATGGGGCCGGAGCCCCTTTCGTTGTCCGGAGGGGGGCGGAGGGAGCGCGGAGAGCAGATCGAAGCGAGCACACGGGCGGTTTACCCAGGTTCGGGCCGCGATGGACGCGTAAAACCCTACTCCTGCTTAGTTGTATTGAATTGGGGAGCTCGGGAGCTTGGGGAGCTAGCTGCACCGAGCGTATGGCTGTCTGGGTGCCGATTCTCCGAACCCCGGAACCCGGAACCTCTCTGGAACCCTGGACTCCGGAACCTCTCCTACCCCACCCCTTCTACGTCGCACACGGGCCTCCTTTTATAGCGCAAAGGGGTCACCGACAGGTGTCAACGTAGGAGAAAGGGGTAAAAGTGTAAAAGGGGTGGTAGCTGTAATAGTGCGGGAACGGTGGCGCTACAGTGCGGCACAGTGTTATCATACCTACTTCTGACGGTAGGGGACAAGGGCATTAAATGCCCGTCACGGTCGCCCGGACAGCACCGAGGCGGACCGTTAGGTGCGCCACCGTTCGCCACGATGGCGGTCTGCATGCCACCGCATGCCCCAGGCTGCGCGGTGCCTCGCCACGTGCCCTCGGGGTAAGCCCCGGAGCGACGCGTGGCGGGCGAGCTGGAGCGCAGCCTTGAGGTGGCGATCTTGCCGCGGCAAGTGGCTTGCCGCGGGGGTCGTCTTCCTGTGCCTGATAGCGTGCCAGCTATCAGGCCTTGCCGGGGCGCTTGGCGCGCCACGGCGGGCTTCTCTTGTGATGCCTGGGTTCGGCCTTCCCGACAAGCTCCTCTTGTCGGGGGCTCGATCTTCTGTCTCGTTATACTTTGTTCTTGGATGGCCTTTCATGGGCGCAGTCGTCCCGGCAAGCTCCTCTTGCCGGGGTCTTGTCTTCTCGGCCCGGCAAGCTCCTCTTGCCGGGGGCCTTGTCTTCTTGACCCGGCAAGCTCCTCTTGCCGGGGGCCTTGTCTTGAATGCTTGGTCTTCTCTTGGCGCTTCCGGGGCGGGCCTTGCCGCAGGGTGCTACAACTGCCCGTGCACAAGTCTGGGGTACTAAGGTACCCCTACTTTAGTACACCGACAGGAGCCCCCGGGCCTGGGCCACACACGGTGCCGAGCGTCGTTGGGCCAGGCCCTAACAGTGCACGGGCACGCGTGGCCTTGGTCGCGCTGCTCCTTAACTCCGCATCCGCCGCGCCTTCCCCAGGCGGCGCGCGCTTACCGCGGCGTCGTGGGGGCGGGGCATGCGAGGTGATCGTGACGTGGGTGGCGTGCGCGGGGCTGAACCGCGCAGGCGCGCGTCACGTCGCGCACGATCTCTTGATGGCAAGAATGGAGCGTCCGCCCCTTCCCCCATATAAGGCAGAGGAAACGGGAGCGGCTCCCCTCCTTCGCCCTTACTGCGTCCTCTCCCTTCTCCAGAGATCCCATCTGCGCCCCGCGTCCATTTTTCCTCCGCCGCTCGCGCGTACTTGCGGAGCTACCGGATTCTTCGTCTCCCTCCTCTCGCCGCCTCCGCCATGGCCCCGAAGACTGAGAAGGCGAGGGCGGAGAAGACCAAGAAGGAGAAATCGGAGCACGCGGCGATGCTCACCTTGCTGCGGAAGCAGAACCTCGTCTTCGCGCCGAAGCTTGGCGCGCGGGAGCTCTGGAACAAGTACTACTTGTTCTGGGCGGAGGAGACCAAGGCGCATCCCCGCACCCGAGTCTATCCGGCCGCCGCCAAGGGCAACTACCCCGGTGGGTATTATTTCTTCGCAGCCTTCTTCCACTGCGGTCTTTGCCCTCCTTTTTCTGATTTCTTCTGCGACATAATGAACACCTTCGGCCTCCACCTTCTTGACTTCACTCCCAACGCCGTCCTCACGATGGCGGTTTTCGCGCATATGTGCGAGAACTACGTTGGGGTATACCCAAACGTCGCGCTGTTCAGGCACTTTTTTATCCCCAGAGTGGAGGCCGGCGCCCCCCTCGCCGGGGGGATATCTTGGGTCTTCCGCCTGAACAAGAAGGATTCCTACTTGCCGGGGGAGCTCCGTGGCAAGTGGGAGGAGTGGCGCGCCGACTGGTGCTGGGTCGTCGAGGACCAGCCGCAACCTTTCACCGCGCCGCGCACAACACCTATTATGCGCGGCAAGGATTGGAGCGAGCTGGATTCGGACGACGGCAAGCTCAACGCCGCCATCATCAGGATTCTCCGTCTTCGGGCAGCAAGGCTGTCCGTCGGAGAGGTGGGCGCAGACTTTCTCCGCCGCCGCATCGCCCCTCTTCAAGATAGGAAGAGGCCAGCCTGGGAGTATAGCAACGCGGCGGACATAATGAGGCTGCGCCCCGGGCTCAACTTCAACTTCACGTCGGTGGAGCTGAAGGGGATGGTCCGGGAGCTATTCAAGCATGACCCGGCCCACCCAGAGTGGTTCAGGGAGCTCCGGGGAGTCGTGCCTCTTTGCAACAGCTCGGCCCGGGATTCCCTTCACGCCATGATGCCCGCGTGTGACTCGCACGGCGTCGACCGCACGTGGATTCCGCCCAGGCCAGACGTCATCTTGAACTTCTTCGACAACCTGGCGGAGGTGACGAAGAAGAAGGACGAGGCCCGGGGGCTGACGCGGGACACTTCCGCGCGAGAGGCAGCCTGCACGGCTTCTTGGGCTGAAGAGGCCGCCGCAGCCGCAGCGGCCGGGGAGTTCGGCTTCTCGCCCGAAGAGGCGGAGGCCGCGGAGGCGTCCCGCCAAGCGGAGGTGGCGGAGATCTGCGAACTGCTGAAGCTGCCCCCCGACGAGCTCGCCGGGGTTCCCTCTCTGAGGCACTCCGGGATCCAGGGGATCTTGATCGAGGCCGCGGCGAGGGCCACCACCGCCGGAGGACAAGGAGCCACAGCGCAGGATGCTGGGTCCAGCGGGCTCGCCGGGGTGGAGGAGGAGGACGGTGGTGACGACGACTCCGACAGATCCTTGGAGCTCTACGCCGATGACCTTCCCTCAGCGTCGGAAACCTCCTCGTCCCGCGTAAGCCCCCGGCGTTCTGCGGCGAAGCGTCTCCGCCGGGCGGCGATGGGGGCAAAGGCGCCGGCCTCCCGGCAGCAACCACCCCGCCAAGCGGCACGAGTCTCCCGGGGGAGCCGGGTTGCGGCGGGGGCGCCTGGCGCGTCAGCTACGTCAGTGGCGCCCCGTGAGGCAGCGCCGCACGGAAAGGAGCCCTTGGAGGGTGGAGCGACGACTCCGCCAGCTCCCCGGGCCCCGGCAACCGTCGGGACCGCCAAGCGTCCGAGGGAGGCCCCGCTGCCCGCTCCCCGCGTGGCCGCGCGTCAGGTGGAGTTTGATTTCTCCGCCCTGAGCGACGACGACGACGAGGACGAACGGGAGTAAGAGCTTTTGAGGTTTCGCATCTTCAAGGACTTGGCCTTGATTGTCGCAGGCTCTGATCCTGTCCCTCGTCTTAACTTCAGGACCTTGGCGGAGCGAGCGGCAAAGAAAGCCAAGGCGCCCGTGGTTGGGGTCGCGGACGACTCGCCCACCGCGGCAACTGAGGGCGTGCCGGAGCCCAGTCTGCCGGATCCGAGCGCTGCCCCGAGGGGCAGCCCCCAGCGTAGCCCTCAGCGCAGACCCCAGCGTAAGTCTGGGTTCCGTACTTTCGCCCGCCGGGCGTGCTTGAGGGATCGTCCCTGCGCTGGTATCTTGATAATGCTGTGTCGTGCAGAGGTGGGGCCGCAGCCGCAGGAGCGTCTAGAAGCCGCCCCCGAGGAGCCGCGGGCCCCGCCGTCCCCGCCAAAGCCGAGCTCTCCGATAAAGGAGAGCGTCCCGCCAAGGGTGAGCACCCCGCCGAGGGCGAGTACCCCGCCAGGGGCGGGTAGTCCGGCGAGGGCGGTGACCCCGCCAAGGCAGAGCTCCCCGGCGAGGGAACCCGCCGCTGATGACGTCTGCCAAGGTAAGCTCTGTGACTTAGTCATCTTGGGCTCGTCTTTTCCTTTTGGATGTTCGCTTGAATTTCTTTTGCTCCCTGTTCTCCTTCTTCTAGATTCCCCTCCCTCCGAGCAGATGGAGACGGAGGTCATCATCGTCGAGGAGGAGGAGGACGCGCGCGGTGGCAGCGGCGACGCCCCTGTCGCCGAGGACGCGGCGGAAACCGCCGAGTCATTCGCGCAGGAGACTGCCCCCGCGGCGGACGCAACGGCCGGGGAGGGGGATGGCGGCCGCACTGCCGACCCGGAGGCAGCAGGAGCGTCGGGCGCTGCACCGGCCGCCGGCCCCTCCGCCGAAAAGGAGCGGCCGGGGCACTACCTTGAAGCCCCCAACGGCATCTTCATCCAGGTGCCATGGGGCTCTTCTGCGCGGGCCCCCGCGGAGGGCGAGGCCCTCGATGGGGAGGTCCTTGCCTCCGCGGGCCTGAAGATTGTCGAGGCGCCCGGCGGGGCCGAAGAGCCCGAGGAGGAGAAGCTGCTTCGCCGGCTCCTGGCCCTTTACCGGGCCAGGCAGGCGAAGCTCGCTTCCCGGGAGGCCCTCGCTGCGGAGGCGGCCGTCGAGATGGAGAAGCGTGCGGCGGAGCTCCGCGCCGCCAACCAAGCTGCCCTCCGCGGTGTGGCGGAGGAGCGCGAGAGGCTCGCCGGGGAGTACCAGGAGTGGGTGCTGCAGAAGGCCGACGCCGAAGAGCAGCAGCGGCTCGCCGGGGAGGAGCTGTCTCGGCGAGAGGGAGAGCTTGCCCAGCTGCAGGCCAATCTCAACTCCCACGAGGAGGAACTTGCCGCTCGGGAACGGGCCCTTGGCGGGGAGCTGGAAGGAGCGAAAGCCGCCGCGGCTGCCGCGGAGACCGCCAGGGAGGAACTTGTCGTCAGGGTCGCGCAGCTGGAGGAGTTGTTGAAGGCGAGCGCGGAGAGGGCTGACGCGCTCAATGCGGAGCGGGAGAAGGATGCCCGCGCCAACTCCGAACTCCAGGCGCGTCTCTCCAAGCAGGGCGACGAGCTGAAGGCCGCCAAGGACTCTATCGAGGCCCTGGAACTGAAAGTCTCCGCGCTGGAGGAGAAGCTCCGCAAGGAGCGAAGCTTGGCGGAGAGTGCCAACACCGCGGCCGAGGACTTTCGTCGGACCGTCGCAGTGTGGACCGAGGACCTGGTGTCTTCCGCATCCAACATCGACCAGGAGTTGCTGGCGTTGAAGTTGGAACACCTCATCTACTCCCCGGACCCGGACCTCCCTCACAGCACCAAGCTCAGCCTCTTCTTCAGAGGGGTCGCGCCGGCTCTTGCGGATCTCTGGAAGAAGATCCCCGCGCAACTGGCCGAGGAGACGCGCCGGGCCTGCGCGGGAACCTTGGAGCGTGTGCTGACGAAGATTGTATACCGCAACCCCGGTATAAATCTTATCAACGTCCTTCGCAGCCTGCCGGCCGACGCTGACATGGAGGCGCTGAAGGAGCAGGTCGTCGACATTATCGCCAGAGTGGGCAAGATTTCCCGGATCGAGGGCGACCGCGTAGACTAGGCCCCCTTTATCTTATCTTTTTTTTTGCTGCACACGGCGTTATGAGCTCATTAGTCACAGTGACAAGTTACGCAAGGTTTCCACCTAAGCTGAACAAAACGGTGCATCGTTATCTTCCTTGTCCTGGCCCTTTACTTTGCACGCTTTTCGCCCTACGCTCCCGGGGAACTTCCCGGCAAGGAGCCCTTGGGCTTATAGCAGCCTGCTGGCCAAGGCCTCACCGGGAAGCAACCTCGCCGTAGCCAGTCGCAATCGCGCTCCGCTTGTTGAGTGAGCTCGGAAACGAAACAAGGGCGCGACGCTCATCGCAGCTCGCTTGAATCGTTGAGCGTACTCGAAACAAGGTGAGGGTGCGGCTAGCCGCGGGTAGGTTCCTCCGCGCACAGGTTTTCCATACAAAGTGTGACCGTTCAAGGAAGACAACCAAAAATTAAGAATCTGAACTGCTCAAATTCTAATAACTTATCTTATGCATAATGCTTGCTTCTTGGCAAGGCTTCTCTTTCTTGAACAGCATTTGGTTCCAGCACCTGGTTCCTCTCCCATCTCCTTCCCCCGGCGAACCTCGTGCGCGAGGAACGCTCCCTCTGCCTAAGAGGCAAGGAAAATAAAGAGGGAAGCAAGCACACGGCCTTTCGGCGTGCTGGTGCTCGTCAGCCATGCATGTCACGCAGGATGCCAAATAACACATGCAAATACCAAGAGGAGCATGTAAGAGGCAAAACAGCGCAAAGCATAGAAGCTTTTACTGATGCGCGGGGTCTGCGCCCGCCCCTGCGCCAAGGATTACATGCAACTTCGGCAAGACTTGGGCAGAGAGGTTGGTTGACGGAACGGGTTCCGGCAACCGCGCTGGCGAAACTCCTCCCATGGTTGGCGTCGACTCGTTTGGATCTTGGCGGACGAAGCGCGCCGAAGAACGAGGTCGCCTTTTTTTTTTCGCGGCTTCCGGCGCTAACCGCTGCGGCTACGGGAGCGGCGCAGGGTTCACTGGAGGCGAGCGGTTCGCCCAGCGGCCGGAAGGCGGTCCTCCTCAAGGAGCAGCTGCTTCTTGCCCGAACTCTGCGTGAGTGGGTACTCGAGGAGGGCCGTGCACGATTCCGTAGGGAGGAATGCCTCCGCCCCGCGGAGCGGGGCGGATAGGTACCTGTTCATACCTGAGCTTACCAGTGTTCGCTTGAATCAGATCCGCACAACCTCGACGCAGCCCCCTACCTGGCGCGCCAAAGATGTCGGGGCGGACGGGCTGTCCCCCGCGGGCACCTATGGGGCCGGAGCCCCTTTCGTTGTCCGGAGGGGGGCGGAGGGAGCGCGGAGAGCAGATCGAAGCAAGCACACGGGCGGTTTACCCAGGTTCGGGCCGCGATGGACGCGTAAAACCCTACTCCTGCTTAGTTGTATTGAATTGGGGAGCTCGGGAGCTTGGGGAGCTAGCTGCACCGAGCGTATGGCTGTCTGGGTGCCGATTCTCCGAACCCCGGAACCCGGAACCTCTCTGGAACCCTGGACTCCGGAACCTCTCCTACCCCACCCCTTCTACGTCGCACACGGGCCTCCTTTTATAGCGCAAAGGGGTCACCGACAGGTGTCAACGTAGGAGAAAGGGGTAAAAGTGTAAAAGGGGTGGTAGCTGTAATAGTGCGGGAACGGTGGCGCTACAGTGCGGCACAGTGTTATCATACCTACTTCTGACGGTAGGGGACAAGGGCATTAAATGCCCATCACGGTCGCCCGGACAGCACCGAGGCGGACCGTTAGGTGCGCCACCGTTCGCCACGATGGCGGTCTGCATGCCACCGCATGCCCCAGGCTGCGCGGTGCCTCGCCACGTGCCCTCGGGGTAAGCCCCGGAGCGACGCGTGGCGGGCGAGCTGGAGCGCAGCCTTGAGGTGGCGATCTTGCCGCGGCAAGTGGCTTGCCGCGGGGGTCGTCTTCCTGTGCCTGATAGCGTGCCAGCTATCAAGCCTTGCCGGGGCGCTTGGCGCGCCACGGCGGGCTTCTCTTGTGATGCCTGGGTTCGGCCTTCCCGACAAGCTCCTCTTGTCGGGGGCTCGATCTTCTGTCTCGTTATACTTTGTTCTTGGATGGCCTTTCATGGGCGCAGTCGTCCCGGCAAGCTCCTCTTGCCGGGGTCTTGTCTTCTCGGCCCGGCAAGCTCCTCTTGCCGGGGGCCTTGTCTTCTTGACCCGGCAAGCTCCTCTTGCCAGGGGCCTTGTCTTGAATGCTTGGTCTTCTCTTGGCGCTTCCGGGGCGGGCCTTGCCGCAGGGTGCTACAACTGCCCGTGCACAAGTCTGGGGTACTAAGGTACCCCTACTTTAGTACACCGACACATACAAAATTCAGAAAAAACATTGGGAAACCTTCGCATTGTGTCATTACATGTGGCCAAGTTCCCAGAAAAAATAAAAAACTTGTAATACGACAATTATTTTTAAAAAGTGTTCTCAAAAACGAGCTATCACGTGTGGAGATCAATGGCTTTCAAACCAAATGATCAATCTTATGGCCACATTCATGACATAGTTTGTTCAAATGATCTGATATTGTGCACAAGGGTGCATATTGGAATGGCAAACAATGTTGCCTAAGGAATTTTTCATTTTCTTTGGACGAAAAAACAATTTTCCATTTTCCGAGTGCCCAAAAGGAGGTCTTTTTGTGAAGGACCTCCCAAATAATTGTTGCAAAGTTGGACCAAATCATTTTTCTAAAATACTAGTCCGTATTTAATGCACAATTGACAAAATGGTTGGGGTGTAAAAAGTTTTGATCCACCTCTTGTGAAAAAGACAAATTTCCGCCGATTTAGGTGGAAGCGGGTCAAATTTGAACTGCAGCTACCTCATAGTTTGCTATTTATTTTTTCCAAAAATCATTTCTAGGTACATAAGTATCTATTTAATCAGAGAAACACCAAAAAAATTCCAAGATTCAACCACTAGCTAGGAACGGTCATTCCCGCCGTTTTGACCGCATTTTGAAACGGGCATACAAAATTCAAAAAAAATTGGGAAACCTTCGCATTGTGTCATTATATGTGGCCAAGTTCCCAGAAAAAATAACAAACTTGTAATACGGCAATTATTTTTAAAAAATGTTCTCAGAAACGAGCTATCACGTGTGGAGATCAATGGCTTTCAAGCCAAATGATCAATCTTATGGCCACATTCATGACATAGTTTGTTCAAATGATCTCATATTGTGCACAAGGGTGCATATTGGAAGGGCAAACAATGTTGCCTAAGGAAGTTTTCATTTTCTTTGGACGAAAAAATCATTTTCCATTTTCCGAGTGCCCAAAAGGAGGTTTTTTTGTGAAGGACCTCCCAAATAATTGTTGCAAAATTGGACCAAATCAATTTTCTAAAATACTAGTCCATATTTAATGCATAATTGACAAAATGGTTGGGTGTAAAAAGTTTTGATCCACCTCTCGTGAAAAAGACAAATTTCCGCCGATTCAGGTGGAAGCGGGTCAAATTTGAACTGCAGCTGCCGCATAGTTTGCTATTTATTTTTTCCAAAAATCATTTCTAGGTACATAAGTATCTATTTTATCAGAGAAACACCAAAAAAATTCAAAGATTCAACCACTAGCTAGGAACGGTCGTTCCCGCCGTTTTGACCGCATTTTGAAACGGGCATACAAAATTCAAAACAAAATTGGGAAACCTTCGCATTGTTTCATTATATGTGGCCAAGTTCCCAGAAAAAATAACAAACTTGTAATACGGCAATTATTTTTAAAAAATGTTCTCAAAAACGAGCTATCACGTGTGGAGATCAATGGCTTTCAAGCCAAATGATCAATCTTATGGCCACATTGATGACATAGTTTGTTCAAATGATCTCATATTATGCACAAGGGTGCATATTGGAATGGCAAACAATGTTGCCTAAGGAAGTTTTCATTTTCTTTGGACGAAAAAACCATATTCCATTTTCCGAGTGCCCAAAAGGAGGTTTTTTTGTGAAGGACCTCCCAAATAATTGTTGCAAAATTGGACCAAATCATTTTTCTAAAATACTAGTCCATATTTAATGCACAATTGACAAAATGGTTGGGGTGTAAAAAGTTTTGATCCACCTCTCGTGAAAAAGACAAAATTCCGCCGATTCAGGTGGAAGCGGGTCAAATTTGAACTGCAGCTGCCTCATAGTTTGCTATTTATTTTTTCCAAAAATCATTTCTAGGTACATAAGTATCTATTTTATCAGAGAAACACCAAAAAAATTCAAAGATTCAACCACTAGCTAGGAACGGTCATTCCCGCCGTTTTGACCGCATTTTGAAACGGGCATACAAAATTCAAAAAAAACATTGGGAAACCTTCGCATTGTGTCATTACATGTGGCCAAGTTCCCAGAAAAAATAACAAACTTGTAATACGACAATTATTTTTAAAAAGTGTTCTCAAAAACGAGCTATCACGTGTGGAGATCAATGGCTTTCAAACCAAATGATCAATCTTATGGCCACATTCATGACATAGTTTGTTCAAATGATCTGATATTGTGCACAAGGGTGCATATTGGAATGGCAAACAATGTTGCCTAAGGAATTTTTCATTTTCTTTGGACGAAAAAACAATTTTCGATTTTTCGAGTGCCCAAAAGGAGGTTTTTTTGTGAAGGACCTCCCAAATAATTGTTGCAAAATTGGACCAAATCATTTTTCTAAAATACTAGCCATATTTAATGCACAATTGACAAAATTGTTGGGGTGTAAAAAATTTTGATCCACCTCTCGTGAAAAAGACAAATTTCCGCCGATTCAGATGGAAGCGGGTCAAATTTGAACTGCAGCTGCCTCATAGTTTGCTATTTATTTTTTACAAAAATCATTTCTAGGTACATAAGTATCTGTTTAATCAGAGAAACACCAAAAAAATTCCAAGATTCAACCACTAGCTAGGAACGGTCATTCCCGCCGTTTTGACCGCATTTTGAAACGGGCATACAAAATTCAAAAAAAAAATTAGGAAACCTTCGCATTGTGTCATTTTATGTGGCCAAGTTCCCAGAAAAAATAACAAACTTGTAATACAGCAATTATTTTTAAAAAGTGTTCTCAGAAACGAGCTATCACGTGTGGAGATCAATGACTTTCAAGCCAAATGATCAATCTTATGGCCACATTCATGACATAGTTTGTTCAAATGATCTCATATTGTGCACAAGGGTTCATATTGGAATGGCAAACAATGTTGCCTAAGGAAGTTTTCATTTTCTTTGGACGAAAAAACCATTTTCCATTTTGCGAGTGCCAAAAAGGTGGTTTTTTTGTGAAGGACCTCCCAAATAATTGTTGCAAAATTGGACAAAATCATTTTTCTAAAATACTAGTCCATATTCAATGCACAATTGACAAAATGGTTGGGGTGTAAAAAGTTTTGATCCACCTCTTGTGAAAAAGACAAATTTCCGCCGATTTAGGTGGAAGCGGGTCAAATTTGAATTGCAGCTGCCTCATAGTTTGCTATTTATTTTTTCCAAAAATCATTTCTAGGTACATAAGTATCTATTTAATCAGAGAAACACCAAAAAAAATTCCAAGATTCAACCACTAGCTAGGAACGGTCATTCCCGCCGTTTTGACCGCATTTTGAAACGGGCATACAAAATTCAAAAAAGAAATTTGGGAAACCTTCGCATTGTGTCATTATATGTGGCCAAGTTCCCAGAAAAAATAACAAACTTGTAATACGGCAATTATTTTTAAAAAATGTTCTCAGAAACGAGCTATCACGTGTGGAGATCAATGGCTTTCAAGCCAAATGATCAATCTTATGGCCACATTCATGACATAGTTTGTTCAAATGATCTCATATTGTGCACAAGGGTGCATATTGGAATGGCAAACAATGTTGCCTAAGGAAGTTTTCATTTTCTTTGGACGAAAAAACCATTTTCCATTTTCCGAGTGCCCAAAAGGAGGTTTTTTTGTGAAGGACCTCCCAAATAATTGTTGCAAAGTTGGACCAAATCATTTTTCTAAAATACTAGTCCATATTTAATGCACAATTGAAAAAATGGTTGGGGTGTAAAAAGTTTTGATCCACCTCTCGTGAAAAAGACAAATTTCCGGCGATTCAGATGGAAGCGGGTCAAATTTGAACTGCAGCTGCCTCATAGTTTGCTATTTATTTTTTCCAAAAATCATTTCTAGGTACATAAGTATCTATTTAATCAGAGAAACACCAAAAAAATTCCAAGATTCAACCACTAGCTAGGAACGGTCATTCCCGCCGTTTTGACCGCATTTCGAAACGGGCATACGAAATTCAAAAAAAAATAAAAAATTGGGAAACCTTCGCATTGTGTCATTTTATGTGGCCAAGTTCCCAGAAAAAATAACAAACTTGTAATACGGCAATTATTTTTAAAAAGTGTTCTCAGAAACGAGCTATCTCGTGTGGAGATCAATGGCTTTCAAGCCAAATGATCAATCTTATGGCCACATTCATGACATAGTTTGTTCAAATGATCTCATATTGTGCACAAGGGTGCATATTGGAATGGCAAACAATGTTGCCTAAGGAAGTTTTCATTTTCTTTGGACGAAAAAACCATTTTCCATTTTGCGAGTGCCCAAAAGGTGGTTTTTTTGTGAAGGACCTCCCAAATAATTGTTGCAAAATTGGACCAAATCATTTTTCTAAAATACTAGTCCATATTTAATGCACAATTGACAAAATGGTTGGGGTGTAAAAAGTTTTGATCTACATCTCGTGAAAAAGACAAATTTCCGCCGATTCAGGTGGAAGCGGGTCAAATTTGAACTGCAGCTGCCTCATAGTTTGCTATTTATTTTTTCCAAAAATCATTTCTAGGTACATAAGTATCTATTTAATCAGAGAAACACCAAAAAAAATTCCAAGATTCAACCACTAGATAGGAACGGTCGTTCCCGCCGTTTTGACCGCATTTTGAAATGGGCATACAAAATTCAAAAAAGAAATTGGGAAACCTTCGCATTGTGTCATTATATGTGGCCAAGTTCCCAGAAAAAATAACAAACTTGTAATACGACAATTATTTTTAAAAAATATTCTCAAAAACGAGCTATCACGTGTGGAGATCAATGGCTTTCAAGCCAAATGATCAATCTTATGGCCACATTCATGACATAGTTTGTTCAAATGATCTCATATTGTGCACAAGGGTGCATATTGGAATGGCAAACAATGTTGCCTAAGGAAGTTTTCATTTTCTTTGGACGAAAAAACCATTTTCCATTTTCCGAGTGCCCAAAAGGAGGTCTTTTTGTGAAGGACCTCCCAAATAATTGTTGCAAAGTTGGACCAAATCATTTTTCTAAAATACTGGTCCATTTTTAATGCACAATTGACAAAATGGTTGGGGTGTAAGAAGTTTTGATCCACCTCTCGTGAAAAAGACAAATTTCCGCCGATTCAGATGGAAGCGGGTCAAATTTGAACTGCAGCTGCCTCATAGTTTGCTATTTATTTTCTCCAAAAATCATTTATAGGTACATAAGTATCTATTTAATCAGAGAAACACCAAAAAAATTCCAAGATTCAACCACTAGCTAGGAACGGTCATTCCCGCCGTTTTGACCGCATTTTGAAACGGGCATACGAAATTCAAAAAAAAATAAAAAATTGGGAAACCTTCGCATTGTGTCATTATATGTGGCCAAGTTCCCAGAAAAAATAACAAACTTGTAATGCGGCAATTATTTTTAAAAAGTGTTCTCAGAAACGAGCTATCACGTGTGGAGATCAATGGCTTTCAAGCCAAATGATCAATCTTATGGCCACATTCATGACATAGTTTGTTCAAATGATCTCATATTGTGCACAAGGGTGCATATTGGAATGGCAAACAATGTTGCCTAAGGAAGTTTTCATTTTCTTTGGACGAAAAAACCATTTTCCATTTTGCGAGTGCCCAAAAGGTGGTTTTTTTTTGAAGGACCTCCCAAATAATTGTTGCAAAATTGGACCAAATCAATTTTCTAAAATACTAGTCCATATTTAATGCACAATTGACAAAATGGTTGGGTGTAAAAAGTTTTGATCCACCTCTCGTGAAAAAGACAAATTTCCGCCGATTCAGGTGGAAGCGGGTCAAATTTGAACTGCAGCTGCCTCATAGTTTGCTATTTATTTTTTCCAAAAATCATTTCTAGGTACATAAGTATCTATTTTATCAGAGAAACACCAAAAAAATTCAAAGATTCAACCACTAGCTAGGAACGGTCGTTCCCGCCGTTTTGACCGCATTTTGAAACGGGCATACAAAATTCAAAAAAAAATAAAAAATTGGGAAACCATCGCATTGTTTCATTATATGTGGCCAAGATCCCAGAAAAAATAACAAACTTGTAATACGGCAATTATTTTTAAAAAATGTTCTCAAAAACGAGCTATCACGTGTGGAGATCAATGGCTTTCAAGCCAAATGATCAATCTTATGGCCACATTGATGACATAGTTTGTTCAAATGATCTCATATTGTGCACAAGGGTGCATATTGGAATGGCAAACAATGTTGCCTAAGGAAGTTTTCATTTTCTTTGGACGAAAAAACCATATTCCATTTTCCGAGTGCCCAAAAGGAGGTTTTTTTGTGAAGGACCTCCCAAATAATTGTTGCAAAATTGGACCAAATCATTTTTCTAAAATACTAGTCCATATTTAATGCACAATTGACAAAATGTTTGGGGTGTAAAAAGTTTTGATCCACCTCTCGTGAAAAAGACAAAATTCCGCCGATTCAGGTGGAAGCGGGTCAAATTTGAACTGCAGCTGCCTCATAGTTTGCTACTTATTTTTTCCAAAAATCATTTCTAGGTACATAAGTATCTATTTTATCAGAGAAACACCAAAAAAATTCAAAGATTCAACCACTAGCTAGGAACGGTCGTTCCCGCCGTTTTGACCGCATTTTGAAACGGGCATACAAAATTCAAAAAAAAATAAAAAATTGGGAAACCTTCGCATTGTTTCATTATATGTGGCCAAGTTCCCAGAAAAAATAACAAACTTGTAATACGGCAATTATTTTTAAAAAATGTTCTCAAAAACGAGCTATCACGTGTGGAGATCAATGGCTTTCAAGCCAAATGATCAATCTTATGGCCACATTGATGACATAGTTTGTTCAAATGATCTCATATTGTGCACAAGGGTGCATATTGGAATGGCAAACAATGTTGCCTAAGGAAGTTTTCATTTTCTTTGGACGAAAAAATCATATTCCATTTTCCGAGTGCCCAAAAGGAGGTTTTTTTGTGAAGGACCTCCCAAATAATTGTTGCAAAGTTGGACCAAATCATTTTTCTAAAATACTAGTCCATATTTAATCCACAATTGAAAAAATGGTTGGGGTGTAAAAAGTTTTGATCCACCTCTCGTGAAAAAGACAAATTTCCGGCGATTCAGATGGAAGCGGGTCAAATTTGAACTGCAGCTGCCTCATAGTTTGCTATTTATTTTTTCCAAAAATCATTTCTAGGTACATAAGTATCTATTTAATCAGAGAAACACCAAAAAAATTCCAAGATTCAACCACTAGCTAGGAACGGTCATTCCCGCCGTTTTGACCGCATTTTGAAACGGGCATACGAAATTCAAAAAAAATAAAAAATTGGGAAACCTTCGCATTGTGTCATTATATGTGGCCAAGTTCCCAGAAAAAATAACAAACTTGTAATACGGCAATTATTTTTAAAAAGTGTTCTCAGAAACGAGCTATCTCGTGTGGAGATCAATGGCTTTCAAGCCAAATGATCAATCTTATGGCCACATTCATGACACAGTTTGTTCAAATGATCTCATATTGTGCACAAGGGTGCATATTGGAATGGCAAACAATGTTGCCTAAGGAAGTTTTCATTTTCTTTGGACGAAAAAACCATTTTCCATTTTGCGAGTGCCCAAAAGGTGGTTTTTTTGTGAAGGACCTCCCAAATAATTGTTGCAATATTGGACCAAATCAATTTTCTAAAATACTAGTCCATATTTAATGCACAATTGACAAAATGGTTGGGTGTAAAAAGTTTTGATCCACCTCTCGTGAAAAAGACAAATTTCCGCCGATTCAGGTGGAAGCGGGTCAAATTTGAACTGCAGCTGCCTCATAGTTTGCTATTTATTTTTTCCAAAAATCATTTCTAGGTACATAAGTATCTATTTTATCAGAGAAACACCAAAAAAATTCAAAGATTCAACCACTAGCTAGGAACGGTCGTTCCCGCCGTTTTGACCGCATTTTGAAACGGGCATACAAAATTCAAAAAAAAAATAAAAAATTGGGAAACCTTCGCATTGTTTCATTATATGTGGCCAAGTTCCCAGAAAAAATAAAAACTTGTAATACGGCAATTATTTTTAAAAAATGTTCTCAAAAACGAGCTATCACGTGTGGAGATCAATGGCTTTCAAGCCAAATGATCAATCTTATGGCCACATTGATGACATAGTTTGTTCAAATGATCTCATATTGTGCACAAGGGTGCATATTGGAATGGCAAACAATGTTGCCTAAGGAAGTTTTCATTTTCTTTGGACGAAAAAACCATATTCCATTTTCCGAGTGCCCAAAAGGAGGTTTTTTTGTGAAGGACCTCCCAAATAATTGTTGCAAAATTGGACCAAATCATTTTTCTAAAATACTAGTCCATATTTAATGCACAATTGACAAAATGTTTGGGGTGTAAAAAGTTTTGATCCACCTCTCGTGAAAAAGACAAAATTCCGCCGATTCAGGTGGAAGCGGGTCAAATTTGAACTGCAGCTGCCTCATAGTTTGCTACTTATTTTTTCCAAAAATCATTTCTAGGTACATAAGTATCTATTTTATCAGAGAAACACCAAAAAAATTCAAAGATTCAACCACTAGCTAGGAACGGTCGTTCCCGCCGTTTTGACCGCATTTTGAAACGGGCATACAAAATTCAAAAAAAAATAAAAAATTGGGAAACCTTCGCATTGTTTCATTATATGTGGCCAAGTTCCCAGAAAAAATAACAAACTTGTAATACGGCAATTATTTTTAAAAAATGTTCTCAAAAACGAGCTATCACGTGTGGAGATCAATGGCTTTCAAGCCAAATGATCAATCTTATGGCCACATTGATGACATAGTTTTTTCAAATGATCTCATATTGTGCACAAGGGTGCATATTGGAATGGCAAACAATGTTGCCTAAGGAAGTTTTCATTTTCTTTGGACGAAAAAACCATATTCCATTTTCCGATTGCCCAAAAGGAGGTTTTTTTGTGAAGGACCTCCCAAATAATTGTTGCAAAGTTGGACCAAATCATTTTTCTAAAATACTAGTCCATATTTAATCCACAATTGAAAAAATGGTTGGGGTGTAAAAAGTTTTGATCCACCTCTCGTGAAAAAGACAAATTTCCGGCGATTCAGATGGAAGCGGGTCAAATTTGAACTGCAGCTGCCTCATAGTTTGCTATTTATTTTTTCCAAAAATCATTTCTAGGTACATAAGTATCTATTTAATCAGAGAAACACCAAAAAAATTCCAAGATTCAACCACTAGCTAGGAACGGTATTTCCCGCCGTTTTGACCGCATTTTGAAACGGGCATACGAAATTCAAAAAAAATAAAAAATTGGGAAACCTTCGCATTGTGTCATTTTATGTGGCCAAGTTCCCAGAAAAAATAACAAACTTGTAATACGGCAATTATTTTTAAAAAGTGTTCTCAGAAACGAGCTATCTCGTGTGGAGATCAATGGCTTTCAAGCCAAATGATCAATCTTATGGCCACATTCATGACATAGTTTGTTCAAATGATCTCATATTGTGCACAAGGGTGCATATTGGAATGGCAAACAATGTTGCCTAAGGAAGTTTTCATTTTCTTTGGACGAAAAAACCATTTTCCATTTTGCGAGTGCCCAAAAGGTGGTTTTTTTGTGAAGGACCTCCCAAATAATTGTTGCAAAGTTGGACCAAATCATTTTTCTAAAATACTGGTCCATTTTTAATGCACAATTGACAAAATGGTTGGGGTGTAAGAAGTTTTGATCCACCACTCGTGAAAAAGACAAATTTCCGCCGATTCAGATGGAAGCGGGTCAAATTTGAACTGCAGCTGCCTCATAGTTTGCTATTTATTTTTTCCAAAAATCATTTCTAGGTACATAAGTATCTATTTAATCAGAGAAACACCAAAAAAATTCCAAGATTCAACCACTAGCTAGGAACGGTCATTCCCGCCGTTTTGACCGCATTTTGAAACGGGCATACGAAATTCAAAAAAAAATAAAAAATTGGGAAACCTTCGCATTGTGTCATTTTATGTGGCAAAGTTCCCAGAAAAAATAACAAACTTGTAATGCGGCAATTATTTTTAAAAAGTGTTCTCAGAAACGAGCTATCACGTGTGGAGATCAATGGCTTTCAAGCCAAATGATCAATCTTATGGCCACATTCATGACATAGTTTGTTCAAATGATCTCATATTGTGCACAAGGGTGCATATTGGAATGGCAAACAATGTTGCCTAAGGAAGTTTTCATTTTCTTTGGACGAAAAAACCATTTTCCATTTTGCGAGTGCCCAAAAGGTGGTTTTTTTGTGAAGGACCTCCCAAATAATTGTTGCAAAATTGGACCAAATCAATTTTCTAAAATACTAGTCCATATTTAATGCACAATTGACAAAATGGTTGGGTGTAAAAAGTTTTGATCCACCTCTCGTGAAAAAGACAAATTTCCGCCGATTCAGGTGGAAGCGGGTCAAATTTGAACTGCAGCTGCCTCATAGTTTGCTATTTATTTTTTCCAAAAATCATTTCTAGGTACATAAGTATCTATTTTATCAGAGAAACACCAAAAAAATTCAAAGATTCAACCACTAGCTAGGAACGGTCGTTCCCGCCGTTTTGACCGCATTTTGAAACGGGCATACAAAATTCAAAAAAAAATTGGGAAACCTTCGCATTGTTTCATTATATGTGGCCAAGTTCCCAGAAAAAATAACAAACTTGTAATACGGCAATTATTTTTAAAAAATGTTCTCAAAAACGAGCTATCACGTGTGGAGATCAATGGCTTTCAAGCCAAATGATCAATCTTATGGCCACATTGATGACATAGTTTGTTCAAATGATCTCATATTGTGCACAAGGGTGCATATTGGAATGGCAAACAATGTTGCCTAAGGAAGTTTTCATTTTCTTTGGACGAAAAAACCATATTCCATTTTCCGAGTGCCCAAAAGGAGGTTTTTTTGTGAAGGACCTCCCAAATAATTGTTGCAAAATTGGACCAAATCATTTTTCTAAAATACTAGTCCATATTTAATGCACAATTGACAAAATGGTTGGGGTGTAAAAAGTTTTGATCCACCTCTCGTGAAAAAGACAAAATTCCGCCGATTCAGGTGGAAGCGGGTCAAATTTGAACTGCAGCTGCCTCATAGTTTGCTACTTATTTTTTCCAAAAATCATTTCTAGGTACATAAGTATCTATTTAATCAGAGAAACACCAAAAAAATTCCAAGATTCAACCACTAGCTAGGAACGGTCATTCCCGCCGTTTTGACCGCATTTTGAAACGGGCATACAAAATTCAAAAAAAACATTGGGAAACCTTCGCATTGTGTCATTAAATGTGGCCAAGTTCCCAGAAAAAATAACAAACTTGTAATACGACAATTATTTTTAAAAAGTGTTCTCAAAAACGAGCTATCACGTGTGGAGATCAATGGCTTTCAAACCAAATGATCAATCTTATGGCCACATTCATGACATAGTTTGTTCAAATGATCTGATATTGTGCACAAGGGTGCATATTGGAATGGCAAACAATGTTGCCTACGGAATTTTTCATTTTCTTTGGACGAAAAAACAATTTTCGATTTTTCGAGTGCCCAAAAGGAGGTTTTTTTGTGAAGGACCTCCCAAATAATTGTTGCAAAATTGGACCAAATCATTTTTCTAAAATACTAGCCATATTTAATGCACAATTGACAAAATTGTTGGGGTGTAAAAATTTTTGATCCACCTCTCGTGAAAAAGACAAATTTCCGCCGATTCAGATGGAAGCGGGTCAAATTTGAACTGCAGCTGCCTCATAGTTTGCTATTTATTTTTTACAAAAATCATTTCTAGGTACATAAGTATCTGTTTAATCAGAGAAACACCAAAAAAATTCCAAGATTCAACCACTAGCTAGGAACGGTCATTCCCGCCGTTTTGACCGCATTTTGAAACGGGCATACGAAATTCAAAAAAAAATAAAAAATTAGGAAACCTTCGCATTGTGTCATTTTATGTGGCCAAGTTCCCAGAAAAAATAACAAACATGTAATACAGCAATTATTTTTAAAAAGTGTTCTCAGAAACGAGCTATCACGTGTGGAGATCAATGGCTTTCAAGCCAAATGATCAATCTTATGGCCACATTCATGACATAGTTTGTTCAAATGATCTCATATTGTGCACAAGGGTGCATATTGGAATGGCCAACAATGTTGCCTAAGGAAGTTTTCATTTTCTTTGGACGAAAAAACCATTTTCCATTTTGCGAGTGCCAAAAAGGTGGTTTTTTTGTGAAGGACCTCCCAAATAATTGTTGCAAAATTGGAACAAATCATTTTTCTAAAATACTAGTCCATATTTAATGCACAATTGACAAAATGGTTTGGGTGTAAAAAGTTTTGATCCACCTCTTGTGAAAAAGACAAATTTCCGCCGATTTAGGTGGAAGCGGGTCAAATTTGAATTGCAGCTGCCTCATAGTTTGCTATTTATTTTTTCCAAAAATCATTTCTAGGTACATAAGTATCTATTTAATCAGAGAAACACAAAAAAAATTCCAAGATTCAACCACTAGCTAGGAACGGTCATTCCCGCCGTTTTGACCGCATTTTGAAACGGGCATACAAAATTCAAAAAAAAAATTGGGAAACCTTCGCATTGTGTCATTATATGTGGCCAAGTTCCCAGAAAAAATAACAAACTTGTAATACGGCAATTATTTTTAAAAAATGTTCTCAGAAACGAGCTATCACGTGTGGAGATCAATGGCTTTCAAGCCAAATGATCAATCTTATGGCCACATTCATGACATAGTTTGTTCAAATGATCTCATATTGTGCACAAGGGTGCATATTGGAATGGCAAACAATGTTGCCTAAGGAAGTTTTCATTTTCTTTGGACGAAAAAACCATTTTCCATTTTCCGAGTGCCCAAAAGGAGGTTTTTTTCTGAAGGACCTCCCAAATAATTGTTGCAAAGTTGGACCAAATCATTTTTCTAAAATACTAATCCATATTTAATGCACAATTGAAAAAATGGTTGGGGTGTAAAAAGTTTTGATCCACCTCTCGTGAAAAAGACAAATTTCCGGCGATTCAGATGGAAGCGGGTCAAATTTGAACTGCAGCTGCCTCATAGTTTGCTATTTATTTTTTCCAAAAATCATTTCTAAGTACATAAGTATCTATTTAATCAGAGAAACACCAAAAAAATTCCAAGATTCAACCACTAGCTAGGAACGGTCATTCCCGCCGTTTTGACCGCATTTTGAAACGGGCATACGAAATTCAAAAAAAATAAAAAATTGGGAAACCTTCGCATTGTGTCATTTTATGTGGCCAAGTTCCCAGAAAAAATAACAAACTTGGAATACGGCAATTATTTTTAAAAAGTGTTCTCAAAAACGAGCTATCACGTGTGGAGATCAATGGCTTTCAAACCAAATGATCAATCTTATGGCCACATTCATGACATAGTTTGTTCAAATGATCTGATATTGTGCACAAGGGTGCATATTGGAATGGCAAACAATGTTCCCTTTGGAATTTTTCATTTTCTTTGGACGAAAAAATAATTTTCGATTTTTCGAGTGCCCAAAAGGAGGTTTTTTTGTGAAGGACCTCCCAAATAATTGTTGCAAAATTGGACCAAATCATTTTTCTAAAATACTAGCCATATTTAATGCACAATTGACAAAATTGTTGGGGTGTAAAAATTTTTGATCCACCTCTCGTGAAAAAGACAAATTTCCGCCGATTCAGATGGAAGCGGGTCAAATTTGAACTGCAGCTGCCTCATAGTTTGCTATTTATTTTTTCCAAAAATCATTTCTAGGTACATAAGTATCTATTTTATCAGAGAAACACCATAAAAATTCAAAGATTCAACCACTAGCTAGGAACGGTCGTTCCCGCCGTTTTGACCGCATTTTGAAACGGGCATACAAAATTCAAAAAAAAATTGGGAAACCTTCGCATTGTGTCATTTTATGTGGCCAAGTTCCCAGAAAAAATAACAAACATGTAATACAGCAATTATTTTTAAAAAGTGTTCTCAGAAACGAGCTATCACGTGTGGAGATCAATGGCTTTCAAGCCAAATGATCAATCTTATGGCCACATTCATGACATAGTTTGTTCAAATGATCTCATATTGTGCACAAGGGTGCATATTGGAATGGCCAACAATGTTGCCTAAGGAAGTTTTCATTTTCTTTGGACGAAAAAACCATTTTCCATTTTGCGAGTGCCAAAAAGGTGGTTTTTTTGTGAAGGACCTCCCAAATAATTGTTGCAAAATTGGAACAAATCATTTTTCTAAAATACTAGTCCATATTTAATGCACAATTGACAAAATGGTTTGGGTGTAAAAAGTTTTGATCCACCTCTTGTGAAAAAGACAAATTTCCGCCGATTTAGGTGGAAGCGGGTCAAATTTGAATTGCAGCTGCCTCATAGTTTGCTATTTATTTTTTCCAAAAATCATTTCTAGGTACATAAGTATCTATTTAATCAGAGAAACACAAAAAAAATTCCAAGATTCAACCACTAGCTAGGAACGGTCATTCCCGCCGTTTTGACCGCATTTTGAAACGGGCATACAAAATTCAAAAAAAAAATTGGGAAACCTTCGCATTGTGTCATTATATGTGGCCAAGTTCCCAGAAAAAATAACAAACTTGTAATACGGCAATTATTTTTAAAAAATGTTCTCAGAAACGAGCTATCACGTGTGGAGATCAATGGCTTTCAAGCCAAATGATCAATCTTATGGCCACATTCATGACATAGTTTGTTCAAATGATCTCATATTGTGCACAAGGGTGCATATTGGAATGGCAAACAATGTTGCCTAAGGAAGTTTTCATTTTCTTTGGACGAAAAAACCATTTTCCATTTTCCGAGTGCCCAAAAGGAGGTTTTTTTCTGAAGGACCTCCCAAATAATTGTTGCAAAGTTGGACCAAATCATTTTTCTAAAATACTAATCCATATTTAATGCACAATTGAAAAAATGGTTGGGGTGTAAAAAGTTTTGATCCACCTCTCGTGAAAAAGACAAATTTCCGGCGATTCAGATGGAAGCGGGTCAAATTTGAACTGCAGCTGCCTCATAGTTTGCTATTTATTTTTTCCAAAAATCATTTCTAAGTACATAAGTATCTATTTAATCAGAGAAACACCAAAAAAATTCCAAGATTAAACCACTAGCTAGGAACGGTCATTCCCGCCGTTTTGACCGCATTTTGAAACGGGCATACGAAATTCAAAAAAAATAAAAAATTGGGAAACCTTCGCATTGTGTCATTTTATGTGGCCAAGTTCCCAGAAAAAATAACAAACTTGTAATACGGCAATTATTTTTAAAAAGTGTTCTCAAAAACGAGCTATCACGTGTGGAGATCAATGGCTTTCAAACCAAATGATCAATCTTATGGCCACATTCATGACATAGTTTGTTCAAATGATCTGATATTGTGCACAAGGGTGCATATTGGAATGGCAAACAATGTTCCCTTTGGAATTTTTCATTTTCTTTGGACGAAAAAACAATTTTCGATTTTTCGAGTGCCCAAAAGGAGGTTTTTTTGTGAAGGACCTCCCAAATAATTGTTGCAAAATTGGACCAAATCATTTTTCTAAAATACTAGCCATATTTAATGCACAATTGACAAAATTGTTGGGGTGTAAAAATTTTTGATCCACCTCTCGTGAAAAAGACAAATTTCCGCCGATTCAGATGGAAGCGGGTCAAATTTGAACTGCAGCTGCCTCATAGTTTGCTATTTATTTTTTACAAAAATCATTTCTAGGTACATAAGTATTTGTTTAATCAGAGAAACACCAAAAAAATTCCAAGATTCAACCACTAGCTAGGAACGGTCATTCCCGCCGTTTTGACCGCATTTTGAAACGGGCATACGAAATTCAAAAAAAAATAAAAAATTAGGAAACCTTCGCATTGTGTCATTTTATGTGGCCAAGTTCCCAGAAAAAATAACAAACATGTAATACAGCAATTATTTTTAGAAAGTGTTCTCAGAAACGAGCTATCACGTGTGGAGATCAATGGCTTTCAAGCCAAATGATCAATCTTATGGCCACATTCATGACATAGTTTGTTCAAATGATCTCATATTGTGCACAAGGGTGCATATTGGAATGGCAAACAATGTTGCCTAAGGAAGCTTTCATTTTCTTTGGACGAAAAAACCATTTTCCATTTTGCGAGTGCCAAAAAGGTGGTTTTTTTGTGAAGGACCTCCCAAATAATTGTTGCAAAATTGGACCAAATCATTTTTCTAAAATACTAGTCCATATTTAATGCACAATTGACAAAATGGTTTGGGTGTAAAAAGTTTTGATCCACCTCTTGTGAAAAAGACAAATTTCCGCCGATTTAGGTGGAAGCGGGTCAAATTTGAATTGCAGCTGCCTCATAGTTTGCTATTTATTTTTTCCAAAAATCATTTCTAGGTACATAAGTATCTATTTAATCAGAGAAACACAAAAAAAATTCCAAGATTCAACCACTAGCTAGGAACGGTCATTCCCGCCGTTTTGACCGCATTTTGAAACGGGCATACAAAATTCAAAAAAAAAAATTGGGAAACCTTCGCATTGTGTCATTATATGTGGCCAAGTTCCCAGAAAAAATAACAAACTTGTAATACGGCAATTATTTTTAAAAAATGTTCTCAGAAACGAGCTATCACGTGTGGAGATCAATGGCTTTCAAGCCAAATGATCAATCTTATGGCCACATTCATGACATAGTTTGTTCAAATGATCTCATATTGTGCACAAGGGTGCATATTGGAATGGCAAACAATGTTGCCTAAGGAAGTTTTCATTTTCTTTGGACGAAAAACCATTTTCCATTTTCCGAGTGCCCAAAAGGAGGTTTTTTTGTGAAGGACCTCCCAAATAATTGTTGCAAAGTTGGACCAAATCATTTTTCTAAAATACTGGTCCATATTTAATGCACAATTGAAAAAATGGTTGGGGTGTAAAAAGTTTTGATCCACCTCTCGTGAAAAAGACAAATTTCCGGCGATTCAGATGGAAGCGGGTCAAATTTGAACTGCAGCTGCCTCATAGTTTGCTATTTATTTTTTCCAAAAATCATTTCTAGGTACATAAGTATCTATTTAATCAGAGAAACACCAAAAAAATTCCAAGATTCAACCACTAGCTAGGAACGGTCATTCCCGCCGTTTTGACCGCATTTTGAAACGGGCATACGAAATTCAAAAAAAATAAAAAATTGGGAAACCTTCGCATTGTGTCATTTTATGTGGCCAAGTTCCCAGAAAAAATAACAAACTTGTAATACGGCAATTATTTTTAAAAAGTGTTCTCAGAAACGAGCTATCTCGTGTGGAGATCAATGGCTTTCAAGCCAAATGATCAATCTTATGGCCACATTCATGACATAGTTTGTTCAAATGATCTCATATTGTGCACAAGGGTGCATATTGGAATGGCAAACAATGTTGCCTAAGGAAGTTTTCATTTTCTTTGGACGAAAAAACCATTTTCCATTTTGCGAGTGCCCAAAAGGTGGTTTTTTTGTGAAGGACCTCCCAAATAATTGTTGCAAAATTGGACCAAATCATTTTTCTAAAATACTAGTCCATATTTAATGCACAATTGACAAAATGGTTGGGGTGTAAAAAGTTTTGATCTACATCTGGTGAAAAAGACAAATTTCCGCCGATTCAGGTGGAAGCGGGTCAAATTTGAACTGCAGCTGCCTCATAGTTTGCTATTTATTTTTTCCAAAAATCATTTCTAGGTACATAAGTATCTATTTAATCAGAGAAACACCAAAAAAATTCCAAGATTCAACCACTAGATAGGAACGGTCGTTCCCGCCGTTTTGACCGCATTTTGAAATGGGCATACAAAATTCAAAAAAGAAATTGGGAAACCTTCGCATTGTGTCATTATATGTGGCCAAGTTCCCAGAAAAAATAACAAACTTGTAATACGACAATTATTTTTTAAAAATATTCTCAGAAACGAGCTATCACGTGTGGAGATCAATGGCTTTCAAGCCAAATGATCAATCTTATGGCCACATTCATGACATAGTTTGTTCAAATGATCTCATATTGTGCACAAGGGTGCATATTGGAATGGCAAACAATGTTGCCTAAGGAAGTTTTCATTTTCTTTGGACGAAAAAACCATTTTCCATTTTCCGAGTGCCCAAAAGGAGGTCTTTTTGTGAAGGACCTCCCAAATAATTGTTGCAAAGTTGGACCAAATCATTTTTCTAAAATACTGGTCCATTTTTAATGCACAATTGACAAAATGGTTGGGGTGTAAGAAGTTTTGATCCACCTCTCGTGAAAAAGACAAATTTCCGCCGATTCAGATGGAAGCGGGTCAAATTTGAACTGCAGCTGCCTCATAGTTTGCTATTTATTTTTTCCAAAAATCATTTCTAGGTACATAAGTATCTATTTAATCAGAGAAACACCAAAAAAATTCCAAGATTCAACCACTAGCTAGGAACGGTCATTCCCGCCGTTTTGACCGCATTTTGAAACGGGCATACGAAATTCAAAAAAAATAAAAAATTGGGAAACCTTCGCATTGTGTCATTTTATGTGGCCAAGTTCCCAGAAAAAATAACAAACTTGTAATGCGGCAATTATTTTTAAAAAGTGTTCTCAGAAACGAGCTATCACGTGTGGAGATCAATGGCTTTCAAGCCAAATGATCAATCTTATGGCCACATTCATGACATAGTTTGTTCAAATGATCTCATATTGTGCACAAGGGTGCATATTGGAATGGCAAACAATGTTGCCTAAGGAAGTTTTCATTTTCTTTGGACGAAAAAACCATTTTCCATTTTGCGAGTGCCCAAAAGGTGGTTTTTTTGTGAAGGACCTCCCAAATAATTGTTGCAAAATTGGACCAAATCAATTTTCTAAAATACTAGTCCATATTTAATGCACAATTGACAAAATGGTTGGGTGTAAAAAGTTTTGATCCACCTCTCGTGAAAAAGACAAATTTCCGCCGATTCAGGTGGAAGCGGGTCAAATTTGAACTGCAGCTGCCTCATAGTTTGCTATTTATTTTTTCCAAAAATCATTTCTAGGTACATAAGTATCTATTTTATCAGAGAAACACCAAAAAAATTCAAAGATTCAACCACTAGCTAGGAACGGTCGTTCCCGCCGTTTTGACCGCATTTTGAAACGGGCATACAAAATTCAAAAAAAAATTTGGGAAACCTTCGCATTGTGTCATTATATGTGGCCAAGTTCCCAGAAAAAATAACAAACTTGTAATACGGCAATTATTTTTAAAAAATGTTCTCAGAAACGAGCTATCACGTGTGGAGGTCAATGGCTTTCAAGCCAAATGATCAATCTTATGGCCACATTCATGACATAGTTTGTTCAAATGATGTCATATTGTGCACAAGGGTGCATATTGGAATGGCAAACAATGTTGCCTAAGGAAGTTTTCATTTTCTTTGGACGAAAAAACCATTTTCCATTTTCCGAGTGCCCAAAAGGAGGTTTTTTTCTGAAGGACCTCCCAAATAATTGTTGCAAAGTTGGACCAAATCATTTTTCTAAAATACTAATCCATATTTAATGCACAATTGAAAAAATGGTTGGGGTGTAAAAAGTTTTGATCCACCTCTCGTGAAAAAGACAAATTTCCGGCGATTCAGATGGAAGCGGGTCAAATTTGAACTGCAGCTGCCTCATAGTTTGCTATTTATTTTTTCCAAAAATCATTTCTAAGTACATAAGTATCTATTTAATCAGAGAAACACCAAAAAAATTCCAAGATTCAACCACTAGCTAGGAACGGTCATTCCCGCCGTTTTGACCGCATTTTGAAACGGGCATACGAAATTCAAAAAAAATAAAAAATTGGGAAACCTTCGCATTGTGTCATTTTATGTGGCCAAGTTCCCAGAAAAAATAACAAACTTGTAATACGGCAATTATTTTTGAAAAGTGTTCTCAAAAACGAGCTATCACGTGTGGAGATCAATGGCTTTCAAACCAAATGATCAATCTTATGGCCACATTCATGACATAGTTTGTTCAAATGATCTGATATTGTGCACAAGGGTGCATATTGGAATGGCAAACAATGTTCCCTTTGGAATTTTTCATTTTCTTTGGACGAAAAAACAATTTGCGATTTTTCGAGTGCCCAAAAGGAGGTTTTTTTGTGAAGGACCTCCCAAATAATTGTTGCAAAATTGGACCAAATCATTTTTCTAAAATACTAGCCATATTTAATGCACAATTGACAAAATTGTTGGGGTGTAAAAATTTTTGATCCACCTCTCGTGAAAAAGACAAATTTCCGCCGATTCAGATGGAAGCGGGTCAAATTTGAACTGCAGCTGCCTCATAGTTTGCTATTTATTTTTTACAAAAATCATTTCTAGGTACATAAGTATCTGTTTAATCAGAGAAACACCAAAAAAATTCCAAGATTCAACCACTAGCTAGGAACGGTCATTCCCGCCGTTTTGACCGCATTTTGAAACGGGCATACGAAATTCAAAAAAAAATAAAAAATTAGGAAACCTTCGCATTGTGTCATTTTATGTGGCCAAGTTCCCAGAAAAAATAACAAACATGTAATACAGCAATTATTTTTAGAAAGTGTTCTCAGAAACGAGCTATCACGTGTGGAGATCAATGGCTTTCAAGCCAAATGATCAATCTTATGGCCACATTCATGACATAGTTTGTTCAAATGATCTCATATTGTGCACAAGGGTGCATATTGGAATGGCAAACAATGTTGCCTAAGGAAGCTTTCATTTTCTTTGGACGAAAAAACCATTTTCCATTTTGCGAGTGCCAAAAAGGTGGTTTTTTTGTGAAGGACCTCCCAAATAATTGTTGCAAAATTGGACCAAATCATTTTTCTAAAATACTAGTCCATATTTAATGCTCAATTGACAAAATGGTTTGGGTGTAAAAAGTTTTGATCCACCTCTTGTGAAAAAGACAAATTTCCGCCGATTTAGGTGGAAGCGGGTCAAATTTGAATTGCAGCTGCCTCATAGTTTGCTATTTATTTTTTCCAAAAATCATTTCTAGGTACATAAGTATCTATTTAATCAGAGAAACACAAAAAAAATTCCAAGATTCAACCACTAGCTAGGAACGGTCATTCCCGCCGTTTTGACCGCATTTTGAAACGGGCATACAAAATTCAAAAAAAAAATTGGGAAACCTTCGCATTGTGTCATTATATGTGGCCAAGTTCCCAGAAAAAATAACAAACTTGTAATACGGCAATTATTTTTAAAAAATGTTCTCAGAAACGAGCTATCACGTGTGGAGATCAATGGCTTTCAAGCCAAATGATCAATCTTATGGCCACATTCATGACATAGTTTGTTCAAATGATCTCATATTGTGCACAAGGGTGCATATTGGAATGGCAAACAATGTTGCCTAAGGAAGTTTTCATTTTCTTTGGACGAAAAAACCATTTTCCATTTTCCGAGTGCCCAAAAGGAGGTTTTTTTGTGAAGGACCTCCCAAATAATTGTTGCAAAGTTGGACCAAATCATTTTTCTAAAATACTAATCCATATTTAATGCACAATTGAAAAAATGGTTGGGGTGTAAAAAGTTTTGATCCACCTCTCGTGAAAAAGACAAATTTCCGGCGATTCAGATGGAAGCGGGTCAAATTTGAACTGCAGCTGCCTCATAGTTTGCTATTTATTTTTTCCAAAAATCATTTCTAGGTACATAAGTATCTATTTAATCAGAGAAACACCAAAAAAATTCCAAGATTCAACCACTAGCTAGGAACGGTCATTCCCGCCGTTTTGACCGCATTTTGAAACGGGCATACGAAATTCAAAAAAAATAAAAAATTGGGAAACCTTCGCATTGTGTCATTTTATGTGGCCAAGTTCCCAGAAAAAATAACAAACTTGTAATACGGCAATTATTTTTAAAAAGTGTTCTCAGAAACGAGCTATCTCGTGTGGAGATCAATGGCTTTCAAGCCAAATGATCAATCTTATGGCCACATTCATGACATAGTTTGTTCAAATGATCTCATATTGTGCACAAGGGTGCATATTGGAATGGCAAACAATGTTGCCTAAGGAAGTTTTCATTTTCTTTGGACGAAAAAACCATTTTCCATTTTGCGAGTGCCCAAAAGGTGGTTTTTTTGTGAAGGACCTCCCAAATAATTGTTGCAAAATTGGACCAAATCATTTTTGTAAAATACTAGTCCATATTTAATGCACAATTGACAAAATGGTTGGGGTGTAAAAAGTTTTGATCTACATCTCGTGAAAAAGACAAATTTCCGCCGATTCAGGTGGAAGCGGGTCAAATTTGAACTGCAGCTGCCTCATAGTTTGCTATTTATTTTTTCCAAAAATCATTTCTAGGTACATAAGTATCTATTTAATCAGAGAAACACCAAAAAAATTCCAAGATTCAACCACTAGATAGGAACGGTCGTTCCCGCCGTTTTGACCGCATTTTGAAATGGGCATACAAAATTCAAAAAAGAAATTGGGAAACCTTCGCATTGTGTCATTATATGTGGCCAAGTTCCCAGAAAAAATAACAAACTTGTAATACGACAATTATTTTTTAAAAATATTCTCAAAAACGAGCTATCACGTGTGGAGATCAATGGCTTTCAAGCCAAATGATCAATCTTATGGCCACATTCATGACATAGTTTGTTCAAATGATCTCATATTTTGCACAAGGGTGCATATTGGAATGGCAAACAATGTTGCCTAAGGAAGTTTTCATTTTCTTTGGACGAAAAAACCATTTTCCATTTTCCGAGTGCCCAAAAGGAGGTCTTTTTGTGAAGGACCTCCCAAATAATTGTTGCAAAGTTGGACCAAATCATTTTTCTAAAATACTGGTCCATTTTTAATGCACAATTGACAAAATGGTTGGGGTGTAAGAAGTTTTGATCCACCTCTCGTGAAAAAGACAAATTTCCGCAGATTCAGATGGAAGCGGGTCAAATTTGAACTGCAGCTGCCTCATAGTTTGCTATTTATTTTTTCCAAAAATCATTTCTAGGTACATAAGTATCTATTTAATCAGAGAAACACCAAAAAAATTCCAAGATTCAACCACTAGCTAGGAACGGTCATTCCCGCCGTTTTGACCGCATTTTGAAACGGGCATACGAAATTCAAAAAAAAATAAAAAATTGGGAAACCTTCGCATTGTGTCATTTTATGTGGCCAAGTTCCCAGAAAAAAATAACAAACTTGTAATGCGGCAATTATTTTTAAAAAGTGTTCTCAGAAACGAGCTATCACGTGTGGAGATCAATGGCTTTCAAGCCAAATGATCAATCTTATGGCCACATTCATGACATAGTTTGTTCAAATGATCTCATATTGTGCACAAGGGTGCATATTGGAATGGCAAACAATGTTGCCTAAGTAAGTTTTCATTTTCTTTGGACGAAAAAACCATTTTCCATTTTGTGAGTGCCCAAAAGGTGGTTTTTTTGTGAAGGACCTCCCAAATAATTGTTGCAAAATTGGACCAAATCAATTTTCTAAAATACTAGTCCATATTTAATGCACAATTGACAAAATGGTTGGGTGTAAAAAGTTTTGATCCACCTCTCGTGAAAAAGACAAATTTCCGCCGATTCAGGTGGAAGCGGGTCAAATTTGAACTGCAGCTGCCTCATAGTTTGCTATTTATTTTTTCCAAAAATCATTTCTAGGTACATAAGTATCTATTTTATCAGAGAAACACCAAAAAAATTCAAAGATTCAACCACTAGCTAGGAACGGTCGTTCCCGCCGTTTTGACCGCATTTTGCAACGGGCATACAAAATTCAAAAAAAAATTGGGAAACCTTCGCATTGTTTCATTATATGTGGCCAAGTTCCCAGAAAAAATAACAAACTTGTAATACGGCAATTATTTTTAAAAAATGTTCTCAAAAACGAGCTATCACGTGTGGAGATCAATGGCTTTCAAGCCAAATGATCAATCTTATGGCCACATTGATGACATAGTTTGTTCAAATGATCTGATATTGTGCACAAGGGTGCATATTGGAATGCCAAACAATGTTGCCTAAGGAAGTTTTCATTTTCTTTGGACGAAAAAACCATATTCCATTTTCCGAGTGCCCAAAAGGAGGTTTTTTTGTGAAGGACCTCCCAAATAATTGTTGCAAAATTGGACCAAATCATTTTTCTAAAATACTATTTCATATTTAATGCACAATTGACAAAATGGTTGGGGTGTAAAAAGTTTTGATCCACCTCTCGTGAAAAAGACAAAATTCCGCCGATTCAGGTGGAAGCGGGTCAAATTTGAACTGCAGCTGCCTCATAGTTTGCTACTTATTTTTTCCAAAAATCATTTCTAGGTACATAAGTATCTATTTAATCAGAGAAACACCAAAAAAATTCCAAGATTCAACCACTAGCTAGGAACGGTCATTCCCGCCGTTTTGACCGCATTTTGAAACGGGCATACAAAATTCAAAAAAAAATAAAAAATTAGGAAACCTTCGCATTGTGTCATTTTATGTGGCCAAGTTCCCAGAAAAAATAACAAACTTGTAATACAGCAATTATTTTTAAAAAGTGTTCTCAGAAACGAGCTATCACGTGTGGAGATCAATGGCTTTCAAGCCAAATGATCAATCTTATGGCCACATTCATGACATAGATTGTTCAAATGATCTCATATTGTGCACAAGGGTGCATATTGGAATGGCAAACAATGTTGCCTAAGCAAGTTTTCATTTTCTTTGGACGAAAAAACCATTTTCCATTTTGCGAGTGCCAAAAAGGTGGTTTTTTTGTGAAGGACCTCCCAAATAATTGTTGCAAAATTGGACCAAATCATTTTTCTAAAATACTAGTCCATATTTAATGCACAATTGACAAAATGGTTGGGGTGTAAAAAGTTTTGATCCACCTCTTGTGAAAAAGACAAATTTCCGCCGATTTAGGTGGAAGCGGGTCAAATTTGAATTGCAGCTGCCTCATAGTTTGCTATTTATTTTTTCCAAAAATCATTTCTAGGTACATAAGTATCTATTTAATCAGAGAAACACCAAAAAAATTCCAAGATTCAACCACTAGCTAGGAACGGTCATTCCCGCCGTTTTGACCGCATTTTGAAACGGGCATACAAAATTCAAAAAAAAAATTGGGAAACCTTCGCATTGTGTCATTATATGTGGCCAAGTTCCCAGAAAAAATAACAAACTTGTAATACGGCAATTATTTTTAAAAAATGTTCTCAGAAACGAGCTATCACGTGTGGAGATCAATGGCTTTCAAGCCAAATGATCAATCTTATGGCCACATTCATGACATAGTTTGTTCAAATGATCTCATATTGTGCACAAGGGTGCATATTGGAATGGCAAACAATGTTGCCTAAGGAAGATTTCATTTTCTTTGGACGAAAAAACCATTTTCCATTTTCCGAGTGCCCAAAAGGAGGTTTTTTTGTGAAGGACCTCCCAAATAATTGTTGCAAAGTTGGACCAAATCATTTTTCTAAAATACTGGTCCATATTTAATGCACAATTGAAAAAATGGTTGGGGTGTAAAAAGTTTTGATCCACCTCTCGTAAAAAAGACAAATTTCCGCCGATTCAGATGGAAGCGGGTCAAATTTGAACTGCAGCTGCCTCATAGTTTGCTATTTATTTTTTCCAAAAATCATTTCTAGGTACATAAGTATCTATTTAATCAGAGAAACACCAAAAAAATTCCAAGATTCAACCACTAGCTAGGAACGGTCATTCCCGTCGTTTTGAGCGCATTTTGAAACGGGCATACGAAATTCAAAAAAAAATAAAAATTTGGGAAACCTTCGCATTGTGTCATTTTATGTGGCCAAGTTCCCAGAAAAAAATAACAAACTTGTAATACGGCAATTATTTTTAAAAAGTGTTCTCAGAAACGAGCTATCTCGTGTGGAGATCAATGGCTTTCAAGCCAAATGATCAATCTTATGGCCACATTCATGACATAGTTTGTTCAAATGATCTCATATTGTGCACAAGGGTGCATATTGGAATGGCAAACAATGTCGCCTAAGGAAGTTTTCATTTTCTTTGGACGAAAAAACCATTTTCCATTTTGCGAGTGCCCAAAAGGTGGTTTTTTTGTGAAGGACCTCCCAAATAATTGTTGCAAAATTGGACCGAATCATTTTTCTAAAATACTAGTCCATATTTAATGCACAATTGACAAAATGGTTGGGGTGTAAAAAGTTTTGATCCACATCTCGTGAAAAAGACAAATTTCCGCCGATTTAGGTGGAAGCGGGTCAAATTTGAACTGCAGCTGCCTCATAGTTTGCTATTTATTTTTTCCAAAAATCATTTCTAGGTACATAAGTATCTATTTAATCAGAGAAACACCAAAAATATTCCAAGATTCAACCACTAGATATGAACGGTCGTTCCCGCCGTTTAGACCGCATTTTGAAATGGGCATACAAAATTCAAAAAAGAAATTGGGAAACCTTCGCATTGTGTCATTATATGTGGCCAAGTTCCCAGAAAAAATAACAAACTTGTAATACGGCAATTATTTTTAAAAAATATTCTCAAAAACGAGCTATCACGTGTGGAGATCAATGGCTTTCAAGCCAAATGATCAATCTTATGGCCACATTCATGACATAGTTTGTTCAAATGATCTCATATTGTGCACAAGGGTGCATATTGGAATGGCAAACAATGTCGCCTAAGGAAGTTTTCATTTTCTTTGGACGAAAAAACCATTTTCCATTTTCCGAGTGCCCAAAAGGAGGTCTTTTTGTGAAGGACCTCCCAAATAATTGTTGCAAAGTTGGACCAAATCATTTTTCTAAAATACTGGTCCATATTTAATGCACAATTGAAAAAATGGTTGGGGTGTAAGAAGTTTGGATCCACCTCTCGTGAAAAAGACAAATTTCCGCCGATTCAGATGGAAGCGGGTCAAATTTGAACTGCAGCTGCCTCATAGTTTGCTATTTATTTTTTCCAAAAATCATTTCTAGGTACATAAGTATCTATTTAATCAGAGAAACACCAAAAAAATTCCAAGATTCAACTACTAGCTAGGAACGGTCATTCCCGCCGTTTTGACCGCATTTTGAAACGGGCATACGAAATTCAAAAAAAAAATAAAAAATTGGGAACCCTTCGCATTGTGTCATTTTATGTGGCCAAGTTCCCAGAAAAAATAACAAACTTGTAATGCGGCAATTATTTTTAAAAAGTGTTGTCAGAAACGAGCTATCACGTGTGGAGATCAATGGCTTTCAAGCCAAATGATCAATCTTATGGCCACATTCATGACATAGTTTGTTCAAATGATCTCATATTGTGCACAAGGGTGCATACTGGAATGGCAAACAATGTTGCCTAAGGAAGTTTTCATTTTCTTTGGACGAAAAAACCATTTTCCATTTTGCGAGTGCCCAAAAGGTGGTTTTTTTGTGAAGGACCTCCCAAATAATTGTTGCAAAGTTGGACCAAATCATTTTTCTAAAATACTGGTCCATTTTTAATGCACAATTGACAAAATGGTTGGGGTGTAAGAAGTTTTGATCCACCACTCGTGAAAAAGACAAATTTCCGCCGATTCAGGTGGAAGCGGGTCAAATTTGAACTGCAGCTGCCTCATAGTTTGCTATTTATTTTTTCCAAAAATCATTTCTAGGTACATAAGTATCTATTTAATTAGAGAAACACCGAAAAAATTCCAAGATTCAACAACTAGCTAGGAACGGTCGTTCCCGCCGTTTTGACCGCATTTTGAAACGGGCATACAAAATTCAAAAAAAAATGGGAAACCTTCGCATTGTGTCATTATATGTGGCCTAGTTCCCAGAAAAAATAACAAACTTGTAATACGGCAATTATTTTTTAAAAATGTTCTCAAAAACGAGCTATCACGTGTGGAGATCAATGGCTTTCAAGCCAAATGATCAATCTTATGGCCACATTGATGACATAGTTTGTTCAAATGATCTCATATTGTGCACAAGGGTGCATATTGGAATGGCAAACAATGTTGCCTAAGGAAGTTTTCATTTTCTTTGGACGAAAAAACCATATTCCATTTTCCGAGTGCCCAAAAGGAGGTTTTTTTGTGAAGGACCTCCCAAATAATTGTTGCAAAGTTGGACCAAATCATTTTTCTAAAATACTAGTCCATATTTAACGCACAATTGACAAAATGGTTGGGGTGTAAAAAGTTTTGATCCACCTCTCCTGAAAAAGACAAATTTCCGCCGATTCAGGTGGAAGCGGGTCAAATTTGAACTGCAGCTGCCTCATAGTTTGCTATTTATTTTTTCCAAAAATCATTTCTAGGTACATAAGTATCTATTTAATCAGATAAACACCAAAAAAATTCCAAGATTCAACTACTAGCTAGGAACGGTCATTCCCGCCGTTTTGACCGCATTTTGAAACGGGCATACGAAATTCAAAAAAAAATAAAAAATTGGGAAACCTTCGCATTGTGTCATTTTATGTGGCCAAGTTCCCAGAAAAAATAACAAACTTGTAATGCGGCAATTATTTTTAAAAAGTGTTCTGAGAAACGAGCTATCACGTGTGGAGATCAATGGCTTTCAAGCCAAATGATCAATCTTATGGCCACATTCATGACATAGTTTGTTCAAATGATCTGATATTGTGCACATGGGTGCATATTGGAATGGCAAACAATGTTGCCTAAGGAAGTTTTCATTTTCTTTGGACGAAAAAACCATTTTCCATTTTGCGAGTGCCCAAAAGGTGGTTTTTTTGTGAAGGACCTCCCAAATAATTGTTGCAAAATTGGACCAAATCATTTTTCTAAAATACTAGTCCATATTTAATGCACAATTGACAAAATGGTTGGGTGTAAAAAGTTTTGATCCACCTCTCGTGAAAAAGACAAATTTCCGCCGATTCAGGTGGAAGCGGGTCAAATTTGAACTGCAGCTGCCTCATAGTTTGCTATTTATTTTTTCCAAAAATCATTTCTAGGTACATAAGTATCTATTTAATCAGAGAAACACCAAAAAAATTCCAAGATTCAACCACTATCTAGGAACGGTCGTTCCCGCCGTTTTGACCGCATTTTGAAACGGGCATACAAAATTCAAAAAAAATTGGGAAACCTTCGCATTGTGTCATTATATGTGGCCTAGTTCCCAGAAAAAATAACAAACTTGTAATACGGCAATTATTTTTTAAAAATGTTCTCAAAAACGAGCTATCACGTGTGGAGATCAATGGCTTTCAAGCCAAATGATCAATCTTATGGCCACATTGATGACATAGTTTGTTCAAATGATCTCATATTGTGCACAAGGGTGCATATTGGAATGGCAAACAATGTTGCCTAAGGAAGTTTTCATTTTCTTTGGACGAAAAAACCATATTCCATTTTCCGAGTGCCCAAAAGGAGGTTTTTTTGTGAAGGACCTCCCAAATAATTGTTGCAAAGTTGGACCAAATCATTTTTCTAAAATACTAGTCCATATTTAACGCACAATTGACAAAATGGTTGGGGTGTAAAAAGTTTTGATCCACCTCTCCTGAAAAAGACAAATTTCCGCCGATTCAGGTGGAAGCGGGTCAAATTTGAACTGCAGCTGCCTCATAGTTTGCTATTTATTTTTTCCAAAAATCATTTCTAGGTACATAAGTATCTATTTAATCAGAGAAACACCAAAAAAATTCCAAGATTCAACTACTAGCTAGGAACGGTCATTCCCGCCGTTTTGACCGCATTTTGAAACGGGCATACGAAATTCAAAAAAAAATAAAAAATTGGGAAACCTTCGCATTGTGTCATTTTATGTGGCCAAGTTCCCAGAAAAAATAACAAACTTGTAATGCGGCAATTATTTTTAAAAAGTGTTCTGAGAAACGAGCTATCACGTGTGGAGATCAATGGCTTTCAAGCCAAATGATCAATCTTATGGCCACATTCATGACATAGTTTGTTCAAATGATCTGATATTGTGCACAAGGGTGCATATTGGAATGGCAAACAATGTTGCCTAAGGAAGTTTTCATTTTCTTTGGACGAAAAAACCATTTTCCATTTTGCGAGTGCCCAAAAGGTGGTTTTTTTGTGAAGGACCTCCCAAATAATTGTTGCAAAATTGGACCAAATCATTTTTCTAAAATACTAGTCCATATTTAATGCACAATTGACAAAATGGTTGGGGTGTAAAAAGTTTTGATCCACCTCTCGTGAAAAAGACAAAATTCCGCCGATTCAGGTGGAAGCGGGTCAAATTTGAACTGCAGCTGCCTCATAGTTTGCTACTTATTTTTTCCAAAAATCATTTCTAGGTACATAAGTATCTATTTAATCAGAGAAACACCAAAAAAATTCCAAGATTCAACCACTAGCTAGGAACGGTCATTCCCGCCGTTTTGACCGCATTTTGAAACGGGCATACAAAATTCAAAAAAAACATTGGGAAACCTTCGCATTGTGTCATTACATGTGGCCAAGTTCCCAGAAAAAATAAGAAACTTGTAATACGACAATTATTTTTAAAAAGTGTTCTCAAAAACGAGCTATCACGTGTGGAGATCAATGGCTTTCAAACCAAATGATCAATCTTATGGCCACATTCATGACATAGTTTGTTCAAATGATCTGATATTGTGCACAAGGGTGCATATTGGAATGGCAAACAATGTTGCCTACGGAATTTTTCATTTTCTTTGGACGAAAAAACAATTTTCGATTTTTCGAGTGCCCAAAAGGAGGTTTTTTTGTGAAGGACCTCCCAAATAATTGTTGCAAAATTGGACCAAATCATTTTTCTAAAATACTAGCCATATTTAATGCACAATTGACAAAATTGTTGGGGTGTAAAATTTTTTGATCCACCTCTCGTGAAAAAGACAAATTTCCGCCGATTCAGATGGAAGCGGGTCAAATTTGAACTGCAGCTGCCTCATAGTTTGCTATTTATTTTTTACAAAAATCATTTCTAGGTACATAAGTATCTGTTTAATCAGAGAAACACCAAAAAAATTCCAAGATTCAACCACTAGCTAGGAACGGTCATTCCCGCCGTTTTGACCGCATTTTGAAACGGGCATACAAAATTCAAAAAAAAATAAAAAATTAGGAAACCTTCGCATTGTGTCATTTTATGTGGCCAAGTTCCCAGAAAAAATAACAAACTTGTAATACAGCAATTATTTTTAAAAAGTGTTCTCAGAAACGAGCTATCACGTGTGGAGATCAATGGCTTTCAAGCCAAATGATCAATCTTATGGCCACATTCATGACATAGATTGTTCAAATGATCTCATATTGTGCACAAGGGTGCATATTGGAATGGCAAACAATGTTGCCTAAGCAAGTTTTCATTTTCTTTGGACGAAAAAACCATTTTCCATTTTGCGAGTGCCAAAAAGGTGGTTTTTTTGTGAAGGACCTCCCAAATAATTGTTGCAAAATTGGACCAAATCATTTTTCTAAAATACTAGTCCATATTTAATGCACAATTGACAAAATGGTTGGGGTGTAAAAAGTTTTGATCCACCTCTTGTGAAAAAGACAAATTTCCGCCGATTTAGGTGGAAGCGGGTCAAATTTGAATTGCAGCTGCCTCATAGTTTGCTATTTATTTTTTCCAAAAATCATTTCTAGGTACATAAGTATCTATTTAATCAGAGAAACACCAAAAAAATTCCAAGATTCAACCACTAGCTAGGAACGGTCATTCCCGCCGTTTTGACCGCATTTTGAAACGGGCATACAAAATTCAAAAAAAAAATTGGGAAACCTTCGCATTGTGTCATTATATGTGGCCAAGTTCCCAGAAAAAATAACAAACTTGTAATACGGCAATTATTTTTAAAAAATGTTCTCAGAAACGAGCTATCACGTGTGGAGATCAATGGCTTTCAAGCCAAATGATCAATCTTATGGCCACATTCATGACATAGTTTGTTCAAATGATCTCATATTGTGCACAAGGGTGCATATTGGAATGGCAAACAATGTTGCCTAAGGAAGATTTCATTTTCTCTGGACGAAAAAACCATTTTCCATTTTCCGAGTGCCCAAAAGGAGGTTTTTTTGTGAAGGACCTCCCAAATAATTGTTGCAAAGTTGGACCAAATCATTTTTCTAAAATACTGGTCCATATTTAATGCACAATTGAAAAAATGGTTGGGGTGTAAAAAGTTTTGATCCACCTCTCGTAAAAAAGACAAATTTCCGCCGATTCAGATGGAAGCGGGTCAAATTTGAACTGCAGCTGCCTCATAGTTTGCTATTTATTTTTTCCAAAAATCATTTCTAGGTACATAAGTATCTATTTAATCAGAGAAACACCAAAAAAATTCCAAGATTCAACCACTAGCTAGGAACGGTCATTCCCGTCGTTTTGAGCGCATTTTGAAACGGGCATACGAAATTCAAAAAAAAATAAAAAATTGGGAAACCTTCGCATTGTGTCATTTTATGTGGCCAAGTTCCCAGAAAAAAATAACAAACTTGTAATACGGCAATTATTTTTAAAAAGTGTTCTCAGAAACGAGCTATCTCGTGTGGAGATCAATGGCTTTCAAGCCAAATGATCAATCTTATGGCCACATTCATGACATAGTTTGTTCAAATGATCTCATATTGTGCACAAGGGTGCATATTGGAATGGCAAACAATGTCGCCTAAGGAAGTTTTCATTTTCTTTGGACGAAAAAACCATTTTCCATTTTGCGAGTGCCCAAAAGGTGGTTTTTTTGTGAAGGACCTCCCAAATAATTGTTGCAAAATTGGACCGAATCATTTTTCTAAAATACTAGTCCATATTTAATGCACAATTGACAAAATGGTTGGGGTGTAAAAAGTTTTGATCCACATCTCGTGAAAAAGACAAATTTCCGCCGATTTAGGTGGAAGCGGGTCAAATTTGAACTGCAGCTGCCTCATAGTTTGCTATTTATTTTTTCCAAAAATCATTTCTAGGTACATAAGTATCTATTTAATCAGAGAAACACCAAAAATATTCCAAGATTCAACCACTAGATAGGAACGGTCGTTCCCGCCGTTTAGACCGCATTTTGAAATGGGCATACAAAATTCAAAAAAGAAATTGGGAAACCTTCGCATTGTGTCATTATATGTGGCCAAGTTCCCAGAAAAAATAACAAACTTGTAATACGGCAATTATTTTTAAAAAATATTCTCAAAAACGAGCTATCACGTGTGGAGATCAATGGCTTTCAAGCCAAATGATCAATCTTATGGCCACATTCATGACATAGTTTGTTCAAATGATCTCATATTGTGCACAAGGGTGCATATTGGAATGGCAAACAATGTCGCCTAAGGAAGTTTTCATTTTCTTTGGACGAAAAAACCATTTTCCATTTTCCGAGTGCCCAAAAGGAGGTCTTTTTGTGAAGGACCTCCCAAATAATTGTTGCAAAGTTGGACCAAATCATTTTTCTAAAATACTGGTCCATATTTAATGCACAATTGAAAAAATGGTTGGGGTGTAAGAAGTTTGGATCCACCTCTCGTGAAAAAGACAAATTTCCGCCGATTCAGATGGAAGCGGGTCAAATTTGAACTGCAGCTGCCTCATAGTTTGCTATTTATTTTTTCCAAAAATCATTTCTAGGTACATAAGTATCTATTTAATTAGAGAAACACCGAAAAAATTCCAAGATTCAACAACTAGCTAGGAACGGTCGTTCCCGCCGTTTTGACCGCATTTTGAAACGGGCATACAAAATTCAAAAAAAAATGGGAAACCTTCGCATTGTGTCATTATATGTGGCCTAGTTCCCAGAAAAAATAACAAACTTGTAATACGGCAATTATTTTTTAAAAATGTTCTCAAAAACGAGCTATCACGTGTGGAGATCAATGGCTTTCAAGCCAAATGATCAATCTTATGGCCACATTGATGACATAGTTTGTTCAAATGATCTCATATTGTGCACAAGGGTGCATATTGGAATGGCAAACAATGTTGCCTAAGGAAGTTTTCATTTTCTTTGGACGAAAAAACCATATTCCATTTTCCGAGTGCCCAAAAGGAGGTTTTTTTGTGAAGGACCTCCCAAATAATTGTTGCAAAGTTGGACCAAATCATTTTTCTAAAATACTAGTCCATATTTAACGCACAATTGACAAAATGGTTGGGGTGTAAAAAGTTTTGATCCACCTCTCCTGAAAAAGACAAATTTCCGCCGATTCAGGTGGAAGCGGGTCAAATTTGAACTGCAGCTGCCTCATAGTTTGCTATTTATTTTTTCCAAAAATCATTTCTAGGTACATAAGTATCTATTTAATCAGAGAAACACCAAAAAAATTCCAAGATTCAACTACTAGCTAGGAACGGTCATTCCCGCCGTTTTGACCGCATTTTGAAACGGGCATACGAAATTCAAAAAAAAAATAAAAAATTGGGAAACCTTCGCATTGTGTCATTTTATGTGGCCAAGTTCCCAGAAAAAATAACAAACTTGTAATGCGGCAATTATTTTTAAAAAGTGTTCTGAGAAACGAGCTATCACGTGTGGAGATCAATGGCTTTCAAGCCAAATGATCAATCTTATGGCCACATTCATGACATAGTTTGTTCAAATGATCTGATATTGTGCACAAGGGTGCATATTGGAATGGCAAACAATGTTGCCTAAGGAAATTTTCATTTTCTTTGGACGAAAAAACCATTTTCCATTTTGCGAGTGCCCAAAAGGTGGTTTTTTTGTGAAGGACCTCCCAAATAATTGTTGCAAAATTGGACCAAATCATTTTTCTAAAATACTAGTCCATATTTAATGCACAATTGACAAAATGGTTGGGTGTAAAAAGTTTTGATCCACCTCTCGTGAAAAAGACAAATTTCCGCCGATTCAGGTGGAAGCGGGTCAAATTTGAACTGCAGCTGCCTCATAGTTTGCTATTTATTTTTTCCAAAAATCATTTCTAGGTACATAAGTATCTATTTAATCAGAGAAACACCAAAAAAATTCCAAGATTCAACCACTATCTAGGAACGGTCGTTCCCGCCGTTTTGACCGCATTTTGAAACGGGCATACAAAATTCAAAAAAAATTGGGAAACCTTCGCATTGTGTCATTATATGTGGCCTAGTTCCCAGAAAAAATAACAAACTTGTAATACGGCAATTATTTTTTAAAAATGTTCTCAAAAACGAGCTATCACGTGTGGAGATCAATGGCTTTCAAGCCAAATGATCAATCTTATGGCCACATTGATGACATAGTTTGTTCAAATGATCTCATATTGTGCACAAGGGTGCATATTGGAATGGCAAACAATGTTGCCTAAGGAAGTTTTCATTTTCTTTGGACGAAAAAACCATATTCCATTTTCCGAGTGCCCAAAAGGAGGTTTTTTTGTGAAGGACCTCCCAAATAATTGTTGCAAAGTTGGACCAAATCATTTTTCTAAAATACTAGTCCATATTTAACGCACAATTGACAAAATGGTTGGGGTGTAAAAAGTTTTGATCCACCTCTCCTGAAAAAGACAAATTTCCGCCGATTCAGGTGGAAGCGGGTCAAATTTGAACTGCAGCTGCCTCATAGTTTGCTATTTATTTTTTCCAAAAATCATTTCTAGGTACATAAGTATCTATTTAATCAGAGAAACACCAAAAAAATTCCAAGATTCAACTACTAGCTAGGAACGGTCATTCCCGCCGTTTTGACCGCATTTTGAAACGGGCATACGAAATTCAAAAAAAAAAAAAATTGGGAAACCTTCGCATTGTGTCATTTTATGTGGCCAAGTTCCCAGAAAAAATAACAAACTTGTAATGCGGCAATTATTTTTAAAAAGTGTTCTGAGAAACGAGCTATCACGTGTGGAGATCAATGGCTTTCAAGCCAAATGATCAATCTTATGGCCACATTCATGACATAGTTTGTTCAAATGATCTGATATTGTGCACAAGGGTGCATATTGCAATGGCAAACAATGTTGCCTAAGGAAGTTTTCATTTTCTTTGGACGAAAAAACCATTTTCCATTTTGCGAGTGCCCAAAAGGTGGTTTTTTTGTGAAGGACCTCCCAAATAATTGTTGCAAAATTGGACCAAATCATTTTTCTAAAATACTAGTCCATATTTAATGCACAATTGACAAAATGGTTGGGGTGTAAAAAGTTTTGATCCACCTCTCGTGAAAAAGACAAAATTCCGCCGATTCAGGTGGAAGCGGGTCAAATTTGAACTGCAGCTGCCTCATAGTTTGCTACTTATTTTTTCCAAAAATCATTTCTAGGTACATAAGTATCTATTTAATCAGAGAAACACCAAAAAAATTCCAAGATTCAACCACTAGCTAAGAACGGTCATTCCCGCCGTTTTGACCGCATTTTGAAACGGGCATACAAAATTCAAAAAAAACATTGGGAAACCTTCGCATTGTGTCATTACATGTGGCCAAGTTCCCAGAAAAAATAAGAAACTTGTAATACGACAATTATTTTTAAAAAGTGTTCTCAAAAACGAGCTATCACGTGTGGAGATCAATGGCTTTCAAACCAAATGATCAATCTTATGGCCACATTCATGACATAGTTTGTTCAAATGATCTGATATTGTGCACAAGGGTGCATATTGGAATGGCAAACAATGTTGCCTACGGAATTTTTCATTTTCTTTGGACGAAAAAACAATTTTCGATTTTTCGAGTGCCCAAAAGGAGGTTTTTTGTGAAGGACCTCCCAAATAATTGTTGCAAAATTGGACCAAATCATTTTTCTAAAATACTAGCCATATTTAATGCACAATTGACAAAATTGTTGGGGTGTAAAATTTTTTGATCCACCTCTCGTGAAAAAGACAAATTTCCGCCGATTCAGATGGAAGCGGGTCAAATTTGAACTGCAGCTGCCTCATAGTTTGCTATTTATTTTTTACAAAAATCATTTCTAGGTACATAAGTATCTGTTTAATCAGAGAAACACCAAAAAAATTCCAAGATTCAACCACTAGCTAGGAACGGTCATTCCCGCCGTTTTGACCGCATTTTGAAACGGGCATACAAAATTCAAAAAAAAATAAAAATTTAGGAAACCTTCGCATTGTGTCATTTTATGTGGCCAAGTTCCCAGAAAAAATAACAAACTTGTAATACAGCAATTATTTTTAAAAAGTGTTCTCAGAAACGAGCTATCACGTGTGGAGATCAATGGCTTTCAAGCCAAATGATCAATCTTATGGCCACATTCATGACATAGATTGTTCAAATGATCTCATATTGTGCACAAGGGTGCATATTGGAATGGCAAACAATGTTGCCTAAGCAAGTTTTCATTTTCTTTGGACGAAAAAACCATTTTCCATTTTGCGAGTGCCAAAAAGGTGGTTTTTTTGTGAAGGACCTCCCAAATAATTGTTGCAAAATTGGACCAAATCATTTTTCTAAAATACTAGTCCATATTTAATGCACAATTGACAAAATGGTTGGGGTGTAAAAAGTTTTGATCCACCTCTTGTGAAAAAGACAAATTTCCGCCGATTTAGGTGGAAGCGGGTCAAATTTGAATTGCAGCTGCCTCATAGTTTGCTATTTATTTTTTCCAAAAATCATTTCTAGGTACATAAGTATCTATTTAATCAGAGAAACACCAAAAAAATTCCAAGATTCAACCACTAGCTAGGAACGGTCATTCCCGCCGTTTTGACCGCATTTTGAAACGGGCATACAAAATTCAAAAAAAAAATTGGGAAACCTTCGCATTGTGTCATTATATGTGGCCAAGTTCCCAGAAAAAATAACAAACTTGTAATACGGCAATTATTTTTAAAAAATGTTCTCAGAAACGAGCTATCACGTGTGGAGATCAATGGCTTTCAAGCCAAATGATCAATCTTATGGCCACATTCATGACATAGTTTGTTCAAATGATCTCATATTGTGCACAAGGGTGCATATTGGAATGGCAAACAATGTTGCCTAAGGAAGATTTCATTTTCTTTGGACGAAAAAACCATTTTCCATTTTCCGAGTGCCCAAAAGGAGGTTTTTTTGTGAAGGACCTCCCAAATAATTGTTGCAAAGTTGGACCAAATCATTTTTCTAAAATACTGGTCCATATTTAATGCACAATTGAAAAAATGGTTGGGGTGTAAAAAGTTTTGATCCACCTCTCGTAAAAAAGACAAATTTCCGCCGATTCAGATGGAAGCGGGTCAAATTTGAACTGCAGCTGCCTCATAGTTTGCTATTTATTTTTTCCAAAAATCATTTCTAGGTACATAAGTATCTATTTAATCAGAGAAACACCAAAAAAATTCCAAGATTCAACCACTAGCTAGGAACGGTCATTCCCGTCGTTTTGAGCGCATTTTGAAACGGGCATACGAAATTCAAAAAAAAATAAAAAATTGGGAAACCTTCGCATTGTGTCATTTTATGTGGCCAAGTTCCCAGAAAAAAATAACAAACTTGTAATACGGCAATTATTTTTAAAAAGTGTTCTCAGAAACGAGCTATCTCGTGTGGAGATCAATGGCTTTCAAGCCAAATGATCAATCTTATGGCCACATTCATGACATAGTTTGCTCAAATGATCTCATATTGTGCACAAGGGTGCATATTGGAATGGCAAACAATGTCGCCTAAGGAAGTTTTCATTTTCTTTGGACGAAAAAACCATTTTCCATTTTGCGAGTGCCCAAAAGGTGGTTTTTTTGTGAAGGACCTCCCAAATAATTGTTGCAAAATTGGACCGAATCATTTTTCTAAAATACTAGTCCATATTTAATGCACAATTGACAAAATGGTTGGGGTGTAAAAAGTTTTGATCCACATCTCGTGAAAAAGACAAATTTCCGCCGATTTAGGTGGAAGCGGGTCAAATTTGAACTGCAGCTGCCTCATAGTTTGCTATTTATTTTTTCCAAAAATCATTTCTAGGTACATAAGTATCTATTTAATCAGAGAAACACCAAAAATATTCCAAGATTCAACCACTAGATAGGAACGGTCGTTCCCGCCGTTTAGACCGCATTTTGAAATGGGCATACAAAATTCAAAAAAGAAATTGGGAAACCTTCGCATTGTGTCATTATATGTGGCCAAGTTCCCAGAAAAAATAACAAACTTGTAATACGGCAATTATTTTTAAAAAATATTCTCAAAAACGAGCTATCACGTGTGGAGATCAATGGCTTTCAAGCCAAATGATCAATCTTATGGCCACATTCATGACATAGTTTGTTCAAATGATCTCATATTGTGCACAAGGGTGCATATTGGAATGGCAAACAATGTCGCCTAAGGAAGTTTTCATTTTCTTTGGACGAAAAAACCATTTTCCATTTTCCGAGTGCCCAAAAGGAGGTCTTTTTGTGAAGGACCTCCCAAATAATTGTTGCAAAGTTGGACCAAATCATTTTTCTAAAATACTGGTCCATATTTAATGCACAATTGAAAAAATGGTTGGGGTGTAAGAAGTTTGGATCCACCTCTCGTGAAAAAGACAAATTTCCGCCGATTCAGATGGAAGCGGGTCAAATTTGAACTGCAGCTGCCTCATAGTTTGCTATTTATTTTTTCCAAAAATCATTTCTAGGTACATAAGTATCTATTTAATCAGAGAAACACCAAAAAAATTCCAAGATTCAACTACTAGCTAGGAACGGTCATTCCCGCCGTTTTGACCGCATTTTGAAACGGGCATACGAAATTCAAAAAAAAATAAAAAATTGGGAAACCTTCGCATTGTGTCATTTTATGTGGCCAAGTTCCCAGAAAAAATAACAAACTTGTAATGCGGCAATTATTTTTAAAAAGTGTTGTCAGAAACGAGCTATCACGTGTGGAGATCAATGGCTTTCAAGCCAAATGATCAATCTTATGGCCACATTCATGACATAGTTTGTTCAAATGATCTCATATTGTGCACAAGGGTGCATATTGGAATGGCAAACAATGTTGCCTAAGGAAGTTTTCATTTTCTTTGGACGAAAAAACCATTTTCCATTTTGCGAGTGCCCAAAAGGTGGTTTTTTTGTGAAGGACCTCCCAAATAATTGTTGCAAAGTTGGACCAAATCATTTTTCTAAAATACTGGTCCATTTTTAATGCACAATTGACAAAATGGTTGGGGTGTAAGAAGTTTTGATCCACCACTCGTGAAAAAGACAAATTTCCGCCGATTCAGGTGGAAGCGGGTCAAATTTGAACTGCAGCTGCCTCATAGTTTGCTATTTATTTTTTCCAAAAATCATTTCTAGGTACATAAGTATCTATTTAATTAGAGAAACACCGAAAAAATTCCAAGATTCAACAACTAGCTAGGAACGGTCGTTCCCGCCGTTTTGACCGCATTTTGAAACGGGCATACAAAATTCAAAAAAAATGGGAAACCTTCGCATTGTGTCATTATATGTGGCCTAGTTCCCAGAAAAAATAACAAACTTGTAATACGGCAATTATTTTTTAAAAATGTTCTCAAAAACGAGCTATCACGTGTGGAGATCAATGGCTTTCAAGCCAAATGATCAATCTTATGGCCACATTGATGACATAGTTTGTTCAAATGATCTCATATTGTGCACAAGGGTGCATATTGGAATGGCAAACAATGTTGCCTAAGGAAGTTTTCATTTTCTTTGGACGAAAAAACCATATTCCATTTTCCGAGTGCCCAAAAGGAGGTTTTTTTGTGAAGGACCTCCCAAATAATTGTTGCAAAGTTGGACCAAATCATTTTTCTAAAATACTAGTCCATATTTAACGCACAATTGACAAAATGGTTGGGCTGTAAAAAGTTTTGATCCACCTCTCCTGAAAAAGACAAATTTCCGCCGATTCAGGTGGAAGCGGGTCAAATTTGAACTGCAGCTGCCTCATAGTTTGCTATTTATTTTTTCCAAAAATCATTTCTAGGTACATAAGTATCTATTTAATCAGAGAAACACCAAAAAAATTCCAAGATTCAACTACTAGCTAGGAACGGTCATTCCCGCCGTTTTGACCGCATTTTGAAACGGGCATACGAAATTCAAAAAAAAATAAAAAATTGGGAAACCTTCGCATTGTGTCATTTTATGTGGCCAAGTTCCCAGAAAAAATAACAAACTTGTAATGCGGCAATTATTTTTAAAAAGTGTTCTGAGAAACGAGCTATCACGTGTGGAGATCAATGGCTTTCAAGCCAAATGATCAATCTTATGGCCACATTCATGACATAGTTTGTTCAAATGATCTGATATTGTGCACAAGGGTGCATATTGGAATGGCAAACAATGTTGCCTAAGGAAGTTTTCATTTTCTTTGGACGAAAAAACCATTTTCCATTTTGCGAGTGCCCAAAAGGTGGTTTTTTTGTGAAGGACCTCCCAAATAATTGTTGCAAAATTGGACCAAATCATTTTTCTAAAATACTAGTCCATATTTAATGCACAATTGACAAAATGGTTGGGTGTAAAAAGTTTTGATCCACCTCTCATGAAAAAGACAAATTTCCGGCGATTCAGGTGGAAGCGGGTCAAATTTGAACTGCAGCTGCCTCATAGTTTGCTATTTATTTTTTCCAAAAATCATTTCTAGGTACATAAGTATCTATTTAATCAGAGAAACACCAAAAAAATTCCAAGATTCAACCACTATCTAGGAACGGTCGTTCCCGCCGTTTTGACCGCATTTTGAAACGGGCATACAAACTTCAAAAAAAATTGGGAAACCTTCGCATTGTGTCATTATATGTGGCCTAGTTCCCAGAAAAAATAACAAACTTGTAATACGGCAATTATTTTTTAAAAATGTTCTCAAAAACGAGCTATCACGTGTGGAGATCAATGGCTTCCAAGCCAAATGATCAATCTTATGGCCACATTGATGACATAGTTTGTTCAAATGATCTCATATTGTGCACAAGGGTGCATATTGGAATGGCAAACAATGTTGCCTAAGGAAGTTTTCATTTTCTTTGGACGAAAAAACCATATTCCATTTTCCGAGTGCCCAAAAGGAGGTTTTTTTGTGAAGGACCTCCCAAATAATTGTTGCAAAGTTGGACCAAATCATTTTTCTAAAATACTAGTCCATATTTAACGCACAATTGACAAAATGGTTGGGGTGTAAAAAGTTTTGATCCACCTCTCCTGAAAAAGACAAATTTCCGCCGATTCAGGTGGAAGCGGGTCAAATTTGAACTGCAGCTGCCTCATAGTTTGCTATTTATTTTTTCCAAAAATCATTTCTAGGTACATAAGTATCTATTTAATCAGAGAAACACCAAAAAAATTCCAAGATTCAACTACTAGCTAGGAACGGTCATTCCCGCCGTTTTGACCGCATTTTGAAACGGGCATACGAAATTCAAAAAAAAATAAAAAATTGGGAAACCTTCGCATTGTGTCATTTTATGTGGCCAAGTTCCCAGAAAAAATAACAAACTTGTAATGCGGCAATTATTTTTAAAAAGTGTTCTGAGAAACGAGCTATCACGTGTGGAGATCAATGGCTTTCAAGCCAAATGATCAATCTTATGGCCACATTCATGACATAGTTTGTTCAAATGATCTGATATTGTGCACAAGGGTGCATATTGGAATGGCAAACAATGTTGCCTAAGGAAGTTTTCATTTTCTTTGGACGAAAAAACCATTTTCCATTTTGCGAGTGCCCAAAAGGTGGTTTTTTTGTGAAGGACCTCCCAAATAATTGTTGCAAAATTGGACCAAATCATTTTTCTAAAATACTAGTCCATATTTAATGCACAATTGACAAAATGGTTGGGTGTAAAAAGTTTTGATCCACCTCTCGTGAAAAAGACAAATTTCCGCCGATTCAGGTGGAAGCGGGTCAAATTTGAACTGCAGCTGCCTCATAGTTTGCTATTTATTTTTTCCAAAAATCATTTCTAGGTACATAAGTATCTATTTAATCAGAGAAACACCAAAAAAATTCCAAGATTCAACCACTATCTAGGAACGGTCGTTCCCGCCGTTTTGACCGCATTTTGAAACGGGCATACAAAATTCAAAAAAAATTGGGAAACCTTCGCATTGTGTCATTATATGTGGCCAAGTTCCCAGAAAAAATAACAAACTTGTAATACGGCAATTATTTTTTAAAAATGTTCTCAAAAACGAGCTATCACGTGTGGAGATCAATGGCTTTCAAGCCAAATGATCAATCTTATGGCCACATTGATGACATAGTTTGTTCAAATGATCTCATATTGTGCACAAGGGTGCATATTGGAATGGCAAACAATGTTGCCTAAGGAAGTTTTCATTTTCTTTGGACGAAAAAACCATATTCCATTTTCCGAGTGCCCAAAAGGAGGTTTTTTTGTGAAGGACCTCCCAAATAATTGTTGCAAAGTTGGACCAAATCATTTTTCTAAAATACTAGTCCATATTTAACGCACAATTGACAAAATTGTTGGGGTGTAAAAAGTTTTGATCCACCTCTCCTGAAAAAGACAAATTTCCGCCGATTCAGGTGGAAGCGGGTCAAATTTGAACTGCAGCTGCCTCATAGTTTGCTATTTATTTTTTCCAAAAATCATTTCTAGGTACATAAGTATCTATTTAATCAGAGAAACACCAAAAAAATTCCAAGATTCAACTACTACCTAGGAACGGTCATTCCCGCCGTTTTGACCGCATTTTGAAACGGGCATACGAAATTCAAAAAAAAATAAAAAATTGGGAAATCTTCGCATTGTGTCATTTTATGCGGCCAAGTTCCCAGAAAAAATAACAAACTTGTAATACGACAATTATTTTTAAAAAGTGTTCTCAGAAATGAGCTATCTCGTGTGGAGATCAATGGCTTTCAAGCCAAATGATCAATCTTATGGCCACATTCATGACATAGTTTGTTCAAATGATCTCATATTGTGCACAAGGGTGCATATTGGAATGGCAAACAATGTTGCCTAAGGAAGTTTTCATTTTCTTTGGACGAAAAAACCATTTTCCATTTTGCGAGTGCCCAAAAGGTGGTTTTTTTGTGAAGGACCTCCCAAATAATTGTTGCAAAATTGGACCAAATCATTTTTCTAAAATACTAGTCCATATTTAATGCACAATTGACAAAATGGTTGGGGTGTAAAAAGTTTTGATCCACCTCTCGTGAAAAAGACAAATTTCCGCCGATTCAGGTGGAAGCGGGTCAAATTTGAACTGCAGCTGCCTTATAGTTTGCTATTTATTTTGTCCAAAAATCATTTCTAGGTACATAAGTATCTATTTAATCAGAGAAACACCAAAAAAATTCCAAGATTCAACCACTAGATAGGAACGTTCGTTCCCGCCGTTTTGACCGCATTTTGAAATGGGCATACAAAATTCAAAAAAGAAATTGGGAAACTTTCGCATTGTGTCATTATATGTGGCCAAGTTCCCAGAAAAAATAACAAACTTGTAATACGGCAATTATTTTTAAAAAATATTCTCAAAAACGAGCTATCACGTGTGGAGATCGATGGCTTTCAAGCCAAATGATCAATCTTATGGCCACATTCATGACATAGTTTGTTCAAATGATCTCATATTGTGCACAAGGGTGCATATTGGAATGGCAAACAATGTTGCCTAAGGAAGTTTTCATTTTCTTTGGACGAAAAAACCATTTTCCATTTTCCGAGTGCCCAAAAGGAGGTTTTTTTGTGAAGGACCTCCCAAATAATTGTTGCAAAGTTGGACCAAATCATTTTTCTAAAATACTAGTCCATATTTAATGCACAATTGACAAAACGGTTGGGGTGTAAAAAGTTTTGATCCACCTCTCATGAAAAAGACAAATTTCCGCCGATTCAGGTGGAAGCGGGTCAAATTTGAACTGCAGCTGCCTCATAGTTTGCTATTTATTTTTTCCAAAAATCATTTCTAGGTACATAAGCATCTATTTAATCAGAGAAACACCAAAAAAATTCCAAGATTCAACTACTAGCTAGGAACGGTCATTCCCGCCGTTTTGACCGCATTTTGAAACGGGCATTCGAAATTCAAAAAAAAATAAAAAATTCGGAAACCTTCGCATTGTGTCATTTTATGTGGCCAAGTTCCCAGAAAAAATAACAAACTTGTAATACGGCAATTATTTTTAAAAAGTGTTCTCAAAAACGAGCTATCACGTGTGGAGATCAATGGCTTTCAAGCCAAATGATCAATCTTATGGCCACATTCATGACATAGTTTGTTCAAATGATCTCATATTGTGCACAAGGGTGCATATTGGAATGGCAAACAATGTTTCCTAAGGAAGTTTTCATTTTCTTTGGACGAAAAAACCATTTTCCATTTTGCGATTGCCCAAAAGGTGGTTTTTTTGTGAAGGACCTCCCAAATAATTGTTGCAAAATTGGACCAAATCATTTTTCTAAAATACTAGTCCATATTTAATGCACAATTGACAAAATGGTTGGGGTGTAAAAAGTTTTGATCCACCTCTCGTGAAAAAGACAAATTTCCGCCGATTCAGGTGGAAGCGGATCAAATTTGAACTGCAGCTGCCTCATAGTTTGCTATTTATTTTTTCCAAAAATCATTTCTAGGTACATAAGTATCTATTTAATCAGAGAAACACCAAAAAAATTCCAAGATTCAACCACTAGCTAGGAACGGTCGTTCCCGCCGTTTTGACCGCATTTTGAAACGGGCATACAAAATTCAAAAAAAATTGGGAAACCTTCGCATTGTGTCATTATATGTGGCCATGTTCCCAGAAAAAATAACAAACTTGTAATACAGCAATTATTTTCAAAAAATGTTCTCAAAAACGAGCTATCACGTGTGGAGATCAATGGCTTTCAAGCCAAATGATCAATCTTATGGCCACATTGATGACATAGTTTGTTCAAATGATCTCATATTGTGCACAAGGGTGCATATTGGAATGGCAAACAATGTTGCCTAAGGAAGTTTTCATTTTCTTTGGACGAAAAAACCAGATTCCATTTTCCGAGTGCCCAAAAGGAGGTTTTTTTGTGAAGGACCTCCCAAATAATTGTTGCAAAGTTGGACCAAATCATTTTTCTAAAATACTAGTCCATATTTAACGCAAAATTGACAAAATGGTTGGGGTGTAAAAAGTTTTGATCCACCTCTCCTGAAAAAGACAAATTTCCGCCGATTCAGGTGGAAGCGGGTCAAATTTGAACTGCAGCTGCCTCATAGTTTGCTATTTATTTTTTCCAAAAATCATTTCTAGGTACATAAGTATCTATTTAATCAGAGAAACACCAAAAACATTCCAAGATTCAACTACTACCTAGGAACGGTCATTCCCGCCGTTTTGACCGCATTTTGAAACGGGCATACGAAATTCAAAAAAAAATAAAAAATTGGGAAATCTTCGCATTGTGTCATTTTATGTGGCCAAGTTCCCAGAAAAAATAACAAACTTGTAATACGACAATTATTTTTAAAAAGTGTTCTCAGAAATGAGCTATCTCGTGTGGAGATCAATGGCTTTCAAGCCAAATGATCAATCTTATGGCCACATTCATGACATAGTTTGTTCAAATGATCTCATATTGTGCACAAGGGTGCATATTGGAATGGCAAACAATGTTGCCTAAGGAAGTTTTCATTTTCTTTGGACGAAAAAACCATTTTCCATTTTGCGAGTGCCCAAAAGGTGGTTTTTTTGTGAAGGACCTCCCAAATAATTGTTGCAAAATTGGACCAAATCATTTTTCTAAAATACTAGTCCATATTTAATGCACAATTGACAAAATGGTTGGGGTGTAAAAAGTTTTGATCCACCTCTCGTGAAAAAGACAAATTTCCGCCGATTCAGGTGGAAGCGGGTCAAATTTGAACTGCAGCTGCCTTATAGTTTGCTATTTATTTTGTCCAAAAATCATTTCTAGGTACATAAGTATCTATTTAATCAGAGAAACACCAAAAAAATTCCAAGATTCAACCACTAGATAGGAACGGTCGTTCCCGCCGTTTTGACCGCATTTTGAAACGGGCATACAAAATTCAAAAAAAAATTGGGAAACCTTCGCATTGTGTCATTATATGTGGCCAAGTTCCCAGAAAAAATAACAAACTTGTAATACGGCAATTATTTTTTAAAAATGTTCTCAAAAACGAGCTATCACGTGTGGAGATCAATGGCTTTCAAGCCAAATGATCAATCTTATGGCCACATTGATGACATAGTTTGTTCAAATGATCTCATATTGTGCACAAGGGTGCATATTGGAATGGCAAACAATGTTGCCTAAGGAAGTTTTCATTTTCTTTGGACGAAAAAACCATATTCCATTTTCCGAGTGCCCAAAAGGAGGTTTTTTTGTGAAGGACCTCCCAAATAATTGTTGCAAAGTTGGACCAAATAATTTTTCTAAAATACTAGTCCATATTTAACGCACAATTGACAAAATGGTTGGGGTGTAAAAAGTTTTGATCCACCTCTCCTGAAAAAGACAAATTTCCGCCGATTCAGGTGGAAGCGGGTCAAATTTGAACTGCAGCTGCCTCATAGTTTGCTATTTATTTTTTCCAAAAATCATTTCTAGGTACATAAGTATCTATTTAATCAGAGAAACACCAAAAAAATTCCAAGATTCAACTACTACCTAGGAACGGTCATTCCCGCCGTTTTGACCGCATTTTGAAACGGGCATACGAAATTCAAAAAAAAATAAAAAATTGGGAAATCTTCGCATTGTGTCATTTTATGTGGCCAAGTTCCCAGAAAAAATAACAAACTTGTAATACGACAATTATTTTTAAAAAGTGTTCTCAGAAATGAGCTATCTCGTGTGGAGATCAATGGCTTTCAAGCCAAATGATCAATCTTATGGCCACATTCATGACATAGTTTGTTCAAATGATCTCATATTGTGCACAAGGGTGCATATTGGAATGGCAAACAATGTTGCCTAAGGAAGTTTTCATTTTCTTTGGACGAAAAAACCATTTTCCATTTTGCGAGTGCCCAAAAGGTGGTTTTTTTGTGAAGGACCTCCCAAATAATTGTTGCAAAATTGGACCAAATCATTTTTCTAAAATACTAGTCCATATTTAATGCACAATTGACAAAATGGTTGGGGTGTAAAAAGTTTTGATCCACCTCTCGTGAAAAAGACAAATTTCCGCCGATTCAGGTGGAAGCGGGTCAAATTTGAACTGCAGCTGCCTTATAGTTTGCTATTTATTTTGTCCAAAAATCATTTCTAGGTACATAAGTATCTATTTAATCAGAGAAACACCAAAAAAATTCCAAGATTCAACCACTAGATAGGAACGGTCGTTCCCGCCGTTTTGACCGCATTTTGAAACGGGCATACAAAATTCAAAAAAAAATTGGGAAACCTTCGCATTGTGTCATTATATGTGGCCAAGTTCCCAGAAAAAATAACAAACTTGTAATACGGCAATTATTTTTTAAAAATGTTCTCAAAAACGAGCTATCACGTGTGGAGATCAATGGCTTTCAAGCCAAATGATCAATCTTATGGCCACATTGATGACATAGTTTGTTCAAATGATCTCATATTGTGCACAAGGGTGCATATTGGAATGGCAAACAATGTTGCCTAAGGAAGTTTTCATTTTCTTTGGACGAAAAAACCATATTCCATTTTCCGAGTGCCCAAAAGGAGGTTTTTTTGTGAAGGACCTCCCAAATAATTGTTGCAAAGTTGGACCAAATAATTTTTCTAAAATACTAGTCCATATTTAACGCACAATTGACAAAATGGTTGGGGTGTAAAAAGTTTTGATCCACCTCTCCTGAAAAAGACAAATTTCCGCCGATTCAGGTGGAAGCGGGTCAAATTTGAACTGCAGCTGCCTCATAGTTTGCTATTTATTTTTTCCAAAAATCATTTCTAGGTACATAAGTATCTATTTAATCAGAGAAACACCAAAAAAATTCCAAGATTCAACTACTACCTAGGAACGGTCATTCCCGCCGTTTTGACCGCATTTTGAAACGGGCATACGAAATTCAAAAAAAAATAAAAAATTGGGAAATCTTCGCATTGTGTCATTTTATGCGGCCAAGTTCCCAGAAAAAATAACAAACTTGTAATACGACAATTATTTTTAAAAAGTGTTCTCAGAAATGAGCTATCTCGTGTGGAGATCAATGGCTTTCAAGCCAAATGATCAATCTTATGGCCACATTCATGACATAGTTTGTTCAAATGATCTCATATTGTGCACAAGGGTGCATATTGGAATGGCAAACAATGTTGCCTAAGGAAGTTTTCATTTTCTTTGGACGAAAAAACCATTTTCCATTTTGCGAGTGCCCAAAAGGTGGTTTTTTTGTGAAGGACCTCCCAAATAATTGTTGCAAAATTGGACCAAATCATTTTTCTAAAATACTAGTCCATATTTAATGCACAATTGACAAAATGGTTGGGGTGTAAAAAGTTTTGATCCACCTCTCGTGAAAAAGACAAATTTCCGCCGATTCAGGTGGAAGCGGGTCAAATTTGAACTGCAGCTGCCTTATAGTTTGCTATTTATTTTGTCCAAAAATCATTTCTAGGTACATAAGTATCTATTTAATCAGAGAAACACCAAAAAAATTCCAAGATTCAACCACTAGATAGGAACGTTCGTTCCCGCCGTTTTGACAGAATTTTGAAATGGGCATACAAAATTCAAAAAAGAAATTGGGAAACTTTCGCATTGTGTCATTATATGTGGCCAAGTTCCCAGAAAAAATAACAAACTTGTAATACGGCAATTATTTTTAAAAAATATTCTCAAAAACGAGCTATCACGTGTGGAGATCGATGGCTTTCAAGCCAAATGATCAATCTTATGGCCACATTCATGACATAGTTTGTTCAAATGATCTCATATTGTGCACAAGGGTGCATATTGGAATGGCAAACAATGTTGCCTAAGGAAGTTTTCATTTTCTTTGGACGAAAAAACCATTTTCCATTTTCCGAGTGCCCAAAAGGAGGTTTTTTTGTGAAGGACCTCCCAAATAATTGTTGCCAAGTTGGACCAAATCATTTTTCTAAAATACTAGTCCATATTTAATGCACAATTGACAAAATGGTTGGGGTGTAAAAAGTTTTGATCCACCTCTCATGAAAAAGACAAATTTCCGCCGATTCAGGTGGAAGCGGGTCAAATTTGAACTGCAGCTGCCTCATAGTTTGCTATTTATTTTTTCCAAAAATCATTTCTAGGTACATAAGCATCTATTTAATCAGAGAAACACCAAAAAAATTCCAAGATTCAACTACTAGCTAGGAACGGTCATTCCCGCCGTTTTGACCGCATTTTGAAACGGGCATTCGAAATTCAAAAAAAATAAAAAATTCGGAAACCTTCGCATTGTGTCATTTTATGTGGCCAAGTTCCCAGAAAAAATAACAAACTTGTAATACGGCAATTATTTTTAAAAAGTGTTCTCAAAAACGAGCTATCACGTGTGGAGATCAATGGCTTTCAAGCCAAATGATCAATCTTATGGCCACATTCATGACATAGTTTGTTCAAATGATCTCATATTGTGCACAAGGGTGCATATTGGAATGGCAAACAATGTTGCCTAAGGAAGTTTTCATTTTCTTTGGACGAAAAAACCATTTTCCATTTTGCGAGTGCCCAAAAGGTGGTTTTTTTGTGAAGGACCTCCCAAATAATTGTTGCAAAATTGGACCAAATCATTTTTCTAAAATACTAGTCCATATTTAATGCACAATTGACAAAATGGTTGGGGTGTAAAAAGTTTTGATCCACCTCTCGTGAAAAAGACAAATTTCCGCCGATTCAGGTGGAAGCGGGTCAAATTTGAACTGCAGCTGCCTTATAGTTTGCTATTTATTTTGTCCAAAAATCATTTCTAGGTACATAAGTATCTATTTAATCAGAGAAACACCAAAAAAATTCCAAGATTCAACCACTAGATAGGAACGTTCGTTCCCGCCGTTTTGACCGCATTTTGAAATGGGCATACAAAATTCAAAAAAGAAATTGGGAAACTTTCGCATTGTGTCATTATATGTGGCCAAGTTCCCAGAAAAAATAACAAACTTGTAATACGGCAATTATTTTTAAAAAATATTCTCAAAAACGAGCTATCACGTGTGGAGATCGATGGCTTTCAAGCCAAATGATCAATCTTATGGCCACATTCATGACATAGTTTGTTCAAATGATCTCATATTGTGCACAAGGGTGCATATTGGAATGGCAAACAATGTTGCCTAAGGAAGTTTTCATTTTCTTTGGACGAAAAAACCATTTTCCATTTTCCGAGTGCCCAAAAGGAGGTTTTTTTGTGAAGGACCTCCCAAATAATTGTTGCAAAGTTGGACCAAATCATTTTTCTAAAATACTAGTCCATATTTAATGCACAATTGACAAAATGGTTGGGGTGTAAAAAGTTTTGATCCACCTCTCATGAAAAAGACAAATTTCCGCCGATTCAGGTGGAAGCGGGTCAAATTTGAACTGCAGCTGCCTCATAGTTTGCTATTTATTTTTTCCAAAAATCATTTCTAGGTACATAAGCATCTATTTAATCAGAGAAACACCAAAAAAATTCCAAGATTCAACTACTAGCTAGGAACGGTCATTCCCGCCGTTTTGACCGCATTTTGAAACGGGCATTCGAAATTCAAAAAAAATAAAAAATTCGGAAACCTTCGCATTGTGTCATTTTATGTGGCCAAGTTCCCAGAAAAAATAACAAACTTGTAATACGGCAATTATTTTTAAAAAGTGTTCTCAAAAACGAGCTATCACGTGTGGAGATCAATGGCTTTCAAGCCAAATGATCAATCTTATGGCCACATTCATGACATAGTTTGTTCAAATGATCTCATATTGTGCCCAAGGGTGCATATTGGAATGGCAAACAATGTTTCCTAAGGAAGTTTTCATTTTCTTTGGACGAAAAAACCATTTTCCATTTTGCGATTGCCCAAAAGGTGGTTTTTTTGTGAAGGACCTCCCAAATAATTGTTGCAAAATTGGACCAAATCATTTTTCTAAAATACTAGTCCATATTTAATGCACAATTGACAAAATGGTTGGGGTGTAAAAAGTTTTGATCCACCTCTCGTGAAAAAGACAAATTTCCGCCGATTCAGGTGGAAGCGGATCAAATTTGAACTGCAGCTGCCTCATAGTTTGCTATTTATTTTTTCCAAAAATCATTTCTAGGTACATAAGTATCTATTTAATCAGAGAAACACCAAAAAAATTCCAAGATTCAACCACTAGCTAGGAACGGTCGTTCCCGCCGTTTTGACCGCATTTTGAAACGGGCATACAAAATTCAAAAAAAATTGGGAAACCTTCGCATTGTGTCATTATATGTGGCCATGTTCCCAGAAAAAATAACAAACTTGTAATACAGCAATTATTTTTAAAAAATGTTCTCAAAAACGAGCTATCACGTGTGGAGATCAATGGCTTTCAAGCCAAATGATCAATCTTATGGCCACATTGATGACATAGTTTGTTCAAATGATCTCATATTGTGCACAAGGGTGCATATTGGAATGGCAAACAATGTTGCCTAAGGAAGTTTTCATTTTCTATGGACGAAAAAACCATATTCCATTTTCCGAGTGCCCAAAAGGAGGTTTTTTTGTGAAGGACCTCCCAAATAATTGTTGCAAAGTTGGACCAAATCATTTTTCTAAAATACTAGTCCATATTTAACGCAAAATTGACAAAATGGTTGGGGTGTAAAAAGTTTTGATCCACCTCTCCTGAAAAAGACAAATTTCCGTCGATTCAGGTGGAAGCGGGTCAAATTTGAACTGCAGCTGCCTCATAGTTTGCTATTTATTTTTCCAAAAATCATTTCTAGGTACATAAGTATCTATTTAATCAGAGAAACACCAAAAAAATTCCAAGATTCAACTACTACCTAGGAACGGTCATTCCCGCCGTTTTGACCGCATTTTGAAACGGGCATACGAAATTCAAAAAAAAATAAAAAATTGGGAAATCTTCGCATTGTGTCATTTTATGTGGCCAAGTTCCCAGAAAAAATAACAAACTTGTAATACGACAATTATTTTTAAAAAGTGTTCTCAGAAATGAGCTATCTCGTGTGGAGATCAATGGCTTTCAAGCCAAATGATCAATCTTATGGCCACATTCATGACATAGTTTGTTCAAATGATCTCATATTGTGCACAAGGGTGCATATTGGAATGGCAAACAATGTTGCCTAAGGAAGTTTTCATTTTCTTTGGACGAAAAAACCATTTTCCATTTTGCGAGTGCCCAAAAGGTGGTTTTTTTGTGAAGGACCTCCCAAATAATTGTTGCAAAATTGGACCAAATCATTTTTCTAAAATACTAGTCCATATTTAATGCACAATTGACAAAATGGTTGGGGTGTAAAAAGTTTTGATCCACCTCTCGTGAAAAAGACAAATTTCCGCCGATTCAGGTGGAAGCGGGTCAAATTTGAACTGCAGCTGCCTCATAGTTTGCTATTTATTTTTTCCAAAATTCATTTCTAGGTACATAAGTATCTATTTAATCAGAGAAACACCAAAAAAATTCCAAGATTCAACCACTAGATAGGAACGGTCGTTCCCGCCGTTTTGACCGCATTTTGAAATGGGCATACAAAATTCAAAAAAGAAATTGGGAAACTTTCGCATTGTGTCATTATATGTGGCCAAGTTCCCAGAAAAAATAACAAACTTGTAATACGGCAATTATTTTTAAAAAATATTCTCAAAAACGAGCTATCACGTGTGGAGATCGATGGCTTTCAAGCCAAATGATCAATCTTATGGCCACATTCATGACATAGTTTGTTCAAATGATCTCATATTGTGCACAAGGGTGCATATTGGAATGGCAAACAATGTTGCCTAAGGAAGTTTTCATTTTCTTTGGACGAAAAAACCATTTTCCATTTTCCGAGTGCCCAAAAGGAGGTTTTTTTGTGAAGGGCCTCCCAAATAATTGTTGCAAAGTTGGACCAAATCATTTTTCTAAAATACTGGTCCATATTTAATGCACAATTGACAAAATGGTTGGGGTGTAAACAGTTTTGATCCACCTCTCATGAAAAAGACAAATTTCCGCCGATTCAGGTGGAAGCGGGTCAAATTTGAACTGCAGCTGCCTCATAGTTTGCTATTTATTTTTTCCAAAAATCATTTCTAGGTACATAAGCATCTATTTAATCAGAGAAACACCAAAAAAATTCCAAGATTCAACTACTAGCTAGGAACGGTCATTCCCGCCGTTTTGACCGCATTTTGAAACGGGCATTCGAAATTCAAAAAAAATAAAAAATTCGGAAACCTTCGCATTGTGTCATTTTATGTGGCCAAGTTCCCAGAAAAAATAACAAACTTGTAATACGGCAATTATTTTTAAAAAGTGTTCTCAGAAACGAGCTATCACGTGTGGAGATCAATGGCTTTCAAGCCAAATGATCAATCTTATGGCCACATTCATGACATAGTTTGTTCAAATGATCTCATATTGTGCACAAGGGTGCATATTGGAATGGCAAACAATGTTTCCTAAGGAAGTTTTCATTTTCTTTGGACGAAAAAACCATTTTCCATTTTTCGAGTGCCCAAAAGGAGGTTTTTTTGTGAAGGACCTCCCAAATAATTGTTGCAAAGTTGGACCAAATCATTTTTCTAAAATACTGGTCCATATTTAATGCACAATTGACAAAATGGTTGGGGTGTAAAAAGTTTTGATCCACCTCTCGTGAAAAAGACAAATTTCCGCCGATTTAGATGGAAGCGGGTCAAATTTTAACTGCAGCTGCCTCATAGTTTGTTATTTATTTTTTCCAAAAATCATTTCTAGGTACATAAGTATCTATTTAATCAGAGAAACACCAAAAAATTTCCAAGATTCAACCACTAGCTAGGAACGGTCATTCCCGCCGTTTTGACCGCATTTTGAAACGGGCATACAAAATTCAAAAAAAATAAAAAATTGGGAAACCTTCGCATTGTGTCATTTTATGTGGCCAAGTTCCCAGAAAAAATAACAAACTTGTAATACGGCAATTATTTTTAAAAAGTGTTCTAAAAAACGAGCTATCACGTGTGGAGATCGATGGCTTTCAAGCCAAATGATCAATCTTATGGCCACATTCATGACATAGTTTGTTCAAATGATCTCATATTGTGCACAAGGGTGCATATTGGAATGGCAAACAATGTTGCCTAAGGAAGTTTTCATTTTCTTTGGACGAAAAAACCATTTTCCATTTTCCGAGTGCCCAAAAGGAGGTTTTTTTGTGAAGGGCCTCCCAAATAATTGTTGCAAAGTTGGACCAAATCATTTTTCTAAAATACTGGTCCATATTTAATGCACAATTGACAAAATGGTTGGGGTGTAAAAAGTTTTGATCCACCTCTCATGAAAAAGACAAATTTCCGCCGATTCAGGTGGAAGCGGGTCAAATTTGAACTGCAGCTGCCTCATAGTTTGCTATTTATTTTTTCCAAAAATCATTTCTAGGTACATAAGCATCTATTTAATCAGAGAAACACCAAAAAAATTCCAAGATTCAACTACTAGCTAGGAACGGTCATTCCCGCCGTTTTGACCGCATTTTGAAACGGGCATTCGAAATTCAAAAAAAATAAAAAATTCGGAAACCTTCGCATTGTGTCATTTTATGTGGCCAAGTTCCCAGAAAAAATAACAAACTTGTAATACGGCAATTATTTTTAAAAAGTGTTCTCAGAAACGAGCTATCACGTGTGGAGATCAATGGCTTTCAAGCCAAATGATCAATCTTATGGCCACATTCATGACATAGTTTGTTCAAATGATCTCATATTGTGCACAAGGGTGCATATTGGAATGGCAAACAATGTTGCCTAAGGAAGTTTTCATTTTCTTTGGACGAAAAAACCATTTTCCATTTTCCGAGTGCCCAAAAGGAGGTTTTTTTGTGAAGGACCTCCCAAATAATTGTTGCAAAGTTGGACCAAATCATTTTTCTAAAATACTGGTCCATATTTAATGCACAATTGACAAAATGGTTGGGGTGTAAAAAGTTTTGATCCACCTCTCGTGAAAAAGACAAATTTCCGCCGATTTAGATGGAAGCGGGTCAAATTTGAACTGCAGCTGCCTCATAGTTTGTTATTTATTTTTTCCAAAAATCATTTCTAGGTACATAAGTATCTATTTAATCAGAGAAACACCAAAAAATTTCCAAGATTCAACCACTAGCTAGGAACGGTCATTCCCGCCGTTTTGACCGCATTTTGAAACGGGCATACAAAATTCAAAAAAAATAAAAAATTGGGAAACCTTCGCATTGTGTCATTTTATGTGGCCAAGTTCCCAGAAAAAATAACAAACTTGTAATACGACAATTATTTTTAAAAAGTGTTCTCAGAAACGAGCTATCATGTGTGGAGATCAATGGCTTTCAAGCCAAATGATCAATCTTATGGCCACATTCATGACATAGTTTGTTCAAATGATCTCATATTGTGCACAAGGGTGCATATTGGAATGGCAAACAATGTTGCCTAAGGAAGTTTTCATTTTCTTTGGACGAAAAAATCATTTTCCATTTTGCGAGTGCCCAAAAGGTGGTTTTTTGGTGAAGGACCTCCCAAATAATTGTTGTGAAATTGGACCAAATCATTTTTCTAAAATACTAGTCCATATTTAATGCACAATTGACAAAATGGTTGGGGTGTAAAAAGTTTTGATCCACCTCTCGTGAAAAAGACAAATTTCCGCCGATTCAGGTGGAAGCGGGTCAAATTTGACTGCAGCTTCCTCATAGTTTGCTATTTAATTTTTCCAAAAATCATTTCTAGGTACATAAGTATCTATTTAATCAGAGAAACACCAAAAAAATTCCAAGATTCAACCACTAGCTAGGAACGGTCGTTCCCGCCGTTTTGACCGCATTTTGAAACGGGCATACAAAATTCAAAAAAAATTTGGGAAACCTTCGCATTGTGTCATTATATGTGGCCAAGTTCCCAGAAAAAATAACAAACTTGTAATACGGCAATTATTTTTAAAAAATGTTCTCAGAAACGAGCTATCATGTGTGGAGATCAATGGCTTTCAAGCCAAATGATCAATCTTATGGCCACATTCATGACATAGTTTGTTCAAATGATCTCATATTGTGCACAAGGGTGCATATTGGAATGGCAAACAATGTTGCCTAAGGAAGTTTTCATTTTCTTTGGACGAAAAAACCATTTTCCATTTTCCGAGTGCCCAAAAGGAGGTTTTTTTGTGAAGGACCTCCCAAATAATTGTTGCAAAGTTGGACCAAATCATTTTTCTAAAATACTGGTCCATATTTAATGCACAATTGAAAAAATGGTTGGGGTGTAAAAAGTTTTGATCCACCTCTCGTGAAAAAGACAAATTTCCGCCGATTCAGATGGAAGCGGGTCAAATTTGAACTGCAGCTGCCTCATAGTTTGCTATTTATTTTTTCCAAAAATCATTTCTAGGTACATAAGGATCTATTTAATCAGAGAAACACCAAAAAAATTCCAAGATTCAACCACTAGCTAGGAACGGTCATTCCCGCCGTTTTGACCGCATTTTGAAACGGGCATACGAAATTCAAAAAAAAAATTGGGAAACCTTCGCATTGTGTCATTTTATGTGGCCAAGTTCCCAGAAAAAATAACAAACTTGTAATGCGGCAATTATTTTTAAAAAGTGTTCTCAGAAACGAGCTATCACGTGTGGAGATCAATGGCTTCCAAGCCAAATGATCAATCTTATGGCCACATTCATGACATAGTTTGTTCAAATGATCTCATATTGTGCACAAGGGTGCATATTGGAATGGCAAACAATGTTGCCTAAGGAAGTTTTCATTTTCTTTGGACGAAAAAACAATTTTCCATTTTGCGAGTGCCCAAAAGGTGGTTTTTTGTGAAGGACCTCCCAAATAATTGTTGCAAAATTGGATCTAATCATTTTTCTAAAATACTAGTCCATATTTAATGCACAATTGACAAAATGGTTGGGGTGTAAAAAGTTTTGATCCACCTCTCGTGAAAAAGACAAATTTCCGCCGATTCAGGTGGAAACGGGTCAAATTTGAACTGCAGCTGCCTAATAGTTTGCTATTTATTTTTTCCAAAAATCATTTCTAGGTACATAAGTATCTATTTAATCAGAGAAACACCAAAAAAATTCCAAGATTCAACCACTAGCTAGGAACGGTCGTTCCCGCCGTTTTGACCGCATTTTGAAACGGGCATACAAAATTCAAAAAAAAATTGGGAAACCTTCGCATTGTGTCATTATATGTGGCCAAGTTCCCAGAAAAAATAACAAACTTGTAATACGGCAATTTTTTTAAAAAAATATTCTCAAAAACGAGCTATCACGTGTGGAGATCAATGGCTTTCAAGCCAAATGATCAATCTTATGGCCACATTGATGACATAGTTTGTTCAAATGATCTCATATTGTGCACAAGGGTGCATATTGGAATGGCAAACAATGTTGCCTAAGGAAGTTTTCATTTTCTTTGGACGAAAAAACCATTTTCCATTTTCCGAGTGCCCAAAAGGAGGTTTTTTTGTGAAGGACCTCCCAAATAATTGTTGCAAAGTTGGACCAAATCATTTTTCTAAAATACTAGTCCATATTTAATGCACAATTGACAAAATGGTTGGGGTGTAAAAAGTTTTGATCCACCTCTCGTGAAAAAGACAAATTTCCGCCGATTCAGATGGAAGCGGGTCAAATTTGAACTGCAGCTGCCTCATAGTTTGCTATTTATTTTTTCCAAAAATCATTTCTAGGTACATAAGGATCTATTTAATCAGAGAAACACCAAAAAAATTCCAAGATTCAACCACTAGCTAGGAACGGTCATTCCCGCCGTTTTGACCGCATTTTGAAACGGGCATACAAAATTCAAAAAAAATTGGGAAAACTTCGCATTGTGTCATTTTATGTGGCTAAGTTCCCAGAAAAATAACAAACTTGTAATACGACAATTATTTTTAAAAAATGTTCTCAGAAACGAGCTATCACGTGTGGAGATCAATGGCTTTCAAGCCAAATGATCAATCTTATGGCCACATTCATGACATAGTTTGTTCAAATGATCTCATATTGTGCACAAGGGTGCATATTGGAATTGCAAACAATGTTGCCTAAGGAAGTTTTCATTTTCTTTGCACGAAAAAACCATTTTCCATTTTCCGAGTGCCCAAAAGGAGGTTTTTTTGTGAAGGACCTCCCAAATAATTGTTGCAAAGTTGGACCAAATCATTTTTCTAAAATACTGGTCCATATATAATGCACAATTGAAAAAATGGTTGGGGTGTAAAAAGTTTTGATCCACCTCTCGTGAAAAAGACAAATTTCCGCCGATTCAGATGGAAGCGGGTCAAATTTGAACTGCAGCTGCCTCATAGTTTGCTATTTATTTTTTCTAAAAATCATTTCTAGGTACATAAGGATCTATTTAATCAGAGAAACACCAAAAAAATTCCAAGATTCAACCACTAGCTAGGAACGGTCATTCCCGCCGTTTTGACCGCATTTTGAAACGGGCATACGAAATTCAAAAAAAAAATTGGGAAACCTTCGCATTGTGTCATTTTATGTGGCCAAGTTCCCAGAAAAAATAACAAACTTGTAATGCGGCAATTATTTTTAAAAAGTGTTCTCAGAAACGAGCTATCACGTGTGGAGATCAATGGCTTCCAAGCCAAATGATCAATCTTATGGCCACATTCATGACGTAGTTTGTTCAAATGATCTCATATTGTGCACAAGGGTGCATATTGGAATGGCAAACAATGTTGCCTAAGGAAGTTTTCATTTTCTTTGGACGAAAAAACAATTTTCCATTTTGCGAGTGCCCAAAAGGTGGTTTTTTGTGAAGGACCTCCCAAATAATTGTTGCAAAATTGGATCTAATCATTTTTCTAAAATACTAGTCCATATTTAATGCACAATTGACAAAATGGTTGGGGTGTAAAAAGTTTTGATCCACCTCTCGTGAAAAAGACAAATTTCCGCCGATTCAGGTGGAAACGGGTCAAATTTGAACTGCAGCTGCCTAATAGTTTGCTATTTATTTTTTCCAAAAATCATTTCTAGGTACATAAGTATCTATTTAATCAGAGAAACACCAAAAAAATTCCAAGATTCAACCACTAGCTAGGAACGGTCGTTCCCGCCGTTTTGACCGCATTTTGAAACGGGCATACAAAATTCAAAAAAAAATTGGGAAACCTTCGCATTGTGTCATTATATGTGGCCAAGTTCCCAGAAAAAATAACAAACTTGTAATACGGCAATTTTTTTAAAAAAATATTCTCAAAAACGAGCTATCACGTGTGGAGATCAATGGCTTTCAAGCCAAATGATCAATCTTATGGCCACATTGATGACATAGTTTGTTCAAATGATCTCATATTGTGCACAAGGGTGCATATTGGAATGGCAAACAATGTTGCCTAAGGAAGTTTTCATTTTCTTTGGACGAAAAAACCATTTTCCATTTTCCGAGTGCCCAAAAGGAGGTTTTTTTGTGAAGGACCTCCCAAATAATTGTTGCAAAGTTGGACCAAATCATTTTTCTAAAATACTAGTCCATATTTAATGCACAATTGACAAAATGGTTGGGGTGTAAAAAGTTTTGATCCACCTCTCATGAAAAAGACAAATTTCCGCCGATTCAGGTGGAAGCGGGTCAAATTTGAACTGCAGCTGCCTCATAGTTTGCTATTTATTTTTTCCAAAAATCATTTCTAGGTACATAAGTATCTATTTAATCAGAGAAACACCAAAAAAATTCCAAGATTCGACCACTAGCTAGGAACGGTCGTTCCCGCCGTTTTGACCGCATTTTGAAACGGGCATACAAAATTCAAAAAAAAATGGGAAAACTTCGCATTGTGTCATTATATGTGGCCAAGTTCCTAGAAAAAATAACAAACTTGTAATACGGCAATTATTTTTAAAAAATGTTCTCAGAAACGAGCTATCACGTGTGGAGATCAATGGCTTTCAAGCCAAATGATCAATCTTATGGCCACATTCATGACATAGTTTGTTCAAATGATCTCATATTGTGCACAAGGGTGCATATTGGAATGGCAAACAATGTTGCCTAAGGAAGTTTTCATTTTCTTTGGACGAAAAAACCATTTTCCATTTTCTGAGTGCCCAAAAGGAGGTTTTTTTGTGAAGGACCTCCCAAATAATTGTTGCAAAGTTGGACCAAATCATTTTTCTAAAATACTGGTCCATATTTAATGCACAATTGAAAAAATGGTTAGGGTGTAAAAAGTTTTGATCCACCTCTCGTGAAAAAGACAAATTTCCGCCGATTTAGATGGAAGCGGGTCAAATTTGAACTGCAGCTGCCTCATAGTTTGCTATTTATTTTTTCCAAAAATCATTTCTAGGTACATAAGTATCTATTTAATCAGAGAAACACCAAAAAATTTCCAAGATTCAACCACTAGCTAGGAACGGTCATTCCCGCCGTTTTGACCGCATTTTGAAACGGGCATACAAAATTCAAAAATAAATAAATAATTGGGAAACCTTCGCATTGTGTCATTTTATGTGGCCAAGTTCGTAGAAAAAATAACAAACTTGTAATACGGCAATTATTTTTAAAAAGTGTTCTCAGAAACGAGCTATCACGTGTGGAGATCAATGGCTTTCAAGCCAAATGATCAATCTTATGGCCACATTCATGACATAGTTTGTTCAAATGATCTCATATTGTGCACAAGGGTGCATATTGGAATGGCAAACAATGTTGCCTAAGGAAGTTTTCATTTTCTTTGGACGAAAAAATCATTTTCCATTTTCGAGTGCCCAAAAGGTGGTTTTTTTGTGAAGGACCTCCCAAATAATTGTTGCAAAATTGGACCAAATCATTTTTATAAAATACTAGTCCATATTTAATGCACAATTGACAAAATGGTTGGGGTGTAAAAAGTTTTGATCCACCTCTCATGAAAAAGACAAATTTCCGCCGATTCAGTTGGAAGCGGGTCAAATTTGACTGCAGCTTCCTCATAGTTTGCTATTTAATTTTTCCAAAAATCATTTCTAGGTACATAAGTATCTATTTAATCAGAGAAACACCAAAAAAATTCCAAGATTCAACCACTAGCTAGGAACGGTCGTTCCCGCCGTTTGGACCGCATTTTGAAACGGGCATACAAAATTCAAAAAAAAAATTGGGAAACCTTCGCATTGTGTCATTATATGTGGCCAAGTTCCCAGAAAAAATAACAAACTTGTAATACGGCAATTATTTTTAAAAAATGTTCTCAGAAACGAGCTATCACGTGTGGAGATCAATGGCTTTCAAGCCAAATGAGCAATCTTATGGCCACATTCATGACATAGTTTGTTCAAATGATCTCATATTGTGCACAAGGGTGCATATTGGAATGGCAAACAATGTTGCCTAAGGAAGTTTTCATTTTCTTTGGACGAAAAAATCATTTTCCATTTTGCGAGTGCCCAAAAGGTGGTTTTTTTGTGAAGGACCTCCCAAATAATTGTTGCAAAATTGGACCAAATCATTTTTATAAAATACTAGTCCATATTTAATGCACAATTGACAAAATGGTTGGGGTGTAAAAAGTTTTGATCCACCTCTCGTGAAAAAGACAAATTTCCGTCGATTCAGGTGGAAGCGGGTCAAATTTGACTGCAGCTTCCTCATAGTTTGCTATTTAATTTTTCCAAAAATCATTTCTAGGTACATAAGTATCTATTTAATCAGAGAAACACCAAAAAAATTCCAAGATTCAACCACTAGCTAGGAACGGTCGTTCCCGCCGTTTTGACCGCATTTTGAAACGGGCATACAAAATTCAAAAAAAAAATTGGGAAACCTTCGCATTCTGTCATTATATGTGGCCAAGTTCCCAGAAAAAAATAACAAACTTGTAATACGGCAATTATTTTTAAAAGATGTTCTCAGAAACGAGCTATCACGTGTGGAGATCAATGGCTTTCAAGCCAAATGATCAATCTTATGGCCACATTCATGACATAGTTTGTTCAAATGATCTCATATTGTGCACAAGGGTGCATATTGGAATGGAAAACAATGTTGCCTAAGGAAGTTTTCATTTTCTTTGGACGAAAAAACAATTTTCCATTTTGCGAGTGCCCAAAAGGTGGTTTTTTGTGAAGGACCTCCCAAATAATTGTTGCAAAATTGGATCTAATCATTTTTCTAAAATACTAGTCCATATTTAATGCACAATTGACAAAATGGTTGGGGTGTAAAAAGTTTTGATCCACCTCTCGTGAAAAAGACAAATTTCCGCCGATTCAGGTGGAAACGGGTCAAATTTGAACTGCAGCTGCCTCATAGTTTGCTATTTATTTTTTCCAAAAATCATTTCTAGGTACATAAGTATCTATTTAATCAGAGAAACACCAAAAAAATTCCAAGATTCAACCACTAGCTAGGAACGGTCGTTCCCGCCGTTTTGACCGCATTTTGAAACGGGCATACAAAATTCAAAAAAAAATTGGGAAACCTTCGCATTGTGTCATTATATGTGGCCAAGTTCCCAGAAAAAATAACAAACTTGTAATACGGCAATTTTTTTAAAAAAATATTCTCAAAAACGAGCTATCACGTGTGGAGATCAATGGCTTTCAAGCCAAATGATCAATCTTATGGCCACATTGATGACATAGTTTGTTCAAATGATCTCATATTGTGCACAAGGGTGCATATTGGAATGGAAAACAATGTTGCCTAAGGAAGTTTTCATTTTCTTTGGACGAAAAAACCATTTTCCATTTTCCGAGTGCCCAAAAGGAGGTTTTTTTGTGAAGGACCTCCCAAATAATTGTTGCAAAGTTGGACCAAATCATTTTTCTAAAATACTAGTCCATATTTAATGCACAATTGACAAAATGGTTGGGGTGTAAAAAGTTTTGATCCACCTCTCATGAAAAAGACAAATTTCCGCCGATTCAGGTGGAAGCGGGTCAAATTTGAACTGCAGCTTCCTCATAGTTTGCTATTTAATTTTTCCAAAAATCATTTCTAGGTACATAAGTATCTATTTAATCAGAGAAAAACCAAAAAAATTCCAAGATTCAACCACTAGCTAGGAACGGTCGTTCCCGCCGTTTGGACCGCATTTTGAAACGGGCATACAAAATTCAAAAAAAAAATTTGGGAAACCTTCGCATTGTGTCATTTTATGTGGCCAAGTTCCCAGAAAAAACAACAAACTTGTAATACGGCAATTATTTTTAAAAAGTGTTCTCAGAAACGAGCTATCACGTGTGGAGATCAATGGCTTTCAAGCCAAATGCTCAATCTTATGGCCACATTCATGACATAGTTTGTTCAAATGATCTCATATTGTGCACAAGGGTGCATATTGGAATGGCAAACAATGTTGCCTAAGGAAGTTTTCATTTTCTTTGGACGAAAAAACCATTTTCCATTTTCCGAGTGCCCAAAAGGAGGTTTTTTTGTGAAGGACCTCCCAAATAATTGTTGCAAAGTTGGACCAAATCATTTTTCTAAAATACTGGTCCTTATTTAATGCACAATTGAAAAAATGGTTGGGGTGTAAAAAGTTTTGATCCACCTCTCGTGAAAAAGACAAATTTCCGCCGATTTAGATGGAAGCGGGTCAAATTTGAACTGCAGCTGCCTCATAGTTTGCTATTTATTTTTTCCAAAAATCATTTCTAGGTACATAAGTATCTATTTAATCAGAGAAACACCAAAAAATTTCCAAGATTCAACCACTAGCTAGGAACGGTCATTCCCGCCGTTTTGACCGCATTTTGAAACGGGCATACAAAATTCAAAAAAAAATTGGGAAACCTTCGCATTGTGTCATTTTATGTGGCCAAGTTCCCAGAAAAAACAACAAACTTGTAATACGGCAATTATTTTTAAAAAGTGTTCTCAGAAACGAGCTATCACGTGTGGAGATCAATGGCTTTCAAGCCAAATGATCAATCTTATGGCCACATTCATGACATAGTTTGTTCAAATGATCTCATATTGTGCACAAGGGTGCATATTGGAATGGCAAACAATGTTGCCTAAGGAAGTTTTCATTTTCTTTGGACGAAAAAATCATTTTCCATTTTGCGAGTGCCCAAAAGGTGGTTTTTTTGTGAAGGACCTCCCAAATAATTGTTGCAAAATTGGACCAAATCATTTTTCTAAAATACTAGTCCATATTTAATGCACAATTGACAAAATGGTTGGGGTGTAAAAAGTTTTGATCCACCTCTCGTGAAAAAGACAAATTTCCGCCGATTCAGGTGGAAGCGGGTCAAATTTGACTGCAGCTTCCTCATAGTTTGCTATTTATTTTTTCCAAAAATAATTTATAGGTACATAAGTATCTATTTAATCAGAGAAACACCATAAAAATTCCAAGATTCAACCACTAGCTAGGAACGCTCGTTCCCGCCGTTTTGACCGCATTTTGAAACGGGCATACAAAATTCAAAAAAAAAATTGGGAAACCTTCGCATTGTGTCATTATATGTGGCCAAGTTCCCAGAAAAAATAACAAACTTGTAATACGGCAATTATTTTTAAAAAATGTTCTCAGAAACGAGCTATCACGTGTGGAGATCAATGGCTTTCAAGCCAAATGATCAATCTTATGGCCACATTCATCACATAGATTGTCCAAATGATCTCATATTGTGCACAAGGGTGCATATTGGAATGGCAAACAATGTTGCCTAAGGAAGTTTTCATTTTCTTTGGACGAAAAAACCATTTTCCATTTTTCGAGTGCCCAAAAGGAGGTTTTTTTGTGAAGGACCTCCCAAATAATTGTTGCAAAGTTGGACCAAATCATTTTTCTAAAATACTGGTCCATATTTAATGCACAATTGAAAAAATGGTTGGGGTGTAAAAAGTTTTGATCCACCTCTCGTGAAAAAGACAAATTTCCGCCGATTTAGATGGAAGCGGGTCAAATTTGAACTGCAGCTGCCTCATAGTTTGCTATTTATTTTTTCCAAAAATCATTTCTAGGTACATAAGTATCTATTTAATCAGAGAAACACAAAAAAATTTCCAAGATTCAACCACTAGCTAGGAACGGTCATTCCCGCCGTTTTGACCGCATTTTGAAACGGGCATACAAAATTCAAAAAAAAATAAAAAATTGGGAAACCTTCGCATTGTGTCATTTTATTTGGCCAAGTTCCCAGAAAAAATAACAAACTTGTAATACGGCAATTATTTTTAAAAAGTGTTCTCAGAAACGAGCTATCACGTGTGGAGATCAATGGCTTTCAAGCCAAATGATCAATCTTATGGCCACATTCATGACATAGTTTGTTCAAATGATCTCATATTGTGCACAAGGGTGCATATTGGAATGGCAAACAATGTTGCCTAAGGAAGTTTTCATTTTCTTTGGACGAAAAAATCATTTTCCATTTTGCGAGTGCCCAAAAGGTGGTTTTTTTGTGAAGGACCTCCCAAATAATTGTTGCAAAATTGGACCAAATCATTTTTATAAAATACTAGTCCATATTTAATGCACAATTGACAAAATGGTTGGGGTGTAAAAAGTTTTGATCCACCTCTCGTGAAAAAGACAAATTTCCGCCGATTCAGGTGGAAGCGGGTCAAATTTGACTGCAGCTTCCTCATAGTTTGCTATTTAATTTTTCCAAAAATCATTTCTAGGTACATAAGTATCTATTTAATCAGAGAAACACCAAAAAAATTCCAAGATTCAACCACTAGCTAGGAACGGTCGTTCCCGCCGTTTGGACCGCATTTTGGAACGGGCATACAAAATTCAAAAAAAAAATTTGGGAAACCTTCGCATTGTGTCATTATATGTGGCCAAGTTCCCAGAAAAAATAACAAACTTGTAATACGGCAATTATTTTTAAAAAATGTTCTCAGAAACGAGCTATCACGTGTGGAGATCAATGGCTTTCAAGCCAAATGATCAATCTTATGGCCACATTCATGACATAGTTTGTTCAAATGATCTCATATTGTGCACAAGGGTGCATATTGGAATGGCAAACAATGTTGCCTAAGGAAGTTTTCATTTTCTTTGGACGAAAAAATCATTTTCCATTTTGCGAGTGCCCAAAAGGTGGTTTTTTTGTGAAGGACCTCCCAAATAATTGTTGCAAAATTGGACCAAATCATTTTTATAAAATACTAGTCCATATTTAATGCACAATTGACAAAATGGTTGGGGTGTAAAAAGTTTTGATCCACCTCTCGTGAAAAAGACAAATTTCCGCCGATTCAGGTGGAAGCGGGTCAAATTTGACTGCAGCTTCCTCATAGTTTGCTATTTAATTTTTCCAAAAATCATTTCTAGGTACATAAGTATCTATTTAATCAGAGAAACACCAAAAAAATTCCAAGATTCAACCACTAGCTAGGAACGGTCGTTCCCGCCGTTTGGACCGCATTTTGGAACGGGCATACAAAATTCAAAAAAAAAATTTGGGAAACCTTCGCATTGTGTCATTATATGTGGCCAAGTTCCCAGAAAAAATAACAAACTTGTAATACGGCAATTATTTTTAAAAAATGTTCTCAGAAACGAGCTATCACGTGTGGAGATCAATGGCTTTCAAGCCAAATGATCAATCTTATGGCCACATTCATGACATAGTTTGTTCAAATGATCTCATATTGTGCACAAGGGTGCATATTGGAATGGCAAACAATGTTGCCTAAGGAAGTTTTCATTTTCTTTGGACGAAAAAATCATTTTCCATTTTGCGAGTGCCCAAAAGGTGGTTTTTTTGTGAAGGACCTCCCAAATAATTGTTGCAAAATTGGACCAAATCATTTTTCTAAAATACTGGTCCATATTTAATGCACAATTGAAAAAATGGTTGGGGTGTAAAAAGTTTTGATCCACCTCTCGTGAAAAAGACAAATTTCCGCCGATTTAGATGGAAGCGGGTCAAATTTGAACTGCAGCTGCCTCATAGTTTGCTATTTATTTTTTCCAAAAATCATTTCTAGGTACATAAGTATCTATTTAATCAGAGAAACACAAAAAAATTTCCAAGATTCAACCACTAGCTAGGAACGGTCATTCCCGCCGTTTTGACCGCATTTTGAAACGGGCATACAAAATTCAAAAAAAAATAAAAAATTGGGAAACCTTCGCATTGTGTCATTTTATTTGGCCAAGTTCCCAGAAAAAATAACAAACTTGTAATACGGCAATTATTTTTAAAAAGTGTTCTCAGAAACGAGCTATCACGTGTGGAGATCAATGGCTTTCAAGCCAAATGATCAATCTTATGGCCACATTCATGACATAGTTTGTTCAAATGATCTCATATTGTGCACAAGGGTGCATATTGGAATGGCAAACAATGTTGCCTAAGGAAGTTTTCATTTTCTTTGGACGAAAAAATCATTTTCCATTTTGCGAGTGCCCAAAAGGTGGTTTTTTTGTGAAGGACCTCCCAAATAATTGTTGCAAAATTGGACCAAATCATTTTTATAAAATACTAGTCCATATTTAATGCACAATTGACAAAATGGTTGGGGTGTAAAAAGTTTTGATCCACCTCTCGTGAAAAAGACAAATTTCCGCCGATTCAGGTGGAAGCGGGTCAAATTTGACTGCAGCTTCCTCATAGTTTGCTATTTAATTTTTCCAAAAATCATTTCTAGGTACATAAGTATCTATTTAATCAGAGAAACACCAAAAAAATTCCAAGATTCAACCACTAGCTAGGAACGGTCGTTCCCGCCGTTTGGACCGCATTTTGAAACGGGCATACAAAATTCAAAAAAAAAATTTGGGAAACCTTCGCATTGTGTCATTATATGTGGCCAAGTTCCCAGAAAAAATAACAAACTTGTAATACGGCAATTATTTTTAAAAAATGTTCTCAGAAACGAGCTATCACGTGTGGAGATCAATGGCTTTCAAGCCAAATGATCAATCTTATGGCCACATTCATGACATAGTTTGTTCAAATGATCTCATATTGTGCACAAGGGTGCATATTGGAATGGCAAACAATGTTGCCTAAGGAAGTTTTCATTTTCTTTGGACGAAAAAATCATTTTCCATTTTGCGAGTGCCCAAAAGGTGGTTTTTTTGTGAAGGACCTCCCAAATAATTGTTGCAAAATTGGACCAAATAATTTTTATAAAATACTAGTCCATATTTAATGCACAATTGACAAAATGGTTGGGGTGTAAAAAGTTTTGATCCACCTCTCGTGAAAAAGACAAATTTCCGCCGATTCAGGTGGAAGCGGGTCAAATTTGACTGCAGCTTCCTCATAGTTTGCTATTTAATTTTTCCAAAAATCATTTCTAGGTACATAAGTATCTATTTAATCAGAGAAACACCAAAAAAATTCCAAGATTCAACCACTAGCTAGGAACGGTCGTTCCCGCCGTTTTGACCGCATTTTGAAACGGGCATACAAAATTCAAAAAAAAAAATTGGGAAACCTTCGCATTCTGTCATTATATGTGGCCAAGTTCCCAGAAAAAATAACAAACTTGTAATACGGCAATTATTTTTAAAAAGTGTTCTCAGAAACGAGCTATCACGTGTGGAGATCAATGGCTTTCAAGCCAAATGATCAATCTTATGGCCACATTCATGACATAGTTTGTTCAAATGATCTCATATTGTGCACAAGGGTGCATATTGGAATGGCAAACAATGTTGCCTAAGGAAGTTTTCATTTTCTTTGGACGAAAAAACCATTTTCCATTTTCCGAGTGCCCAAAAGGAGGTTTTTTTGTGAAGGACCTCCCAAATAATTGTTGCAAAGTTGGACCAAATCATTTTTCTAAAATACTGGTCCTTATTTAATGCACAATTGAAAAAATGGTTGGGGTGTAAAAAGTTTTGATCCACCTCTCGTGAAAAAGACAAATTTCCGCCGATTTAGATGGAAGCGGGTCAAATTTGAACTGCAGCTGCCTCATAGTTTGCTATTTATTTTTTCCAAAAATCATTTCTAGGTACATAAGTATCTATTTAATCAGAGAAACACCAAACAAATTCCAAGATTCAACCACTAGCTAGGAACGGTCGTTCCCGCCGTTTGGACCGCATTTTGAAACGGACATACAAAATTCAAAAAAAAATTTGGGAAACCTTCGCATTGTGTCATTATATGTGGCCAAGTTCCCAGAAAAAATAACAAACTTGTAATACGGCAATTATTTTTAAAAAATGTTCTCAGAAACGAGCTATCACGTGTGGAGATCAATGGCTTTCAAGCCAAATGATCAATCTTATGGCCACATTCATGACATAGTTTGTTCAAATGATCTCATATTGTGCACAAGGGTGCATATTGGAATGGCAAACAATGTTGCCTAAGGAAGTTTTCATTTTCTTTGGACGAAAAAATCATTTTCCATTTTGCGAGTGCCCAAAAGGTGGTTTTTTTGTGAAGGACCTCCCAAATAATTGTTGCAAAATTGGACCAAATCATTTTTATAAAATACTAGTCCATATTTAATGCACAATTGACAAAATGGTTGGGGTGTAAAAAGTTTTGATCCACCTCTCGTGAAAAAGACAAATTTCCGCCGATTCAGGTGGAAGCGGGTCAAATTTGACTGCAGCTTCCTCATAGTTTGCTATTTAATTTTTCCAAAAATCATTTCTAGGTACATAAGTATCTATTTAATCAGAGAAACACCAAAAAAATTCCAAGATTCAACCACTAGCTAGGAACGGTCGTTCCCGCCGTTTGGACCGCATTTTGAAACGGGCATACAAAATTCAAAAAAAAAAATTTGGGAAACCTTCGCATTGTGTCATTATATGTGGCCAAGTTCCCAGAAAAAATAACAAACTTGTAATACGGCAATTATTTTTAAAAAATGTTCTCAGAAACGAGCTATCACGTGTGGAGATCAATGGCTTTCAAGCCAAATGATCAATCTTATGGCCACATTCATGACATAGTTTGTTCAAATGATCTCATATTGTGCACAAGGGTGCATATTGGAATGGCAAACAATGTTGCCTAAGGAAGTTTTCATTTTCTTTGGACGAAAAAATCATTTTCCATTTTGCGAGTGCCCAAAAGGTGGTTTTTTTGTGAAGGACCTCCCAAATAATTGTTGCAAAATTGGACCAAATAATTTTTATAAAATACTAGTCCATATTTAATGCACAATTGACAAAATGGTTGGGGTGTAAAAAGTTTTGATCCACCTCTCGTGAAAAAGACAAATTTCCGCCGATTCAGGTGGAAGCGGGTCAAATTTGCCTGCAGCTTCCTCATAGTTTGCTATTTAATTTTTCCAAAAATCATTTCTAGGTACATAAGTATCTATTTAATCAGAGAAACACCAAAAAAATTCCAAGATTCAACCACTAGCTAGGAACGGTCGTTCCCGCCGTTTTGACCGCATTTTGAAACGGGCATACAAAATTCAAAAAAAAAAAATTGGGAAACCTTCGCATTCTGTCATTATATGTGGCCAAGTTCCCAGAAAAAATAACAAACTTGTAATACGGCAATTATTTTTAAAAAGTGTTCTCAGAAACGAGCTATCACGTGTGGAGATCAATGGCTTTCAAGCCAAATGATCAATCTTATGGCCACATTCATGACATAGTTTGTTCAAATGATCTCATATTGTGCACAAGGGTGCATATTGGAATGGCAAACAATGTTGCCTAAGGAAGTTTTCATTTTCTTTGGACGAAAAAACCATTTTCCATTTTCCGAGTGCCCAAAAGGAGGTTTTTTTGTGAAGGACCTCCCAAATAATTGTTGCAAAGTTGGACCAAATCATTTTTCTAAAATACTGGTCCTTATTTAATGCACAATTGAAAAAATGGTTGGGGTGTAAAAAGTTTTGATCCACCTCTCGTGAAAAAGACAAATTTCCGCCGATTTAGATGGAAGCGGGTCAAATTTGAACTGCAGCTGCCTCATAGTTTGCTATTTATTTTTTCCAAAAATCATTTCTAGGTACATAAGTATCTATTTAATCAGAGAAACACCAAACAAATTCCAAGATTCAACCACTAGCTAGGAACGGTCGTTCCCGCCGTTTGGACCGCATTTTGAAACGGACATACAAAATTCAAAAAAAAAATTTGGGAAACCTTCGCATTGTGTCATTATATGTGGCCAAGTTCCCAGAAAAAATAACAAACTTGTAATACGGCAATTATTTTTAAAAAATGTTCTCAGAAACGAGCTATCACGTGTGGAGATCAATGGCTTTCAAGCCAAATGATCAATCTTATGGCCACATTCATGACATAGTTTGTTCAAATGATCTCATATTGTGCACAAGGGTGCATATTGGAATGGCAAACAATGTTGCCTAAGGAAGTTTTCATTTTCTTTGGACGAAAAAATCATTTTCCATTTTGCGAGTGCCCAAAAGGTGGTTTTTTTGTGAAGGACCTCCCAAATAATTGTTGCAAAATTGGACCAAATAATTTTTATAAAATACTAGTCCATATTTAATGCACAATTGACAAAATGGTTGGGGTGTAAAAAGTTTTGATCCACCTCTCGTGAAAAAGACAAATTTCCGCCGATTCAGGTGGAAGCGGGTCAAATTTGACTGCAGCTTCCTCATAGTTTGCTATTTAATTTTTCCAAAAATCATTTCTAGGTACATAAGTATCTATTTAATCAGAGAAACACCAAAAAAATTCCAAGATTCAACCACTAGCTAGGAACGGTCGTTCCCGCCGTTTTGACCGCATTTTGAAACGGGCATACAAAATTCAAAAAAAAAATTTGGGAAACCTTCGCATTCTGTCATTATATGTGGCCAAGTTCCCAGAAAAAATAACAAACTTGTAATACGGCAATTATTTTTAAAAAGTGTTCTCAGAAACGAGCTATCACGTGTGGAGATCAATGGCTTTCAAGCCAAATGATCAATCTTATGGCCACATTCATGACATAGTTTGTTCAAATGATCTCATATTGTGCACAAGGGTGCATATTGGAATGGCAAACAATGTTGCCTAAGGAAGTTTTCATTTTCTTTGGACGAAAAAACCATTTTCCATTTTCCGAGTGCCCAAAAGGAGGTTTTTTTGTGAAGGACCTCCCAAATAATTGTTGCAAAGTTGGACCAAATCATTTTTCTAAAATACTGGTCCTTATTTAATGCACAATTGAAAAAATGGTTGGGGTGTAAAAAGTTTTGATCCACCTCTCGTGAAAAAGACAAATTTCCGCCGATTTAGATGGAAGCGGGTCAAATTTGAACTGCAGCTGCCTCATAGTTTGCTATTTATTTTTTCCAAAAATCATTTCTAGGTACATAAGTATCTATTTAATCAGAGAAACACCAAAAAATTTCCAAGATTCAACCACTAGCTAGGAACGGTCATTCCCGCCGTTTTGACCGCATTTTGAAACGGGCATACAAAATTCAAAAAAAAAATTGGGAAACCTTCGCATTGTGTCATTTTATGTGGCCAAGTTCCCAGAAAAAACAACAAACTTGTAATACGGCAATTATTTTTAAAAAGTGTTCTCAGAAACGAGCTATCACGTGTGGAGATCAATGGCTTTCAAGCCAAATGATCAATCTTATGGCCACATTCATGACATAGTTTGTTCAAATGATCTCATATTGTGCACAAGGGTGCATATTGGAATGGCAAACAATGTTGCCTAAGGAAGTTTTCATTTTCTTTGGACGAAAAAATCATTTTCCATTTCGCGAGTGCCCAAAAGGTGGTTTTTTTGTGAAGGACCTCCCAAATTATTGTTGCAAAATTGGACCAAATCATTTTTCTAAAATACTAGTCCATATTTAATGCACAATTGACAAAATGGTTGGGGTGTAAAAAGTTTTGATCCACCTCTCGTGAAAAAGACAAATTTCCGCCGATTCAGGTGGAAGCGGGTCAAATTTGACTGCAGCTTCCTCATAGTTTGCTATTTAATTTTTCCAAAAATCATTTCTAGGTACATAAGTATCTATTTAATCAGAGAAACACCAAAAAAATTCCAAGATTCAACCACTAGCTAGGAACGGTCGTTCCCGCCGTTTTGACCGCATTTTGAAACGGGCATACAAAATTCAAAAAAAAAATTTGGGAAACCTTCGCATTCTGTCATTATATGTGGCCAAGTTCCCAGAAAAAATAACAAACTTGTAATACGGCAATTATTTTTAAAAAGTGTTCTCAGAAACGAGCTATCACGTGTGGAGATCAATGGCTTTCAAGCCAAATGATCAATCTTATGGCCACATTCATGACATAGTTTGTTCAAATGATCTCATATTGTGCACAAGGGTGCATATTGGAATGGCAAACAATGTTGCCTAAGGAAGTTTTCATTTTCTTTGGACGAAAAAACCATTTTCCATTTTCCGAGTGCCCAAAAGGAGGTTTTTTTGTGAAGGACCTCCCAAATAATTGTTGCAAAGTTGGACCAAATCATTTTTCTAAAATACTGGTCCTTATTTAATGCACAATTGAAAAAATGGTTGGGGTGTAAAAAGTTTTGATCCACCTCTCGTGAAAAAGACAAATTTCCGCCGATTTAGATGGAAGCGGGTCAAATTTGAACTGCAGCTGCCTCATAGTTTGCTATTTATTTTTTCCAAAAATCATTTCTAGGTACATAAGTATCTATTTAATCAGAGAAACACCAAAAAATTTCCAAGATTCAACCACTAGCTAGGAACGGTCATTCCCGCCGTTTTGACCGCATTTTGAAACGGGCATACAAAATTCAAAAAAAAAATTGGGAAACCTTCGCATTGTGTCATTTTATGTGGCCAAGTTCCCAGAAAAAATAACAAACTTGTAATACGGCAATTATTTTTAAAAAATGTTCTCAGAAACGAGCTATCACGTGTGGAGATCAATGGCTTTCAAGCCAAATGATCAATCTTATGGCCACATTCATGACATAGTTTGTTCAAATGATCTCATATTGTGCACAAGGGTGCATATTGGAATGGCAAACAATGTTGCCTAAGGAAGTTTTCATTTTCTTTGGACGAAAAAATCATTTTCCATTTTGCGAGTGCCCAAAAGGTGGTTTTTTTGTGAAGGACCTCCCAAATAATTGTTGCAAAATTGGACCAAATAATTTTTATAAAATACTAGTCCATATTTAATGCACAATTGACAAAATGGTTGGGGTGTAAAAAGTTTTGATCCACCTCTCGTGAAAAAGACAAATTTCCGCCGATTCAGGTGGAAGCGGGTCAAATTTGAACTGCAGCTGCCTCATAGTTTGCTATTTATTTTTTCCAAAAATCATTTATAGGTACATAAGTATCTATTTAATCAGAGAAACACCAAAAAAATTCCAAGATTCAACCACTAGCTAGGAACGGTCATTCCCGCCGTTTTGACCGCATTTTGAAACGGGCATACAAAATTCAAAAAAAAATTGGGAAAACTTCGCATTGTGTCATTTTATGTGGCTAAGTTCCCAGAAAAATAACAAACTTGTAATACGTCAATTATTTTTAAAAAATGTTCTCAGAAACGAGCTATCACGTGTGGAGATCAATGGCTTTCAAGCCAAATGATCAATCTTATGGCCACATTCATGACATAGTTTGTTCAAATGATCTCATATTGTGCACAAGGGTGCATATTGGAATTGCAAACAATGTTGCCTAAGGAAGTTTTCATTTTCTTTGCACGAAAAAACCATTTTCCATTTTCCGAGTGCCCAAAAGGAGGTTTTTTTGTGAAGGACCTCCCAAATAATTGTTGCAAAGTTGGACCAAATCATTTTTCTAAAATATTGGTCCATATATAATGCACAATTGAAAAAATGGTTGGGGTGTAAAAAGTTTTGATCCACCTCTCGTGAAAAAGACAAATTTCCGCCGATTCAGATGGAAGCGGGTCAAATTTGAACTGCACCTGCCTCATAGTTTGCTATTTATTTTTTTCCAAAAATCATTTTTGGTACATAAGTATCTATTTAATCAGAGAAACACCAAAAAAATTCCAAGATTCAACCACTAGCTAGGAACGGTCATTCCCGCCGTTTTTGACAGCATTTTGAAACGGGCATTCAAAATTCAAAAAAAAATAAAAAATTGGGAAACCTTCGCATTGTGTCATTTTATGTGGCCAAGTTCCCAGAAAAAATAACAAACTTGTAATACGGCAATTATTTTTAAAAAGTGTTCTCAGAAACGAGCTATCACGTGTGGAGATCAATGGCATTCAAGCCAAATGATCAATCTTATGGCCACATTCATGACATAGTTTGTTCAAATGATCTCATATTGTGCACAAGGGAGCATATTGGAATGGCAAACAATGTTGCCTAAGGAAGTTTTCATTTTCTTTGGACGAAAAAACCATTTTCGATTTTGCGAGTGCCCAAAAGGTGGTTTTTTTGTGAAGGACCTCCCAAATAATTGTTGCAAAATTGGACCTAATCATTTTTCTAAAATACTAGTCCATATTTAATGCACAATTGACAAAATGGTTGGGGTGTAAAAAGTTTTGATCCACCTCTCGTGAAAAAGACAAATTTCCGCCGATTCAGGTGGAAGCGGGTCAAATTTGAACTGCAGCTGCCTCATAGTTTGCTATATATTTTTTCCAAAAATCATTTTTAGGTACATAAGTATCTATTTAATCAGAGAAACACCAAAAAAATTCCATGATACAACCACTAGCTAGGAACGGTCGTTCCCGCCGTTTTGACCGCATTTTGAAACGGGCATACAAAATTCAAAAAAGAAATTGGGAAACCTTCGCATTGTGTCATTATATGTGGCCAAGTTCCCAGAAAAAATAACAAACTTGTAATACGGCAATTATTTTTAAAAAATATTCTCAAAAACGAGCTATCACGTGTGGAGATCAATGGCTTTCAAGCCAAATGATCAATCTTATGGCCACATTGATGACATAGTTTGTTCAAATGATCTCATATTGTGCACAAGGGTGCATATTGGAATGGCAAACAATGTTGCCTAAGGAAGTTTTCATTTTCTTTGGACGAAAAAACCATTTTCCATTTTGCGAGTGCCAAAAAGGTGGTTTTTTTGTGAAGGACCTCCCAAATAATTGTTGCAAAATTGGACCAAATCATTTTTCTAAAATACTAGTTCGTATTTAATGCACAATTGACAAAATGGTTGGGGTGTAAAAAGTTTTGATCCACCTCTTGTGAAAAAGACAAATTTCCGCCGATTTAGGTGGAAGCGGGTCAAATTTGAACTGCAGCTGCCTTATAGTTTGCTATTTATTTTTTCCAAAAATCATTTCTAGGTACATAAGTATCTATTTAATCAGAGAAACACCAAAAAAATTCCAAGATTCAACCACTAGCTAGGAACGGTCATTCCCGCCGTTTTGACCGCATTTTGAAACGGGCATACAAAATTCAAAAAAAAATTGGGAAACCTTCGCATTGTGTCATTATATGTGGCCAAGTTCCCAGAAAAAATAACAAACTTGTAATACGGCAATTATTTTTAAAAAATGTTCTCAGAAACGAGCTATCACGTGTGGAGATCAATGGCTTTCAAGCCAAATGATCAATCTTATGGCCACATTCATGACATAGTTTGTTCAAATGATCTCATATTGTGCACAAGGGTGCATATTGGAAGGGCAAACAATGTTGCCTAAGGAAGTTTTCATTTTCTTTGGACGAAAAAATCATTTTCCATTTTCCGAGTGCCCAAAAGGAGGTTTTTTTGTGAAGGACCTCCCAAATAATTGTTGCAAAGTTGGACCAAATCATTTTTCTAAAATACTGGTTCATATTTAATGCACAATTGAAAAAATGGTTGGGGTGTAAAAAGTTTTGATCCACCTCTCGTGAAAAAGATAAATTTCCGCCGATTCAGATGGAAGCGGGTCAAATTTGAACTGCAGCTGCCTCATAGTTTGCTATTTATTTTTTCCAAAAATCATTTCTAGGTACATAAGTATCTATTTAATCAGAGAAACACCAAAAAAATTCCAAGATTCAACCACTAGCTAGGAACGGTCATTCCCGCCGTTTTGACCGCATTTTGAAACGGGCATACAAAATTCAAAAATAAAATAAAATTGGGAAACCTTCGCATTGTGTCATTTTATGTGGCCAAGTTCCCAGAAAAAATAACAAACTTGTAATACGGCAATTATTTTTAAAAAGTGTTCTCAGAAACGAGCTATCACGTGTGGAGATCACTGGCTTTCAAGCCAAATGATCAATCTTATGGCCACATTCATGACATAGTTTGTTCAAATGATCTCATATTGTGCACAAGGGTGCATATTGGAATGGCAAACAATGTTGCCTAAGGAAGTTTTCATTTTCTTTGGACGAAAAAACCATTTTCCATTTTGCGAGTGCCCAAAAGGTGGTTTTTTTGTGAAGGACCTCCCAAGTAATTGTTCCAAAATTGGACCAAATCATTTTTCTAAAATACTAGTCCATATTTAATGCACAATTGACAAAATGGTTGGGGTGTAAAAAGTTTTGATCCACCTCTCGTGAAAAAGACAAATTTCCGCCGATTCAGGTGGAAGCGGGTCAAATTTGAACTGCAGCTGCCTCATAGTTTGCTATTTATTTTTTCCGAAAATCATTTCTAGGTACATAAGTATCTATTTAATCAGAGAAACACCAAAAAAATTCCAAGATTCAACCACTAGCTAGGAACGGTCATTCCCGCCGTTTTGACCGCATTTTGAAACGGGCATACAAAATTCAAAAAAAAATTGGGAAAACTTCGCATTGTGTCATTATATGTGGCCAAGTTCCCAGAAAAAATAACAAACTTGTAATACGGCAATTATTTTTAAAAAATGTTCTCAGAAACGAGCTATGACGTGTGGAGATCAATGGCTTTCAAGCCAAATGATCAATCTTATGGCCACATTCATGACATAGTTTGTTCAAATGATCTCATATTGTGCACAAGGGTGCATATTGGAATGGCAAACAATGTTGCCTAAGGAAGTTTTCATTTTCTTTGGACGAAAAAACCATTTTCCATTTTCCGAGTGCCCAAAAGGAGGTTTTTTTGTGAAGGACCTCCCAAATAATTGTTGCAAAGTTGGACCAAATCATTTTTCTAAAATACTGGTTCATATTTAATGCACAATTGAAAAAATGGTTGGGGTGTAAAAAGTTTTGATCCACCTCTCGTGAAAAAGACAAATTTCCGCCGATTCAGATGGAAGCGGGTCAAATTTGAACTGCAGCTGCCTCATAGTTTGCTATTTATTTTTTCCAAAAATCATTTCTAGGTACATAAGTATCTATTTAATCAGAGAAACACCAAAAAAATTCCAAGATTCAACCACTAGCTAGGAATGGTCATTCCCGCCGTTTTGACCGCATTTTGAAACGGGCATACAAAATTCAAAAATAAAATAAAATTGGGAAACCTTCGCATTGTGTCATTTTATGTGGCCAAGTTCCCAGAAAAAATAACAAACTTGTTATACGGCAAATATTTTTAAAAAGTGTTCTCAGAAACGAGCTATCACGTGTGGAGATCAATGGCTTTCAAGCCAAATGATCAATCTTATGGCCACATTCATGACATAGTTTGTTCAAATGATCTCATATTGTGCACAAGGGTGCATATTGGAATGGCAAACAATGTTGCCTAAGGAAGTTTTCATTTTCTTTGGACGAAAAAACCATTTTCCATTTTGCGAGTGCCCAAAAGGTGGTTTTTTTGTGAAGGACCTCCCAAATAATTGTTGCAAAATTGGACCAAATCATTTTTCTAAAATACTAGTCCATATTTAATGCACAATTGACAAAATGGTTGGGGTGTAAAAAGTTTTGATCCACCTCTCGTGAAAAAGACAAATTTCCGCCGATTCAGGTGGAAGCGGGTCAAATTTGAACTGCAGCTGCCTCATAGGTTGCTATTTATTTTTTCCAAAAATCATTTTTAGGTACATAAGTATCTATTTAATCAGAGAAACACCAAAAAAATTTCAAGATTCAACCACTAGCTAGGAACGGTCGTTCCCGCCGTTTTGACCGCATTTTGAAACGGGCATACAAAATTCAAAAAAAAATTGGGAAACCTTCGCATTGTGTCATTATATGTGGCCAAGTTCCCAGAAAAAATAACAAACTTGTAATACGGCAATTATTTTTAAAAAATATTCTCAAAAACGAGCTATCACGTATGGAGATCAATGGCTTTCAAGCCTAATGATCAATCTTATGGCCACATTGATGACATAGTTTGTTCAAATGATCTCATATTGTGCACAAGGGTGCATATTGGAATGGCAAACAATGTTGCCTAAGGAAGTTTTCATTTTCTTTGGACGAAAAAACCATTTTCCATTTTCCGAGTGCCCAAAAGGAGGGTTTTTTGTGAAATACCTCCCAAATAATTGTTGCAAAGTTGGACCAAATCATTTTTCTAAAATACTAGTCCATATTTAATGCACAATTGACAAAATGGTTGGGGTGTAAAAAGTTTTGATCCACCTCTCGTGAAAAAGACAAATTTCCGCCGATTCAGGTGGAAGCGGGTCAAATTTGAACTGCAGCTGCCTCATAGTTTGCTATTTATTTTTTCCAAAAATCATTTCTAGGTACATAAGTATCTATTTAATCAGAGAAACACCAAAAAAATTCCAAGATTCAACCACTAGCTAGGAACGGTCATTCCCGCCGTTTTGACCGCATTTTGAAACGGGCATACAAAATTCAAAAAAATAAAAAATTGGGAAACCTTCGCATTGTGTCATTTTATGTGGCCAAGTTCCCAGAAAAAATAATAAACTTGTAATACGGCAATTATTTTTAAAAAGTGTTCTCAGAAACGAGCTATCACATGTGGAGATCAATGGCTTTCAAGCCAAATGATCAATCTTATGGCCACATTCATGACATAGTTTGTTCAAATGATCTCATATTGTGCACAAGGGTGCATATTGGAATGGCAAACAATGTTTCCTAAGGAAGTTTTCATTTTCTTTGGACGAAAAAACCATTTTCCATTTTGCGAGTGCCCAAAAGGTGGTTTTTTTGTGAAGGACCTCCCAAGTAATTGTTCCAAAATTGGACCAAATCATTTTTCTAAAATACTAGTCCATATTTAATGCACAATTGACAAAATGGTTGGGGTGTAAAAAGTTTTGATCCACCTCTCGTGAAAAAGACAAATTTCCGCCGATTCAGGTGGAAGCGGGTCAAATTTGAACTGCAGCTGCCTCATAGTTTGCTATATATTTTTTCCAAAAATCATTTTTAGGTACATAAGTATCTATTTAATCAGAGAAACACCAAAAAAATTCCAAGATTCAACCACTAGCTAGGAACGGTCGTTCCTGCCGTTTTGACCGCATTTTGAAACGGGCATACAAAATTCAAAAAAGAAATTGGGAAACCTTTGCATTGTGTCATTATATGTGGCCAAGTTCCCAGAAAAAATAACAAACTTGTAATACGGCAATTATTTTTAAAAAATATTCTCAAAAACGAGCTATCACGTGTGGAGATCAATGGCTTTCAAGCCAAATGATCAATCTTATGGCCACATTGATGACATAGTTTGTTCAAATGATCTCATATTGTGCACAAGGGTGCATATTGGAATGGCAAACAATGTTGCCTAAGGAAGTTTTCATTTTCTTTGGACGAAAAAACCATTTTCCATTTTCCGAGTGCCCAAAAGGAGGTTTTTTTGTGAAGGACCTCCCAAATAATTGTTGCAAAGTTGGACCAAATCATTTTTCTAAAATACTGGTTCATATTTAATGCACAATTGAAAAAATGGTTGGGGTGTAAAAAGTTTTGATCCACCTCTCGTGAAAAAGACAAATTTCCGCCGATTCAGATGGAAGCGGGTCAAATTTGAACTGCAGCTGCCTCATAGTTTGCTATTTATTTTTTCCAAAAATCATTTCTAGGTACATAAGTATCTATTTAATCAGAGAAACACCAAAAAAATTCCAAGATTCAACCACTAGCTAGGAACGGTCATTCCCGCCGTTTTGACCGCATTTTGAAACGGGCATACAAAATTCAAAAAAAAATTGGGAAAACTTCGCATTGTGTCATTATATGTGGCCAAGTTCCCAGAAAAAATAACAAACTTGTAATACGGCAATTATTTTTAAAAAATGTTCTCAGAAACGAGCTATGACGTGTGGAGATCAATGGCTTTCAAGCCAAATGATCAATCTTATGGCCACATTCATGACATAGTTTGTTCAAATGATCTCATATTGTGCACAAGGGTGCATATTGGAATGGCAAACAATGTTGCCTAAGGAAGTTTTCATTTTCTTTGGACGAAAAAACCATTTTCCATTTTCCGAGTGCCCAAAAGGAGGTTTTTTTGTGAAGGACCTCCCAAATAATTGTTGCAAAGTTGGACCAAATCATTTTTCTAAAATACTGGTTCATATTTAATGCACAATTGAAAAAATGGTTGGGGTGTAAAAAGTTTTGATCCACCTCTCGTGAAAAAGACAAATTTCCGCCGATTCAGATGGAAGCGGGTCAAATTTGAACTGCAGCTGCCTCATAGTTTGCTATTTATTTTTTCCAAAAATCATTTCTAGGTACATAAGTATCTATTTAATCAGAGAAACACCAAAAAAATTCCAAGATTCAACCACTAGCTAGGAATGGTCATTCCCGCCGTTTTGACCGCATTTTGAAACGGGCATACAAAATTCAAAAATAAAATAAAATTGGGAAACCTTCGCATTGTGTCATTTTATGTGGCCAAGTTCCCAGAAAAAATAACAAACTTGTTATACGGCAAATATTTTTAAAAAGTGTTCTCAGAAACGAGCTATCTCGTGTGGAGATCAATGGCTTTCAAGCCAAATGATCAATCTTATGGCCACATTCATGACATAGTTTGTTCAAATGATCTCATATTGTGCACAAGGGTGCATATTGGAATGGCAAACAATGTTGCCTAAGGAAGTTTTCATTTTCTTTGGACGAAAAAACCATTTTCCATTTTGCGAGTGCCCAAAAGGTGGTTTTTTTGTGAAGGACCTCCCAAATAATTGTTGCAAAATTGGACCAAATCATTTTTCTAAAATACTAGTCCATATTTAATGCACAATTGACAAAATGGTTGGGGTGTAAAAAGTTTTGATCCACCTCTCGTGAAAAAGACAAATTTCCGCCGATTCAGGTGGAAGCGGGTCAAATTTGAACTGCAGCTGCCTCATAGTTTGCTATTTATTTTTTCCGAAAATCATTTCTAGGTACATAAGTATCTATTTAATCAGAGAAACACCAAAAAAATTCCAAGATTCAACCACTAGCTAGGAACGGTCATTCCCGCCGTTTTGACCGCATTTTGAAACGGGCATACAAAATTCAAAAAAAAATTGGGAAAACTTCGCATTGTGTCATTATATGTGGCCAAGTTCCCAGAAAAAATAACAAACTTGTAATACGGCAATTATTTTTAAAAAATGTTCTCAGAAACGAGCTATGACGTGTGGAGATCAATGGCTTTCATGCCAAATGATCAATCTTATGGCCACATTCATGACATAGTTTGTTCAAATGATCTCATATTGTGCACAAGGGTGCATATTGGAATGGCAAACAATGTTGCCTAAGGAAGTTTTCATTTTCTTTGGACGAAAAAACCATTTTCCATTTTCCGAGTGCCCAAAAGGAGGTTTTTTTGTGAAGGACCTCCCAAATAATTGTTGCAAAGTTGGACCAAATCATTTTTCTAAAATACTGGTTCATATTTAATGCACAATTGAAAAAATGGTTGGGGTGTAAAAAGTTTTGATCCACCTCTCGTGAAAAAGACAAATTTCCGCCGATTCAGATGGAAGCGGGTCAAATTTGAACTGCAGCTGCCTCATAGTTTGCTATTTATTTTTTCCAAAAATCATTTCTAGGTACATAAGTATCTATTTAATCAGAGAAACACCAAAAAAATTCCAAGATTCAACCACTAGCTAGGAATGGTCATTCCCGCCGTTTTGACCGCATTTTGAAACGGGCATACAAAATTCAAAAATAAAATAAAATTGGGAAACCTTCGCATTGTGTCATTTTATGTGGCCAAGTTCCCAGAAAAAATAACAAACTTGTTATACGGCAAATATTTTTAAAAAGTGTTCTCAGAAACGAGCTATCACGTGTGGAGATCAATGGCTTTCAAGCCAAATGATCAATCTTATGGCCACATTCATGACATAGTTTGTTCAAATGATCTCATACTGTGCACAAGGGTGCATATTGGAATGGCAAACAATGTTGCCTAAGGAAGTTTTCATTTTCTTTGGACGAAAAAACCATTTTCCATTTTGCGAGTGCCCAAAAGGTGGTTTTTTTGTGAAGGACCTCCCAAATAATTGTTGCAAAATTGGACCAAATCATTTTTCTAAAATACTAGTCCATATTTAATGCACAATTGACAAAATGGTTGGGGTGTAAAAAGTTTTGATCCACCTCTCGTGAAAAAGACAAATTTCCGCCGATTCAGGTGGAAGCGGGTCAAATTTGAACTGCAGCTGCCTCATAGGTTGCTATTTATTTTTTCCAAAAATCATTTTTAGGTACATAAGTATCTATTTAATCAGAGAAACACCAAAAAAATTTCAAGATTCAACCACTAGCTAGGAACGGTCGTTCCCGCCGTTTTGACCGCATTTTGAAACGGGCATACAAAATTCAAAAAAAAATTGGGAAACCTTCGCATTGTGTCATTATATGTGGCCAAGTTCCCAGAAAAAATAACAAACTTGTAATACGGCAATTATTTTTAAAAAATATTCTCAAAAACGAGCTATCACGTATGGAGATCAATGGCTTTCAAGCCTAATGATCAATCTTATGGCCACATTGATGACATAGTTTGTTCAAATGATCTCATATTGTGCACAAGGGTGCATATTGGAATGGCAAACAATGTTGCCTAAGGAAGTTTTCATTTTCTTTGGACGAAAAAACCATTTTCCATTTTCCGAGTGCCCAAAAGGAGGGTTTTTTGTGAAATACCTCCCAAATAATTGTTGCAAAGTTGGACCAAATCATTTTTCTAAAATACTAGTCCATATTTAATGCACAATTGACAAAATGGTTGGGGTGTAAAAAGTTTTGATCCACCTCTCGTGAAAAAGACAAATTTCCGCCGATTCAGGTGGAAGCGGGTCAAATTTGAACTGCAGCTGCCTCATAGTTTGCTATTTATTTTTTCCAAAAATCATTTCTAGGTACATAAGTATCTATTTAATCAGAGAAACACCAAAAAAATTCCAAGATTCAACCACTAGCTAGGAACGGTCATTCCCGCCGTTTTGACCGCATTTTGAAACGGGCATACAAAATTCAAAAAAATAAAAAATTGGGAAACCTTCGCATTGTGTCATTTTATGTGGCCAAGTTCCCAGAAAAAATAATAAACTTGTAATACGGCAATTATTTTTAAAAAGTGTTCTCAGAAACGAGCTATCACATGTGGAGATCAATGGCTTTCAAGCCAAATGATCAATCTTATGGCCACATTCATGACATAGTTTGTTCAAATGATCTCATATTGTGCACAAGGGTGCATATTGGAATGGCAAAGAATGTTTCCTAAGGAAGTTTTCATTTTCTTTGGACGAAAAAACCATTTTCCATTTTGCGAGTGCCCAAAAGGTGGTTTTTTTGTGAAGGACCTCCCAAGTAATTGTTCCAAAATTGGACCAAATCATTTTTCTAAAATACTAGTCCATATTTAATGCACAATTGACAAAATGGTTGGGGTGTAAAAAGTTTTGATCCACCTCTCGTGAAAAAGACAAATTTCCGCCGATTCAGGTGGAAGCGGGTCAAATTTGAACTGCAGCTGCCTCATAGTTTGCTATATATTTTTTCCAAAAATCATTTTTAGGTACATAAGTATCTATTTAATCAGAGAAACACCAAAAAAATTCCAAGATTCAACCACTAGCTAGGAACGGTCGTTCCTGCCGTTTTGACCGCATTTTGAAACGGGCATACAAAATTCAAAAAAGAAATTGGGAAACCTTCGCATTGTGTCATTATATGTGGCCAAGTTCCCAGAAAAAATAACAAACTTGTAATACGGCAATTATTTTTAAAAAATATTCTCAAAAACGAGCTATCACGTGTGGAGATCAATGGCTTTCAAGCCAAATGATCAATCTTATGGCCACATTGATGACATAGTTTGTTCAAATGATCTCATATTGTGCACAAGGGTGCATATTGGAATGGCAAACAATGTTGCCTAAGGAAGTTTTCATTTTCTTTGGACGAAAAAACCATTTTCCATTTTCCGAGTGCCCAAAAGGAGGTTTTTTTGTGAAGGACCTCCCAAATAATTGTTGCAAAGTTGGACCAAATCATTTTTCTAAAATACTGGTTCATATTTAATGCACAATTGAAAAAATGGTTGGGGTGTAAAAAGTTTTGATCCACCTCTCGTGAAAAAGACAAATTTCCGCCGATTCAGATGGAAGCGGGTCAAATTTGAACTGCAGCTGCCTCATAGTTTGCTATTTATTTTTTCCAAAAATCATTTCTAGGTACATAAGTATCTATTTAATCAGAGAAACACCAAAAAAATTCCAAGATTCAACCACTAGCTAGGAACGGTCATTCCCGCCGTTTTGACCGCATTTTGAAACGGGCATACAAAATTCAAAAATAAAATAAAATTGGGAAACCTTCGCATTGTGTCATTTTATGTGGCCAAGTTCCCAGAAAAAATAACAAACTTGTTATACGGCAATTATTTTTAAAAAGTGTTCTCAGAAACGAGCTATCACATGTGGAGATCAATGGCTTTCAAGCCAAATGATCAATCTTATGGCCACATTGATGACATAGTTTGTTCAAATGATCTCATATTGTGCACAAGGGTGCATATTGGAATGGCAAACAATGTTGCCTAAGGAAGTTTTCATTTTCTTTGGACGAAAAAACCATTTTCCATTTTCCGAGTGCCCAAAAGGAGGGTTTTTTGTGAAATACCTCCCCAATAATTGTTGCAAAGTTGGACCAAATCATTTTTCTAAAATACTAGTCCATATTTAATGCACAATTGACAAAATGGTTGGGGTGTAAAAAGTTTTGATCCACCTCTCGTGAAAAAGACAAATTTCCGCCGATTCAGGTGGAAGCGGGTCAAATTTGAACTGCAGCTGCCTCATAGTTTGCTATTTATTTTTTCCAAAAATCATTTCTAGGTACATAAGTATCTATTTAATCAGAGAAACACCAAAAAAATTCCAAGATTCAACCACTAGCTAGGAACGGTCATTCCCGCCGTTTTGACCGCATTTTGAAACGGGCATACAAAATTCAAAAAAATAAAAAATTGGGAAACCTTCGCATTGTGTCATTTTATGTGGCCAAGTTCCCAGAAAAAATAATAAACTTGTAATACGGCAATTATTTTTAAAAAGTGTTCTCAGAAACGAGCTATCACATGTGGAGATCAATGGCTTTCAAGCCAAATGATCAATCTTATGGCCACATTCATGACATAGTTTGTTCAAATGATCTCATATTGTGCACAAGGGTGCATATTGGAATGGCAAACAATGTTTCCTAAGGAAGTTTTCATTTTCTTTGGACGAAAAAACCATTTTCCATTTTGCGAGTGCCCAAAAGGTGGTTTTTTTGTGAAGGACCTCCCAAGTAATTGTTCCAAAATTGGACCAAATCATTTTTCTAAAATACTAGTCCATATTTAATGCACAATTGACAAAATGGTTGGGGTGTAAAAAGTTTTGATCCACCTCTCGTGAAAAAGACAAATTTCCGCCGATTCAGGTGGAAGCGGGTCAAATTTGAACTGCAGCTGCCTCATAGTTTGCTATATATTTTTTCCAAAAATCATTTTTAGGTACATAAGTATCTATTTAATCAGAGAAACACCAAAAAAATTCCAAGATTCAACCACTAGCTAGGAACGGTCGTTCCTGCCGTTTTGACCGCATTTTGAAACGGGCATACAAAATTCAAAAAAGAAATTGGGAAACCTTCGCATTGTGTCATTATATGTGGCCAAGTTCCCAGAAAAAATAACAAACTTGTAATACGGCAATTATTTTTAAAAAATATTCTCAAAAACGAGCTATCACGTGTGGAGATCAATGGCTTTCAAGCCAAATGATCAATCTTATGGCCACATTGATGACATAGTTTGTTCAAATGATCTCATATTGTGCACAAGGGTGCATATTGGAATGGCAAACAATGTTGCCTAAGGAAGTTTTCATTTTCTTTGGACGAAAAAACCATTTTCCATTTTCCGAGTGCCCAAAAGGAGGTTTTTTTGTGAAGGACCTCCCAAATAATTGTTGCAAAGTTGGACCAAATCATTTTTCTAAAATACTGGTTCATATTTAATGCACAATTGAAAAAATGGTTGGGGTGTAAAAAGTTTTGATCCACCTCTCGTGAAAAAGACAAATTTCCGCCGATTCAGATGGAAGCGGGTCAAATTTGAACTGCAGCTGCCTCATAGTTTGCTATTTATTTTTTCCAAAAATCATTTCTAGGTACATAAGTATCTATTTAATCAGAGAAACACCAAAAAAATTCCAAGATTCAACCACTAGCTAGGAACGGTCATTCCCGCCGTTTTGACCGCATTTTGAAACGGGCATACAAAATTCAAAAATAAAATAAAATTGGGAAACCTTCGCATTGTGTCATTTTATGTGGCCAAGTTCCCAGAAAAAATAACAAACTTGTTATACGGCAATTATTTTTAAAAAGTGTTCTCAGAAACGAGCTATCACATGTGGAGATCAATGGCTTTCAAGCCAAATGATCAATCTTATGGCCACATTCATGACATAGTTTGTTCAAATGATCTCATATTGTGCACAAGGGTGCATATTGGAATAGCAAACAATGTTGCCTAAGGAAGTTTTCATTTTCTTTGGACGAAAAAACCATTTTCCATTTTGCGAGTGCCCAAAAGGTGGTTTTTTTGTGAAGGACCTCCCAAATAATTGTTGCAAAATTGGACCAAATCATTTTTCTAAAATACTAGTCCATATTTAATGCACAATTGACAAAATGGTTGGGGTGTAAAAAGTTTTGATCCACCTCTCGTGAAAAAGACAAATTTCGGCCGATTCAGGTGGAAGCGGGTCAAATTTGAACTGCAGCTGCCTCATAGGTTGCTATTTATTTTTTCCAAAAATCATTTTTAGGTACATAAGTATCTATTTAATCAGAGAAACACCAAAAAAATTTCAAGATTCAACCACTAGCTAGGAACGGTCGTTCCCGCCGTTTTGACCGCATTTTGAAACGGGCATACAAAATTCAAAAAAGAAATTGGGAAACCTTCGCATTGTGTCATTATATGTGGCCAAGTTCCCAGAAAAAATAACAAACTTGTAATACGGCAACTATTTTTAAAAAATATTCTCAAAAACGAGCTATCACGTATGGAGATCAATGGCTTTCAAGCCAAATGATCAATCTTATGGCCACATTGATGACATAGTTTGTTCAAATGATCTCATATTGTGCACAAGGGTGCATATTGGAATGGCAAACAATGTTGCCTAAGGAAGTTTTCATTTTCTTTGGACGAAAAAACCATTTTCCATTTTCCGAGTGCCCAAAAGGAGGGTTTTTTGTGAAGGACCTCCCAAATAATTGTTGCAAAGTTGGACCAAATCATTTTTCTAAAATACTAGTCCATATTTAATGCACAATTGACAAAATGGTTGGGGTGTAAAAAGTTTTGATCCACCTCTCGTGAAAAAGACAAATTTCCGCCGATTCAGGTGGAAGCGGGTCAAATTTGAACTGCAGCTGCCTTATAGTTTGCTATTTATTTTTTCCAAAAATCATTTCTAGGTACATAAGTATCTATTTAATCAGAGAAACACCAAAAAAATTCCAAGATTCAACCACTAGCTAGGAACGGTCATTCCCGCCGTTTTGACCGCATTTTGAAACGGGCATACAAAATTCAAAAAAATAAAAAATTGGGAAACCTTCGCATTGTGTCATTTTATGTGGCCAAGTTCCCAGAAAAAATAATAAACTTGTAATACGGCAATTATTTTTAAAAAGTGTTCTCAGAAACGAGCTATCACATGTGGAGATCAATGGCTTTCAAGCCAAATGATCAATCTTATGGCCACATTCATGACATAGTTTGTTCAAATGATCTCATATTGTGCACAAGGGTGCATATTGGAATGGCAAACAATGTTTCCTAAGGAAGTTTTCATTTTCTTTGGACGAAAAAACCATTTTCCATTTTGCGAGTGCCCAAAAGGTGGTTTTTTTGTGAAGGACCTCCCAAGTAATTGTTCCAAAATTGGACCAAATCATTTTTCTAAAATACTAGTCCATATTTAATGCACAATTGACAAAATGGTTGGGGTGTAAAAAGTTTTGATCCACCTCTCGTGAAAAAGACAAATTTCCGCCGATTCAGGTGGAAGCGGGTCAAATTTGAACTGCAGCTGCCTCATAGTTTGCTATATATTTTTTCCAAAAATCATTTTTAGGTACATAAGTATCTATTTAATCAGAGAAACACCAAAAAAATTCCAAGATTCAACCACTAGCTAGGAACGGTCGTTCCTGCCGTTTTGACCGCATTTTGAAACGGGCATACAAAATTCAAAAAAGAAATTGGGAAACCTTCGCATTGTGTCATTATATGTGGCCAAGTTCCCAGAAAAAATAACAAACTTGTAATACGGCAATTATTTTTAAAAAATGTTCTCAAAAACGAGCTATCACATGTGGAGATCAATGGCTTTCAAGCCAAATGATCAATCTTATGGCCACATTCATGACATAGTTTGTTCGAATGATCTCATATTGTGCACAAGGGTGCATATTGGAATGGCAAACAATGTTGCCTAAGGAAGATTTCATTTTCTTTGGACGAAAAAACCATTTTCCATTTTCCGAGTGCCCAAAAGGAGGTTTTTTTGTGAAGGACCTCCCAAATAATTGTTGCAAAGTTGGACCAAATCATTTTTCTAAAATACTGGTTCATATTTAATGCACAATTGAAAAAATGGTCGCGGTGTAAAAAGTTTTGATCCACCTCTCGTGAAAAAGACAAATTTCCGCCGATTCAGATGGAAGCGGGTCAAATTTGAACTGCAGCTGCCTCATAGTTTGCTATTTATTTTTTCGAAAAATCATTTCTAGGTACATAAGTATCTATTTAATCAGAGAAACACCAAAAAAATTCCAAGATTCAACCACTAGCTAGGAACGGTCATTCCCGCCGTTTTGACCGCATTTTGAAACGGGCATACAAAATTCAAAAATAAAATAAAATTGGGAAACCTTCGCATTGTGTCATTTTATGTGGCCAAGTTCCCAGAAAAAATAACAAACTTGTAATACGGCAATTATTTTTAAAAAATGTTCTCAGAAACGAGCTATCACGTGTGGAGATCAATGGCTTTCAAGCCAAATGATCAATCTTATGGCCACATTCATGACATAGTTTGTTCAAATGATCTCATATTGTGCACAAGGGTGCATATTGGAAGGGCAAACAATGTTGCCTAAGGAAGTTTTCATTTTCTTTGGACGAAAAAACCATTTTCCATTTTCCGAGTGCCCAAAAGGAGGTTTTTTTGTGAAGGACCTCCCAAATAATTGTTGCAAAGTTGGACCAAATCATTTTTCTAAAATACTGGTCCATATTTAATGCACAATTGAAAAAATGGTTGGGCTGTAAAAAGTTTTGATCCACCTCTCGTGAAAAAGACAAATTTCTGACGATTTAGATGGAAGCGGGTCAAATTTGAACTGCAGCTGCCTCATAGTTTGCTATTTATTTTTTCCAAAAATCATTTCTAGGTACATAAGTATCTATTTAATCAGAGAAACACCAAAAAAATTCCAAGATTCAACCACTAGCTAGGAACGGTCATTCCCGCCGTTTTGACCGCATTTTGAAACGGGCATACAAAATTCAAAAAAAATAAAAAAATTGGGAAAACTTCGCATTGTGTCATTATATGTGGCCAAGTTCCCAGAAAAAATAACAAACTTGTAATACGGCAATTATTTTTAAAAAGTGTTCTCAGAAACGAGCTATCACGTGTGGAGATCAATGGCTTTCAAGCCAAATGATCAATCTTATGGCCACATTCATGACATAGTTTGTTCAGATGATCTCATATTGTGCACAAGGGTGCATATTGGAATGGCAAACAATGTTTCCTAAGAAAGTTTTCATTTTCTTTGGACGAAAAAACCATTTTCCATTTTCCGAGTGCCCAAAAGGAGGTTTTTTTGTGAAGGACCTCCCAAATAATTGTTGCAAAGTTGGACCAAATCATTTTTCTAAAATACTGGTCCATATTTATTGCACAATTGAAAAAATGGTTGGGGTGTAAAAAGTTTTGATCCACCTCTCATGAAAAAGACAAATTTCCGCCGATTCAGATGGAAGAGGGTCAAATTTGAACTGCAGCTGCCTCATAGTTTGCTATATATTTTTTTCCAAAAATCATTTTTATGTACATAAGTATCTATTTAATCAGAGAAACACCAAAAAAATTCCAAGATTCAACCACTAGCTAGGAACGGTCGTTCCTGCCGTTTTGACCGCATTTTGAAACGGGCATACAAAATTCAAAAAAGAAATTGGGAAACCTTCGCATTGTGTCATTATATGTGGCCAAGTTCCCAGAAAAAATAACAAACTTGTAATACGGCAATTATTTTTAAAAAATATTCTCAAAAACGAGCTATCACGTGTGGAGATCAATGGCTTTCAAGCCAAATGATCAATCTTATGGCCACATTGATGACATAGTTTGTTCAAATGACCTCATATTGTGCACAAGGGTGCATATTGGAATGGCAAACAATGTTGCCTAAGGAAGTTTTCATTTTCTTTGGACGTAAAAACCATTTTCCATTTTCCGAGTGCCCAAAAGGAGGTTTTTTTGTGAAGGACCTCCCAAATAATTGTTGCAAAGTTGGACCAAATCATTTTTCTAAAATACTAGTCCATATTTAATGCACAATTGACAAAATGGTTGGGGTGTAAAAAGTTTTGATCCACCTCTCGTGAAAAAGACAAATTTCCGCCGATTCAGGTGGAAGCGGGTCAAATTTGAACTGCAGCTGCCTCATAGTTTGCTATTTATTTTTTCCGAAAATCATTTCTAGGTACATAAGTATCTATTTAATCAGATAAACACCAAAAAAATTCCAAGATTCAACCACTAGCTAGGAACGGTCATTCCCGCCGTTTTGACCGCATTTTGAAACGGGCATACAAAATTCAAAAAAAAAATGGGAAAACTTCGCATTGTGTCATTATATGTGGCCAAGTTCCCAGAAAAAATAACAAACTTGTAATACGGCAATTATTTTTAAAAAATGTTCTCAAAAACGAGCTATCACGTGTGGAGATCAATGGCTTTCAAGCCAAATGATCAATCTTATGGCCACATTCATGACATAGTTTGTTCAAATGATCTCATATTGTGCACAAGGGTGCATATTGGAATGGCAAACAATGTTGCCTAAGGAAGATTTCATTTTCTTTGGACGAAAAAACCATTTTCCATTTTCCGAGTGCCCAAAAGGAGGTTTTTTTGTGAAGGACCTCCCAAATAATTGTTGCAAAGTTGGACCAAATCATTTTTCTAAAATACTGGTTCATATTTAATGCACAATTGAAAAAATGGTCGGGGTGTAAAAAGTTTTGATCCACCTCTCGTGAAAAAGACAAATTTCCGCCGATTCAGATGGAAGCGGGTCAAATTTGAACTGCAGCTGCCTCATAGTTTGCTATTTATTTTTTCGAAAAATCATTTCTAGGTACATAAGTATCTATTTAATCAGAGAAACACCAAAAAAATTCCAAGATTCAACCACTAGCTAGGAACGGTCATTCCCGCCGTTTTGACCGCATTTTGAAACGGGCATACAAAATTCAAAAATAAAATAAAATTGGGAAACCTTCGCATTGTGTCATTTTATGTGGCCAAGTTCCCAGAAAAAATAACAAACTTGTAATACGGCAATTATTTTTAAAAAGTGTTGTCAGAAACGAGCTATCACGTGTGGAGATCAATGGCTTTCAAGCCAAATGATCAATCTTATGGCCACATTCATGACATAGTTTGTTCAAATGATCTTATATTGTGCACTAGGGTGCATATTGGAATGGCAAACAATGTTGCCTCAGGAAGTTTTCATTTTCTTTGGACGAAAAAATCATTTTCCATTTTGCGAGTGCCCAAAAGGTGGTTTTTTTGTGAAGGACCTCCCAAATAATTGTTGCAAAATTGGACCAAATCATTTTTCTAAAATACTAGTCCATATTTAATGCACAATTGACAAAATGGTTGGGGTGTAAAAAGTTTTGATCCACCTCTCGTGAAAAAGACAAATTTCCGCCGATTCAGGTGGAAGCGGGTCAAATTTGAACTGCAGCTGCCTCATAGTTTACTATTTATTTTTTCCAAAAATCATTTTTAGCTACATAAGTATCTATTTAATCAGAGAAACACCAAAAAAATTCCAAGATTCAACCACTAGCTAGGAACGGTCGTTCCCGCCGTTTTGACCGCATTTTGAAACGGGCATACAAAATTCAAAAAAGAAATTGGGAAATCTTCGCATTGTGTCATTATATGTGTCCAAGTTCCCAGAAAAAATAACAAACTTGTAATACGGCAATTATTTTTAAAAAGTGTTGTCAGAAACGAGCTATCACGTGTGGAGATCAATGGCTTTCAAGCCAAATGATCAATCTTATGGCCACATTCATGACATAGTTTGTTCAAATGATCTCATATTGTGCACAAGGGTGCATATTGGAATGGCAAACAATGTTGCCTAAGGAAGTTTTCATTTTCTTTGATCGAAAAAACCATTTTCCATTTTCCGAGTGCCCAAAAGGAGGTTTTTTTGTGAAGGACCTCCCAAATAATTGTTGCAAAGTTGGACCAAATCATTTTTCTAAAATACTGGTCCATATTTAATGCACAATTGAAAAAATGGTTGGGCTGTAAAAAGTTTTGATCCACCTCTCGTGAAAAAGACTAATTTCTGCCGATTTAGATGGAAGCGGGTCAAATTTGAACTGCAGCTGCCTCATAGTTTGCTATTTATTTTTTCCAAAAATCATTTCTAGGTACATAAGTATCTATTTAATCAGAGAAACACCAAAAAAATTCCAAGATTCAACCACTAGCTAGGAACGGTCATTCCCGCCGTTTTGACCGCATTTTGAAACGGGCATACAAAATTCAAAAAAAATAAAAAAAATTGGGAAAACTTCGCATTGTGTCATTATATGTGGCCAAGTTCCCAGAAAAAATAACAAACTTGTAATACGGCAATTATTTTTAAAAAGTGTTCTCAGAAACGAGCTATCACGTGTGGAGATCAATGGCTTTCAAGCCAAATGATCAATCTTATGGCCACATTCATGACATAGTTTGTTCAGATGATCTCATATTGTGCACAAGGGTGCATATTGGAATGGCAAACAATGTTTCCTAAGAAAGTTTTCATTTTCTTTGGACGAAAAAACCATTTTCCATTTTCCGAGTGCCCAAAAGGAGGTTTTTTTGTGAAGGACCTCCCAAATAATTGTTGCAAAGTTGGACCAAATCATTTTTCTAAAATACTGGTCCATATTTATTGCACAATTGAAAAAATGGTTGGGGTGTAAAAAGTTTTGATCCACCTCTCATGAAAAAGACAAATTTCCGCCGATTCAAATGGAAGCGGGTCAAATTTGAACTGCAGCTGCCTCATAGTTTGCTATATATTTTTTCCAAAAATCATTTTTAGGTACATAAGTATCTATTTAATCAGAGAAACACCAAAAAAATTCCAAGATTCAACCACTAGCTAGGAACGGTCGTTCCTGCCGTTTTGACCGCATTTTGAAACGGGCATACAAAATTCAAAAAAGAAATTGGGAAACCTTCGCATTGTGTCATTATATGTGGCCAAGTTCCCAGAAAAAATAACAAACTTGTAATACGGCAATTATTTTTAAAAAATATTCTCAAAAACGAGCTATCACGTGTGGAGATCAATGGCTTTCAAGCCAAATGATCAATCTTATGGCCACATTGATGACATAGTTTGTTCAAATGACCTCATATTGTGCACAAGGGTGCATATTGGAATGGCAAACAATGTTGCCTAAGGAAGTTTTCATTTTCTTTGGACGTAAAAACCATTTTCCATTTTCCGAGTGCCCAAAAGGAGGTTTTTTTGTGAAGGACCTCCCAAATAATTGTTGCAAAGTTGGACCAAATCATTTTTCTAAAATACTAGTCCATATTTAATGCACAATTGACAAAATGGTTGGGGTGTAAAAAGTTTTGATCCACCTCTCGTGAAAAAGACAAATTTCCGCCGATTCAGGTGGAAGCGGGTCAAATTTGAACTGCAGCTGCCTCATAGTTTGCTATTTATTTTTTCCGAAAATCATTTCTAGGTACATAAGTATCTATTTAATCAGATAAACACCAAAAAAATTCCAAGATTCAACCACTAGCTAGGAACGGTCATTCCCGCCGTTTTGACCGCATTTTGAAACGGGCATACAAAATTCAAAAAAAAAATGGGAAAACTTCGCATTGTGTCATTATATGTGGCCAAGTTCCCAGAAAAAATAACAAACTTGTAATACGGCAATTATTTTTAAAAAATGTTCTCAAAAACGAGCTATCACGTGTGGAGATCAATGGCTTTCAAGCCAAATGATCAATCTTATGGCCACATTCATGACATAGTTTGTTCAAATGATCTCATATTGTGCACAAGGGTGCATATTGGAATGGCAAACAATGTTGCCTAAGGAAGATTTCATTTTCTTTGGACGAAAAAACCATTTTCCATTTTCCGAGTGCCCAAAAGGAGGTTTTTTTGTGAAGGACCTCCCAAATAATTGTTGCAAAGTTGGACCAAATCATTTTTCTAAAATACTGGTTCATATTTAATGCACAATTGAAAAAATGGTCGGGGTGTAAAAAGTTTTGATCCACCTCTCGTGAAAAAGACAAATTTCCGCCGATTCAGATGGAAGCGGGTCAAATTTGAACTGCAGCTGCCTCATAGTTTGCTATTTATTTTTTCGAAAAATCATTTCTAGGTACATAAGTATCTATTTAATCAGAGAAACACCAAAAAAATTCCAAGATTCAACCACTAGCTAGGAACGGTCATTCCCGCCGTTTTGACCGCATTTTGAAACGGGCATACAAAATTCAAAAATAAAATAAAATTGGGAAACCTTCGCATTGTGTCATTTTATGTGGCCAAGTTCCCAGAAAAAATAACAAACTTGTAATACGGCAATTATTTTTAAAAAGTGTTGTCAGAAACGAGCTATCACGTGTGGAGATCAATGGCTTTCAAGCCAAATGATCAATCTTATGGCCACATTCATGACATAGTTTGTTCAAATGATCTTATATTGTGCACAAGGGTGCATATTGGAATGGCAAACAATGTTGCCTAAGGAAGTTTTCATTTTCTTTGGACGAAAAAATCATTTTCCATTTTGCGAGTGCCCAAAAGGTGGTTTTTTTGTGAAGGACCTCCCAAATAATTGTTGCAAAATTGGACCAAATCATTTTTCTAAAATACTAGTCCATATTTAATGCACAATTAACAAAATGGTTGGGGTGTAAAAAGTTTTGATCCACCTCTCGCGAAAAAGACAAATTTCCGCCGATTCAGGTGGAAGCGGGTCAAATTTGAACTGCAGCTGCCTCATAGTTTACTATTTATTTTTTCCAAAAATCATTTTTAGCTACATAAGTATCTATTTAATCAGAGAAACACCAAAAAAATTCCAAGATTCAACCACTAGCTAGGAACGGTCGTTCCCGCCGTTTTGACCGCATTTTGAAACGGGCATACAAAATTCAAAAAAGAAATTGGGAAACCTTCGCATTGTGTCATTATATGTGTCCAAGTTCCCAGAAAAAATAACAAACTTGTAATACGGCAATTATTTTTAAAAAATATTCTCAAAAACGAGCTATCACGTATGGAGATCAATGGCTTTCAAGCCAAATGATCAATCTTATGGCCACATTCATGACATAGTTTGTTCAAATGATCTCATATTGTGCACAAGGGTGCATATTGGAATGGCAAACAATGTTGCCTAAGGAAGTTTTCATTTTCTTTGATCGAAAAAACCATTTTCCATTTTCCGAGTGCCCAAAAGGAGGTTTTTTTGTGAAGGACCTCCCAAATAATTGTTGCAAAGTTGGACCAAATCATTTTTCTAAAATACTGGTCCATATTTAATGCACAATTGAAAAAATGGTTGGGCTGTAAAAAGTTTTGATCCACCTCTCGTGAAAAAGACAAATTTCCGCCGATTTAGATGGAAGCGGGTCAAATTTGAACTGCAGCTGCCTCATAGTTTGCTATTTATTTTTTCCAAAAATCATTTCTAGGTACATAAATATCTATTTAATCAGAGAAACACCAAAAAAATTCCAAGATTCAACCACTAGCTAGGAACGGTCATTCCCGCCGTTTTGACCGCATTTTGAAACGGGCATACAAAATTAAAAAAAAAATTGGGAAAACTTCGCATTGTGTCATTATATGTGGCCAAGTTCCCAGAAAAAATAACAAACTTGTAATACGGCAATTATTTTTAAAAAATGTTCTCAGAAACGAGCTATCACGTGTGGAGATCAATGGCTTTCAAGCCAAATGATCAATCTTATGGCCACATTCATGAGATAGTTTGTTCAGATGATCTCATATTGTGCACAAGGGTGCATATTGGAATGGCAAACAATGTTGCCTAAGAAAGTTTTCATTTTCTTTGGACGAAAAAACCATTTTCCATTTTCCGAGTGCCCAAAAGGAGGTTTTTTTGTGAAGGACCTCCCAAATAATTGTTGCAAAGTTGGACCAAATCATTTTTCTAAAATACTGGTCCATATTTATTGCACAATTGAAAAAATGGTTGGGGTGTAAAAAGTTTTGATCCACCTCTCATGAAAAAGACAAATTTCCGCCGATTCAGATGGAAGCGGGTCAAATTTGAACTGCAGCTGCCTCATAGTTTGCTATATATTTTTTCCAAAAATCATTTTTAGGTACATAAGTATCTATTTAATCAGAGAAACACCAAAAAAATTCCAAGATTCAACCACTAGCTAGGAACGGTCGTTCCTGCCGTTTTGACCGCATTTTGAAACGGGCATACAAAATTCAAAAAAGAAATTGGGAAACCTTCGCATTGTGTCATTATATGTGGCCAAGTTCCCAGAAAAAATAACAAACTTGTAATACGGCAATTATTTTTAAAAAATATTCTCAAAAACGAGCTATCACGTGTGGAGATCAATGGCTTTCAAGCCAAATGATCAATCTTATGGCCACATTGATGACATAGTTTGTTCAAATGACCTCATATTGTGCACAAGGGTGCATATTGGAATGGCAAACAATGTTGCCTAAGGAAGTTTTCATTTTCTTTGGACGTAAAAACCATTTTCCATTTTCCGAGTGCCCAAAAGGAGGTTTTTTTGTGAAGGACCTCCCAAATAATTGTTGCAAAGTTGGACCAAATCATTTTTCTAAAATACTAGTCCATATTTAATGCACAATTGACAAAATGGTTGGGGTGTAAAAAATTTTGATCCACCTCTCGTGAAAAAGACAAATTTCCGCCGATTCAGGTGGAAGCGGGTCAAATTTGAACTGCAGCTGCCTCATAGTTTGCTATTTATTTTTTCCGAAAATCATTTCTAGGTACATAAGTATCTATTTAATCAGATAAACACCAAAAAAATTCCAAGATTCAACCACTAGCTAGGAACGGTCATTCCCGCCGTTTTGACCGCATTTTGAAACGGGCATACAAAATTCAAAAAAAAAATGGGAAAACTTCGCATTGTGTCATTATATGTGGCCAAGTTCCCAGAAAAAATAACAAACTTGTAATACGGCAATTATTTTTAAAAAATGTTCTCAAAAACGAGCTATCACGTGTGGAGATCAATGGCTTTCAAGCCAAATGATCAATCTTATGGCCACATTCATGACATAGTTTGTTCAAATGATCTCATATTGTGCACAAGGGTGCATATTGGAATGGCAAACAATGTTGCCTAAGGAAGATTTCATTTTCTTTGGACGAAAAAACCATTTTCCATTTTCCGAGTGCCCAAAAGGAGGTTTTTTTGTGAAGGACCTCCCAAATAATTGTTGCAAAGTTGGACCAAATCATTTTTCTAAAATACTGGTTCATATTTAATGCACAATTGAAAAAATGGTCGGGGTGTAAAAAGTTTTGATCCACCTCTCGTGAAAAAGACAAATTTCCGCCGATTCAGATGGAAGCGGGTCAAATTTGAACTGCAGCTGCCTCATAGTTTGCTATTTATTTTTTCGAAAAATCATTTCTAGGTACATAAGTATCTATTTAATCAGAGAAACACCAAAAAAATTCCAAGATTCAACCACTAGCTAGGAACGGTCATTCCCGCCGTTTTGACCGCATTTTGAAACGGGCATACAAAATTCAAAAATAAAATAAAATTGGGAAACCTTCGCATTGTGTCATTTTATGTGGCCAAGTTCCCAGAAAAAATAACAAACTTGTAATACGGCAATTATTTTTAAAAAGTGTTGTCAGAAACGAGCTATCACGTGTGGAGATCAATGGCTTTCAAGCCAAATGATCAATCTTATGGCCACATTCATGACATAGTTTGTTCAAATGATCTTATATTGTGCACAAGGGTGCATATTGGAATGGCAAACAATGTTGCCTAAGGAAGTTTTCATTTTCTTTGGACGAAAAAATCATTTTCCATTTTGCGAGTGCCCAAAAGGTGGTTTTTTTGTGAAGGACCTCCCAAATAATTGTTGCAAAATTGGACCAAATCATTTTTCTAAAATACTAGTCCATATTTAATGCACAATTAACAAAATGGTTGGGGTGTAAAAAGTTTTGATCCACCTCTCGTGAAAAAGACAAATTTCCGCCGATTCAGGTGGAAGCGGGTCAAATTTGAACTGCAGCTGCCTCATAGTTTACTATTTATTTTTTCCAAAAATCATTTTTAGCTACATAAGTATCTATTTAATCAGAGAAACACCAAAAAAATTCCAAGATTCAACCACTAGCTAGGAACGGTCGTTCCCGCCGTTTTGACCGCATTTTGAAACGGGCATACAAAATTCAAAAAAGAAATTGGGAAACCTTCGCATTGTGTCATTATATGTGTCCAAGTTCCCAGAAAAAATAACAAACTTGTAATACGGCAATTATTTTTAAAAAATATTCTCAAAAACGAGCTATCACGTATGGAGATCAATGGCTTTCAAGCCAAATGATCAATCTTATGGCCACATTCATGACATAGTTTGTTCAAATGATCTCATATTGTGCACAAGGGTGCATATTGGAATGGCAAACAATGTTGCCTAAGGAAGTTTTCATTTTCTTTGATCGAAAAAACCATTTTCCATTTTCCGAGTGCCCAAAAGGAGGTTTTTTTGTGAAGGACCTCCCAAATAATTGTTGCAAAGTTGGACCAAATCATTTTTCTAAAATACTGGTCCATATTTAATGCACAATTGAAAAAATGGTTGGGCTGTAAAAAGTTTTGATCCACCTCTCGTGAAAAAGACAAATTTCCGCCGATTTAGATGGAAGCGGGTCAAATTTGAACTGCAGCTGCCTCATAGTTTGCTATTTATTTTTTCCAAAAATCATTTCTAGGTACATAAATATCTATTTAATCAGAGAAACACCAAAAAAATTCCAAGATTCAACCACTAGCTAGGAACGGTCATTCCCGCCGTTTTGACAGCATTTTGAAACGGGCATACAAAATTCAAAAAAAAATTGGGAAAACTTCGCATTGTGTCATTATATGTGGCCAAGTTCCCAGAAAAAATAACAAACTTGTAATACGGCAATTATTTTTAAAAAATGTTCTCAGAAACGAGCTATCACGTGTGGAGATCAATGGCTTTCAAGCCAAATGATCAATCTTATGGCCACATTCATGAGATAGTTTGTTCAGATGATCTCATATTGTGCACAAGGGTGCATATTGGAATGGCAAACAATGTTGCCTAAGAAAGTTTTCATTTTCTTTGGACGAAAAAACCATTTTCCATTTTCCGAGTGCCCAAAAGGAGGTTTTTTTGTGAAGGACCTCCCAAATAATTGTTGCAAAGTTGGACCAAATCATTTTTCTAAAATACTGGTCCATATTTATTGCACAATTGAAAAAATGGTTGGGGTGTAAAAAGTTTTGATCCACCTCTCATGAAAAAGACAAATTTCCGCCGATTCAGATGGAAGCGGGTCAAATTTGAACTGCAGCTGCCTCATAGTTTGCTATTTATTTTCTCCAAAAATCATTTATAGGTACATAAGTATCTATTTAATCACAGAAACACCAAAAAATTCCAAGATTCAACCACTAGCTAGGAACGGTCATTCCCACCGTTTTGACCGCATTTTGAAACGGGCATACAAAATTCAAAAAAAAAATTGGGAAACCTTCGCATTGTGTCATTTTATGTGGCCAAGTTCCCAGAAAAAATAACAAACTTGTAATACGACATTTATTTTTAAAAAGTGTTCTCAGAAACGAGCTATCACGTGTGGAGATCAATGGCTTTCAAGCCAAATGATCAATCTTATGGCCACATTCATGAAATAGTTTGTTCAAATGATCTCATATTGTGCACAAGGGTGCATATTGGAATGGCAAACAATGTTGCCTAAGGAAGTTTTCATTTTCTTTGGACGAAAAAACCATTTTCCATTTTGCGAGTGCCCAAAAGGTGGTTTTTTTGTGAAGGACCTCCCAAATAATTGTTGCAAAATTGGACCAAATCATTTTTCTAAAATACTAGTCCATATTTATTGCACAATTGACAAAATGGTTGGGGTGTAAAAAGTTTTGATCCACCTCTCGTGAAAAAGACAAATTTCCGCCGATTCAGGTGGAAGCGGGTCAAATTTGAACTTCAGCTGCCTCATAGTTTGCTATTTATTTTTTCCAAAAATCATTTCTAGGTACATAAGTATCTATTTAATCAGAGAAACACCAAAAAAAATTCCAAGATTCAACCACTAGCTAGGAACGGTCGTTCCCGCCATTTTGACCGCATTTTGAAACGGGCATACAAAATTAAAAAAAAATTGGGAAACCTTCGCATTGTGTCATTATATGTGGCCAAGTTTCGAGAAAAAATAACAAACTTGTAATACGGCAATTATTTTTAAAAAATGTTCTCAGAAACGAGCTATCACGTGTGGAGATCAATGGCTTTCAAGCCAAATGATCAATCTTATGGCCACATTCATGACATAGTTTGTTCAGATGATCTCATATTGTGCACAAGGGTGCATATTGGAATGGCAAACAATGTTGCCTAAGAAAGTTTTCATTTTCTTTGGACGAAAAAACCATTTTCCATTTTCCGAGTGCCCAAAAGGATGTTTTTTTGTGAAGGACATTCCAAATAATTGTTGCAAAGTTGGACCAAATCATTTTTCTAAAATACTGGTCCATATTTATTGCACAATTGAAAAAATGGTTGGGGTGTAAAAAGTTTGGATCCACCTCTCATGAAAAAGACAAATTTCCGCCGATTCAGATGGAAGCGGGTCAAATTTGAACTGCAGCTGCCTCATAGTTTGCTATTTATTTTCTCCAAAAATCATTTCTAGGTACATAAGTATCTATTTAATCAGAGAAACACCAAAAAAATTCCAAGATTCAACCACTAGCTAGGAACGGTCATTCCCGCCGTTTTGACCGCATTTTGAAACGGGCATACAAAATTCAAAAAAAAAAATTGGGAAACCTTCGCATTGTGTCATTTTATGTGGCCAAGTTCCCAGAAAAAATAACAAACTTGTAATACGGCAATTATTTTTAAAAAATATTCTCAAAAACGAGCTATCACGTATGGAGATCAATGACTTTCAAGCCAAATGATCAATCTTATGGCCACATTGATGACATAGTTTGTTCAAATGATCTCATATTGTGCACAAGGGTGCATATTGGAATGGCAAACAATGTTGCCTAAGGAAGTTTTCATTTTCTTTGGACGAAAAAACCATTTTCCATTTTCCGAGTGCCCAAAAGGAGGGTTTTTTGTGAAGGACCTCCCAAATAATTGTTGCAAAGTTGGACCAAATCATTTTTCTAAAATACTAGTCCATATTTAATGCACAATTGACAAAATGGTTGGGGTGTAAAAAGTTTTGATCCACCTCTCGTGAAAAAGACAAATTTCCGCCGATTCAGGTGGAAGCGGGTCAAATTTGAACTGCAGCTGCCTCATAGTTTGCTATTTATTTTTTCCAAAAATCATTTCTAGGTACATAAGTATCTATTTAATCAGAGAAACACCAAAAAAATTCCAAGATTCAACCACTAGCTAGGAACGGTCATTCCCGCCGTTTTGACCGCATTTTGAAACGGGCATACAAAATTCAACAAAATAAAAAATTGGGAAACCTTCGCATTGTGTCATTTTATGTGGCCAAGTTCCGAGAAAAAATAATAAACTTGTAATACGGCAATTATTTTTAAAAAGTGTTCTCAGAAACGAGCTATCACGTGTGGAGATCAATGGCTTTCAAGCCAAATGATCAATCTTATGGCCACATTCATGACATAGTTTGTTCAAATGATCTCATATTGTGCACAAGGGTGCATATTGGAATGGCAACAATGTTTCCTAAGGAAGTTTTCATTTTCTTTGGTCGAAAAAACCATTTTCCATTTTGTGAGTGCCCAAAAGGTGGTTTTTTTGTGAAGGACCTCCCAAGTAATTGTTCCAAAATTGGACCAAATCATTTTTATAAAATACTAGTCCATATTTAATGCACAATTGACAAAATGGTTGGGGTGTAAAAAGTTTTGATCCACCTCTCGTGAAAAAGACAAATTTCCGCCGATTCAGGTGGAAGCGGGTCAAATTTGAACTGCAGCTGCCTCATAGTTTGCTATATATTTTTTCCAAAAATCATTTTTAGGTACATAAGTATCTATTTAATCAGAGAAACACCAAAAAAATTCCAAGATTCAACCACTAGCTAGGAACGGTCGTTCCTGCCGTTTTGACCGCATTTTGAAACGGGCATACAAAATTCAAAAAAGAAATTGGGAAACCTTCGCATTGTGTCATTATATGTGGCCAAGTTCCCAGAAAAAATAACAAACTTGTAATACGGCAATTATTTTTAAAAAATATTCTCAAAAACGAGCTATCACGTGTGGAGATCAATGGCTTTCAAGCCAAATGATCAATCTTATGGCCACATTGATGACATAGTTTGTTCAAATGATCTCATATTGTGCACAAGGGTGCATATTGGAATGGCAAACAATGTTGCCTAAGGAAGTTTTCATTTTCTTTGGACGAAAAAACCATTTTCCATTTTCCGAGTGCCCAAAAGGAGGTTTTTTTGTGAAGAACCTCCCAAATAATTGTTGCAAAGTTGGACCAAATCATTTTTCTAAAATACTAGTCCATATTTAATGCACAATTGACAAAATGGTTGGGGTGTAAAAAGTTTTGATCCACCTCTTGTGAAAAAGACAAATTTCCGCCGATTCAGGTGGAAGCGGGTCAAATTTGAACTGCAGCTGCCTCATAGTTTGCTATTTATTTTTTCCAAAAATCATTTCTAGGTACATAAGTATCTATTTAATCAGAGAAACACCAAAAAATTCCAAGATTCAACCACTAGCTAGGAACGGTCGTTCCCGCCGTTTTGACCGCATTTTGAAACGGGCATACAAAATTCAACAAAATAAAAAATTGGGAAACCTTCGCATTGTGTCATTTTATGTGGCCAAGTTCCGAGAAAAAATAATAAACTTGTAATACGGCAATTATTTTTAAAAAGTGTTCTCAGAAACGAGCTATCACGTGTGGAGATCAATGGCTTTCAAGCCAAATGATCAATCTTATGGCCACATTCATGACATAGTTTGTTCAAATGATCTCATATTGTGCACAAGGGTGCATATTGGAATGGCAACAATGTTTCCTAAGGAAGTTTTCATTTTCTTTGGTCGAAAAAACCATTTTCCATTTTGTGAGTGCCCAAAAGGTGGTTTTTTTGTGAAGGACCTCCCAAGTAATTGTTCCAAAATTGGACCAAATCATTTTTCTAAAATACTAGTCCATATTTAATGCACAATTGACAAAATGGTTGGGGTGTAAAAAGTTTTGATCCACCTCTCGTGAAAAAGACAAATTTCCGCCGATTCAGGTGGAAGCGGGTCAAATTTGAACTGCAGCTGCCTCATAGTTTGCTATATATTTTTTCCAAAAATCATTTTTAGGTACATAAGTATCTATTTAATCAGAGAAACACCAAAAAAATTCCAAGATTCAACCACTAGCTAGGAACGGTCGTTCCTGCCGTTTTGACCGCATTTTGAAACGGGCATACAAAATTCAAAAAAGAAATTGGGAAACCTTCGCATTGTGTCATTATATGTGGCCAAGTTCCCAGAAAAAATAACAAACTTGTAATACGGCAATTATTTTTAAAAAATATTCTCAAAAACGAGCTATCACGTGTGGAGATCAATGGCTTTCAAGCCAAATGATCAATCTTATGGCCACATTGATGACATAGTTTGTTCAAATGATCTCATATTGTGCACAAGGGTGCATATTGGAATGGCAAACAATGTTGCCTAAGGAAGTTTTCATTTTCTTTGGACGAAAAAACCATTTTCCATTTTCCGAGTGCCCAAAAGGAGGTTTTTTTGTGAAGAACCTCCCAAATAATTGTTGCAAAGTTGGACCAAATCATTTTTCTAAAATACTAGTCCATATTTAATGCACAATTGACAAAATGGTTGGGGTGTAAAAAGTTTTGATCCACCTCTTGTGAAAAAGACAAATTTCCGCCGATTCAGGTGGAAGCGGGTCAAATTTGAACTGCAGCTGCCTCATAGTTTGCTATTTATTTTTTCCAAAAATCATTTCTAGGTACATAAGTATCTATTTAATCAGAGAAACACCAAAAAATTCCAAGATTCAACCACTAGCTAGGAACGGTCGTTCCCGCCGTTTTGACCGCATTTTGAAACGGGCATACAAAATTCAAAAAAAAAATTGGGGGAAACCTTCGCATTGTGTCATTATATGTGGCCAAGTTCCCAGAAAAAATAACAAACTTGTAATACGGCAATTATTTTTAAAAAATGTTCTCAGAAACGAGCTATCACGTGTGGAGATCAATGGCTTTCAAGCCAAATGATCAATCTTATGGCCACATTCATGAGATAGTTTGTTCAGATGATCTCATATTGTGCACAAGGGTGCATATTGGAATGGCAAACAATGTTGCCTAAGAAAGTTTTCATTTTCTTTGGACGAAAAAACCATTTTCCATTTTCCGAGTGCCCAAAAGGAGGTTTTTTTGTGAAGGACCTCCCAAATAATTGTTGCAAAGTTGGACCAAATCATTTTTCTAAAATACTGGTCCATATTTATTGCACAATTGAAAAAATGGTTGGGGTGTAAAAAGTTTTGATCCACCTCTCATGAAAAAGACAAATTTCAGCCGATTCAGATGGAAGCGGGTCAAATTTGAACTGCAGCTGCCTCATAGTTTGCTATTTATTTTCTCCAAAAATCATTTATAGGTACATAAGTATCTATTTAATCACAGAAACACCAAAAAATTCCAAGATTCAACCACTAGCTAGGAACGGTCATTCCCACCGTTTTGACCGCATTTTGAAACGGGCATACAAAATTCAAAAAAAAAATTGGGAAACCTTCGCATTGTGTCATTTTATGTGGCCAAGTTCCCAGAAAAAATAACAAACTTGTAATACGACATTTATTTTTAAAAAGTGTTCTCAGAAACGAGCTATCACGTGTGGAGATCAATGGCTTTCAAGCCAAATGATCAATCTTATGGCCACATTCATGACATAGTTTGTTCAAATGATCTCATATTGTGCACAAGGGTGCATATTGGAATGGCAAACAATGTTGCCTAAGGAAGTTTTCATTTTCTTTGGACGAAAAAACCATTTTCCATTTTGCGAGTGCCCAAAAGGTGGTTTTTTTGTGAAGGACCTCCCAAATAATTGTTGCAAAATTGGACCAAATCATTTTTCTAAAATACTAGTCCATATTTATTGCACAATTGACAAAATGGTTGGGGTGTAAAAAGTTTTGATCCACCTCTCGTGAAAAAGACAAATTTCCGCCGATTCATGTGGAAGCGGGTCAAATTTGAACTTCAGCTGCCTCATAGTTTGCTATTTATTTTTTCCAAAAATCATTTCTAGGTACATAAGTATCTATTTAATCAGAGAAACACCAAAAAAATTCCAAGATTCAACCACTAGCTAGGAACGGTCGTTCCCGCCATTTTGACCGCATTTTGAAACGGGCATACAAAATTCAAAAAAAAAATTGGGAAACCTTCGCATTGTGTCATTATATGTGGCCAAGTTTCCAGAAAAAATAACAAACTTGTAATACGGCAATTATTTTTAAAAAATGTTCTCAGAAACGAGCTATCACGTGTGGAGATCAATGGCTTTCAAGCCAAATGATCAATCTTATGGCCACATTCATGACATAGTTTGTTCAGATGATCTCATATTGTGCACAAGGGTGCATATTGGAATGGCAAACAATGTTGCCTAAGAAAGTTTTCATTTTCTTTGGACGAAAAAACCATTTTCCATTTTCCGAGTGCCCAAAAGGATGTTTTTTTGTGAAGGACCTCCCAAATAATTGTTGCAAAGTTGGACCAAATCATTTTTCTAAATACTGGTCCATATTTATTGCACAATTGAAAAAATGGTTGGGGTGTAAAAAGTTTTGATCCACCTCTCATGAAAAAGACAAATTTCCGCCGATTCAGATGGAAGCGGGTCAAATTTGAACTGCAGCTGCCTCATAGTTTGCTATTTATTTTCTCCAAAAATCATTTATAGGTACATAAGTATCTATTTAATCACAGAAACACCAAAAAATTCCAAGATTCAACCACTAGCTAGGAACGGTCATTCCCACCGTTTTGACCGCATTTTGAAACGGGCATACAAAATTCAAAAAAAAAAATTGGGAAACCTTCGCATTGTGTCATTTTATGTGGCCAAGTTCCCAGAAAAAATAACAAACTTGTAATACGACATTTATTTTTAAAAAGTGTTCTCAGAAACGAGCTATCACGTGTGGAGATCAATGGCTTTCAAGCCAAATGATCAATCTTATGGCCACATTCATGACATAGTTTGTTCAAATGATCTCATATTGTGCACAAGGGTGCATATTGGAATGGCAAACAATGTTGCCTAAGGAAGTTTTCATTTTCTTTGGACGAAAAAACCATTTTCCATTTTGCGAGTGCCCAAAAGGTGGTTTTTTTGTGAAGGACCTCCCAAATAATTGTTGCAAAATTGGACCAAATCATTTTTCTAAAATACTAGTCCATATTTATTGCACAATTGACAAAATGGTTGGGGTGTAAAAAGTTTTGATCCACCTCTCGTGAAAAAGACAAATTTCCGCCGATTCAGGTGGAAGCGGGTCAAATTTGAACTTCAGCTGCCTCATAGTTTGCTATTTATTTTTTCCAAAAATCATTTCTAGGTACATAAGTATCTATTTAATCAGAGAAACACCAAAAAAATTCCAAGATTCAACCACTAGCTAGGAACGGTCGTTCCCGCCATTTTGACCGCATTTTGAAACGGGCATACAAAATTCAAAAAAAAAATTGGGAAACCTTCGCATTGTGTCATTATATGTGGCCAAGTTTCCAGAAAAAATAACAAACTTGTAATACGGCAATTATTTTTAAAAAATGTTCTCCGAAACGAGCTATCACGTGTGGAGATCAATGGCTTTCAAGCCAAATGATCAATCTTATGGCCACATTCATGACATAGTTTGTTCAGATGATCTCATATTGTGCACAAGGGTGCATATTGGAATGGCAAACAATGTTGCCTAAGAAAGTTTTCATTTTCTTTGGACGAAAAAACCATTTTCCATTTTCCGAGTGCCCAAAAGGATGTTTTTTTGTGAAGGACATCCCAAATAATTGTTGCAAAGTTGGACCAAATCATTTTTCTAAAATACTGGTCCATATTTATTGCACAATTGAAAAAATGGTTGGGGTGTAAAAAGTTTTGATCCACCTCTCATGAAAAAGACAAATTTCCGCCGATTCAGATGGAAGCGGGTCAAATTTGAACTGCAGCTGCCTCATAGTTTGCTATTTATTTTCTCCAAAAATCATTTCTAGGTACATAAGTATCTATTTAATCAGAGAAACACCAAAAAAATTCCAAGATTCAACCACTAGCTAGGAACGGTCATTCCCGCCGTTTTGACCGCATTTTGAAACGGGCATACAAAATTCAAAAAAAAAAATTGGGAAACCTTCGCATTGTGTCATTTTATGTGGCCAAGTTCCCCGAAAAAATAACAAACTTGTAATACGGCAATTATTTTTAAAAAATATTCTCAAAAACGAGCTATCACGTATGGAGATCAATGACTTTCAAGCCAAATGATCAATCTTATGGCCACATTGATGACATAGTTTGTTCAAATGATCTCATATTGTGCACAAGGGTGCATATTGGAATGGCAAACAATGTTGCCTAAGGAAGTTTTCATTTTCTTTGGACGAAAAAACCATTTTCCATTTTCCGAGTGCCCAAAAGGAGGGTTTTTTGTGAAGGACCTCCCAAATAATTGTTGCAAAGTTGGACCAAATCATTTTTCTAAAATACTAGTCCATATTTAATGCACAATTGACAAAATGGTTGGGGTGTAAAAAGTTTTGATCCACCTCTCGTGAAAAAGACAAATTTCCGCCGATTCAGGTGGAAGCGGGTCAAATTTGAACTGCAGCTGCCTCATAGTTTGCTATTTATTTTTTCCAAAAATCATTTCTAGGTACATAAGTATCTATTTAATCAGAGAAACACCAAAAAAATTCCAAGATTCAACCACTAGCTAGGAACGGTCATTCCCGCCGTTTTGACCGCATTTTGAGACGGGCATACAAAATTCAACAAAATAAAAAATTGGGAAACCTTCGCATTGTGTCATTTTATGTGGCCAAGTTCCGAGAAAAAATAATAAACTTGTAATACGGCAATTATTTTTAAAAAGTGTTCTCAGAAACGAGCTATCACGTGTGGAGATCAATGGCTTTCAAGCCAAATGATCAATCTTATGGCCACATTCATGACATAGTTTGTTCAAATGATCTCATATTGTGCACAAGGGTGCATATTGGAATGGCAACAATGTTTCCTAAGGAAGTTTTCATTTTCTTTGGTCGAAAAAACCATTTTCCATTTTGTGAGTGCCCAAAAGGTGGTTTTTTTGTGAAGGACCTCCCAAGTAATTGTTCCAAAATTGGACCAAATCATTTTTCTAAAATACTAGTCCATATTTAATGCACAATTGACAAAATGGTTGGGGTGTAAAAAGTTTTGATCCACCTCTCGTGAAAAAGACAAATTTCCGCCGATTCAGGTGGAAGCGGGTCAAATTTGAACTGCAGCTGCCTCATAGTTTGCTATATATTTTTTCCAAAAATCATTTTTAGGTACATAAGTATCTATTTAATCAGAGAAACACCAAAAAAATTCCAAGATTCAACCACTAGCTAGGAACGGTCGTTCCTGCCGTTTTGACCGCATTTTGAAACGGGCATACAAAATTCAAAAAAGAAATTGGGAAACCTTCGCATTGTGTCATTATATGTGGCCAAGTTCCCAGAAAAAATAACAAACTTGTAATACGGCAATTATTTTTAAAAAATATTCTCAAAAACGAGCTATCACGTATGGAGATCAATGACTTTCAAGCCAAATGATCAATCTTATGGCCACATTGATGACATAGTTTGTTCAAATGATCTCATATTGTGCACAAGGGTGCATATTGGAATGGCAAACAATGTTGCCTAAGGAAGTTTTCATTTTCTTTGGACGAAAAAACCATTTTCCATTTTCCGAGTGCCCAAAAGGAGGTTTTTTTGTGAAGGACCTCCCAAATAATTGTTGCAAAGTTGGACCAAATCATTTTTCTAAAATACTAGTCCATATTTAATGCACAATTGACAAAATGGTTGGGGTGTAAAAAGTTTTGATCCACCTCTTGTGAAAAAGACAAATTTCCGCCGATTCAGGTGGAAGCGGGTCAAATTTGAACTGCAGCTGCCTCATAGTTTGCTATTTATTTTTTCCAAAAATCATTTCTAGGTACATAAGTATCTATTTAATCAGAGAAACACCAAAAAATTCCAAGATTCAACCACTAGCTAGGAACGGTCGTTCCCGCCGTTTTGACCGCATTTTGAAACGGGCATACAAAATTCAAAAAAAAATTGGGGGAAACCTTCGCATTGTGTCATTATATGTGGCCAAGTTCCCAGAAAAAATAACAAACTTGTAATACGGCAATTATTTTTAAAAAATGTTCTCAGAAACGAGCTATCACGTGTGGAGATCAATGGCTTTCAAGCCAAATGATCAATCTTATGGCCACATTCATGAGATAGTTTGTTCAGATGATCTCATATTGTGCACAAGGGTGCATATTGGAATGGCAAACAATGTTGCCTAAGAAAGTTTTCATTTTCTTTGGACGAAAAAACCATTTTCCATTTTCCGAGTGCCCAAAAGGAGGTTTTTTTGTGAAGGACCTCCCAAATAATTGTTGCAAAGTTGGACCAAATCATTTTTCTAAAATACTGGTCCATATTTATTGCACAATTGAAAAAATGGTTGGGGTGTAAAAAGTTTTGATCCACCTCTCATGAAAAAGACAAATTTCCGCCGATTCAGATGGAAGCGGGTCAAATTTGAACTGCAGCTGCCTCATAGTTTGCTATTTATTTTCTCCAAAAATCATTTATAGGTACATAAGTATCTATTTAATCACAGAAACACCAAAAAATTCCAAGATTCAACCACTAGCTAGGAACGGTCATTCCCACCGTTTTGACCGCATTTTGAAACGGGCATACAAAATTCAAAAAAAAATTTGGGAAACCTTCGCATTGTGTCATTTTATGTGGCCAAGTTCCCAGAAAAAATAACAAACTTGTAATACGACATTTATTTTTAAAAAGTGTTCTCAGAAACGAGCTATCACGTGTGGAGATCAATGGCTTTCAAGCCAAATGATCAATCTTATGGCCACATTCATGACATAGTTTGTTCAAATGATCTCATATTGTGCACAAGGGTGCATATTGGAATGGCAAACAATGTTGCCTAAGGAAGTTTTCATTTTCTTTGGACGAAAAAACCATTTTCCATTTTGCGAGTGCCCAAAAGGTGGTTTTTTTGTGAAGGACCTCCCAAATAATTGTTGCAAAATTGGACCAAATCATTTTTCTAAAATACTAGTCCATATTTATTGCACAATTGACAAAATGGTTGGGGTGTAAAAAGTTTTGATCCACCTCTCGTGAAAAAGACAAATTTCCGCCGATTCAGGTGGAAGCGGGTCAAATTTGAACTTCAGCTGCCTCATAGTTTGCTATTTATTTTTTCCAAAAATCATTTCTAGGTACATAAGTATCTATTTAATCAGAGAAACACCAAAAAAATTCCAAGATTCAACCACTAGCTAGGAACGGTCGTTCCCGCCATTTTGACCGCATTTTGAAACGGGCATACAAAATTCAAAAAAAAAATTGGGAAACCTTCGCATTGTGTCATTATATGTGGCCAAGTTTCCAGAAAAAATAACAAACTTGTAATACGGCAATTATTTTTAAAAAATGTTCTCAGAAACGAGCTATCATGTGTGGAGATCAATGGCTTTCAAGCCAAATGATCAATCTTATGGCCACATTCATGACATAGTTTGTTCAGATGATCTCATATTGTGCACAAGGGTGCATATTGGAATGGCAAACAATGTTGCCTAAGAAAGTTTTCATTTTCTTTGGACGAAAAAACCATTTTCCATTTTCCGAGTGCCCAAAAGGATGTTTTTTTGTGAAGGACCTCCCAAATAATTGTTGCAAAGTTGGACCAAATCATTTTTCTAAATACTGGTCCATATTTATTGCACAATTGAAAAAATGGTTGGGGTGTAAAAAGTTTTGATCCACCTCTCATGAAAAAGACAAATTTCCGCCGATTCAGATGGAAGCGGGTCAAATTTGAACTGCAGCTGCCTCATAGTTTGCTATTTATTTTCTCCAAAAATCATTTCTAGGTACATAAGTATCTATTTAATCAGAGAAACACCAAAAAAATTCCAAGATTCAACCACTAGCTAGGAACGGTCATTCCCGCCGTTTTGACCGCATTTTGAAACGGGCATACAAAATTCAAAAAAAAAAATTGGGAAACCTTCGCATTGTGCCATTTTATGTGGCCAAGTTCCCAGAAAAAATAACAAACTTGTAATACGGCAATTATTTTTAAAAAATATTCTCAAAAACGAGCTATCACGTATGGAGATCAATGACTTTCAAGCCAAATGATCAATCTTATGGCCACATTCATGACATAGTTTGTTCAAATGATCTCATATTGTGCACAAGGGTGCATATTGGAATGGCAAACAATGTTGCCTAAGGAAGTTTTCATTTTCTTTGGACGAAAAAACCATTTTCCATTTTCCGAGTGCCCAAAAGGAGGGTTTTTTGTGAAGGACCTCCCAAATAATTGTTGCAAAATTGGACCAAATCATTTTTCTAAAATACTAGTCCATATTTATTGCACAATTGACAAAATGGTTGGGGTGTAAAAAGTTTTGATCCACCTCTCGTGAAAAAGACAAATTTCCGCCGATTCAGGTGGAAGCGGGTCAAATTTGAACTTCAGCTGCCTCATAGTTTGCTATTTATTTTTTCCAAAAATCATTTCTAGGTACATAAGTATCTATTTAATCAGAGAAACACCAAAAAAATTCCAAGATTCAACCACTAGCTAGGAACGGTCGTTCCCGCCATTTTGACCGCATTTTGAAACGGGCATACAAAATTCAAAAAAAAAATTGGGAAACCTTCGCATTGTGTCATTATATGTGGCCAAGTTTCCAGAAAAAATAACAAACTTGTAATACGGCAATTATTTTTAAAAAATGTTCTCAGAAACGAGCTATCATGTGTGGAGATCAATGGCTTTCAAGCCAAATGATCAATCTTATGGCCACATTCATGACATAGTTTGTTCAGATGATCTCATATTGTGCACAAGGGTGCATATTGGAATGGCAAACAATGTTGCCTAAGAAAGTTTTCATTTTCTTTGGACGAAAAAACCATTTTCCATTTTCCGAGTGCCCAAAAGGATGTTTTTTTGTGAAGGACCTCCCAAATAATTGTTGCAAAGTTGGACCAAATCATTTTTCTAAATACTGGTCCATATTTATTGCACAATTGAAAAAATGGTTGGGGTGTAAAAAGTTTTGATCCACCTCTCATGAAAAAGACAAATTTCCGCCGATTCAGATGGAAGCGGGTCAAATTTGAACTGCAGCTGCCTCATAGTTTGCTATTTATTTTCTCCAAAAATCATTTCTAGGTACATAAGTATCTATTTAATCAGAGAAACACCAAAAAAATTCCAAGATTCAACCACTAGCTAGGAACGGTCATTCCCGCCGTTTTGACCGCATTTTGAAACGGGCATACAAAATTCAAAAAAAAAATTGGGAAACCTTCGCATTGTGCCATTTTATGTGGCCAAGTTCCCAGAAAAAATAACAAACTTGTAATACGGCAATTATTTTTAAAAAATATTCTCAAAAACGAGCTATCACGTATGGAGATCAATGACTTTCAAGCCAAATGATCAATCTTATGGCCACATTGATGACATAGTTTGTTCAAATGATCTCATATTGTGCACAAGGGTGCATATTGGAATGGCAAACAATGTTGACTAAGGAAGTTTTCATTTTCTTTGGACGAAAAAACCATTTTCCATTTTCCGAGTGCCCAAAAGGAGGGTTTTTTGTGAAGGACCTCCCAAATAATTGTTGCAAAGTTGGACCAAATCATTTTTCTAAAATACTAGTCCATATTTAATGCACAATTGACAAAATGGTTGGGGTGTAAAAAGTTTTGATCCACCTCTCGTGAAAAAGACAAATTTCCGCCGATTCAGGTGGAAGCGGGTCAAATTTGAACTGCAGGTGCCTCATAGTTTGCTATTTATTTTTTCCAAAAATCATTTCTAGGTACATAAGTATCTATTTAATCAGAGAAACACCAAAAAAATTCCAAGATTCAACCACTAGCTAGGAACGGTCATTCCCGCCGTTTTGACCGCATTTTGAAACGGGCATACAAAATTCAACAAAATAAAAAATTGGGAAACCTTCGCATTGTGTCATTTTATGTGGCCAAGTTCCGAGAAAAAATAATAAACTTGTAATACGGCAATTATTTTTAAAAAGTGTTCTCAGAAACGAGCTATCACGTGTGGAGATCAATGGCTTTCAAGCCAAATGATCAATCTTATGGCCACATTCATGACATAGTTTGTTCAAATGATCTCATATTGTGCACAAGGGTGCATATTGGAATGGCAACAATGTTTCCTAAGGAAGTTTTCATTTTCTTTGGTCGAAAAAACCATTTTCCATTTTGTGAGTGCCCAAAAGGTGGTTTTTTTGTGAAGGACCTCCCAAGTAATTGTTCCAAAATTGGACCAAATCATTTTTCTAAAATACTAGTCCATATTTAATACACAATTGACAAAATGGTTGGGGTGTAAAAAGTTTTGATCCACCTCTCGTGAAAAAGACAAATTTCCGCCGATTCAGGTGGAAGCGGGTCAAATTTGAACTGCAGCTGCCTCATAGTTTGCTATATATTTTTTCCAAAAATCATTTTTAGGTACATAAGTATCTATTTAATCAGAGAAACACCAAAAAAATTCCAAGATTCAACCACTAGCTAGGAACGGTCGTTCCTGCCGTTTTGACCGCATTTTGAAACGGGCATACAAAATTCAAAAAAGAAATTGGGAAACCTTCGCATTGTGTCATTATATGTGGCCAAGTTCCCAGAAAAAATAACAAACTTGTAATACGGCAATTATTTTTAAAAAATATTCTCAAAAACGAGCTATCACGTGTGGAGATCAATGGCTTTCAAGCCAAATGATCAATCTTATGGCCACATTGATGACATAGTTTGTTCAAATGATCTCATATTGTGCACAAGGGTGCATATTGGAATGGCAAACAATGTTGCCTAAGGAAGTTTTCATTTTCTTTGGACGAAAAAACCATTTTCCATTTTCCGAGTGCCCAAAAGGAGGTTTTTTTGTGAAGGACCTCCCAAATAATTGTTGCAAAGTTGGACCAAATCATTTTTATAAAATACTAGTCCATATTTAATGCACAATTGACAAAATTGTTGGGGTGTAAAAAGTTTTGATCCACCTCTCGTGAAAAAGACAAATTTCCGCCGATTCAGGTGGAAGCGGGTCAAATTTGAACTGCAGCTGCCTCATAGTTTGCTATTTATTTTTTCCGAAAATCATTTCTAGGTACATAAGTATCTATTTAATCAGAGAAACACCAAAAAAATTCCAAGATTCAACCACTAGCTAGAAACGGTCATTCCCGCCGTTTTGACCGCATTTTGAAACGGGCATACAAAATTCAAAAAAAAATTGGGAAAACTTCGCATTGTGTCATTATATGTGGCCAAGTTCCCAGAAAAAATAACAAACTTGTAATACGGCAATTATTTTTAAGAAATGTTCTCAGAAACGAGCTATCACGTGTGGAGATCAATGGCTTTCAAGCCAAATGATCAATCTTATGGCCACATTCATGACATAGTTTGTTCAAATGATCTCATATTGTGCACAAGGGTGCATATTGGAATGGCAAACAATGTTGCCTAAGGAAGTTTTCATTTTCTTTGGACGAAAAAACCATTTTCCATTTTCCGAGTGCCCAAAAGGAGGTTTTTTTGTGAAGGACCTCCCAAATAATTGTTGCAAAGTTGGACCAAATCATTTTTCTAAAATACTGGTTCATATTTAATGCACAATTGAAAAAATGGTTGGGGTGTAAAAAGTTTTGATCCACCTCTCGTGAAAAAGACAAATTTCCGCCGATTCAGATGGAAGCGGGTCAAATTTGAACTGCAGCTGCCTCATAGTTTGCTATTTATTTTTTCCAAAAATCATTTCTAGGTAAATAAGTATCTATTTAATCAGAGAAACACCAAAAAAATTCCAAGATTCAACCACTAGCTAGGAACGGTCATTCCCGCCGTTTTGACCGCATTTTGAAACGGGCATACAAAATTCAAAAATAAAATAAAATTGGGAAACCTTCGCATTGTGTCATTTTATGTGGCCAAGTTCCCAGAAAAAATAACAAACTTGTAATACGGCAATTATTTTTAAAAAGTGTTGTCAGAAACGAGCTATCACGTGTGGAGATCAATGGCTTTCAAGCCAAATGATCAATCTTATGGCCACATTCATGACATAGTTTGTTCAAATGATCTCATATTGTGCACAAGGGTGCATATTGGAATGGCAAACAATGTTGCCTAAGGAAGTTTTCATTTTCTTTGGACGAAAAAACCATTTTCCATTTTGCGAGTGCCCAAAAGGTGGTTTTTTTGTGAAGGACCTCCCAAATAATTGTTGCAAAATTGGACCAAATCATTTTTCTAAAATACTAGTCCATATTTAATGCACAATTGACAAAATGGTTGGGGTGTAAAAAGTTTTGATCCACCTCTCGTGAAAAAGACAAATTTCCGCCGATTCAGGTGGAAGCGGGTCAAATTTGAACTGCAACTGCCTCATAGTTTGCTATTTATTTTTTCCAAAAATCATTTTTAGCTACATAAGTATCTATTTAATCAGAGAAACACCAAAAAAATTCCAAGATTCAACCACTAGCTAGGAACGGTCGTTCCCGCCGTTTTGACCGCATTTTGAAACGGGCATACAAAATTCAAAAAAGAAATTGGGAAACCTTCGCATTGTGTCATTATATGTGGCCAAGTTCCCAGAAAAAATAACAAACTTGTAATACGGCAATTATTTTTAAAAAATATTCTCAAAAACGAGCTATCACGTATGGAGATCAATGGCTTTCAAGCCAAATGATCAATCTTATGGCCACATTCATGACATAGTTTGTTCAAATGATCTCATATTGTGCACAAGGGTGCATATTGGAATGGCAAACAATGTTGCCTAAGGAAGTTTTCATTTTCTTTGAACGAAAAAACCATTTTCCATTTTCCGAGTGCCCAAAAGGAGGTTTTTTTGTGAAGGACCTCCCAAATAATTGTTGCAAAGTTGGACCAAATCATTTTTCTAAAATACTAGTCCATATTTAATGCACAATTGACAAAATGGTTGGGGTGTAAAAAGTTTTGATCCACCTCTCGTGAAAAAGACAAATTTCCGCCGATTCAGGTGGAAGCATGTCAAATTTGAACTGCAGCTGCCTCATAGTTTGCTATTTATTTTTTCCAAAAATCATTTCTAGGTACATAAGTATCTATTTAATCAGAGAAACACCAAAAAAATTCCAAGATTCAACCAGTAGCTAGGAACGGTCATTCCCGCCGTTTTGACCGCATTTTGAAACGGGCATACAAAATTCAAAAAAATAAAAAATTGGGAACCTTCACATTGTGTCATTTTATGTGGCCAAGTTCCTAGAAAAAATAACAAACTTGTAATACGGCAATTATTTTTAAAAAGTGTTCTCAGAAACGAGCTATCACGTGTGGAGATCAATGGCTTTCAAGCCAAATGATCAATCTTATGGCCACATTCATGACATAGTTTGTTCAAATGATCTCATATTGTGCACAAGGGTGCATATTGGAATGGCAAACAATGTTTCCTAAGGAAGTTTTCATTTTCTTTGGACGAAAAAACCATTTTCCATTTTGCGAGTGCCCAAAAGGTGGTTTTTTTGTGAAGGACCTCCCAAGTAATTGTTCCAAAATTGGACCAAATCATTTTTCTAAAATACTAGTCCATATTTAATGCACAATTGACAAAATGGTTGGGGTGTAAAAAGTTTTGATCCACCTCTCGTGAAAAAGACAAATTTCCGCCGATTCAGGTGGAAGAGGGTCAAATTTGAACTGTAGCTGCCTCATAGTTCGCTATTTATTTTTTCCAAAAATCATTTCTAGGTACATAAGTATCTATTTAATCAGAGAAACACCAAAAAAATTCCAAGATTCAACCACTAGTAGGAACGGTCATTCCCGCGTTTTTTGACCGCATTTTGAAACGGGCATACAAAATTCAAAAAAAAATTGGGAAAACTTCGCATTGTGTCATTATATGTGGCCAAGTTCCCAGAAATAATAACAAACTTGTAATACGACAATTATTTTTAAAAAATGTTCTCAGAAACGAGCTATCACGTGTGGAGATCAATGGTTTTCAAGCCAAATGATCAATCTTATGGCCACATTCATGACATAGTTTGTTCAAATGATATCATATTGTGCACAAGGGTGCATATTGGAATGGCAAACAATGTTGCCTAAGGAGTTTTCATTTTCTTTGGACGAAAAAACCATTTTCCATTTTCCGAGTGCCCAAAAGGAGGTTTTTTTGTGAAGGACCTCCCAAATAATTGTTGCAAAGTTGGACCAAATCATTTTTCTACAATACTGGTCCATATTTAATGCACAATTGAAAAAATGGTTGGGCTGTAAAAAGTTTTGATCCACCTCTCGTGAAAAAGACAAATTTCCGCCGATTCAGATGGAAGCGGGTCAAATTTGAACTGCAGCTGCCTCATAGTTTGCTATTTATTTTTTCCAAAAATCATTTCTAGGTACATAAGTATCTATTTAATCAGAGAAACACCAAAAAAATTCCAAGATTCAACCACTAGCTAGGAACGGTCATTCCCGCCGTTTTGACCGCATTTTGAAACGGGCATACAAAATTCAAAAAAAATAAAAAAAATTGGGAAACCTTCGCAATGTGTCATTTTATGTGGCCAAGTTCCCAGAAAAAATAACAAACTTGTAATACGGCAATTATTTTTAAAAAGTGTTCTCAGAAACGAGCTATCACGTGTGGAGATCAATGGCTTTCAAGCCAAATGATCAATCTTATGGCCACATTCATGACATAGTTTGGTCAAATGATCTCATATTGTGCACAAGGGTGCATATTGGAATGGCAAACAATGTTGCCTAAGGAAGTTTTCATTTTCTTTGGACGAAAAAACCATTTTCCATTTTGCGAGTGCCCAAAAGGTGGTTTTTTTGTGAAGGACCTCCCAAATAATTGTTGCAAAATTGGACCAAATCATTTTTCTAAAATACTAGTCCATATTTATTGCACAATTGACAAAATGGTTGGGGTGTAAAAAGTTTTGATCCACCTCTCGTGAAAAAGACAAATTTCTGCCGATTCAGGTGGAAGCGGGTCAAATTTGAACTTCAGCTGCCTCATAGTTTGCTATTTATTTTTTCCAAAAATCATTTCTAGGTACATAAGTATCTATTTAATCAGAGAAACACCAAAAAATTCCAAGATTCAACCACTAGCTAGGAACGGTCGTTCCCGCCGTTTTGACCGCATTTTGAAACGGGCATACAAAATTCAAAAAAAAATTGGGGAAACCTTCGCATTGTGTCATTATATGTGGCCAAGTTCCCAGAAAAAATAACAAACTTGTAATACGGCAATTATTTTTAAAAAGTGTTCTCAGAAACGAGCTATCACGTGTGGAGATCAATGGCTTTCAAGCCAAATGATCAATCTTATGGCCACATTCATGACATAGTTTGTTCAGATGATCTCATATTGTGCACAAGGGTGCATATTGGAATGGCAAACAATGTTGCCTAAGAAAGTTTTCATTTTCTTTGGACGAAAAAACCATTTTCCATTTTCCGAGTGCCCAAAAGGAGGTTTTTTTGTGAAGGACCTCCCAAATAATTGTTGCAAAGTTGGACCAAATCATTTTTCTAAAATACTGGTCCATATTTATTGCACAATTGAAAAAATGGTTGGGGTGTAAAAAGTTTTGATCCACCTCTCATGAAAAAGACAAATTTCCGCCGATTCAGATGGAAGCGGGTCAAATTTGAACTGCAGCTGCCTCATAGTTTGCTATTTATTTTCTCCAAAAATCATTTATAGGTACATAAGTATCTATTTAATCAGAGAAACACCAAAAAAATTCCAAGATTCAACCACTAGCTAGGAACGGTCATTCCCACCGTTTTGACCGCATTTTGAAACGGGCATACAAAATTCAAAAAAAAATTGGGAAACCTTCGCATTGTGTCATTATATGTGGCCAAGTTCCCAGAAAAAATAACAAACTTGTAATACGGCAATTATTTTTAAAAAGTGTTCTCAGAAACGAGCTATCACGTGTGGAGATCAATGGCTTTCAAGCCAAATGATCAATCTTATGGCCACATTCATGACATAGTTTGTTCAGATGATCTCATATTGTGCACAAGGGTGCATATTGGAATGGCAAACAATGTTGCCTAAGAAAGTTTTCATTTTCTTTGGACGAAAAAACCATTTTCCATTTTCCGAGTGCCCAAAAGGAGGTTTTTTTGTGAAGGACCTCCCAAATAATTGTTGCAAAGTTGGACCAAATCATTTTTCTAAAATACTGGTTCATATTTAATGCACAATTGAAAAAATGGTTGGGGTGTAAAAAGTTTTGATCCACCTCTCGTGAAAAAGACAAATTTCCGCCGATTCAGATGGAAGCGGGTCAAATTTGAACTGCAGCTGCCTCATAGTTTGCTATTTATTTTTTCCAAAAATCATTTCTAGGTAAATAAGTATCTATTTAATCAGAGAAACACCAAAAAAATTCCAAGATTCAACCACTAGCTAGGAACGGTCATTCCCGCCGTTTTGACCGCATTTTGAAACGGGCATACAAAATTCAAAAATAAAATAAAATTGGGAAACCTTCGCATTGTGTCATTTTATGTGGCCAAGTTCCCAGAAAAAATAACAAACTTGTAATACGGCAATTATTTTTAAAAAGTGTTGTCAGAAACGAGCTATCACGTGTGGAGATCAATGGCTTTCAAGCCAAATGATCAATCTTATGGCCACATTCATGACATAGTTTGTTCAAATGATCTCATATTGTGCACAAGGGTGCATATTGGAATGGCAAACAATGTTGCCTAAGGAAGTTTTCATTTTCTTTGGACGAAAAAACCATTTTCCATTTTGCGAGTGCCCAAAAGGTGGTTTTTTTGTGAAGGACCTCCCAAATAATTGTTGCAAAATTGGACCAAATCATTTTTCTAAAATACTAGTCCATATTTAATGCACAATTGACAAAATGGTTGGGGTGTAAAAAGTTTTGATCCACCTCTCGTGAAAAAGACAAATTTCCGCCGATTCAGGTGGAAGCGGGTCAAATTTGAACTGCAACTGCCTCATAGTTTGCTATTTATTTTTTCCAAAAATCATTTTTAGCTACATAAGTATCTATTTAATCAGAGAAACACCAAAAAAATTCCAAGATTCAACCACTAGCTAGGAACGGTCGTTCCCGCCGTTTTGACCGCATTTTGAAACGGGCATACAAAATTCAAAAAAGAAATTGGGAAACCTTCGCATTGTGTCATTATATGTGGCCAAGTTCCCAGAAAAAATAACAAACTTGTAATACGGCAATTATTTTTAAAAAATATTCTCAAAAACGAGCTATCACGTATGGAGATCAATGGCTTTCAAGCCAAATGATCAATCTTATGGCCACATTCATGACATAGTTTGTTCAAATGATCTCATATTGTGCACAAGGGTGCATATTGGAATGGCAAACAATGTTGCCTAAGGAAGTTTTCATTTTCTTTGAACGAAAAAACCATTTTCCATTTTCCGAGTGCCCAAAAGGAGGTTTTTTTGTGAAGGACCTCCCAAATAATTGTTGCAAAGTTGGACCAAATCATTTTTCTAAAATACTAGTCCATATTTAATGCACAATTGACAAAATGGTTGGGGTGTAAAAAGTTTTGATCCACCTCTCGTGAAAAAGACAAATTTCCGCCGATTCAGGTGGAAGCATGTCAAATTTGAACTGCAGCTGCCTCATAGTTTGCTATTTATTTTTTCCAAAAATCATTTCTAGGTACATAAGTATCTATTTAATCAGAGAAACACCAAAAAAATTCCAAGATTCAACCAGTAGCTAGGAACGGTCATTCCCGCCGTTTTGACCGCATTTTGAAACGGGCATACAAAATTCAAAAAAATAAAAAATTGGGAACCTTCACATTGTGTCATTTTATGTGGCCAAGTTCCTAGAAAAAATAACAAACTTGTAATACGGCAATTATTTTTAAAAAGTGTTCTCAGAAACGAGCTATCACGTGTGGAGATCAATGGCTTTCAAGCCAAATGATCAATCTTATGGCCACATTCATGACATAGTTTGTTCAAATGATCTCATATTGTGCACAAGGGTGCATATTGGAATGGCAAACAATGTTTCCTAAGGAAGTTTTCATTTTCTTTGGACGAAAAAACCATTTTCCATTTTGCGAGTGCCCAAAAGGTGGTTTTTTTGTGAAGGACCTCCCAAGTAATTGTTCCAAAATTGGACCAAATCATTTTTCTAAAATACTAGTCCATATTTAATGCACAATTGACAAAATGGTTGGGGTGTAAAAAGTTTTGATCCACCTCTCGTGAAAAAGACAAATTTCCGCCGATTCAGGTGGAAGAGGGTCAAATTTGAACTGTAGCTGCCTCATAGTTCGCTATTTATTTTTTCCAAAAATCATTTCTAGGTACATAAGTATCTATTTAATCAGAGAAACACCAAAAAAATTCCAAGATTCAACCACTAGTAGGAACGGTCATTCCCGCGTTTTTTGACCGCATTTTGAAACGGGCATACAAAATTCAAAAAAAAATTGGGAAAACTTCGCATTGTGTCATTATATGTGGCCAAGTTCCCAGAAATAATAACAAACTTGTAATACGACAATTATTTTTAAAAAATGTTCTCAGAAACGAGCTATCACGTGTGGAGATCAATGGTTTTCAAGCCAAATGATCAATCTTATGGCCACATTCATGACATAGTTTGTTCAAATGATATCATATTGTGCACAAGGGTGCATATTGGAATGGCAAACAATGTTGCCTAAGGAGTTTTCATTTTCTTTGGACGAAAAAACCATTTTCCATTTTCCGAGTGCCCAAAAGGAGGTTTTTTTGTGAAGGACCTCCCAAATAATTGTTGCAAAGTTGGACCAAATCATTTTTCTACAATACTGGTCCATATTTAATGCACAATTGAAAAAATGGTTGGGCTGTAAAAAGTTTTGATCCACCTCTCGTGAAAAAGACAAATTTCCGCCGATTCAGATGGAAGCGGGTCAAATTTGAACTGCAGCTGCCTCATAGTTTGCTATTTATTTTTTCCAAAAATCATTTCTAGGTACATAAGTATCTATTTAATCAGAGAAACACCAAAAAAATTCCAAGATTCAACCACTAGCTAGGAACGGTCATTCCCGCCGTTTTGACCGCATTTTGAAACGGGCATACAAAATTCAAAAAAAATAAAAAAAATTGGGAAACCTTCGCAATGTGTCATTTTATGTGGCCAAGTTCCCAGAAAAAATAACAAACTTGTAATACGGCAATTATTTTTAAAAAGTGTTCTCAGAAACGAGCTATCACGTGTGGAGATCAATGGCTTTCAAGCCAAATGATCAATCTTATGGCCACATTCATGACATAGTTTGGTCAAATGATCTCATATTGTGCACAAGGGTGCATATTGGAATGGCAAACAATGTTGCCTAAGGAAGTTTTCATTTTCTTTGGACGAAAAAACCATTTTCCATTTTGCGAGTGCCCAAAAGGTGGTTTTTTTGTGAAGGACCTCCCAAATAATTGTTGCAAAATTGGACCAAATCATTTTTCTAAAATACTAGTCCATATTTATTGCACAATTGACAAAATGGTTGGGGTGTAAAAAGTTTTGATCCACCTCTCGTGAAAAAGACAAATTTCTGCCGATTCAGGTGGAAGCGGGTCAAATTTGAACTTCAGCTGCCTCATAGTTTGCTATTTATTTTTTCCAAAAATCATTTCTAGGTACATAAGTATCTATTTAATCAGAGAAACACCAAAAAATTCCAAGATTCAACCACTAGCTAGGAACGGTCGTTCCCGCCGTTTTGACCGCATTTTGAAACGGGCATACAAAATTCAAAAAAAAATTGGGGAAACCTTCGCATTGTGTCATTATATGTGGCCAAGTTCCCAGAAAAAATAACAAACTTGTAATACGGCAATTATTTTTAAAAAGTGTTCTCAGAAACGAGCTATCACGTGTGGAGATCAATGGCTTTCAAGCCAAATGATCAATCTTATGGCCACATTCATGACATAGTTTGTTCAGATGATCTCATATTGTGCACAAGGGTGCATATTGGAATGGCAAACAATGTTGCCTAAGAAAGTTTTCATTTTCTTTGGACGAAAAAACCATTTTCCATTTTCCGAGTGCCCAAAAGGAGGTTTTTTTGTGAAGGACCTCCCAAATAATTGTTGCAAAGTTGGACCAAATCATTTTTCTAAAATACTGGTCCATATTTATTGCACAATTGAAAAAATGGTTGGGGTGTAAAAAGTTTTGATCCACCTCTCATGAAAAAGACAAATTTCCGCCGATTCAGATGGAAGCGGGTCAAATTTGAACTGCAGCTGCCTCATAGTTTGCTATTTATTTTCTCCAAAAATCATTTATAGGTACATAAGTATCTATTTAATCAGAGAAACACCAAAAAAATTCCAAGATTCAACCACTAGCTAGGAACGGTCATTCCCACCGTTTTGACCGCATTTTGAAACGGGCATACAAAATTCAAAAAAAAATTGGGAAACCTTCGCATTGTGTCATTATATGTGGCCAAGTTCCCAGAAAAAATAACAAACTTGTAATACGGCAATTATTTTTAAAAAGTGTTCTCAGAAACGAGCTATCACGTGTGGAGATCAATGGCTTTCAAGCCAAATGATCAATCTTATGGCCACATTCATGACATAGTTTGTTCAGATGATCTCATATTGTGCACAAGGGTGCATATTGGAATGGCAAACAATGTTGCCTAAGAAAGTTTTCATTTTCTTTGGACGAAAAAACCATTTTCCATTTTCCGAGTGCCCAAAAGGAGGTTTTTTTGTGAAGGACCTCCCAAATAATTGTTGCAAAGTTGGACCAAATCATTTTTCTAAAATACTGGTCCATATTTATTGCACAATTGAAAAAATGGTTGGGGTGTAAAAAGTTTTGATCCACCTCTCATGAAAAAGACAAATTTCCGCCGATTCAGATGGAAGCGGGTCAAATTTGAACTGCAGCTGCCTCATAGTTTGCTATTTATTTTCTCCAAAAATCATTTATAGGTACATAAGTATCTATTTAATCAGAGAAACACCAAAAAAATTCCAAGATTCAACCACTAGCTAGGAACGGTCATTCCCACCGTTTTGACCGCATTTTGAAACGGGCATACAAAATTCAAAAAAAAATTGGGAAACCTTCGCATTGTGTCATTATATGTGGCCAAGTTCCCAGAAAAAATAACAAACTTGTAATACGGCAATTATTTTTAAAAAGTGTTCTCAGAAACGAGCTATCACGTGTGGAGATCAATGGCTTTCAAGCCAAATGATCAATCTTATGGCCACATTCATGACATAGTTTGTTCAGATGATCTCATATTGTGCACAAGGGTGCATATTGGAATGGCAAACAATGTTGCCTAAGAAAGTTTTCATTTTCTTTGGACGAAAAAACCATTTTCCATTTTCCGAGTGCCCAAAAGGAGGTTTTTTTGTGAAGGACCTCCCAAATAATTGTTGCAAAGTTGGACCAAATCATTTTTCTAAAATACTGGTCCATATTTATTGCACAATTGAAAAAATGGTTGGGGTGTAAAAAGTTTTGATCCACCTCTCATGAAAAAGACAAATTTCCGCCGATTCAGATGGAAGCGGGTCAAATTTGAACTGCAGCTGCCTCATAGTTTGCTATTTATTTTCTCCAAAAATCATTTATAGGTACATAAGTATCTATTTAATCAGAGAAACACCAAAAAAATTCCAAGATTCAACCACTAGCTAGGAACGGTCATTCCCGCCGGTTTGACCGCATTTTGAAACGGGCATACAAAATTCAAAAAAAAAATTGGGAAACCTTCGCATTGTGTCATTTTATGTGGCCAAGTTCCCAGAAAAAATAACAAACTTGTAATACGGCATTTATTTTTAAAAAGTGTTCTCAGAAACGAGCTATCACGTGTGGAGATCAATGGCTTTCAAGCCAAATGATCAATCTTATGGCCACATTCATGACATAGTTTGTTCAAATGATCTCATATTGTGCACAAGGGTGCATATTGGAATGGCAAACAATGTTGCCTAAGGAAGTTTTCATTTTCTTTGGACGAAAAAACCATTTTCCATTTTGCGAGTGCCCAAAAGGTGGTTTTTTTGTGAAGGACCTCCCAAATAATTGTTGCAAAATTGGACCAAATCATTTTTCTAAAATACTAGTCCATATTTATTGCACAATTGACAAAATGGTTGGGGTGTAAAAAGTTTTGATCCACCTCTCGTGAAAAAGACAAATTTCCGCCGATTTAGGTGGAAGCGGGTCAAATTTGAACTTCAGCTGCCTCATAGTTTGCTATTTATTTTTTCCAAAAATCATTTCTAGGTACATAAGTATCTATTTAATCAGAGAAACACCAAAAAAATTCCAAGATTCAACCACTAGCTAGGAACGGTCGTTCCCGCCGTTTTGACTGCATTTTGAAACGGGCATACAAAATTCAAAAAAAAAATTGGGAAACCTTCGCATTGTGTCATTATATGTGGCCAAGTTCCCAGAAAAAATAACAAACTTGTAATACGGCAATTATTTTTAAAAAATGTTCTCAGAAACGAGCTATCACGTGTGGAGATCAATGGCTTTCAAGCCAAATGATCAATCTTATGGCCACATTCATGACATAGTTTGTTCAGATGATCTCATATTGTGCACAAGGGTGCATATTGGAATGGCAAACAATGTTGCCTAAGAAAGTTTTCATTTTCTTTGGACGAAAAAACCATTTTCCATTTTCCGAGTGCCCAAAAGGAGGTTTTTTTGTGAAGGACCTCCCAAATAATTGTTGCAAAGTTGGACCAAATCATTTTTCTAAAATACTGGTCCATATTTATTGCACAATTGAAAAAATGGTTGGGGTGTAAAAAGTTTTGATCCACCTCTCATGAAAAAGACAAATTTCCGCCGATTCAGATGGAAGCGGGTCAAATTTGAACTGCAGCTGCCTCATAGTTTGCTATTTATTTTCTCCAAAAATCATTTATAGGTACATAAGTATCTATTTAATCAGAGAAACACCAAAAAAAATTCCAAGATTCAACCACTAGCTAGGAACGGTCATTCCCGCCGTTTTGACCGCATTTTGAAACGGGCATACAAAATTCAAAAAAAAAATTGGGAAACCTTCGCATTGTGTCATTTTATGTGGCCAAGTTCCCAGAAAAAATAACAAACTTGTAATACGGCAATTATTTTTAAAAAGTGTTCTCAGAAACGAGCTATCACGTGTGGAGATCAATGGCTTTCAAACCAAATGATCAATCTTATGGCCACATTCATGACATAGTTTGTTCAAATGATCTCATACTGTGCACAAGGGTGCATATTGGAATGGCAAACAATGTTGCCTAAGGAAGTTTCAATTTTCTTTGGACGAAAAAACCATTTTCCATTTTGCGAGTGCCCAAAAGGTGGTTTTTTTGTGAAGGACCTCCCAAATAATTGTTGCAAAATTGGACCAAATCATTTTTCTAAAATACTAGTCCATATTTATTGCACAATTGACAAAATGGTTGGGGTGTAAAAAGTTTTGATCCACCTCTCGTGAAAAAGACAAATTTCCGCCAATTCAGGTGGAAGCGGGTCAAATTTGAACTTCAGCTGCCTCATAGTTTGCTATTTATTTTTTCCAAAAATCATTTCTAGGTACATAAGTATCTATTTAATGAGAGAAACACCAAAAAATTCCAAGATTCAACCACTAGCTAGGAACGGTCGTTCCCGCCGTTTTGACCGCATTTTGAAACGGGCATACAAAATTCAAAAAAAAAATTGGGGAAACCTTCGCATTGTGTCATTATATGTGGCCAAGTTCCCAGAAAAAATAACAAACTTGTAATACGGCAATTATTTTTAAAAAATGTTCTCAGAAACGAGCTATCACGTGTGGAGATCAATGGCTTTCAAGCCAAATGATCAATCTTATGGCCACATTCATGACATAGTTTGTTCATATGATCTCATATTGTGCACAAGGGTGCATATTGGAATGGCAAGCAATGTTGCCTAAGAAAGTTTTTGTCGGGGCGGACTGCGTCCCCCGCGAGCACCTATGGGGCCGGAGCCCCTTTCGTTGTCCGGTGAGGGGGGCGGAGGGAGCACGGAGAGCAGATCGAGGCGAGCACACGGGCGGTTTACCCAGGTTCGGGCCGCGATGGACGCGTAAAACCCTACTCCTGCTTGGTTGTATTGAACTGGGGAGCTCGGGAGCTTGGAGAGCTAGCTACACCGAGCGTATGGCTGTCTGGATTCCCAATCTCCGAACCCCGGACCCTCCCCCTACGTTGCACACGGGCCTCCTTTTATAGCGCAAAGGGGTCACCGACAGGTGTCAACGTAAGAGAAAGGGGTAAAAGGGGTGGTAGTTGTAACAGTGCGGGAACAGTGGCGCTATAGTGCGGCACAGTGTTATCATACCTACTTCTGACGGTAGGGGACAAGGGCATTAAATGCCCGTCACGGTCGCCTGGACAGCACCGAGGCGGACCGTTAGGTGCGCCACCGCTCGCCACGGTAGTGGCTGCATGCCACCGCTTACCCCAGGCTGCGCGGTGCCCCGCCACGTGCCCTTGGGGGAAACCCCGGAGCGACGCGTGGGCGGGGGAGCTGGAGCGCAGCCCTGAGGTGGCGATTTGCCGCGGCAAGTGGCTTGCCGCGGGGGTCGTCTTCCTGTGCCAGATAGCTTGCCGGCTATCAGGCCTTGCCGGGGCGCATGGCGCGCCGTGGCGGGCTTCTCTTGTGGTGCCTGGGTTCGGCCTTCCCGACAAGCTCCTCTTGTCGGGGTCTCGATCTTCTGTCTCGTATACTTTGTTCTTGGATGGTATTATATGGGCTTAGTCGTCCCGGCAAGCTCCTCTTGCCGGGGTCTTGTCTTCTTGGCCCGGCAAGCTCCTCTTGCCGGGGGCCTTGTCTTCTTGGCCCGGCAAGCTCCTCTTGCCGGGGGCCTTGTCTTCTTGGCCCGGCAAGCTCCTCTTGCCGGGGACCTTGTCTTGAATGCTTGGTCTTCTCTTGGCGCTTCCTGGGCGGGCCTCGCCGCAGGGTGCTACAACTGCCCGTGCACAAGTCTGGGGTACTAAGGTACCCCTACTTTAGTACACCGACAGGAGCCCCCGGGCCTGGGCCACACACGGTGCCGAGCGTCGTTGGGCCAGGCCCTAACAGTGCACGGGCACGCGTGGCCTTGGTCGCGTTGCTCCTTAACTCCGCATCCGTCGCACCTTCCCCAGGCGGCGCGCGCTTATCGCGGCGTCGTGGGGGCGAAACGCCCGTTCCCTCTTTAAGTGGAGGGAGGTGCGGAGGCGCGGCTCGATAAATGAACGGGGGTGAGGCGCGGCTTTCGAGGCGTCCGTTCCCCATAATCACGGGATGGGGAGAGGTCGTCCCACCCGTCGTCTCGGTTCTGCGCGCCCACCACGCGGTCCTCATGCACTCGGAGTCGCGGCGGCGGAGGCAGGGAGTCGGGCCGGCGCGGGTCGATGCCGTGGGTCGGCCCCAGTCGCCTGCCCTTCCTCCGCTTCTATTGGAGGAGCGAGGCGGCCGCGTTCCCACTCCGCCCCTTTATAAGGAGCGAAAGGGGGCGACGGAAATCCGCACTCCATCTCCTTCCTCCTTCTGCTTCTGGTTTCCTTCCCCCATCTGTGATGGAGGGGGGGAACCCTGGTTCTTCTTCGGTTGCCGCGAGGGTGTCTGCTAGGCAACGCGCCCCTCCTCCCCTTGCGCCCGCGGCGGCGGAGCCGGTCGTCAGGGGAAGAGGGAGAGGGCGAGGTCGCGGACGAGGTCGTGGACGGGGCCGAGGCGCTCGGGGCGGACAGAGCGGTGCGCCGTCCTTGCCTCCGCCAGCGGCTCCGTTCCTTCCCGCGTTCCATCTCGGGGACGACCCCCGTGAGTTCATTGTCAGGCTGCGCCGGGCGCCTCGTCGCCGCCTCCGGCTTCCCGCTCCATTCGCGAACGTGTTGGAGGCGGAGCAGCCTGAGACGCTAAACCTGCGCATGAGGGGCTGCGGGATCAGTGGGACGCGAGTCCACGTCGAGTCCCGAGCCCCCGGCGTGGTGTGTCTGGGCCGCGGGTGGAAGACGTTCGCCCAAATCCACAGCTTGACGGAGGGGTTCACCCTCCACTTTAAGCTGGCGGGGGAGGACCTCCTCTCCGTCAAGGCCTTCTGGGGCTCCGGCATCCGGGCCCGGTGCTGCGAAGATAGCTCCTCCGACGGCGAAGGCTCCTCCTCGAGCGAGAGTGACGAGGAGGGGAGCGACAGCGACGACGAGGGGAGCAGCCGCCGGGATGAGGGGTCCGACTAGGCGTCGGTCGCAGCTCCGTGTGGCACCGGCGGCCCCATCGTCCGCGCCGGGCTCCGTGGACTCCCCGGGGTCGTCTCCTTGGGCGGCTGGCGTAGGGGGGGCTGCTGAGGAGGACAGAGGGCGGACGTCGAAGGCCGCGAAGTCGGAGTACGGGCCGACTTCGACAGCTGGCTGACGCTCCAGTGCCTCGTGTTCCAGATGCGCCCCAGACGCCGTCATCACCCTTGCTCTCGGTGACGACCACCGGGGTCTTCTCTTCGGCCCGGCAAGCTCCTCTTGCCGGGGGGGCTTGATCTCCTCGGGCGGCCGGAGTGGCGAGGCTGGGGAAGAGGAAGAGGCTGGCGGCAAGGCCGCTGCCTCATCTTCCAGCTCTGCCTCCGGCGCCTCCGTCTTCTTCAGCCTCCGGAGACCCCCGGGCGGAGCCCCCGGATCTTCTCTTGGTGCCTTCTGCCACCCGTAGCTCGTCTAGGTGCCCCTTTTGCCCTCTTCGCCTACTTGCCCTACCTCCTGAGGAGAGAGACAAGAAAGGGATTACGGGCACCTTATCTCTTTTCAGCTTGTAAGCCTTCGGGCCTTAGTTGCGTTTAAGCCTTGTAATCCCTTCTTTCATGTTTTTCATTCTCTCTGAACTGTACCTGAGTGGAATGTTTTTAATGAAAAGGGGATGTTTGCCGGATCATTTGTCTCGCGGGTGGAAACCGCGGTAAGGAACGAATCCTTTACATCGTTAAGATAGACAGTTTCTCGCCCGGCAACAGGCCCAGCCGCTCCCCCGCACTGCTCGACCTTTCTCACGCCCTTGGCGGAGGCGGGGAGCAGGCGGGTTCCGGCCCCTCGCTTCCCTCCCCTTTGCTGCCGCGGCTGCTATCGAAACGGGCCCCAGGAACGCGCTCTGGGGCTTGCCGCTAAGAGAGCACGGTAGCTTTTCAGGAGGAAAGGAGGCTTTCAAATTCCACAGTTCATAAGAGAATGCTTGATGAGGGATGCAAAAACTTATCTGAGGTTGCAGCCCCCGGCGACTCTGGCTCGCCGGGGCGTAGGCGTTGGCTCGTCCTTCTCCTCTTCCTTGTCCTTGAGCGGCCCGGCAAGGACATTCAATTCCTGCGAGCCAAAGGGAAAGGACGGGAAAAAGACGCGGACTCGACCTCTAAGTTAGGGGTTAGCGACAGTTAGGAACTGACAACCCTAACCAAGGACGAGACTCTGACTCGGCATGCATGCTAAAATCTAGGGCGCCAGCGCTTCTTTATCTTCGGCCAGGGGCTTCGCCTGGCTTTGTACGAGGGCTTACATGCAACATCGGCAAGGCCTGCACAAACCGGTGGTTGCCGGAGCGGATCACGGCAACCGCGCCTTACGGGCGAAACTTGCGAAGATGCTCTATGTTCCCAGGAGTTGCTCACTGGTAGGCCCTCTTCGGTCTTGAGGCGGACAGCGCCGGGCCTCGCGACTCGTCTCACCCGATAAGGGCCTTCCTGCTTCGGCGTCGACTTGTTATAATTCTTGGCCGACTGAACGTGCCTAAGAACAAGGTCGCCTAACAGGGCAACTTTACCTGATGCCAGGGGCTTCGCCTGGCTTTGTACAAGGGGTTACATGCAGCAGCGGCAAGGCCTGTACAAACCGATGGTTGCCGGAGCGGATCACGGCAACCGCGCCTTATGGGCGAAACTTGCGAAGATGCTCTATATTCCCAGGAGTTGCTCACTCGTAGGCCCTCTTCGGTCTTGAGGCGGACAGCGCCGGGCCTCGCGACTCGTTTCACCCGACAAGGGCCTTCCTGCTTCGGCGTCGACTTGTTATAATTCTTGGCCGACTGAACGTGCCTAAGAACAAGGTCGCCTAACAGGGCAACTTTATCTGGTGCCATGGGCTTCGCCTGGCTTTGTACAAGGGGTTGCATGCAACAGCGGCAAGGCCTGTACAAACCGATGGTTGCCGGAGCGGGTCACGGCAACCGCGCCTTATGGGTGAAACTTGCGAAGATGCTCTATGTTCCAGGAGTTGCTCACTGGTACGCCTTCTTCGGTCTCGAGGCGGACAGCGCCAGGCCTCGTGACTTGTCTCACCCGATAAGGTCCTTCCCACTTTGGCGTCAACTTGTTGGAATTCTTGGCCGACTGAGTGCGCCGAAGAACAAGGTCGCCCTCTTCGAGACTCCTGGCCTTGACCTTGCGGCTATGGTAGCGACGCAAGGCTTGCTGGTATCGAGCAGCTCGTACCGCAGCCTGGAGACGTCCTTCCTCAAGGAGCAGCGCGTCATCTTGGCGCAGCCGCTCTTGCTCGAGCTCGTCATAAGCGAGCACCCGAGGAGATCCGTATACGAGTTCCGTGGGGATAACTGCTTCCGCTCCATAGACTAGAGCAAAGGGTGTCTGTCCGGTGGCTCGACTCGGTGTCGTTCGAGGGAGATAACTCTTAAAAATTGATGGGGCAATTGCTCGAGCTCCGGCAACTTATCTTTTCTTATCGCTTGCCGCCCGGTAGGGTAAAACCTCCTTGGGCAGCGTCCAGCCCATCCTGGGGGTAGGCAAAGGCGCAGGGCCTTACGACCCTCCGGAGCTAGGCGTAGCTATGCTTGGGGATCCGCGCCCCTCTCTGCGCCAAGGATCACATGCAACTGCGGCAAGACTTGGGCAGAGAGGATGGTTGGCGGAACGGGTTCCGGCAACCGCGCTGGCAAGATTCCTCCCACGGTCGGCGTCAACTCGTTCGGCACCCCGGCGGACGAGGCGCGCCGGGGAACGAGGTCGCCTTTCTCGTGACTTCTGGCGCTAACTTCTGCGGCTACGGGAGCGGCGCAGAGTTCGCTGGAGGCGAATCGTTCGCCCAGCGGCCAGAAGGCGGTCCTCCTCAAGGAGCAGCTGCTTCTTGCCCAGTCTCTGCGCGAGTGGATACTCGAGGAGGGCCGCACACGAGCCCGTGGGAAAGAATGCCAAAGCTTGTCGGGAGCTCCCGCTTCAACTGGACAGATCCTCGGATCCGCAGGAGCGGACTGTTCCTCAGCGCTCAGACTGCTGATCTGCTTGCCGGAGCAAGGCTTATCGGGGACACCTGCTTCGACTGGACGGATCCTGGGATCCGCAGGAGCGGGCTGTCCCCCGGTGCCCCCTACCTGGCGCGCCAAAGATGTCGGGGCGGACTGCGTCCCCCGCGAGCACCTATGGGGCCGGAGCCCCTTTCGTTGTCCGGTGAGGGGGGCGGAGGGAGCACGGAGAGTAGATCGAGGCGAGCACACGGGCGGTTTACCCAGGTTCGGGCCGCGATGGACGCGTAAAACCCTACTCCTGCTTGGTTGTATTGAACTGGGGAGCTCGGGAGCTTGGAGAGCTAGCTACACCGAGCGTATGGCTGTCTGGATTCCCAATCTCCGAACCCCGGACCCTCCCCCTACGTTGCACACGGGCCTCCTTTTATAGCGCAAAGGGGTCACCGACAGGTGTCAACGTAAGAGAAAGGGGTAAAAGGGGTGGTAGTTGTAACAGTGCGGGAACAGTGGCGCTATAGTGCGGCACAGTGTTATCATACCTACTTCTGACGGTAGGGGACAAGGGCATTAAATGCCCGTCACGGTCGCCTGGACAGCACCGAGGCGGACCGTTAGGTGCGCCACCGCTCGCCACGGTAGTGGCTGCATGCCACCGCTTACCCCAGGCTGCGCGGTGCCCCGCCACGTGCCCTTGGGGGAAACCCCGGAGCGACGCGTGGGCGGGGGAGCTGGAGCGCAGCCCTGAGGTGGCGATTTGCCGCGGCAAGTGGCTTGCCGCGGGGGTCGTCTTCCTGTGCCAGATAGCCTGCCGGCTATCAGGCCTTGCCGGGGCGCATGGCGCGTCGTGGCGGGCTTTTCTTGTGGTGCCTGGGTTCGGCCTTCCCGACAAGCTCCTCTTGTCGGGGTCTCGATCTTCTGTCTCGTATACTTTGTTCTTGGATGGTATTATATGGGCTTAGTCGTCCCGGCAAGCTCCTCTTGCCGGGGTCTTGTCTTCTTGGCCCGGCAAGCTCCTCTTGCCGGGGGCCTTGTCTTCTTGGCCCGGCAAGCTCCTCTTGCCGGGGGCCTTGTCTTCTTGGCCCGGCAAGCTCCTCTTGCCGGGGGCCTTGTCTTGAATGCTTGGTCTTCTCTTGGCGCTTCCTGGGCGGGCCTCGCCGCAGGGTGCTACAACTGCCCGTGCACAAGTCTGGGGTACTAAGGTACCCCTACTTTAGTACACCGACAGGAGCCCCCGGGCCTGGGCCACACACGGTGCCGAGCGTCGTTGGGCCAGGCCCTAACAGTGCACGGGCACGCGTGGCCTTGGTCGCGTTGCTCCTTAACTCCGCATCCGTCGCACCTTCCCCAGGCGGCGCGCGCTTATCGCGGCGTCGTGGGGGCGAAACGCCCGTTCCCTCTTTAAGTGGAGGGAGGTGCGGAGGCGCGGCTCGATAAATGAACGGGGGTGAGGCGCGGCTTTCGAGGCGTCCGTTCCCCATAATCACGGGATGGGGAGAGGTCGTCCCACCCGTCGTCTCGGTTCTGCGCGCCCACCACGCGGTCCTCATGCACTCGGAGTCGCGGCGGCGGAGGCAGGGAGTCGGGCCGGCGCGGGTCGATGCCGTGGGTCGGCCCCAGTCGCCTGCCCTTCCTCCGCTTCTATTGGAGGAGCGAGGCGGCCGCGTTCCCACTCCGCCCCTTTATAAGGAGCGAAAGGGGGCGACGGAAATCCGCACTCCATCTCCTTCCTCCTTCTGCTTCTGGTTTCCTTCCCCCATCTGTGATGGAGGGGGGGAACCCTGGTTCTTCTTCGGTTGCCGCGAGGGTGTCTGCTAGGCAACGCGCCCCTCCTCCCCTTGCGCCCGCGGCGGCGGAGCCGGTCGTCAGGGGAAGAGGGAGAGGGCGAGGTCGCGGACGAGGTCGTGGACGGGGCCGAGGCGCTCGGGGCGGACAGAGCGGTGCGCCGTCCTTGCCTCCGCCAGCGGCTCCGTTCCTTCCCGCGGTCCATCTCGGGGACGACCCCCGTGAGTTCATTGTCAGGCTGCGCCGGGCGCCTCGTCGCCGCCTCCGGCTTCCCGCTCCAATCGCGAACGTGTTGGAGGCGGAGCAGCCTGAGACGCTAAACCTGCGCATGAGGGGCTGCGGGATCAGTGGGACGCGAGTCCACGTCGAGTCCCGAGCCCCCGGCGTGGTGTGTCTGGGCCGCGGGTGGAAGACGTTCGCCCGGATCCACAGCTTGACGGAGGGGTTCACCCTCCACTTTAAGCTGGCGGGGGAGGACCTCCTCTCCGTCAAGGCCTTCTGGGGCTCCGGCATCCGGGCCCGGTGCTGCGAAGATAGCTCCTCCGACGGCGAAGGCTCCTCCTCGAGCGAGAGTGACGAGGAGGGGAGCGACAGCGACGACGAGGGGAGCAGCCGCCGGGATGACGGGTCCGACTAGGCGTCGGTCGCAGCTCCGTGTGGCACCGGCGGCCCCATCGTCCGCGCCGGGCTCCGTGGACTCCCCGGGGTCGTCTCCTTGGGCGGCTGGCGTAGGGGGGGCTGCTGAGGAGGACAGAGGGCGGACGTCGAAGGCCGCGAAGTCGGAGTACGGGCCGACTTCGATAGCTGGCTGACGCTCCGGTGCCTCGTGTTCCAGATGCGCCCCAGACGCCGTCATCACCCTTGCTCTCGGTGACGACCACCGGGGTCTTCTCTTCGGCCCGGCAAGCTCCTCTTGCCGGGGGGGCTTGATCTCCTCGGGCGGCCGGAGTGGCGAGGCTGGGGAAGAGGAAGAGGCTGGCGGCAAGGCCGCTGCCTCATCTTCCAGCTCTGCCTCCGGCGCCTCCGTCTTCTTCAGCCTCCGGAGACCCCCGGGCGGAGCCCCCGGATCTTCTCTTGGTGCCTTCTGCCACCCGTAGCTCGTCTAGGTGCCCCTTTTGCCCTCTTCGCCTACTTGCCCTACCTCCTGAGGAGAGAGACAAGAAAGGGATTACGGGCACCTTATCTCTTTTCAGCTTGTAAGCCTTCGGGCCTTAGTTGCGTTTAAGCCTTGTAATCCCTTCTTTCATGTTTTTCATTCTCTCTGAACTGTACCTGAGTGGAATGTTTTTAATGAAAAGGGGATGTTTGCCGGATCATTTGTCTTGCGGGTGGAAACCGCGGTAAGGAACGAATCCTTTACATCGTTAAGATAGACAGTTTCTCGCCCGGCAACAGGCCCAGCCGCTCCCCCGCACTGCTCGACCTTTCTCACGCCCTTGGCGGAGGCGGGGAGCAGGCGGGTTCCGGCCCCTCGCTTCCCTCCCCTTTGCTGCCGCGGCTGCTATCGAAACGGGCCCCAGGAACGCGCTCTGGGGCTTGCCGCTAAGAGAGCACGGTAGCTTTTCAAGAGGAAAGGAGGCTTTCAAATTCCACAGTTCATAAGAGAATGCATGATGAGGGATGCAAAAACTTATCTGAGGTTGCAGACCCCGGCGACTCTGGCTCGCCGGGGCGTAGGCGTTGGCTCGTCCTTCTCCTCTTCCTTGTCCTTGAGCGGCCCGGCAAGGACATTCAATTCCTGCGAGCCAAAGGGAAAGGACGGGAAAAAGACGCGGACTCGACCTCTAAGTTAGGGGTTAGCGACAGTTAGGAACTGACAACCCTAACCAAGGACGAGACTCTGACTCGGCATGCATGCTAAAATCTAGGGCGCCAGCGCTTCTTTATCTTCGGCCAGGGGCTTCGCCTGGCTTTGTACGAGGGCTTACATGCAACATCGGCAAGGCCTGCACAAACCGGTGGTTGCCGGAGCGGATCACGGCAACCGCGCCTTACAGGCGAAACTTGCGAAGATGCTCTATGTTCCCAGGAGTTGCTCACTGGTAGGCCCTCTTCGGTCTTGAGGCGGACAGCGCCGGGCCTCGCGACTCGTCTCACCCGATAAGGGCCTTCCTGCTTCGGCGTCGACTTGTTATAATTCTTGGCCGACTGAACGTGCCTAAGAACAAGGTCGCCTAACAGGGCAACTTTACCTGATGCCAGGGGCTTCGCCTGGCTTTGTACAAGGGGTTACATGCAGCAGCGGCAAGGCCTGTACAAACCGATGGTTGCCGGAGCGGATCACGGCAACCGCGCCTTATGGGCGAAACTTGCGAAGATGCTCTATATTCCCAGGAGTTGCTCACTGGTAGGCCCTCTTCGGTCTTGAGGCGGACAGTGCCGGGCCTCGCGACTCGTTTCACCCGACAAGGGCCTTCCTGCTTCGGCGTCGACTTGTTATAATTCTTGGCCGACTGAACGTGCCTAAGAACAAGGTCGCCTAACAGGGCAACTTTATCTGGTGCCAGGGGCTTCGCCTGGCTTTGTACAAGGGGTTGCATGCAACAGCGGCAAGGCCTATACAAACCGATGGTTGCCGGAGCGGGTCACGGCAACCGCGCCTTATGGGTGAAACTTGCGAAGATGCTCTATGTTCCAGGAGTTGCTCACTGGTACGCCTTCTTCGGTCTCGAGGCGGACAGCGCCAGGCCTCGTGACTTGTCTCACCCGATAAGGTCCTTCCCACTTTGGCGTCAACTTGTTGGAATTCTTGGCCGACTGAGTGCGCCGAAGAACAAGGTCGCCCTCTTCGAGACTCCTGGCCTTGACCTTGCGGCTATGGTAGCGACGCAAGGCTTGCTGGTATCGAGCAGCTCGTACCGCAGCCTGGAGACGTCCTTCCTCAAGGAGCAGCGCGTCATCTTGGCGCAGCCGCTCTTGCTCGAGCTCGTCATAAGCGAGCACCCGAGGAGATCCGTATACGAGTTCCGTGGGGATAACTGCTTCCGCTCCATAGACTAGAGCAAAGGGTGTCTGTCCGGTGGCTCGACTCAGTGTCGTTCGAGGGAGATAACTCTTAAAAATTGATGGGGCAATTGCTCGAGCTCCGGCAACTTATCTTTTCTTATCGCTTGCCGCCCGGTAGGGTAAAACCTCCTTGGGCAGCGTCCAGCCCATCCTGGGGGTAGGCAAAGGCGCAGGGCCTTACGACCCTCCGGAGCTAGGCGTAGCTATGCTTGGGGATCCGCGCCCCTCTCTGCGCCAAGGATCACATGCAACTGCGGCAAGACTTGGGCAGAGAGGATGGTTGGCGGAACGGGTTCCGGCAACCGCGCTGGCAAGATTCCTCCCACGGTCGGCGTCAACTCGTTCGGCACCCCGGCGGACGAGGCGCGCCGGGGAACGAGGTCGCCTTTCTCGTGACTTCTGGCGCTAACTTCTGCGGCTACGGGAGCGGCGCAGAGTTCGCTGGAGGCGAATCGTTCGCCCAGCGGCCAGAAGGCGGTCCTCCTCAAGGAGCAGCTGCTTCTTGCCCAGTCTCTGCGCGAGTGGATACTCGAGGAGGGCCGCACACGAGCCCGTGGGAAAGAATGCCAAAGCTTGTCGGGAGCTCCCGCTTCAACTGGACAGATCCTCGGATCCGCAGGAGCGGACTGTTCCTCAGCGCTCAGACTGCTGATCTGCTTGCCGGAGCAAGGCTTATCGGGGACACCTGCTTCGACTGGACGGATCCTGGGATCCGCAGGAGCGGGCTGTCCCCCGGTGCCCCCTACCTGGCGCGCCAAAGATGTCGGGGCGGACTGCGTCCCCCGCGAGCACCTATGGGGCCGGAGCCCCTTTCGTTGTCCGGTGAGGGGGCGGAGGGAGCACGGAGAGCAGATCGAGGCGAGCACACGGGCGGTTTACCCAGGTTCGGGCCGCGATGGACGCGTAAAACCCTACTCCTGCTTGGTTGTATTGAACTGGGGAGCTCGGGAGCTTGGAGACCTAGCTACACCGAGCGTATGGCTGTCTGGAATCCCAATCTCCGAACCCCGGACCCTCCCCCTACGTTGCACACGGGCCTCCTTTTATAGCGCAAAGGGGTCACCGACAGGTGTCAACGTAAGAGAAAGTATCTATTTAATCAGAGAAACACCAAAAAAATTCCAAGATTCAACCACTAGCTAGGAACAGTCATTCCCGCCGTTTTGACCGCATTTTGAAACGGGCATACAAAATTCAAAAAAATAAAAAATTGGGAAACCTTCGCATTGTGTCATTTTATGTGGCCAAGTTCCCAGAAAAAATAATAAACTTGTAATACGGCAATTATTTTTAAAAAGTGTTCTCAGAAACGAGCTATCACGTGTGGAGATCAATGGCTTTCAAGCCAAATGATCAATCTTATGGCCACATTCATGACATAGTTTGTTCAAATGATCTCATATTGTGCACAAGGGTGCATATTGGAATGGCAAACAATGTTTCCTAAGGAAGTTTTCATTTTCTTTGGTCGAAAAAACCATTTTCCATTTTGCGAGTGCCCAAAAGGTGGTTTTTTTGTGAAGGACCTCCCAAGTAATTGTTCCAAAATTGGACCAAATCATTTTTCTAAAATACTAGTCCATATTTAATGCACAATTGACAAAATGGTTGGGGTGTAAAAATTTTTGATCCACCTCTCGCGAAAAAGACAAATTTCCGCCGATTCAGGTGGAAGCGGGTCAAATTTGAACTGCAGCTGCCTCATAGTTTGCTATATATTTTTTCCAAAAATCATTTTTAGGTACATAAGTTTCTATTTAATCAGAGAAACACCAAAAAAATTCCAAGATTCAACCACTAGCTAGGAACGGTCGTTCCTGCCGTTTTGACCGCATTTTGAAACGGGCATACAAAATTCAAAAAAGAAATTGGGAAACCTTCGCATTGTGTCATTATATGTGGCCAAGTTCCCAGAAAAAATAACAAACTTGTAATACGGCAATTATTTTTAAAAAATATTCTCAAAAACGAGCTATCACGTGTGGAGATCAATGGCTTTCAAGCCAAATGATCAATCTTATGGCCACATTGATGACATAGTTTGTTCAAATGATCTCATATTGTGCACAAGGGTGCATATTGGAATGGCAAACAATGTTGCCTAAGGAAGTTTTCATTTTCTTTGGATGAAAAAACCATTTTCCATTTTCCGAGTGCCCAAAAGGAGGTTTTTTTGTGAAGGACCTCCCAAATAATTGTTGCAAAGTTGGACCAAATCATTTTTCTAAAATACTAGTCCATATTTAATGCACAATTGACAAAATGGTTGGGGTGTAAAAAGTTTTGATCCACCTCTCGTGAAGAAGACAAATTTCCGCCGATTCAGGTGGAAGCGGGTCAAATTTGAACTGCAGCTGCCTCATAGTTTGCTATTTATTTTTTCCGAAAATCATTTCTAGGTACATAAGTATCTATTTAATCAGAGAAACATCAAAAAAATTCCAAGATTCAACCACTAGCTAGGAACGGTCATTCCCGCCGTTTTGACCGCATTTTGAAACGGGCATACAAAATTCAAAAAAAAATTGGGAAAACTTCGCATTGTGTCATTATATGTGGCCAAGTTCCCAAAAAAAATAACAAACTTGTAATACGGCAATTATTTTTAAAAAATGTTCTCAGAAACGAGCTATCACGTGTGGAGATCAATGGCTTTCAAGCCAAATGATCAATCTTATGGCCACATTCATAACATAGTTTGTTCAAATGATCTCATATTGTGCACAAGGGTGCATATTGGAATGGCAAACAATGTTGCCTAAGGAAGTTTTCATTTTCTTTGGACGAAAAAACCATTTTCCATTTTCCGAGTGCCCAAAAGGAGGTTTTTTTGTGAAGGACCTCCCAAATAATTGTTGCAAAGTTGGACCAAATCATTTTTCTAAAATACTGGTTCATATTTAATGCACAATTGAAAAAATGGTTGGGGTGTAAAAAGTTTTGATCCACCTCTCGTGAAAAAGACAAATTTCCGCCGATTCAGATGGAAGCGGGTCAAATTTGAACTGCAGCTGCCTCATAGTTTGCTATTTATTTTTTCCAAAAATCATTTCTAGGTACATAAGTATCTATTTAATCAGAGAAACACCAAAAAAATTCCAAGATTCAACCACTAGCTAGGAACGGTCATTCCCGCCGTTTTGACCGCATTTTGAAACGGGCATACAAAATTCAAAAAAATAAAAAATTGGGAAACCTTCGCATTGTGTCATTTTATGTGGCCAAGTTCCCAGAAAAAATAATAAACTTGTAATACGGCAATTATTTTTAAAAAGTGTTCTCAGAAACGAGCTATCACGTGTGGAGATCAATGGCTTTCAAGCCAAATGATCAATCTTATGGCCACATTCATGACATAGTTTGTTCAAATGATCTCATATTGTGCACAAGGGTGCATATTGGAATGGCAAACAATGTTTCCTAAGGAAGTTTTCATTTTCTTTGGTCGAAAAAACCATTTTCCATTTTGCGAGTGCCCAAAAGGTGGTTTTTTTGTGAAGGACCTCCCAAGTAATTGTTCCAAAATTGGACCAAATCATTTTTCTAAAATACTAGTCCATATTTAATGCACAATTGACAAAATGGTTGGGGTGTAAAAAGTTTTGATCCACCTCTCGCGAAAAAGACAAATTTCCGCCGATTCAGGTGGAAGCGGGTCAAATTTGAACTGCAGCTGCCTCATAGTTTGCTATATATTTTTTCCAAAAATCATTTTTAGGTACATAAGTTTCTATTTAATCAGAGAAACACCAAAAAAATTCCAAGATTCAACCACTAGCTAGGAACGGTCGTTCCTGCCGTTTTGACCGCATTTTGAAACGGGCATACAAAATTCAAAAAAGAAATTGGGAAACCTTCGCATTGTGTCATTATATGTGGCCAAGTTCCCAGAAAAAATAACAAACTTGTAATACGGCAATTATTTTTAAAAAATATTCTCAAAAACGAGCTATCACGTGTGGAGATCAATGGCTTTCAAGCCAAATGATCAATCTTATGGCCACATTGATGACATAGTTTGTTCAAATGATCTCATATTGTGCACAAGGGTGCATATTGGAATGGCAAACAATGTTGCCTAAGGAAGTTTTCATTTTCTTTGGATGAAAAAACCATTTTCCATTTTCCGAGTGCCCAAAAGGAGGTTTTTTTGTGAAGGACCTCCCAAATAATTGTTGCAAAGTTGGACCAAATCATTTTTCTAAAATACTAGTCCATATTTAATGCACAATTGACAAAATGGTTGGGGTGTAAAAAGTTTTGATCCACCTCTCGTGAAGAAGACAAATTTCCGCCGATTCAGGTGGAAGCGGGTCAAATTTGAACTGCAGCTGCCTCATAGTTTGCTATTTATTTTTTCCGAAAATCATTTCTAGGTACATAAGTATCTATTTAATCAGAGAAACATCAAAAAAATTCCAAGATTCAACCACTAGCTAGGAACGGTCATTCCCGCCGTTTTGACCGCATTTTGAAACGGGCATACAAAATTCAAAAAAAAATTGGGAAAACTTCGCATTGTGTCATTATATGTGGCCAAGTTCCCAAAAAAAATAACAAACTTGTAATACGGCAATTATTTTTAAAAAATGTTCTCAGAAACGAGCTATCACGTGTGGAGATCAATGGCTTTCAAGCCAAATGATCAATCTTATGGCCACATTCATAACATAGTTTGTTCAAATGATCTCATATTGTGCACAAGGGTGCATATTGGAATGGCAAACAATGTTGCCTAAGGAAGTTTTCATTTTCTTTGGACGAAAAAACCATTTTCCATTTTCCGAGTGCCCAAAAGGAGGTTTTTTTGTGAAGGACCTCCCAAATAATTGTTGCAAAGTTGGACCAAATCATTTTTCTAAAATACTGGTTCATATTTAATGCACAATTGAAAAAATGGTTGGGGTGTAAAAAGTTTTGATCCACCTCTCGTGAAAAAGACAAATTTCCGCCGATTCAGATGGAAGCGGGTCAAATTTGAACTGCAGCTGCCTCATAGTTTGCTATTTATTTTTTCCAAAAATCATTTCTAGGTACATAAGTATCTATTTAATCAGATAAACACCAAAAAAATTCCAAGATTCAACCACTAGCTAGGAACAGTCATTCCCGCCGTTTTGACCGCATTTTGAAACGGGCATACAAAATTCAAAAAAATAAAAAATTGGGAAACCTTCGCATTGTGTCATTTTATGTGGCCAAGTTCCCAGAAAAAATAATAAACTTGTAATACGGCAATTATTTTTAAAAAGTGTTCTCAGAAACGAGCTATCACGTGTGGAGATCAATGGCTTTCAAGCCAAATGATCAATCTTATGGCCACATTCATGACATAGTTTGTTCAAATGATCTCATATTGTGCACAAGGGTGCATATTGGAATGGCAAACAATGTTTCCTAAGGAAGTTTTCATTTTCTTTGGTCGAAAAAACCATTTTCCATTTTGCGAGTGCCCAAAAGGTGGTTTTTTTGTGAAGGACCTCCCAAGTAATTGTTCCAAAATTGGACCAAATCATTTTTCTAAAATACTAGTCCATATTTAATGCACAATTGACAAAATGGTTGGGGTGTAAAAATTTTTGATCCACCTCTCGCGAAAAAGACAAATTTCCGCCGATTCAGGTGGAAGCGGGTCAAATTTGAACTGCAGCTGCCTCATAGTTTGCTATATATTTTTTCCAAAAATCATTTTTAGGTACATAAGTTTCTATTTAATCAGAGAAACACCAAAAAAATTCCAAGATTCAACCACTAGCTAGGAACGGTCGTTCCTGCCGTTTTGACCGCATTTTGAAACGGGCATACAAAATTCAAAAAAGAAATTGGGAAACCTTCGCATTGTGTCATTATATGTGGCCAAGTTCCCAGAAAAAATAACAAACTTGTAATACGGCAATTATTTTTAAAAAATATTCTCAAAAACGAGCTATCACGTGTGGAGATCAATGGCTTTCAAGCCAAATGATCAATCTTATGGCCACATTGATGACATAGTTTGTTCAAATGATCTCATATTGTGCACAAGGGTGCATATTGGAATGGCAAACAATGTTGCCTAAGGAAGTTTTCATTTTCTTTGGATGAAAAAACCATTTTCCATTTTCCGAGTGCCCAAAAGGAGGTTTTTTTGTGAAGGACCTCCCAAATAATTGTTGCAAAGTTGGACCAAATCATTTTTCTAAAATACTAGTCCATATTTAATGCACAATTGACAAAATGGTTGGGGTGTAAAAAGTTTTGATCCACCTCTCGTGAAGAAGACAAATTTCCGCCGATTCAGGTGGAAGCGGGTCAAATTTGAACTGCAGCTGCCTCATAGTTTGCTATTTATTTTTTCCGAAAATCATTTCTAGGTACATAAGTATCTATTTAATCAGAGAAACATCAAAAAAATTCCAAGATTCAACCACTAGCTAGGAACGGTCATTCCCGCCGTTTTGACCGCATTTTGAAACGGGCATACAAAATTCAAAAAAAAATTGGGAAAACTTCGCATTGTGTCATTATATGTGGCCAAGTTCCCAAAAAAAATAACAAACTTGTAATACGGCAATTATTTTTAAAAAATGTTCTCAGAAACGAGCTATCACGTGTGGAGATCAATGGCTTTCAAGCCAAATGATCAATCTTATGGCCACATTCATAACATAGTTTGTTCAAATGATCTCATATTGTGCACAAGGGTGCATATTGGAATGGCAAACAATGTTGCCTAAGGAAGTTTTCATTTTCTTTGGACGAAAAAACCATTTTCCATTTTCCGAGTGCCCAAAAGGAGGTTTTTTTGTGAAGGACCTCCCAAATAATTGTTGCAAAGTTGGACCAAATCATTTTTCTAAAATACTGGTTCATATTTAATGCACAATTGAAAAAATGGTTGGGGTGTAAAAAGTTTTGATCCACCTCTCGTGAAAAAGACAAATTTCCGCCGATTCAGATGGAAGCGGGTCAAATTTGAACTGCAGCTGCCTCATAGTTTGCTATTTATTTTTTCCAAAAATCATTTCTAGGTACATAAGTATCTATTTAATCAGATAAACACCAAAAAAATTCCAAGATTCAACCACTAGCTAGGAACAGTCATTCCCGCCGTTTTGACCGCATTTTGAAACGGGCATACAAAATTCAAAAAAATAAAAAATTGGGAAACCTTCGCATTGTGTCATTTTATGTGGCCAAGTTCCCAGAAAAAATAATAAACTTGTAATACGGCAATTATTTTTAAAAAGTGTTCTCAGAAACGAGCTATCACGTGTGGAGATCAATGGCTTTCAAGCCAAATGATCAATCTTATGGCCACATTCATGACATAGTTTGTTCAAATGATCTCATATTGTGCACAAGGGTGCATATTGGAATGGCAAACAATGTTTCCTAAGGAAGTTTTCATTTTCTTTGGTCGAAAAAACCATTTTCCATTTTGCGAGTGCCCAAAAGGTGGTTTTTTTGTGAAGGACCTCCCAAGTAATTGTTCCAAAATTGGACCAAATCATTTTTCTAAAATACTAGTCCATATTTAATGCACAATTGACAAAATGGTTGGGGTGTAAAAATTTTTGATCCACCTCTCGCGAAAAAGACAAATTTCCGCCGATTCAGGTGGAAGCGGGTCAAATTTGAACTGCAGCTGCCTCATAGTTTGCTATATATTTTTTCCAAAAATCATTTTTAGGTACATAAGTTTCTATTTAATCAGAGAAACACCAAAAAAATTCCAAGATTCAACCACTAGCTAGGAACGGTCGTTCCTGCCGTTTTGACCGCATTTTGAAACGGGCATACAAAATTCAAAAAAGAAATTGGGAAACCTTCGCATTGTGTCATTATATGTGGCCAAGTTCCCAGAAAAAATAACAAACTTGTAATACGGCAATTATTTTTAAAAAATATTCTCAAAAACGAGCTATCACGTGTGGAGATCAATGGCTTTCAAGCCAAATGATCAATCTTATGGCCACATTGATGACATAGTTTGTTCAAATGATCTCATATTGTGCACAAGGGTGCATATTGGAATGGCAAACAATGTTGCCTAAGGAAGTTTTCATTTTCTTTGGATGAAAAAACCATTTTCCATTTTCCGAGTGCCCAAAAGGAGGTTTTTTTGTGAAGGACCTCCCAAATAATTGTTGCAAAGTTGGACCAAATCATTTTTCTAAAATACTAGTCCATATTTAATGCACAATTGACAAAATGGTTGGGGTGTAAAAAGTTTTGATCCACCTCTCGTGAAGAAGACAAATTTCCGCCGATTCAGGTGGAAGCGGGTCAAATTTGAACTGCAGCTGCCTCATAGTTTGCTATTTATTTTTTCCGAAAATCATTTCTAGGTACATAAGTATCTATTTAATCAGAGAAACATCAAAAAAATTCCAAGATTCAACCACTAGCTAGGAACGGTCATTCCCGCCGTTTTGACCGCATTTTGAAACGGGCATACAAAATTCAAAAAAAAATTGGGAAAACTTCGCATTGTGTCATTATATGTGGCCAAGTTCCCAAAAAAAATAACAAACTTGTAATACGGCAATTATTTTTAAAAAATGTTCTCAGAAACGAGCTATCACGTGTGGAGATCAATGGCTTTCAAGCCAAATGATCAATCTTATGGCCACATTCATAACATAGTTTGTTCAAATGATCTCATATTGTGCACAAGGGTGCATATTGGAATGGCAAACAATGTTGCCTAAGGAAGTTTTCATTTTCTTTGGACGAAAAAACCATTTTCCATTTTCCGAGTGCCCAAAAGGAGGTTTTTTTGTGAAGGACCTCCCAAATAATTGTTGCAAAGTTGGACCAAATCATTTTTCTAAAATACTGGTTCATATTTAATGCACAATTGAAAAAATGGTTGGGGTGTAAAAAGTTTTGATCCACCTCTCGTGAAAAAGACAAATTTCCGCCGATTCAGATGGAAGCGGGTCAAATTTGAACTGCAGCTGCCTCATAGTTTGCTATTTATTTTTTCCAAAAATCATTTCTAGGTACATAAGTATCTATTTAATCAGAGAAACACCAAAAAAATTCCAAGATTCAACCACTAGCTAGGAACGGTCATTCCCGCCGTTTTGACCGCATTTTGAAACGGGCATACAAAATTCAAAAAAATAAAAAATTGGGAAACCTTCGCATTGTGTCATTTTATGTGGCCAAGTTCCCAGAAAAAATAATAAACTTGTAATACGGCAATTATTTTTAAAAAGTGTTCTCAGAAACGAGCTATCACGTGTGGAGATCAATGGCTTTCAAGCCAAATGATCAATCTTATGGCCACATTCATGACATAGTTTGTTCAAATGATCTCATATTGTGCACAAGGGTGCATATTGGAATGGCAAACAATGTTTCCTAAGGAAGTTTTCATTTTCTTTGGTCGAAAAAACCATTTTCCATTTTGCGAGTGCCCAAAAGGTGGTTTTTTTGTGAAGGACCTCCCAAGTAATTGTTCCAAAATTGGACCAAATCATTTTTCTAAAATACTAGTCCATATTTAATGCACAATTGACAAAATGGTTGGGGTGTAAAAAGTTTTGATCCACCTCTCGCGAAAAAGACAAATTTCCGCCGATTCAGGTGGAAGCGGGTCAAATTTGAACTGCAGCTGCCTCATAGTTTGCTATATATTTTTTCCAAAAATCATTTTTAGGTACATAAGTTTCTATTTAATCAGAGAAACACCAAAAAAATTCCAAGATTCAACCACTAGCTAGGAACGGTCGTTCCTGCCGTTTTGACCGCATTTTGAAACGGGCATACAAAATTCAAAAAAGAAATTGGGAAACCTTCGCATTGTGTCATTATATGTGGCCAAGTTCCCAGAAAAAATAACAAACTTGTAATACGGCAATTATTTTTAAAAAATATTCTCAAAAACGAGCTATCACGTGTGGAGATCAATGGCTTTCAAGCCAAATGATCAATCTTATGGCCACATTGATGACATAGTTTGTTCAAATGATCTCATATTGTGCACAAGGGTGCATATTGGAATGGCAAACAATGTTGCCTAAGGAAGTTTTCATTTTCTTTGGATGAAAAAACCATTTTCCATTTTCCGAGTGCCCAAAAGGAGGTTTTTTTGTGAAGGACCTCCCAAATAATTGTTGCAAAGTTGGACCAAATCATTTTTCTAAAATACTAGTCCATATTTAATGCACAATTGACAAAATGGTTGGGGTGTAAAAAGTTTTGATCCACCTCTCGTGAAGAAGACAAATTTCCGCCGATTCAGGTGGAAGCGGGTCAAATTTGAACTGCAGCTGCCTCATAGTTTGCTATTTATTTTTTCCGAAAATCATTTCTAGGTACATAAGTATCTATTTAATCAGAGAAACATCAAAAAAATTCCAAGATTCAACCACTAGCTAGGAACGGTCATTCCCGCCGTTTTGACCGCATTTTGAAACGGGCATACAAAATTCAAAAAAAAATTGGGAAAACTTCGCATTGTGTCATTATATGTGGCCAAGTTCCCAAAAAAAATAACAAACTTGTAATACGGCAATTATTTTTAAAAAATGTTCTCAGAAACGAGCTATCACGTGTGGAGATCAATGGCTTTCAAGCCAAATGATCAATCTTATGGCCACATTCATAACATAGTTTGTTCAAATGATCTCATATTGTGCACAAGGGTGCATATTGGAATGGCAAACAATGTTGCCTAAGGAAGTTTTCATTTTCTTTGGACGAAAAAACCATTTTCCATTTTCCGAGTGCCCAAAAGGAGGTTTTTTTGTGAAGGACCTCCCAAATAATTGTTGCAAAGTTGGACCAAATCATTTTTCTAAAATACTGGTTCATATTTAATGCACAATTGAAAAAATGGTTGGGGTGTAAAAAGTTTTGATCCACCTCTCGTGAAAAAGACAAATTTCCGCCGATTCAGATGGAAGCGGGTCAAATTTGAACTGCAGCTGCCTCATAGTTTGCTATTTATTTTTTCCAAAAATCATTTCTAGGTACATAAGTATCTATTTAATCAGATAAACACCAAAAAAATTCCAAGATTCAACCACTAGCTAGGAACAGTCATTCCCGCCGTTTTGACCGCATTTTGAAACGGGCATACAAAATTCAAAAAAATAAAAAATTGGGAAACCTTCGCAATGTGTCATTTTATGTGGCCAAGTTCCCAGAAAAAATAATAAACTTGTAATACGGCAATTATTTTTAAAAAGTGTTCTCAGAAACGAGCTATCACGTGTGGAGATCAATGGCTTTCAAGCCAAATGATCAATCTTATGGCCACATTCATGACATAGTTTGTTCAAATGATCTCATATTGTGCACAAGGGTGCATATTGGAATGGCAAACAATGTTTCCTAAGGAAGTTTTCATTTTCTTTGGTCGAAAAAACCATTTTCCATTTTGCGAGTGCCCAAAAGGTGGTTTTTTTGTGAAGGACCTCCCAAGTAATTGTTCCAAAATTGGACCAAATCATTTTTCTAAAATACTAGTCCATATTTAATGCACAATTGACAAAATGGTTGGGGTGTAAAAATTTTTGATCCACCTCTCGCGAAAAAGACAAATTTCCGCCGATTCAGGTGGAAGCGGGTCAAATTTGAACTGCAGCTGCCTCATAGTTTGCTATATATTTTTTCCAAAAATCATTTTTAGGTACATAAGTTTCTATTTAATCAGAGAAACACCAAAAAAATTCCAAGATTCAACCACTAGCTAGGAACGGTCGTTCCTGCCGTTTTGACCGCATTTTGAAACGGGCATACAAAATTCAAAAAAGAAATTGGGAAACCTTCGCATTGTGTCATTATATGTGGCCAAGTTCCCAGAAAAAATAACAAACTTGTAATACGGCAATTATTTTTAAAAAATATTCTCAAAAACGAGCTATCACGTGTGGAGATCAATGGCTTTCAAGCCAAATGATCAATCTTATGGCCACATTGATGACATAGTTTGTTCAAATGATCTCATATTGTGCACAAGGGTGCATATTGGAATGGCAAACAATGTTGCCTAAGGAAGTTTTCATTTTCTTTGGATGAAAAAACCATTTTCCATTTTCCGAGTGCCCAAAAGGAGGTTTTTTTGTGAAGGACCTCCCAAATAATTGTTGCAAAGTTGGACCAAATCATTTTTCTAAAATACTAGTCCATATTTAATGCACAATTGACAAAATGGTTGGGGTGTAAAAAGTTTTGATCCACCTCTCGTGAAGAAGACAAATTTCCGCCGATTCAGGTGGAAGCGGGTCAAATTTGAACTGCAGCTGCCTCATAGTTTGCTATTTATTTTTTCCGAAAATCATTTCTAGGTACATAAGTATCTATTTAATCAGAGAAACATCAAAAAAATTCCAAGATTCAACCACTAGCTAGGAACGGTCATTCCCGCCGTTTTGACCGCATTTTGAAACGGGCATACAAAATTCAAAAAAAAATTGGGAAAACTTCGCATTGTGTCATTATATGTGGCCAAGTTCCCAAAAAAAATAACAAACTTGTAATACGGCAATTATTTTTAAAAAATGTTCTCAGAAACGAGCTATCACGTGTGGAGATCAATGGCTTTCAAGCCAAATGATCAATCTTATGGCCACATTCATAACATAGTTTGTTCAAATGATCTCATATTGTGCACAAGGGTGCATATTGGAATGGCAAACAATGTTGCCTAAGGAAGTTTTCATTTTCTTTGGACGAAAAAACCATTTTCCATTTTCCGAGTGCCCAAAAGGAGGTTTTTTTGTGAAGGACCTCCCAAATAATTGTTGCAAAGTTGGACCAAATCATTTTTCTAAAATACTGGTTCATATTTAATGCACAATTGAAAAAATGGTTGGGGTGTAAAAAGTTTTGATCCACCTCTCGTGAAAAAGACAAATTTCCGCCGATTCAGATGGAAGCGGGTCAAATTTGAACTGCAGCTGCCTCATAGTTTGCTATTTATTTTTTCCAAAAATCATTTCTAGGTACATAAGTATCTATTTAATCAGATAAACACCAAAAAAATTCCAAGATTCAACCACTAGCTAGGAACAGTCATTCCCGCCGTTTTGACCGCATTTTGAAACGGGCATACAAAATTCAAAAAAATAAAAAATTGGGAAACCTTCGCATTGTGTCATTTTATGTGGCCAAGTTCCCAGAAAAAATAATAAACTTGTAATACGGCAATTATTTTTAAAAAGTGTTCTCAGAAACGAGCTATCACGTGTGGAGATCAATGGCTTTCAAGCCAAATGATCAATCTTATGGCCACATTCATGACATAGTTTGTTCAAATGATCTCATATTGTGCACAAGGGTGCATATTGGAATGGCAAACAATGTTTCCTAAGGAAGTTTTCATTTTCTTTGGTCGAAAAAACCATTTTCCATTTTGCGAGTGCCCAAAAGGTGGTTTTTTTGTGAAGGACCTCCCAAGTAATTGTTCCAAAATTGGACCAAATCATTTTTCTAAAATACTAGTCCATATTTAATGCACAATTGACAAAATGGTTGGGGTGTAAAAATTTTTGATCCACCTCTCGCGAAAAAGACAAATTTCCGCCGATTCAGGTGGAAGCGGGTCAAATTTGAACTGCAGCTGCCTCATAGTTTGCTATATATTTTTTCCAAAAATCATTTTTAGGTACATAAGTTTCTATTTAATCAGAGAAACACCAAAAAAATTCCAAGATTCAACCACTAGCTAGGAACGGTCGTTCCTGCCGTTTTGACCGCATTTTGAAACGGGCATACAAAATTCAAAAAAGAAATTGGGAAACCTTCGCATTGTGTCATTATATGTGGCCAAGTTCCCAGAAAAAATAACAAACTTGTAATACGGCAATTATTTTTAAAAAATATTCTCAAAAACGAGCTATCACGTGTGGAGATCAATGGCTTTCAAGCCAAATGATCAATCTTATGGCCACATTGATGACATAGTTTGTTCAAATGATCTCATATTGTGCACAAGGGTGCATATTGGAATGGCAAACAATGTTGCCTAAGGAAGTTTTCATTTTCTTTGGATGAAAAAACCATTTTCCATTTTCCGAGTGCCCAAAAGGAGGTTTTTTTGTGAAGGACCTCCCAAATAATTGTTGCAAAGTTGGACCAAATCATTTTTCTAAAATACTAGTCCATATTTAATGCACAATTGACAAAATGGTTGGGGTGTAAAAAGTTTTGATCCACCTCTCGTGAAGAAGACAAATTTCCGCCGATTCAGGTGGAAGCGGGTCAAATTTGAACTGCAGCTGCCTCATAGTTTGCTATTTATTTTTTCCGAAAATCATTTCTAGGTACATAAGTATCTATTTAATCAGAGAAACATCAAAAAAATTCCAAGATTCAACCACTAGCTAGGAACGGTCATTCCCGCCGTTTTGACCGCATTTTGAAACGGGCATACAAAATTCAAAAAAAAATTGGGAAAACTTCGCATTGTGTCATTATATGTGGCCAAGTTCCCAAAAAAAATAACAAACTTGTAATACGGCAATTATTTTTAAAAAATGTTCTCAGAAACGAGCTATCACGTGTGGAGATCAATGGCTTTCAAGCCAAATGATCAATCTTATGGCCACATTCATAACATAGTTTGTTCAAATGATCTCATATTGTGCACAAGGGTGCATATTGGAATGGCAAACAATGTTGCCTAAGGAAGTTTTCATTTTCTTTGGACGAAAAAACCATTTTCCATTTTCCGAGTGCCCAAAAGGAGGTTTTTTTGTGAAGGACCTCCCAAATAATTGTTGCAAAGTTGGACCAAATCATTTTTCTAAAATACTGGTTCATATTTAATGCACAATTGAAAAAATGGTTGGGGTGTAAAAAGTTTTGATCCACCTCTCGTGAAAAAGACAAATTTCCGCCGATTCAGATGGAAGCGGGTCAAATTTGAACTGCAGCTGCCTCATAGTTTGCTATTTATTTTTTCCAAAAATCATTTCTAGGTACATAAGTATCTATTTAATCAGAGAAACACCAAAAAAATTCCAAGATTCAACCACTAGCTAGGAACGGTCATTCCCGCCGTTTTGACCGCATTTTGAAACGGGCATACAAAATTCAAAAAAATAAAAAATTGGGAAACCTTCGCATTGTGTCATTTTATGTAGCCAAGTTCCCAGAAAAAATAATAAACTTGTAATACGGCAATAATTTTTAAAAAGTGTTCTCAGAAACGAGCTATCACGTGTGGAGATCAATGGCTTTCAAGCCAAATGATCAATCTTATGGCCACATTCATGACATAGTTTGTTCAAATGATCTCATATTGTGCACAAGGGTGCATATTGGAATGGCAAACAATGTTTCCTAAAGAAGTTTTCATTTTCTTTGGTCGAAAAAACCATTTTCCATTTTGCGAGTGCCCAAAAGGTGGTTTTTTTGTGAAGGACCTCCCAAGTAATTGTTCCAAAATTGGACCAAATCATTTTTCTAAAATACTAGTCCATATTTAATGCACAATTGACAAAATGGTTGGGGTGTAAAAAGTTTTGATCCACCTCTCGTGAAGAAGACAAATTTCCGCCGATTCAGGTGGAAGCGGGTCAAATTTGAACTGCAGCTGCCTCATAGTTTGCTATTTATTTTTTCCGAAAATCATTTCTAGGTACATAAGTATCTATTTAATCAGAGAAACATCAAAAAAATTCCAAGATTCAACCACTAGCTAGGAACGGTCATTCCCGCCGTTTTGACCGCATTTTGAAACGGGCATACAAAATTCAAAAAAAAATTGGGAAAACTTCGCATTGTGTCATTATATGTGGCCAAGTTCCCAAAAAAAATAACAAACTTGTAATACGGCAATTATTTTTAAAAAATGTTCTCAGAAACGAGCTATCACGTGTGGAGATCAATGGCTTTCAAGCCAAATGATCAATCTTATGGCCACATTCATAACATAGTTTGTTCAAATGATCTCATATTGTGCACAAGGGTGCATATTGGAATGGCAAACAATGTTGCCTAAGGAAGTTTTCATTTTCTTTGGACGAAAAAACCATTTTCCATTTTCCGAGTGCCCAAAAGGAGGTTTTTTTGTGAAGGACCTCCCAAATAATTGTTGCAAAGTTGGACCAAATCATTTTTCTAAAATACTGGTTCATATTTAATGCACAATTGAAAAAATGGTTGGGGTGTAAAAAGTTTTGATCCACCTCTCGTGAAAAAGACAAATTTCCGCCGATTCAGATGGAAGCGGGTCAAATTTGAACTGCAGCTGCCTCATAGTTTGCTATTTATTTTTTCCAAAAATCATTTCTAGGTACATAAGTATCTATTTAATCAGATAAACACCAAAAAAATTCCAAGATTCAACCACTAGCTAGGAACAGTCATTCCCGCCGTTTTGACCGCATTTTGAAACGGGCATACAAAATTCAAAAAAATAAAAAATTGGGAAACCTTCGCATTGTGTCATTTTATGTGGCCAAGTTCCCAGAAAAAATAATAAACTTGTAATACGGCAATTATTTTTAAAAAGTGTTCTCAGAAACGAGCTATCACGTGTGGAGATCAATGGCTTTCAAGCCAAATGATCAATCTTATGGCCACATTCATGACATAGTTTGTTCAAATGATCTCATATTGTGCACAAGGGTGCATATTGGAATGGCAAACAATGTTTCCTAAGGAAGTTTTCATTTTCTTTGGTCGAAAAAACCATTTTCCATTTTGCGAGTGCCCAAAAGGTGGTTTTTTTGTGAAGGACCTCCCAAGTAATTGTTCCAAAATTGGACCAAATCATTTTTCTAAAATACTAGTCCATATTTAATGCACAATTGACAAAATGGTTGGGGTGTAAAAATTTTTGATCCACCTCTCGCGAAAAAGACAAATTTCCGCCGATTCAGGTGGAAGCGGGTCAAATTTGAACTGCAGCTGCCTCATAGTTTGCTATATATTTTTTCCAAAAATCATTTTTAGGTACATAAGTTTCTATTTAATCAGAGAAACACCAAAAAAATTCCAAGATTCAACCACTAGCTAGGAACGGTCGTTCCTGCCGTTTTGACCGCATTTTGAAACGGGCATACAAAATTCAAAAAAGAAATTGGGAAACCTTCGCATTGTGTCATTATATGTGGCCAAGTTCCCAGAAAAAATAACAAACTTGTAATACGGCAATTATTTTTAAAAAATATTCTCAAAAACGAGCTATCACGTGTGGAGATCAATGGCTTTCAAGCCAAATGATCAATCTTATGGCCACATTGATGACATAGTTTGTTCAAATGATCTCATATTGTGCACAAGGGTGCATATTGGAATGGCAAACAATGTTGCCTAAGGAAGTTTTCATTTTCTTTGGATGAAAAAACCATTTTCCATTTTCCGAGTGCCCAAAAGGAGGTTTTTTTGTGAAGGACCTCCCAAATAATTGTTGCAAAGTTGGACCAAATCATTTTTCTAAAATACTAGTCCATATTTAATGCACAATTGACAAAATGGTTGGGGTGTAAAAAGTTTTGATCCACCTCTCGTGAAGAAGACAAATTTCCGCCGATTCAGGTGGAAGCGGGTCAAATTTGAACTGCAGCTGCCTCATAGTTTGCTATTTATTTTTTCCGAAAATCATTTCTAGGTACATAAGTATCTATTTAATCAGAGAAACATCAAAAAAATTCCAAGATTCAACCACTAGCTAGGAACGGTCATTCCCGCCGTTTTGACCGCATTTTGAAACGGGCATACAAAATTCAAAAAAAAATTGGGAAAACTTCGCATTGTGTCATTATATGTGGCCAAGTTCCCAAAAAAAATAACAAACTTGTAATACGGCAATTATTTTTAAAAAATGTTCTCAGAAACGAGCTATCACGTGTGGAGATCAATGGCTTTCAAGCCAAATGATCAATCTTATGGCCACATTCATAACATAGTTTGTTCAAATGATCTCATATTGTGCACAAGGGTGCATATTGGAATGGCAAACAATGTTGCCTAAGGAAGTTTTCATTTTCTTTGGACGAAAAAACCATTTTCCATTTTCCGAGTGCCCAAAAGGAGGTTTTTTTGTGAAGGACCTCCCAAATAATTGTTGCAAAGTTGGACCAAATCATTTTTCTAAAATACTGGTTCATATTTAATGCACAATTGAAAAAATGGTTGGGGTGTAAAAAGTTTTGATCCACCTCTCGTGAAAAAGACAAATTTCCGCCGATTCAGATGGAAGCGGGTCAAATTTGAACTGCAGCTGCCTCATAGTTTGCTATTTATTTTTTCCAAAAATCATTTCTAGGTACATAAGTATCTATTTAATCAGAGAAACACCAAAAAAATTCCAAGATTCAACCACTAGCTAGGAACGGTCATTCCCGCCGTTTTGACCGCATTTTGAAACGGGCATACAAAATTCAAAAAAATAAAAAATTGGGAAACCTTCGCATTGTGTCATTTTATGTAGCCAAGTTCCCAGAAAAAATAATAAACTTGTAATACGGCAATAATTTTTAAAAAGTGTTCTCAGAAACGAGCTATCACGTGTGGAGATCAATGGCTTTCAAGCCAAATGATCAATCTTATGGCCACATTCATGACATAGTTTGTTCAAATGATCTCATATTGTGCACAAGGGTGCATATTGGAATGGCAAACAATGTTTCCTAAAGAAGTTTTCATTTTCTTTGGTCGAAAAAACCATTTTCCATTTTGCGAGTGCCCAAAAGGTGGTTTTTTTGTGAAGGACCTCCCAAGTAATTGTTCCAAAATTGGACCAAATCATTTTTCTAAAATACTAGTCCATATTTAATGCACAATTGACAAAATGGTTGGGGTGTAAAAAGTTTTGATCCACCTCTCGTGAAAAAGACAAATTTCCGCCGATTCAGGTGGAAGCGGGTCAAATTTGAACTGCAGCTGCCTCATAGTTTGCTATATATTTTTTCCAAAAATCATTTTTAGGTACATAAGTTTCTATTTAATCAGAGAAACACCAAAAAAATTCCAAGATTCAACCACTAGCTAGGAACGGTCGTTCCTGCCGTTTTGACCGCATTTTGAAACGGGCATACAAAATTCAAAAAAGAAATTGGGAAACCTTCGCATTGTGTCATTATATGTGGCCAAGTTCCCAGAAAAAATAACAAACTTGTAATACGGCAATTATTTTTAAAAAATATTCTCAAAAACGAGCTATCACGTGTGGAGATCAATGGCTTTCAAGCCAAATGATCAATCTTATGGCCACATTGATGACATAGTTTGTTCAAATGATCTCATATTGTGCACAAGGGTGCATATTGGAATGGCAAACAATGTTGCCTAAGGAAGTTTTCATTTTCTTTGGATGAAAAAACCATTTTCCATTTTCCGAGTGCCCAAAAGGAGGTTTTTTTGTGAAGGACCTCCCAAATAATTGTTGCAAAGTTGGACCAAATCATTTTTCTAAAATACTAGTCCATATTTAATGCACAATTGACAAAATGGTTGGGGTGTAAAAACTTTTGATCCACCTCTCGTGAAGAAGACAAATTTCCGCCGATTCAGGTGGAAGCGGGTCAAATTTGAACTGCAGCTGCCTCATAGTTTGCTATTTATTTTTTCCGAAAATCATTTCTAGGTACATAAGTATCTATTTAATCAGAGAAACATCAAAAAAATTCCAAGATTCAACCACTAGCTAGGAACGGTCATTCCCGCTGTTTTGACCGCATTTTGAAACGGGCATACAAAATTCAAAAAAAAATTGGGAAAACTTCGCATTGTGTCATTATATGTGGCCAAGTTCCCAAAAAAAATAACAAACTTGTAATACGGCAATTATTTTTAAAAAATGTTCTCAGAAACGAGCTATCACGTGTGGAGATCAATGGCTTTCAAGCCAAATGATCAATCTTATGGCCACATTCATAACATAGTTTGTTCAAATGATCTCATATTGTGCACAAGGGTGCATATTGGAATGGCAAACAATGTTGCCTAAGGAAGTTTTCATTTTCTTTGGACGAAAAAACCATTTTCCATTTTCCGAGTGCCCAAAAGGAGGTTTTTTTGTGAAGGACCTCCCAAATAATTGTTGCAAAGTTGGACCAAATCATTTTTCTAAAATACTGGTTCATATTTAATGCACAATTGAAAAAATGGTTGGGGTGTAAAAAGTTTTGATCCACCTCTCGTGAAAAAGACAAATTTCCGCCGATTCAGATGGAAGCGGGTCAAATTTGAACTGCAGCTGCCTCATAGTTTGCTATTTATTTTTTCCAAAAATCATTTCTAGGTACATAAGTATCTATTTAATCAGATAAACACCAAAAAAATTCCAAGATTCAACCACTAGCTAGGAACGGTCATTCCCGCCGTTTTGACCGCATTTTGAAACGGGCATACAAAATTCAAAAATAAAATAAAATTGGGAAACCTTCGCATTGTGTCATTTTATGTGGCCAAGTTCCCAGAAAAAATAACAAACTTGTAATACGGCAATTATTTTTAAAAAGTGTTGTCAGAAACGAGCTATCACGTGTGGAGATCAATGGCTTTCAAGCCAAATGATCAATCTTATGGCCACATTCATGACATAGTTTGTTCAAATGATCTCATATTGTGCACAAGTGTGCATATTGGAATGGCAAACAATGTTGCCTAAGGAAGTTTTCATTTTCTTTGGACGAAAAAACCATTTTCCATTTTGCGAGTGCCCAAAAGGTGGTTTTTTTGTGAAGGACCTCCCAAATAATTGTTGCAAAATTGGACCAAATCATTTTTCTAAAATACTAGTCCATATTTAATGCACAATTGACAAAATGGTTGGGGTGTAAAAAGTTTTGATCCACCTCTCGTGAAAAAGACAAATTTCCGCCGATTCAGGTGGAAGCGGGTCAAATTTGAACTGCAGCTGCCTCATAGTTTGCTATTTATTTTTTCCAAAAATCATTTTTAGCTACATAAGTATCTATTTAATCAGAGAAACACCAAAAAAATTCCAAGATTCAACCACTAGCTAGGAACGGTCGTTCCTGCCGTTTTGACCGCATTTTGAAACGGGCATACAAAATTCAAAACAGAAATTGGGAAACCTTCGCATTGTGTCATTATATGTGGCCAAGTTCCCAGAAATAATAACAAACTTGTAATACGGCAATTATTTTTAAAAAATATTCTCAAAAACGAGCTATCACGTATGGAGATCAATGGCTTTCAAGCCAAATGATCAATCTTATGGCCACATTCATGACATAGTTTGTTCAAATGATCTCATATTGTGCACAAGGGTGCATATTGGAATGGCAAACAATGTTGCCTAAGGAAGTTTTCATTTTCTTTGGATGAAAAAACCATTTTCCATTTTCCGAGTGCCCAAAAGGAGGTTTTTTTGTGAAGGACCTCCCAAATAATTGTTGCAAAGTTGGACCAAATCATTTTTCTAAAATACTAGTCCATATTTAATGCACAATTGACAAAATGGTTGGGGTGTAAAAAGTTTTGATCCACCTCTCGTGAAGAAGACAAATTTCCGCCGATTCAGGTGGAAGCGGGTCAAATTTGAACTGCAGCTGCCTCATAGTTTGCTATTTATTTTTTCCGAAAATCATTTCTAGGTACATAAGTATCTATTTAATCAGAGAAACATCAAAAAAATTCCAAGATTCAACCACTAGCTAGGAACGGTCATTCCCGCCGTTTTGACCGCATTTTGAAACGGGCATACAAAATTCAAAAAAAAATTGGGAAAACTTCGCATTGTGTCATTATATGTGGCCAAGTTCCCAAAAAAAATAACAAACTTGTAATACGGCAATTATTTTTAAAAAATGTTCTCAGAAACGAGCTATCACGTGTGGAGATCAATGGCTTTCAAGCCAAATGATCAATCTTATGGCCACATTCATAACATAGTTTGTTCAAATGATCTCATATTGTGCACAAGGGTGCATATTGGAATGGCAAACAATGTTGCCTAAGGAAGTTTTCATTTTCTTTGGACGAAAAAACCATTTTCCATTTTCCGAGTGCCCAAAAGGAGGTTTTTTTGTGAAGGACCTCCCAAATAATTGTTGCAAAGTTGGACCAAATCATTTTTCTAAAATACTGGTTCATATTTAATGCACAATTGAAAAAATGGTTGGGGTGTAAAAAGTTTTGATCCACCTCTCGTGAAAAAGACAAATTTCCGCCGATTCAGATGGAAGCGGGTCAAATTTGAACTGCAGCTGCCTCATAGTTTGCTAATTATTTTTTCCAAAAATCATTTCTAGGTACATAAGTATCTATTTAATCAGAGAAACACCAAAAAAATTCCAAGATTCAACCACTAGCTAGGAACGGTCATTCCCGCCGTTTTGACCGCATTTTGAAACGGGCATACAAAATTCAAAAATAAAATAAAATTGGGAAACCTTCGCATTGTGTCATTTTATGTGGCCAAGTTCCCAGAAAAAATAACAAACTTGTAATACGGCAAATATTTCTAAAAAGTGTTGTCAGAAACGAGCTATCACGTGTGGAGATCAATGGCTTTCAAGCCAAATGATCAATCTTATGGCCACATTCATGACATAGTTTGTTCAAATGATCTCATATTGTGCACAAGTGTGCATATTGGAATGGCAAACAATGTTGCCTAAGGAAGTTTTCATTTTCTTTGGACGAAAAAACCATTTTCCATTTTGCGAGTGCCCAAAAGGTGGTTTTTTTGTGAAGGACCTCCCAAATAATTGTTGCAAAATTGGACCAAATCATTTTTCTAAAATACTAGTCCATATTTAATGCACAATTGACAAAATGGTTGGGGTGTAAAAAGTTTTGATCCACCTCTCGTGAAGAAGACAAATTTCCGCCGATTCAGGTGGAAGCGGGTCAAATTTGAACTGCAGCTGCCTCATAGTTTGCTATTTATTTTTTCCGAAAATCATTTCTAGGTACATAAGTATCTATTTAATCAGAGAAACATCAAAAAAATTCCAAGATTCAACCACTAGCTAGGAACGGTCATTCCCGCCGTTTTGACCGCATTTTGAAACGGGCATACAAAATTCAAAAAAAAATTGGGAAAACTTCGCATTGTGTCATTATATGTGGCCAAGTTCCCAAAAAAAATAACAAACTTGTAATACGGCAATTATTTTTAAAAAATGTTCTCAGAAACGAGCTATCACGTGTGGAGATCAATGGCTTTCAAGCCAAATGATCAATCTTATGGCCACATTCATAACATAGTTTGTTCAAATGATCTCATATTGTGCACAAGGGTGCATATTGGAATGGCAAACAATGTTGCCTAAGGAAGTTTTCATTTTCTTTGGACGAAAAAACCATTTTCCATTTTCCGAGTGCCCAAAAGGAGGTTTTTTTGTGAAGGACCTCCCAAATAATTGTTGCAAAGTTGGACCAAATCATTTTTCTAAAATACTGGTTCATATTTAATGCACAATTGAAAAAATGGTTGGGGTGTAAAAAGTTTTGATCCACCTCTCGTGAAAAAGACAAATTTCCGCCGATTCAGATGGAAGCGGGTCAAATTTGAACTGCAGCTGCCTCATAGTTTGCTATTTATTTTTTCCAAAAATCATTTCTAGGTACATAAGTATCTATTTAATCAGAGAAACACCAAAAAAATTCCAAGATTCAACCACTAGCTAGGAACGGTCATTCCCGCCGTTTTGACCGCATTTTGAAACGGGCATACAAAATTCAAAAAAATAAAAAATTGGGAAACCTTCACATTGTGTCATTTTATGTGGCCATGTTCCCAGAAAAAATAACAAACTTGTAATACGGCAATTATTTTTAAAAAGTGCTCTCAGAAACGAGCTATCACGTGTGGAGATCAATGGCTTTCAAGCCAAATGATCAATCTTATGGCCACATTCATGACATAGTTTGTTCAAATGATCTCATATTGTGCACAAGGGTGCATATTGGAATGGCAAACAATGTTGCCTAAGGAAGTTTTCATTTTCTTTGAACGAAAAAACCATTTTCCATTTTCTGAGTGCCCAAAAGGTGGTTTTTTTGTGAAGGACCTCCCAAATAATTGTTGCAAAGTTGGACCAAATCATTTTTCTAAAATACTAGTCCATATTTAATGCACAATTGACAAAATGGTTGGGGTGTAAAAAGTTTTGATCCACCTCTCGTGAAAAAGACAAATTTCCGCCGATTCAAGTGGAAGCGGGTCAAATTTGAACTGCAGCTGCCTCATAGTTTGCTATTTATTTTTTCCAAAAATCATTTCTAGGTACATAAGTATCTATTTAATCAGAGAAACACCAAAAAAATTCCAAGATTCAACCACTAGCTAGGAACGGTCATTCCCGCCGTTTTGACCGCATTTTGAAACGGGCATACAAAATTCAAAAAAATAAAAAATTGGGAAACCTTCACATTGTGTCATTTTATGTGGCCATGTTCCCAGAAAAAATAACAAACTTGTAATACGGCAATTATTTTTAAAAAGTGCTCTCAGAAACGAGCTATCACGTGTGGAGATCAATGGCTTTCAAGCCAAATGATCAATCTTATGGCCACATTCATGACATAGTTTGTTCAAATGATCTCATATTGTGCACAAGGGTGCATATTGGAATGGCAAACAATGTTTCCTAAGGAAGTTTTCATTTTCTTTGGACGAAAAAACCATTTTCCATTTTGCGAGTGCCCAAAAGGTGGTTTTTTTGTGAAGGACCTCCCAAGTAATTGTTCCAAAATTGGACCAAATCATTTTTCTAAAATACTAGTCCATATTTAATGCACAATTGACAAAATGGTTGGGGTGTAAAAAGTTTTGATCCAGCTCTCGTGAAAAAGAAAAATTTCCGCCGATTCAGGTGGAAGAGGGTCAAATTTGAACTGTTGCTGCCTCATAGTTCGCTATTTATTTTTTCCAAAAATCATTTCTAGGTACATAAGTATCTATTTAATCAGAGAAACACCAAAAAAATTCCAAGATTCAACCACTAGTAGGAACGGTCATTCCCGCCTTTTTGACCGCATTTTGAAACGGGCATACAAAATTCAAAAAAAATTGGGAAAACTTCGCATTATGTCATTATATGTGGCCAAGTTCCCAGAAATAATAACAAACTTGTAATACGGCAATTATTTTTAAAAAATGTTCTCAAAAACGAGCTATCACGTGTGGAGATCAATGGCTTTCAAGCCAAATGATCAATCTTATGGCCACATTCATGACATAGTTTGTTCAAATGATCTCATATTGTGCACAAGGGTGCATATTGGAATGGCAAACAATGTTGCCTAAGGAAGTTTTCATTTTCTTTGGACGAAAAAACCATTTTCCATTTTCCGAGTGCCCAAAAGGAGGTTTTTTTGTGAAGGACCTCCCAAATAATTGTTGCAAAGTTGGACCAAATCATTTTTCTAAAATACTGGTCCATATTTATTGCACAATTTAAAAAATGGTTGGGCTGTAAAAAGTTTTGATCCACCTCTCGTGAAAAAGACAAATTTCCGCCGATTCAGATGGAAGCGGGTCAAATTTGAACTGCAGCTGCCTCATAGTTTGCTATTTATTTTTTCCAAAAATCATTTCTAGGTACATAAGTATCTATTTAATCAGAGAAACACCAAAAAAATTCCAAGATTCAACCACTAGCTAGGAACGGTCATTCCCGCCGTTTTGACCGCATTTTGAAACGGGCATACAAAATTCAAAAAAAATAAAAACAAATTGGGAAACCTTCGCATTGTGTCATTTTATGTGGCCAAGTTCCCAGAAAAAATAACAAACTTGTAATACGGCAATTATTTTTAAAAAGTGTTCTCAGAAACGAGCTATCACGTGTGGAGATCAATGGCTTTCAAGCCAAATGATCAATCTTATGGCCACATTCATGACATAGTTTGTTCAAATGATCTCATATTGTGCACAAGGGTGCATATTGGAATGGCAAACAATGTTGCCTAAGGAAGTTTTCATTTTCTTTGGACGAAAAAACCATTTTCCATTTTGCGAGTGCCCAAAAGGTGGTTTTTTTGTGAAGGACCTCCCAAATAATTGTTGCAAAATTGGTACAAATCATTTTTCTAAAATACTAGTCCATATTTATTGCACAATTGACAAAATGGTTGGGGTGTAAAAAGTTTTGATCCACCTCTCGTGAAAAAGACAAATTTCCGCCGATTCAGGTGGAAGCGGGTCAAATTTGAACTTCAGCTGCCTCATAGTTTGCTATTTATTTTTTCCAAAAATCATTTCTAGGTACATAAGTATCTATTTAATCAGAGAAACACCAAAAAATTCCAAGATTCAACCACTAGCTAGGAACGGTCGTTCCCGCCGTTTTGACCGCATTTTGAAACGGGCATACAAAATTCAAAAAAAAAATTGGGGAAACCTTCGCATTGTGTCATTATATGTGGCCAAGTTCCCAGAAAAAATAACAAACTTGTAATACGGCAATTATTTTTAAAAAATGTTCTCAGAAACGAGCTATCACGTGTGGAGATCAACGGCTTTCAAGCCAAATGATCAATCTTATGGCCACATTCATGACATAGTTTGTTCAGATGATCTCATATTGTGCACAAGGGTGCATATTGGAATGGCAAACAATGTTGCCTAAGAAAGTTTTCATTTTCTTTGGACGAAAAAACCATTTTCCATTTTCCGAGTGCCCAAAAGGAGGTTTTTTTGTGAAGGACCTCCCAAATAATTGTTGCAAAGTTGGACCAAATCATTTTTCTAAAATACTGGTCCATATTTATTGCACAATTGAAAAAATGGTTGGGGTGTAAAAAGTTTTGATCCACCTCTCATGAAAAAGACAAATTTCCGCCGATTCAGATGGAAGCGGGTCAAATTTGAACTGCAGGTGCCTCATAGTTTGCTATTTATTTTCTCCAAAAATAATTTATAGGTACATAAGTATCTATTTAATCAGAGAAACACCAAAAAAATTCCAAGATTCAACAACTACCTAGGAACGGTCATTCCCGCCGCTTTGACCGCATTTTGAAACGGGCATACAAAATTCAAAAAAAAAATTGGGAAACCTTCGCATTGTGTCATTTTATGTGGCCAAGTTCCCAGAAAAAATAACAAACTTGTAATACGGCATTTATTTTTAAAAAGTGTTCTCAGAAACGAGCTATCACGTGTGGAGATCAATGGCTTTCAAGCCAAATGATCAATCTTATGGCCACATTCATGACATAGTTTGTTCAAATGATCTCATATTGTGCACAAGGGTGCATATTGGAATGGCAAACAATGTTGCCTAAGGAAGTTTTCATTTTCTTTGGACGAAAAAACCATTTTCCATTTTGCGAGTGCCCAAAAGGTGGTTTTTTTGTGAAGGACCTCCCAAATAATTGTTGCAAAATTGGACCAAATCATTTTTCTAAAATACTAGTCCATATTTATTGCACAATTGACAAAATGGTTGGGGTGTAAAAAGTTTTGATCCACCTCTCGTGAAAAAGACAAATTTCCGCCGATTCAGGTGGAAGCGGGTCAAATTTGAACTTCAGCTGCCTCATAGTTTGCTATTTATTTTTTCCAAAAATCATTTCTAGGTACATAAGTATCTATTTAATCAGAGAAACACCAAAAAAATTCCAAGATTCAACCACTAGCTAGGAACGGTCGTTCCCGCCGTTTTGACCGCATTTTGAAACGGGCATACAAAATTCAAAAAAAAAAATTGGGAAACCTTCGCATTGTGTCATTATATGTGGCCAAGTTCCCAGAAAAAATAATAAACTTGTAATACGGCAATTATTTTTAAAAAATGTTCTCAGAAACGAGCTATCACGTGTGGAGATCAATGGCTTTCAGGCCAAATGATCAATCTTATGGCCACATTCATGACATAGTTTGTTCAGATGATCTCATATTGTGCACAAGGGTGCATATTGGAATGGCAAACAATGTTGCCTAAGAAAGTTTTTCATTTTCTTTGGACGAAAAAACCATTTTCCATTTTCCGAGTGCCCAAAAGGTGGTTTTTTTGTGAAGGACCTCCCAAATAATTGTTGCAAAATTGGACCAAATCATTTTTCTAAAATACTAGTCCATATTTATTGCACAATTGACAAAATGGTTGGGGTGTAAAAAGTTTTGATCCACCTCTCGTGAAAAAGACAAATTTCCGCCGATTCAGGTGGAAGCGGGTCAAATTTGAACTTCAGCTGCCTCATAGTTTGCTATTTATTTTTTCCAAAAATCATTTCTAGGTACATAAGTATCTATTTAATCAGAGAAACACCAAAAAAATTCCAAGATTCAACCACTAGCTAGGAACGGTCGTTCCCGCCGTTTTGACCGCATTTTGAAACGGGCATACAAAATTCAAAAAAAAAAATTGGGAAACCTTCGCATTGTGTCATTATATGTGGCCAAGTTCCCAGAAAAAATTACAAACTTGTAATACGGCAATTATTTTTAAAAAATGTTCTCAGAAACGAGCTATCACGTGTGGAGATCAATGGCTTTCAGGCCAAATGATCAATCTTATGGCCACATTCATGACATAGTTTGTTCAGATGATCTCATATTGTGCACAAGGGTGCATATTGGAATGGCAAACAATGTTGCCTAAGAAAGTTTTTCATTTTCTTTGGACGAAAAAACCATTTTCCATTTTCCGAGTGCCCAAAAGGAGGTTTTTTTGTGAAGGACCTCCCAAATAATTGTTGCAAAGTTGGACCAAATCATTTTTCTAAAATACTGGTCCATATTTATTGCACAATTGAAAAAATGGTTGGGGTGTAAAAAGTTTTGATCCACCTCTCATGAAAAAGACAAATTTCCGCCGATTCAGATGGAAGCGGGTCAAATTTGAACTGCAGCTGCCTCATAGTTTGCTATTTATTTTCTCCAAAAATCATTTATAGGTACATAAGTATCTATTTAATCAGAGAAACACCAAAAAAATTCCAAGATTCAACCACTAGCTAGGAACGGTCATTCCCGCCGCTTTGACCGCATTTTGAAACGGGCATACAAAATTCAAAAAAAATAAAAACAAATTGGGAAACCTTCGCATTGTGTCATTTTATGTGGCCAAGTTCCCAGAAAAAATAACAAACTTGTAATACGGCAATTATTTTTAAAAAGTGTTCTCAGAAACGAGCTATCACGTGTGGAGATCAATGGCTTTCAAGCCAAATGATCAATCTTATGGCCACATTCATGACATAGTTTGTTCAAATGATCTCATATTGTGCACAAGGGTGCATATTGGAATGGCAAACAATGTTGCCTAAGGAAGTTTTCATTTTCTTTGGACGAAAAAACCATTTTCCATTTTGCGAGTGCCCAAAAGGTGGTTTTTTTGTGAAGGACCTCCCAAATAATTGTTGCAAAATTGGACCAAATCATTTTTCTAAAATACTAGTCCATATTTATTGCACAATTGACAAAATGGTTGGGGTGTAAAAAGTTTTGATCCACCTCTCGTGAAAAAGACAAATTTCCGCCGATTCAGGTGGAAGCGGGTCAAATTTGAACTTCAGCTGCCTCATAGTTTGCTATTTATTTTTTCCAAAAATCATTTCTAGGTACATAAGTATCTATTTAATCAGAGAAACACCAAAAAAATTCCAAGATTCAACCACTAGCTAGGAACGGTCGTTCCCGCCGTTTTGACCGCATTTTGAAACGGGCATACAAAATTCAAAAAAAAAAATGGGGAAACCTTCGCATTGTGTCATTATATGTGGCCAAGTTCCCAGAAAAAATAACAAACTTGTAATACGGCAATTATTTTTAAAAAATGTTCTCAGAAACGAGCTATCACGTGTGGAGATCAATGGCTTTCAGGCCAAATGATCAATCTTATGGCCACATTCATGACATAGTTTGTTCAGATGATCTCATATTGTGCACAAGGGTGCATATTGGAATGGCAAACAATGTTGCGTAAGAAAGTTTTTCATTTTCTTTGGACGAAAAAACCATTTTCCATTTTCCGAGTGCCCAAAAGGAGGTTTTTTTGTGAAGGACCTCCCAAATAATTGTTGCAAAGTTGGACCAAATCATTTTTCTAAAATACTGGTCCATATTTATTGCACAATTGAAAAAATGGTTGGGGTGTAAAAAGTTTTGATCCACCTCTCATGAAAAAGACAAATTTCCGCCGATTCAGATGGAAGCGGGTCAAATTTGAACTGCAGCTGCCTCATAGTTTGCTATTTATTTTCTCCAAAAATCATTTATAGGTACATAAGTATCTATTTAATCAGAGAAACACCAAAAAAATTCCAAGATTCAACCACTAGCTAGGAACGGTCATTCCCGCCGTTTTGACCGCATTTTGAAACGGGCATACAAAATTCAAAAAAAAAATTGGGAAACCTTCGCATTGTGTCATTTTATGTGGCCAAGTTCCCAGAAAAAATAACAAACTTGTAATACGGCATTTATTTTTAAAAAGTGTTCTCAGAAACGAGCTATCACGTGTGGAGATCAATGGCTTTCAAGCCAAATGATCAATCTTATGGCCACATTCATGACATAGTTTGTTCAAGTGATCTCATATTGTGCACAAGGGTGCATATTGGAATGGCAAACAATGTTGCCTAAGAAAGTTTTCATTTTCTTTGGACGAAAAAACCATTTTCCATTTTCCGAGTGCCCAAAAGGAGGTTTTTTTGTGAAGGACCTCCCAAATAATTGTTGCAAAGTTGGACCAAATCATTTTTCTAAAATACTGGTCCATATTTATTGCACAATTGAAAAAATGGTTGGGGTGTAAAAAGTTTTGATCCACCTCTCATGAAAAAGACAAATTTCCGTCGATTCAGATGGAAGCGGGTCAAATTTGACCTGCAGCTGCCTCATAGTTTGCTATTTATTTTCTCCAAAAATCATTTATAGGTACATAAGTATCTATTTAATCAGAGAAACACCAAAAAAATTCCAAGATTCAACCACTAGCTAGGAACGGTCATTCCCGCCGTTTTGACCGCATTTTGAAACGGGCATACAAAATTCAAAAAAAAATTGGGAAACCTTCGCATTGTGTCATTTTATGTGGCCAAGTTCCCAGAAAAAATAACAAACTTGTAATACGGCAATTATTTTTAAAAAATGTTCTCAGAAACGAGCTATCACGTGTGGAGATCAATGGCTTTCAAGCCAAATGATCAATCTTATGGCCACATTCATGACATAGTTTGTTCAAATGATCTCATATTGTGCACAAGGGTGCATATTGGAATGGCAAACAATGTTGCCTAAGGAAGTTTTCATTTTCTTTGGACGAAAAAACCATTTTCCATTTTGCGAGTGCCCAAAAGGTGGTTTTTTTGTGAAGGACCTCCCAAATAATTGTTGCAAAATTGGACCAAATCATTTTTCTAAAATACTAGTCCATATTTATTGCACAATTGACAAAATGGTTGGGGTGTAAAAAGTTTTGATCCACCTCTCGTGAAAAAGACAAATTTCCGCCGATTCAGGTGGAAGCGGGTCAAATTTGAACTTCAGCTGCCTCATAGTTTGCTATTTATTTTTTCCAAAAATCATTTCTAGGTACATAAGTATCTATTTAATCAGAGAAACACCAAAAAAATTCCAAGATTCAACCACTAGCTAGGAACGGTCGTTCCCGCCGTTTTGACCGCATTTTGAAACGGGCATACAAAATTCAAAAAAAAAAATTGGGAAACCTTCGCATTGTGTCATTATATGTGGCCAAGTTCCCAGAAAAAATAATAAACTTGTAATACGGCAATTATTTTTAAAAAATGTTCTCAGAAACGAGCTATCACGTGTGGAGATCAATGGCTTTCAGGCCAAATGATCAATCTTATGGCCACATTCATGACATAGTTTGTTCAGATGATCTCATATTGTGCACAAGGGTGCATATTGGAATGGCAAACAATGTTGCCTAAGAAAGTTTTTCATTTTCTTTGGACGAAAAAACCATTTTCCATTTTCCGAGTGCCCAAAAGGTGGTTTTTTTGTGAAGGACCTCCCAAATAATTGTTGCAAAATTGGACCAAATCATTTTTCTAAAATACTAGTCCATATTTATTGCACAATTGACAAAATGGTTGGGGTGTAAAAAGTTTTGATCCACCTCTCGTGAAAAAGACAAATTTCCGCCGATTCAGGTGGAAGCGGGTCAAATTTGAACTTCAGCTGCCTCATAGTTTGCTATTTATTTTTTCCAAAAATCATTTCTAGGTACATAAGTATCTATTTAATCAGAGAAACACCAAAAAAATTCCAAGATTCAACCACTAGCTAGGAACGGTCGTTCCCGCCGTTTTGACCGCATTTTGAAACGGGCATACAAAATTCAAAAAAAAAAATTGGGAAACCTTCGCATTGTGTCATTATATGTGGCCAAGTTCCCAGAAAAAATTACAAACTTGTAATACGGCAATTATTTTTAAAAAATGTTCTCAGAAACGAGCTATCACGTGTGGAGATCAATGGCTTTCAGGCCAAATGATCAATCTTATGGCCACATTCATGACATAGTTTGTTCAGATGATCTCATATTGTGCACAAGGGTGCATATTGGAATGGCAAACAATGTTGCCTAAGAAAGTTTTTCATTTTCTTTGGACGAAAAAACCATTTTCCATTTTCCGAGTGCCCAAAAGGAGGTTTTTTTGTGAAGGACCTCCCAAATAATTGTTGCAAAGTTGGACCAAATCATTTTTCTAAAATACTGGTCCATATTTATTGCACAATTGAAAAAATGGTTGGGGTGTAAAAAGTTTTGATCCACCTCTCATGAAAAAGACAAATTTCCGCCGATTCAGATGGAAGCGGGTCAAATTTGAACTGCAGCTGCCTCATAGTTTGCTATTTATTTTCTCCAAAAATCATTTATAGGTACATAAGTATCTATTTAATCAGAGAAACACCAAAAAAATTCCAAGATTCAACCACTAGCTAGGAACGGTCATTCCCGCCGCTTTGACCGCATTTTGAAACGGGCATACAAAAGTCAAAAAAAATAAAAACAAATTGGGAAACCTTCGCATTGTGTCATTTTATGTGGCCAAGTTCCCAGAAAAAATAACAAACTTGTAATACGGCAATTATTTTTAAAAAGTGTTCTCAGAAACGAGCTATCACGTGTGGAGATCAATGGCTTTCAAGCCAAATGATCAATCTTATGGCCACATTCATGACATAGTTTGTTCAAATGATCTCATATTGTGCACAAGGGTGCATATTGGAATGGCAAACAATGTTGCCTAAGGAAGTTTTCATTTTCTTTGGACGAAAAAACCATTTTCCATTTTGCGAGTGCCCAAAAGGTGGTTTTTTTGTGAAGGACCTCCCAAATAATTGTTGCAAAGTTGGACCAAATCATTTTTCTAAAATACTAGTCCATATTTATTGCACAATTGACAAAATGGTTGGGGTGTAAAAAGTTTTGATCCACCTCTCGTGAAAAAGACAAATTTCCGCCGATTCAGGTGGAAGCGGGTCAAATTTGAACTTCAGCTGCCTCATAGTTTGCTATTTATTTTTTCCAAAAATCATTTCTAGGTACATAAGTATCTATTTAATCAGAGAAACACCAAAAAAATTCCAAGATTCAACCACTAGCTAGGAACGGTCGTTCCCGCCGTTTTGACCGCATTTTGAAACGGGCATACAAAATTCAAAAAAAAAAATGGGGAAACCTTCGCATTGTGTCATTATATGTGGCCAAGTTCCCAGAAAAAATAACAAACTTGTAATACGGCAATTATTTTTAAAAAATGTTCTCAGAAACGAGCTATCACGTGTGGAGATCAATGGCTTTCAGGCCAAATGATCAATCTTATGGCCACATTCATGACATAGTTTGTTCAGATGATCTCATATTGTGCACAAGGGTGCATATTGGAATGGCAAACAATGTTGCCTAAGAAAGTTTTTCATTTTCTTTGGACGAAAAAACCATTTTCCATTTTCCGAGTGCCCAAAAGGAGGTTTTTTTGTGAAGGACCTCCCAAATAATTGTTGCAAAGTTGGACCAAATCATTTTTCTAAAATACTGGTCCATATTTATTGCACAATTGAAAAAATGGTTGGGGTGTAAAAAGTTTTGATCCACCTCTCATGAAAAAGACAAATTTCCGCCGATTCAGATGGAAGCGGGTCAAATTTGAACTGCAGCTGCCTCATAGTTTGCTATTTATTTTCTCCAAAAATCATTTATAGGTACATAAGTATCTATTTAATCAGAGAAACACCAAAAAAATTCCAAGATTCAACCACTAGCTAGGAACGGTCATTCCCGCCGTTTTGACCGCATTTTGAAACGGGCATACAAAATTCAAAAAAAAAAATTGGGAAACCTTCGCATTGTGTCATTTTATGTGGCCAAGTTCCCAGAAAAAATAACAAACTTGTAATACGGCATTTATTTTTAAAAAGTGTTCTCAGAAACGAGCTATCACGTGTGGAGATCAATGGCTTTCAAGCCAAATGATCAATCTTATGGCCACATTCATGACATAGTTTGTTCAAGTGATCTCATATTGTGCACAAGGGTGCATATTGGAATGGCAAACAATGTTGCCTAAGAAAGTTTTCATTTTCTTTGGACGAAAAAACCATTTTCCATTTTCCGAGTGCCCAAAAGGAGGTTTTTTTGTGAAGGACCTCCCAAATAATTGTTGCAAAGTTGGACCAAATCATTTTTCTAAAATACTGGTCCATATTTATTGCACAATTGAAAAAATGGTTGGGGTGTAAAAAGTTTTGATCCACCTCTCATGAAAAAGACAAATTTCCGTCGATTCAGATGGAAGCGGGTCAAATTTGACCTGCAGCTGCCTCATAGTTTGCTATTTATTTTCTCCAAAAATCATTTATAGGTACATAAGTATCTATTTAATCAGAGAAACACCAAAAAAATTCCAAGATTCAACCACTAGCTAGGAACGGTCATTCCCGCCGTTTTGACCGCATTTTGAAACGGGCATACAAAATTCAAAAAAAAATTGGGAAACCTTCGCATTGTGTCATTTTATGTGGCCAAGTTCCCAGAAAAAATAACAAACTTGTAATACGGCATTTATTTTTAAAAAGTGTTCTCAGAAACGAGCTATCACGTGTGGAGATCAATGGCTTTCAAGCCAAATGATCAATCTTATGGCCACATTCATGACATAGTTTGTTCAAATGATCTCATATTGTGCACAAGGGTGCATATTGGAATGGCAAACAATGTTGCCTAAGGAAGTTTTCATTTTCTTTGGACGAAAAAACCATTTTCCATTTTGCGAGTGCCCAAAAGGTGGTTTTTTTTGTGAAGGACCTCCCAAATAATTGTTGCAAAATTGGACCAAATCATTTTTCTAAAATACTAGTCCATATTTATTGCACAATTGACAAAATGGTTGGGGTGTAAAAAGTTTTGATCCACCTCTCGTGAAAAAGACAAATTTCCGCCGATTCAGGTGGAAGCGGGTCAAATTTGAACTTCAACTGCCTCATAGTTTGCTATTTATTTTTTCCAAAAATCATTTCTAGGTACATAAGTATCTATTTAATCAGAGAAACACCAAAAAAATTCCAAGATTCAACCACTAGCTAGGAACAGTCGTTCCCGCCGTTTTGACCGCATTTTGAAACGGGCATACAAAATTCAAAAAAAAATTTGGGGTAACCTTCGCATTGTGTCATTATATGTGGCCAAGTTCCCAGAAAAAATAACAAACTTGTAATACGGCAATTATTTTTAAAAAAATGTTCTCAGAAACGAGCTATCACGTGTGGAGATCAATGGCTTTCAAGCCAAATGATCAATCTTATGGCCACATTCATGACATAGTTTGTTCAGATGATCTCATATTGTGCACAAGGGTGCATATTGGAATGGCAAACAATGTTGCCTAAGAAAGTTTTCATTTTCTTTGGACGAAAAAACCATTTTCCATTTTCCGAGTGCCCAAAAGGAGGTTTTTTTGTGAAGGACCTCCCAAATAATTGTTGCAAAGTTGGACCAAATCATTTTTCTAAAATACTGGTCCATATTTATTGCACAATTGAAAAAATGGTTGGGGTGTAAAAAGTTTTGATCCACCTCTCATGAAAAAGACAAATTTCCGCCGATTCAGATGGAAGCGGGTCAAATTTGAACTGCAGCTGCCTCATAGTTTGCTATTTATTTTCTCCAAAAATCATTTATAGGTACATAAGTATCTATTTAATCAGAGAAACACCAAAAAAATTCCAAGATTCAACCACTAGCTAGGAACGGTCATTCCCGCCGTTTTGACCGCATTTTGAAACGGGCATACAAAATTCAAAAAAAAAATTGGGAAACCTTCGCATTGTGTCATTTTATGTGGCCAAGTTCCCAGAAAAAATAACAAACTTGTAATACGGCATTTATTTTTAAAAAGTGTTCTCAGAAACGAGCTATCACGTGTGGAGATCAATGGCTTTCAAGCCAAATGATCAATCTTATGGCCACATTCATGACATAGTTTGTTCAAATGATCTCATATTGTGCACAAGGGTGCATATTGGAATGGCAAACAATGTTGCCTAAGGAAGTTTTCATTTTCTTTGGACGAAAACCATTTTCCATTTTCTGAGTGCCGAAAAGGAGGTTTTTTTGTGAAGGACCTCCCAAATAATTGTTGCAAAGTTGGACCAAATCATTTTTCTAAAATACTAGTCCATATTTAATGCACAATTGACAAAATGGTTGGGGTGTAAAAAGTTTTGATCCACCTCTCGTGAAAAAGACAAATTTCCGCCGATTCAGGTGGAAGCGGGTCAAATTTGAACTGCAGCTGCCTCATAGTTTGCTATTTATTTTTTCCAAAAATCATTTCTAGGTACATAAGTATCTATTTAATCAGAGAAACACCAAAAAAATTCCAAGATTCAACCACTAGCTAGGAACGGTCGTTCCCGCCGTTTTGACCGCATTTTGAAACGAGCATACAAAATTCAAAAAAAAAATTGGGAAACCTTCGCATTGTGTCATTATATGTGGCCAAGTTCCCAGAAAAAATAACAAACTTGTAATACGGCAATTATTTTTAAAAAATGTTTTCAGAAACGAGCTATCACGTGTGGAGATCAATGGCTTTCAAGCCAAATGATCAATCTTATGGCCACATTCATGACATAGTTTGTTCAGATGATCTCATATTGTGCACAAGGGTGCATATTGGAATGGCAAACAATGTTGCCTAAGAAAGTTTTTATTTTCTTTGGACGAAAAAACCATTTTCCATTTTCCGAGTGCCCAAAAGGAGGTTTTTTTGTGAAGGACCTCCCAAATAATTGTTGCAAAGTTGGACCAAATCATTTTTCTAAAATACCGGTCCATATTTATTGCACAATTGAAAAAATGGTTGGGGTGTAAAAAGTTTTGATCCACCTCTCATGAAAAAGACAAATTTCCGCCGATTCAGATGGAAGCGGGTCAAATTTGAACTGCAGCTGCCTCATAGTTTGCTATTTATTTTCTCCAAAAATCATTTATAGGTACATAAGTATCTATTTAATCAGAGAAACACCAAAAAAATTCCAAGATTCAACCACTAGCTAGGAACGGTCATTCCCGCCGTTTTGACCGCATTTTGAAACGGGCATACAAAATTCAAAAAAAAAATTGGGAAACCTTCGCATTGTGTCATTTTATGTGGCCAAGTTCCCAGAAAAAATAACAAACTTGTAATACGGCATTTATTTTTAAAAAGTGTTCTCAGAAACGAGCTATCACGTGTGGAGATCAATGGCTTTCAAGCCAAATGATCAATCTTATGGCCACATTCATGACATAGTTTGTTCAAATGATCTCATATTGTGCACAAGGGTGCATATTGGAATGGCAAACAATGTTGCCTAAGGAAGTTTTCATTTTCTCTGGACGAAAAAACCATTTTCCATTTTCTGAGTGCCGAAAAGGAGGTTTTTTTGTGAAGGACCTCCCAAATAATTGTTGCAAAGTTGGACCAAATCATTTTTCTAAAATACTAGTCCATATTCAATGCACAATTGACAAAATGGTTGGGGTGTAAAAAGTTTTGATCCACCTCTCGTGAAAAAGACAAATTTCCGCCGATTCAGGTGGAAGCGGGTCAAATTTGAACTGCAGCTGCCTCATAGTTTGCTATTTATTTTTTCCAAAAATCATTTCTAGGTACATAAGTATCTATTTAATCAGAGAAACACCAAAAAAATTCCAAGATTCAACCACTAGCTAGGAACGGTCGTTCCCGCCGTTTTGACCGCATTTTGAAACGAGCATACAAAATTCAAAAAAAAAATTGGGAAACCTTCGCATTGTGTCATTATATGTGGCCAAGTTCCCAGAAAAAATAATAAACTTGTAATACGGCAATTATTTTTAAAAAATGTTTTCAGAAACGAGCTATCACGTGTGGAGATCAATGGCTTTCAAGCCAAATGATCAATCTTATGGCCACATTCATGACATAGTTTGTTCAGATGATCTCATATTGTGCACAAGGGTGCATATTGGAATGGCAAACAATGTTGCCTAAGAAAGTTTTTATTTTCTTTGGACGAAAAAACCATTTTCCATTTTCCGAGTGCCCAAAAGGAGGTTTTTTTGTGAAGGACCTCCCAAATAATTGTTGCAAAGTTGGACCAAATCATTTTTCTAAAATACCGGTCCATATTTATTGCACAATTGAAAAAATGGTTGGGGTGTAAAAAGTTTTGATCCACCTCTCATGAAAAAGACAAATTTCCGCCGATTCAGATGGAAGCGGGTCAAATTTGAACTGCAGCTGCCTCATAGTTTGCTATTTATTTTCTCCAAAAATCATTTATAGGTACATAAGTATCTATTTAATCAGAGAAACACCAAAAAAATTCCAAGATTCAACCACTAGCTAGGAACGGTCATTCCCGCCGTTTTGACCGCATTTTGAAACGGGCATACAAAATTCAAAAAAAAAATTGGGAAACCTTCGCATTGTGTCATTTTATGTGGCCAAGTTCCCAGAAAAAATAACAAACTTGTAATACGGCATTTATTTTTAAAAAGTGTTCTCAGAAACGAGCTATCACGTGTGGAGATCAATGGCTTTCAAGCCAAATGATCAATCTTATGGCCACATTCATGACATAGTTTGTTCAAATGATCTCATATTGTGCACAAGGGTGCATATTGGAATGGCAAACAATGTTGCCTAAGGAAGTTTTCATTTTCTTTGGACGAAAAAACCATTTTCCATTTTCTGAGTGCCGAAAAGGAGGTTTTTTTGTGAAGGACCTCCCAAATAATTGTTGCAAAGTTGGACCAAATCATTTTTCTAAAATACTAGTCCATATTCAATGCACAATTGACAAAATGGTTGGGGTGTAAAAAGTTTTGATCCACCTCTCGTGAAAAAGACAAATTTCCGCCGATTCAGGTGGAAGCGGGTCAAATTTGAACTGCAGCTGCCTCATAGTTTGCTATTTATTTTTTCCAAAAATCATTTCTAGGTACATAAGTATCTATTTAATCAGAGAAACACCAAAAAAATTCCAAGATTCAACCACTAGCTAGGAACGGTCGTTCCCGCCGTTTTGACCGCATTTTGAAACGAGCATACAAAATTCAAAAAAAAAATTGGGAAACCTTCGCATTGTGTCATTATATGTGGCCAAGTTCCCAGAAAAAATAATAAACTTGTAATACGGCAATTATTTTTAAAAAATGTTTTCAGAAACGAGCTATCACGTGTGGAGATCAATGGCTTTCAAGCCAAATGATCAATCTTATGGCCACATTCATGACATAGTTTGTTCAGATGATCTCATATTGTGCACAAGGGTGCATATTGGAATGGCAAACAATGTTGCCTAAGAAAGTTTTTATTTTCTTTGGACGAAAAAACCATTTTCCATTTTCCGAGTGCCCAAAAGGAGGTTTTTTTGTGAAGGACCTCCCAAATAATTGTTGCAAAGTTGGACCAAATCATTTTTCTAAAATACCGGTCCATATTTATTGCACAATTGAAAAAATGGTTGGGGTGTAAAAAGTTTTGATCCACCTCTCATGAAAAAGACAAATTTCCGCCGATTCAGATGGAAGCGGGTCAAATTTGAACTGCAGCTGCCTCATAGTTTGCTATTTATTTTCTCCAAAAATCATTTATAGGTACATAAGTATCTATTTAATCAGAGAAACACCAAAAAAATTCCAAGATTCAACCACTAGCTAGGAACGGTCGTTCCCGCCGTTTTGACCGCATTTTGAAACGGGCATACAAAATTAAAAAAAAAATTGGGAAACCTTCGCATTGTGTCATTATATGTGGCCAAGTTCCCAGAAAAAATAACAAACTTGTAATACGGCAATTATTTTTAAAAAATGTTCTCAGAAACGAGCTATCACGTGTGGAGATCAATGGCTTTCAGGCCAAATGATCAATCTTATGGCCACATTCATGACATAGTTTGTTCAGATGATCTCATATTGCGCACAAGGGTGCATATTGGAATGGCAAACAATGTTGCCTAAGAAAGTTTTTCATTTTCTTTGGACGAAAAAACCATTTTCCATTTTCCGAGTGCCCAAAAGGAGGTTTTTTTGTGAAGGACCTCCCAAATAATTGTTGCAAAGTTGGACCAAATCATTTTTCTAAAATACTGGTCCATATTTATTGCACAATTGAAAAAATGGTTGGGGTGTAAAAAGTTTTGATCCACCTCTCATGAAAAAGACAAATTTCCGCCGATTCAGATGGAAGCGGGTCAAATTTGAACTGCAGCTGCCTCATAGTTTGCTATTTATTTTCTCCAAAAATCATTTCTAGGTACATAAGTATCTATTTAATCAGAGAAACACCAAAAAAATTCCAAGATTCAACCACTAGCTAGGAACGGTCATTCCCGCCGCTTTGATCGCATTTTGAAACGGGCATACAAAATTCAAAAAAAAAATTGGGAAACCTTCGCATTGTGTCATTTTATGTGGCCAAGTTCCCAGAAAAAATAACAAACTTGTAATACGGCAATTATTTTTAAAAAGTGTTCTCAGAAACGAGCTATCACGTGTGGAGATCAATGGCTTTCAAGCCAAATGATCAATCTTATGGCCACATTCATGACATAGTTTGTTCAAATGATCTCATATTGTGCACAAGGGTGCATATTGGAATGGCAAACAATGTTGCCTAAGGAAGTTTTCATTTTCTTTGGACGAAAAAACCATTTTCCATTTTGCGAGTGCCCAAAAGGTGGTTTTTTTGTGAAGGACCTCCCAAATAATTGTTGCAAAATTGGACCAAATCATTTTTCTAAAATACTAGTCCATATTTATTGCACAATTGACAAAATGGTTGGGGTGTAAAAAGTTTTGATCCACCTCTCGTGAAAAAGACAAATTTCCGCCGATTCAGGTGGAAGCGGGTCAAATTTGAACTTCAGCTGCCTCATAGTTTGCTATTTATTTTTTCCAAAAATCATTTCTAGGTACATAAGTATCTATTTAATCAGAGAAACACCAAAAAAATTCCAAGATTCAACCACTAGCTAGGAACGGTCGTTCCCGCCGTTTTGACCGCATTTTGAAACGGGCATACAAAATTCAAAAAAAAAATGGGGAAACCTTCGCATTGTGTCATTATATGTGGCCAAGTTCCCAGAAAAAATAACAAACTTGTAATACGGCAATTATTTTTAAAAAATGTTCTCAGAAACGAGCTATCACGTGTGGAGATCAATGGCTTTCAGGCCAAATGATCAATCTTATGGCCACATTCATGACATAGTTTGTTCAGATGATCTCATATTGTGCACAAGGGTGCATATTGGAATGGCAAACAATGTTGCCTAAGAAAGTTTTTCATTTTCTTTGGACGAAAAAACCATTTTCCATTTTCCGAGTGCCCAAAAGGAGGTTTTTTTGTGAAGGACCTCCCAAATAATTGTTGCAAAGTTGGACCAAATCATTTTTCTAAAATACTGGTCCATATTTATTGCACAATTGAAAAAATGGTTGGGGTGTAAAAAGTTTTGATCCACCTCTCATGAAAAAGACAAATTTCCGCCGATTCAGATGGAAGCGGGTCAAATTTGAACTGCAGCTGCCTCATAGTTTGCTATTTATTTTCTCCAAAAATCATTTCTAGGTACATAAGTATCTATTTAATCAGAGAAACACCAAAAAAATTCCAAGATTCAACCACTAGCTAGGAACGGTCATTCCCGCCGCTTTGATCGCATTTTGAAACGGGCATACAAAATTCAAAAAAAAAATTGGGAAACCTTCGCATTGTGTCATTTTATGTGGCCAAGTTCCCAGAAAAAATAACAAACTTGTAATACGGCATTTATTTTTAAAAAGTGTTCTCAGAAACGAGCTATCACGTGTGGAGATCAATGGCTTTCAAGCCAAATGATCAATCTTATGGCCACATTCATGACATAGTTTGTTCAAATGATCTCATATTGTGCACAAGGGTGCATATTGGAATGGCAAACAATGTTGCCTAAGGAAGTTTTCATTTTCTTTGGACGAAAAAACCATTTTCCATTTTGCGAGTGCCCAAAAGGTGGTTTTTTTGTGAAGGACCTCCCAAATAATTGTTGCAAAATTGGACCAAATCATTTTTCTAAAATACTAGTCCATATTTATTGCACAATTGACAAAATGGTTGGGGTGTAAAAAGTTTTGATCCACCTCTCGTGAAAAAGACAAATTTCCGCCGATTCAGGTGGAAGCGGGTCAAATTTGAACTTCAGCTGCCTCATAGTTTGCTATTTATTTTTTCCAAAAATCATTTCTAGGTACATAAGTATCTATTTAATCAGAGAAACACCAAAAAAATTCCAAGATTCAACCACTAGCTAGGAACGGTCGTTCCCGCCGTTTTGACCGCATTTTGAAACGGGCATACAAAATTCAAAAAAAAATTGGGGTAACCTTCGCATTGTGTCATTATATGTAGCCAAGTTCCCAGAAAAAATAACAAACTTGTAATACGGCAATTATTTTTAAAAAATGTTCTCAGAAACGAGCTATCACGTGTGGAGATCAATGGCTTTCAAGCCAAATGATCAATCTTATGGCCACATTCATGACATAGTTTGTTCAGATGATCTCATATTGTGCACAAGGGTGCATATTGGAATGGCAAACAATGTTGCCTAAGAAAGTTTTCATTTTCTTTGGACGAAAAAACCATTTTCCATTTTCCGAGTGCCCAAAAGGAGGTTTTTTTGTGAAGGACCTCCCAAATAATTGTTGCAAAGTTGGACCAAATCATTTTTCTAAAATACTGGTCCATATTTATTGCACAATTGAAAAAATGGTTGGGGTGTAAAAAGTTTTGATCCACCTCTCATGAAAAAGACAAATTTCCGCCGATTCAGATGGAAGCGGGTCAAATTTGACCTGCAGCTGCCTCATAGTTTGCTATTTATTTTCTCCAAAAATCATTTATAGGTACATAAGTATCTATTTAATCAGAGAAACACCAAAAAAATTCCAAGATTCAACCACTAGCTAGGAACGGTCATTCCCGCCGTTTTGACCGCATTTTGAAACGGGCATACAAAATTCAAAAAAAAATTGGGAAACCTTCGCATTGTGTCATTTTATGTGGCCAAGTTCCCAGAAAAAATAACAAACTTGTAATACGGCATTTATTTTTAAAAAGTGTTCTCAGAAACGAGCTATCACGTGTGGAGATCAATGGCTTTCAAGCCAAATGATCAATCTTATGGCCACATTCATGACATAGTTTGTTCAAATGATCTCATATTGTGCACAAGGGTGCATATTGGAATGGCAAACAATGTTGCCTAAGGAAGTTTTCATTTTCTTTGGACGAAAAAACCATTTTCCATTTTGCGAGTGCCCAAAAGGTGGTTTTTTTGTGAAGGACCTCCCAAATAATTGTTGCAAAATTGGACCAAATCATTTTTCTAAAATACTAGTCCATATTTAATGCACAATTGACAAAATGGTTGGGGCGTAAAAAGTTTTGATCCACCTCTCGTGAAAAAGACAAATTTCCGCCGATTCAGGTGGAAGCGGGTCAAATTTGAACTGCAGCTGCCTCATAGTTTGCTATTTATTTTTTCCAAAAATCATTTCTAGGTACATAAGTATCTATTTAATCAGAGAAACACCAAAAAAATTCCAAGATTCAACCACTAGCTAGGAACGGTCGTTCCCGCCGTTTTGACCGCATTTTGAAACGGGCATACAAAATTCAAAAAAAAAAATGGGGAAACCTTCGCATTGTGTCATTATATGTGGCCAAGTTCCCAGAAAAAATAACAAACTTGTAATACGGCAATTATTTTTAAAAAATGTTCTCAGAAACGAGCTATCACGTGTGGAGATCAATGGCTTTCAGGCCAAATGATCAATCTTATGGCCACATTCATGACATAGTTTGTTCAGATGATCTCATATTGTGCACAAGGGTGCATATTGGAATGGCAAACAATGTTGCCTAAGAAAGTTTTTCATTTTCTTTGGACGAAAAAACCATTTTCCATTTTCCGAGTGCCCAAAAGGAGGTTTTTTTGTGAAGGACCTCCCAAATAATTGTTGCAAAGTTGGACCAAATCATTTTTCTAAAATACTGGTCCATATTTATTGCACAATTGAAAAAATGGTTGGGGTGTAAAAAGTTTTGATCCACCTCTCATGAAAAAGACAAATTTCCGCCGATTCAGGTGGAAGCGGGTCAAATTTGAACTTCAGCTGCCTCATAGTTTGCTATTTATTTTTTCCAAAAATCATTTCTAGGTACATAAGTATCTATTTAATCAGAGAAACACCAAAAAAATTCCAAGATTCAACCACTAGCTAGGAACGGTCGTTCCCGCCGTTTTGACCGCATTTTGAAACGGGCATACAAAATTCAAAAAAAAAATGGGGAAACCTTCGCATTGTGTCATTATATGTGGCCAAGTTCCCAGAAAAAATAACAAACTTGTAATACGGCAATTATTTTTAAAAAATGTTCTCAGAAACGAGCTATCACGTGTGGAGATCAATGGCTTTCAGGCCAAATGATCAATCTTATGGCCACATTCATGACATAGTTTGTTCAGATGATCTCATATTGTGCACAAGGGTGCATATTGGAATGGCAAACAATGTTGCCTAAGAAAGTTTTTCATTTTCTTTGGACGAAAAAACCATTTTCCATTTTCCGAGTGCCCAAAAGGAGGTTTTTTTGTGAAGGACCTCCCAAATAATTGTTGCAAAGTTGGACCAAATCATTTTTCTAAAATACTGGTCCATATTTATTGCACAATTGAAAAAATGGTTGGGGTGTAAAAAGTTTTGATCCACCTCTCATGAAAAAGACAAATTTCCGCCGATTCAGATGGAAGCGGGTCAAATTTGAACTGCAGCTGCCTCATAGTTTGCTATTTATTTTCTCCAAAAATCATTTCTAGGTACATAAGTATCTATTTAATCAGAGAAACACCAAAAAAATTCCAAGATTCAACCACTAGCTAGGAACGGTCATTCCCGCCGCTTTGATCGCATTTTGAAACGGGCATACAAAATTCAAAAAAAAAATTGGGAAACCTTCGCATTGTGTCATTTTATGTGGCCAAGTTCCCAGAAAAAATAACAAACTTGTAATACGGCATTTATTTTTAAAAAGTGTTCTCAGAAACGAGCTATCACGTGTGGAGATCAATGGCTTTCAAGCCAAATGATCAATCTTATGGCCACATTCATGACATAGTTTGTTCAAATGATCTCATATTGTGCACAAGGGTGCATATTGGAATGGCAAACAATGTTGCCTAAGGAAGTTTTCATTTTCTTTGGACGAAAAAACCATTTTCCATTTTGCGAGTGCCCAAAAGGTGGTTTTTTTGTGAAGGACCTCCCAAATAATTGTTGCAAAATTGGACCAAATCATTTTTCTAAAATACTAGTCCATATTTATTGCACAATTGACAAAATGGTTGGGGTGTAAAAAGTTTTGATCCACCTCTCGTGAAAAAGACAAATTTCCGCCGATTCAGGTGGAAGCGGGTCAAATTTGAACTTCAGCTGCCTCATAGTTTGCTATTTATTTTTTCCAAAAATCATTTCTAGGTACATAAGTATCTATTTAATCAGAGAAACACCAAAAAAATTCCAAGATTCAACCACTAGCTAGGAACGGTCGTTCCCGCCGTTTTGACCGCATTTTGAAACGGGCATACAAAATTCAAAAAAAATTGGGGTAACCTTCGCATTGTGTCATTATATGTGGCCAAGTTCCCAGAAAAAATAACAAACTTGTAATACGGCAATTATTTTTAAAAAATGTTCTCAGAAACGAGCTATCACGTGTGGAGATCAATGGCTTTCAAGCCAAATGATCAATCTTATGGCCACATTCATGACATAGTTTGTTCAGATGATCTCATATTGTGCACAAGGGTGCATATTGGAATGGCAAACAATGTTGCCTAAGAAAGTTTTCATTTTCTTTGGACGAAAAAACCATTTTCCATTTTCCGAGTGCCCAAAAGGAGGTTTTTTTGTGAAGGACCTCCCAAATAATTGTTGCAAAGTTGGACCAAATCATTTTTCTAAAATACTGGTCCATATTTATTGCACAATTGAAAAAATGGTTGGGGTGTAAAAAGTTTTGATCCACCTCTCATGAAAAAGACAAATTTCCGCCGATTCAGATGGAAGCGGGTCAAATTTGACCTGCAGCTGCCTCATAGTTTGCTATTTATTTTCTCCCAAAATCATTTATAGGTACATAAGTATCTATTTAATCAGAGAAACACCAAAAAAATTCCAAGATTCAACCACTAGCTAGGAACGGTCATTCCCGCCGTTTTGACCGCATTTTGAAACGGGCATACAAAATTCAAAAAAAAATTGGGAAACCTTCGCATTGTGTCATTTTATGTGGCCAAGTTCCCAGAAAAAATAACAAACTTGTAATACGGCATTTATTTTTAAAAAGTGTTCTCAGAAACGAGCTATCACGTGTGGAGATCAATGGCTTTCAAGCCAAATGATCAATCTTATGGCCACATTCATGACATAGTTTGTTCAAATGATCTCATATTGTGCACAAGGGTGCATATTGGAATGGCAAACAATGTTGCCTAAGGAAGTTTTCATTTTCTTTGGACGAAAAAACCATTTTCCATTTTGCGAGTGCCCAAAAGGTGGTTTTTTTGTGAAGGACCTCCCAAATAATTGTTGCAAAATTGGACCAAATCATTTTTCTAAAATACTAGTCCATATTTATTGCACAATTGACAAAATGGTTGGGGTGTAAAAAGTTTTGATCCACCTCTCGTGAAAAAGACAAATTTCCGCCGATTCAGGTGGAAGCGGGTCAAATTTGAACTTCAGCTGCCTCATAGTTTGCTATTTATTTTTTCCAAAAATCATTTCTAGGTACATAAGTATCTATTTAATCAGAGAAACACCAAAAAAATTCCAAGATTCAACCACTAGCTAGGAACGGTCGTTCCCGCCGTTTTGACCGCATTTTGAAACGGGCATACAAAATTCAAAAAAAAAAATGGGGAAACCTTCGCATTGTGTCATTATATGTGGCCAAGTTCCCAGAAAAAATAACAAACTTGTAATACGGCAATTATTTTTAAAAAATGTTCTCAGAAACGAGCTATCACGTGTGGAGATCAATGGCTTTCAGGCCAAATGATCAATCTTATGGCCACATTCATGACATAGTTTGTTCAGATGATCTCATATTGTGCACAAGGGTGCATATTGGAATGGCAAACAATGTTGCCTAAGAAAGTTTTTCATTTTCTTTGGACGAAAAAACCATTTTCCATTTTCCGAGTGCCCAAAAGGAGGTTTTTTTGTGAAGGACCTCCCAAATAATTGTTGCAAAGTTGGACCAAATCATTTTTCTAAAATACTGGTCCATATTTATTGCACAATTGAAAAAATGGTTGGGGTGTAAAAAGTTTTGATCCACCTCTCATGAAAAAGACAAATTTCCGCCGATTCAGATGGAAGCGGGTCAAATTTGAACTGCAGCTGCCTCATAGTTTGCTATTTATTTTCTCCAAAAATCATTTATAGGTACATAAGTATCTATTTAATCAGAGAAACACCAAAAAAATTCCAAGATTCAACCACTAGCTAGGAACGGTCATTCCCGCCGTTTTGACCGCATTTTGAAACGGGCATACAGAATTCAAAAAAAAATTTGGGAAACCTTCGCATTGTGTCATTTTATGTGGCCAAGTTCCCAGAAAAAATAACAAACTTGTAATACGGCATTTATTTTTAAAAAGTGTTCTCAGAAACGAGCTATCACGTGTGGAGATCAATGGCTTTCAAGCCAAATGATCAATCTTATGGCCACATTCATGACATAGTTTGTTCAAATGATCTCATATTGTGCACAAGGGTGCATATTGGAATGGCAAACAATGTTGCCTAAGGAAGTTTTCATTTTCTTTGGACGAAAAAACCATTTTCCATTTTGCGAGTGCCCAAAAGGTGGTTTTTTTGTGAAGGACCTCCCATATAATTGTTGCAAAATTGGACCAAATCATTTTTCTAAAATACTAGTCCATATTTATTGCACAATTGACAAAATGGTTGGGGTGTAAAAAGTTTTGATCCACCTCTCGTGAAAAAGACAAATTTCCGCCGATTCAGGTGGAAGCGGGTCAAATTTGAACTTCAGCTGCCTCATAGTTTGCTATTTATTTTTTCCAAAAATCATTTCTAGGTACATAAGTATCTATTTAATCAGAGAAACACCAAAAAAATTCCAAGATTCAACCACTAGCTAGGAACGGTCGTTCCCGCCGTTTTGACCGCATTTTGAAACGGGCATACAAAATTCAAAAACAAAATGGGGAAACCTTCGCATTGTGTCATTATATGTGGCCAAGTTCCCAGAAAAAATAACAAACTTGTAATACGGCAATTATTTTTAAAAAATGTTCTCAGAAACGAGCTATCACGTGTGGAGATCAATGGCTTTCAGGCCAAATGATCAATCTTATGGCCACATTCATGACATAGTTTGTTCAGATGATCTCATATTGTGCACAAGGGTGCATATTGGAATGGCAAACAATGTTGCCTAAGAAAGTTTTTCATTTTCTTTGGACGAAAAAACCATTTTCCATTTTCCGAGTGCCCAAAAGGAGGTTTTTTTGTGAAGGACCTCCCAAATAATTGTTGCAAAGTTGGACCAAATCATTTTTCTAAAATACTGGTCCATATTTATTGCACAATTGAAAAAATGGTTGGGGTGTAAAAAGTTTTGATCCACCTCTCATGAAAAAGACAAATTTCCGCCGATTCAGATGGAAGCGGGTCAAATTTGAACTGCAGCTGCCTCATAGTTTGCTATTTATTTTCTCCAAAAATCATTTCTAGGTACATAAGTATCTATTTAATCAGAGAAACACCAAAAAAATTCCAAGATTCAACCACTAGCTAGGAACGGTCATTCCCGCCGCTTTGATCGCATTTTGAAACGGGCATACAAAATTCAAAAAAAAAATTGGGAAACCTTCGCATTGTGTCATTTTATGTGGCCAAGTTCCCAGAAAAAATAACAAACTTGTAATACGGCATTTATTTTTAAAAAGTGTTCTCAGAAACGAGCTATCACGTGTGGAGATCAATGGCTTTCAAGCCAAATGATCAATCTTATGGCCACATTCATGACATAGTTTGTTCAAATGATCTCATATTGTGCACAAGGGTGCATATTGGAATGGCAAACAATGTTGCCTAAGGAAGTTTTCATTTTCTTTGGACGAAAAAACCATTTTCCATTTTGCGAGTGCCCAAAAGGTGGTTTTTTTGTGAAGGACCTCCCAAATAATTGTTGCAAAATTGGACCAAATCATTTTTCTAAAATACTAGTCCATATTTATTGCACAATTGACAAAATGGTTGGGGTGTAAAAAGTTTTGATCCACCTCTCGTGAAAAAGACAAATTTCCGCCGATTCAGGTGGAAGCGGGTCAAATTTGAACTTCAGCTGCCTCATAGTTTGCTATTTATTTTTTCCAAAAATCATTTCTAGGTACATAAGTATCTATTTAATCAGAGAAACACCAAAAAAATTCCAAGATTCAACCACTAGCTAGGAACGGTCGTTCCCGCCGTTTTGACCGCATTTTGAAACGGGCATACAAAATTCAAAAAAAAATTGGGGTAACCTTCGCATTGTGTCATTATATGTGGCCAAGTTCCCAGAAAAAATAACAAACTTGTAATACGGCAATTATTTTTAAAAAATGTTCTCAGAAACGAGCTATCACGTGTGGAGATCAATGGCTTTCAAGCCAAATGATCAATCTTATGGCCACATTCATGACATAGTTTGTTCAGATGATCTCATATTGTGCACAAGGGTGCATATTGGAATGGCAAACAATGTTGCCTAAGAAAGTTTTCATTTTCTTTGGACGAAAAAACCATTTTCCATTTTCCGAGTGCCCAAAAGGAGGTTTTTTTGTGAAGGACCTCCCAAATAATTGTTGCAAAGTTGGACCAAATCATTTTTCTAAAATACTGGTCCATATTTATTGCACAATTGAAAAAATGGTTGGGGTGTAAAAAGTTTTGATCCACCTCTCATGAAAAAGACAAATTTCCGCCGATTCAGATGGAAGCGGGTCAAATTTGACCTGCAGCTGCCTCATAGTTTGCTATTTATTTTCTCCAAAAATCATTTATAGGTACATAAGTATCTATTTAATCAGAGAAACACCAAAAAAATTCCAAGATTCAACCACTAGCTAGGAACGGTCATTCCCGCCGTTTTGACCGCATTTTGAAACGGGCATACAAAATTCAAAAAAAAATTGGGAAACCTTCGCATTGTGTCATTTTATGTGGCCAAGTTCCCAGAAAAAATAACAAACTTGTAATACGGCATTTATTTTTAAAAAGTGTTCTCAGAAACGAGCTATCACGTGTGGAGATCAATGGCTTTCAAGCCAAATGATCAATCTTATGGCCACATTCATGACATAGTTTGTTCAAATGATCTCATATTGTGCACAAGGGTGCATATTGGAATGGCAAACAATGTTGCCTAAGGAAGTTTTCATTTTCTTTGGACGAAAAAACCATTTTCCATTTTGCGAGTGCCCAAAAGGTGGTTTTTTTGTGAAGGACCTCCCAAATAATTGTTGCAAAATTGGACCAAATCATTTTTCTAAAATACTAGTCCATATTTATTGCACAATTGACAAAATGGTTGGGGTGTAAAAAGTTTTGATCCACCTCTCGTGAAAAAGACAAATTTCCGCCGATTCAGGTGGAAGCGGGTCAAATTTGAACTTCAGCTGCCTCATAGTTTGCTATTTATTTTTTCCAAAAATCATTTCTAGGTACATAAGTATCTATTTAATCAGAGAAACACCAAAAAAATTCCAAGATTCAACCACTAGCTAGGAACGGTCGTTCCCGCCGTTTTGACCGCATTTTGAAACGGGCATACAAAATTCAAAAAAAAAATGGGGAAACCTTCGCATTGTGTCATTATATGTGGCCAAGTTCCCAGAAAAAATAACAAACTTGTAATACGGCAATTATTTTTAAAAAATGTTCTCAGAAACGAGCTATCACGTGTGGAGATCAATGGCTTTCAGGCCAAATGATCAATCTTATGGCCACATTCATGACATAGTTTGTTCAGATGATCTCATATTGTGCACAAGGGTGCATATTGGAATGGCAAACAATGTTGCCTAAGAAAGTTTTTCATTTTCTTTGGACGAAAAAACCATTTTCCATTTTCCGAGTGCCCAAAAGGAGGTTTTTTTGTGAAGGACCTCCCAAATAATTGTTGCAAAGTTGGACCAAATCATTTTTCTAAAATACTGGTCCATATTTATTGCACAATTGAAAAAATGGTTGGGGTGTAAAAAGTTTTGATCCACCTCTCATGAAAAAGACAAATTTCCGCCGATTCAGATGGAAGCGGGTCAAATTTGAACTGCAGCTGCCTCATAGTTTGCTATTTATTTTCTCCAAAAATCATTTATAGGTACATAAGTATCTATTTAATCAGAGAAACACCAAAAAAATTCCAAGATTCAACCACTAGCTAGGAACGGTCATTCCCGCCGTTTTGACCGCATTTTGAAACGGGCATACAAAATTCAAAAAAAAATTGGGAAACCTTCGCATTGTGTCATTTTATGTGGCCAAGTTCCCAGAAAAAATAACAAACTTGTAATACGGCATTTATTTTTAAAAAGTGTTCTCAGAAACGAGCTATCACGTGTGGAGATCAATGGCTTTCAAGCCAAATGATCAATCTTATGGCCACATTCATGACATAGTTTGTTCAAATGATCTCATATTGTGCACAAGGGTGCATATTGGAATGGCAAACAATGTTGCCTAAGGAAGTTTTCATTTTCTTTGGACGAAAAAACCATTTTCCATTTTGCGAGTGCCCAAAAGGTGGTTTTTTTGTGAAGGACCTCCCATATAATTGTTGCAAAATTGGACCAAATCATTTTTCTAAAATACTAGTCCATATTTATTGCACAATTGACAAAATGGTTGGGGTGTAAAAAGTTTTGATCCACCTCTCGTGAAAAAGACAAATTTCCGCCGATTCAGGTGGAAGCGGGTCAAATTTGAACTTCAGCTGCCTCATAGTTTGCTATTTATTTTTTCCAAAAATCATTTCTAGGTACATAAGTATCTATTTAATCAGAGAAACACCAAAAAAATTCCAAGATTCAACCACTAGCTAGGAACGGTCGTTCCCGCCGTTTTGACCGCATTTTGAAACGGGCATACAAAATTCAAAAAAAAATTGGGGTAACCTTCGCATTGTGTCATTATATGTGGCCAAGTTCCCAGAAAAAATAACAAACTTGTAATACGGCAATTATTTTTAAAAAATGTTCTCAGAAACGAGCTATCACGTGTGGAGATCAATGGCTTTCAAGCCAAATGATCAATCTTATGGCCACATTCATGACATAGTTTGTTCAGATGATCTCATATTGTGCACAAGGGTGCATATTGGAATGGCAAACAATGTTGCCTAAGAAAGTTTTCATTTTCTTTGGACGAAAAAACCATTTTCCATTTTCCGAGTGCCCAAAAGGAGGTTTTTTTGTGAAGGACCTCCCAAATAATTGTTGCAAAGTTGGACCAAATCATTTTTCTAAAATACTGGTCCATATTTATTGCACAATTGAAAAAATGGTTGGGGTGTAAAAAGTTTTGATCCACCTCTCATGAAAAAGACAAATTTCCGCCGATTCAGATGGAAGCGGGTCAAATTTGACCTGCAGCTGCCTCATAGTTTGCTATTTATTTTCTCCAAAAATCATTTATAGGTACATAAGTATCTATTTAATCAGAGAAACACCAAAAAAATTCCAAGATTCAACCACTAGCTAGGAACGGTCATTCCCGCCGTTTTGACCGCATTTTGAAACGGGCATACAAAATTCAAAAAAAAATTGGGAAACCTTCGCATTGTGTCATTTTATGTGGCCAAGTTCCCAGAAAAAATAACAAACTTGTAATACGGCATTTATTTTTAAAAAGTGTTCTCAGAAACGAGCTATCACGTGTGGAGATCAATGGCTTTCAAGCCAAATGATCAATCTTATGGCCACATTCATGACATAGTTTGTTCAAATGATCTCATATTGTGCACAAGGGTGCATATTGGAATGGCAAACAATGTTGCCTAAGGAAGTTTTCATTTTCTTTGGACGAAAAAACCATTTTCCATTTTGCGAGTGCCCAAAAGGTGGTTTTTTTTGTGAAGGACCTCCCAAATAATTGTTGCAAAATTGGACCAAATCATTTTTCTAAAATACTAGTCCATATTTATTGCAAAATTGACAAAATGGTTGGGGTGTAAAAAGTTTTGATCCACCTCTCGTGAAAAAGACAAATTTCCGCCGATTCAGGTGGAAGCGGGTCAAATTTCAACTTCAGCTGCCTCATAGTTTGCTATTTATTTTTTCCAAAAATCATTTCTAGGTACATAAGTATCTATTTAATCAGAGAAACACCAAAAAAATTCCAAGATTCAACCACTAGCTAGGAACGGTCGTTCCCGCCGTTTTGACCGCATTTTGAAACGGGCATACAAAATTCAAAAAAAAATTTGGGGTAACCTTCGCATTGTGTCATTATATGTGGCCAAGTTCCCAGAAAAAATAACAAACTTGTAATACGGCAATTATTTTTAAAAAATGTTCTCAGAAACGAGCTATCACGTGTGGAGATCAATGGCTTTCAAGCCAAATGATCAATCTTATGGCCACATTCATGACATAGTTTGTTCAGATGATCTCATATTGTGCACAAGGGTGCATATTAGAATGGCAAACAATGTTGCCTAAGAAAGTTTTCATTTTCTTTGGACGAAAAAACCATTTTCCATTTTCCGAGTGCCCAAAAGGAGGTTTTTTTGTGAAGGACCTCCCAAATAATTGTTGCAAAGTTGGACCAAATCATTTTTCTAAAATACTGGTCCATATTTATTGCACAATTGAAAAAATGGTTGGGGTGTAAAAAGTTTTGATCCACCTCTCATGAAAAAGACAAATTTCCGCCGATTCAGATGGAAGCGGGTCAAATTTGACCTGCAGCTGCCTCATAGTTTGCTATTTATTTTCTCCAAAAATCATTTATAGGTACATAAGTATCTATTTAATCAGAGAAACACCAAAAAAATTCCAAGATTCAACCACTAGCTAGGAACGGTCATTCCCGCCGTTTTGACCGCATTTTGAAACGGGCATACAAAATTCAAAAAAAAATTGGGAAACCTTCGCATTGTGTCATTTTATGTGGCCAAGTTCCCAGAAAAAATAACAAACTTGTAATACGGCATTTATTTTTAAAAAGTGTTCTCAGAAACGAGCTATCACGTGTGGAGATCAATGGCTTTCAAGCCAAATGATCAATCTTATGGCCACATTCATGACATAGTTTGTTCAAATGATCTCATATTGTGCACAAGGGTGCATATTGGAATGGCAAACAATGTTGCCTAAGGAAGTTTTCATTTTCTTTGGACGAAAAAACCATTTTCCATTTTGCGAGTGCCCAAAAGGTGGTTTTTTTGTGAAGGACCTCCCAAATAATTGTTGCAAAATTGGACCAAATCATTTTTCTAAAATACTAGTCCATATTTATTGCACAATTGACAAAATGGTTGGGGTGTAAAAAGTTTTGATCCACCTCTCGTGAAAAAGACAAATTTCCGCCGATTCAGGTGGAAGCGGGTCAAATTTGAACTTCAGCTGCCTCATAGTTTGCTATTTATTTTTTCCAAAAATCATTTCTAGGTACATAAGTATCTATTTAATCAGAGAAACACCAAAAAAATTCCAAGATTCAACCACTAGCTAGGAACGGTCGTTCCCGCCGTTTTGACCGCATTTTGAAACGGGCATACAAAATTCAAAAAAAAAATGGGGAAACCTTCGCATTGTGTCATTATATGTGGCCAAGTTCCCAGAAAAAATAACAAACTTGTAATACGGCAATTATTTTTAAAAAATGTTCTCAGAAACGAGCTATCACGTGTGGAGATCAATGGCTTTCAGGCCAAATGATCAATCTTATGGCCACATTCATGACATAGTTTGTTCAGATGATCTCATATTGTGCACAAGGGTGCATATTGGAATGGCAAACAATGTTGCCTAAGAAAGTTTTTCATTTTCTTTGGACGAAAAAACCATTTTCCATTTTCCGAGTGCCCAAAAGGAGGTTTTTTTGTGAAGGACCTCCCAAATAATTGTTGCAAAGTTGGACCAAATCATTTTTCTAAAATACTGGTCCATATTTATTGCACAATTGAAAAAATGGTTGGGGTGTAAAAAGTTTTGATCCACCTCTCATGAAAAAGACAAATTTCCGCCGATTCAGATGGAAGCGGGTCAAATTTGAACTGCAGCTGCCTCATAGTTTGCTATTTATTTTCTCCAAAAATCATTTATAGGTACATAAGTATCTATTTAATCAGAGAAACACCAAAAAAATTCCAAGATTCAACCACTAGCTAGGAACGGTCATTCCCGCCGTTTTGACCGCATTTTGAAACGGGCATACAAAATTCAAAAAAAAAATTGGGAAACCTTCGCATTGTGTCATTTTATGTGGCCAAGTTCCCAGAAAAAATAACAAACTTGTAATACGGCATTTATTTTTAAAAAGTGTTCTCAGAAACGAGCTATCACGTGTGGAGATCAATGGCTTTCAAGCCAAATGATCAATCTTATGGCCACATTCATGACATAGTTTGTTCAAATGATCTCATATTGTGCACAAGGGTGCATATTGGAATGGCAAACAATGTTGCCTAAGGAAGTTTTCATTTTCTTTGGACGAAAAAACCATTTTCCATTTTGCGAGTGCCCAAAAGGTGGTTTTTTTGTGAAGGACCTCCCATATAATTGTTGCAAAATTGGACCAAATCATTTTTCTAAAATACTAGTCCATATTTATTGCACAATTGACAAAATGGTTGGGGTGTAAAAAGTTTTGATCCACCTCTCGTGAAAAAGACAAATTTCCGCCGATTCAGGTGGAAGCGGGTCAAATTTGAACTTCAGCTGCCTCATAGTTTGCTATTTATTTTTTCCAAAAATCATTTCTAGGTACATAAGTATCTATTTAATCAGAGAAACACCAAAAAAATTCCAAGATTCAACCACTAGCTAGGAACGGTCGTTCCCGCCGTTTTGACCGCATTTTGAAACGGGCATACAAAATTCAAAAAAAAATTGGGGTAACCTTCGCATTGTGTCATTATATGTGGCCAAGTTCCCAGAAAAAATAACAAACTTGTAATACGGCAATTATTTTTAAAAAATGTTCTCAGAAACGAGCTATCACGTGTGGAGATCAATGGCTTTCAAGCCAAATGATCAATCTTATGGCCACATTCATGACATAGTTTGTTCAGATGATCTCATATTGTGCACAAGGGTGCATATTGGAATGGCAAACAATGTTGCCTAAGAAAGTTTTCATTTTCTTTGGACGAAAAAACCATTTTCCATTTTCCGAGTGCCCAAAAGGAGGTTTTTTTGTGAAGGACCTCCCAAATAATTGTTGCAAAGTTGGACCAAATCATTTTTCTAAAATACTGGTCCATATTTATTGCACAATTGAAAAAATGGTTGGGGTGTAAAAAGTTTTGATCCACCTCTCATGAAAAAGACAAATTTCCGCCGATTCAGATGGAAGCGGGTCAAATTTGACCTGCAGCTGCCTCATAGTTTGCTATTTATTTTCTCCAAAAATCATTTATAGGTACATAAGTATCTATTTAATCAGAGAAACACCAAAAAAATTCCAAGATTCAACCACTAGCTAGGAACGGTCATTCCCGCCGTTTTGACCGCATTTTGAAACGGGCATACAAAATTCAAAAAAAAATTGGGAAACCTTCGCATTGTGTCATTTTATGTGGCCAAGTTCCCAGAAAAAATAACAAACTTGTAATACGGCATTTATTTTTAAAAAGTGTTCTCAGAAACGAGCTATCACGTGTGGAGATCAATGGCTTTCAAGCCAAATGATCAATCTTATGGCCACATTCATGACATAGTTTGTTCAAATGATCTCATATTGTGCACAAGGGTGCATATTGGAATGGCAAACAATGTTGCCTAAGGAAGTTTTCATTTTCTTTGGACGAAAAAACCATTTTCCATTTTGCGAGTGCCCAAAAGGTGGTTTTTTTTGTGAAGGACCTCCCAAATAATTGTTGCAAAATTGGACCAAATCATTTTTCTAAAATACTAGTCCATATTTATTGCAAAATTGACAAAATGGTTGGGGTGTAAAAAGTTTTGATCCACCTCTCGTGAAAAAGACAAATTTCCGCCGATTCAGGTGGAAGCGGGTCAAATTTCAACTTCAGCTGCCTCATAGTTTGCTATTTATTTTTTCCAAAAATCATTTCTAGGTACATAAGTATCTATTTAATCAGAGAAACACCAAAAAAATTCCAAGATTCAACCACTAGCTAGGAACGGTCGTTCCCGCCGTTTTGACCGCATTTTGAAACGGGCATACAAAATTCAAAAAAAAATTTGGGGTAACCTTCGCATTGTGTCATTATATGTGGCCAAGTTCCCAGAAAAAATAACAAACTTGTAATACGGCAATTATTTTTAAAAAATGTTCTCAGAAACGAGCTATCACGTGTGGAGATCAATGGCTTTCAAGCCAAATGATCAATCTTATGGCCACATTCATGACATAGTTTGTTCAGATGATCTCATATTGTGCACAAGGGTGCATATTAGAATGGCAAACAATGTTGCCTAAGAAAGTTTTCATTTTCTTTGGACGAAAAAACCATTTTCCATTTTCCGAGTGCCCAAAAGGAGGTTTTTTTGTGAAGGACCTCCCAAATAATTGTTGCAAAGTTGGACCAAATCATTTTTCTAAAATACTGGTCCATATTTATTGCACAATTGAAAAAATGGTTGGGGTGTAAAAAGTTTTGATCCACCTCTCATGAAAAAGACAAATTTCCGCCGATTCAGATGGAAGCGGGTCAAATTTGACCTGCAGCTGCCTCATAGTTTGCTATTTATTTTCTCCAAAAATCATTTATAGGTACATAAGTATCTATTTAATCAGAGAAACACCAAAAAAATTCCAAGATTCAACCACTAGCTAGGAACGGTCATTCCCGCCGTTTTGACCGCATTTTGAAACGGGCATACAAAATTCAAAAAAAAATTGGGAAACCTTCGCATTGTGTCATTTTATGTGGCCAAGTTCCCAGAAAAAATAACAAACTTGTAATACGGCATTTATTTTTAAAAAGTGTTCTCAGAAACGAGCTATCACGTGTGGAGATCAATGGCTTTCAAGCCAAATGATCAATCTTATGGCCACATTCATGACATAGTTTGTTCAAATGATCTCATATTGTGCACAAGGGTGCATATTGGAATGGCAAACAATGTTGCCTAAGGAAGTTTTCATTTTCTTTGGACGAAAAAACCATTTTCCATTTTGCGAGTGCCCAAAAGGTGGTTTTTTTTGTGAAGGACCTCCCAAATAATTGTTGCAAAATTGGACCAAATCATTTTTCTAAAATACTAGTCCATATTTATTGCAAAATTGACAAAATGGTTGGGGTGTAAAAAGTTTTGATCCACCTCTCGTGAAAAAGACAAATTTCCGCCGATTCAGGTGGAAGCGGGTCAAATTTGAACTTCAGCTGCCTCATAGTTTGCTATTTATTTTTTCCAAAAATCATTTCTAGGTACATAAGTATCTATTTAATCAGAGAAACACAAAAAAAATTCCAAGATTCAACCACTAGCTAGGAACGGTCGTTCCCGCCGTTTTGACCGCATTTTGAAACGGGCATACAAAATTCAAAAAAAAATTTGGGGTAACCTTCGCATTGTGTCATTATATGTGGCCAAGTTCCCAGAAAAAATAACAAACTTGTAATACGACAATTATTTTTAAAAAATGTTCTCAGAAACGAGCTATCACGTGTGGAGATCAATGGCTTTCAAGCCAAATGATCAATCTTATGGCCACATTCATGACATAGTTTGTTCAGATGATCTCATATTGTGCACAAGGGTGCATATTAGAATGGCAAACAATGTTGCCTAAGAAAGTTTTCATTTTCTTTGGACGAAAAAACCATTTTCCATTTTCCGAGTGCCCAAAAGGAGGTTTTTTTGTGAAGGACCTCCCAAATAATTGTTGCAAAGTTGGACCAAATCATTTTTCTAAAATACTGGTCCATATTTATTGCACAATTGAAAAAATGGTCGGGGTGTAAAAAGTTTTGATCCACCTCTCATGAAAAAGACAAATTTCCGCCGATTCAGATGGAAGCGGGTCAAATTTGAACTGCAGCTGCCTCATAGTTTGCTATTTATTTTCTCCAAAAATCATTTATAGGTACATAAGTATCTATTTAATCAGAGAAACACCAAAAAAATTCCAAGATTCAACCACTAGCTAGGAACGGTCATTCCCGCCGTTTTGACCGCATTTTGAAACGGGCATACAAAATTCAAAAAAAAAATTGGGAAACCTTCGCATTGTGTCATTTTATGTGGCCAAGTTCCCAGAAAAAATAACAAACTTGTAATACGGCATTTATTTTTAAAAAGTGTTCTCAGAAACGAGCTATCACGTGTGGAGATCAATGGCTTTCAAGCCAAATGATCAATCTTATGGCCACATTCATGACATAGTTTGTTCAAATGATCTCATATTGTGCACAAGGGTGCATATTGGAATGGCAAACAATGTTGCCTAAGGAAGTTTTCATTTTCTTTGGACGAAAAAACCATTTTCCATTTTCTGAGTGCCGAAAAGGAGGTTTTTTTGTGAAGGACCTCCCAAATAATTGTTGCAAAGTTGGACCAAATCATTTTTCTAAAATACTAGTCCATATTTAATGCACAATTGACAAAATGGTTGGGGTGTAAAAAGTTTTGATCCACCTCTCGTGAAAAAGACAAATTTCCGCCGATTCAGGTGGAAGCGGGTCAAATTTGAACTGCAGCTGCCTCATAGTTTGCTATTTATTTTTTCCAAAAATCATTTCTAGGTACATAAGTATCTATTTAATCAGAGAAACACCAAAAAAATTCCAAGATTCAACCACTAGCTAGGAACGGTCGTTCCCGCCGTTTTGACCGCATTTTGAAACGAGCATACAAAATTCAAAAAAAAAATTGGGAAACCTTCGCATTGTGTCATTATATGTGGCCAAGTTCCCAGAAAAAATAACAAACTTGTAATACGGCAATTATTTTTAAAAAATGTTTTCAGAAACAAGCTATCACGTGTGGAGATCAATGGCTTTCAAGCCAAATGATCAATCTTATGGCCACATTCATGACATAGTTTGTTCAGATGATCTCATATTGTGCACAAGGGTGCATATTGGAATGGCAAACAATGTTGCCTAAGAAAGTTTTTATTTTCTTTGGACGAAAAAACCATTTTCCATTTTCCGAGTGCCCAAAAGGAGGTTTTTTTGTGAAGGACCTCCCAAATAATTGTTGCAAAGTTGGACCAAATCATTTTTCTAAAATACCGGTCCATATTTATTGCACAATTGAAAAAATGGTTGGGGTGTAAAAAGTTTTGATCCACCTCTCATGAAAAAGACAAATTTCCGCCGATTCAGATGGAAGCGGGTCAAATTTGAACTGCAGCTGCCTCATAGTTTGCTATTTATTTTCTCCAAAAATCATTTATAGGTACATAAGTATCTATTTAATCAGAGAAACACCAAAAAAATTCCAAGATTCAACCACTAGCTAGGAACGGTCATTCCCGCCGTTTTGACCGCATTTTGAAACGGGCATACAAAATTCAAAAAAAAAATTGGGAAACCTTCGCATTGTGTCATTTTATGTGGCCAAGTTCCCAGAAAAAATAACAAACTTGTAATACGGCATTTATTTTTAAAAAGTGTTCTCAGAAACGAGCTATCACGTGTGGAGATCAATGGCTTTCAAGCCAAATGATCAATCTTATGGCCACATTCATGACATAGTTTGTTCAAATGATCTCATATTGTGCACAAGGGTGCATATTGGAATGGCAAACAATGTTGCCTAAGGAAGTTTTCATTTTCTTTGGACGAAAAAACCATTTTCCATTTTCTGAGTGCCGAAAAGGAGGTTTTTTTGTGAAGGACCTCCCAAATAATTGTTGCAAAGTTGGACCAAATCATTTTTCTAAAATACTAGTCCATATTCAATGCACAATTGACAAAATGGTTGGGGTGTAAAAAGTTTTGATCCACCTCTCGTGAAAAAGACAAATTTCCGCCGATTCAGGTGGAAGCGGGTCAAATTTGAACTGCAGCTGCCTCATAGTTTGCTATTTATTTTTTCCAAAAATCATTTCTAGGTACATAAGTATCTATTTAATCAGAGAAACACCAAAAAAATTCCAAGATTCAACCACTAGCTAGGAACGGTCGTTCCCGCCGTTTTGACCGCATTTTGAAACGAGCATACAAAATTCAAAAAAAAAATTGGGAAACCTTCGCATTGTGTCATTATATGTGGCCAAGTTCCCAGAAAAAATAATAAACTTGTAATACGGCAATTATTTTTAAAAAATGTTTTCAGAAACGAGCTATCACGTGTGGAGATCAATGGCTTTCAAGCCAAATGATCAATCTTATGGCCACATTCATGACATAGTTTGTTCAGATGATCTCATATTGTGCACAAGGGTGCATATTGGAATGGCAAACAATGTTGCCTAAGAAAGTTTTTATTTTCTTTGGACGAAAAAACCATTTTCCATTTTCCGAGTGCCCAAAAGGAGGTTTTTTTGTGAAGGACCTCCCAAATAATTGTTGCAAAGTTGGACCAAATCATTTTTCTAAAATACCGGTCCATATTTATTGCACAATTGAAAAAATGGTTGGGGTGTAAAAAGTTTTGATCCACCTCTCATGAAAAAGACAAATTTCCGCCGATTCAGATGGAAGCGGGTCAAATTTGAACTGCAGCTGCCTCATAGTTTGCTATTTATTTTCTCCAAAAATCATTTATAGGTACATAAGTATCTATTTAATCAGAGAAACACCAAAAAAATTCCAAGATTCAACCACTAGCTAGGAACGGTCGTTCCCGCCGTTTTGACCGCATTTTGAAACGGGCATACAAAATTAAAAAAAAATTGGGAAACCTTCGCATTGTGTCATTATATGTGGCCAAGTTCCCAGAAAAAATAACAAACTTGTAATACGGCAATTATTTTTAAAAAATGTTCTCAGAAACGAGCTATCACGTGTGGAGATCAATGGCTTTCAGGCCAAATGATCAATCTTATGGCCACATTCATGACATAGTTTGTTCAGATGATCTCATATTGTGCACAAGGGTGCATATTGGAATGGCAAACAATGTTGCCTAAGAAAGTTTTTCATTTTCTTTGGACGAAAAAACCATTTTCCATTTTCCGAGTGCCCAAAAGGAGGTTTTTTTGTGAAGGACCTCCCAAATAATTGTTGCAAAGTTGGACCAAATCATTTTTCTAAAATACTGGTCCATATTTATTGCACAATTGAAAAAATGGTTGGGGTGTAAAAAGTTTTGATCCACCTCTCATGAAAAAGACAAATTTCCGCCGATTCAGATGGAAGCGGGTCAAATTTGAACTGCAGCTGCCTCATAGTTTGCTATTTATTTTCTCCAAAAATCATTTCTAGGTACATAAGTATCTATTTAATCAGAGAAACACCAAAAAAATTCCAAGATTCAACCACTAGCTAGGAACGGTCATTCCCGCCGCTTTGATCGCATTTTGAAACGGGCATACAAAATTCAAAAAAAAAATTGGGAAACCTTCGCATTGTGTCATTTTATGTGGCCAAGTTCCCAGAAAAAATAACAAACTTGTAATACGGCAATTATTTTTAAAAAGTGTTCTCAGAAACGAGCTATCACGTGTGGAGATCAATGGCTTTCAAGCCAAATGATCAATCTTATGGCCACATTCATGACATAGTTTGTTCAAATGATCTCATATTGTGCACAAGGGTGCATATTGGAATGGCAAACAATGTTGCCTAAGGAAGTTTTCATTTTCTTTGGACGAAAAAACCATTTTCCATTTTGCGAGTGCCCAAAAGGTGGTTTTTTTGTGAAGGACCTCCCAAATAATTGTTGCAAAATTGGACCAAATCATTTTTCTAAAATACTAGTCCATATTTATTGCACAATTGACAAAATGGTTGGGGTGTAAAAAGTTTTGATCCACCTCTCGTGAAAAAGACAAATTTCCGCCGATTCAGGTGGAAGCGGGTCAAATTTGAACTTCAGCTGCCTCATAGTTTGCTATTTATTTTTTCCAAAAATCATTTCTAGGTACATAAGTATCTATTTAATCAGAGAAACACCAAAAAAATTCCAAGATTCAACCACTAGCTAGGAACGGTCGTTCCCGCCGTTTTGACCGCATTTTGAAACGGGCATACAAAATTCAAAAAAAAAAATGGGGAAACCTTCGCATTGTGTCATTATATGTGGCCAAGTTCCCAGAAAAAATAACAAACTTGTAATACGGCAATTATTTTTAAAAAATGTTCTCAGAAACGAGCTATCACGTGTGGAGATCAATGGCTTTCAGGCCAAATGATCAATCTTATGGCCACATTCATGACATAGTTTGTTCAGATGATCTCATATTGTGCACAAGGGTGCATATTGGAATGGCAAACAATGTTGCCTAAGAAAGTTTTTCATTTTCTTTGGACGAAAAAACCATTTTCCATTTTCCGAGTGCCCAAAAGGAGGTTTTTTTGTGAAGGACCTCCCAAATAATTGTTGCAAAGTTGGACCAAATCATTTTTCTAAAATACTGGTCCATATTTATTGCACAATTGAAAAAATGGTTGGGGTGTAAAAAGTTTTGATCCACCTCTCATGAAAAAGACAAATTTCCGCCGATTCAGATGGAAGCGGGTCAAATTTGACCTGCAGCTGCCTCATAGTTTGCTATTTATTTTCTCCAAAAATCATTTATAGGTACATAAGTATCTATTTAATCAGAGAAACACCAAAAAAATTCCAAGATTCAACCACTAGCTAGGAACGGTCATTCCCGCCGCTTTGATCGCATTTTGAAACGGGCATACAAAATTCAAAAAAAAATTGGGAAACCTTCGCATTGTGTCATTTTATGTGGCCAAGTTCCCAGAAAAAATAACAAACTTGTAATACGGCATTTATTTTTAAAAAGTGTTCTCAGAAACGAGCTATCACGTGTGGAGATCAATGGCTTTCAAGCCAAATGATCAATCTTATGGCCACATTCATGACATAGTTTGTTCAAATGATCTCATATTGTGCACAAGGGTGCATATTGGAATGGCAAACAATGTTGCCTAAGGAAGTTTTCATTTTCTTTGGACGAAAAAACCATTTTCCATTTTGCGAGTGCCCAAAAGGTGGTTTTTTTTGTGAAGGACCTCCCAAATAATTGTTGCAAAATTGGACCAAATCATTTTTCTAAAATACTAGTCCATATTTATTGCAAAATTGACAAAATGGTTGGGGTGTAAAAAGTTTTGATCCACCTCTCGTGAAAAAGACAAATTTCCGCCGATTCAGGTGGAAGCGGGTCAAATTTGAACTTCAGCTGCCTCATAGTTTGCTATTTATTTTTTCCAAAAATCATTTCTAGGTACATAAGTATCTATTTAATCAGAGAAACACCAAAAAAATTCCAAGATTCAACCACTAGCTAGGAACGGTCGTTCCCACCGTTTTGACCGCATTTTGAAACGGGCATACAAAATTCAAAAAAAAATTTGGGGTAACCTTCGCATTGTGTCATTATATGTGGCCAAGTTCCCAGAAAAAATAACAAACTTGTAATACGGCAATTATTTTTAAAAAATGTTCTCAGAAACGAGCTATCACGTGTGGAGATCAATGGCTTTCAAGCCAAATGATCAATCTTATGGCCACATTCATGACATAGTTTGTTCAGATGATCTCATATTGTGCACAAGGGTGCATATTGGAATGGCAAACAATGTTGCCTAAGAAAGTTTTCATTTTCTTTGGACGAAAAAACCATTTTCCATTTTCCGAGTGCCCAAAAGGAGGTTTTTTTGTGAAGGACCTCCCAAATAATTGTTGCAAAGTTGGACCAAATCATTTTTCTAAAATACTGGTCCATATTTATTGCACAATTGAAAAAATGGTCGGGGTGTAAAAAGTTTTGATCCACCTCTCATGAAAAAGACAAATTTCCGCCGATTCAGATGGAAGCGGGTCAAATTTGAACTGCAGCTGCCTCATAGTTTGCTATTTATTTTCTCCAAAAATCATTTATAGGTACATAAGTATCTATTTAATCAGAGAAACACCAAAAAAATTCCAAGATTCAACCACTAGCTAGGAACGGTCATTCCCGCCGTTTTGACCGCATTTTGAAACGGGCATACAAAATTCAAAAAAAAAATTGGGAAACCTTCGCATTGTGTCATTTTATGTGGCCAAGTTCCCAGAAAAAATAACAAACTTGTAATACGGCATTTATTTTTAAAAAGTGTTCTCAGAAACGAGCTATCACGTGTGGAGATCAATGGCTTTCAAGCCAAATGATCAATCTTATGGCCACATTCATGACATAGTTTGTTCAAATGATCTTATATTGTGCACAAGGGTGCATATTGGAATGGCAAACAATGTTGCCTAAGGAAGTTTTCATTTTCTTTGGACGAAAAAACCATTTTCCATTTTGCGAGTGCCCAAAAGGTGGTTTTTTTGTGAAGGACCTCCCAAATAATTGTTGCAAAATTGGACCAAATCATTTTTCTAAAATACTAGTCCATATTTATTGCACAATTGACAAAATGGTTGGGGTGTAAAAAGTTTTGATCCACCTCTCGTGAAAAAGACAAATTTCCGCCGATTCAGGTGGAAGCGGGTCAAATTTGAACTTCAGCTGCCTCATAGTTTGCTATTTATTTTTTCCAAAAATCATTTCTAGGTACATAAGTATCTATTTAATCAGAGAAACACCAAAAAAATTCCAAGATTCAACCACTAGCTAGGAACGGTCGTTCCCGCCGTTTTGACCGCATTTTGAAACGGGCATACAAAATTCAAAAAAAAAATTGGGGTAACCTTCGCATTGTGTCATTATATGTGGCCAAGTTCCCAGAAAAAATAACAAACTTGTAATACGGCAATTATTTTTAAAAAATGTTCTCAGAAACGAGCTATCACGTGTGGAGATCAATGGCTTTCAAGCCAAATGATCAATCTTATGGCCACATTCATGACATAGTTTGTTCAGATGATCTCATATTGTGCACAAGGGTGCATATTGGAATGGCAAACAATGTTGCCTAAGAAAGTTTTCATTTTCTTTGGACGAAAAAACCATTTTCCATTTTCCGAGTGCCCAAAAGGAGGTTTTTTTGTGAAGGACCTCCCAAATAATTGTTGCAAAGTTGGACCAAATCATTTTTCTAAAATACTGGTCCATATTTATTGCACAATTGAAAAAATGGTTGGGGTGTAAAAAGTTTTGATCCACCTCTCATGAAAAAGACAAATTTCCGCCGATTCAGATGGAAGCGGGTCAAATTTGACCTGCAGCTGCCTCATAGTTTGCTATTTATTTTCTCCAAAAATCATTTATAGGTACATAAGTATCTATTTAATCAGAGAAACACCAAAAAAATTCCAAGATTCAACCACTAGCTAGGAACGGTCATTCCCGCCGTTTTGACCGCATTTTGAAACGGGCATACAAAATTCAAAAAAAAATTGGGAAACCTTCGCATTGTGTCATTTTATGTGGCCAAGTTCCCAGAAAAAATAACAAACTTGTAATACGGCATTTATTTTTAAAAAGTGTTCTCAGAAACGAGCTATCACGTGTGGAGATCAATGGCTTTCAAGCCAAATGATCAATCTTATGGCCACATTCATGACATAGTTTGTTCAAATGATCTCATATTGTGCACAAGGGTGCATATTGGAATGGCAAACAATGTTGCCTAAGGAAGTTTTCATTTTCTTTGGACGAAAAAACCATTTTCCATTTTGCGAGTGCCCAAAAGGTGGTTTTTTTTGTGAAGGACCTCCCAAATAATTGTTGCAAAATTGGACCAAATCATTTTTCTAAAATACTAGTCCATATTTATTGCAAAATTGACAAAATGGTTGGGGTGTAAAAAGTTTTGATCCACCTCTCGTGAAAAAGACAAATTTCCGCCGATTCAGGTGGAAGCGGGTCAAATTTGAACTTCAGCTGCCTCATAGTTTGCTATTTATTTTTTCCAAAAATCATTTCTAGGTACATAAGTATCTATTTAATCAGAGAAACACCAAAAAAATTCCAAGATTCAACCACTAGCTAGGAACGGTCGTTCCCGCCGTTTTGACCGCATTTTGAAACGGGCATACAAAATTCAAAAAAAAATTTGGGGTAACCTTCGCATTGTGTCATTATATGTGGCCAAGTTCCCAGAAAAAATAACAAACTTGTAATACGGCAATTATTTTTAAAAAATGTTCTCAGAAACGAGCTATCACGTGTGGAGATCAATGGCTTTCAAGCCAAATGATCAATCTTATGGCCACATTCATGACATAGTTTGTTCAGATGATCTCATATTGTGCACAAGGGTGCATATTGGAATGGCAAACAATGTTGCCTAAGAAAGTTTTCATTTTCTTTGGACGAAAAAACCATTTTCCATTTTCCGAGTGCCCAAAAGGAGGTTTTTTTGTGAAGGACCTCCCAAATAATTGTTGCAAAGTTGGACCAAATCATTTTTCTAAAATACTGGTCCATATTTATTGCACAATTGAAAAAATGGTCGGGGTGTAAAAAGTTTTGATCCACCTCTCATGAAAAAGACAAATTTCCGCCGATTCAGATGGAAGCGGGTCAAATTTGAACTGCAGCTGCCTCATAGTTTGCTATTTATTTTCTCCAAAAATCATTTATAGGTACATAAGTATCTATTTAATCAGAGAAACACCAAAAAAATTCCAAGATTCAACCACTAGCTAGGAACGGTCATTCCCGCCGTTTTGACCGCATTTTGAAACGGGCATACAAAATTCAAAAAAAAAATTGGGAAACCTTCGCATTGTGTCATTTTATGTGGCCAAGTTCCCAGAAAAAATAACAAACTTGTAATACGGCATTTATTTTTAAAAAGTGTTCTCAGAAACGAGCTATCACGTGTGGAGATCAATGGCTTTCAAGCCAAATGATCAATCTTATGGCCACATTCATGACATAGTTTGTTCAAATGATCTCATATTGTGCACAAGGGTGCATATTGGAATGGCAAACAATGTTGCCTAAGGAAGTTTTCATTTTCTTTGGACGAAAAAACCATTTTCCATTTTCTGAGTGCCGAAAAGGAGGTTTTTTTGTGAAGGACCTCCCAAATAATTGTTGCAAAGTTGGACCAAATCATTTTTCTAAAATACTAGTCCATATTTAATGCACAATTGACAAAATGGTTGGGGTGTAAAAAGTTTTGATCCACCTCTCGTGAAAAAGACAAATTTCCGCCGATTCAGGTGGAAGCGGGTCAAATTTGAACTGCAGCTGCCTCATAGTTTGCTATTTATTTTTTCCAAAAATCATTTCTAGGTACATAAGTATCTATTTAATCAGAGAAACACCAAAAAAATTCCAAGATTCAACCACTAGCTAGGAACGGTCGTTCCCGCCGTTTTGACCGCATTTTGAAACGAGCATACAAAATTCAAAAAAAAAATTGGGAAACCTTCGCATTGTGTCATTATATGTGGCCAAGTTCCCAGAAAAAATAATAAACTTGTAATACGGCAATTATTTTTAAAAAATGTTTTCAGAAACGAGCTATCACGTGTGGAGATCAATGGCTTTCAAGCCAAATGATCAATCTTATGGCCACATTCATGACATAGTTTGTTCAGATGATCTCATATTGTGCACAAGGGTGCATATTGGAATGGCAAACAATGTTGCCTAAGAAAGTTTTTATTTTCTTTGGACGAAAAAACCATTTTCCATTTTCCGAGTGCCCAAAAGGAGGTTTTTTTGTGAAGGACCTCCCAAATAATTGTTGCAAAGTTGGACCAAATCATTTTTCTAAAATACCGGTCCATATTTATTGCACAATTGAAAAAATGGTTGGGGTGTAAAAAGTTTTGATCCACCTCTCATGAAAAAGACAAATTTCCGCCGATTCAGATGGAAGCGGGTCAAATTTGAACTGCAGCTGCCTCATAGTTTGCTATTTATTTTTTCCAAAAATCATTTCTAGGTACATAAGTATCTATTTAATCAGAGAAACACCAAAAAAATTCCAAGATTCAACCACTAGCTAGGAACGGTCGTTCCCGCCGTTTTGACCGCATTTTGAAACGGGCATACAAAATTCAAAAAAAAATTGGGGTAACCTTCGCATTGTGTCATTATATGTGGCCAAGTTCCCAGAAAAAATAACAAACTTGTAATACGGCAATTATTTTTAAAAAATGTTCTCAGAAACGAGCTATCACGTGTGGAGATCAATGGCTTTCAAGCCAAATGATCAATCTTATGGCCACATTCATGACATAGTTTGTTCAGATGATCTCATATTGTGCACAAGGGTGCATATTGGAATGGCAAACAATGTTGCCTAAGAAAGTTTTCATTTTCTTTGGACGAAAAAACCATTTTCCATTTTCCGAGTGCCCAAAAGGAGGTTTTTTTGTGAAGGACCTCCCAAATAATTGTTGCAAAGTTGGACCAAATCATTTTTCTAAAATACTGGTCCATATTTATTGCACAATTGAAAAAATGGTTGGGGTGTAAAAAGTTTTGATCCACCTCTCATGAAAAAGACAAATTTCCGCCGATTCAGATGGAAGCGGGTCAAATTTGACCTGCAGCTGCCTCATAGTTTGCTATTTATTTTCTCCAAAAATCATTTATAGGTACATAAGTATCTATTTAATCAGAGAAACACCAAAAAAATTCCAAGATTCAACCACTAGCTAGGAACGGTCATTCCCGCCGTTTTGACCGCATTTTGAAACGGGCATACAAAATTCAAAAAGAAATTGGGAAACCTTCGCATTGTGTCATTTTATGTGGCCAAGTTCCCAGAAAAAATAACAAACTTGTAATACGGCATTTATTTTTAAAAAGTGTTCTCAGAAACGAGCTATCACGTGTGGAGATCAATGGCTTTCAAGCCAAATGATCAATCTTATGGCCACATTCATGACATAGTTTGTTCAAATGATCTCATATTGTGCACAAGGGTGCATATGGGAATGGCAAACAATGTTGCCTAAGGAAGTTTTCATTTTCTTTGGACGAAAAAACCATTTTCCATTTTGCGAGTGCCCAAAAGGTGGTTTTTTTTGTGAAGGACCTCCCAAATAATTGTTGCAAAATTGGACCAAATCATTTTTCTAAAATACTAGTCCATATTTATTGCAAAATTGACAAAATGGTTGGGGTGTAAAAAGTTTTGATCCACCTCTCGTGAAAAAGACAAATTTCCGCCGATTCAGGTGGAAGCGGGTCAAATTTGAACTTCAGCTGCCTCATAGTTTGCTATTTATTTTTTCCAAAAATCATTTCTAGGTACATAAGTATCTATTTAATCAGAGAAACACCAAAAAAATTCCAAGATTCAACCACTAGCTAGGAACGGTCGTTCCCGCCGTTTTGACCGCATTTTGAAACGGGCATACAAAATTCAAAAAACAATTTGGGGTAACCTTCGCATTGTGTCATTATATGTGGCCAAGTTCCCAGAAAAAATAACAAACTTGTAATACGGCAATTATTTTTAAAAAATGTTCTCAGAAACGAGCTATCACGTGTGGAGATCAATGGCTTTCAAGCCAAATGATCAATCTTATGGCCACATTCATGACATAGTTTGTTCAGATGATCTCATATTGTGCACAAGGGTGCATATTGGAATGGCAAACAATGTTGCCTAAGAAAGTTTTCATTTTCTTTGGACGAAAAAACCATTTTCCATTTTCCGAGTGCCCAAAAGGAGGTTTTTTTGTGAAGGACCTCCCAAATAATTGTTGCAAAGTTGGACCAAATCATTTTTCTAAAATACTGGTCCATATTTATTGCACAATTGAAAAAATGGTCGGGGTGTAAAAAGTTTTGATCCACCTCTCATGAAAAAGACAAATTTCCGCCGATTCAGATGGAAGCGGGTCAAATTTGAACTGCAGCTGCCTCATAGTTTGCTATTTATTTTCTCCAAAAATCATTTATAGGTACATAAGTATCTATTTAATCAGAGAAACACCAAAAAAATTCCAAGATTCAACCACTAGCTAGGAACGGTCATTCCCGCCGTTTTGACCGCATTTTGAAACGGGCATACAAAATTCAAAAAAAAAAATTGGGAAACCTTCGCATTGTGTCATTTTATGTGGCCAAGTTCCCAGAAAAAATAACAAACTTGTAATACGGCATTTATTTTTAAAAAGTGTTCTCAGAAACGAGCTATCACGTGTGGAGATCAATGGCTTTCAAGCCAAATGATCAATCTTATGGCCACATTCATGACATAGTTTGTTCAAATGATCTCATATTGTGCACAAGGGTGCATATTGGAATGGCAAACAATGTTGCCTAAGGAAGTTTTCATTTTCTTTGGACGAAAAAACCATTTTCCATTTTCTGAGTGCCGAAAAGGAGGTTTTTTTGTGAAGGACCTCCCAAATAATTGTTGCAAAGTTGGACCAAATCATTTTTCTAAAATACTAGTCCATATTTAATGCACAATTGACAAAATGGTTGGGGTGTAAAAAGTTTTGATCCACCTCTCGTGAAAAAGACAAATTTCCGCCGATTCAGGTGGAAGCGGGTCAAATTTGAACTGCAGCTGCCTCATAGTTTGCTATTTATTTTTTCCAAAAATCATTTCTAGGTACATAAGTATCTATTTAATCAGAGAAACACCAAAAAAATTCCAAGATTCAACCACTAGCTAGGAACGGTCGTTCCCGCCGTTTTGACCGCATTTTGAAACGAGCATACAAAATTCAAAAAAAAAATTGGGAAACCTTCGCATTGTTTCATTATATGTGGCCAAGTTCCCAGAAAAAATAATAAACTTGTAATACGGCAATTATTTTTAAAAAATGTTTTCAGAAACGAGCTATCACGTGTGGAGATCAATGGCTTTCAAGCCAAATGATCAATCTTATGGCCACATTCATGACATAGTTTGTTCAGATGATCTCATATTGTGCACAAGGGTGCATATTGGAATGGCAAACAATGTTGCCTAAGAAAGTTTTTATTTTCTTTGGACGAAAAAACCATTTTCCATTTTCCGAGTGCCCAAAAGGAGGTTTTTTTGTGAAGGACCTCCCAAATAATTGTTGCAAAGTTGGACCAAATCATTTTTCTAAAATACCGGTCCATATTTATTGCACAATTGAAAAAATGGTTGGGGTGTAAAAAGTTTTGATCCACCTCTCATGAAAAAGACAAATTTCCGCCGATTCAGATGGAAGCGGGTCAAATTTGAACTGCAGCTGCCTCATAGTTTGCTATTTATTTTCTCCAAAAATCATTTATAGGTACATAAGTATCTATTTAATCAGAGAAACACCAAAAAAATTCCAAGATTCAACCACTAGCTAGGAACGGTCATTCCCGCCGTTTTGACCGCATTTTGAAACGGGCATACAAAATTCAAAAAAAAAATTGGGAAACCTTCGCATTGTGTCATTTTATGTGGCCAAGTTCCCAGAAAAAATAACAAACTTGTAATACGGCATTTATTTTTAAAAAGTGTTCTCAGAAACGAGCTATCACGTGTGGAGATCAATGGCTTTCAAGCCAAATGATCAATCTTATGGCCACATTCATGACATAGTTTGTTCAAATGATCTCATATTGTGCCCAAGGGTGCATATTGGAATGGCAAACAATGTTGCCTAAGGAAGTTTTCATTTTCTTTGGACGAAAAAACCATTTTCCATTTTCTGAGTGCCGAAAAGGAGGTTTTTTTGTGAAGGACCTCCCAAATAATTGTTGCAAAGTTGGACCAAATCATTTTTCTAAAATACTAGTCCATATTTAATGCACAATTGACAAAATGGTTGGGGTGTAAAAAGTTTTGATCCACCTCTCGTGAAAAAGACAAATTTCCGCCGATTCAGGTGGAAGCGGGTCAAATTTGAACTGCAGCTGCCTCATAGTTTGCTATTTATTTTTTCCAAAAATCATTTCTAGGTACATAAGTATCTATTTAATCAGAGAAACACCAAAAAAATTCCAAGATTCAACCACTAGCTAGGAACGGTCATTCCCGCCGTTTTGACCGCATTTTGAAACGGGCATACAAAATTCAAAAAAATAAAAAATTGGGAAACCTTCGCATTGTGTCATTTTATGTGGCCAAGTTGACAGAAAAAATAACAAACTTGTAATACGGCAATTATTTTTAAAAAATGTTCTCAGAAACGAGCTATCACGTGTGGAGATCAATGGCTTTCAGGCCAAATGATCAATCTTATGGCCACATTCATGACATAGTTTGTTCAGATGATCTCATATTGTGCACAAGGGTGCATATTGGAATGGCAAACAATGTTGCCTAAGAAAGTTTTCATTTTCTTTGGACGAAAAAACCATTTTCCATTTTCCGAGTGCCCAAAAGGAGGTTTTTTTGTGAAGGACCTCCCAAATAATTGTTGCAAAGTTGGACCAAATCATTTTTCTAAAATACTGGTCCATATTTATTGCACAATTGAAAAAATGGTCGGGGTGTAAAAAGTTTTGATCCACCTCTCATGAAAAAGACAAATTTCCGCCGATTCAGATGGAAGCGGGTCAAATTTGAACTGCAGCTGCCTCATAGTTTGCTATTTATTTTCTCCAAAAATCATTTATAGGTACATAAGTATCTATTTAATCAGAGAAACACCAAAAAAATTCCAAGATTCAACCACTAGCTAGGAACGGTCATTCCCGCCGTTTTGACCGCATTTTGAAACGGGCATACAAAATTCAAAAAAAAAATTGGGAAACCTTCGCATTGTGTCATTTTATGTGGCCAAGTTCCCAGAAAAAATAACAAACTTGTAATACGGCATTTATTTTTAAAAAGTGTTCTCAGAAACGAGCTATCACGTGTGGAGATCAATGGCTTTCAAGCCAAATGATCAATCTTATGGCCACATTCATGACATAGTTTGTTCAAATGATCTCATATTGTGCACAAGGGTGCATATTGGAATGGCAAACAATGTTGCCTAAGGAAGTTTTCATTTTCTTTGGACGAAAAAACCATTTTCCATTTTCTGAGTGCCGAAAAGGAGGTTTTTTTGTGAAGGACCTCCCAAATAATTGTTGCAAAGTTGGACCAAATCATTTTTCTAAAATACTAGTCCATATTTAATGCACAATTGACAAAATGGTTGGGGTGTAAAAAGTTTTGATCCACCTCTCGTGAAAAAGACAAATTTCCGCCGATTCAGGTGGAAGCGGGTCAAATTTGAACTGCAGCTGCCTCATAGTTTGCTATTTATTTTTTCCAAAAATCATTTCTAGGTACATAAGTATCTATTTAATCAGAGAAACACCAAAAAAATTCCAAGATTCAACCACTAGCTAGGAACGGTCGTTCCCGCCGTTTTGACCGCATTTTGAAACGAGCATACAAAATTCAAAAAAAAAATTGGGAAACCTTCGCATTGTGTCATTATATGTGGCCAAGTTCCCAGAAAAAATAATAAACTTGTAATACGGCAATTATTTTTAAAAAATGTTTTCAGAAACGAGCTATCACGTGTGGAGATCAATGGCTTTCAAGCCAAATGATCAATCTTATGGCCACATTCATGACATAGTTTGTTCAGATGATCTCATATTGTGCACAAGGGTGCATATTGGAATGGCAAACAATGTTGCCTAAGAAAGTTTTTATTTTCTTTGGACGAAAAAACCATTTTCCATTTTCCGAGTGCCCAAAAGGAGGTTTTTTTGTGAAGGACCTCCCAAATAATTGTTGCAAAGTTGGACCAAATCATTTTTCTAAAATACCGGTCCATATTTATTGCACAATTGAAAAAATGGTTGGGGTGTAAAAAGTTTTGATCCACCTCTCATGAAAAAGACAAATTTCCGCCGATTCAGATGGAAGCGGGTCAAATTTGAACTGCAGCTGCCTCATAGTTTGCTATTTATTTTTTCCAAAAATCATTTCTAGGTACATAAGTATCTATTTAATCAGAGAAACACCAAAAAAATTCCAAGATTCAACCACTAGCTAGGAACGGTCGTTCCCGCCGTTTTGACCGCATTTTGAAACGGGCATACAAAATTCAAAAAAAAATTGGGGTAACCTTCGCATTGTGTCATTATATGTGGCCAAGTTCCCAGAAAAAATAACAAACTTGTAATACGGCAATTATTTTTAAAAAATGTTCTCAGAAACGAGCTATCACGTGTGGAGATCAATGGCTTTCAAGCCAAATGATCAATCTTATGGCCACATTCATGACATAGTTTGTTCAGATGATCTCATATTGTGCACAAGGGTGCATATTGGAATGGCAAACAATGTTGCCTAAGAAAGTTTTCATTTTCTTTGGACGAAAAAACCATTTTCCATTTTCCGAGTGCCCAAAAGGAGGTTTTTTTGTGAAGGACCTCCCAAATAATTGTTGCAAAGTTGGACCAAATCATTTTTCTAAAATACTGGTCCATATTTATTGCACAATTGAAAAAATGGTTGGGGTGTAAAAAGTTTTGATCCACCTCTCATGAAAAAGACAAATTTCCGCCGATTCAGATGGAAGCGGGTCAAATTTGACCTGCAGCTGCCTCATAGTTTGCTATTTATTTTCTCCAAAAATCATTTATAGGTACATAAGTATCTATTTAATCAGAGAAACACCAAAAAAATTCCAAGATTCAACCACTAGCTAGGAACGGTCATTCCCGCCGTTTTGACCGCATTTTGAAACGGGCATACAAAATTCAAAAAGAAATTGGGAAACCTTCGCATTGTGTCATTTTATGTGGCCAAGTTCCCAGAAAAAATAACAAACTTGTAATACGGCATTTATTTTTAAAAAGTGTTCTCAGAAACGAGCTATCACGTGTGGAGATCAATGGCTTTCAAGCCAAATGATCAATCTTATGGCCACATTCATGACATAGTTTGTTCAAATGATCTCATATTGTGCACAAGGGTGCATATGGGAATGGCAAACAATGTTGCCTAAGGAAGTTTTCATTTTCTTTGGACGAAAAAACCATTTTCCATTTTGCGAGTGCCCAAAAGGTGGTTTTTTTTGTGAAGGACCTCCCAAATAATTGTTGCAAAATTGGACCAAATCATTTTTCTAAAATACTAGTCCATATTTATTGCAAAATTGACAAAATGGTTGGGGTGTAAAAAGTTTTGATCCACCTCTCGTGAAAAAGACAAATTTCCGCCGATTCAGGTGGAAGCGGGTCAAATTTGAACTTCAGCTGCCTCATAGTTTGCTATTTATTTTTTCCAAAAATCATTTCTAGGTACATAAGTATCTATTTAATCAGAGAAACACCAAAAAAATTCCAAGATTCAACCACTAGCTAGGAACGGTCGTTCCCGCCGTTTTGACCGCATTTTGAAACGGGCATACAAAATTCAAAAAACAATTTGGGGTAACCTTCGCATTGTGTCATTATATGTGGCCAAGTTCCCAGAAAAAATAACAAACTTGTAATACGGCAATTATTTTTAAAAAATGTTCTCAGAAACGAGCTATCACGTGTGGAGATCAATGGCTTTCAAGCCAAATGATCAATCTTATGGCCACATTCATGACATAGTTTGTTCAGATGATCTCATATTGTGCACAAGGGTGCATATTGGAATGGCAAACAATGTTGCCTAAGAAAGTTTTCATTTTCTTTGGACGAAAAAACCATTTTCCATTTTCCGAGTGCCCAAAAGGAGGTTTTTTTGTGAAGGACCTCCCAAATAATTGTTGCAAAGTTGGACCAAATCATTTTTCTAAAATACTGGTCCATATTTATTGCACAATTGAAAAAATGGTCGGGGTGTAAAAAGTTTTGATCCACCTCTCATGAAAAAGACAAATTTCCGCCGATTCAGATGGAAGCGGGTCAAATTTGAACTGCAGCTGCCTCATAGTTTGCTATTTATTTTCTCCAAAAATCATTTATAGGTACATAAGTATCTATTTAATCAGAGAAACACCAAAAAAATTCCAAGATTCAACCACTAGCTAGGAACGGTCATTCCCGCCGTTTTGACCGCATTTTGAAACGGGCATACAAAATTCAAAAAAAAAAATTGGGAAACCTTCGCATTGTGTCATTTTATGTGGCCAAGTTCCCAGAAAAAATAACAAACTTGTAATACGGCATTTATTTTTAAAAAGTGTTCTCAGAAACGAGCTATCACGTGTGGAGATCAATGGCTTTCAAGCCAAATGATCAATCTTATGGCCACATTCATGACATAGTTTGTTCAAATGATCTCATATTGTGCACAAGGGTGCATATTGGAATGGCAAACAATGTTGCCTAAGGAAGTTTTCATTTTCTTTGGACGAAAAAACCATTTTCCATTTTCTGAGTGCCGAAAAGGAGGTTTTTTTGTGAAGGACCTCCCAAATAATTGTTGCAAAGTTGGACCAAATCATTTTTCTAAAATACTAGTCCATATTTAATGCACAATTGACAAAATGGTTGGGGTGTAAAAAGTTTTGATCCACCTCTCGTGAAAAAGACAAATTTCCGCCGATTCAGGTGGAAGCGGGTCAAATTTGAACTGCAGCTGCCTCATAGTTTGCTATTTATTTTTTCCAAAAATCATTTCTAGGTACATAAGTATCTATTTAATCAGAGAAACACCAAAAAAATTCCAAGATTCAACCACTAGCTAGGAACGGTCGTTCCCGCCGTTTTGACCGCATTTTGAAACGAGCATACAAAATTCAAAAAAAAAATTGGGAAACCTTCGCATTGTTTCATTATATGTGGCCAAGTTCCCAGAAAAAATAATAAACTTGTAATACGGCAATTATTTTTAAAAAATGTTTTCAGAAACGAGCTATCACGTGTGGAGATCAATGGCTTTCAAGCCAAATGATCAATCTTATGGCCACATTCATGACATAGTTTGTTCAGATGATCTCATATTGTGCACAAGGGTGCATATTGGAATGGCAAACAATGTTGCCTAAGAAAGTTTTTATTTTCTTTGGACGAAAAAACCATTTTCCATTTTCCGAGTGCCCAAAAGGAGGTTTTTTTGTGAAGGACCTCCCAAATAATTGTTGCAAAGTTGGACCAAATCATTTTTCTAAAATACCGGTCCATATTTATTGCACAATTGAAAAAATGGTTGGGGTGTAAAAAGTTTTGATCCACCTCTCATGAAAAAGACAAATTTCCGCCGATTCAGATGGAAGCGGGTCAAATTTGAACTGCAGCTGCCTCATAGTTTGCTATTTATTTTCTCCAAAAATCATTTATAGGTACATAAGTATCTATTTAATCAGAGAAACACCAAAAAAATTCCAAGATTCAACCACTAGCTAGGAACGGTCATTCCCGCCGTTTTGACCGCATTTTGAAACGGGCATACAAAATTCAAAAAAAAAATTGGGAAACCTTCGCATTGTGTCATTTTATGTGGCCAAGTTCCCAGAAAAAATAACAAACTTGTAATACGGCATTTATTTTTAAAAAGTGTTCTCAGAAACGAGCTATCACGTGTGGAGATCAATGGCTTTCAAGCCAAATGATCAATCTTATGGCCACATTCATGACATAGTTTGTTCAAATGATCTCATATTGTGCCCAAGGGTGCATATTGGAATGGCAAACAATGTTGCCTAAGGAAGTTTTCATTTTCTTTGGACGAAAAAACCATTTTCCATTTTCTGAGTGCCGAAAAGGAGGTTTTTTTGTGAAGGACCTCCCAAATAATTGTTGCAAAGTTGGACCAAATCATTTTTCTAAAATACTAGTCCATATTTAATGCACAATTGACAAAATGGTTGGGGTGTAAAAAGTTTTGATCCACCTCTCGTGAAAAAGACAAATTTCCGCCGATTCAGGTGGAAGCGGGTCAAATTTGAACTGCAGCTGCCTCATAGTTTGCTATTTATTTTTTCCAAAAATCATTTCTAGGTACATAAGTATCTATTTAATCAGAGAAACACCAAAAAAATTCCAAGATTCAACCACTAGCTAGGAACGGTCATTCCCGCCGTTTTGACCGCATTTTGAAACGGGCATACAAAATTCAAAAAAATAAAAAATTGGGAAACCTTCGCATTGTGTCATTTTATGTGGCCAAGTTGACAGAAAAAATAACAAACTTGTAATACGGCAATTATTTTTAAAAAATGTTCTCAGAAACGAGCTATCACGTGTGGAGATCAATGGCTTTCAGGCCAAATGATCAATCTTATGGCCACATTCATGACATAGTTTGTTCAGATGATCTCATATTGTGCACAAGGGTGCATATTGGAATGGCAAACAATGTTGCCTAAGAAAGTTTTCATTTTCTTTGGACGAAAAAACCATTTTCCATTTTCCGAGTGCCCAAAAGGAGGTTTTTTTGTGAAGGACCTCCCAAATAATTGTTGCAAAGTTGGACCAAATCATTTTTCTAAAATACTGGTCCATATTTATTGCACAATTGAAAAAATGGTTGGGGTGTAAAAAGTTTTGATCCACCTCTCATGAAAAAGACAAATTTCCGCCGATTCAAATGGAAGCGGGTCAAATTTGAACTGCAGCTGCCTCATAGTTTGCTATTTATTTTCTCCAAAAATCATTTCTAGGTACATAAGTATCTATTTAATCAGAGAAACACCAAAAAAATTCCAAGATTCAACCACTAGCTAGGAACGGTCATTCCCGCCGCTTTGATCGCATTTTGAAACGGGCATACAAAATTCAAAAAAAAAATTGGGAAACCTTCGCATTGTGTCATTTTATGTGGCCAAGTTCCCAGAAAAAATAACAAACTTGTAATACGGCAATTATTTTTAAAAAGTGTTCTCAGAAACGAGCTATCACGTGTGGAGATCAATGGCTTCCAAGCCAAATGATCAATCTTATGGCCACATTCATGACATAGTTTGTTCAAATGATCTCATATTGTGCACAAGGGTGCATATTGGAATGGCAAACAATGTTGCCTAAGGAAGTTTTCATTTTCTTTGGACGAAAAAACCATTTTCCATTTTGCGAGTGCCCAAAAGGTGGTTTTTTTGTGAAGGACCTCCCAAATAATTGTTGCAAAATTGGACCAAATCATTTTTCTAAAATACTAGTCCATATTTATTGCACAATTGACAAAATGGTTGGGGTGTAAAAAGTTTTGATCCACCTCTCGTGAAAAAGACAAATTTCCGCCGATTCAGGTGGAAGCGGGTCAAATTTGAACTTCAGCTGCCTCATAGTTTGCTATTTATTTTTTCCAAAAATCATTTCTAGGTACATAAGTATCTATTTAATCAGAGAAACACCAAAAAAATTCCAAGATTCAACCACTAGCTAGGAACGGTCGTTCCCGCCGTTTTGACCGCATTTTGAAACGGGCATACAAAATTCAAAAAAAAAATGGGGAAACCTTCGCATTGTGTCATTATATGTGGCCAAGTTCCCAGAAAAAATAACAAACTTGTAATACGGCAATTATTTTTAAAAAATGTTCTCAGAAACGAGCTATCACGTGTGGAGATCAATGGCTTTCAGGCCAAATGATCAATCTTATGGCCACATTCATGACATAGTTTGTTCAGATGATCTCATATTGTGCACAAGGGTGCATATTGGAATGGCAAACAATGTTGCCTAAGAAAGTTTTTCATTTTCTTTGGACGAAAAAACCATTTTCCATTTTCCGAGTGCCCAAAAGGAGGTTTTTTTGTGAAGGACCTCCCAAATAATTGTTGCAAAGTTGGACCAAATCATTTTTCTAAAATACTGGTCCATATTTATTGCACAATTGAAAAAATGGTTGGGGTGTAAAAAGTTTTGATCCACCTCTCATGAAAAAGACAAATTTCCGCCGATTCAGATGGAAGCGGGTCAAATTTGAACTGCAGCTGCCTCATAGTTTGCTATTTATTTTCTCCAAAAATCATTTATAGGTACATAAGTATCTATTTAATCAGAGAAACACCAAAAAAATTCCAAGATTCAACCACTAGCTAGGAACGGTCATTCCCGCCGTTTTGACCGCATTTTGAAACGGGCATACAAAATTCAAAAAAAAAATTGGGAAACCTTCGCATTGTGTCATTTTATGTGGCCAAGTTCCCAGAAAAAATAACAAACTTGTAATACGGCATTTATTTTTAAAAAGTGTTCTCAGAAACGAGCTATCACGTGTGGAGATCAATGGCTTTCAAGCCAAATGATCAATCTTATGGCCACATTCATGACATAGTTTGTTCAAATGATCTCATATTGTGCACAAGGGTGCATATTGGAATGGCAAACAATGTTGCCTAAGGAAGTTTTCATTTTCTTTGGACGAAAAAACCATTTTCCATTTTGCGAGTGCCCAAAAGGTGGTTTTTTTGTGAAGGACCTCCCATAAATAATTGTTGCAAAATTGGACCAAATCATTTTTCTAAAATACTAGTCCATATTTATTGCACAATTGACAAAATGGTTGGGGTGTAAAAAGTTTTGATCCACCTCTCGTGAAAAAGACAAATTTCCGCCGATTCAGGTGGAAGCGGGTCAAATTTGAACTTCAGCTGCCTCATAGTTTGCTATTTATTTTTTCCAAAAATCATTTCTAGGTACATAAGTATCTATTTAATCAGAGAAACACCAAAAAAATTCCAAGATTCAACCACTAGCTAGGAACGGTCGTTCCCGCCGTTTTGACCGCATTTTGAAACGGGCATACAAAATTCAAAAAAAAATTGGGGTAACCTTCGCATTGTGTCATTATATGTGGCCAAGTTCCCAGAAAAAATAACAAACTTGTAATACGGCAATTATTTTTAAAAAATGTTCTCAGAAACGAGCTATCACGTGTGGAGATCAATGGCTTTCAAGCCAAATGATCAATCTTATGGCCACATTCATGACATAGTTTGTTCAGATGATCTCATATTGTGCACAAGGGTGCATATTGGAATGGCAAACAATGTTGCCTAAGAAAGTTTTCATTTTCTTTGGACGAAAAAACCATTTTCCATTTTCCGAGTGCCCAAAAGGAGGTTTTTTTGTGAAGGACCTCCCAAATAATTGTTGCAAAGTTGGACCAAATCATTTTTCTAAAATACTGGTCCATATTTATTGCACAATTGAAAAAATGGTTGGGGTGTAAAAAGTTTTGATCCACCTCTCATGAAAAAGACAAATTTCCGCCGATTCAGATGGAAGCGGGTCAAATTTGACCTGCAGCTGCCTCATAGTTTGCTATTTATTTTCTCCAAAAATCATTTATAGGTACATAAGTATCTATTTAATCAGAGAAACACCAAAAAAATTCCAAGATTCAACCACTAGCTAGGAACGGTCATTCCCGCCGTTTTGACCGCATTTTGAAACGGGCATACAAAATTCAAAAAAAAATTGGGAAACCTTCGCATTGTGTCATTTTATGTGGCCAAGTTCCCAGAAAAAATAACAAACTTGTAATACGGCATTTATTTTTAAAAAGTGTTCTCAGAAACGAGCTATCACGTGTGGAGATCAATGGCTTTCAAGCCAAATGATCAATCTTATGGCCACATTCATGACATAGTTTGTTCAAATGATCTCATATTGTGCACAAGGGTGCATATTGGAATGGCAAACAATGTTGCCTAAGGAAGTTTTCATTTTCTTTGGACGAAAAAACCATTTTCCATTTTGCGAGTGCCCAAAAGGTGGTTTTTTTTGTGAAGGACCTCCCAAATAATTGTTGCAAAATTGGACCAAATCATTTTTCTAAAATACTAGTCCATATTTATTGCAAAATTGACAAAATGGTTGGGGTGTAAAAAGTTTTGATCCACCTCTCGTGAAAAAGACAAATTTCCGCCGATTCAGGTGGAAGCGGGTCAAATTTGAACTTCAGCTGCCTCATAGTTTGCTATTTATTTTTTCCAAAAATCATTTCTAGGTACATAAGTATCTATTTAATCAGAGAAACACCAAAAAAATTCCAAGATTCAACCACTAGCTAGGAACGGTCGTTCCCACCGTTTTGACCGCATTTTGAAACGGGCATACAAAATTCAAAAAAAAATTTGGGGTAACCTTCGCATTGTGTCATTATATGTGGCCAAGTTCCCAGAAAAAATAACAAACTTGTAATACGGCAATTATTTTTAAAAAATGTTCTCAGAAACGAGCTATCACGTGTGGAGATCAATGGCTTTCAAGCCAAATGATCAATCTTATGGCCACATTCATGACATAGTTTGTTCAGATGATCTCATATTGTGCACAAGGGTGCATATTGGAATGGCAAACAATGTTGCCTAAGAAAGTTTTCATTTTCTTTGGACGAAAAAACCATTTTCCATTTTCCGAGTGCCCAAAAGGAGGTTTTTTTGTGAAGGACCTCCCAAATAATTGTTGCAAAGTTGGACCAAATCATTTTTCTAAAATACTGGTCCATATTTATTGCACAATTGAAAAAATGGTCGGGGTGTAAAAAGTTTTGATCCACCTCTCATGAAAAAGACAAATTTCCGCCGATTCAGATGGAAGCGGGTCAAATTTGAACTGCAGCTGCCTCATAGTTTGCTATTTATTTTCTCCAAAAATCATTTATAGGTACATAAGTATCTATTTAATCAGAGAAACACCAAAAAAATTCCAAGATTCAACCACTAGCTAGGAACGGTCATTCCCGCCGTTTTGACCGCATTTTGAAACGGGCATACAAAATTCAAAAAAAAAATTGGGAAACCTTCGCATTGTGTCATTTTATGTGGCCAAGTTCCCAGAAAAAATAACAAACTTGTAATACGGCATTTATTTTTAAAAAGTGTTCTCAGAAACGAGCTATCACGTGTGGAGATTAATGGCTTTCAAGCCAAATGATCAATCTTATGGCCACATTCATGACATAGTTTGTTCAAATGATCTCATATTGTGCACAAGGGTGCATATTGGAATGGCAAACAATGTTGCCTAAGGAAGTTTTCATTTTCTTTGGACGAAAAAACCATTTTCCATTTTCTGAGTGCCGAAAAGGAGGTTTTTTTGTGAAGGACCTCCCAAATAATTGTTGCAAAGTTGGACCAAATCATTTTTCTAAAATACTAGTCCATATTTAATGCACAATTGACAAAATGGTTGGGGTGTAAAAAGTTTTGATCCACCTCTCGTGAAAAAGACAAATTTCCGCCGATTCAGGTGGAAGCGGGTCAAATTTGAACTGCAGCTGCCTCATAGTTTGCTATTTATTTTTTCCAAAAATCATTTCTAGGTACATAAGTATCTATTTAATCAGAGAAACACCAAAAAAATTCCAAGATTCAACCACTAGCTAGGAACGGTCGTTCCCGCCGTTTTGACCGCATTTTGAAACGAGCATACAAAATTCAAAAAAAAAATTGGGAAACCTTCGCATTGTGTCATTATATGTGGCCAAGTTCCCAGAAAAAATAACAAACTTGTAATACGGCAATTATTTTTAAAAAATGTTTTCAGAAACGAGCTATCACGTGTGGAGATCAATGGCTTTCAGGCCAAATGATCAATCTTATGGCCACATTCATGACATAGTTTGTTCAGATGATCTCATATTGTGCACAACGGTGCATATTGGAATGGCAAACAATGTTGCCTAAGAAAGTTTTTATTTTCTTTGGACGAAAAAACCATTTTCCATTTTCCGAGTGCCCAAAAGGAGGTTTTTTTGTGAAGGACCTCCCAAATAATTGTTGCAAAGTTGGACCAAATCATTTTTCTAAAATACCGGTCCATATTTATTGCACAATTGAAAAAATGGTTGGGGTGTAAAAAGTTTTGATCCACCTCTCATGAAAAAGACAAATTTCCGCCGATTCAGATGGAAGCGGGTCAAATTTGAACTGCAGCTGCCTCATAGTTTGCTATTTATTTTCTCCAAAAATCATTTATAGGTACATAAGTATCTATTTAATCAGAGAAACACCAAAAAAATTCCAAGATTCAACCACTAGCTAGGAACGGTCATTCCCGCCGTTTTGACCGCATTTTGAAACGGGCATACAAAATTCAAAAAAAAAATTGGGAAACCTTCGCATTGTGTCATTTTATGTGGCCAAGTTCCCAGAAAAAATAACAAACTTGTAATACGGCATTTATTTTTAAAAAGTGTTCTCAGAAACGAGCTATCACGTGTGGAGATCAATGGCTTTCAAGCCAAATGATCAATCTTATGGCCACATTCATGACATAGTTTGTTCAAATGATCTCATATTGTGCACAAGGGTGCATATTGGAATGGCAAACAATGTTGCCTAAGGAAGTTTTCATTTTCTTTGGACGAAAAAACCATTTTCCATTTTCTGAGTGCCGAAAAGGAGGTTTTTTTGTGAAGGACCTCCCAAATAATTGTTGCAAAGTTGGACCAAATCATTTTTCTAAAATACTAGTCCATATTTAATGCACAATTGACAAAATGGTTGGGGTGTAAAAAGTTTTGATCCACCTCTCGTGAAAAAGACAAATTTCCGCCGATTCAGGTGGAAGCGGGTCAAATTTGAACTGCAGCTGCCTCATAGTTTGCTATTTATTTTTTCCAAAAATCATTTCTAGGTACATAAGTATCTATTTAATCAGAGAAACACCAAAAAAATTCCAAGATTCAACCACTAGCTAGGAACGGTCATTCCCGCCGTTTTGACCGCATTTTGAAGCGGGCATACAAAATTCAAAAAAATAAAAAATTGGGAAACCTTCGCATTGTGTCATTTTATGTGGCCAAGTTGACAGAAAAAATAACAAACTTGTAATACGGCAATTATTTTTAAAAAGTGTTCTCAGAAACGAGCTATCACGTGTGGAGATCAATGGCTTTCAAGCCAAATGATCAATCTTATGGCCACATTCATGACATAGTTTGTTCAAATGATCTCATATTGTGCACAAGGGTGCATATTGGAATGGCAAACAATGTTGCCTCAGGAAGTTTTCATTTTCTTTGGACGACAAAACCATTTTCCATTTTGCGAGTGCCCAAAAGGTGGTTTTTTTGTGAAGGACCTCCCAAATAATTGTTGCAAAATTGGACCAAATCATTTTTCTAAAATACCGGTCCATATTTATTGCACAATTGAAAAAATGGTTGGGGTGTAAAAAGTTTTGATCCACCTCCCACCTCCCAAATATTTGTTGCAAAATTTCCGCCGATTCAGGTGGAAGCGGGTCAAATTTGAACTTCAGCTGCCTCATAGTTTGCTATTTATTTTCTCCAAAAATCATTTCTAGGTACATAAGTATCTATTTAATCAGAGAAACACCAAAAAAATTCCAAGATTCAACCACTAGCTAGGAACGGTCGTTCCCGCCGTTTTGACCGCATTTTGAAACGGGCATACAAAATTAAAAAAAAAATTGGGGGTAACCTTCGCATTGTGTCATTATATGTGGCCAAGTTCCCAGAAAAAATAACAAACTTGTAATACGGCAATTATTTTTAAAAAATGTTCTCAGAAACGAGCTATCACGTGTGGAGATCAATGGCTTTCAGGCCAAATGATCAATCTTATGGCCACATTCATGACATAGTTTGTTCAGATGATCTCATATTGTGCACAAGGGTGCATATTGGAATGGCAAACAATGTTGCCTAAGAAAGTTTTTATTTTCTTTGGACGAAAAAACCATTTTCCATTTTCCGAGTGCCCAAAAGGAGGTTTTTTTGTGAAGGACCTCCCAAATAATTGTTGCAAAGTTGGACCAAATCATTTTTCTAAAATACCGGTCCATATTTATTGCACAATTGAAAAAATGGTTGGGGTGTAAAAAGTTTTGATCCACCTCTCATGAAAAAGACAAATTTCCGCCGATTCAGATGGAAGCGGGTCAAATTTGAACTGCAACTGCCTCATAGTTTGCTATTTATTTTCTCCAAAAATCATTTATAGGTACATAAGTATCTATTTAATCAGAGAAACACCAAAAAAAATTCCAAGATTCAACCACTAGCTAGGAACGGTCATTCCCGCCGTTTTGACCTCATTTTGAAACGGGCATACAAAATTCAAAAAAAAATTGGGAAACCTTCGCATTGTGTCATTTTATGTGGCCAAGTTCCTAGAAAAAATAACAAACTTGTAATACGGCATTTATTTTTAAAAAGTGTTCTCAGAAACGAGCTATCACGTGTGGAGATCAATGGCTTTCAAGCCAAATGATCAATCTTATGGCCACATTCATGACATAGTTTGTTCAAATGATCTCATATTGTGCACAAGGGTGCATATTGGAATGGCAAACAATGTTGCCTAAGGAAGTTTTCATTTTCTTTGGACGAAAAAACCATTTTCCATTTTCTGAGTGCCGAAAAGGAGGTTTTTTTGTGAAGACCTCCCAAATAATTGTTGCAAAGTTGGACCAAATCATTTTTCTAAAATACTAGTCCATATTTAATGCAATTGACAAAATGGTTGGGGTGTAAAAAGTTTTGATCCACCTCTCGTGAAAAAGACAAATTTCCGCCGATTCAGGTGGAAGCGGGTCAAATTTGAACTTCAGCTGCCTCATAGTTTGCTATTTATTTTTTCCAAAAATCATTTCTAGGTACATAAGTATCTATTTAATCAGAGAAACACCAAAAAAATTCCAAGATTCAACCACTAGCTAGGAACGGTCATTCCCGTCGTTTTGACCGCATTTTGAAACGGGCATACAAAATTCAAAAAAATAAAAAATTGGGAAACCTTCGCATTGTGTCATTTTATGTGGCCAAGTTGACAGAAAAAATAACAAACTTGTAATACGGCAATTATTTTTAAAAAGTGTTCTCAGAAATGAGCTATCACGTGTGGAGATCAATGGCTTTCAAGCCAAATGATCAATCTTATGGCCACATTCATGACATAGTTTGTTCAAATGATCTCATATTGTGCACAAGGGTGCATATTGGAATGGCAAACAATGTTGCCTAAGGAAGTTTTCATTTTCTTTGGACGAAAAAACCATTTTCCATTTTGCGAGTGCCCAAAAGGTGGTTTTTTTGTGAAGGACCTCCCAAATAATTGTTGCAAAGTTGGACCAAATCATTTTTCTAAAATACTGGTCCATATTTATTGCACAATTGAAAAAATGGTTGGGGTGTAAAAAGTTTTGATCCACCTCTCATGAAAAAGACAAATTTCCGCCGATTCAGATGGAAGCGGGTCAAATTTGAACTGCAGCTGCCTCATAGTTTGCTATTTATTTTCTCCAAAAATCATTTATAGGTACATAAGTATCTATTTAATCAGAGAAACACCAAAAAAATTCCAAGATTCAACCACTAGCTAGGAACGGTCATTCCCGCCGTTTTGACCGCATTTTGAAACGGGCATACAAAATTCAAAAAAAAAATTGGGAAACCTTCGCATTGTGTCATTTTATGTGGCCAAGTTCCCAGAAAAAATAACAAACTTGTAATACGGCATTTATTTTTAAAAAGTGTTCTCAGAAACGAGCTATCACGTGTGGAGATCAATGGCTTTCAAGCCAAATGATCAATCTTATGGCCACATTCATGACATAGTTTGTTCAAATGATCTCATATTGTGCACAAGGGTGCATATTGGAATGGCAAACAATGTTGCCTAAGGAAGTTTTCATTTTCTTTGGACGAAAAAACCATTTTCCATTTTGCGAGTGCCCAAAAGGTGGTTTTTTTTGTGAAGGACCTCCCAAATAATTGTTGCAAAATTGGACCAAATCATTTTTCTAAAATACTAGTCCATATTTATTGCACAATTGACAGAATGGTTGGGGTGTAAAAAGTTTTGATCCACCTCTCGTGAAAAAGACAAATTTCCGCCGATTCAGGTGGAAGCGGGTCAAATTTGAACTTCAGCTGCCTCATAGTTTGCTATTTATTTTTTCCAAAAATCATTTCTAGGTACATAAGTATCTATTTAATCAGAGAAACACCAAAAAAATTCCAAGATTCCACCACTAGCTAGGAACGGTCGTTCCCGCCGTTTTGACCGCATTTTGAAACGGGCATACAAAATTCAAAAAAAAAAATTGGGGTAACCTTCGCATTGTGTCATTATATGTGGCCAAGTTCCCAGAAAAAATAACAAACTTGTAATACGGCAATTATTTTTAAAAAATGTTCTCAGAAACGAGCTATCACGTGTGGAGATCAATGGCTTTCAAGCCAAATGATCAATCTTATGGCCACATTCATGACATAGTTTGTTCAGATGATCTCATATTGTGCACAAGGGTGCATATTGGAATGGCAAACAATGTTGCCTAAGAAAGTTTTCATTTTCTTTGGACGAAAAAACCATTTTCCATTTTCTGAGTGCCCAAAAGGAGGTTTTTTTGTGAAGGACCTCCCAAATAATTGTTGCAAAGTTGGACCAAATCATTTTTCTAAAATACTGGTCCATATTTATTGCACAATTGAAAAAATGGTTGGGGTGTAAAAAGTTTTGATCCACCTCTCATGAAAAAGACAAATTTCCGCCAATTCAGATGGAAGCGGGTCAAATTTGAACTGCAGCTGCCTCATAGTTAACTATTTATTTTCTCCAAAAATCATTTCTAGGTACATAAGTATCTATTTAATCAGAGAAACACCAAAAAAATTCCAAGATTCAACCACCAGCTAGGAACGGTCATTCCCGCCGTTTTGACCGCATTTTGAAACGGGCATACAAAGTTCAAAAAAAAATTGGGAAACCATCGCATTGTGTCATTTTATGTGGCCAAGTTCCTAGAAAAAATAACAAACTTGTAATACGGCATTTATTTTTAAAAAGTGTTCTCAGAAACGAGCTATCACGTGTGGAGATCAATGGCTTTCAAGCCAAATGATCAATCTTATGGCCACATTCATGACATAGTTTGTTCAAATGATCTCATATTGTGCACAAGGGTGCATATTGGAATGGCAAACAATGTTGCCTAAGGAAGTTTTCATTTTCTTTGGACGAAAAAACCATTTTCCATTTTGCGAGTGCCCAAAAGGTGGTTTTTTTTGTGAAGGACCTCCCAAATAATTGTTGCAAAATTGGACCAAATCATTTTTATAAAATACTAGTCCATATTTATTGCAAAATTGACAAAATGGTTGGGGTGTAAAAAGTTTTGATCCACCTCTCGTGAAAAAGACAAATTTCCGCCGATTCAGGTGGAAGCGGGTCAAATTTGAACTGCAGCTGCCTCATAGTTTGCTATTTATTTTTTCCAAAAATCATTTCTAGGTACATAAGTATCTATTTAATCAGAGAAACACCAAAAAAATTCCAAGATTCAACCACTAGCTAGGAACGGTCGTTCCCGCCGTTTTGACCGCATTTTGAAACGGGCATACAAAATTCAAAAAAAAATTTGGGGTAACCTTCGCATTGTGTCATTATATGTGGCCAAGTTCCCAGAAAAAATAACAAACTTGTAATACGGCAATTATTTTTAAAAAATGTTCTCAGAAACGAGCTATCACGTGTGGAGATCAATGGCTTTCAAGCCAAATGATCAATCTTATGGCCACATTGATGACATAGTTTGTTCAAATGATCTCATATTGTGCACAAGGGTGCATATTGGAATGGCAAACAATGTTGCCTAAGAAAGTTTTCATTTTCTTTGGACGAAAAAACCATTTTCCATTTTCCGAGTGCCCAAAAGGAGGTTTTTTTGTGAAGGACCTCCCAAATAATTGTTGCAAAGTTGGACCAAATCATTTTTCTAAAATACTAGTCCATATTTAATGCACAATTGACAAAATGGTCGGGGTGTAAAAAGTTTTGATCCACCTCTCATGAAAAAGACAAATTTCCGCCGATTCAGATGGAAGCGGGTCAAATTTGAACTGCAGCTGCCTCATAGTTTGCTATTTATTTTCTCCAAAAATCATTTATAGGTACATAAGTATCTATTTAATCAGAGAAACACCAAAAAAATTCCAAGATTCAACCACTAGCTAGGAACGGTCATTCCCGCCGTTTTGACCGCATTTTGAAACGGGCATACAAAATTCAAAAAAAAAATTGGGAAACCTTCGCATTGTGTCATTTTATGTGGCCAAGTTCCCAGAAAAAATAACAAACTTGTAATACGGCATTTATTTTTAAAAAGTGTTCTCAGAAACGAGCTATCACGTGTGGAGATCAATGGCTTTCAAGCCAAATGATCAATCTTATGGCCACATTCATGACATAGTTTGTTCAAATGATCTCATATTGTGCACAAGGGTGCATATTGGAATGGCAAACAATGTTGCCTAAGGAAGTTTTCATTTTCTTTGGACAAAAAAACAATTTTCCATTTTCTGAGTGCCGAAAAGGAGGTTTTTTTGTGAAGGACCTCCCAAATAATTGTTGCAAAGTTGGACCAAATCATTTTTCTAAAATACTAGTCCATATTTAATGCACAATTGACAAAATGGTTGGGGTGTAAAAAGTTTTGATCCACCTCTCGTGAAAAAGACAAATTTCCGCCGATTCAGGTGGAAGCGGGTCAAATTTGAACTGCAGCTGCCTCATAGTTTGCTATTTATTTTTTCCAAAAATCATTTCTAGGTACATAAGTATCTATTTAATCAGAGAAACACCAAAAAAATTCCAAGATTCAACCACTAGCTAGGAACGGTCGTTCCCGCCGTTTTGACCGCATTTTGAAACGAGCATACAAAATTCAAAAAAAAAATTGGGAAACCTTCGCATTGTGTCATTATATGTGGCCAAGTTCCCAGAAAAAATAATAAACTTGTAATACGGCAATTATTTTTAAAAAATGTTTTCAGAAACGAGCTATCACGTGTGGAGATCAATGGCTTTCAAGCCAAATGATCAATCTTATGGCCACATTCATGACATAGTTTGTTCAGATGATCTCATATTGTGCACAAGGGTGCATATTGGAATGGCAAACAATGTTGCCTAAGAAAGTTTTTATTTTCTTTGGACGAAAAAACCATTTTCCATTTTCCGAGTGCCCAAAAGGAGGTTTTTTTGTGAAGGACCTCCCAAATAATTGTTGCAAAGTTGGACCAAATCATTTTTCTAAAATACCGGTCCATATTTATTGCACAATTGAAAAAATGGTTGGGGTGTAAAAAGTTTTGATCCACCTCTCATGAAAAAGACAAATTTCCGCCGATTCAGATGGAAGCGGGTCAAATTTGAACTGCAGCTGCCTCATAGTTTGCTATTTATTTTCTCCAAAAATCATTTATAGGTACATAAGTATCTATTTAATCAGAGAAACACCAAAAAAATTCCAAGATTCAACCACTAGCTAGGAACGGTCATTCCCGCCGTTTTGACCGCATTTTGAAACGGGCATACAAAATTCAAAAAAAAAATTGGGAAACCTTCGCATTGTGTCATTTTATGTGGCCAAGTTCCCAGAAAAAATAACAAACTTGTAATACGGCATTTATTTTTAAAAAGTGTTCTCAGAAACGAGCTATCACGTGTGGAGATCAATGGCTTTCAAGCCAAATGATCAATCTTATGGCCACATTCATGACATAGTTTGTTCAAATGATCTCATATTGTGCCCAAGGGTGCATATTGGAATGGCAAACAATGTTGCCTAAGGAAGTTTTCATTTTCTTTGGACGAAAAAACCATTTTCCATTTTCTGAGTGCCGAAAAGGAGGTTTTTTTGTGAAGGACCTCCCAAATAATTGTTGCAAAGTTGGACCAAATCATTTTTCTAAAATACTAGTCCATATTTAATGCACAATTGACAAAATGGTTGGGGTGTAAAAAGTTTTGATCCACCTCTCGTGAAAAAGACAAATTTCCGCCGATTCAGGTGGAAGCGGGTCAAATTTGAACTGCAGCTGCCTCATAGTTTGCTATTTATTTTTTCCAAAAATCATTTCTAGGTACATAAGTATCTATTTAATCAGAGAAACACCAAAAAAATTCCAAGATTCAACCACTAGCTAGGAACGGTCATTCCCGCCGTTTTGACCGCATTTTGAAACGGGCATACAAAATTCAAAAAAATAAAAAATTGGGAAACCTTCGCATTGTGTCATTTTATGTGGCCAAGTTGACAGAAAAAATAACAAACTTGTAATACGGCAATTATTTTTAAAAAATGTTCTCAGAAACGAGCTATCACGTGTGGAGATCAATGGCTTTCAGGCCAAATGATCAATCTTATGGCCACATTCATGACATAGTTTGTTCAGATGATCTCATATTGTGCACAAGGGTGCATATTGGAATGGCAAACAATGTTGCCTAAGAAAGTTTTTCATTTTCTTTGGACGAAAAAACCATTTTCCATTTTCCGAGTGCCCAAAAGGAGGTTTTTTTGTGAAGGACCTCCCAAATAATTGTTGCAAAGTTGGACCAAATCATTTTTCTAAAATACTGGTCCATATTTATTGCACAATTGAAAAAATGGTTGGGGTGTAAAAAGTTTTGATCCACCTCTCATGAAAAAGACAAATTTCCGCCGATTCAGATGGAAGCGGGTCAAATTTGAACTGCAGCTGCCTCATAGTTTGCTATTTATTTTCTCCAAAAATCATTTATAGGTACATAAGTATCTATTTAATCAGAGAAACACCAAAAAAATTCCAAGATTCAACCACTAGCTAGGAACGGTCATTCCCGCCGTTTTGACCGCATTTTGAAACGGGCATACAAAATTCAAAAAAAAAATTGGGAAACCTTCGCATTGTGTCATTTTATGTGGCCAAGTTCCCAGAAAAAATAACAAACTTGTAATACGGCATTTATTTTTAAAAAGTGTTCTCAGAAACGAGCTATCACGTGTGGAGATCAATGGCTTTCAAGCCAAATGATCAATCTTATGGCCACATTCATGACATAGTTTGTTCAAATGATCTCATATTGTGCACAAGGGTGCATATTGGAATGGCAAACAATGTTGCCTAAGGAAGTTTTCATTTTCTTTGGACGAAAAAACCATTTTCCATTTTGCGAGTGCCCAAAAGGTGGTTTTTTTGTGAAGGACCTCCCAAATAATTGTTGCAAAATTGGACCAAATCATTTTTCTAAAATACTAGTCCATATTTATTGCACAATTGACAAAATGGTTGGGGTGTAAAAAGTTTTGATCCACCTCTCGTGAAAAAGACAAATTTCCGCCGATTCAGGTGGAAGCGGGTCAAATTTGAACTTCAGCTGCCTCATAGTTTGCTATTTATTTTTTCCAAAAATCATTTCTAGGTACATAAGTATCTATTTAATCAGAGAAACACCAAAAAAATTCCAAGATTCAACCACTAGCTAGGAACGGTCGTTCCCGCCGTTTTGACCGCATTTTGAAACGGGCATACAAAATTCAAAAAAAAAAATGGGGAAACCTTCGCATTGTGTCATTATATGTGGCCAAGTTCCCAGAAAAAATAACAAACTTGTAATACGGCAATTATTTTTAAAAAATGTTCTCAGAAACGAGCTATCACGTGTGGAGATCAATGGCTTTCAGGCCAAATGATCAATCTTATGGCCACATTCATGACATAGTTTGTTCAGATGATCTCATATTGTGCACAAGGGTGCATATTGGAATGGCAAACAATGTTGCCTAAGAAAGTTTTTCATTTTCTTTGGACGAAAAAACCATTTTCCATTTTCCGAGTGCCCAAAAGGAGGTTTTTTTGTGAAGGACCTCCCAAATAATTGTTGCAAAGTTGGACCAAATCATTTTTCTAAAATACTGGTCCATATTTATTGCACAATTGAAAAAATGGTTGGGGTGTAAAAAGTTTTGATCCACCTCTCATGAAAAAGACAAATTTCCGCCGATTCAGATGGAAGCGGGTCAAATTTGAACTGCAGCTGCCTCATAGTTTGCTATTTATTTTCTCCAAAAATCATTTATAGGTACATAAGTATCTATTTAATCAGAGAAACACCAAAAAAATTCCAAGATTCAACCACTAGCTAGGAACGGTCATTCCCGCCGTTTTGACCGCATTTTGAAACGGGCATACAAAATTCAAAAAAAAAATTGGGAAACCTTCGCATTGTGTCATTTTATGTGGCCAAGTTCCCAGAAAAAATAACAAACTTGTAATACGGCATTTATTTTTAAAAAGTGTTCTCAGAAACGAGCTATCACGTGTGGAGATCAATGGCTTTCAAGCCAAATGATCAATCTTATGGCCACATTCATGACATAGTTTGTTCAAATGATCTCATATTGTGCACAAGGGTGCATATTGGAATGGCAAACAATGTTGCCTAAGGAAGTTTTCATTTTCTTTGGACGAAAAAACCATTTTCCATTTTGCGAGTGCCCAAAAGGTGGTTTTTTTTGTGAAGGACCTCCCAAATAATTGTTGCAAAATTGGACCAAATCATTTTTCTAAAATACTAGTCCATATTTATTGCAAAATTGACAAAATGGTTGGGGTGTAAAAAGTTTTGATCCACCTCTCGTGAAAAAGACAAATTTCCGCCGATTCAGGTGGAAGCGGGTCAAATTTGAACTTCAGCTGCCTCATAGTTTGCTATTTATTTTTTCCAAAAATCATTTCTAGGTACATAAGTATCTATTTAATCAGAGAAACACCAAAAAAATTCCAAGATTCAACCACTAGCTAGGAACGGTCGTTCCCGCCGTTTTGACCGCATTTTGAAACGGGCATACAAAATTCAAAAAAAAATTTGGGGTAACCTTCGCATTGTGTCATTATATGTGGCCAAGTTCCCAGAAAAAATAACAAACTTGTAATACGGCAATTATTTTTAAAAAATGTTCTCAGAAACGAGCTATCACGTGTGGAGATCAATGGCTTTCAAGCCAAATGATCAATCTTATGGCCACATTCATGACATAGTTTGTTCAGATGATCTCATATTGTGCACAAGGGTGCATATTGGAATGGCAAACAATGTTGCCTAAGAAAGTTTTCATTTTCTTTGGACGAAAAAACCATTTTCCATTTTCCGAGTGCCCAAAAGGAGGTTTTTTTGTGAAGGACCTCCCAAATAATTGTTGCAAAGTTGGACCAAATCATTTTTCTAAAATACTGGTCCATATTTATTGCACAATTGAAAAAATGGTCGGGGTGTAAAAAGTTTTGATCCACCTCTCATGAAAAAGACAAATTTCCGCCGATTCAGATGGAAGCGGGTCAAATTTGAACTGCAGCTGCCTCATAGTTTGCTATTTATTTTCTCCAAAAATCATTTATAGGTACATAAGTATCTATTTAATCAGAGAAACACCAAAAAAATTCCAAGATTCAACCACTAGCTAGGAACGGTCATTCCCGCCGTTTTGACCGCATTTTGAAACGGGCATACAAAATTCAAAAAAAAAATTGGGAAACCTTCGCATTGTGTCATTTTATGTGGCCAAGTTCCCAGAAAAAATAACAAACTTGTAATACGGCATTTATTTTTAAAAAGTGTTCTCAGAAACGAGCTATCACGTGTGGAGATCAATGGCTTTCAAGCCAAATGATCAATCTTATGGCCACATTCATGACATAGTTTGTTCAAATGATCTCATATTGTGCACAAGGGTGCATATTGGAATGGCAAACAATGTTGCCTAAGGAAGTTTTCATTTTCTTTGGACGAAAAAACCATTTTCCATTTTCTGAGTGCCGAAAAGGAGGTTTTTTTGTGAAGGACCTCCCAAATAATTGTTGCAAAGTTGGACCAAATCATTTTTCTAAAATACTAGTCCATATTTAATGCACAATTGACAAAATGGTTGGGGTGTAAAAAGTTTTGATCCACCTCTCGTGAAAAAGACAAATTTCCGCCGATTCAGGTGGAAGCGGGTCAAATTTGAACTGCAGCTGCCTCATAGTTTGCTATTTATTTTTTCCAAAAATCATTTCTAGGTACATAAGTATCTATTTAATCAGAGAAACACCAAAAAAAATTCCAAGATTCAACCACTAGCTAGGAACGGTCGTTCCCGCCGTTTTGACCGCATTTTGAAACGGGCATACAAAATTCAAAAAAAAATTGGGAAACCTTCGCATTGTGTCATTATATGTGGCCAAGTTCCCAGAAAAAATAACAAACTTGTAATACGGCAATTATTTTTAAAAAATGTTCTAAAAAACGAGCTATCACGTGTGGAGATCAATGGCTTTCAAGCCAAATGATCAATCTTATGGCCACATTCATGACATAGTTTGTTCAGATGATCTCATATTGTGCACAAGGGTGCATATTGGAATGGCAAACAATGTTGCCTAAGAAAGTTTTTATTTTCTTTGGACGAAAAAACCATTTTCCATTTTCCGAGTGCCCAAAAGGAGGTTTTTTTGTGAAGGACCTCCCAAATAATTGTTGCAAAGTTGGACCAAATCATTTTTCTAAAATACCGGTCCATATTTATTGCACAATTGAAAAAATGGTTGGGGTGTAAAAAGTTTTGATCCACCTCTCATGAAAAAGACAAATTTCCGCCGATTCAGATGGAAGCGGGTCAAATTTGAACTGCAGCTGCCTCATAGTTTGCTATTTATTTTCTCCAAAAATCATTTATAGGTACATAAGTATCTATTTAATCAGAGAAACACCAAAAAAATTCCAAGATTCAACCACTAGCTAGGAACGGTCATTCCCGCCGTTTTGACCGCATTTTGAAACGGGCATACAAAATTCAAAAAAAAAATTGGGAAACCTTCGCATTGTGTCATTTTATGTGGCCAAGTTCCCAGAAAAAATAACAAACTTGTAATACGGCATTTATTTTTAAAAAGTGTTCTCAGAAACGAGCTATCACGTGTGGAGATCAATGGCTTTCAAGCCAAATGATCAATCTTATGGCCACATTCATGACATAGTTTGTTCAAATGATCTCATATTGTGCACAAGGGTGCATATTGGAATGGCAAACAATGTTGCCTAAGGAAGTTTTCATTTTCTTTGGACGAAAAAACCATTTTCCATTTTCTGAGTGCCGAAAAGGAGGTTTTTTTGTGAAGGACCTCCCAAATAATTGTTGCAAAGTTGGACCAAATCATTTTTCTAAAATACTAGTCCATATTTAATGCACAATTGACAAAATGGTTGGGGTGTAAAAAGTTTTGATCCACCTCTCGTGAAAAAGACAAATTTCCGCCGATTCAGGTGGAAGCGGGTCAAATTTGAACTGCAGCTGCCTCATAGTTTGCTATTTATTTTTTCCAAAAATCATTTCTAGGTACATAAGTATCTATTTAATCAGAGAAACACCAAAAAAATTCCAAGATTCAACCACTAGCTAGGAACGGTCATTCCCGCCGTTTTGACCGCATTTTGAAACGGGCATACAAAATTCAAAAAAATAAAAAATTGGGAAACCTTCGCATTGTGTCATTTTATGTGGCCAAGTTGACAGAAAAAATAACAAACTTGTAATACGGCAATTATTTTTAAAAAGTGTTCTCAGAAACGAGCTATCACGTGTGGAGATCAATGGCTTTCAAGCCAAATGATCAATCTTATGGCCACATTCATGACATAGTTTGTTCAAATGATCTCATATTGTGCACAAGGGTGCATATTGGAATGGCAAACAATGTTGCCTCAGGAAGTTTTCATTTTCTTTGGACGAAAAAACCATTTTCCATTTTGCGAGTGCCCAAAAGGTGGTTTTTTTGTGAAGGACCTCCCAAATAATTGTTGCAAAATTGGACCAAATCATTTTTCTAAAATACTAGTCCATATTTATTGCACAATTGACAAAATGGTTGGGGTGTAAAAAGTTTTGATCCACCTCTCGTGAAAAAGACAAATTTCCGCCGATTCAGGTGGAAGCGGGTCAAATTTGAACTTCAGCTGCCTCATAGTTTGCTATTTATTTTTTCCAAAAATCATTTCTAGGTACATAAGTATCTATTTAATCAGAGAAACACCAAAAAAATTCCAAGATTCAACCACTACCTAGGAACGGTCGTTCCCGCCGTTTTGACCGCATTTTGAAACGGGCATACAAAATTCAAAAAAAAAAATTGGGGGTAACCTTCGCATTGTGTCATTATATGTGGCCAAGTTCCCAGAAAAAATAACAAACTTGTAATACGGCAATTATTTTTAAAAAATGTTCTCAGAAACGAGCTATCACGTGTGGAGATCAATGGCTTTCAAGCCAAATGATCAATCTTATGGCCACATTCATGACATAGTTTGTTCAGATGATCTCATATTGTGCACAAGGGTGCATATTGGAATGGCAAACAATGTTGCCTAAGAAAGTTTTTATTTTCTTTGGACGAAAAAACCATTTTCCATTTTCCGAGTGCCCAAAAGGAGGTTTTTTTGTGAAGGACCTCCCAAATAATTGTTGCAAAGTTGGACCAAATCATTTTTCTAAAATACCGGTCCATATTTATTGCACGATTGAAAAAATGGTTGGGGTGTAAAAAGTTTTGATCCACCTCTCATGAAAAAGACAAATTTCCGCCGATTCAGATGGAAGCGGGTCAAATTTGAACTGCAACTGCCTCATAGTTTGCTATTTATTTTCTCCAAAAATCATTTATAGGTACATAAGTATCTATTTAATCAGAGAAACACCAAAAAAAATTCCAAGATTCAACCACTAGCTAGGAACGGTCATTCCCGCCGTTTTGACCGCATTTTGAAACGGGCATACAAAATTCAAAAAAAAAAATTGGGAAACCTTCGCATTGTGTCATTTTATGTGGCCAAGTTCCTAGAAAAAATAACAAACTTGTAATACGGCATTTATTTTTAAAAAGTGTTCTCAGAAACGAGCTATCACGTGTGGAGATCAATGGCTTTCAAGCCAAATGATCAATCTTATGGCCACATTCATGACATAGTTTGTTCAAATGATCTCATATTGTGCACAAGGGTGCATATTGGAATGGAAAACAATGTTGCCTAAGGAAGTTTTCATTTTCTTTGGACGAAAAAACCATTTTCCATTTTCTGAGTGCCGAAAAGGAGGTTTTTTTGTGAAGACCTCCCAAATAATTGTTGCAAAGTTGGACCAAATCATTTTTCTAAAATACTAGTCCATATTTAATGCAATTGACAAAATGGTTGGGGTGTAAAAAGTTTTGATCCACCTCTCGTGAAAAAGACAAATTTCCGCCGATTCAGGTGGAAGCGGGTCAAATTTGAACTGCAGCTGCCTCATAGTTTGCTATTTATTTTTTCCAAAAATCATTTCTAGGTACATAAGTATCTATTTAATCAGAGAAACACCAAAAAAATTCCAAGATTCAACCACTAGCTAGGAACGGTCATTCCCGTCGTTTTGACCGCATTTTGAAACGGGCATACAAAATTCAAAAAAATAAAAAATTGGGAAACCTTCGCATTGTGTCATTTTATGTGGCCAAGTTGACAGAAAAAATAACAAACTTGTAATACGGCAATTATTTTTAAAAAGTGTTCTCAGAAATGAGCTATCACGTGTGGAGATCAATGGCTTTCAAGCCAAATGATCAATCTTATGGCCACATTCATGACATAGTTTGTTCAAATGATCTCATATTGTGCACAAGGGTGCATATTGGAATGGCAAACAATGTTGCCTAAGGAAGTTTTCATTTTCTTTGGACGAAAAAACCATTTTCCATTTTGCGAGTGCCCAAAAGGTGGTTTTTTTGTGAAGGACCTCCCAAATAATTGTTGGAAAGTTGGACCAAATCATTTTTCTAAAATACTGGTCCATATTTATTGCACAATTGAAAAAATGGTTGGGGTGTAAAAAGTTTTGATCCACCTCTCATGAAAAAGACAAATTTCCGCCGATTCAGATGGAAGCGGGTCAAATTTGAACTGCAGCTGCCTCATAGTTTGCTATTTATTTTCTCCAAAAATCATTTATAGGTACATAAGTATCTATTTAATCAGAGAAACACCAAAAAAATTCCAAGATTCAACCACTAGCTAGGAACGGTCATTCCCGCCGTTTTGACCGCATTTTGAAACGGGCATACAAAATTCAAAAAAAAAATTGGGAAACCTTCGCATTGTGTCATTTTATGTGGCCAAGTTCCCAGAAAAAATAACAAACTTGTAATACGGCATTTATTTTTAAAAAGTGTTCTCAGAAACGAGCTATCACGTGTGGAGATCAATGGCTTTCAAGCCAAATGATCAATCTTATGGCCACATTCATGACATAGTTTGTTCAAATGATCTCATATTGTGCACAAGGGTGCATATTGGAATGGCAAACAATGTTGCCTAAGGAAGTTTTCATTTTCTTTGGACGAAAAAACCATTTTCCATTTTGCGAGTGCCCAAAAGGTGGTTTTTTTTGTGAAGGACCTCCCAAATAATTGTTGCAAAATTGGACCAAATCATTTTTCTAAAATACTAGTCCATATTTATTGCACAATTGACAAAATGGTTGGGGTGTAAAAAGTTTTGATCCACCTCTCGTGAAAAAGACAAATTTCCGCCGATTCAGGTGGAAGCGGGTCAAATTTGAACTTCAGCTGCCTCATAGTTTGCTATTTATTTTTTCCAAAAATCATTTCTAGGTACATAAGTATCTATTTAATCAGAGAAACACCAAAAAAATTCCAAGATTCCACCACTAGCTAGGAACGGTCGTTCCCGCCGTTTTGACCGCATTTTGAAACGGGCATACAAAATTCAAAAAAAAAATTGGGGTAACCTTCGCATTGTGTCATTATATGTGGCCAAGTTCCCAGAAAAAATAACAAACTTGTAATACGGCAATTATTTTTAAAAAATGTTCTCAGAAACGAGCTATCACGTGTGGAGATCAATGGCTTTCAAGCCAAATGATCAATCTTATGGCCACATTCATGACATAGTTTGTTCAGATGATCTCATATTGTGCACAAGGGTGCATATTGGAATGGCAAACAATGTTGCCTAAGAAAGTTTTCATTTTCTTTGGACGAAAAAACCATTTTCCATTTTCTGAGTGCCCAAAAGGAGGTTTTTTTGTGAAGGACCTCCCAAATAATTGTTGCAAAGTTGGACCAAATCATTTTTCTAAAATACTGGTCCATATTTATTGCACAATTGAAAAAATGGTTGGGGTGTAAAAAGTTTTGATCCACCTCTCATGAAAAAGACAAATTTCCGCCAATTCAGATGGAAGCGGGTCAAATTTGAACTGCAGCTGCCTCATAGTTAACTATTTATTTTCTCCAAAAATCATTTCTAGGTACATAAGTATCTATTTAATCAGAGAAACACCAAAAAAATTCCAAGATTCAACCACCAGCTAGGAACGGTCATTCCCGCCGTTTTGACCGCATTTTGAAACGGGCATACAAAGTTCAAAAAAAAATTGGGAAACCATCGCATTGTGTCATTTTATGTGGCCAAGTTCCTAGAAAAAATAACAAACTTGTAATACGGCATTTATTTTTAAAAAGTGTTCTCAGAAACGAGCTATCACGTGTGGAGATCAATGGCTTTCAAGCCAAATGATCAATCTTATGGCCACATTCATGACATAGTTTGTTCAAATGATCTCATATTGTGCACAAGGGTGCATATTGGAATGGCAAACAATGTTGCCTAAAAAAGTTTTCATTTTCTTTGGACGAAAAAACCATTTTCCATTTTGCGAGTGCCCAAAAGGTGGTTTTTTTTGTGAAGGACCTCCCAAATAATTGTTGCAAAATTGGACCAAATCATTTTTCTAAAATACTAGTCCATATTTATTGCAAAATTGACAAAATGGTTGGGGTGTAAAAAGTTTTGATCCACCTCTCGTGAAAAAGACAAATTTCCGCCGATTCAGGTGGAAGCGGGTCAAATTTGAACTTCAGCTGCCTCATAGTTTGCTATTTATTTTTTCCAAAAATCATTTCTAGGTACATAAGTATCTATTTAATCAGAGAAACACCAAAAAAATTCCAAGATTCAACCACTAGCTAGGAACGGTCGTTCCCGCCGTTTTGACCGCATTTTGAAACGGGCATACAAAATTCAAAAAAAAATTTGGGGTAACCTTCGCATTGTGTCATTATATGTGGCCAAGTTCCCAGAAAAAATAACAAACTTGTAATACGGCAATTATTTTTAAAAAATGTTCTCAGAAACGAGCTATCACGTGTGGAGATCAATGGCTTTCAAGCCAAATGATCAATCTTATGGCCACATTCATGACATAGTTTGTTCAGATGATCTCATATTGTGCACAAGGGTGCATATTGGAATGGCAAACAATGTTGCCTAAGAAAGTTTTCATTTTCTTTGGACGAAAAAACCATTTTCCATTTTCCGAGTGCCCAAAAGGAGGTTTTTTTGTGAAGGACCTCCCAAATAATTGTTGCAAAGTTGGACCAAATCATTTTTCTAAAATACTGGTCCATATTTATTGCACAATTGAAAAAATGGTCGGGGTGTAAAAAGTTTTGATCCACCTCTCATGAAAAAGACAAATTTCCGCCGATTCAGATGGAAGCGGGTCAAATTTGAACTGCAGCTGCCTCATAGTTTGCTATTTATTTTCTCCAAAAATCATTTATAGGTACATAAGTATCTATTTAATCAGAGAAACACCAAAAAAATTCCAAGATTCAACCACTAGCTAGGAACGGTCATTCCCGCCGTTTTGACCGCATTTTGAAACGGGCATACAAAATTCAAAAAAAAAATTGGGAAACCTTCGCATTGTGTCATTTTATGTGGCCAAGTTCCCAGAAAAAATAACAAACTTGTAATACGGCATTTATTTTTAAAAAGTGTTCTCAGAAACGAGCTATCACGTGTGGAGATCAATGGCTTTCAAGCCAAATGATCAATCTTATGGCCACATTCATGACATAGTTTGTTCAAATGATCTCATATTGTGCACAAGGGTGCATATTGGAATGGCAAACAATGTTGCCTAAGGAAGTTTTCATTTTCTTTGGACGAAAAAACCATTTTCCATTTTCTGAGTGCCGAAAAGGAGGTTTTTTTGTGAAGGACCTCCCAAATAATTGTTGCAAAGTTGGACCAAATCATTTTTCTAAAATACTAGTCCATATTTAATGCACAATTGACAAAATGGTTGGGGTGTAAAAAGTTTTGATCCACCTCTCGTGAAAAAGACAAATTTCCGCCGATTCAGGTGGAAGCGGGTCAAATTTGAACTGCAGCTGCCTCATAGTTTGCTATTTATTTTTTCCAAAAATCATTTCTAGGTACATAAGTATCTATTTAATCAGAGAAACACCAAAAAAATTCCAAGATTCAACCACTAGCTAGGAACGGTCGTTCCCGCCGTTTTGACCGCATTTTGAAACGAGCATACAAAATTCAAAAAAAAAATTGGGAAACCTTCGCATTGTGTCATTATATGTGGCCAAGTTCCCAGAAAAAATAATAAACTTGTAATACGGCAATTATTTTTAAAAAATGTTTTCAGAAACGAGCTATCACGTGTGGAGATCAATGGCTTTCAAGCCAAATGATCAATCTTATGGCCACATTCATGACATAGTTTGTTCAGATGATCTCATATTGTGCACAAGGGTGCATATTGGAATGGCAAACAATGTTGCCTAAGAAAGTTTTTATTTTCTTTGGACGAAAAAACCATTTTCCATTTTCCGAGTGCCCAAAAGGAGGTTTTTTTGTGAAGGACCTCCCAAATAATTGTTGCAAAGTTGGACCAAATCATTTTTCTAAAATACCGGTCCATATTTATTGCACAATTGAAAAAATGGTTGGGGTGTAAAAAGTTTTGATCCACCTCTCATGAAAAAGACAAATTTCCGCCGATTCAGATGGAAGCGGGTCAAATTTGAACTGCAGCTGCCTCATAGTTTGCTATTTATTTTCTCCAAAAATCATTTATAGGTACATAAGTATCTATTTAATCAGAGAAACACCAAAAAAATTCCAAGATTCAACCACTAGCTAGGAACGGTCATTCCCGCCGTTTTGACCGCATTTTGAAACGGGCATACAAAATTCAAAAAAAAATTGGGAAACCTTCGCATTGTGTCATTTTATGTGGCCAAGTTCCCAGAAAAAATAACAAACTTGTAATACGGCATTTATTTTTAAAAAGTGTTCTCAGAAACGAGCTATCACGTGTGGAGATCAATGGCTTTCAAGCCAAATGATCAATCTTATGGCCACATTCATGACATAGTTTGTTCAAATGATCTCATATTGTGCACAAGGGTGCATATTGGAATGGCAAACAATGTTGCCTAAGGAAGTTTTCATTTTCTTTGGACGAAAAAACCATTTTCCATTTTCTGAGTGCCGAAAAGGAGGTTTTTTTGTGAAGGACCTCCCAAATAATTGTTGCAAAGTTGGACCAAATCATTTTTCTAAAATACTAGTCCATATTTAATGCACAATTGACAAAATGGTTGGGGTGTAAAAAGTTTTGATCCACCTCTCGTGAAAAAGACAAATTTCCGCCGATTCAGGTGGAAGCGGGTCAAATTTGAACTGCAGCTGCCTCATAGTTTGCTATTTATTTTTTCCAAAAATCATTTCTAGGTACATAAGTATCTATTTAATCAGAGAAACACCAAAAAAATTCCAAGATTCAACCACTAGCTAGGAACGGTCATTCCCGCCGTTTTGACCGCATTTTGAAACGGGCATACAAAATTCAAAAAAATAAAAAATTGGGAAACCTTCGCATTGTGTCATTTTATGTGGCCAAGTTGACAGAAAAAATAACAAACTTGTAATACGGCAATTATTTTTAAAAAGTGTTCTCAGAAACGAGCTATCACGTGTGGAGATCAATGGCTTTCAAGCCAAATGATCAATCTTATGGCCACATTCATGACATAGTTTGTTCAAATGATCTCATATTGTGCACAAGGGTGCATATTGGAATGGCAAACAATGTTGCCTCAGGAAGTTTTCATTTTCTTTGGACGAAAAAACCATTTTCCATTTTGCGAGTGCCCAAAAGGTGGTTTTTTTGTGAAGGACCTCCCAAATAATTGTTGCAAAATTGGACCAAATCATTTTTCTAAAATACTAGTCCATATTTATTGCACAATTGACAAAATGGTTGGGGTGTAAAAAGTTTTGATCCACCTCTCGTGAAAAAGACAAATTTCCGCCGATTCAGGTGGAAGCGGGTCAAATTTGAACTTCAGCTGCCTCATAGTTTGCTATTTATTTTTTCCAAAAATCATTTCTAGGTACATAAGTATCTATTTAATCAGAGAAACACCAAAAAAATTCCAAGATTCAACCACTACCTAGGAACGGTCGTTCCCGCCGTTTTGACCGCATTTTGAAACGGGCATACAAAATTCAAAAAAAAAAATTGGGGGTAACCTTCGCATTGTGTCATTATATGTGGCCAAGTTCCCAGAAAAAATAACAAACTTGTAATACGGCAATTATTTTTAAAAAATGTTCTCAGAAACGAGCTATCACGTGTGGAGATCAATGGCTTTCAAGCCAAATGATCAATCTTATGGCCACATTCATGACATAGTTTGTTCAGATGATCTCATATTGTGCACAAGGGTGCATATTGGAATGGCAAACAATGTTGCCTAAGAAAGTTTTTATTTTCTTTGGACGAAAAAACCATTTTCCATTTTCCGAGTGCCCAAAAGGAGGTTTTTTTGTGAAGGACCTCCCAAATAATTGTTGCAAAGTTGGACCAAATCATTTTTCTAAAATACCGGTCCATATTTATTGCACAATTGAAAAAATGGTTGGGGTGTAAAAAGTTTTGATCCACCTCTCATGAAAAAGACAAATTTCCGCCGATTCAGATGGAAGCGGGTCAAATTTGAACTGCAACTGCCTCATAGTTTGCTATTTATTTTCTCCAAAAATCATTTATAGGTACATAAGTATCTATTTAATCAGAGAAACACCAAAAAAAATTCCAAGATTCAACCACTAGCTAGGAACGGTCATTCCCGCCGTTTTGACCGCATTTTGAAACGGGCATACAAAATTCAAAAAAAAAAATTGGGAAACCTTCGCATTGTGTCATTTTATGTGGCCAAGTTCCTAGAAAAAATAACAAACTTGTAATACGGCATTTATTTTTAAAAAGTGTTCTCAGAAACGAGCTATCACGTGTGGAGATCAATGGCTTTCAAGCCAAATGATCAATCTTATGGCCACATTCATGACATAGTTTGTTCAAATGATCTCATATTGTGCACAAGGGTGCATATTGGAATGGCAAACAATGTTGCCTAAGGAAGTTTTCATTTTCTTTGGACGAAAAAACCATTTTCCATTTTCTGAGTGCCGAAAAGGAGGTTTTTTTGTGAAGACCTCCCAAATAATTGTTGCAAAGTTGGACCAAATCATTTTTCTAAAATACTAGTCCATATTTAATGCAATTGACAAAATGGTTGGGGTGTAAAAAGTTTTGATCCACCTCTCGTGAAAAAGACAAATTTCCGCCGATTCAGGTGGAAGCGGGTCAAATTTGAACTGCAGCTGCCTCATAGTTTGCTATTTATTTTTTCCAAAAATCATTTCTAGGTACATAAGTATCTATTTAATCAGAGAAACACCAAAAAAATTCCAAGATTCAACCACTAGCTAGGAACGGTCATTCCCGTCGTTTTGACCGCATTTTGAAACGGGCATACAAAATTCAAAAAAATAAAAAATTGGGAAACCTTCGCATTGTGTCATTTTATGTGGCCAAGTTGACAGAAAAAATAACAAACTTGTAATACGGCAATTATTTTTAAAAAGTGTTCTCAGAAATGAGCTATCACGTGTGGAGATCAATGGCTTTCAAGCCAAATGATCAATCTTATGGCCACATTCATGACATAGTTTGTTCAAATGATCTCATATTGTGCACAAGGGTGCATATTGGAATGGCAAACAATGTTGCCTAAGAAAGTTTTCATTTTCTTTGGACGAAAAAACCATTTTCCATTTTGCGAGTGCCCAAAAGGTGGTTTTTTTGTGAAGGACCTCCCAAATAATTGTTGGAAAGTTGGACCAAATCATTTTTCTAAAATACTGGTCCATATTTATTGCACAATTGAAAAAATGGTTGGGGTGTAAAAAGTTTTGATCCACCTCTCATGAAAAAGACAAATTTCCGCCGATTCAGATGGAAGCGGGTCAAATTTGAACTGCAGCTGCCTCATAGTTTGCTATTTATTTTCTCCAAAAATCATTTATAGGTACATAAGTATCTATTTAATCAGAGAAACACCAAAAAAATTCCAAGATTCAACCACTAGCTAGGAACGGTCATTCCCGCCGTTTTGACCGCATTTTGAAACGGGCATACAAAATTCAAAAAAAAAATTGGGAAACCTTCGCATTGTGTCATTTTATGTGGCCAAGTTCCCAGAAAAAATAACAAACTTGTAATACGGCATTTATTTTTAAAAAGTGTTCTCAGAAACGAGCTATCACGTGTGGAGATCAATGGCTTTCAAGCCAAATGATCAATCTTATGGCCACATTCATGACATAGTTTGTTCAAATGATCTCATATTGTGCACAAGGGTGCATATTGGAATGGCAAACAATGTTGCCTAAGGAAGTTTTCATTTTCTTTGGACGAAAAAACCATTTTCCATTTTGCGAGTGCCCAAAAGGTGGTTTTTTTTGTGAAGGACCTCCCAAATAATTGTTGCAAAATTGGACCAAATCATTTTTCTAAAATACTAGTCCATATTTATTGCACAATTGACAAAATGGTTGGGGTGTAAAAAGTTTTGATCCACCTCTCGTGAAAAAGACAAATTTCCGCCGATTCAGGTGGAAGCGGGTCAAATTTGAACTTCAGCTGCCTCATAGTTTGCTATTTATTTTTTCCAAAAATCATTTCTAGGTACATAAGTATCTATTTAATCAGAGAAACACCAAAAAAATTCCAAGATTCCACCACTAGCTAGGAACGGTCGTTCCCGCCGTTTTGACCGCATTTTGAAACGGGCATACAAAATTCAAAAAAAAAATTGGGGTAACCTTCGCATTGTGTCATTATATGTGGCCAAGTTCCCAGAAAAAATAACAAACTTGTAATACGGCAATTATTTTTAAAAAATGTTCTCAGAAACGAGCTATCACGTGTGGAGATCAATGGCTTTCAAGCCAAATGATCAATCTTATGGCCACATTCATGACATAGTTTGTTCAGATGATCTCATATTGTGCACAAGGGTGCATATTGGAATGGCAAACAATGTTGCCTAAGAAAGTTTTCATTTTCTTTGGACGAAAAAACCATTTTCCATTTTCTGAGTGCCCAAAAGGAGGTTTTTTTGTGAAGGACCTCCCAAATAATTGTTGCAAAGTTGGACCAAATCATTTTTCTAAAATACTGGTCCATATTTATTGCACAATTGAAAAAATGGTTGGGGTGTAAAAAGTTTTGATCCACCTCTCATGAAAAAGACAAATTTCCGCCAATTCAGATGGAAGCGGGTCAAATTTGAACTGCAGCTGCCTCATAGTTAACTATTTATTTTCTCCAAAAATCATTTCTAGGTACATAAGTATCTATTTAATCAGAGAAACACCAAAAAAATTCCAAGATTCAACCACCAGCTAGGAACGGTCATTCCCGCCGTTTTGACCGCATTTTGAAACGGGCATACAAAGTTCAAAAAAAAATTGGGAAACCATCGCATTGTGTCATTTTATGTGGCCAAGTTCCTAGAAAAAATAACAAACTTGTAATACGGCATTTATTTTTAAAAAGTGTTCTCAGAAACGAGCTATCACGTGTGGAGATCAATGGCTTTCAAGCCAAATGATCAATCTTATGGCCACATTCATGACATAGTTTGTTCAAATGATCTCATATTGTGCACAAGGGTGCATATTGGAATGGCAAACAATGTTGCCTAAAAAAGTTTTCATTTTCTTTGGACGAAAAAACCATTTTCCATTTTGCGAGTGCCCAAAAGGAGGTTTTTTTGTGAAGGACCTCCCAAATAATTGTTGCAAAATTGGACCAAATCATTTTTCTAAAATACTAGTCCATATTTAATGCACAATTGACAAAATGGTTGGGGCGTAAAAAGTTTTGATCCACCTCTCGTGAAAAAGACAAATTTCCGCCGATTCAGGTGGAAGCGGGTCAAATTTGAACTGCAGCTGCCTCATAGTTTGCTATTTATTTTTTCCAAAAATCATTTCTAGGTACATAAGTATCTATTTAATCAGAGAAACACCAAAAAAAATTCCAAGATTCAACCACTAGCTAGGAACGGTCGTTCCCGCCGTTTTGACCGCATTTTGAAACGGGCATACAAAATTCAAAAAAAAATTGGGAAACCTTCGCATTGTGTCATTATATGTGGCCAAGTTCCCAGAAAAAATAACAAACTTGTAATACGGCAATTATTTTTAAAAAATGTTCTAAAAAACGAGCTATCACGTGTGGAGATCAATGGCTTTCAAGCCAAATGATCAATCTTATGGCCACATTGATGACATAGTTTGTTCAAATGATCTCATATTGTGCACAAGGGTGCATATTGGAATGGCAAACAATGTTGCCTAAGGAAGTTTTCATTTTCTTTGGACGAAAAAACCATTTTCCATTTTGCGAGTGCCCAAAAGGAGGTTTTTTTGTGAAGGACCTCCCAAATAATTGTTGCAAAATTGGACCAAATCATTTTTCTAAAATACTAGTCCATATTTAATGCACAATTGACAAAATGGTTGGGGCGTAAAAAGTTTTGATCCACCTCTCGTGAAAAAGACAAATTTCCGCCGATTCAGGTGGAAGCGGGTCAAATTTGAACTGCAGCTGCCTCATAGTTTGCTATTTATTTTTTCCAAAAATCATTTCTAGGTACATAAGTATCTATTTAATCAGAGAAACACCAAAAAAAATTCCAAGATTCAACCACTAGCTAGGAACGGTCGTTCCCGCCGTTTTGACCGCATTTTGAAACGGGCATACAAAATTCAAAAAAAAATTGGGAAACCTTCGCATTGTGTCATTATATGTGGCCAAGTTCCCAGAAAAAATAACAAACTTGTAATACGGCAATTATTTTTAAAAAATGTTCTAAAAAACGAGCTATCACGTGTGGAGATCAATGGCTTTCAAGCCAAATGATCAATCTTATGGCCACATTGATGACATAGTTTGTTCAAATGATCTCATATTGTGCACGAGGGTGCATATTGGAATGGCAAACAATGTTGCCTAAGGAAGTTTTCATTTTCTTTGGACGAAAAAACCATTTTCCATTTTCCGAGTGCCCAAAAGGAGGTTTTTTTGTGAAGGACCTCCCAAATAATTGTTGCAAAGTTGGACCAAATCATTTTTCTAAAATACTAGTCCATATTTAATGCACAATTGACAAAATGGTTGGGGTGTAAAAAGTTTTGATCCACCTCTCGTGAAAAAGACAAATTTCCGCCGATTCAGGTGGAAGCGGGTCAAATTTGAACTGCAGCTGCCTCATAGTTTGCTATTTATTTTTTCCAAAAGTCATTTCTAGGTACATAAGTATCTATTTAATCTGATAAACACTAAAAAAATTCCAAGATTCAACCACTAGCTTGGAACGGTCATTCCCGCCGTTTTGACCGCATTTTGAAACGGGCATACAAAATTCAAAAAAAAAGATTGGGAAACCTTCGCATTGTGTCATTATATGTGGCTAAGTTCTCAGAAAAAATAACAAACTTGTTATACGACAATTATTTAAAAAAAGTGTTCTCAGAAACGAGCTATCATGTGTGGAGATCAATGGCTTTCAAGCCAAATGATCAATCTTATGGCCACATTCATGGCATAGTTTGTTCAAATGATCTCATATTGTGCACAAGGGTGCATATTGGAATGGCAAACAATGTTTCCTAAGGAACTTTTCATTTTCTTCGGACGAAAAAACCATTTTCCATTTTTCGAGTGCCCAAAAGGAGGTTTTTTTGTGAAGGACCTCCAAAATAATTGTTGCAAAATTGGACCAAATCATTTTTCTAAAATACTAGGACATATTTAATGCACAATTGACAAAATGGTTGGGGTGTAAAAAGTTTTGATCCACCTCTCGTGAAAAAGACAAATTTCTGCCGATTTAGATGGAAGCGGGTCAAATTTGAACTGCAACTGCCTCATAGTTTGCTATTTATTTTTTCAAAAATCATTTGTAGTTACATAAGTACCTATTTAATCATAAATACATGGTTTGGTGGCGATACGTCGAGGTTTGGACAGTGGTCGAGGGCTCCAACTCTAGAGCGTGTAAACTCGCATGCCCGTCGCGTGGTCACCGCGTGACCGTGGCGTTGCCATGTGTTCTGGGCGGCCTAGGCATGTCTAGTGGGTTGGGCACTCCCCAGGTAGGTGCTAGGAAGAAAATTACAACATAATATTCTCACGAGGAGACTGATCGATGCTCAAACATGAATTAGCAGCCAAGTGTTTGATTAGCAGCCAAGTGTTTTGGCTGAGGATGATCAGTTACTAAGAAGACCGTCTTCACAAATTTTCAGCTCAAAAGGAGGAGCCTAGGTGGTACTTGCTTTGCAAACTACCACACTGGACATAAATACGAATGTTGAAGCTCGGCTCAAAATAATGAATGGATTGAGCTGGCATTTGGTGGAGGATGGTTATTTGGGCATAGGAAAGCACTGTAGAAAATGGATACTATTTGGACATGTCAAAGTGGTACTTCCTTCACAAACTGTTGTTGTGAACAGAATAGGAAAATAAATATTTTTGAATTATTTTTGAACTAGGCAAGGAAGGTTTTTACATATTTGACGAAGATATGACCCAAAGAATTTATGAGATTTTTTTGGGAATTTTGGGAATGACAGAAATATAGGTTGCTTCATAACCTAGGGCAAAAACTGCCACATGGACATGACACATAGGCAAAACTGATGAGATGGCGCCTAGTCATCGCAACCCACCACAATTTACAAGGCTATGACCATCTATACTGGTCGTTAACAACTAGAAATAAGGCAGCAGACTAGTGTTGTTTGCTTTATGACCATTTCGTGTAAGGAAATTACGACCTTTCTGACCAAAATGGTCGCAATGGTTTAGGGTTTGGAGCCCCCCGAACAGCTTTTGACCAATTGGTCTGAAATGGTCATAGATCTATGACCATTTCTTCCAGGGTCACTGATAGAAGGTCACTAGTTGACATATTTCTTGTAGTGGTGGTAGGGGGAGTATAAACTTTACCATTCTGTTTGGGAACCGCCTATAATGTGTGTAGCATGGAAGATATCGTGATCTCTTGGTTATTATGTTGACAATGAAAGTATGCCGCTCAAAAATATTATTTATCTCTATTTCAAAATCGAGCTCTCACACCTCTACAAATCCCTACTTCCCTATGCGAAGGGCCTATCTATTTACTTTTATGTTGAGTCATCATCCTCTTATTAAAAAGCACCAGTTGGAGAGTACCGCTGTCATTTGCATCCATTACTATTAATTTATATTGAGTATGACTATGACTGGATCTCTTTTACCATGAATTACAATGTTTAGTCAGTCCTTGATCTTCAGAGGTGCTCTGCATTTATGTTTTGCGGTCTCAGAAAGGGCTAGCGAGATACCATCTTGTTATGTCATATTTTGATTGTTTTGAGAAAGTGTTGTCATCCGAGATTTATTATTATTGCTCGCTAGTTGATTATGTCATTGATATGAGTAAACATGAGACCTAAGTGTTATTGTGAATATGGTTAGTTCATAATCTTTGTTGAAAACTTGAATGTTGGCTTTACATATTTGCAACAACAAGAGCAAACGGAGTTTGTAAAAGTTTTTCTTTATCACTTTCAGTTTGTCAACTGAATTGCTTGAGGACAAGCAAAGGTTTAAGCTTGGGGGAGTTGATACGTCTCCATCGTATCTACTTTTCCAAACACTTTTGCCCTTGTTTCGGACTCTAAGTTGCATAATTTGAATGGAACTAACCCGGACTGACGTTGTTTTCAGTAGAATTGCCATGGTGTTATTTTTTGTGCAGAAATAAAAGTTCTCGGAATGACCTGAAACTTCACGGAGAATATTTTTGGAATTAATAAAAAATACTGGTGAAAGAATCAAGGCCAGGGGGGCCACACCCTGTCCACGAGGGTGGGGGGCGCGCCCCCTGCCTCGTGGGCCCCCTGGTGCTCCACCGACCTCAACTCCAACTCTATATATTCACGTTCGGGGAGAAAAAAAATCAGAGAGAAGGATTCATCGCGTTTTACGATACGGAGCTGCCGCCAAGCCCTAATCTCTCTCGGGAGGGCTGATCTGGAGCCCGTTCGGGGCTCCGGAGAGGGGAATCCGTCGCCGTCGTCATCATCAACCTTCCTCCATCACCAATTTCATGATGCTCACCGCCGTGCGTGAGTAATTCCATCGTAGGCTTGCTGGACGGTGATGGGTTGGATGAGATTTATCATGTAATCGAGTTAGTTTTGTTAGGGTTTGATCCCTAGTATCCATTATGTTCTGAGATTGATGTTGCTATGACTTTGCTATGCTTAATGCTTGTCACTAGGGCCCGAGTGCCATGATTTCAGATCTAAACCTATTATGTTTTCATGAATATATATGAGTTCTTGATCCTATCTTGCAAGTCATTAGTCACCTACTGTGTGTTATGATCCGGCAACCCCGAAGTGACAATAATTGGGACCACTCCCGGTGATGACCATAGTTTGAGGAGTTCATGTATTCACTATGTGTTAATGCTTTGGTCCGGTACTCTATTAAAAGGAGGCCTTAATATCCCTTAGTTTCCAATAGGACCCCGCTACCATGGGAGGGTAGGACAAAAGATGTCATGCAAGTTCTTTTCCATAAGCACGTATGACTATATTCGGAATACATGCCTACATCACATTAATGAATTGGAGCTAGTTCTGTGTCACCCTATGTTATAACTGTTGCATGAATAATCACATCGGACATAATTATCCATAACTGATCCATTGCCTACGAGCTTTTCACATATTGTTCTTCGCTTAGTTACTTTATCATTGCCACTGTTACAACTATTACAAAACTGCTACTGTTACTTTTGCCACCGTTATCGTTACTTCCATACTACTTTGCTACTAAATACTTTGCTGCAGATATTAAGTTATCCACGTGTGGTTGAATTGACAACTCAACTGCTAATACTCGAGAATATTCTTTGGCTCCCCTTGTGTCGAATCAATAAATTTGGGTTGAATACTCTACCCTCGAAAACTGTTGCGATCCCCTATACTTGTGGGTTATCACTATGCATCTCCTATATAGATCTTGCGTGATCGTAGGAATTTTTTTGAAATTGCATGCTATGTTCCCCAACAACAACATGCTTGTTAATTATAAACTGCTATTCTTTACTATTCTACATGTTGCAAGATGCTTGCAGCTACTTGAAGATGCTAGTCTTTGATAGGCTAGGCTTTCTCCTCTCTTCTGGCATTCTGCAGTTCAGTCCACAGATACGACCCTTCCATTTGATACCAATGCATACTTAGTATAGATCTGATGCTTGCGAGTATTTTGGATGAGTACTCACGGTTGCTTTGCTACCCCTTTCCCCTTCTTTCTTCTTTCCGGTTGTTGCAACCAGCTGGTGGATCCTCGGAGCCAGATGCCAGCCTATCGACTACTGCTACATCGAGACCGACGACGACCAGGAGTAGTTAGGAGGTCCTAGGCAGGAGTCCTCGCCTCTTCGATCATTGTTGCTTTTGTGCTTGCCTTCTTAAGGCAGTCTTGTTTAACTTATGTCTGTACTCAGATATTGTTGACGCTTGTGTATCGAGCTATGTATTCGAGCCCTCGAGGCCCCTGGCTTGCAATATAAAGCTTCTATTATTTGAATTTGTGTCCAGAGTTGTGTTGTGATATCTTCTCGTGAGTCCCTGATCTTGATCGTACACATTTGCGTGCATTATTAGTGTACGGTCGAATCGGGGGTGTCACACTCTTACTTACCGAAAGGACTATGATTGATCACCTATAGTTGTGGGTCATCACCATCTCACCAGATCAGCCATCTCTAAGATGAAGTACAATCCTCGGGGAGCAGCTCACTTGAATTGGTCAGACGTGGAGCGCGTCGGTGGGGAGCAAGTGTGCAGCGGGCTGCTGTGTGAGAGGCATCGTGGAATTAGGGGCGCAGGGGGGCAACACTAGTGGCATCCTTGCTGACATCGGCGTCGGAGAAGATGGAGTAGGGGAGGAAGGAAGGTGGTGGGCGAAGGGTTTGGTGCATCTAAGAAGGGGGCAAAATAGGTTTCGCGGACTTGGGGACGGACGGTGTCGGGGTCCCGTTGGGAGAGACGAGGTACGGGGTAAGATACAATGGGGAGGAGAGGGATGGAGAGTTGGAGGTGGAGGTGGGGCTCATGCGATAGAGAGGAGTCAGGAGAGGAGAGATGTTGGGAGCTCAGACATCGGCGTGGCCTGAGCGGCAGCGGCCACCTGCTTGTCTTCGGTTCCATTTTTTCTCCCCTTTTTGAGAAGGATCGAATGCCTTAGCTATTTCGGTTGGATGCGGTGGGGAACTAGGGATGGATGGAGTAGGACTCCCATGTGTCAGATAAAGATCTGATGGTCAAAAACGATGGATGGCAGGCACACCATCATCACTAACCCAATTTTTTTTATAGGAGTAGAGATCTTGCTTTGTCTACATTATGTCATCATCTCCAAGCATTACTCTGTTTGTTTTGAACTTAATACCTTAAGATACATGATGGATAGCAGTTAAGGAGTGGAGTAATAGTAGTAGGTGTCAGTAAGTTTAACGGTCTACTTATCACAAACGTAATGCCTATGTATTGACCATGCCATGAAGAATCATCGTAACTATGTGCTATTCTATCAATTGCCCAATAATAATTTGTTTACCCACCGTTTCTATGCTCATGAGAGAGATGCCTCTAGTGAACCTATGGCCCTTGGATCCATTTTCCATATTTACTAAAACCCTTAATTTGCTCGTTGTTTTTTTACTTTTACTTTTACTTTTATTTTATTTTCTTTTATATATCTACCTCTATCAGATTTAATCCTTACAATTGGAGAGAACAAGGGGATTGACAATCCTCTTGCATTTGTTGGGTGCAAGCATTTGCTTTGTGTGTGTGCTTGTACTGTTTATCTTTGTTTGTGTGTTGTCTCCTATTGGTTCAATAAATCTTGGTTCTTAACTAAGGAGAATATTTTTTGCTACTACACTACTTCACCCTTTCTCTTCCGGCATCCCAACGCCTAACACAAATAGCGCGCGACTACCAACATTGTCATAATAAAACTCTAAGTCCAAATACCTCTCATCCTCAATGATCATGTTGTGTAAAATTACACAAGCAGTCATGATGTTTTCGAAGGATTTCTTATCCCAAAAGCGAGCGAAACCTCGAACAATGGCAAACCGAGATTGCAACACACCAAATGCCCTCTCAATATCCTTTCAGCAAGCTTCTTGTGCTTCGTATAATCTTTTGTGTTTCTTGGTTTTGGGGTCACTGATGGTCTTCACAAATGTTGATCATGAAGGATAAGTACCGTCCGCCAGTACCCAATGGTATAGTCATGACCATTGATGGTATAGTTGCAGGCCAGAGCTTTGCCACTAGCTAGCTGAGGAAATAGATGAGATCGCTACAGGACATTGATATCATTAAGGGACCCTGACAAACCAAAGAAACAATGCCAAATCCATAAATCACGTGAAGCCACGACTTCAAGCACAATGGTGGGTTTACGTTTGTGGTTGGTGTATTGCCCTACCCAAGCCACTGGGCAGTTCTTCCACCTCCAATGCATGCAATCAATACTACCTAGCATGCCTGGCCATCCCCTTTCTTCGTTCATCGCCATGAGCTTCTTTGTGTCTTCCTCTTTTGGAGCTCATAGGTACTCCGGGCCAAAAACCTAGATCATTGTCTTCGAAAATACCCGGACGCATTTGATGGGGGGGGTATCTTCTCCAATGCGAAGATATTCATGTGCGTAGTCAGCGAAAACACCATATGTAATCACCCTCATTGCCGCCGATATTTTTTTGATATGCACTAAACCCAAGCAAACCGACGGCGTTCCTACGTCGAGTGAAAAAACGACAATTTTGCTCGCAAGCTTCAACGATGCATACGAAAAGAGAACTACACATTGGTATCGCCTACAGAATAGGTGAGCCGGATATGTCGGCACCTCCGCGAAGTAGTCCTTCATGGGCATCTTGTCACTGAGAACTCAGTTGCGGGGAATGCATAGCCGACTAACCGTGGATTCCCGACGCTTTCTCTTCGGGCCCTTCTCAAATTTGTCCACGAGATGCCACAACACTAGGTTGTCGACATCATCGACGACGACGACGAACTCCAATCCATCTAAAAAGAATGCCCGACCATGAATTTCTCCCGGTCAAAATTAATCAAAATAGTCAGTGGGCATTGAACATATCTTCCCCCGAAGCAAAGCTGGCCGCCCCTTTCTTCTCCTCGGCCAGCCGAAGCAAAGCCGCCCGCCCCTTTCTTCTTTCCCCTCCGGCTGAAGCAAAACCGGTCGAAACCCCTTCCTCCGGCACGCACGATTGCCCCTCGAGCGATTCCGAGGCTCACCGGCGCCGGAAACAACCAGATCCACCGGCTACAAGGCCGCACGCCAAGATCCGGGGCGAATCCATGGTGCCTACGGTGGCCGCTCGCCCGCGGACACAAATGGACACCCCTTGCCTCCAAGTTTGGTGGAATATGCGGCGGAGCTAATGGACGGCGCGAGGCAGCCGGGGGCACCAAGAACCGGCGGGGAGATGCGATGATGGCGGCGAGGAGTGGAGCGGGAACGAAAACGGGCGAAAATGGCCTTCGCGCCAAGGAAAAGGGATCCAGCAAAAAAAAAAGGCAAATTCCGTAGATATGGCAGGAACGACCCAGAGTTTGCAGGATCCGGCAATTTGTTTTCCAGGATGCCCGATTATACGGGATCTATTAGGTCGTAAACCAACGATTATTATGCCGTATGGCCCAATAACTAAAATAAGCTTTCAGTTTAAGTTCCGTGGATGCATTTTATAGTCAGAGAAAAAGAGACGCTTCGAGAGCGTTCCTGATCGTTCCCCCCTGGTTCCGGTTCCACAAGGCAATCCCCGAGTGCCCTTTCAATCACCGCAACCGCGCACGATCAGAATTCTCGCGCCTGAGGCGAACACCGTGATCTAGCCTTCCAGCCCTTTCGTGTCCGGCGGCCTCTCCACCCCAGTCCCCAGATTATGTCGACGCAGTCCATCTCGCCCGCCTCCGCGTCCGCGCAGTTCCCCTACCCTGCTAGCGCCGCGGCGGCGGCCCCGTCGTACTTCCCCGTGCCCTTCCACCTCCAGACCTCGCAGTACCCTACCTGGCCGACGGTGGCCCCCGCGCAGCCGGCGCCGGCGTGCAACGCCGTCTACCCCATGCCCCAAGTCCAGCAGGTAATAACTCCCCATTCGCGTAATCTGTTCCAGAGCTCCTCCTTGTAATTTGCTCCATGGACGGATCCTCCCTGTAATTTGTTGGCGTAGTGAGCTAAGGTGGTCGGAGATCCGATGGTGGGAGAGGATCTGGACGCCGCTGTGCGGCTTCTGAGATTTGGGTCGCGCTCTGTTGTTTTAGGTTCGAAAACGCATCCAAAGCTGCACTAGTGTTTCTTACTTCATTGCTAGCATCCCTTCATGTTTGATTGGGGTTTAGGGCATATGGGTGATCTGATGAGTAATGGCTATGCTGACAAAGCTCCGTTTGCTGAACTGCCATTAGCTTCTCATCATAATACATCCACCTTTCTGCCACATATTGGTTGCACGGCGAGTGACCTGACCAAAGAATGGATGGATAACCTGAATTATCCGTTTTAGTTTTGTCCTAGCAAGACCCAGGGGAACCGTAAGTGCTCAATTTGAAGCCAATTCACGTTGCGATGTGTTCCTTAGATCAGCACCATGAGGTTTGCTGCATCGAGATAGGTTATACTCCCCCCGTAACTTAATATAAGATTTTTTTTGACACTATGTCAGTGTCAAAAAACGTCTTATATTAAGTCATAGAGGGGATATGGTTTAAGCTATGCAAAGACAAGGATGCTAAGTGATGAGTTTATTTCCAACCGAGCATTAGGAGGTTATATGTTATTAACATTGGAGGCTTGTTTCGTAGATAGGTTAGTGAAAATGACCTTTATATTGTTGAACTGGTAGTAAGTACCAAGTCTCCAATTGAGTACTAATAAGTAGCCAATTATGATATTATTATACAGGCACAACAACTGTTCCAGAGAGACTCGCAGATAATCAGCCCAGAGGCTCTCGCCACTGTGAAGGCTGCTATTGCAGATAATGACAAAGACAAGAAAGTTGAAGCAAACAAAAAGGCAGTTCCTCGAAAGGCAGCTGGGCAATGCTGGGAGGATCCGACGTTAGCTGACTGGCCTGAAAGTAAGCTCTCAGTCGTATTTTATAGGGCATTTTACCAAATGTTGCACTTCTATGATCTATATTAGAATGTGAAACATGGTAATGCAATATTTTTGTCACTTGTCTCTCTTAGCAATGAAGCTGACAAACAGCCAAAGCACCTTCCCTCTCCCAGACAAGATTAATGTTCTATGTGCTGTTCTTTCTTCTAAGATAAATTGTTGTTTCATTTTTTTGTTAAAGGCAGGTTAAAGAGTTGATGCTTTCACATTGGATCTAGGTGGGCTTGCTGATGATATAGTAAACATTTTGCTATTATCTCTATGCGTACATAAATTGTTCTATTGTGCGTAAAAGGCTAAATTGATCTTGTGGATACATTTGCAGTTTGCTATTTACATGGACAATTGTGGAAAATGTGATATAAATATTTTGAACTAACCTTTATACATATTTTGAACAATTCTCTGTGATTATTTGTTATAGTTATTTGAGAAGGCTAAAAAAATAAAGAACTAGCTTCCTTGCTCTTATTGCACCCATCTGTTTGTAATCTGTATAAGCTAACATAGTTAAAATATTTAAATATATCTCAGCTCTGGCAGAGTGTCCAGCATTTGTTTATGATTTTTCAATGAGCATAAAATCAAGCATGATAATTCACTTTAATCATGGTTGGTATTTGGCAAAACAAAAAATGTTTGTTCGGATGAAATTATATCAAATTATCAGTTTCTTAGAGCATCTTCATCCCTAAAACCCACAATCTAGCCGCTATGGGTAGATAGATCACCTTTTTATCTCAGTTAACGCCTCTAATCCTCGCTGACCATATCTCTTAGGATCACCTCTACGTGCCAAGGGCTATAAATTTTAATACTGTATTTGATTTGAAGTTGATATACATAAACTAATTAAAGTTAATTAGCTTATTATTGGTAGTTGTGATGTCTCCAAATGCAACTTAGGATTTGTATTTGCTGTGTCAGTGCAGGTGTCTCGTCTTCTGCTTGTACTGATTATTAGTAGTTGTGTCATTTGGTTGCTTTCCATTGTATGAGTATTTCTGTACCTTTCATATTTATAATTCTCACTTCCCTCCCGTGGACAGATGACTTCCGTTTGTTTTGTGGTGATCTTGGAAATGAAGTGAATGATGATGTTCTGACCAAGACTTTTTCAAAATATCCATCCTTCAACATGGCTAAGGTGAGTCTTGCCTCTTCTACCCATGACATCGATTCTATCTCTCTTTATTTGTAGTGATCTGATTATGAACACATGATGCATCAGGTTATACGGGATAAGTCTACGGGTAAAACTAAAGGCTACGGGTTTGTTAGTTTTGCCAATGCATCGGATCTTGCAGCAGCACTGAAAGAGATGAACGGTAAATATGTTGTATTAGGTGGCCTTTTATTTACTAAATTTGTCCTTGTACTGCAGTCAAACTTATATACTGCTAACCAGGTAAATATGTTGGAAATCGACCAATCAAGCTACGGAGGAGCACATGGAAGAATAGAATAGACTACGAAGCGTTGCTGAAGCCGAAGGTTAGTTCCCATGACTGTCTTTGTGAGGCCTAATCTACTTCTCATATGCTGGTGCTCATTTAACTGATCTGTGCCAAATGCCTGCAGACGCGGCCACAGAAGAAGCTCAAAGTGCAGCCAAGAAGTGTTTTACACAAGTGAAGCAAATAATTCAACTTGTTCGTCATCACAGTATCCACAATGATGTGCAATGCGCATATTCAACAGTTGATGTAAGCCTTTAGCATTGCACGTGTCAGTGCATTCCAGTTTATGAATGTAGGTGTAAATATCCAAATGACTAGTGTCTTTGTAGACATCAACTATGTATTTTGACGAGTGATTGATTGCAAACGCTATGGATTGTTCTTCTCGCTGGAGAATAATTTGTCTGGGAAAACATTTTTTGCCACAGCCGCTAACGAATGACCTCCACAAGTGAGACGGTGTAGATCTTTTTTTCTGTTTGCCGGGAAAACTTCGGATCTATTCATCTTCGATCATGGTGATTGAAGTATAATGAGCACTATTTTTTTTTTGAAAATTACATTTAGATCCAAAGACAGCCTAGCGACAACTATAAGCACTTAACCCACCATCTCCTCCCTTGTCAGAGCTAGGTGTTGTGGTAGATAGACAGTCGGTAGTTGTAGTGCTAAGGCAGTAGAGGACCAACGCGCCAGAACAGCAACTACCGATGATGAACTCCTCCCTCGTCAGAGCCAGGTGTTGTAGTAGATGGACAGTTGGTAGTTGTCATGCTAAGGCAGTAGAGGACCAACACGCCGACGACGAACTCCTCCCTCGTCAGAGCCAGGTGTTGTAGTAGATAGACAGTTGGTAGTTGTCGTGCTAAGGCAGTAGAGGACCAACGCACCAGAACAGCAACTGCCGACGACGAAAAGACGTGTAGATGGGAAGGATCCAACCTGAAGACATGAACTGGGCAAAACCCTCAGAGGACCACCGCATCCAACGTGAAAATAGACGAACGCCGACGACAAAAAGACGTGTAGATGGGAAGGATCCAACCTGAAGACATGAACTGGGCAAAACCCTCAGAGGACCACCGCATCCAACGTGAAAATACACGAACGGCGATTGTATCCACGGTAGGTCCACCAAAGATAACAACGGACCGAATTCCGCAAGATTCACCGAAGACAGCTCCACATGCCCTTTGATGATTTTAGACACATCATTGAACCTTATTTCATCTCCACACATCCTCCGACGATGCACTGGAATGGGGGCTAGGCAAAGAGAACCTTATTTCATATTCAAGGGCCGCCGCCGTTTTGTCTTTCTAAGGACACAAACCCTAACAAAAAGCAAAAGAAACATCTAAAAACATACCCCTCTCGCCAGCAAGGGTCTACCGCGCTCCCGTGGCCCTAGAGACACCAGAGACAAGGTGGACCACCGGCAGGAGACAAAGGAACCCCTAGCTTTTTTTGGAGTAGGCGGCGGCAGTTGCGTGCATACGAACCAGGTCAATAATTAATTCGGTTGCCCTAAGGCCAACTCCAGCGCACGACCCCAACGGACGTCCGTTTTGCCCGGATGCTGTCCCTTTGGGTAGGTCAATGGGGTCGTGTCCGGTCAGTTTCTGGGATCCGGTGATCGTGCGCCCAACGTGCGAACGCATCCCGGCCGCATCTTGTCCGCGTACATTTTTCTTTGCAAGTCCTTAACTTTTTTTCATCATTCATTTTTGGTACATGGGAATACATCCCCAAATTTTGTCTAAAAAAGTAAGTCCAAAGAAAACAAGAACCACAAGAATACATTTTAGAATATATCCAACTTCCATAACTGCTCCGGTAAGTTGGATTAGTGCCTTCTCGATGCATTCATTGTTGATCTGTGGACGAGGCTCGATCTTGCATGTTTCTTTCTTCTTTGAGTGTAAAGAAGTAGACGTTGCTTCCTCACATCTAGTTTCATGTCTAGCCTCTATTCTAGCAACAAGTGCACTAGTCTCATCTCTAGCCTCTATGCTAGCTAAAAGTGCACGAACATCTACTAAATTGCGCTCTATCAATATATCGATGTACTCTTCTTCCCAATACCAAAACTTGCATCATGCTACACAATAAAAATTTAAGTTAGCACAACTAGTCAAATCCGAGAGCACAACCGAAGCTAAAAGTAGTACATACCCATCGTTTAAGCACTTGATGAACACCCATCCGGAATGTTCCGGCGTTGTAGACACGCGGCGCACGACCTTCTTTGGGCAGTCGTTGCACTTAATGAGTGGCAACGGTGCGCCGACGAGCTTTTAGGCTAGCATCGAGCCCGACTGCCCGCCATTCGTGTATCTGTCGGCGGACCACTGATAGTGTAGATCCGAGCGGCTAGAGGAGGAGCCACTACCTGCATGCGGCCTTGCCGGGCCTTCCGGCCCGGTGCCCGGCCAGTCCATGGCGCGCCGCGGCCTCCCACAGCCGGACGAGCTCAAGACCGACCGGATCCGCTCCAAATCCGGCCGCCAGGTGCGCAAATCAGGTGGCTGTGGTTGGGTAGCTCGGGGGCGTCGAGGGGAAGGGGGCTGGGCGAGCGCGCGTCCGAGCTGCACAGCTGCAATGGCAGCGCTGGCGACGGCGACCAAGGGTGAAGGGGGGTGCGGCTGGAGGGTGGGAGGGGACGGATAGAAAAAGGGGTCCCTGTGCCACCGACGGGCGGGCCAGGGGAGGACACACGCACACGGCCCGCACTGTCTGTTTCACCCTAAAAGCGGCCCAAACTTGGGCCGGGAATGGATCGAAAGCTGATAGAAAATGGACAACAGTCTGTTTGCGTCCGTGCGCTAGACCATCTAATTCATCCGTTTTACCCTAAACAGACGCACACGGACAGGATATGGTCGCGCACTAGAGTTGGCCTAATTTGCTCAAAAGAGGCTAGAATTTTCATGTTTACTGATTCACACTGCTTTAAAAGTTGCATACAAAATATACTCTTAATTTGTATCTTAGCCTCATCACTTGTACAATAGTTATAAGCGTAATGACAAGACCACCACATATCTGCATCCTCTGAATTCTCCTCAGTTACACCAACAGGTAAAATGACCGACTTGGCTGACAACCAAGTGACTTCACAAGTTAATTTTGATCACATGCATCCAAACATTTCATTCTGTATTGTTCATTTCATTCTGTATGTAAGTAGCTATGGGTCATGAACACCCAAACATTTTGACAGACTTATTATTCGTCTATAATTTTCTGAAGATCAGTATGCCACAATAAAATTTGAGAAAATAGCAAGACTTGATATTCTGTGATGATTGTCGATGTGTATTGCATCAAGAAGCCTTCATGTCATCGAGTCCAACACTGGCCTGCAAGAAGTGTAGACGTGGTGGAAGATTGTCATTAAAGGCAAACAACAGAGATAATAATACCGTCTTCAGATGAATGAAGGCCATACCAGGAAGTCATGATTCTCCTTGAGAAAGGGATAAAAGGTGGTGCAGAATTTCTCAATGTCTGCTTTGATGTCACCCGTTCCGCTAATTACCTCCATAAATTTATCTTTGTTAGGAGCAAGCTTCATAGCCACCTGCAATGTCCTCATATGAGTGATTCATCAAAGAAAAAACACAAAGGGAAAGCAAGGTAACCAATATGTATAAACATGATAATAAATAACACCCATGTTGCCCCAGTTTCGTCAGGAAATCTAACAATAGGATAGCAGAATTACCATTTCAACAGACTAGTCAATTGGCAAACTAGTCAAGTACTCATGTCGCATTTTTCTAACACAAAAAACTTCTCAGAAAACTCCAACAAAGCAAAGCTCTTAAGTTAATAATGAAACTGATGTATTGTTCTCTATGATCACTAAACTAGCTACATACCTGTGTGCTTTGTGATACAAATAAAAATGTATGACCGATCATGTTAAGCCAAAGCTATCAGCTGACTACGTCTGTTTGCTAATCCGAGTTCCGCCTACGCTTACCCTGAACTATCGTGACAGACCTACATAACCACCAACAGTACCATTTCAATAGACTAGTCAATTGGCTTCACAATTCGCCTAGTCAAGCTTCTTTGTGACATGCCATGCATTAGAGATTTTTAGGAGGTAGTTAAGTTGGTTTGATAAGAAGGGGCTTCATTGTATTTCAGTTTTTAAAATGGAATATGTAATAATGTTGGAAACAGATGTTGGAGGCCATGAACAGACACCGATTCCCATATAATAGTATTAAAGGAGATAAAGAGAACTTCATCAGTGACTAAATTTTGTTCACTCAATGGACAAAAAAGGGCTGGCAACTTAGTAAACAGAAAATACCCCCTGTTTATTCATCTATGGCGCCTTCCGTTAAAATATGGCCAGCAGCTTAATGTAGAAATAGTCAAAGAATAGCCAATGTTTTGTGCATCCACAGTGCCTTCAGTTGAAACATGGCCAGTAACTTAAATACAAAGAGTAGCCAAGGTTTATTCATCTATGGTGCCTTCAATTGGATAACACTAGTCGTCCCTTTACTTTATGCATCTATGATGATGAAATATTTATTTGGACACTAAATGCATAGTTACATAATCCATCCTCTGATAATAAGTGCTTCAGCAATAGCTATTGAATAGCACTATAATTGCTTAGTTCACAATGACACCATGCATGGGCTGATTATGTGACTCAAAATGTGGAATATTATACCGTAAAACTGGAGCTGGCAAGCCAGCCATGCCATTTCTTCAGAGTTTTTGTGTATGAATCAGTACATGCTTGACTCATAGTCCAGTCTGGATGGTCAAGCAGATTACGGAACAGTTCAACAAGGAAGTCCATAGCCCTGAAAGCAAAAAATATGAGTAAACACAAGTACACCAATGGGAATCTTGATTAAGCTGCAGTAGAAGAGTCAAATTACGCAAGAGAAATTGAAGAACCTCGTGAGCCATAGAAGTCCATTGGTGCAGCTTGATGAACCTTTTGCGGTCTTCTTTTCAACTTCTTCTTGGACCATGGTGTACAAGTGCTCATATTTTGTCGGGTCTGAAGAGTACTTGTTCTCCAACCTCTGACAGGAGAGAATGAGGTCAGTGGTCAGGAAAAAAATAGTAATCTGAGGCAGATATGCTTTATCACACAAACAACATGCCAACATCAATACTTACTAACATGAAATGTAAATTCTCATTCACATTTTTTTGAAGATAGGATCCTTACCGTGATATTACCTCCAATATCACTCTTCACAATTGCCATAGCAGCACCAAATTTATCTGGTGTTCAAAAGCAGAGAACAACAAATGGAAAATAAGTAACACTCTGAAGGAATTTCTTGTTTAAGAAATACCACTAAGACTCGACCAAAACAAAAAGTTAGCCACACTTGTTAGAATATAAGATATTTGATGTAGGCCTGTGCAGTTTGGGCCAACACAAAAGTTTTCATTTAGGGACTTGCTTTGACTTACAAAAGCACAACACAGACTGGTACTGTACGACTTTAAGATTTACCAGCATACAATGAAAACTTTGAGAATAAGAAAGACGGCTTTACTGGACCACGGCAAACCTAACTTGTTCTCTCACAGGTCACAAATCAATTCTGCTCAAGTGACAGGTGTACCAAATCAGTTATTTGGAGGACTACATGTACATTAAATAATTTAAAGCAACCCAGCACACACAAAACACAACTTTCGCAAAAAGGTTGATGATAGTTTGAAAGCTCTTTCCAGCAATAAAAAAATTAGTTTGAAAGCTCAATGATGCAGCAACTAGTAAGTCACAGCAGTACTAAGCTCCCAGTGAAATCAATAAGGGAAAAAGCATAAACCAAGAAAGTCATCTCCCTACGCCAAAGGCCCTGATATAACTATTTGTTACTCCCTCTTTACACAAATATAAGATGTTTTTGGATATTTCAATATGGACTACGTACGAACTGAAATGAGTGAACAAACACACTAAAACGTGTCTATAGACATTCGATTCAGAAAAAGGCTTACATTTATGAACGAAGGAAGTACTTATTTAGAACTACAAATCTCAAGAGCAGTACAAACAATTGTCCACTGACGATGCTAGTCTCAAACTGGGGAACAACTTGTTTCGGCAATGTTATGTGTATTAATTATACCCAGGTTGTAAACTGCTGCTGCTTACTAGTGAACTAAAGATGGCACGTAATCAGAAATTCAGTAAAGCAACTCGGCTACTGATCCCAGCCTCGTGCTGTTTAGCACTCCAACAACGCATGACAGAGAGGTGGGAGGGAAATATGAGCAGAGGGAGTTACCCAAGACAGGCAAGATTTGCTTGCAGACATCAAGGAAGGGCTTGGCGAGCATGACCCCGCTGTCCGACCTGACATGCTTCATCCCTTCCAAACACGGAGCGAACACCGTCTCGGCCATCTCTCTCTACCTGCAGGAACCAACAAACGCGTCAACCCACCACGCTCAGAACCGGTGATCCGGCAATAATCTTACAGCCACTAAGCCAAAGCACTCCGTATTCTGCAACCAGCGAGCTCTGTCCCATCACTCAACAGAATCCGGACACCATGGATGAGATCAAACCTCCACGAACCGCATAGGCTGCTGTCCCAAGTCAACAAATGCGAAGAGAAGAAACCGTCGCTGATCTAACCTTACGGGAAAGAAACAGATCCGAAACTCACAGCGCAGCTACTGAACACAAACTGAAGAAAGATGGCCACTCACCGCTCCACGATCTCTCAAACGGCGATGTTTTTCGCCTTCTCTGGTGCAACCTTGGGCGAGGGAACTGCAGGAGAGAGGCCTTGCCGGTCGGTGGAGGGAGGAATCTAAGCAGGGGAAGTGCGATGTGGGGGAGGAAGAAGATGCCGAGTGGAGGCCACGACCCCGGACTGATCTGTTTTACTAACTGCGGAATCTCTGTGACCCGCGTGTGGGAGGCGACTACTACTTCATGGGCCAGGCCTAATCTGGACTCTTTGCACATAAGCCCAATGAAGTATTTTTTTAGAAATGCCCAATAAAGTAGTGAGTGAGTTAGACGACGACTCTAATAGGGCCTACTGTTCATCCCAAGGCCCAGTAACCCGGGAAACCCCCACAAACCCCTCTGACCTGCATCGGACGGCCAGGAGAGCTCGCGTCACGATCCACGGGCTCACCGGGACTTGCACGCTGCCTTTATAATCCGCTCTCGCCGCCGAACCCTAGCTCCTCTTGCCTTTCTGCCCGCCCACCCGTCTCCTAGCCTCGCCGTCTCGCCCCACGCCGCCGCCGCAAAGATGGTACGTGGATCGGCCGCTTTGGTTCTGTGCTGCTCCGGTAAGGTTTTCCAGCGACGCGTGTTTTGACGAGGTTCGGTGTCTTTGCGTTGCTTGCAGCCGTTCAAGAGGTTCGTCGAGATCGGGCGCGTGGCCCTGGTGAACTACGGCAAGGACTACGGCCGCCTCGTCGTCATCGTCGACGTCGTCGACCAGAACCGGGTGAGTGCCGGGTTTTGCTGGTTGGAGTTCCGAAGCGCTCTTGCGGGGTAGTAGATCTAGATGTTCTGTTTGTTGGTAAGAAACCTTGTGCTATGGGTTGTTCTGTGGAAGAAATGTAGGAATCTGGTTAGTTTTATTAGCTAGTACTCCCTCTGTCCCAAAATATAATAACGTTTTTAACACTATAAAACGTTCTTATATTATGGGATGGAGGGAGTAGCTTCTTATTTGAAATGTTGAAACAACAAATGGAATTCTACTAGTGGCATATCCTAAAAGTTGTTCTGTTAGTTTATTAGGATTAGTTGTAACTTCTCTGCTTAGTGCAATTACTGAGGTGATGTATTGAATAATACCTGGGTTTATCTGACAGTGCTGTTTACCGTGATAATGGTTGTAAAATGCGCTGCTTGCAAGATCAATGGGTTTTGGGTTTATTTTTGTTTACCTCTAAAAATGTTATAAATATGTTTGTTACCGCTAATCATGTGCTCTTGCAATCAGAGTTTAGCAGTCTGCTCTAGTTCTGTTTAGTTATGTTGTGGCTCTTTGAGTATTGAATTTCTCATTACTCTGGTGCATTCAGGCACTTGTGGATGCTCCTGATATGGTCAGGTGCCAGATGAACTTCAAGCGTCTTTCGCTGACCGACATTAAGATTGACATCAAGCGTATCCCTAAGAAGGCAACTTTGATCAAGGCCATGGAGGAAGCAGGTAATGGTCAATCTTTCCCACACCTGCAACATTTGGAATTTGTTCTGTTGATGCTTATTTGAGTTTGCGGTGCCATTTTGTAGATGTGAAAACCAAATGGGAGAACAGCTCATGGGGTAAGAAGCTTGTTGTCCAGAAGAGGAGAGCATCGCTGAATGACTTCGACAGGTTCAAGGTCATGTTGGCTAAGATTAAGGTGAGGCATTTCACTACCATCTGGTTTATTAGTGTAGGGCATGACTTTTTTCACCTGCTTACCCTGTCATTTTTCATATCAACAGAGGGGTGGTGCTATCAGGCAAGAGCTTGCCAAGCTCAAGGAGGAGGTTGCTGCTTAGAATATCTTAGTGGATGGCATGTTGAGTTTTTTGTTCCAAGTTGGATCTGCTCTATGTTCCAGTGTTCTTAAAGCCAGAATTAGCACTACTGTTTTCAGCTTACTATTTCATATTTTGTCATGGCTGTTGTTGAATACCCAAGCTAGTTTGCGACAGAGGTCCCTCTTGCCTTAACTCATATGTGATATGTTGCCTGGTTCTCTATTTTTACTTTTGACTTGTGCTCTTGCTATTTTATCATATTTGAGTAGGGTAAGCATGTCTTTTGAATGTGGAACTGTTAATTAGATACGACCAAAATAAAGTGCAGCGGTACCCTAATTCTATTCCCGATCGACATCACTGTTGGTCAGTTGCTATGTCTCGGGCCGTTTGATTTGATAGCCTAGACGGCTAACAGTTCAAAACAGCACAATAAAAAGTTTTGAAGGCTGCGCAGCACATAAAATATTTGGACTTGTACTCCCTCCGTCCCGAAATTCATGTCGCAGCGGCCATTTTGCAATTTACTTCTCATCCTTTTCCTGACAAAACCCGAAGTCCCTCTGTGTAGTCGCTTTCTTCCTCCTTACTCCCGGACCGGCTGGCGCCGCCTGCGCCTCCTCTCCTATCCCCGCGGTTCCTCTCCCTCCCCAGCGCCGGCGCCCTTTACCTTGCGCGCGTCACCGGCGCTCTCTTCCTCTCGCATGTCCCTCCGCATCGGTGAAAATGTGATTTTTCCCCTCCGGCACTCCGATCTGCAGCGGCCGTGCTCAATCTATGTCGGGGACTACCAAGACGGTGCGACGGAGCTGCTTCTGCCGGTCGTCAGGTGAGGAGCGCGTCTCCTGCAGCCGCGGCTACCTGGCCACGCAGCAGCGGCGACGGGATGGTGGCGGCAAGGGGATCCTCCGTCCGCTCTAGGACTCCACACGGCCAAGGGGGCGAGCTCCTTCGTCCGCTCTAGGACTCCACACGGCCAAGGGGGCAAGCTCCTCCGTCCGCTCTAGGACTCCACACGGCCAAGGGGGCGAGCTCCTCCGTCCAGGACTCCACCGCCAAGGGGGCACGCCCTTGCATCCGGGAGGTGCTCGAGCTTGTCAAAGGTGCCCCTCCCCTTCCCCCTCTAGATCTGATTTGCTGGTGAATTGCAGGTCCAAGTCACTATCTTTGAGCAAGATTTCAGATTTCTGATAATTATACTGAATCTTGAAGTGTACTGTCAACTGAACGTATTGGCAGAGTTCATATTTAGACTGAATGTTTACTACTCCTGTCAATAACATACTGAATTTTTAGACAATTTAATCTTGAAGTATAAACTGAATGTTTAGACAGAGTTTTATTCATGTCTAAGTATAAACTGAATGCTGCTCGTCTTTAGTACTGCTACGCCTGCGGCTTGAAGTGTCGTGGCGGGGGAGCTAAGGGAGGTGGCCAGGTCCTGCTGATTCGCTCGGTGCCTCTGACAGTCTGATGTCCGGAGGTTTTGAGGCGATTCTGCTCTCGTTTTGCTCGGTGGTTTCTGTCTGGGGAGCTGCTGCTTTGGTAGTCTGCCTCTAGAAATGTTTGGAGTTTGTGTGGTAGTCCATGCGTGCTTCATCATGAATTTTCAGAGCATTTGCTGGTGGTTCAGATTTCTGTCTGGGCTTCAGACCTCGGTCTGAATTTGTACTAGTTTTGAACTGAAAAAACAGAGAGATCTAGGTGTGAACTATGAACTAGGAGGTGTATTCACACTGCACATAAAGAAGATGTTGTAAACTGTCTTGGTGAATTTGTCCCAATTGCAGAAAATTCAGTCATTCTAACTGCACATAAAGTAAATTTTAGAATGACTGAATTTTAGAATTTGTTCCAATTTGCTGAAAATACTCCGTGTTCAAGTTGAAAATGGCTGTGGAGGATTTTAGAAAATGGCTGTGGAGGATTTTAGAAAGTGTCATTTGTAATCAGTGTGCTATCTTTTGAGTTGCTGTTCATGGTGGGAAAAAAAAAAGAATGCAGCTTAATCCTGCTATCAAACACTTTGCTCTAACCACTTCTACTCATAATTGTTTGAAACATTATTCACTGTAGTCTCAGTTAACTGAATTTTCTGAAGTCATTTTCCTGCTCACAAGTTGACAGAAAACTGTTTGAAACAAATTTTGACACAAGTTGACTGAAACAAATTTAGAAATCATAGTGCTCCTGTGATTTAGATTCAGTAAACATGACAGTAAAATTGCTCTAAGAGTGCTGACTAAATAAAGGGCTTGCTGTATTAAGCAAATCAATTGACTAAATGCATCTTTAGCTGAATTTACTAAGGTAATATTGGCTGTGTGAGCTGAATTCACAAGGTGAGCATGTGCTACGGCTGTGCACTAACAGTGAGCACATTACCAGTTCTAGTGCATCCTAGTGAAAATCTACCCCAGTCCAGTGCATCCTTTCATATAAATCCATGATGCACATAAATTTGGTCACAGTAAGTACTCCAACAGTGATTACAGTCAAAGTGAATTTCAGATGATTGCTTTTTCAATTACCAGTTCCAATTTCCATTCAGTGTAATTCACTTTCAATTTCAGTTTTTAGTGCAATTCACTTTGAATTTCAACTAACTTTCATCTGGACTACTGTACGACTTTCCTATCAGCCGCCAGCAGCAGCAGCAGCAGCACAGGCGTGGGAAGGCAATAGGAGGCAGCAGCAGAGTTCGTGAATCGGGGGGCGTCGGCGTCGGCCACCACCAGAAGAGGCGTCGCCGACCACCAGCAGCAGGTGGTTCCCCTTCTTCTTGGTGGTACTCGTCAGCAGCAGCTGGCGGTCGAAGCGGGCCTTCGCGGGGGCGATGCGCGGCAGAATCAGGGGCGGCGACCTGTGTCCTAGGTGGCGCCAGTCCTGCTCATTGGTGGGCGGGCGGCGGAGATCCTGCTCGTGGGTGGCGGAACGGCGCGCCGGCGGTGGGCGGCGGAACCAATTGGCCGAGGCCCCGCTCGTGGTGGGTGGGTGGCGGAGGTCCTCCTGGGCGGGCTCGTCGGCCGCGCAGGGCATGTTTGTCGGCGTCCTCCTGGGCGGGCTCGTCTGCGGCGCAGGACCTGCTCGAGCGACGGGCGGCTGGCCGTGGGGGGTGGGGCCGCGTGGGCGATGGACGGAGGAGGAAGAAGGGGACGGGGACTTATTTGTCAGAGCTTTAAAAGCGTAAGGGCTTTTTTGGAAAAACGCCACTGTACTGCGCTCACGACATGAATTTCGGGACGGAGGGAGTATTTTTTTTAGAGAAAAGGCACAACCTGAGCCTGATTCTGTCTGCTGGCACTCTCGCGTTTGAAGAGAAGCACGTCTCAAACGACTAGCCCGTCCGCCTCCTCCACTAAACGTACTTGGTTGCTGAGAAATCTACTCCAGTGCCGCCCCTTTGTCCATCTGCCGCACCATTAAGGACCTCTTGTCTGCCTCCTCCTCTCCCCTTTCTATCTCCACACCACACCTGCCATGCCCTCCACGAGCTCCAAAGGACGCCTCTTGTTTGAACAAAAGGGGGAGATCACCACCATTGTGGCTTGCAGGAGGGCGCTAATGGCAGAGGCGGCCGACGCTGAGCTGGCTTCGCCGGCCAATGTCGGCATCAGCATGGGCAAGGCCCATGCTCATGGTGCTGGAGGAGCGGTTGTTCGGCAGGCGCAGCCTGAACAGGCCTACAATCCTTCACCGGCCAATGCCGGCATCACCATGGGCAAGGCCCATGCTCACTACACCAACATGGTGCTGGAGAAGCGGGAGTTCGGCAGGTGCAACCCGAACAGGCCTACAATCCTTCATCGGCCAATGTTGGCATCACCATGGGCAAGGCCCATGCTCACTACGCGGACATGGTGCTGCAGGAGCGGGAAGCCGTGTTCCGGTAGGCGCAGGCCGAACAGGCCTACATCTCCGCCTCCTCGACGAGCACCGGTGCCCGGATGAGCTACTCGCCACCGGCGCAGCCATTGCGTCGGACGTGGACGTAGGTGAGCAGGAGACTCTGCTCGACTCCTACCGCGCCGCCTGCGACATCCGCCGCGACTGCTCGCTCTACCGCCAGTATCAGGCGAATTTAGAGGCCGCCTATAGGGGATCGGCGAGGCAGCGGATGAAGTTTACGAGCCCGATGGTGGCGGTGAGGTGGCTGGTGGCTCTGCGCGGCCATTGCGCCGGACGTGGACGTGGGCGAGCAGGAGACTCTGTTCAACTCCTACTGCGCAGCCTGCGACATCCCCCGCGACTGCTCACTCTACCGCCAGTATCAGGCGGATTTAGAGGCCGCCTACAGGAGGCTTGACGAGGCGGCATATGAAGTTTACGGGCCCGATGGTGGTGGTGAGATGGCTGGTGGCCCCGTGGCCGCGGCATGGCGATCCAACGACGACGCAGGCACATCCATGGGCGACGCCGACAGCGAGGCAGAGTAGAGCATGGGAGGGAGCCGACGCTTGTGTCCCAGGAAGTCCACCACTCTTCCCTCCCGCTGAAGCTAAGCCTTGTGGCCTCATCCTCGTCGGGTGATTAGCCGCTTGCAGGCTGCAGAGGCGGAGCTGGAGCTTCACTTCTGGGGGCTCATAGCCGACCGGACATGGGGAACGGACGCTCGGTGGTAATTTAGACATGCTAGGTTAGAGTACGGTTTAGTTTGAAAAAAATACAAAATGAAATGAATTTTGTTTGATTTGTATGAAAAGCATCCGTTTTTCATGAATTTTGTCCGGTTTGTTTAAAGCCGGTTTGAAATGTATGCGGATAGCATTGGATGGTCGGCTCTCACATCCGTGTCACAGGATTGACGCTCCTGTCCGCAGACGGATGCAGTGTCTCGTTTGTGGGTCAACGTTGAAGATGCCCTAACAGCTCAAAGGAACATGCACACCGAGGCCTCACCATAGACTGCGATACACAGGGAACGCTAAGGCGTTGAAGGACCTATGAGACCCTAATAGGAATCCCTTGGCGGCGACGTCTAGGGTTTTGACTCCTTTGGCGATCTGCTAGAGTTGCTGCTAATCTACGGGTTTAGCCAAGCTCCGTCGGGGTGCCTGCACTCGGATCGGGTCTGCCATGCTTGTTGGGCGCTCTGGTAATTCTTGATAAGATCTCTGTCTGGATACAAATCCAAAACCTACCCCCCGGATATAAGAGGAAGGAGGTCCTCGAAGCATGGTGTAGGAGAGTTGGGGAGGTTCTGTACGTCAATCTCTCTCCCCGCGGAGATGGGAAGTCTGTACAAGTTAGGGTAAAACTTGATGTAAACAAGCCCCTGACTAGGTTTCTGTCGATCACGAAGAACGAAGAGAAGGTGTTCTACCAAGTGTTCTATGAAAAAATTCCTAAGTTCTGTTTCTTTTGTGGTCTTCTAGGGCACACACACCTAGAACATGGCAATGGCAAGCATGACCCAAAAGATCTAAACTGGGGTGATTGGCTACTAGCTCCGATGTTCACCCCTCCGGTTTTCAGTACCAACCCAGCTAGGGGTGGGTGTATGGGGGGTGGGAGTGGAAGGGGCGGGAGAAACGCCTATGAGTCTCAAAAGCGTGCTGATCCATCCCAAACGGATCAAGACCTTGTTGATACAGCTACCAGCCTTGCAAAAGGGGAGCGGGCGAGGGACCTTGATCTCTAGATTTCTAGAAGGAAACGCCTGAATTTTGAAACGCCAAGCGCCACTGTTGATCCCCCTGCTGCAGCAGTTTCTGGTGGGGTGGCTGGACATGAGATGGTGGTTTTTGTTGGGGGAAGAGAAGATAACCCAGAGAGGAAGGAGGATGACGATGGGGACTCCCTGTCTCAAGACTCAAAGAGGACCAAATTGGACAGTATCACTGTGATGGATTCCAGTGACAAAGTATAGGCGGGCTCCGAGAGGGAGCCAGTCCGATCGCAATGAAAATACTGAGCTGGAACTGCCGGGGGTTAGGGAATCCCCCGGCAGTTAGATCGCTCCTGGAGCTCCAGGGGCGAGTAAGACGGGATGTGATTTTTCTGTCCGAGTCACATTTGACTATTGCTAGGGCAGAGAAAATGAAGAGAAAGTTGTCCTTTGATGAGATGATAATGTGGGAAAGTGATGGTAGAAGTGGTGGTTTGGTACTCCTATGGCAGAAGGGTTTAAATGTGACATCAAAGGAGGTTCACTCGAATTTCTTGGATATCTGAATTGACGAAAACAGTGGCTCGGGATGGCGGATCACTGGTCTATACGGAGAACCAAGTGGGGATAGAAAATATCTGACTTGGGAGTATCTTCGCTCCCTGCAAAATATGGTTGACCTTCCTAGGATCGTCCTTGGTGACTTTAACGAAATCCTCATGGGAAGTGAGAAGGAAGGTGGGGCTCTCAGGTCCCAAAGGAACATGCAAAATTTTCGTGATGCACTGGCAGATTGTAACCTGTTTGATATGGGTTACGTCGGAGACATATTCACATGGCGAACGGGAAGGATCCGGGAGAGGCTTGACCGGGATGTATGTGACCAAAGATGGAATGATCTTTTTCCTCTGGCGGGAGTGATCCACGGTGAATTCTCTAAATCTGATCATAGACCGATAGTGGTTGATACGGAGTACCATAGCAATGCAAGGGTTACACCTATAGCTAGGAAGAAATTCTTTGAAGCCAGGTGGCTTGTCGAGGATTTAGTTGACGACGTGGCGGGCCAAGCATGGGCAGCGGCTAATTCCGGCCCAGGGGGCCTGGCCCAAAAAGTGCGGGAGGTGCACTCAGCCCTACATGCATGGGACAAGCAAGTTCTGAAGGAACCGCGACATCAGCTGCGGGCGCTGCAAGATGAGCTTAACCAGATCATGTCCGGGCCTCTCTCTGACGAGGCGACTGCAAAGATTCAGGAGCTTCAGTTAAAAATTGAAAATGTTCATGAAAAGGAGGAGCTCAAGTACCTTCAGGGAAGCCATGCTAATTGGCTGAAACATGGAGACCGAAATACTAGTTTCTTTCAGAACTTCGCTTCTATGCGGAGGAAGATTAATTTCATTAAAAAGCTCAAGGATGGGAATGGAGGCTGGATTGATGACCCTACAGCTATAAAGTCACATATCCAAGGATATTTCCAGCATCTCTTTTCTACTGAATTATTGAATGAAAATGAGGATGTAATAAACAAGGTTAACCCTTGTGTTTATCATGAGATGGATGAAATCCTTACAAAACCTTATACCAGGGAAGAAGTCAAGAAAGCACTGTTCAGTATTGGAGACCTCAAGGCGCCAGGGCCGGATGGGTTATATGCCATCTTCTTCAAGAGATACTGGTCTCTGTTAGGGGACGAGCTTACGGATGAGGTGCTTCGAGCTCTTAATACGGGTGTTATTCAAGAGGAGTGGAATGACACCATCATCGTTCTCATCCCCAAAGTGGAGAACCCGGAGGAGGTAACAAAATTCCGACCAATAAGCTTGTGTAATGTTATATACAAAGTTATTTCAATAGTGTTGGCAGGAAGACTGAAGTTGATTCTCCTGGAAATAATTTCACCAAATCAGAGTGCTTTTGTCCTGGGGCGTTTGATTACTGACAATGTCTTGGTTGCGTATGAATCTTATCATACCATCAAGAAGAAGAGGACTTGGAAGAATGGCTTATGTGCGATCAAACTTGACATGCATAAAGCCTATGATAGAATCGAGTGAAATTTTCTCAAAAAAATGCTGATTAAGCTTGGTTCTGACACGGGGGTGGGTCAAGATGATTATGGCATGTGTGACCTTGGTTAAATACCAAGTCCGAGTAAACGGGGAGGAAACGAGTAAATTTACTCCCACTAGGGGCCTCAGGCAGGGAGATCCCATATCACAGTATCTTTTTCTCCTGTGTGCTGAGGCTCTCTCAAATCTACTGATAAGGGAAGAGGAAGCAGGAAATCTTGAGGGGGTGAAAGTTTGTAGGGGTGCCCCTACTATTACTCACCTCCTGTTTGCAGATGATTCGCTCATCTTAATGAAGGCAGACATGAAAAATGCGGACACCCTCCGGAATGTTTTGTTGGCATACTGCAATGCCTCAGGACAATTGGTGAGTGACGCAAAATCTAGTATCTTCTTCAGCCCTGTACTTCTGTTGAGGTGAGGGTTGAAATCTGCTCGGTGCTGAACATTATGATGGAAGCAATCACAGATAAATATTTGGGCTTGCCTGCACAAGTTGGAATAAACAGATCGGATAGCTTCCAAGATTTGATTGATAGAGTTGTTCAAGGTTGAATGGTTACAAAGAAAAAATCCTCTCATACGGTGGGAAGGAAGTTTTACTAAAGGCGGTGGCTCAGGCCATTCCAACATATGCAATGCCAGTCTTCAAACTCCCTAAACAGACAACAAATGGGATCACAAATGCTATGACCCGTTACTGGTGGGGAGATGATGATGTGAAAAAGCATATGCATTGGTTCGCCTGGTGGAAGATGTGCATACCAAAGAAAAGAAGAGGTATGGGATTCAGAGATATACCATGTTTCAATCTAGCAATGCTTGCCAAACAGGTATGGAGGATGTTATGCGAGCCAGACTCCCTTTGTACAAGGGTACTGAAGGCGAGGTATTTCCCTTCTGGTGATCTTCTCAGTGCTGAATTGAAAAAGGGTTCTTCGTATACTTGGCAAAGCATACATGCGGGTATCCAATGTTTTAAGAAAGGATACATTTGGCGGGTGGGAGATGGTACAAATATCAATATTTGGGATGACCTGTGGATCCCAAATAGCCCGTCAAGGAAGATCTTGACTGAACGAATTTTAACAAATATTGATATTTGTACTGTGGTCCCAAATAGTACTTTGCCTGTGGATCCCAAATATTTGTGCTGACGTCGGTCTCATAATTGATCAATCCGGATGCAAGGGAATGGGACGAACATCTCGTGAGGAGCCTCTTCTTGCCAGTTGATGCTGCAAGAATCCTGAACATTCCCCTAGCAGTTGGTTATATGGAGGACTTTGTTGCTTGGAATTTTAACAAAACCGGCATATTTACCGTCAGGTCCGCATATTACACTGAATGGGAGTTCCAGCACGGGAGGAAATTGGCTAGGATGAGCCCTCCAAGCACCACCGCAGTGAACCCTGTCTGGCAGCAGGTGTGGAAACTTCAAGTCCCGGCAAAGGTAAAGATCCACTGTTGGAGGGTATTGCATGGGACCATTCCATGTAATAGCATTCTTGCTAATCGACACATACAGACTAGTAGCCTCTGCCCTGTTTGCAAAGTCCATTGCGAGGATATCAAGCATGCTACCTTCTCATGTGTTCGAGTTTCAGAAGTCTGGGGCAGTTTGGGCGTGGGTGACACCATATCTGCAGCCTGCGGACATGATAATACAGGCCTGGGTGCCTTGGAAACCATACTGCGAGGTCATATTTCGGGACCTCCTCACATTTAGGGTGTGGGGTTTAAGGAACTTGTGGCGACGGCTTGCTGGTATACATGGTGGGAACGGCGGCGTATTGCGCGGGACGAACCGGTTCAGACCACTGCTCGCTCGACGCAAGGTATCGCTGCGGTTGTCTTGAATTATGCGAGAGCAGCAAAACCAGGAGCTAAGATTCGAAGACACGGCTGGGAACGACCTGGAGATGGATTTGCAAAGCTTAATGTCGATGCGACGTTCTCTTTTGATGCGGGAAGTGGAGCGACAGGAGCTGTCATCCGCGACGATCAAGGCAGATTCTTATCGGCGAGTGCTTGTGCTATCAGTTACGTTGCTGATGCACCTACAGCTTAAGCTCGCTCTATCCGGGATGGATTGATCCTAGCAAGCAACTCAGGATGCAACAACATCATTGTTAATTCAGACTGCCTGGAAGTAATTCAGACTATGCAGGAGGATGGCAATTCGATTGGTGCTGCACCTGCTATCTATGAGGAGTGTAGTTTTTTAGCAAGGAATTTCTCCAGTATTTCTTTTGTTCATTGTCCTAGGGAAGGTAATAAGGTAGCTCATTTGCTAGCTAGTCAAGCGGAGGGACCTCTCACCACTTCGTGGTATGTGGATCCGCCTAGTTTCATTTTAGATGCTTTGGCAAATGATGTAAACTTATTTGAAGAATAATAAACTGCCAGAAGGCTTTCCCTAAAAAAAGGCGTTGAAGGACCTGAGACCAAATGTCTTCACGTCCCACTTGGACTAGGAAACCACTACCTCCAAAGAGCGGCAAATGCAGATCAACAAGTTTGGGCCAAACTCTGATGAAGTACCAACGTCGCCATTGGCTCAGCCAAAACTTAGAACCAAAGAGGGGACATGACCCTGATCCCCTCTTGCCCGAATCGAGGGTGTCAACCCACCAGCGGCACCGACAGGGACCCTCCACTCTTGCAGCCATGAGACCTGTAGGAATTGAATCCGAGCCGCCATTCGCCACAACCAAAACCATCATTGCACACCCTCCACAATTGTTATCCCCGGATGACGCATCTAGGGAGTAACACGACTCCACAACATCGTCGCCACCCAAATAGGGGACCATGGTTTTCACCACTGAGCAGGGGCGGGTTAAGGGGGGAGGGGAACCTCACCGAACCCTCTAAGGAGTGGATCAGTTCCAAAGCCGTAGACTTTGACATGACCGTCGTGCCAGCCAAGGGGTTTCCCTAGTTCCTGCCCACAGCTAGGAGCTCCATCCTCTATGAGACGAAGGCCAACAATCGAAGGCCGCCGACCACCGAAAACAGAGGGGAGCGAGCAAATCTGGCAAGGTGGGGCACATTTTCTCCATTGGACGTCGACGAGGTCTCTACGGGGAGACTAGTGTGTTGTTACGCACGTTCGTCGTCCCCTTGCTACTGGCGTGACTAGGGAGGACGATCAGCCAACTCACACCGGCGTGACTCGTGGCGAAGGCCATGTTGGGCTCACCACCAGGGCCGTCGTTGTCGGTGTACAAAAAGAGGGGTACACTTTTTGTACCCCTATGACTGTGCACGGGCAGTCTGAGCCACGGGCGCCGCCGCACCGAGCCCGGCAAGGGAGGTAGAACCAAGGTAAGGCCGAAGCCAAAGAGGAGCAGAACAACGCCAAGACCAAGACCACAAAGAGCAAAGGGGGCGAAGCGGGCCCCCCGGCAAGATCCTTGCCGGGAGGCGGTTTTTGCAAACCCGGCAAGACCCTTGCCGTGGCAGCTCGCCCCACACCTACGGAGCGGGTCACCCTTGAGTCCACTGCCCCCATGGGGCAAGGATTCGGGAGGCATCCCGTGGTGGTATGCAGATCTTTGTGAAGACATTCAAGATCAGATGCACACTTTAGAAGATGATGGTCCTTGGCGGGATCCCAACCAAGGAAAACCACAAGGCCCCCGGCAAGAGCCTTGCCGGGGATGGCAGCACGTGCCACGGCGAGACCCTTGTCGGGACCCCGACAAGACCCTTGCCGGGGCCGCGGCAAGGCCCTTGCCAAGGACACCCGCGAGACCACCATCGGACCCGCACCAGTCACGCCTCCACCACCGTTCGCATGCAGCTGCCGACCCAACCAGCTAGGCAGGCACCCACGTGGCGGCATGCAGATCCTCGTGGAGACCCACCGCTGCGCCACCTCAACTGCCTGCCCGCCTACATGGCATTGCAGGCACCGCTGGCCAGGGCGCGTGTCGACGCGGAAGAGAGCGGCGACGGACGAGACAGGGCTCTCCCCCGCCCCCGATAAAGCAAGGACACCTAAGCAAGGCGCATTAAATGCACCTTGTCATGTAATGCGAGGGATAACCTCGCATCACTGTACCCTTTCCACCTCCTGTGTGCCACTGTGGCAGCCCCTTTCCCTATAAAAGGAGGCCCTAGGCGACCAGGAAGAGGATTGGGCTTTTTGGAGCTCCTCATGCCCCATAGCTAGCTCAAGAACACAAACATATAATCCACCAAAGCAGGAGTAGGGTTTTACGCATCTTCGCGGCCCGAACCTGGGTAAAGGAATCGTGTACTGCCTGCTCGATCCGCTCTTCTCATGGCCCCCGCGCCCCGCAACCGCAGAAAGGGATTCTCGTGATCCCATAGGTGTCATTTCCCACCGACATCTTTGGCGCGCCAGGCAGGGGCTGCACAGTTGTGAGAATCGGCTTTAGCAGTTAGTTCGACGCTTCTTCATCGTCATGGCGCTCAAGAAGAAGATGACGGTGGCGGTTGGCCCATCGGACGCCGCGCATCCCGTCCCGACGCGGGCGAGCAGCGGACCGGTCGCCGAAAGGACCCGGGGCGCTGTTTGCGAACACCAACACCGTCCCAGCAGTCGGAGTTTGGGAGACGGCGATGTTCGTGCGCCCGGCAACGGGCCGCACGCCGCCAAATCCAAAGACGGAGCCGGGACCTCCGCAGGTGGCGCAGGACCTTCCGAGGTCGCTGCTGCCCCGCCCGCTGGCGGCGCGAGGGCCTCCAGGACTCCCACTCCAGCGCCGACGGCGCGTTCCTCTCAAGCGGCGCGCGACGAGCGGCGTGATCGCCCCGAAGACCCCGGGCGTCGCTGCGGGAAAAGCCCCGAGCACCACTCCCGGGATGTAGAAGACCTGCCCGCTCGCCGGGGCGCTGGTGAAGACGGCGTGCAACCGCGCGGTCGTGATAGAGCTCCTTCTAACGTGGTCAGAAGTCGAAGCACGTCGCGATCCATGCAGGTTTCGCTGCCACCGACGCCAGCAGAAGCCCTGGCGCGCGCACAGTTGCTCCTCGACTTTCCTCCCACTACGGGGAAACTCGACGAATGGAGAGCCACCATACGAAGCCTTGTTGCAGTGGCCAACAAAGATGAGCCGACCCCGACGGAGCCCCCGGGTCGACGTTCCGACGGAGTCCCGCGTACCAGTGGCAGGAAGGCTGGCGGCGCCGCGACCACGGTGCACTCGCCTCCTCCTCGCCCGGTGCCACGGACACCTGCCGTCGCGACGTTGCGGGCGACGAAATCTCCATAGCGTCGTCCGACCCGAGGACCCACCAGGACCAACGCCAGGTCCTTCGGGATCGGGAACATGAAGACGCTCAGACCACCATCGAGCGCCGGCGCGGAGCGCGCCACCAGTCAGATAGGCGAGCGGGGCCTGCTGTGGACCACCCGGCACCAGGGAGCCCTGGGGGCCTGCCTTACGAGGTAGGCTGCCCGGCTTTTACCCGTGAGCTGCGGCAGTTCCAGTGGCCCACTCACCGCACTTTCAAACCTGACGTGGGCGAGAAGTACGGCGGCAAGACCCACCCATCCGAGTTCCTCAGCATCTACACCATCGCGATGCAGGCTGCCGGAGCTCGTGACGATAAGGTGCTTGCAAATTACTTCATGTTGGCTCTTAAACCCAATGCCATGTCATGGTTGATGCACTTGCCGGTAGACTCCATTTCCTCCTGGTCGTATTTGTGCCATGAGTTCGTGGGCGCCTTCACTGGCGGTCACCAAGCTCATGGCCAAGCGAGTGATCTCCACGTCATTCCCCAGAAGGGAGGCGAGAGTCTCTGCAAGTACATACAGAGGTTCAGCCGGGTACAGTACAATATCCCAGATGTTCCCCAGAGGCCGCTGAAGTGGTCCAGCACACCTATCATTTTTGACTCTGAGGACCACCCTGATCACACTACTGCGGTCGGGTGCTTGCCGTTGTTGGTTTCACCAACAATATGCAACCTCAAGGTGACAAAAATGTTAGTAGATGGCGGGGCCGGTCTGAACTTGATCTCGCCTGCCATGATCGAGAAGCTGCAGATCCCTGATGGAGACCTCGAAGAAACGGGCACGTTTCAAGGGGTCAGCCCGGGGAGAAGCCAACCCAAGGGAAAGGTCACGTTGCCCGTAACTTTCGGGAGCGACCTGAACTTCAGGACGGAGAGGATTGTGTTTGATGTTGCCAAGATCCACTTGCCCTACAACGGGATCCTTGGCCACCCAGCGTTGGCCAAGTTCATGGCGGCGGCACACTACGCCTACAATACCCTGAAGATGCCAGGGCCCGTGACAATCATCACCATCCCCTCCGACAAGAAGGATGCGCTGATTTGCGCTGATCAAGTGTACCAGCAAGCAGTCGCAGCAGCTGCCGCCGCTGGGGCACTCGCTCCTGCTGCCGGGACCCCGAGGGGGAGAAAGAAGAAGAAGGCCGGTGAGACCTCGGACACCCACTCCGGCAAGCGCACCTCTTCGTAGTGTAGCGCTGCCGTCGAGGACGTGCCAGAGAGCTCCGCCAGCGGAAGCAAGAAGTCCAGGGCCACGCCGCCGGGAACCAAGAAGGTTTCCGTCAACAAGGACGGCACGGGAGGAGCTTTCACCATAAGCTCCACCCTTGACGACAAATAGGAAGACGCGCTCGTCGCCTTCCTGCGGGCGAATGTCGATGTGTTTGCATGGCAAGCTTCCAACATCCCCGGCGTTCCCAGGGAGGTGATTGAGCACCACCTTGCTGTCTGTCCTCATGCGCGGCCCGTCAAGCAAAAGGTCAGAAAGAAAGCTTTGGAATGACAAGAGTTTATCACAGAAGAAATCCGGAAACTGGAGGCAGCGGGTTTGGTAAGAGGAGTGCTCCATTCGACGTGGTTGGCCAATCCGGTCGTAGTGCGCAAGGCAAATGGGAAGTGGAGGCTGTGTATTGATTACACAGATATCAATAAGGCTTGTCCTAAAGACCCCTTCCCGTTGCCGCGCATCGACCAGATTGTTGACTCCACGGCGGGGTGTGATCTGTTGTCATTCCTTGATGCCTACTCCGGCTACCACCAGATCTTCATGACGAAAGAAGACGAAGAGAAAACAACATTCATCACCCCATGTGGTACGTATTGTTTCATACGGATGCCTTTCGGGTTGAAGAGTGCTGGATCGACGTTTGCGAGGGCGGTCCAGATTGGTTTTGAGCCCCAGCTGCATAGAAATATGGAGGCTTATATGGACGACATTGTGGTCAAAACCAAGGACAGGGCCACCCTCATATCATATTTGCGGGAGACATTTGCAAATCTGCACAAGATCAACCTCAAGCTGAACCCTGAGAAGTGCGTCTTTGGCGTCCCGTCCGGCAAGCTTCTTGGGTTCTTTGTGTCGCAGCGGGGGATAGAGGCCAACCCGGACAAGATCAAAGCAATAGAGCAGATTGAAGCACCCAAGCGAATCAAGGATGTGCGCCGGCTCGCTGGTTGCGTCGCTGTCCTGGGCAGGTTCATATCCAAGTCCGCCGAGCGCGCCCTTTCCTTTTTCAAGATCCTGAAAAAGGCGGGCCCGGTGGAGTGGACACCAGAAGCCGAAGCGGCATTGCAAGATTTGAAGAAGTACCTCTCCTCCGCACCAACACTACTTGCGCCCAGGCCCCAGGAGCCGTTGCTGCTATACTTAGCGGCAATGAACCAGGTGGTCAGCGCCACACTAGTGGCGCAGAGGGAGGTCGATGACGAGGTAATGGCAGCAACAGAGCCCGACGCCACTAGTGCGGAGGCGACACAGTTGGTCGAGGTGCCGCCAAAGAAGAAAGTGATGCAGCGCCCGGTCTACTTCGTTAGCTCCCTCTTGTAGGGGGCTAGGTCGAGGTACTCCGGTGTGCAGAAACTGCTCTTCGGCCTCCTCATGGCCTCGAGGAAGCTGCGTCACTACTTCCAGGCACACGAGATCACTGTCGTCACTCGCCTCCCTCTGCAGCGGATATTGCACAACCCAGATGTGACGGGGAGGATTGTGGAATGGGCACTGGAGCTGTCCAGCTTTGGCCTCAAGTTTGAAAGTACTTCGACGATCCAGAGCCGAGTCCTGGCGGAGTTCATTGCAGAATGGACCGCCACACCTGACGAAGAAGCCCAAGAGACTACTCTCCCCGGCAAGGAGGCAAGTTGCGATTGGATTATGTACTTTGATGGGGCTTTCTCCCTCCAGGGTGCCGAGGCTGGCGTACTACTCGTCGCCCCCACCGGAGAGCACCTCAAGTACGTGATCCAGATGCACTTCCCCAGGGAGGCATCAACAAACAACACGGCGGAATACGAAGGGCTGCTTGCCGGTCTTAGGATCGCGGCGGACCTCGGAATCAAAAAGCTCATCGTCAGGGGCGACTCGCAGCTTATCGTCAAGCAAGTCAATAAGGATTACCAGAGCCCGTTGATGAAGGCCTACGTCGATGAAGTGAGAAAGCTGGAAGAGTGTTTCGATGGTATCCAGGCTAAATACGTTCCCCGAACGGAGAACGATATCGCCGATTACCTGTCGAAGCGCGCTGCCCTCAAGCTACCTGTGGAACCAGGTACCTTTGTGCTTCAGCTAACTCAGCCATCCGTTGATCCATCAATAGAGCAGAACAAGAGAAGGAAATCAGGACCCGGCAAGTACTTTCCCGTCGAGCTCCCCGGAGCCGCCGGCAAGGATGTTGCCGAGGACACTGAACCCGCCATGGGACGGCTAGCTCCGGCAGGACGCCAAGCTCTTGCCGTCGAGACAGCCGCCCCTATAGCGGAGGAAATGCCTTTAGTCCTCGCCGTCGAGCCTCAGGCTCCAGCGTGGGCACATCATATCGTCCGATTCCTCCAGACAGGGGAGCTTCCTGAGGAGCAGGAAGAAGCGGAAAAAGTAGCCCGTCGCTCTGCCATGTACCAGTTCGTCGATGACGTCCTGTACAGGAAGAGACAGAACGGTGTGAAATTGAAGTGCATCCCTCGAGAGGAAGGACTGGAGCTGTTGGCAGAGATACATGGAGGCATATGTGGATCCCACATTGGGTCGAGAGCCCTTGCCAGCAAGGCGTTCCGGCAGGGTTTCTTCTGGCCCACCGCCCTCCAGGATGCAACGACACTCGTCACCAGGTGTGAGGCGTGTCAGTTCCACTCAAGAAAGCTTCATCAACCAGCTCAAGCCCTTCAAACCATTCCTCTCTCCTGGCCCTTCTCGGTCTGGGGGCTCGACATACTGGGCCCTTTCCCCCGCGCTGTCGGGGGCTTTGAGTACTTGTACGTAGCCATCGACAAGTTCACAAAGTGGCCAGAAGTGGAGGCAGTGAGGAAGGTCACAGCTTAGTCAGCCGTCAAGTTCTTCAAGGGGCTAGTGTGCCGTTACGGTGTACCCAACTGGATCATCACCGACAACGGTACGCAGTTCACAAGCCGCACCTTAATGCAATATACTCAGGACCTCGGCAGCAAACTCTGTTTCGCTTCCGCCGCTCACCCGCGGAGCAACGGGCAAGCTGAGAGGGCAAATGCTGAAGTGTTGCGAGGCTTAAGGACCAAGACCTTTGACAGACTGCACAAGAGCGGAAGGCGCTGGATTGATGAGTTGCCGACGGTTCTTTGGTCAATCAGGACGACACCAAATAGAGCCACCGGCCAGACACCCTTTGCCCTGGTATACGGGGCAGAAGCAGTTATCCCCACTTAACTCATATACGGGTCACCTCGAGTGCTCGCTTATGATGAGCTCGAGCAAGAGCAACTGCGGAAAGACGACGCACTGCTCCTTGAGGAAGATCGTCTTCGGGCGGCTGTGAGAGCAGCACGCTACCAGCAAGCCTTGCGCCACTACCATAGCCGCAAGGTTCATGCTCGGAGCCTTGAGGAAGGCGACCTTGTTCTTCGGTGCGTTCAATCGGCCAAGAATTCCAACAAGTTGACGCCAAAGTGGGAGGGCCCTTATCGGGTAATACGTGTCACCAGGCCCGGCGCAGTCTGCCTGGAGACCGAAGATGCCGTTCCGATGAGCAACTCCTGGAACATCGAGCATCTTCGCAAGTTTTACCCATAAGGCGCGGCTTGTCGGGCCTCCCGGCAAGCCACCTTTTGTACAAGCATTGCCGATGATGCATGTAACCCTTTGTACAAAGCCAGGCGCAGACCCTGAGCATAAATGAAGCGTTGACGCCCTAAGTTATAGCATGCATGCTAGATCGAGTCTCGTCCTTGGTTAGGGTTGATAGTGCTTAGCGGCGGCTAACCCCTAGCTTAGAGGTCGAGTGTGCGTCTCTTTGCCGTTCTTTTGTCTCCTTTGGTTCGCAGGGCTCGGATATCCTTGCCGGATCACTTGAGGATGAAAAAAAAGGAGAAGAGGGATGGACCAGCATCTGGACCCCGGCAAGCCAGTGTTGCCGAGGGCTGCACGTACCAAGATTCACCCACGGTGAACCAGAGTTGCCGGGGGCTGCAGTTTCAGATAAGTTCTTCATCCCTTATCATGCATTCTCTTATGGACTAAGGTATGCGAAACCTCGTTTCTTCCTAAAGCTACCGTGCTCCCCTAACTCTAGGCCCTAGGGCTCGTTCCTGGGGCCAGGTTTGGTCGTAGTCGCGGCAGCGAAGGGACGAAACGAGGAGCCTGAACCCGCCTCATCCCTGCCTCCGCCGAAAGCGTGAGAAAGGTCGAGCGACGTGGGAAGACGGCAGGGCCTGCTGCCGGGCAAGTAAGTGTCTATCTTAAGGATATCAAGAATTTGCCCCTTGACGTGGGTTCCACCCGCAAGACAAGTGACCCGGCAAGCATCCCTTTTTCATTAAAAACATTCCACTCAGGTACAGTTCATGGAGAATGAAAACCATGAATGATGGGATTACAAGCTTTAAATTCAGCTAAGGCCCGAAGGCTTACAAACTAAAAAGAGATAAGGTGCCCATAATCCCTTTCTTGTCCCTCTCTTCAGGAGGCAGGTCAAGGAGGCGAAAAGGGAAAAAGGGGCGCCTAGACGAGCTACAGGTGGCAGAAGACACCAAGAGAACATCTCGGTGGTCGTCCAAAGGCTGGATGGTGATGGCAGTGCCGGAGGCAGAGCTTGAAGACGAGGCGGCAGGACGTCAGCACGCGTCGAAGGCGTCGTGCCCACGTACTCCGAGTTGACGGCCTTGCCGCCCTCCCTCTTCCTCTTCCACAGCCTCCCAACGCCAGCCGCCCAAGGAGACGACCCCGAGAAGTTCAAGGAGCCGGCGACACGGATGATGGGGTTGCCGGTGCCGCACGGAGCGGCGCCCGACACCTAGTCGGACCCGTCATCCTGCCGCCCGCTACCCTCGTCGTCGCTGCCGCTGTCCTCCTCGTCACTCCCGCTCGAGGAGGAGTCTTCGCTATTGGAGGAGCTCTCCACGCAGCACCTTGCCCGAGTCCCGAAGCACCCAAAGACCTTGACGGAGAGGAGACCGCCCTCCATCAGCTTAAAATGGAGGGTCAGCCCCTCCGTCAGGCGGTGGATACGGGCGAACGTCTTCCACCCTCGACCAAGATACATCACATTAGGGGCTGGGAAGTCGACGCGGACTCGCGTATCGCTGATTCCACAACCCCTCATGTGCAGCCTCAGTGTCTCAGGCGGGTCCAGCTCCATCTCGCTCGCGAATGGAGTCGGGAGACGAAGACGATGGCGACGCGGCCGCCGCAGCCTGACGAAGAACTCACAGGGGTCATCCCCAACGTGGCCCTCCATGGGGAGAGGAACTGCTGGCGGAGGCGAAGCCGGCACGCCGCCCCGTCCTCCTCTTCCCCGAGCGCCTCGGCCTCGCCCACGGCCTCGCCCTCTCCCCCTTCCCCTCACGGCTGGCTCTGCCACCGCAGGTGCAGGGGAAGGAGGGACGTGTTGTCGAGCGGCGACCCTCGTCGCCACCGTCGAAGGACCAGGGTTCCCTTTCTCAATGGCGAATGAGAGGGAGGGGAGCAGAAGCTGAAGAAGTGAGATGGAGGAATGCAGGGCACCGACCCCCCCCCCCGCTCTTTATAAAGGAGCAGGGTGGGGGCTCGACCGCCCCGTTCCGCCAATGAGGACGTGAATGGCGCAGGAGACCGGGGCTGATCCGCCGCCCCAGCCCGCGACGGCCCGGCTTCCCGCCTCCACCAACTGCCACCCCAGGCGCATGAGCGCCGCATGGCGAACGTGCAGAACTGAAGCGACGGGTGAGGTGACTCCTCCCCGCCCCGTGACTAAAGGGAGTGGGCGCCTTGAAAGACCATGCCTCGGCCCCGTCCAGTAAATGGGCCGCGCCTCCACGCCTCCCTCCGTTTATGGGGAAGACGCGAGCCGCCCCCTTTTTTCTACGACGTGACGCATGCGTGCAGAGGCCAGCCTCACGCATGCCGCCCACGTCACGCCCGCCTCCCCACGCCGCGCCATGCGCGGGAAGCATGGGAGGCGCAGCGCACGAAGAAACTTACCGCGGTAAAAACCGCCCTGCCTGCCCGCGCACCGTTCTTGGGCCTGCCCCAACAACGCGTAGCGCTTATGTGTGGCCCAGGCCCGGGGGTTCCTGTCGGTGTACAAAAACAGGGGTACACTTTTTGTACCCCTATGACTGTGCACGGGCAGTCTGAGCCACGGGCGCCGCCGCACCGAGCCCGGCAAGGGAGGTAGAACCAAGGTAAGGCCGAAGCCAAAGAGGAGCAGAACGACGCCAAGACCAAGATCACAAAGAGCAAAGGGGGCGAAGTGGCCCCCCCGGCAAGATCCTTGCCGGGAGGTGGTTTTTGCAAACCCGGCAAGACCCTTGCCGTGGCAGCTCGCCCCACACCTACGGAGCGGGTCACCCTTGAGTCCACTGCCCCCATGGGGCAAGGATTCGGGAGGCATCCCCGTGGTGGTATGCAGATCTTTGTGAAGACATTCAAGATCAGATGCACACTTTAGAAGATGATGGTCCTTGGTGGGATCCCAGCCAAGGAAAACCACAAGGCCCCCGGCAAGAGCCTTGCCGGGGATGGCAGCAGGTGCCACGGCGAGACCCTTGTCGGGACCCCGACAAGACCCTTGCCGGGGCCGCGGCAAGGCCCTTGCCAAGGACACCCGCGGGACCACCATCGGACCCGCACCAGTCACGCCTCCACCACCGTTCGCATGCAGCTGCCGACCCAACCAGCTAGGCAGGCACCCGCGTGGCGGCATGCAGATCCTCGTGGAGACCCACCGCTGCGCCACCTCAGCTGCCTACCTGCCTACATGGCATCGCAGGCACCGCTGGCCAGGGCGCGTGTCGACGCGGAAGAGAGCGGCGACGGACGAGACATGGCTCTCCCCCGCCCCCGATAAAGCAAGGACACCTAAGCAAGGCGCATTAAATGCACCTTGTCATGTAATTCGAGGGGTAACCTCGCATCACTGTACCCTTTCCACCTCCTGTGTGCCACTGTGGCAGCCCCTTTCCCTATAAAAGGAGGCCCCAGGCGACCAGGAAGAGGATTGGGCTTTTTGGAGCTCCTCACGCCCCATATCTAGCTCAAGAACACAAACATATAATCCACCAAAGCAGGAGTAGGGTTTTACGCATCTTCGCGGCCCGAACCTGGGTAAAGGAATCGTGTACTGCCTGCTCGATCCGCTCTTCTCACGGCCCCCGCGCCCCGCAACCGCAGAAAGGGATTCTCGTGATCCCATAGGTGTCGTTTCCACCGACAGCCGCCCCGGTGATCGAGGCCCTCCATGATAGGCGGAGTAGCCAGATCTCTGCCGCCACCTTCATAGGTGACACACGCACAAGTCGAGACGCACCTTGGGCGACGACGGAGAGATGGGAGGAGGGACGAGGGCGGGAGGGAGTGCTATGTTGGGAACCCTTAGGTCGCCTCAGCGAAACGACGCGAGGGCTGGGCGGACAACCCTGCAGACTGCCCTTTCAACTTGTATTTGTCATAGTAAAACTTCCACATCACACCTTCACATAGGTTGAATTACATAGGGAATTGGAACATACTTCTAGTACCTTCTTGGCCTCTGCCTTGGTGGTGTCCATCTCTGTGACGACCTTGACAATATCTTCCCACTCGACCCAGGTTGTGGTTTTGTCGAACTCATGGGCGAATTAGCCGATAGAAGAGGATGAAGTTGCGCTGACGCGGGTGGACCAAACTATCATACGGGAGATGATACAACAGGGGCGCGAGGCCATAACGTCAGCAACAGGGTGGGTGCCTGAAGGAAATATGCCCTAGAGGCAATAATAAAGTTGTTATTTTATATTTCCTTATATCATGACAAATGTTTATTATTCATGCTAGAATTGTATTAACCGGAAACTTGATACATGTGTGGATACATAGACAAAACACAGTGTCCCTAGTAAGCCTCTACTAGACTGGCTCATTAATCAAAGATGGTTAAGTTTCCTAAACATAGACATGTGTTGTTATTTGATGAACGGGATCACATCATTGGGAGAATGATGTGATGGACAAGACCCATCCGTTAGCTTAGCATAATGATCGATAAGTTTTATTGCTATTGCTTTCTTCATGTCATATACATATTCCTTTGACTATGAGATTATGCAACTCCCGAATACCGGAGGAATACCTTGTGTTCTATCAAACGTCACAACGTAACTGGGTGATTATAAAGATGCTCTACAGGTATCTCCGAAGGTGTTTGTTGGGTTGGCATATATCAAGATTAGGATTTGTCACTCCAAGTATCGGAGAGGTATCTCTGGGCCCTCTCGGTAATGCACATCATAATAAGCCTTGCAAGCAATGTGACTAATGAGTTAGTTGCGGGATGATGCATTACTGAATGAGTAAAGAGACTTGCCGGTAACGAGATTGAACTAGGTATGAAGATACAGACGATCGAATCTCGGGCAAGTAACATACCGATAACAAAGGGAATAACGTATGTTGTCATTATGGTTTGACCGATAAAGATCTTCGTAGAATATGTAGGAACCAATATGAGCATCCAGGTTCCGCTATTGGTTATTGATCGGAGAGGTGTCTTGGTCATGTCTACATAGTTCTCGAACCCGTAGGATCCACACGCTTAATGTTTGATGACGATTTGTATTATATGAGTTATGTGATTTGGTGACCGAATGTTGTTCGGTGTCCCGGATGAGATCACGGACATGACGAGGAGTCTCGAAATGGTCGAGAGGTAAAGATTCATATATAGGACAATAGTATTCGAACACCGGAAGTGTTCTGGGGGTACCGGGTACGTATCGGGTCACTAGAAGGGGTTCTGGGCTACCCCCGGCAAAGATATGGGCCTTACTGGGCCAAGGGCGGGACATACCAGCCCCTAGTGGGCTGGTGCGCCCCCATATAGGCCGAATAGGAGGAGAAGGAAGGAGGGGAAGGGAGAAAGGAAAGGGGAGGATTCGGCCTCCCCCTTTCCTTCTCTTCCCCCTCTCTTTTCTTCCCCCTCCGACACTTATGGAAGGGGGAGGCCGACTTGTGGGAGGCGCCCAAGTAGGATTAATCCTACTTGGGGCGCCCCTTGCTGCCCTCTCCCCCTCCCACCTATATATATGTGGGGAGGGGGCGCCTAGAACACAGAACAAACATTGTTAGCCGTGTGCAGCGCCCCCACCACAGTTTACGGCTCTGGTCATATTCACGTAGTGCTTAGGCGAAGCCCTACATGGATCACTTCACCATCACCGTCACCACGCCGTCTTGCTGACGGAACTCTCCCTCGCCACTTTGCTGGATCAAGAGTTCGAGGGACGTCATCGAGCTGAACGTGTGCAAACTCGGAGGTGCCGTACGTTCGATGCTTGATCGGTCGGAACAAGAAGAAGTTCGATTACATCAACCGCGTTGTCAAACACTTCCTGTTTCGGTCTACGAGGGTACCTGGACACACTCTCCCCCTCTCGTTGCTATGCATCTCCTAGATAGATCTTGCATGACCGTAGGAAATTTTTGAAATTGCATGCTATGTTCCCCAACAGTGGCATCCGAGCCAGGTCTATGCGTAGATGATATGCATGAGTAGAACACAAAGAGTTGTGGGCGGTGATATTCATACTGCTTACCACCAACGTCTTATTTTGATTCAGCGGTATTGTTGGATGATGTAACATCCAAAAATTCTAAAATTTGGAATGTTATATTAATATAGATAGTTATGATTGATTGTTTGATTGATTGTGTGAAATTGAGTGAAATTCAAAACTTTTTGAAAGTTAAATGAGAGGGAATAAAATGACTTTCCCAAAACTTTCACCTTGCTTTTATGATCTCCTTGAATTCAAATTCTTTTCATCACAAAACCCTGGAGAGAAGATAACATGACTTATTCCATTTTAAATAAATGAAAAGAGATTTGAATCTTATTTGGAAATATTTCAAATTCAGAAACTTTAAGCAACTCAATGATTTTCACGAGAGAAGATAATATGACTTCTTCAAAATATATGAAATATGAGTTGGAAGTTTTAAAAGAATTAAATTCAAAGTCCTTTTGAAATTATTTTCAATTTGGAGTTATTTGGATTTTATTCAAATTATTTTTTTCACCAAAAATAAAATATATGGAAATTAGGGTAAAACGATTCCCTACATCAGAAAATTGGAGAGAAATTAATTTGAAACTATATTGGTATTTTTAAAATGATTTTTATTGGATTTTATTGGAGCAGTAGCACTGTTTGATTTATTTGAATTTTTGTGTATTTTATTTGATGCTAGAATAATGTTCATGTCGTAGAAAATATTTTTCTGAAAATCTTGATGTATTATATGCCTAGTATATCTTTTAATTTTTTCGTTTTATTTCTTATCTTGTCTGCAAAATTGTTTTAAAAAAAGGAACTCCCGCCAACTTGGCCGGCCCAGCTCCCTGCCAGGCCACGGCCCAGCCCGCCCGTCTCTCGCTTGTCCCCGAGATCGGCTCGGAGTCCGCCGCCTGCACGCCAGCGTCGCCGCCGTGGCCGATTCGGCCTCCGCCCCGCCGCCTGCTACCTCTTGAGCACTGCGTTGGATTTCCTTGAAGAGGAAAGGGTGATGCAGTAGAGTAGAGTAAGTATTTCCCTCAGTTTTTGAGAACCAAGGTATCAATCCAGTAGGAGGCTACATGCAAGTCCCTCGTACCTACACAAAACAAATAGCTCAACGCAACCAACGCGATTAGGGGCTGTCAATCCCTTCACGGTCACTTACAAGAGTGAGATCTAATAGAGATGATAGATAATATTTTTGGTATTTTTGGTATAAATAAGCAAAGTAAAATAAAAGGCAAAGTAAAAGGCAAAGCAATAATAAAGTGGTGGAAGATTGATATGATGAGAATAGACCCGGGGGCCATAGATTTCATTAGTGGCTTCTCTCAAGAGCATAAGTATTCTACGGTGGGTGAACAAATTACTGTTGAGCAATTGACAGAACTGAGCATAGTTATGAGAATATCTAGGTATGATCATGTATATAGGCATCATGTCCGAGACAAGTAGACCGACTCCTGCCTGCATCTACTACTATTACTCCACTCATCGACCGCTATCCAGCATGCACCTAGAGTATTAAGTTAGAAACAGAGTAACTTCTTAAGCAGGATGACATGATGTAGAGGGATAGTTTCATGCAATATGATAAAACCCCATCTTGTTATCCTCGATGGCAACAATACAATACGTGCCTTGCTGCCCCTGCTGTCACTGGGAAAGGACACCGCAAGATTGAACCCAAAGCTAAGCACTTTTCCCATTGCAAGAAAAACCAATCTAGGGCGTGTTCGGGAGCCCTCCAACTCCTGGCTCGTTCGGCTCCAACTCTGGAGTTTGACCGAATGCTCCAGCTCCTGGAGTTTAGCAAGGGAAGCTGGCGGCGCGCGCAGTGTAGAAAACAAGGATTCACGGAGCTGGACAAACCGAGCTCCCAGAAAAGAGAGAAGCTAGAGTTGATGGATATTACCAGCCCCTGCCACCGCCAAGTGAGTTCCTAACGTACCGGTTCGCTCGCCAAGTGAGTTCCTCACGTACCGATTCGCTAGCCGACCGGGCCTATGTGCCATCCCCAGGCCAAGTACACTAAACGAGGCCAGCCCAAACGAACAGGACGCTGGCTCTAGGTTTTGGTGCACCGAACAGATCGCTGGCTCCAGAATTTCACATGAGAAGCTGGCGGTGGAGTTCAGGATTTTGCGGCCACGGAGGAGTACCGAACACGCCCCTAGTAGGCCAAACCAAACTGATAATTCGAACAGACTTGCAAAGATAACCAATCATACATAAAAGAATTCAGAGAAGATTCAAATATTGTTCATAGATAGACTTGATCATAAACCCACAATTCATCGGTCTCAACAAACACACCGCAAAAAGAAGATTACATCGAATAGATCTCCACGAGAGAGGGGGAGAACATTGTATTGAGATCCAAAAAGAGAGAAGAAGCCATCTAGCTACTAACTATGGACCCGAAGGTCTGAGGTAAACTACTCACACTTCATCGGAGGGGCTATGATGATGTATAAGCCCTCCATGGTGATTGCCCCCTCCGGCGAAGCTCCGGAACAGGCCCCAAGATGGGATCTCATGGGTACAGAAGGTTGCGGCAGTGGAATTAGGTTTTTGGCTACATATTTGGACGTTTGGGGGTACGTAGGTATATATAGGAGGAATGAGTACGTCGGTGGAGCAAAGGGGGGTCCATGAGGCAGGGGGCGCGCCCGGGGGGGGGGGGGGGGCGCCCTCCACCCTCGTGGCCGCCTCCTTTCTTTCTTTACGTGGGGTCCAAGTCCTCTGGATCATATTCGGTGAGAAAATCACGTCCCCGAAGGTTTCATTCCGTTTGGACTCCGTTTGATATTCCGTTTCTTCGAAACACTGAAATAGGCAAAAAACAGCAATTCTGGGCTGGGCCTCCGGTTAATAGGTTAGTCCCAAAAGTAATATAAAAGTGGAAAATAAAGCCCAATATGGTCCAAAACAGTAGATAATATAGCATGGAGCAATCAAAAATTATAGATACGTAGGAGACGTATCAGGCATCCCCAAACTTAATTCCTGCTCGTCCTCAAGTAGGTAAATGATAACAACAGATTTTTTGATGTGGAGTGCTACTTGGCATAATTTCAATGTAATTCTTCTTAATTGTGGTATGAATATTCAGATCTGAAAGATTCAAGACAAAAGTTTATATTGACATAAGAATAATAATTCTTCAAGCATACTAACAAAGCAATTACGTCTTCTCAAAATAACATGGCCAAAGAAAGTTATCCCTACAAAATCATATAGTCTGGCTATGCTCTGTCTTCACCACACAAAGTATTTAAATCATGCACAACCCCGATGACAAGCCAAGCAATTGTTTCATACTTTTGACATTCTCAAAACTTTTTCGATCTTCACGCAATACATGAGCGTGAGCCATGGATATAGCACTATATGTGGAATAGAATGGTGGTTGTGGAGAAGACAAAAAGAGGGGAAGATAGTCTCACATCAACTAGGCGTATCAATGGGCTATGGAGATGACCATCAATAGATATCAATGTGAGTGAGTAGGGATTGCCATGCAACGGATGCACTAGAACTATAAGTATATGAAAGCTCAACAAAAGAAACTAAGTGGGTGCGCATCCAACTCGCTTGCTCACGAAGACCTAGGGCATTTTGAGGAAGCCCATCATTGGAATATACAAGCCAAGTTATATAATGAAGAATTCCCACTAGTATATGAAAGTGACAAAATGAGAGACTCTCTATCATGAAGATCATGGTGCTACTTTGAAGCACAAGTGTGGTAAAAGGATAGTAACATTGTCCCTTCTCTCTTTTTCTCTCATTTTTTATTTGGGCCTTTTCTCTTTTTTATGGCCTCTTTTTTTTCGTCCGGAGTCTCATCCCGACTTGTGGGGGAATCATAGTCTCCATCATCCTTTCCTCACTTGGGACAATGCTCTAAAAATGATGATCATCACACTTTTATTTTTCTTACAACTCAACAATTACAACTCGATACTTAGAACAAATATGACTCTATGTGAATGCCTCCGGCGGTGTACCGGGATATGCAATGAATCAAGAGCGACATGTATGAAATAATTATGAATGGTGGCTTTGCCACAAATACTATGTCAACTACATGATCATGCTAGCAACATGACAATGATGGAGCGTGTCATAATAAACGGAACGGTGGAAAGTTGCATGGCAATATATCTCGGAATGGCTATGGAAATGCCATGATAGGTAGGTACGATGGCTGTTTTGAGGAAGGTATATGGTGGGTGTATGATACCGGCGAAAAGTGCGCGGTATTAGAGAGGCTAGCAATGGTGGAAGGATGGGAAGGTGCATATAATCCATGGAGTCAACCTTAGTCATAAAGAACTCATATACTTATTGCAAAAATCTAGAAGTTATCAAAGAAAAGTATTACGCGCATGCTCCTAGGGGGATAGATTGGTAGGAAAATACCATCGCTCATCCCCGACCGCCACTCATAAGGAAGACAATCAATAAATAAATCATGCTCCGACTTTATCACATAACGGTTCACCATATGTGCATGCTACGGGAATCACAAACTTTAACACAAGAATTTCTCAAATTCATAACTACTCAACTAGCATGACTCTAATATCACCATCTTCATATCTAAAAACAATTATCAAGCATCAAACTTCTCTTAGTATTCAACGCACTCAAAAGAAAGTTTTACAAATCTTGGATACCAAGCTTATCAAGATTTTTAAGAAAATTACCATGCTATTTAAGACTCTCAAAATAATCTAAGTGAAGCATGAGAGACCAATAGTTTCTATAAAACAAATCCACCACCGTGCTCTAAAAGATATAAGTGAAGAACTAGAGCAAAACTATATAGCTCAAAAGATATAAGTGAAGCACATAGAGTATTCTATCAAATTCCAATTCATGTATGGCACTCTCAAAAGGTGTGTACAGCAAGAATGATTGTGGCAAACTAACAAACAAAGACACAAATAATACAAGATGCTCCAAGCAAAACACATATCATGTGGTGAATAAAAATATAGCTCCAAGTAAAACTACCGATGGAAGTAGACCAAAGAGGGGATGCCCTCCGGGGCATCCCCAAGCTTTGACTTTTTGGTGTACTTGGATTATCTTGGGGGTGCCATGGGCATCCCCAAGCTTAGGCTCTTTCCACTCCTTGTTCCATAATCCATCAAAAGATTTCACCCAAAACTTGAAAACTTCATAACACAAACTCAACAGAAATCTCGTGAGCTCCGTTAGCGAAAGAAAACAAAAGACCACTTCAAGTTACTGTGATGAACTCATTATTTATTTATATTGGTGTTAAACTTACTGTATTCCAACTTCTCTATGGTTTACAAACTATTTTACTAGCCATAGACTCATCAAAATAAGCAAACAACACACGAAAAACAGAATCTGTCAAGAACAGAACAGTCTGTAGTAATCTGTAACTAAAGCAAACTTCTGGAACTCCAAAAAATCTACCCAAATAGGAAGACCTAGAAAATTTGTTTATTGATCAGCAGCAATTGGAATCAGTATTTTATCACGTTTTGGTGGTGTTTAACAATTGTTTTCGTGAACAGAAAGATTCTGGAAATTACAGCAAGATCAAATAACTATCATCCAAGAAGATCCTATAGGTCTAACTTGGCACAAACACTAATTAAAACACAAAACCACATCTAAACAGAAGGTAGATGGATTATTTATTCCTAAACAGAAGCAAAAACAAAAAAAACTAAAAATAAAATTGGGTTGCCTCCCAACTAGCGTTATCGTTTAACGCCCCTAGCCAGGCATAAAAGCAAGGATAGATCTAGGTATTGCCATCTTTGGTAGGAAATTCTTCAATGAGGCATCTACCTTCTTTAGAGATCTCTTTCTTTTTAGTAATTATCAAACTTTTAGGCACAAAATCGAGAAATTCATTCGTAGCAAATGGTTCCTTAATGATAGCAAAAAGATTGGGATGAATACTTATAGATTTAAGTTCCGCACTAGAGGACTCACCCTTATTCTTAGGAACATACATAAGCTTAGCAACTTTATTAGAAGGACTTGGAGTACTCTTAACGGAAGAAAAAGCGGTTCCCAAGTTGGTAATGATACCCTCAAGTTTATCGATTCTAGTGGAATCTTGATTTATTCTCTCATCAACTATGGGTTCCTTCTCCTTAATATTTTTCAAAGTTACTCCCACCTTAGATCCATATTGGGTAATTTGATTGTGGATCTTTTTATCTAGATTTTCAATTAATTCGACGGTAGCAACTTTATTATCAATAATTTCAAGTCTTTGCATTATATGCTCCAAAGTTAACATAGTTCCATTAACCAAAAGAGGTGGTGAGCCAAATAAATCTATCATAGCATTATAAGAATCAAAAGTATGGCTACCCAAGAAATTCCCTCCGGTAATGGTGTCAAGGATATATATATACCAAGGATTAGCACCTACATAAAAATTGCGGAGAAGAACTGAAGTAGATTGCTTCCTGGTAGATCTATTTTGAGCATTGCAAATTCTATACCAAGCGTCTTTTAATTTTTCTCCTTCCCTTTGCTTAAAATTTAGAACTTCGTTCTCAGGGGACAACGGAGAAGATATAAGACTAGCCATAACGACATGCAAGCGGGAAAAAGGCAAACGGAAAAGAGAGGGCGAATAAAACGGCAAGGGTGAAGTGGGGGAGAGGAAAACAAGAGGCAAATGACAAATAATGTAGTGCGAGAGATAAGAGATTGTGATGGGTACTTGGTATGTTTGACTTTTGCGTAGACTCCCCGGCAACGGTGCCAGAAATCTTCCTGCTACCTCTTGAGCACTGCGTTGGATTTCCTTGAAGAGGAAAGGGTGATGCAGCAGAGTAGAGTAAGTATTTCCCTCAGTTTTTGAGAACCAAGGTATCAATCCAGTAGGAGGCTACGTGCAAGTCCCTCGTACCTACACAAAACAAACAGCTCAACGCAACCAACACAATTAGGGGTTGTCAATACCTTCACGGCCACTTACGAGAGTGAGATATGATAGAGATGATAGATAATATTTTGGTATAAAGAAGCAAAGTAAAATAAAAGGCAAAGTAAAAGGCAAAGCAATAATAAAGTGGTGGAAGATTGATATGATGATAATAGACCCCGGGGCCATAGATTTCACTAGTGGCTTCTCTCAATAGCATAAGTATTCTAAGGCGGGTGAAAAAATTATTGTTGAGCAATTGACAGAATTGAGTATAGTTATGAGAATATCTAGGTATGATCATGTATATAGGCATCACGTCCAAGACAAGTAGACCGACTCCTGCCTGCATCTACTACTATTACTCCACTCATCGACCGCTATCCAGCACGCATCTAGAGTATTAAGTTAAAAATAGAGTAACGCCTTAAGCAAGATGACATGATGTAGAGGGATAGTTTCATGCAATATGATAAAACCCCCATCTTTTTATCCTCGATGGCAACAATACAATACGTGCCTTGCTGCCCTTGCTGTCACTGGGAAAGGACGCAAGATTGAACCCAAAGCTAAGCACTTCTCCCATTGCAAGAAAAACCAATCTAGTAGGCCAAACATAACTGATAATTCGAAGAGACTTGCAAAGATAACCAATCATACATAAAAGAAAATCAGAGAAGATTCAAATATTGTTCATAGCTAGACTTGATCATAAACCCACAATTCATCGGTCTCAACAAACACACCGCAAAAAGAAGATTACATCGAATAGATCTCCACGAGAGAGGGGGAGAACATTGTATTGAGATCCAAAAAAAAGAGAAGAAGCCATCTAGCTACTAACTATGGACCCGAAGGTCTGAGGTAAACTACTTACACTTCATCGGAGGGGCTATGATGATGTAGAAGCCCTCCATGGTGATTGCCCCCTCCGGCGGAGCTCCAGAACAGGCCCCAAGATGGGATCTCGTGGGTACAGAAGGTTGCGGTGGTGGAATTAGGTTTTTGGCTCCGTATCTGGACGTTTGGGGGTATGTAGGTATATATAGGAGGAAGGAGTACGTCGGTGGAGCAAAAGGGGGCCCACAAGGCAGGGGGCGCGCACTCCACCCTCGTGGCCGCCTCCTTTCTTTCTTGACGTGGGGTCCAAGTCCTCTGGATCATATTTGGTGAGAAAATCACGTTCTCGAAGGTTTCATTCCGTTTGGACTCCGTTTGATATTCCGTTTCTTCGAAACACTGAAATAGGCAAAAAACAACAATTCTGGGCTGGGCCTCCGGTTAATAGGTTAGTCCCAAAAGTAATATAAAAGTGGAAAATAAAGCCCAATATGGTCCAAAACAGTAGATAATATAGCATGGAGCAATAAAAAATTATAGATACGTTGGAGACGTAGCACCGCCTTGACCCCTCCTCCATGCCCCGCCCTCCCCTGCCCCTTTAAAAGCCGCCGCCCCGACCCCCTCTTCCTTTTCCTCGCGCCGCCGCCCTCGCCCCGCAACCCCGCCGCTCGCCTTCTGCCGTCGCCGCACCTTGCCGCCACCGCCGCACTCCAACTGCCGCGCCGCTCGCCGCTCGATGCTGCCGCGCCGCTCGCCGCTCCCGACGCCGCTGCCCACGCTGCGCCGCCCCACATCGCCGGAGCCGCCGCGCCACTCGCCAGATCCGCCGCTGCCACACGGACTCGCCGGGAACCGCTCGCCGCCGGCTTTTCACCGTAAACCGCCCTGAACCACCCGAGCCGGTATAACCGCTAAAACCCGCCCGATTTTCTCTTTTTAGTTCGGTTTTATATTATTAGATCGGTTTATTGATTTAGGTTAGTTAATTAGAGATCGTTCGCCCGTTTAGATCTATAGCGAACGGTTTTTGTTCTTTAGCGTTCGGTAGCGAACATTCGTTCGATATGGTTTTTCTTTTGATTTTAATTTTCGGCCAGGGACCCATCCGTGAATATCTTATTTACATATTAGTCCCTCTGTTTCACACGATCACTACTTTTTACTCGTTTATCCAAATTCAACGAAACCAATGCCCACTCCTTCGTTATGATCCCCTCTATCCAGTAAGACAACTTAAACATGTTTTTGAAAGTTTTAAAATTTGAATTCAAACATATTTGTATTTGAACTTCGTTTGATCATAACTTGAGTTTTATAATTCCGATTTAGTTGATTCTTTTTGCTAATCGAAGCTCTTGACCTAAACTTTCTGATAAGGCCAAATTCACATAACTTTGGTACTATTAGAAATTGTTTTATGCTGCAAGAGTTAATTGCTTGGTTTTGATGTTTACCGAAGTGACTTCTTCGTTCTTTCTGATCTTTTGAGTGATTGCTTATGTGTGGTTACTATTGCTTGCCTACGATAGATTGACCGGGGCGTGACGAGTAGAACTATCAAGAGTTTTGAGTGCGAATCATCTTCATCAACAGTACAGGCAAGTTCACACTTTGATCATATCCCTTTCATACCCAGTTTTTATGCATTAGTTTCACCCTCAAACATTGCATGAGTAGGATTGATAACATGTGGGTATTGGGAAGTAGTTGATGAGGTAAGAACCTATTGCCCTGCATTCAAACCTTGGGAGTTACCATTACGTTATGCTTATATTGCCATGCTATGCTCGTAGACGTGGATTGGGTTTGAGTGTATTCCATGACAGATGTGAGATTGTTAATTAATGGTTCAACTTAAGGTGGCAACTTTAATACACATCTGGGTGGATTGCTTGTTTGGGCACCTGGGGATTCCAGTGTTGTCCTAGGGGATCCCGGGGAACCCGTGTGATCATCCTACGGTCCGCCACCCAGGCTCAAAGGGATCATAAGATTATTCATGCTAGAAACTTCCGTGTGCAGCCACAAGCCATCATGGGCTCTGGCATAGTTGAGTATGTTGTGTGACCTCTTTCAGTGGTGGGCTAGGAGATGTAGAGGGAGACTAGGTGTAACTGTCCACCCAGAGTAAAGAGTTAATGCTTCTGAAAGACTGTGTCTCGGTCATCCGTTTCTCAAACACCATGTAGTGCGAGAAATCTAATGGAGGAGATCGAGTCTTGTGGGGAAATGTGCGCAAACCTCTGCAGAGTGTACAAACTAATCATGATTAGCCGTGTCCCCGGTTATGGACATCTTGAGTATCTGGTTCTTGGATTATCATGTTGATCTCATCACTCTATATAATAAATTTGTTGGGTTGTTAATTACTTTTTAATTGGGATTGAGATGGGGATTTACCATTCTCAATGTTTTCAACAAACTTTGTAGTTAAATAAAATATATTCCTTTGAAGTAGGGAAAAATTGGCTTTTCGCAAAAACATTATAACCATAGAGCTTTTCCACCAGCCAAATATGCATGTAGTTATAGCCTTTATTCATCATTATCCTATGGTGTGAATTTGCCAGTACATTCAATGTACTGACCCTTTGTGGCTGCAACGTCTCATGTTGAAGGAATCTTACGACGAGTAAGTGATACATTAGGGTTACGATTTCTACACTCAACTTTGCCGTTGGTGTTGATGGGAATCCACAACCTTGTTGTTACTTCCGCTATTTGGATTGAGGTAATAGTATTTACGTTACTTTATACATGTGATTTACCTCTGTTATAAATTCTCGAGTACTGTGTGTGTTAGCATACCGATCCAGGGATGACACTTAAGCACAGAGACTTGACCGTCTGAGGTCGGGTCGCTACAAGATGGTATCAGAGGACATGTTGACTGTAGGACGTGACCCCTAGAAACTGGCAAGCCCATAGGAAAGATTTTCTCTACAACCTTATTTTCAAAAGAATCTTTTCCCTCTCTTCTCTTCTGAGCTTATTCAAATATTACCTTTTAGTGAGACTATACCCTTTCCCTTTTGACCACAAAGATTCAACTAATGAGACCACTCCAAGGAGTACAAGATCTCGGACAACTAAGACCACTTCGGAATGAAGAAGATTTTACCGTGCAGCTGAATAATGGAAACTACAATGGTTGAAGACTCCGAAGACTAGGAGAATTTGAAGGCTCTGAAGAATTCCCAGATTTGTATGATCTAGAAAGGCTACCCTTATGGAACTTGGCAGACTATGGAAGCTGTCAATACCGAGATCAAGGTGTATCGGAGAAAGACTGGAACAAGGAGCATTAGAACTCAAAGTTTTGTCAAGAAAACCCTAAGGCAGGAGATGTCAACTATGGAATGATAGCTCATGGAAATGATAAGAGCAGAAATACGGCTATCCATGATTTTAACGCCCGCTTATGCTATTGCCGCCGTGCTAAGTTAAGCATGCATTTCTTTGGAAGGATTGGATGACAAGAAGGCTGATGGAGCACCCATTAGCAAGACGAAATTTTAACCTTAGCTGGTGTATCGCCAGGATCTGGAGTGTTACATCAAGAAGTTAAGATGGACCTGCAGGAAGCAGTATTTGATAAGGAAGCGTTTCGTGAAGAACTCAGGACCCAGAAGCTGAAAGTAGCCAAGCTAAAGGAGCAAAACCTTGAGACATCAAAGATTCGTCAGGAACTGAAGGACAGTAGGATCGTGGTTCATGTCGAGGTTGTGGAAACCCAGAAGTTTGGAATGCAACTCCAGAAATATTAAAGGACGTCACAATAGACTTTGCGATAACATAGTTGATCTAGCAAAAGATTTGAGAAGGACAAGCACGATCGGAAGTAGTCATCGGAGACAAGAACAAGACTTGAAGAGTTTGGCGATGTTGACCTTTAGAAGACCAAACCCCTGTTATATACCTACGTTAGATGCGACGTTTGTGAGCTGTCATTTGTTTGATGTTTTCGACAACCACAAAAAAAATCTGTGTTTTCAAAACTATTGTTTGCATTGTGTGTATCCCTCTCGATCTCTCTTATCTCACCCCAAAACCCTTGGATCCCAAAAGATGACGAATGGAGATGGACGAGTATTTTCGAGATTCATGACACAACCGGAGGTAGCACACTAGATATGGAACATGGAAGATCGCATGAAGGAGCACGATATTGAAGGAGAGTATATGGTTCCATACACCCTACGAAAGATCACACAAGGTGATGCAAAATGGCGAGAGATACACCAAGCCATACAAGGATGGAATGGAACCAATGCTTGGGATGAATTCAAGGCGATTCTACTGAGGTCCCGTCTTACCCGAAAGCCATGTGAACCTAAAGAGAAGAAGCCTTGTGCATGTAAGATTTGTGGAGAAACGGGACACACCCATAAAGAACACAAAGATGAATGCCCTAATTGTGAAGGAAGCCACCCAACTGAAGAATGCCCAACTAGGCAGATCACTTGTTTCTTGTGTGAAGGGACTACCCACTACCCTGCTCAGTGTCACATTTACCCCGTGGTTCGAAAAACCATCCATCAGAAGAAAGAAACAATGAAAGGATCCCTCATGGAAATTTCAGAAGAACCTGGGATGAATGAAGAGGTGGAGGACACACCCAAAGAAGACCCAATTAAACCCTGCACCAAGTCATGCTATTCATGTGTATAAGAAGGACACATCTTCCAGAATTGTATGAATGGGGACCTAGTAAAATTCCCGACAGAGGAAGTAGAGTATGACCCACAGGAAATAGAAGCCCTGATTGGAACGGAGAATTCCAGGAAGAGAAATAGATTGGAATCCAGGAAGGACCTGAGTCATATCACCTGTTTCAGATGCAAGGAGTCAGGGCACTACTACAACAGTTGCCCAAAAAGGAAACCTCGAGACTTGTCAGAAGTAATATGTTTCTTCTGCAATAAAGCAGGGCACTTTGCTAGAGATTGTCACAATGAGAAGGAGACTCGTGCTAAATATTTGTGACGAAAAAGGAATACAACAGTAGTAGTGGGAACATTTTCTTTTTCAGTATTGAGGTGTTGAGCTGAGGCCAGTAATGGAAATCAGGAGATTGAAGTAATTTGAGAATCAATAAAGTTAGCATCATTGGTACTGATTGGATTTTATGAGTTGTTACTCTATGAAGAAAGATTTTGACCATTTTCGAGGATATGAGAAATATGGTCTATGGATGAGTTTGTGCATTTCAAGGGTGGTAGTAACTGTGAGGACCCTTGAACCCTGGAAAGGATAATGATGTTCCACGGGGTGGACTTCATAAGTACGAGTTTTATCTCGATATGTGGGATACCTCAAGAGGATGAAGAGATGAAGTACTATTGGATATAAAGGAGGTATGAGGTTAGTAATATGGAGCAATTGTGACTCTGTGATGAGTCTGAGTAATCACGTCTTGGTTTGGTGCCAATAGAAGGAAGAGAGAAAATACAATTGGATGGATTTTAAGTATGCTAGGAAGCTGGAAGTTGGATGTTGGATTAAAGATCAGTTGCCCCGAGGATGAGTTCAAGGTTTACAAGTGATGAGATGGGCCATAACCCACAGGCCCCAGGACCTGCCAAGAAGCAAGCACACTCTTGCTGAAGGAAAAACCCTGGAAGAAGTTACGACTTTATTAACAGACAATCCTATAGGAGTAATGCAAAACCTAAGAGTTGTGAAGGAACGATAGATGTTTGTTTGGCTTACAGAATCAATGGATTTATCCGAACTTGGTTCGTCGACAAGAGAAATTCTCCAATGCTTGTGAGGATGACCGAGTGTTAGAATGCGAGATTCGCTAAACCGTATACAAGGTAATGATTTGGGTACGGGATGGATTGATCACCATACCGACTTACTCTTATTATTCGCCTTGCTATGTGGGATGGTAAATCTGAGTGACTTACCTATAGTAGAGTGACGACGATCTAAACCTTGTTTAAACCTTAGAATGGTATAGGTATTTTCCCTTGTACAAGGCAGTTGCTGCCAACCATAGGTTATACGGTGAGGTTCAACCTAGACCCATTTCCTGCAGGAGAAACCATAAATTGTTGACCACCATGAGATATCGGTAGTTGTTTAGTATTGGCGCCAGACCCGTCAGCTAAGAATACCCAGTCTTGGAATAGCCTTACCAAGATGAAAGGACAGAAGTATTGAGGAAAAGGTTATGCCACTACAGGAAGAGCCAGAGAAGGAATTATACTCAAGATCTGAGAAGACCGGCCTTGTCAAGAATAATGATGGATTATAAGAGTGTTGATGGAACCGTAACAATGTTTTTAAGGGTGGTAGCACTCCAGACCCCCCCTGTGATGATCAATGGATTTTGAGAAGACCCCAAACCTAACCTATTTCTTTCTAGCCTCTCCGAATCTCGAGGACGAGATTCATTTTAAGGGTGGTAGGTTTGTAACATCCCAAAATTCTAATTTTTGGAATGTTATATTAATATAGATAGTTATGATTGATTGTTTGATTGATTGTGTGAAATTGAGTGAAATTCAGAACTTTTTGAAAGTTAAATGAGAGGGAATAAAATGACTTTCCCAAAACTTTCACCTTGCTTTTATGATCTCCAAGAATTCAAATTCTTTTCATCACAAAACCCTGGAGAGAAGATAACATGACTTCTTCCATTTTAAATAAATGAAAAGGGATTTGAATCTTATTTGGAAATATTTCAAATTCAGAAACTTTAAGCAACTCTATGATTTTCACGAGAGAAGATAATATGACTTCTTTGAAATATATGAAATATGAGTTGGAAGTTTTAAAAGAATTAAAATCAAAGTCCTTTTGAAATTATTTTCAATTTGGAGTTATTTGGATTTTATTCAAATTATTTTTTCTCCAAAAATAAAATATATATAAATTAGGGTAAAATGATTCCCTACATTAGAAAATTGGAGAGAAATTAATTTGAAACTATCTTGGTATTTTAAAATGATTTTTATTGGATTTTATTAGAGCAGTAGCACTATTTGATTTATTTAAATTTTTGTGTATTTTATTTGATGCTAGAATAATGTTCATGTCATAGAAAATGTTTTTCTAAATTTTTTGATATATTATATGCCTAGTATTTTTTTGTTTTATTTCTTTTCTTGTCTGCAAATTGTTTAAAAAAAGAACTCCCGCCGACTGGGCCGGCCCAGCTCCCTGCCAGGCCGCGGCCCAACCCGCTCATCTCCCGCTTGTCCCCGAGCTCGGCTCGGAGTCCGCCGCCCGCACGCCAGCGCTGCCGCCGTGGCCGATTCGGCCTCCGCCCCGCCGCCATGACCCCTCCTCCACGCCACCACCCTCCCTAGCCCGTTTAAAAGCCGCCGCCCCGACCCCCTCTTCCTTTTCCTCGCGCCGCCACCCTCGCCCCGCAACCCCGCCGCTCGCCTTCCGCCGTCGCCGCACTCCACCTGCCACGCCGATCGCTGCTGCCGCGCCGCTTGCCGCTCCCGACGCTGCTGCCGCGCCGCTTGCCGCTCCTGACGCCGCTGCCCACGCTGCGCCGCCCCACATCTCCGGAGCCGCCGCGCCACTCACCGGATCCGCCGCCGCCGCACGGACTCGCCGGGAACCGCTCGCCGTCGGTTTTTCACCATAAACCATCCCGAACCACCCGAGCCGGTATAACCGCTAAAACCCGCCCCAGTTTTCTCTTTTTAGTTCGGTTTTATATTATCAGATCGGTTTATTGATTTAGGTTAGTTTAATTAGAGATCGTTCACCCGTTTAGATCTATAGCGAACATTTTTCGTTCTTTAGCGTTCGCTAGCGAACATTCGTTCGATAGGATTTTTCTTTCTATTTTAATTTTCGGCTAGGGACCCGTCCGTGAATATCTTATTTACAGATTAGTCCCTCTGTTTCACACGATCACTACTTTTTACTAATTTATCCAAATTCAATGAAACCAATGCCCACTCCTTCGTTATGATCCCCTCTATCCAGTAAAACAACTTAAACTTGTTTTTGAAAGTTTTAAAATTTGAATTCGAATAGATTTGTATTTGAACTTTGTTTGATCATAACTTGAGTTTTATAACTCCGATTTAGTTGATTCTTTTTGCTAATCGAAGCTCTTGACCTAAACTTTCTAATAAGGCCAAATTCACATAATTTTGGTACTTTTAGAAATTGTTTTACGCTGCAAGAGTTAATTGCTTGGTTTTGATGTTTTCCGAAGTGACTTCTTCGTTCTTTCCGATCTTTTGAGTGATTGCTTATGTGTGGTCACTATTTCTTGCCTACGATAGCTTGAACGGAGTGTGACGAGTAGAACTATCAAGAGTTTTGAGTGCGAATCATCTTCATCAACAGTACAAGAAAGTTCATAGTTTGATCATATCCCTTTCATACCCAGTTTTTATGCATTAGGTTCACCCTCAAACATTGCATGAGTAGGATAGATAACATGTGGGTATTGGGAAGTAGTTGATGAGGTAGGAACCTATTACCCTGCATTCAAACCTTGGGAGTTACTATTACGTTATGCTTATATTGCCATGCTATGGTCGTAGACGTGGATTGGGTTTGAGTGTATTCCATGACAGATGTGAGATTGTTAATTAATGGTTCAACTTAAGGTGGCAACTTTAATACACATCTGGGTGGATTGCTTGTTTGGGCACCTGGGGATTCCAGTGTTGTCCTAGGGGATCCCGGGGAACCCGTGTGATCATCCTACGGTCCGCCACCCAGGCTCAAAGGGATCATAAGATTATTCATGCTAGAAACTTCCGTGTGCAGCCACAAGCCATTATGGGCTCTGGCATACTTGAATATGTTGTGTGACCTCTTTCAGTGGTGGGCTAGCAGATGTAGAGGGAGAGTAGGTGTAACTTTCCACCCAGAGTAAAGAGTTAATGCTTCTGAAAGACTGTGTCTCGGTCATCCGTTTCTCAAACACCATGTAGTGCGAGAAATCCAACGGAGGAGATCGAGTCTTGTGGGGAAAAGTGGGCCAACCTCTGCAGAGTGTATAAACTAAACATGATTAGCTGTGCCCCCGGTTATGGACATCTTGAGTATCTGGTTCTTGGATTATCATGTTGATCTCATCACTCTATATAATAAATTTATTGGGTTGTTAATTACTTTTTAATTGGGATTGAGATGGGGATTTACCATTCTCAATGTTTTCAACAAACTTTGTAGTTAAATAAAATATATTCCTTTGAAGTAGGGAAAAATTGGCTTTTCGCAAAAATATTATAACCATAGAGCTTTTCCACCAGCCAAATATGCATGTAGTTATAGCCTTTATTCATCATTATCCTATGGTGTGAATTTGCCAGTACATTCATTGTACTGACCCTTAGTGGCTGCAACGTCTCATGTTGCAGGAATCTTACGACGAGTAAGTGATATGTTAGGGTTACGATTTCTACACTCAACTTTGCCGTTGGTGTTGATGGGAATCCACAACCTTGTTGTTACTTCCACTATTTTGATTGAGGTAATAGTATTTACGTTACTTTATGCATGTAATTTACCTCTTTTATGAATCCTCGAGTACTGTAAGTGTCAGCATACCGATCCAGGGATGACACTTAAGCACAGAGACTTGACCGTCTGAGGTCGGGTCACTACAGATGAAGCGGCCCGGACCAACCTTACATGACCACGTTCATGAGACTGGTTCGAACGACAGACATGCAACTAGTTTTGCATAAAGGTGGTTGGAGAGTGTCCGTTTCTCTAGCTTTAGTTGAATCAAATTTGACTACGGCCGTTCCTTGTTGAAGGTTAAAACAACAAACTTGACAAAACACCGTTGTGATTTTGATGCGTAGGTAAGAACGGTTCTTACTAGAAGCCCATAGCAGCCACGTAAAACTTCAACAACAAAGTAGAGGACGTCTAACTTTATTTTGCAGGGCATGTTGTTGTAACATCCCAGTTTTCAATTTGGATGTTATACACAGGTCATCATATTTTATTTGCATTTTGGCCACGATCCTAGAAATCTTAAGCAACTCAAGGACCTAGGAGAGAGTTGGAGATTTCATATTTTTTTTCATATTTGAATTTTCTCAAATTTGAAAAGAGGATCATTTTGATTTTAATATTTTTCCCTCTGAATATTTCTAATATTAAAATAAAAGAGAGAAGATAATATGACTTCTTCAAAGAGAGAGGAATATTGGAGGAAAATTTTAAAATCAAATAAATATTTAATTTGGATTTTATTGCTATTTTATTTGAATTAGAAAAAAAATTGCATTTTTGAAAATTGCATCTTAGGCCAAAAAATGTTCACTTTGTTCTAAATATTTTATTTAGACGTCAAAAATTGTTTTTGGCATTTTCTGAATTTTTTTATATTTTATTAGGATTTTTCTTCGGCGGAATTTAAAAAAAAGAAGTTTCCGCCCGACTGGGCCAAAGGCCCAGCCGAGCTGGGCCGTCGCCGCCGCAGGACTCCCTGTCCGAGCCGGACTCCGCCTCCCTGCCGCCTTTGCCCCTCCTCCAAGCCACCCCCATCTTTATATACCGCCGCCGCCGCCCCCTCTCCTTCCCACCAAGCCGCGCCGCAGCCGCCGCCTCCCACCGCAGTCGCCGCCGCTGCTGCACCGCTGCGCCATCGCCAGTGACGCCACTCCGCCTTGCCGTTGCCCGCGCCGCCACCGCCACCCGTCGGACTCGCCGGATCACGCCGCCGCCGTTTTTTTGTTGAACCGGTAAAACCAACAAAACCGTCGCCCCGTTTTTTTCGTTAGATCGGTTCGGTTTGGTTTCTTTTTCGGTTTCACTAATTAGCAAACGTTCACCGAACGTCACTGTTAGCGAACTCGATTCGCCCGTTTGTCCCTGATAGCGAACGTTCGTTCGATAGTCTTTTTCTTTTATTTTATTTTCGGCCAAGGACCTATCCATGATTATTTTTATCGCAGATTAGCCCCTAATCTTCAAACCCTCGCAACTTCTTGCTCGTTTGTCCAAATCCAGTGAAACCAGTGCCAAAATCTTCGTCTCGGACCCCTCTTTCCAGTTAACCAACTTGAACATGGTTTTGACAAATTAAAATTTGGTTGCAAGCAGATTTGAATTCGAACTTCTTTTGATCGTGGTTTGAGTTTTGTAGCTCCGATTCAACTGATTATTTTTGCGAATCGAAGCTCTTCAGTTGAAATTTCAGTTTGGTTCTTTTTATTTGAGTTTTACCCTTGCATTTATGCTTGATTTCTTATGTATGCTATTGTTTGTTTGTGATAGAATTTCCGGAGTGCGAAGAGTGCTACTACGAGTCACTAGGGTTTTCAAATCGTCAGCAAGGCAAGTAACACTTTGATCATATCCCTTATTACCAAGTTTTTTATGCATTAGTTTCAACCCTCAAACATTGCATGAGTAGGAACTTTTAACATGTGGGTATTGGGAAATAGTTGATGACGTATAACCTATTGTCCTTTATTTGAAACCCTGGGATTTACTTCTACGTTATGCTTACACTGCTATGCTATGCTCGTAGACGTGGTTTGGTCGAGTGATTCATGCCAGATGTGAGAGATTATTATGAACTAAGGGTTTATTTAAGGTGGCTACTTTAATACACATCTGGGTGGATTGTTTGTGGGCACCTGGGGAATCCAGTGTAGTCCAAGGAGATCCCGGGGAATCCATGTGATCATCCTATGGTTCACCACCCAGGCTCAAAGGGATCATAAGATTATTCATGCTAGAAACTTCCATGTGCAGCCACAAGCAATTATGAGCTCTGGCATAGTTGAGTATGTAGTGTGACCTCTTTCAGTGGTAAAATAGCAGATGTAGGGGATGTAGGTGGTACAGTTTACCCGTTGAAAGAGTTAATGCTTCTAAAAGACTGTGTCTCGGTCACCCATTTCTCAAATACCATGTAGTGCGAGAAATCCAACGGATGAGATCGAGTCTTGTGGGGAAAAGTGCGCAAACCTCTGTGGAGTGTACAAACTAATCATGGTTAGCCGTGTCCCCGGTTATGGACATCTTGAGTATCTGGTTCTTGAATTATTATGATGATCTCATCACTCTTAATTAATTTGTTGGGTTATTGATTATTAATTTTGGGATTGAGATGGGGTTTCCATTCTCAATGTTTTCAACAAACTTTGTAGTTAAGTAAAATATATTCCTTTGCAGTAGGGCAAAATTGGATTTACGCAAAAACTGTTAACCATGGGGCCTCCACCAGCCATATATGCATGTAGATATAGCTGTTATCTTGTTCATTACTCTACAATGTTATTTTGCGAGCATATTCCATGTGTTGACCCATTTTGGGCTACAACGTATTATGTTGCAGACTTTTCAGACGAAGAGTAAGGTGCGCTAGGTCGTTGTCGTGCACTCAGCTATGCTGTTGGAGTTGATGGACTCATTTACCTTCGACGCTTCTGCAGTTATCTTATTTAGATGGCCTTAAGCCATATTATTGCAATAAGTTCTCTTTTGAGACATTCAATGTAATAAGTGTGTGATTGCACTCTGTTATAAATCCTTCAAGTACTGTGTGTGTCAGCATTACCGATCCAGGGATGACACTTATGCACAGAGGTTTGACCGTTTGAGGTCGGATCGCTACAAGATGGTATCAGAGCACACGCTGACTGTAGGACGCAACCACTAAGATAAGCCATAGGTCACTCTTCTTTACTCATTTCTGACTCCTCTCCATTTTCCACTCTATAGATGGCGGACCCAAAGAACAAGTTTGCTCAACCGGATGAAGACACACCATTTAGACGACACTTGAAGGAAGTCACTAGGTACCTGAACATCGGAATACCAAGCTTCACCGGGACCTACACCACCACTTTACTAGAAGAGGAGCGTTGGATGATTCGAGTTCATGTTCGAGGAAGGACATTCACGCCAATAACTGAGCCCATAGAGTTTTCCTTTGATGCACCAACCTGGAGTCTAGGAAATAGCATGGAAGCTCACATCGCAATTGGACGCATCAGCGAAGTTTAAAACAAGGATCTTAAGGACACCATCTACCAGATATGTGGGTGCCGAGATGAACAATGGGAGATGATCAGCACCAGGAAGGACAAGTCCATTGCAACCTTCATCCAGGAGTTAAACCATCACATTCGCCGCTAGGAGAACCAAATGTGCACCAACATGATAGATCTAAAGAAGGTGATTACCAGGAACATGGAGCTTGAAGAGGAACTCAAGTCTACACGCAATGGTTATGAGGAGGAAATTGTAGTGTTTCTGGAGAAGAATGAAGACCTGAAGAAGCTAGGAGTATTCATGGGAGACCTCGCGCCAGGAGATGACGACCATCCCGAGGACTACATCATCATCGACGACACCGACTCCGACCCCGTCAGTAGTGATGATGATTACAAAGACGAAGCTGGAGCGGATATCATGGAGTCTTCCACCGATCAAAATTTCTAGTTGACCACCATATTATCAGTAGTATTCCCCCATGTATATAGTAGTAGTCTGAGTATTTTGTAACGGTAGTTAGATCATTTGTATGCCCTTGTTTGAATTGAGTGGTGTGATATGAAGGTGTTTGTCTCATGTGCATATGGGTACTGCTTTCTCTTTAGACCTCATTCTATTCTAATCTCTCCCCTCTAAACCCATAAGATGCCTCCAAGACGTGACCCCGAATTTGTCTTCCCACCGGAGCTCACTCAGTTGATCCAACAGCAGAATGCCTTGATGCAGCCACTAGTTCAGAACCAAGACAACAACAACAACAACAACAACAACAACAACAACAAATACAACAACAACAACAACAACAACAACAACAACAAAAACAACAACAACAACAACAAAAACAACAACAACAACAACAACAACAACAACAACAACAACAACAACAACAACAACAACAACCCGCCGCCACCACCTCTAGTTGACAACTTAGCCTGTTCTCTGAGGTTGAATTCGCCGGTGTTTTCCAGTAGCACCGAACCGATAGTTGTAGATGATTGGCTCCGCAGGATTGCAAGGGAGCTGACCACCGTAGGTTGCACATATGCTGAGAAGGTGTGTTTCACTGCACACCAACTGGATGGACCTGCAACCTCATGGTGGGAGAATTACACCACCACTTTTCCCATAGCCAATGTCACACGGGATCCGTTTCAGCAAGCATTCCGCACTGCTCATGTCTCAACTGGAGCTATGAGCATGAAGAAGCGTGAGTTTCGCAACTTACGCCAAGGAAATTGTACTGTGGGACAATACATGGATGAGTTCAGTAAGTTAGCTCATTATGCCCCAGATGATGTGGCCACAGATGCCGCGAAGCAGGAGAAGTTTATGGAAGGGTTGAATGATGAGCTAAGTGGCAGTTGATGGTAGCAACATTCACCAATTACCAGGAGTTGGTAGACAAGGCTCTTATGATTGAAGGGAAGCAACAGCAGATAGAGAGCCGCAAAAGGAAGTATGGACAAGGGAATTATAATTCCGGAGCTCAGCAGAAGCCTCGCTTTACCCCAAACTCAGGAGGACACACTCACCATAACCATGGAGGCCACACTCACAATGGAGGAAGTTCCCATAACCACAGTGGTCCCAAGAATGGAAATGAGAATGGAGCAAGCAGCAACCAGAACCGTTCCAACCCAGCAACACCCGCTAAGAAGGATCTGAGTCATGTCACCTGTTACAAGTGCGGGAAGACTGGGCACTATGCCAATGATTGTTCTGAGTTGAAGAATGGCAATGGAAATGGAAGCTCTGGGAAGAAGTCCAATCCCTTCACCAGAGGTCAGGTGAACCACATCAACGTGGAGGAGGTTGAAGATCAGCCTGACGCAGTGATTGGTAAGTTATTGGTTAAGTCGTTTACCGCTCTTGTTCTTTTTGATACTGGTGCATCACATTCATACATATCAAGGGGATTTGTGGATAAGTTTAAATTTCCAGCCCTAGCCCTTAGGTCACCCATGTTAGTAAGCTCACTAGGAGCGGAGTATATGGCCAACCGATGGTGTGATCGGTTACCTTTAACCATTGGTAGCCATGTTTGGCCCTCAGATCTAATAATTTTGGAGTCACAAGGATTGGATATAATACTAGGCATGGATTGGAAGTATGGAGGAAACATTAACTGTGCTAGTAAGTCGATACTTCTCACCACCCCTGAGGGAAAAAGGATTAAGTATGTATCCAGGCATGCGCCGAGGAGAACCCAAGTGAATTCCCTCACAGGAGTTGTTCAGGAGAAAGTGCCTGTAGTGAAGGATTACCCGGATGTATTTCCAGAGGAACTACCAGGCATGCCGCCGGATTGAGACATTGAGTTTTGGTTAGAGTTGTTGCCAGGCACCGGACCAGTATCAAAGAGGCCATACCGGATGCCCGCAAATGATCTGGAGGAAATTAAGAAGTAGATTAAGGAGTTATTGGAGAAAGGTTACATTCGATGAAGTTCATCACCATGGGGAGCCCCAGTGCTCTTGGTTGAGAAGAGTGATGGATCTTTGAGAATGGTTGTTGATGATCATTCATTGAATGAAGTAACACATTGAATGAAGTAACGATCAAGAACAAGTAGCCACTACCGATGATCAACGATTTGTTTGACCAGCTCCAAGGAGCTAAAGTATTTTCCAAGATCGATCTGCGATCAGGATACCACCAGTTGAAGATCCGAGAACAGGATATACCTAAGACAGCTTTCACCACATGGTACGGGCTATATGAGTACACAGCCATGTCATTTGGATTGACTAATGCCCCTGCCTATCTCATGAGTATGATGAATAAGGTGTTCATGAAGGAAATATGCCCTAGAGGCAATAATAAAGTTATTATTTATTTCCTCATATCATGCTAAATGTTTATTATTCATGCTAGAATTGTATTAACCGAAAACATAATACATGTGTGAATACATAGACAAACATAGTGTCACTAGTATGCCTCTACTTGACTAGCTCGTTGATCAAAGATGGTCGAGTTTCCTAGCCATAGACATGAGTTGCCATTTGATTAACGGGATCACATCATTAGGAGAATGATGTGATTGACTTGACCCAATTCGTTAGCTTAGCACTTGATCGTTTAGTTTACTGATATTGCTTTCTCCATGACTTATACATGTTCCTATGACTATGATATTATGCAACTCCCGAATACCGGAAGAACACTTTGTGTGCTACCAAATGTCACAATGTAATTGGGTGATTATAAAGGTGCTCTACAGGTGTCTCCGATGGTACTTGTTGAGTTGGCATAGATCAAGATTAGGATTTGTCACTCCGATTGTCGGAGAGGTATCTCTGGGCCCTCTCGGTAATGCACATTACTATAAGCCTTGCAAGCAATGTGACTAATGAGTTAGTTACGGGATGATGCACTACAGAATGAGTAAAGAGACTTGCCGGTAACGAGATTGAGCTAGGTATTGAGATACCGACGATCAAATCTCGGGCAAGTAACATACCGATGACAAAGGGAACCACGTATGCTGTTATGCGGTTTGACCGATAAAGATCTTCGTAGAATATGTAGGAACCAATATGAGCATCCAGGTTCCGCTATGGTTATTGACCGGAGACGTGTCTCAGTCATGTCTACATAGTTCTTGAACCCGTAGGGTTCGCACGCTTAAAGTTTGATGACGATCGGTATTATGAGTTTTTTGTGTTTTGATGTACCGAAGGTAGTTCAGAGTCCTGGATATGATCACAGACATGAAGAGGAGTCTCGAGATGGTCAAGATGTAAAGATCGATATATTGGACGACTATGTTCGGACACCAGAAGTGTTTCGGGAGGTTTCAGACATATACCGGAGTACCGGGGGGTTACCGGAACCCCCCGGGGAGTTTATTGGGCCTATTGGGCCCTTGTGGGAGAAGAGGAGGGGCGGCCAGGGCAGCCGTGCGCCCCCTCCCCCTCTAGTTCGAATTGGACAAGGAGGGGGGGGGGGCTTTCCTTCTCTTCCTCTCTCCCTTCCCTCTCCTCTTCTACTCCTACTTGGAACGGTGGAGTCCTACTCCCGGTGGGTGTAGGAATCCTCATGGGGCGCGCCATAGGGGGCCGACCCCCTCCCCCTCCTCTACTCCTTTATATACGGGGAGGGAGGCACCCCTTGGAGACACAACAATTGATCATTGATCTCTTAGCCGTGTGCGGTGCCCCCCTCCACCATAATCCACCTCGGTAATATCGTAGCGGTGCTTAGGCGAAGCCCTGCGTCGGTAGCAACATCATCACCGTCATCACGCCGTCGTGCTGACGAAACTCTCCCTCAAAGATCTGCTGGATCGGAGTTCGTGGGACGTCATCGAGCTAAATGTGTGCTGAACTCGGATGTGCAATACGCTCGGTACTTGGATCGGTCGGATCATGAAGACGTACGACTACATCATCCGCGTTATTCTAACGCTTCCGCTTTCGTTCTACGAGGGTACGTGGACAACACTCTCCCCTCTTGTTGCTATGCATCACCATGATCTTGCGTGTGCGTAGGATTTTTTTTGAAATTACTACGTTCGCCAACAGTGGCATCCGAGCCAGGTCTATGCGTAGATGTTATATGCACGAGTAGAACACAAGTGAGTTGTGGGCGATACAAGTCATACTGCTTACAAGCATGCCATACTTTGGTTCGGCGGTATTGTTGGATGAAGTGGCCCAGACCGACATTAACCGTACGCTTACGCGCTACCGACGTGCTTTGCACACAGGTGGCTGGCGGGTGTCAGTTTCTCCAACTTTAGTTGAACCGAGTGAAGCTACGCCCGGTACTTGTGAAGGTTAAAACAACACTAACTTGACGAACTATCGTTGTGGTTTTGATGCGTAGGTAAGAATGGTTCTTGCTCAGCCCGTAGCAGCCACGTAAAACTTGCAACAACAAAGTAGAGGACGTCTAACTTGTTTTTGCATGGCATGTTGTTATGTGATATGGTCAAGGCATGATGCTATATTTTATTGTATGAGATGATCATGTTTTGTAACCGAGTTATCGGCAACTGGCAGGAGCCATATGGTTGTCGCTTTATTGTATGCAATGCAATCGCGATGTAATGCTTTACTTTATTACTAAGCGGTAGCGATAGTCGTGGAAGCATAAGATTGGCGAGACGACAACGATGCTACGATGGAGATCAAGGTGTCGCGCCGGTGACGATGGTGATCATGACGGTGCTTTGGAGATGGAGATCAAAGGCACAAGATGATGATGGCCATATCATATCACTTATATTGATTGCATGTGATGTTTATCCTTTATGCATCTTATTCTGGTTTGATTGACGGTAGCATTATAAGATGATCTCTCACCAAAAATTTCAAGGTACAAGTGTTCTCCCTGAGTATGCACTGTTGCAAAAGTTCGTCGTGCCGAGACACCACATGATGATCGAGTGTGATAATCTCAACATTCTTATACAACGGGTGCAAGCCAGTCTTGCACACGCAGAATACTCGGGTTAAACTTGACGAGCCTAGCATATGCAGATATGGCCTCGGAACACTGAGACCGAAAGTTCGAGCGTGAATCATACAATAGATATAATCAACATAGTGATGTTCACCATTGAAAACTACTCCATTTCACGTGATGATCGGTTATGGTTTAGTTGATTTGGATCACGTGATCACTTAGATGATTAGAGGGATGTCTATCTAAGTAAGAGTTCTTAAGTAATATGATTAATTGAACTTAAATTTATCATGAACTTAGTACCTGATAGTATTTTGCTTGTCTATGTAGATAGATGGCCCGTGCTGTTGTTTCGTGGAATTTTAATGCGTTCCTTGAGAAAGCAAAGTTGAAAGATGATGGTAGCAATTACACAGACTGGGTCCGTAACTTGAGGATTATCCTCATTGCTGCACAGAAGAATTACGTCCTGGAAGCACCGCTGGGTGCCAGGCCTGCTGCAGATGCTACTGATGACGTTAAGAACGTCTGGCAGAGCAAAGCTGATGACTACTCGATAATTCAGTGTGCCTTGCTTTATGGCTTAGAACCGGGACTTCAACGACATTTTGAACGTCATGGAGCATATGAGATATTCCAGGAGTTGAAGTTAATATTTCAAGCAAATGCCCAGATTGAGAGATATGAAGTCTCCAATAAGTTCTACAGTTGCAAGATGGAGGAGAATAGTTCTGTCAGTGAACATATACTCAAAAATGTCTGGGTATAATAATCACTTGATTCAACTAGGAGTTAATCTTCCGGATGATAGTGTCACTGACAGAATTCTTCAATCACTGCCACCAAGCTACAAGAGCTTCGTGATGAACTATAATATGCAAGGGATGGATAAGACAATTCCCGAGCTACTCGCAATGCTAAAGGCTGCGGAGGTAAAAATCAAGAAAGAGCATCAAGTGTTGATGGTCAACAAGACCACCAGTTTCAAGAAAAAGGGTAAAGGGAAGAAGAAGGGGAACTTCAAAAAGAACGGCAAGCAAGTTGCTGCTCAGGAGAAGAAACCCAAGTCTGGACCTAAGCCTAAGACTAAGTGCTTCTACTACAAACAGATTGGACACTGGAAGCGGAACTGCCCCAAGTATTTGGTGGATAAGAAGGATGGCAAGGTGAACAAAGGTATATGTGTTATACATGTTATTGATGTGTACCTTACTAGAGCTCGCAGTAGCACCTGGGTATCTGATACTGGTTCTGTTGCTAATATTTGCAACTCGAAACAGGGACTACAGATTGAGTGAAGATTGGCTAAGGACGAGGTGACGATGCATGTGGGAAATGGTTCCTAACTTGATGTGATCGCCGTCGGCACGCTACCTCTACATCTACTTTCGGGATTAATTTTAGACCTGAATAATTGTTATTTGGTGCCAGCGTTAAGCATGAACGTTATATCTGGATCTTGTTTGATGTGAGACGGTTATTCATTTAAATCTGAGAATAATGGTTGTGCTATTTATATGAGTAATATCTTTTATGGTCATGCACCCTTGAAGAGTGGTCTATTTTTGTTGAATCTCGATAGTAATAATACACATATTCATAATGTTGAAGCCAAAAGATGCAGAGTTGATAATGATAGTGCAACTTATTTGTGGCACTGCCGTTTGGGTCATATTGGTTAAAGCGCATGAAGAAACTCCATACTGATGGACTTCTGGAATCACTTGGTACCTGCGAACCATTCCTCATGGCCAAGATGACTAAAATGCCGTTCTCCGGAACAATGGAGCGAGCAACGGATTTTTTGGAAATCATACATACTGATGTATGTGGTCCGATGAATATTGAGGCTCGCGGCGGGTATCATTATTTTCTCACCTTCACAGATGATTTGAGCAGATATGGGTATACCTTATTAATGAAACATAAGTCTAAAACATTTGAAAAGTTCAAAGAATTTCAGAGCGAAGTGGAAAATCATTGTAACAAGAAAATAAAGTTTCTACAATCTGATCGTGGAGGAGAATATTTGAGTTACGAGTTTGGTCTACATTTGAAACAATGCGGAATAGTTTCGCAACTCACGCCACCCGGAACACCACAACGTAATGGTGTGTCCGAACATCGTAATCGTACTTTACTAGATATGGTGTGATCTATGATGCCTCTTACTGATTTACCACTATAGTTTTGGGCTTATGCTCTAGAGACGGCTGCATTCACGTTAAATAGGGCACCATCGAAATCCATTGAGACGACGCCTTATGAACTATGGTTTGGCAAGAAACCAAAGTTGTCGTTTCTTAAAGTTTGGGGCTGCAATGCTTATGTGAAAAAGCTTCAACCTGATAAGCTCGAACCCAAATCGGAGAAATCTGTCTTCATAGGATATCCAAAGGAAACTATTGGGTACACATTCTATCACAGATCCAAAGGCAAGACATTTGTTGCTAAGAATGGATCCTTTCTGGAGGAGTTTCTCTCGAAAGAAGTGAGTGGGAGGAAAGTAGAACTTGATGAGGTAACTGTACCGGCTCCCTTATTGGAAAGTGGTTCATCACAGAAACCGGTTCCTGTGACACCTACACCAATTAGTGAGGAAGCTAATGATGATGATCATGAAACTTCAGATCAAGTTACTACCGAACCTCGTAGGTCAACCAGAATAAGATCCGCACCAGAGTGGTACGGTAATCCTATTCTGGAAGTCATGTTACTTGACCATGATGAACCTACGAACTATGAAGAAGCGATGGTGAGCCCAGATTCCGCAAAATGGCTTGAGGCCATGAAATCTGAGATGGGATCCATGTATGAGAACAAAGTGTGGACTTTGGTTGACTTGCCCGATGATCGGCAAGCCATCGAGAATAAATGGATCTTCAACAAGAAGACTAACGCTGACGGTAATGTTACTGTCTGCAAAGCTCGACTTGTTGCGAAAGGTTTTTGACAAGTTCAAGGGTTGACTACGATTAGACTTTCTCACCCTTAGCGATGCTTAAGTCTGTCTGAATCATGTTAGCAATTGCCGCATTTTATGATTATGAAATTTGGCAAATGGATGTCAAAACTGCATTCCTGAATGGATTTCTGGAAGAAGAGTTGTATATGATGCAACCAAAAGGTTTTGTCGATCCAAAGGGTGCTAACAAAGTGTGCAAGCTCCAACGATCCATTTATGGACTCGTGCAAGCCTCTCGGAGTTGGAATAAACATTTTGATAGTGCGATCAAAGCATATGGTTTTATACAGACTTTTGGAGAAGCCTGTATTTACAAGAAAGTGAGTGGGAGCTCTGTAGCATTTCTAATGTTATATGTGGATGACATATTGTTGATTGGAAATGATATAGAATTTCTGGATAGCATAAAAGGATACTTGAATAAGAGTTTTTCAACAAAAGACCTCGGTGAAGCTGCTTACATATTGGGCATCAAGATCTATAGAGATAGATCAAGATGCTTAATTGGACTTTCACAAAGCACATACCTTGACAAAGTTTTGAAGAAGTTCAAAATGGATTAGGCAAAGAAAGGTTTCTTACATGTGTTACAAGGTCTGAAGTTGAGTAAGACTCAATGCCCGACCAGTGCAGAAGATAGAGAGAAAATGAAAGATGTTCCCTATGCTTCAACCATAGGCTCTATTATGTATGCAATGCTGTGTACTAGACCTTATGTGTGCCTTGCTATTAATTTAGCAGGGAGGTACCAAAGTAATCAAGGAGTGGATCACTAGATAGCGGTCAAGAACATCCTGAAATACCTGAAAAGGACTAAGGATATGTTTCGCGTTTATGGAGGTGACAAAGAGCTCGTCGTAAATGGTTACATCGATGCAAGCTTTAACACTGATCCAGACGATTCTAAATCGCAAACCGGATACGTGTTTATATTGAACGGTGGAGCTGTCAGTTGGAGCATTTCTAAACAAAGCGTCGTGATAGGATCTACGTGTGAAGCGGAGTACATAGCTGCATCGGAAGCAGCAAATGAAGGAGTTCATATCCGATCTAGGTGTCATACCTAGTCCATTGGGTCCAATGAAAATCTTTTGTGACAATACTGGTGCAATTGCCTTGGCAAAGGAATCCAGATTTCACAAGAGAACCCAGCACATCAAGAGACGCTTCAATTCCATCCGGGATCAAGTCCAGGTGGGAGACATAGAGATTTGCAAAATACATGCGGATCTGAATATTGCAGACCTGTTGACTAAGCCTCTTCCACGAGCAAAACATGATCAACACCAAGGCTCCATGGGTGCTAGAATCATTACTGTGTAATCTAGATTATTGACTCTAGTGCAAGTGGGAGTGTCGGTGTCAAAACCGGCGGATCTCGGGTAGGGGGTCCCGAACTGTGCGTCTAAGGTGGATGGTAACAGGAGGCAGGGGACACGACGTTTACCCAGGTTCTGGCCCTCTCGATGGAGGTAATACCCTACTTCCTGCTTGATTGATCTTGATGATATGAGTAGTACAAGAGTTGATCTACCATGAAATCATAGAGGCTAAACCCTAGAAGCTAGCCTATGGTATGATTGTTGTTGTCCTACGGACTAAACCCTCCGGTTTATATAGACACCGGAGGGGGCTAGGGTTACACAGAGTCAGTTACAAGGGAGGAGATCTTCATATCCGTATCGCCAAGCTTGCCTTCCATGCCAAGGAGAGTCCCATCCGGACACGAGACAAAGTCTTCGATCTTGCATCTTCATAGTCCAACAGTCCAGTCAAAGGATATAGTCTGGTAGTCCGGATACCCCCTAATCCAGGACTCCCTCAGTAGCCCCTGAACCAGGCTTTAATGACGATGAGTCTGGCATGCAGATTGTCTTCGGCATTGCAAGGCAGGTTCCTCCTCCGAATACTCCATAGAAGATTTTGAACACACAAGGATAGTGTCCGGCTCTGCAAAACAAGTTCCACATACCACCGCAGAGAGAATAACATTTCCATAAATCTAATCTGTTGACGCATTTGATAGTTCGACGTTACACCAAGCCCTGGTTATTTCGGATCATCTTTCACAATCAGCCCCCACACATATTGCGGGGTGGTTTGACCTGGCACGTCTTTGCCAAAGCAGAGATTGTGTCCTCCCACCACGGGATTCTCATCAGTACGGGTGTGGGTAACCCAACCGTGCCATCAATTACGACATTTTGGGGGAACGAGAGGTTTTACCAGGTAAGTGGGGAGGCGCATCGCCTCTTTCGCCCTTATAAAGGACAAGGATTTACTCTTCTCACCCACGCCTTCTTCCCGATTTCTTTCTTTCGGCTCGAGCTCCAGCGCCCAAGCGCTCCTCTTCTCTGACCATAAAAAGTCCCCCAAAAAATGTCCGGATCCGGAGCAAGAGGCAAATGGATGGCCTCTATCGTTCGAGAGAAGGATGTCAAAAAGCTCCGGAAGGCCGGGTATCTGGCCAAGAAAATCAACCACCGTCTCCCAACGGCAGGACAGATCGTCCCTACTCCGGAACCCCACGAGAGGGTTGTATTCCTTCCTCACTTTGTCCGCGGGCTAGGGTTTCCCCTCCACCCATTCGTTCGCGACATCATGCATTATTATGGGGTCGATCTTCACGATCTGTCCCCTAATTCCTTCCTCAACATCTTGACATTCATTGTCGTGTGCGAGGCTTTTCTCTGCTTTTCACCGCATTTCGGTTTATGGCTGAAGATTTTAACGTGAAGCCCAAGGTAGTGGGCGGTGAGCACGCCGAGTGCGGAGGAGCCATGGTGAGCAAGATGCCCAACGTCATATGGCCAACGGGAACCTTTAATGATTCTGTCAAGGAGTGGCAACAACAGTGGTTTTATATCATTGAGCCGCGCGGCACAGAATGGGCCGCTTCTCTCTAGTTCCGATCCGGTGCTCCCCCGCAGCTTACATCCTGGCTTAAGAAATGCCTGGACTGGTCCTCTTCCGATGAACTGTCGGTGCTCTAGACGCGCGTTGAAGATATGGGAGACGAGAACATTGAACTTGTCAATGTGGTCCAGGTGATGTTAGTTCGCCGGATCTTGCCTTGTCAGCACCGGACTTGCAATTTATGGGAATTCGATCCGGCCAAGCATCAAACCTTACGAGAGCTTTTTGGCTTCACGCACAAGGACATTTGGAAGGTGCTTTTTAAGTCCAGCAAATCGTGGCGGGACTCCGCCGAGGACCGTGGGTACCAACTGTCCCGCCCGGCAAGCTCGGTGAGTTATCAAATTTTTCTACCCGCGCGACCCAAAGGAAACACTTAACATGTTTTGCGCTGTCGGTGTCAAAACCGGCGGATCTCGGGTAGGGGGTCCCGAACTATGCATCTAAGGCGGATGGTAACAGGAGGCAGGGGACATGATGTTTACCCAGGTTCGGGCCCTCTCGATGGAGGTAATACCCTACTTCCTGCTTGATTGATCTTGATGATATGAGTAGTACAAGAGTTGATCTACCACGAGATTGTAGAGGCTAAACCCTAGAAGCTAGCCTGTGGTATGATTGTTGTTGTCCTACAGACCAAACCCTCTGGTTTATATAGACACTGGAGGGGGCTAGGGTTACACAGAGTCGGTTACAAGGGAGGAGATCCACATATCCATATCGCCAAGCTTGCCTTCCACGCCAAGGAGAGTCCCATCCGGACACGGGACAAAGTCTTCAATCTTGTATCTCCATAGTCCAACAGTCTGGCCAAAGGATATAGTCGGGTTGTCCGGATACCCCCTAATCCAGGACTCCCTCAGTAGCCCCTGAACCAGACTTCAATGACGATGAGTCCGGCGCACAGATTGTCTTTGGCATTGCAAGGCGGGTTCCTCCTCCGAATACTCCATAGAAGATCTTGAACACAAGGATTGTGTCCGGCTCTCCAAAACAAGTACCACATACCACCGTAGAGAGAATAATATTTCCACAAATCTATTCTGCTGACACACTCGATATCATGACAACATACCACGGCCCGGTCTCCATTCAAACCATCATTCCCAACCAGCCTTGGCGCATATCGCGAGGCGGTTTCCTTGGCACATCTTGTCGAAGCAGAGATCGTGTCCCCTCATTACGGGATTCTCATCAATACGGACATGGGTAACCCAATCGTGCCTGTTGGTATGACTCCTCGATTGTAGGCAAGTCCCAAACGGTCACGAGGAGGACGCTTGGTATTCACCATCTTTATAAAGAGACCAAGGCCTATCCTTTCTACTCCTCGAACTCAATCGAATCCTTCCCCCACCTCGAGTTCCAACACCCGAAGCTCAGGTCAGGCGCTTCGGACCTTCAACCATGTCCGGATCCAACCTGCAAGGTCGGTGGATGCCTTCCTCCGTCACGGAGGAAGACGTCAAAAAATTAAGAGAGGCCGGGTTTCTGACCGGCGAGATCCCGCACCGGCGGCCTGCTCGAGGGCAGGTCATTCCCACTCCCAAACCCGGCGAGAGCGTTGCGTTCGTATCTCACTTCTTCCGAGGGCTAGGCCTTGCTCTAGATCCCTTCATGAGGGGGCTCCTGTTTTACTATGGTATGGATTTCCATGATCTGACTCCGGATTCTGTCCTCCACATCTCGTCGTTCATCGTCGTGTGTGAAGCTTTCCTCCGTATTACCCCTCACTTCGACCTGTGGCTCAAGACCTTCAAGGTGGAGCCGAAGATGATCGAGGGGCGGCACGCAGAGTGCGGTGGTGCTGTAATAAGCAAAAGTGCCGATGCCCCATGGCCAGGGGGTTCTTTCCAGGAGGTGTCCAGCTTATGGCAACGAGAATGGTTTTACATCATAGCTCCCAGGGGTACCAAGTGGGTGGCTCCCCCTGCTTTTCGCTCGGGCCCTCCGCCACAACTAGTGTCATGGGTCAACAAGGGGTTGGACTGGGGGCCAGTAAAGGATGTGCCAATAATCCAAGATCTCCTAGAGAGAGACACCAGTCTAGTCATGGTAATGCAAGTCATGTTAATTCATCGAGTATTACCCTGCAAACGTTGTCCCCTCCGCATGTGGGAGTTCAACCCGGAGGGACCGCAAGCTATCCATCATTTCCTTGGCATGACTCCCTAGGAGATGTACAAATTGTTCTTTGGACCACAAATAATGTGTCCGGACACCACCGAGGATGTGGGTTTGAACTGCAATCGTCCAGATACCCAAGTAAGTAGTCTGTAACCGAACACGCTGTATCTTTACTTATCACAACATCATTCTGAAAAGTCGCTCTTTGACCAGGACTGGGTAACAAAGGCGAAGATGATCAGGTGTCCGGCCCCCCTCCCCGAGGTCTCACCGGATCCTGTATTAGCCAGGCTGCTGGAGCTCTCGCCTTATCAAGCGCCCTCAGGGGAAGACAAAGGGGGGAAGAAAGAGGCTAGCGCCTCCGCGAAGGAGGATAGCCGGGGGGAAGAAACTGAAATTCCCCCTTCCCAAGGAAGGAAGAGGGCCGCCTCTGAAGACCCGGAGAAAATGGTCTCCAAACGGGGGAAGAAATCTTCGCCAAAGGGTCCTGCTCCGGGGGATACCCCGGCCGCGCAATGCCTGCAAGGGGGGTCAGCCCTCAACCGAGCTGTAAGTAGAAAGGGGACTTTAATAATAAAAACGTCCTGCTTTGCTTCTGAGGAAAATAACCGAAATATTTATCTTGTAGTCCGGATCATAGCCCTTCTCGGCAGAGTTCGTCTTCGGGGGATCTTCTTCCGGAGATGATGGAGAGCGAAACGCCTCCCCATGCCCTCCCGCCTTACACGGCGGGCGACCCCGAGGTGTCGTTACAGAGGGCTTCTCCTGATCTGGCAAGGCCAGAGGTTAATCTTTTGGCCACCCGAAGTCCTCAGTATCCGGCTCTTGAAGAGAGCAACCGAAAGAGTTCGACACCGTCTGTTATGCGGTAGGACGCACTGAAGGATCTGCTAGAGCGAGCGGCTATCTCAGAAGCGCATCGTACGCTAATGGGTACGGTGGTTGAGAGGATTTCATCTGCCGAAAGCGGGTTGCATGAAGCCTTTATGAGTCCGCTGAAAGGTTTTGAGGTACGTGAAATAGTGTGTATTTTGACAGTACCGCACACGTTAAGGTGTGTCCTATGCAGATAGTAGCCCCTGAGACTCTGGTTGCTGTCGCAAATGGCGACAAACAGAGGATCATAGTCCCAGGTAATAATCTGGCCGCCCTTATATGCAGGTGGCGGAAGGTCCGATGGCTAGCCGGACTGGTGAGTTTGCCGAGCTAAAGCGGCAACTTGATGCGGCGGATGCCGACATCGTGCTTGTCAACAAGCGGCTCGACGAGGCACAGGGTATGTGATTTCTCCAGTGATGGATACGTAGTAAGAGGAGCGTGATGCCTGTATCTTTAATATGTTGCGCCTGTAGATGGAGCTGCGGCCGTGGATACCCTTCGAGCGGAACTTGCCCGGGCCAAAGAACAAGCTAGGAAAAGTGACGCGGCCGCCCTGAAGGCAGTCGAGGAGCTGAGAGCCGAAAAGGCTGCTCATTGCCGAAGCAAGGAGGAAATAGCCAAGATGGATGTGGAGTTGAAGGATGCCGCCGGCCGTTACGAGCTTCTCAAAAAGGAAGATCGAGCGAAGATGACGGACCTGGACAAGGCCACGGTGGCGGCCAAGGACGCCCGCTCTACAATTAGAGCGATGGAGGAGGAGCTGCGTCATGCCGGGGATATCGCCGCTGGGAAGCCCTTTATGTTGCGGATGAAGTTCGTAGATCCTAAGTACGCTCCTCTGGATCGGCTGTGGAGCTCTACAGACGCTTATCCGGATTTGGCAACAAGTGCCGCTGATGCAGCCTAATAATTCAAAGATGAAAAAGATCGCGAAGTGGAGAAGCTGTTTTGGTCACAATTTAACGTTCCAGCGTATCCGCTTCCTTTGAATGAGCAGATGGCCGAATGGGCCAAGCTCCATAGGTTGTCCGGGCTCGCCATGAGGTCTGTTGTGGATCATCTATGGCCGGAAGGGCCAAGGCCGAACAATTATTTTAGTTTGATGCAGCAGTTACTTGGTGCTGTGCCGCGCATCGACGCTATGAAGAGGTCGGCGTGCATCGAGGGTGCGAGGATGGCGCTTGCCCGTGTCAAGACATACTAGGCAGAGATGGAAGCCACCGCAATTGCAACCCCGAGTTCGTCCGTTAGCCGAGTAGCTGCCGAGCACTACTTTGACGAAGTCCTTGAAGGCGCCCGTTCAATAGAAGCTCTGTGCTCGAAGAATATTATGTTTTAGTGACATGTATTCCCATTGAAGAACAATGTTTTACTAAATTGTAAAGGCTATTTTTATACTTTTGCCTGAAAGTATTATGATGCCTCCTGTGCGGCCGTTTATGTATATATGTATATAACCTGAAAGTTTGCAGTTGTCGGCTTCAGCCCCCACGCATATAATGCGGGGGTGTTCGCAGAAGACGCATGTTCACACTTGATCCAACGTCTTGGTCCATTAAGGAGGTGATAGCGCAGCGAACTAGGCAATCAGACTATATTGCTTTAACACTTTCACTTAGCCATAGGAATTTGACAGTGGGGCTACTATATAGCCCCTGGTGGCTCCGCGCTCATCCGAATACGGGGCGCGTACATGCCTGGCCGGGAAACGGCCCTTCGTTAATGCGGAGGAATCCTGAAGATTCTGCTAGGTCATTGACTCGTTGACTAGTCTCGCACTTTATCATGACAGTCAGTGTTCGGCTTTCTCTACTAAGGTGCTCGTCCGGCTAAACCAGGGCACAATCGCAGTAGTTCTCCTGGTGCCGCCTTAGCCGATAGAGCATAACGTAAGGTAGCAAAATACAGGAGCCGGGCAAACCCAACATTTGACCAAAGACATGATTCGGAGCTGATGCATATAAGGCCAAACTCGCGACGCCGAACAATCCCTAAGGTATTCGGTCTTTGAAATATATACCGGGCTAAATGATGCCCTTGGATAATGAGCCCCTAGTGTCCGGGTACGAGCAATATTCTGACATGGCCACATGCCAAGAACGTCAACATCCTTCTCGGTTGTATTGAGAATCCAGAGGATGTGAACAACAAAAGACAGTAAAAAAGGTTTACGCAGGGTCTTAATCTAAAGAGAAACCTTTGAACGGGTCCCTGCTGCACGTCTGCGCCTGTGTCTCCGTTGTGCCGTATCCTGGACGGGTGTAGCACGATTGTCATCTGTAAAAGAGAGGTTTAGTTGAAAGTTGTCGTGCAAAAAATCGGCTATTATAAATAAACCATTTAAAAGTCAAGATGGGTAAAGTTGAGCCGAATTATCGCTGATAAACCCCTGGTACCGTCTATAAGGGTAGAGCCATCAAACCAATATCCATCCAATGATTAGCCGGACTCGTCTAACCGTGTCTGTGATCTTAATGACCGGTTATCTGTTCTGGTGGTGAGGCCGTCTAGTGTTCGGCTGTTAAAGCAGCCGTGCGTTCTTCTGCTCGTAAGGAGCTCTCAACATTTCCATGTACTACGATGATGCCGCACGGACCGAGCATTTTAAGCTTGAGAAAAGCGTAATGCGGTATTGCATTAAAACGAGCGAAAGCCGCTCGTCCGAGTAGTGCTTGATAGCCACTTCGGAATGGAGCAATGTCGAAGGTTAACTTTTCGCTTCGGAAGTTGTTGGGCGAGCCGAACACAACCTCTAGTACTAGAGAGCCCGTGCAGCGGGCCTCTGTGCCTGGTATTACTCCCTTGAAGGTAGTATTACTGTGGCTGATTTTTGCTGGGTTTATCCCCATTTTGCAGATGGTGTCCTGATATATCAGATTTAGACTACTGCCTCTGTCCATAAGGACTCGTGTGAGATGGTATCCGTTTATTATTGGGTCTAGCACCAAGGCAGCTGATCCTTCATGTCGGATGCTTGTTAGGTGATCCCTGTGATCAAAAGTGACCGGGCAGGCCGACCAGGGGTTGAACTCAGGGGTGACAGGCTCTACGGCTCGTGTATTTTGGAGTGCATACTTGCTTCTCCTCTTTGTCACATGGATCACGTTTAATGTTTTGACTTATGGTGGGAATTTTTTCTGTCCCCCAGTGCCTTGCTGGCGAGGCTCATCCTCGTCTTCACTCAGTGTGTCCTCCCCCTTGTGTTCGGCGTTTAGCTTGCCGGCCTGCTTGAAGACCCAACATTCTCTGTGGGTATGATTTGCAGGTTTATCGGGGGTGCCGTGGATCTGACATAGTTTGTCTAGAATCTTGTTTAGGCTGGTCGGTCCATCTCTGTTGCCTTTAAAGGGCTTTTTCCGCTGACCCGGTCGAGAGCCCCTAAATCCGGCGCTTACCGCCGTGTTATCTGGGATGTCTTCTTTGTTCCGGCGCTTGTTTTTACTGCGTCGTGGTTTTCCATTGCCATTCCTTGCTTCGGATGTGCTTGGGTCGCTGGTGCTGCTTCGGGCTAACTGTTGGGGAACGTAGTAATTTCAAAAAATTTCCTACGCACACGCAAGACCATGGTGATGCATAGCAACGAGAGGGGAGAGTGTTGTCTACGTACCCTCGTAGACTGAAGCGGAAGCGTTGACTCAACGTAGAGGAAGTAGTCGTACGTTCTCCTCGCGATCCGACCGATCCAAGTACCGTTACTCCGGCACCTCCGAGTTCTTAGCACACGTTCAGCTCGATGACGATCCCCGGGCTCCGATCCAGCAAAGCGTCGGAGAAGAGTTTCGTCAGCACGACGGCGTGGTGACGATCTTGATGTGTTCCCGGCGCAGGGCTTCACCTAAGCACTGCAACGATATGACCGAGGTGGAATTTGGTGGAAGGGGGAACCGCACACGGCTAAGGAACGATCCGTAGATCAACTTGTGTGTCTATGGGGTGCCCCCTGCCCCTGTATATAAAGGATGGAGGAGGAGGAGGCCGGCCAAGGCAAAAGGTGCGGCCAGGATATGGAGTCCTACTAGGACTCCAGGTCCTAGTAGGAGTCCACCAAAAGGGGAGGAAGGGAGAAGGAATAGGAGGAGAAGGAGAGGTGGCCGGCCCCCTTTTCCCTAGTCCAATTCGGACCAGAGGGGAGGGGGGGCGCAGCAGCCTTTTTCCCTTTCCCACTAAAGCCCATCAAGGCCCATTACTTCTCCCGTAATCCCATAACTCCCCGGTACCTCCGAAAATACCCGAACCACTCAGAACCCTTCCGATGTCCGAATATAGTCGTCCAATATATCGATCTTTACGTCTCGACCATTTCGAGACTCCTCGTCATGTCCCCGATATCATCCGGGACTCCGAACTCCTTCGGTACATCAAAACTCATAAACTCATAATATAACTGTCATCGAAACCTTAAGCGTGCGGACCCTACGGTTCGAGAACAATGTAGACATGACCGAGACACGTCTCCGGTCAATAACCAATAGCGGGACCTGGATGCCCATATTGGCTCCTACATATTCTACGAAGATCTTTATCGGTCAGACCGCATAACAACATACGTTTGTTCCCTTTGTCATCGGTATGTTACTTGCCCGAGATTCGATCGTCGGTATCCAATACCTAGTTCAATCTCGTTACCGGCAAGTCTCTTTACTCGTTCCGTAATACATCATCTCACAACTAACACATTAGTTGCAATGCTTGCAAGGCTTATGTGATGTGCATTACCGAGAGGGCCCAGAGATACCTCTCCGACAATCGGAGTGACAAATCCTAATCTCGAAATACGCCAACCCAACATGTACCTTCGGAGACACCTGTAGAGCACCTTTATAATCACCCAGTTACGTTGTGACGTTTGGTAGCACACAAAGTGTTCCTACGGTAAATGGGAGTTGCATAATCTCATAGTTAAAGGAACATGTATAAGTCATGGATAAAAGCAATAGCAACATACTAAACGATCGGGTGCTAAGCTAATGGAATGGGTCATGTCAATCAGATCATTCAACTAATGATGTGATCTCGTTAATCAAATAACAACTCTTTGTTCATGGTTAGGAAACATAACCATCTTTGATTAATGAGCTAGTCAAGTAGAGGCATACTAGTGACACTCTGTTTGTCTATGTATTCACACATGTATTATGTTTCCAGTTAATACAATTCTAGCATGAATAATAAACATTTATCATGACATGTAAGGAAATAAATAATAACTTTATTATTGCCTCTAGGGCATATTTCCTTCAGTCTCCCACTTGCACTAGAGTCAATAATCTAGTTCACATCGCCATGTGATTTAATAGCAATAGTTCACATCATCATGTGATTAACACCCATAGTTCACATCGATATGTGACCAACACCCAAAGGGTTTACTAGATTCAGTAATCTAGTTCACATCGCTATGTGATTAACACCCAAAGAGTACTACGGTGTGATCATGTTTTGCTTGTGAGAGAAGTTTAGTCAACGGGTCTGCCACATTCAGATCCGTTATGTATTTTGCAATTTTCTATGTCTACAATGCTCTGCACGGAGCTACTTTAGCTAATTGCTCCCACTTTCAATATGTATCTAGATTGAGACTTAGAGTCATCTAGATTAGTGTCAAAACTTGCATCGACGTAACCTTTTTACGACGAACCTTTTTGTCACATCCATAATCGAGAAACATATCCTTATTTTACTAAGGATAATTTTGACCGATGTCCAGTGATCTACTTCCTAGATCACTATTGTACTCCCTTGCTTAACACAGTGTAGGGTATACAATAGATCTGGTACATAGCATGGCATACTTTATAGAATCTATGGCTGAGGCATAGGAAATGACTTTCATTCTCTTTCTATCATCTGCCGTGGTCGGGCTTTGAGTCTTACTCAATTTCACACCTTGTAATACAGGCAAGAACTCTTTCTTTGACTGTTCCATTTTGAACTACTTCAAAATTCTTTCAAGGTATGTACTTATTGAAAAACTTATCAAGCGTCTTGATCTATCTCTATAGATCTTGATGCTCAATATGTAAGCAGCTTCACCGAGGTCCTTCTTCGAAAAACTCCTTTCAAATACTCCTTTATGCTTTACAGAATAATTCTACATTATTTCCGATCAATAATATGTCATTTACATATACTTATCAGAAATGCTGTAGTGCTCCCACTCACTTTCTTGTAAATACAGGCTTCACCGCAAGTCTGTATAAAACTATATGCTTTGATCAACTTATCAAAGCGTATATTCCAACTCCGAGATGCTTGCACTAGTCCATAGATGGATCGCTGGAGCTTGCATATTTTGTTAACACCTTCAGGATCGACAAAACCTTCTAGTTGCATCGTATACAACTCTTCTTTAATAAATCCATTAAGGAATGTAGTTTTGTTTATCCATTTGCCGGATTTCATAAAATGCGGCAATTGCTAACATGATTCGGACAGACTTAAGCATAGATACGAGTGAGAAACTCTCATCGTAGTCAACACCTTGAACTTGTCGAAAACCTTTTGCGACAATTCTAGCTTTGTAGATAGTAACACTACTATCAGTGTCCGTCTTCCTCTTCAAGATCCATTTATTTTCTTTGGCTTGCCGATCATCGGGCAAATCCATCAAAGTCCATACTTTGTTCTCATACATGGATCATATCTCAGATTTCATGGCCTCTAACCATTTCGCGGAATCTGGGCTCATCATCGCTTCCTCATAGTTCGCAAGTTCGTCATGGTCTAGTAACATGACTTCCAGAACAGGATTACCGTACCACTCTGGTGCGGATCTCACTCTGGTTTACCTACGAGATTCAGTAGTAACTTGATCTAAAGTTACATGATCATCATCATTAGCTTCCTCACTAATTGGTGTAGTACTCACAAGAACAGATTTCTGTGATGAACTCCTTTCCAATAAGGGAGAAGCTACAATTACCTTATCAAGTTTTCTACTTTCCTCCCACTCACTTCTTTCGAGAGAAACTCCTTCTCTAGAAAGGATCCATTCTTAGCAACAAAAGTCTTGCATTCGGATCTGTGATAGAAGGTGTACCCAACAGTCTCCTTTGGGTATCCTATGAAGACACATTTCTCCGATTTGGGTTTGAGCTTATTAGGATGAAATTTTTTCACATAAGCATCGCAACCCCAAACTTTAAGAAACGACAACTTTGGTTTCTTGCCAAACCATAGTTCAGATTGTGTCGTCTCAACAGACTTAGATGGTGCCCTTTTTAACGTGAATGCAGTTGTCTTTAATGCATAACCCCAAAAACGATAGTGGTAGATCGGTAAGAGACATCATAGATTGTACTATATCCAATAAAGTACTGTTATGACGTTCGGACACACCATTATGCTGTGGTGTTCCAGGTGGCATGAATTTGTGAAACTATTCCACATTGTTTTAATTGAAGACCAAACTCGTAACTCAAATATTTGTCTCCGCGATCAGATCGTAGAAACCTTATTTTCTTGTCACGATGATTTTCACTTCACTCTAAAATTCTTTGAACTTTTCAAACGTTTCAGACTTATGTTTCATCAAGTAGATATACCCATATCTGCTCAAATCATCTGTGAAGGTTAGAAAATAATGATACTTGTCGCGAGCCTTAATATTCATCGGACCATATACATTAGTATGTATGATTTCCAACAAATCTGTTGCTTGCTCCATTGTTCCGGAGAACGACGTTTTAGTCATCTTGCCCAAGAGGCATGGTTCGCAAGCATCAAGTGATTCATAATCAAGTGATTCCAAAATTCCATCAGCATGGAGTTTCTTCATGCGCTTTACACCAATATGACCTAAACGGCAGTGCCACAAATAGGTTGCACTATCATTATTAACTTCGCATCTTTTTGGTTTGAATATTATGAATATGTGTATCACTACGATCGAGATCCAATGAACTATTTTCATTGGTGTGTATGACCATAGAAGGTTTTATTCATGTAAACAGAACAACAATTGTTCTCTAACTTAAATGAATAACTATATTGCAATTAACATGATCAAATCATATTCATGCTCAACGCAAACACCAAATAACACTTATTTAGTTTCAACACTAATCCCGAAAGTATAGGGAGTGTGTGATGATGATCATATCAATCTTGGAACCACTTCTAACACACATCGTCACCTTGCCCTTTAACTAGTCTTTGTTCATTCTGCAACTCCCGTTTCGAGTTACTAAATTTTAGCAACTGAACTAGTACCAAATACTGAGGGGTTGCTATGAACACTAGTAAAGTACACATCAATAACATGTATATCAAATATACTTATGTTCACTTTGCCATCCTTCTTATCCGCCAATCACTTGGGGTAGTTCCGCTTCCAGTGACCAGTCCCTTTGCAGTAGAAGCACTTAGTCTCAGGCTTAGGACCATACTTGGGCTTTTTCACTTGAGCAGCAACTTGCTTGCCGTTCTTCTTGAAGTTCCACTTCTTTCCTTTTGCCCTTTTCTTGAAACTAGTGATCTTGTCAACCATCAACACTTGATGTTTTTCTTTGATTTCTACCTTCGCTGATTTTAGCATCGCGAAGAGCTTGGGAATATTTTCCGTTATCCCTTGCATATTATAGTTCATCACGAAGTTCTACTAACTTGGTGATGGTGACTAGAGAATTCTGTCAATCACTATCTTATCTGGAAGATTAACTCCCACTTGATTCAAGCGATTGTAGTACCCAGACAATCTGAGCACATGCTCACTAGTTGAGCGATTCTCCTCCATCTTTTAGCTATAGAACTTGTTGGAGACTTCATATCTCTCAACTCGGGTATTTGCTTGAAATATTAACTTCAACTCCTAGAACATCTCATATGCTCCATGACGTTCAAAACGTCTTTGAAGTCCCGATTCTAAGCCGTTTAAGCATGGTGCACTAAACTATTAAGTAGTCATCATATTGAGCTAGCATAACGTTCATAACGTCTGCATCTGCTCCTGCAATAGGTCCGTCACCTAGCGGTGCATCAAGGACATAATTCTTCTGTGCAGCAATGAGGATAAACCTCAGATCACGGATCCAATCCGCATCATTGCTACTAACATTTTTCAACACAATTTTCTCTAGGAACATATCAAAATAAACACAGGGAAGCAACAATGCGAGCTATTGATCTACAACATAGATATGCTAATACTACCAGGACTAAGTTCATGATAAATTAAAGTTCAATTAATCATATTACTTAAGAACTCCCACTTAGATAGACATCCCTCTAATCTTCTAAGTGATCACGTGATCCAAATCATCTAAACCATGTCCGATCATCACGTGAGATGGAGTAGTTTCAATGGTGAACATCACTATGTTGATCATATCTACTATATGATTCACGCTCGACCTTTCGGTCTCCGTGTTCCGAGGCCATATCTGTTATATGCTAGGCTCGTCAAGTATAACCTGAGTATTCCGCGTGTGCAACTGTTTTGCACCCGTTGTATTTGAACGTAGAGCCTATCACACCTGATCATCACGTGGTGTCTCAGCACGAAGAACTTTCGCAACGGTGCATACTCAGGGAGAACACTTCTTGATAATTTAGTGAGAGATCATCTTATAATGCTACCGTCAATCAAAGCAAGATAAGATGCATAAAAAGATAAACATCACATGCAATCAATATAAGTGATATGATATGGCCATCATCATCTCGTGCTTGTGATCTCCATCTTCGAAGCACCGTCATGATCACCATCGTCACCGGCGCGACACCTTGATCTCCATCGTAGCATCGTTGTCGTCTCGCCAATCTTATGCTTCCACGACTATCACTACCGCTTAGTAATAAAGTAAAGCATTACATCGCGATTGCATTGCATACAATAAAGCGACAACCATATGGCTCCTGCCAGTTGCCGATAACTCGGTTACAAAACATGATCATCTCATACAATAAAATTTAGCATCATGTCTTGACCATATCACATCACAACATGCCCTGCAAAAACAAGTTAGACGTCCTCTACTTTGTTGTTGCAAGTTTTACGTGGCTGCTACGGGCTTAAGCAAGAACTCATCTTACCTACGCATCAAAACCACAACGATAGTTTGTCAAATAGACTCCGTTTTAACCTTGTCAAGGACCGGGCGTAGCCACACTTGGTTCAACTAAAGTTGGAGAGACAGTCTTCCGCAAGCCATCTATGTGCAAAGCACGTCGAGGGAACCGGTCTCGCGTAAGCGTACGCGTAAGGTTGGTCCGGATCGTCTCGTCCAACAATACCGCTGAACCAAAGTATGACATGCTGGTAGGCAGTATGACTTGTATCGTCCACAACTCACTTGTGTTCTACTCGTGCAAATAACATCAAACCATAAAAACCTAGGCTCTGATACCACTGTTGGGGAACGTAGTAATTTCAAAAAATTTCCTACGCACACGCAAGACCATGGTGATGCATAGCAACGAGAGGGGAGAGTGTTGTCTATGTACCCTCGTAGACTGAAGCGGAAGCGTTGACTCGACGTAGAGGAAGTAGTCGTACGTTCTCCTCGCGATCCGACCGATCCAAGTACCGTTACTCCGGCACCTCCGAGTTCTTAGCACACGTTCAGCTCGATGACGATCCCCGGGCTCCGATCCAGCAAAGCGTCGGAGAAGAGTTCCGTCAGCACGACGGCGTGGTGACGATCTTGATGTGTTCCCGGCGCAGGGCTTCACCTAAGCACTGCAACGATATGACCGAGGTGGAAATTGGTGGAAGGGGGCACCGCACACGGCTAAGGAACGATCCGTAGATCAACTTGTGTGTCTATGGGGTGCCCCCTGCCCCTGTATATAAAGGATGGAGGAGGAGGAGGCCGGCCAAGGCAAAAGGTGCGGCCAGGATATGGAGTCCTACTAGGACTCCAAGTCCTGGTAGGAGTCCACCAAAAGGGGAGGAAGGGAGAAGGAATAGGAGGAGAAGGAGAGGTGGCCGGCCCCCTTTTCCCTAGTCCAATTCGGACCAGAGGGGAGGGGGGGCGCAGCAGCCTTTTTCCCTTTCCCACTAAAGCCCATCAAGGCCCATTACTTCTCCCGTAATCCCGTAACTCCCCGGTACCTCCGTAAATACCCGAACCACTCAGAACCCTTCCGATGTCCGAATATAGTCGTCCAATATATCGATCTTTACGTCTCGACCATTTCGAGACTCCTCGTCATGTCCCCGATATCATCCGGGACTCCGAACTCCTTCGGTACATCAAAACTTATAAACTCATAATATAACTGTCATCGAAACCTTAAGCGTGCGGACCCTACGGTTCGAGAACAATGTAGACATGACCGAGACACGTCTCCGGTCAATAACCAATAGCGGGACCTGGATGCCCATATTGGCTCCTACATATTCTACGAAGATCTTTATCGGTCAGACCGCATAACAACATACGTTTGTTCCCTTTGTCATCGGTATGTTACTTGCCCGAGATTCGATCGTCGGTATCCAATACCTAGTTCAATCTCGTTACCGGCAAGTCTCTTTACTCGTTCCGTAATACATCATCTCACAACTAACACATTAGTTGCAATGCTTGCAAGGCTTATGTGATGTGCATTACCGAGAGGGCCCAGAGATACCTCTCCGACAATCGGAGTGACAAATCCTAATCTTGAAATACGCCAACCCAACATGTACCTTCGGAGACACCTGTAGAGCACCTTTATAATCACCCAGTTACGTTGTGACGTTTGGTAGCACACAAAGTGTTCCTACGGTAAATGGGAGTTGCATAATCTCATAGTTAAAGGAACATGTATAAGTCATGGATAAAAGCAATAGCAACATACTAAACGATCGGGTGCTAAGCTAATGGAATGGGTCATGTCAATCAGATCATTCAACTAATGATGTGATCTCGTTAATCAAATAACAACTCTTTGTTCATGGTTAGGAAACATAACCATCTTTGATTAATGAGCTAGTCAAGTAGAGGCATACTAGTGACACTCTGTTTGTCTATGTATTCACACATGTATTATGTTTCCAGTTAATACAATTCTAGCATGAATAATAAACATTTATCATGACATGTAAGGAAATAAATAATAACTTTATTATTGCCTCTAGGGCATATTTCCTTCACTAACCAACTGTCCTCGCCCGCGCAAAAGCGGGTAATGAGGCTTGTTAGGGCTGCCATTGTTCTTGGTTTTTCTTGGCCGAGGTGTCTGGCAAGCCATTCGTCTCGGACGCTGTGCTTGAAAGCTGCTAAGGCTTCGGCGTTCGGCCAGTCGACAATTTGGTTCTTCTTAGTGAGAAACCTGTTCCAAAGCTTTCGGGCTGACTCTCCGGGCTGTTGAATTATATGACTCAAATCGTCTGCGTCCGGAGGTTGGACATAAGTCCCTTGATAATTAGCCCGAAAAGCATCCTCGAGCTCCTCCCAACTTCCAATGGAGTTTTCTGGGAGGCTTTTTAGCCAGTGCCGAGCTGGTCCTTTGAGCTTGAGGGGCAAGTATTTGATGGCATGGAGATCGTCTCCGCGAACCATAGGAATATGGAGGATAAAGTCCTCAATCCAGACCCCTGGGTCTGTAGTCCCGTCGTATGCCTCTATGTTCACTGGTTTGAATCCTTCTGGAAATTCATGGTCCAGTATTTCGTCAGTGAAACATAGGGGGTGTGCGGCACCCCTGTATTTAGCTGTACCATGGCGTTCGGACGGTTGTAATACTTGGTTTTGGTTGGGTGCGGGAGCGCATTTCCTTGATCCGTAGATGGATCTGGTTGCGCCGGCCCTTTGATGCGAGTCCTCGCGTGGGTCATGTGCTGACTTATGTGCGGCCTTGTTGGCTGCTCTATCACGGCCACGAGGTCGTCGATCCAACCGGTCGGCGGTTTTATTTTTTGGCTGTGGGGGATCAAAGGCCTCATCGTCGAATTCAGGCAGCAGCTTTCGCTTTGGGTAGCTCTTCGTGTGGCGACTGCCACCATACTTTTCTGCCGTATCGAGCACTTTGTTCCATCTACTGTTGGGTGTGTTTTGTGCGGCCTTGAGCCTTTGCTTCTGCTTCTTCAGACTCCTCGCAGTGGCGATAAGCCTTCTATGGAGATTCTCTTGCTCCAGTTGCCTTTTCGGGATGATGTGTTCATCGTCATCCGGACTGTTCGCTTCTTCAGAGACGGGTTTGTTAGCTTGACGCTTGGCGTTGCCGTGTTCAGACAGCAGCTCTGTACTTTGTTCGTCGTCTGCTGGCTCACCCTGCTCTGCTGCTGGGTCTATTTGGTCGTCGTTTCCTTCGGAGTCGATCGGGGTATTATTTTTCCTTGCGCTGTTATCGCTGTTTTTGCCGAGGCGGGATTTGGAGCGGCGCCTGCGGTGCCGCTTTGATTGCTTCTTGAGGGAGCTATCTTTCGATACCTCCTTCCGTTCCTCGTCATCATTTTGTTTGGGTGTATCCACCATGTATATGATGAAGTGGCGGTCTAGCGCCCTGTTGGTGGTGGTTCCTGTTCGTCTCCTGCATCGTTGTCCATACCATCGATGTCTTCGGAGTCGAAGTCGAGCATGTCGGTTAAATCATCGATAATGGCTACTAAGTGGGGAGTGAATTTATCCGTCATCCACATCCCAATCTAGCCGAACATAGTTCGGCGAAGGTTCTCCTGAAAGGGAGAGAGACCTTAACGAGTTTAGTACATTGCCGAAGGGCGAGTGCTGAAAGATATCCGCGGAGGTGAACTCCATGATCGGCGCCCAATCGGATTCAATAGGTATGGGCGCAGGCGGTTCAGAGTCCGTGGCCGGAGACGAGTCCATTGGTTCGGCGTCACGGCTCTCGTGAGGGGTAAGGTCAGTGTTCGGCTCTATCGCCGCTGAGAGTTCGGCCTTCGAGGCAGGGTCTATCCGCCCGTCCTCGGATGGCGCAATCTGCTCCGGATTGAAGGCCAGAGTAGTTGCTGGTGTGATCTCCCGAGCACTGTCCGACGGCAGAGCTATACCATGCTCGTCGTGATCGTGCGGCACACCTGGCATGGGCCCGAATCCGTCGAAGACCAAGTCTCCATGGATATTGGCAGTGTAATTCAAGTTTCCGAACCTGACCTGGTGGCCAGGGGCGTAGCTCTCGATCTGCTCCAGATGGCCAAACGAGTTGGCCCGCAGTGCGAAGCCACCGAATACAAAGATCTCTCCGGGGAGGAAGAACTCACCCTGGACCGCATCGTTGCCGATGATCGAAGGGGCCATCAAGCCTTACGACGATGGCACAGTGGAACTCTCAATGTAAGCACCAATGTCGGTGTCAAAACCGGCGGATCTCGGGTAGGGGGTCCCAAACTGTGTGTGTAAGGCGGATGGTAACAGGAGGCAGGGGACACGATGTTTACCTAGGTTCGGGCCCTCTCGATGGAGGTAATACCCTACTTCCTATTTGATTGATCTTGATGATATGAGTAGTACAAGAGTTGATCTACCACGAGATCGTAGAGGCTAAACCCTAGAAGCTAGACTATGGTATGATTGTTGTTGTCCTACGGACCAAACCCTCCAGTTTATATAGACACTGGAGGGGGTAGGGTTACATAGAGTCGGTTACAAGGGAGGAGATCTACATATCCGTATCGCCAAGCTTGCCTTCCATGCCAAGGAGAGTCCCATCCGGACACGAGACGAAGTCCTCAATCTTGTATCTTCATAGTCCAATAGTCCGGCCAAAGGATATAGTCCGGCCGTCTGGATACCCCCTAATCCAGGACTCCCTCATGCGCCATTCTCCCAGGGCTGGGCGAAGAAAGCGGAGCGGATCCATTGTCCAGCCCCGCTGCCCGAAGAACCGGCCATCCCACTTCTGACGAAGATGTTGGTCCCGGCACCGTACAAGGTGCCGAAGAAGACGGTCGTGAAGGAGACCAAAAAGACCTAGGACGACCTTCGTCGCCATGGCACTTCGGACACAATATCCGAAGTCTCCAATGCACATTCCACCTTAGAGGGTGACGAGAAGGAGGAGGAAGATGAATCCCCTGCAGGAGGAAGAAAGAAGAGGATGGCCTCCGTACACTTGGAGGCCGAGCTGCCCAAAAGGGGAAAGGTCCTTCTTCCGGAAGAGTCCACTGCTACCGCGGACGGCGGCCCGGCATGGGATCCCAGGGCTCAGCCCCTGGTGAACTCGTAAGTGTATAAAATCCAAGTATGTTTTAGGCGACTGGACTTATCATAGCTTAGTATTTGAACCCACGCCATATTTTTTAGTCCGGCGAGGTCCCGTGCCAAACTGTCCTCATCGGAAGACTTGCTGAGCTCAGACGCTACGAAGAGCGGGGCGCCCCCAAAGGCCCCTTCCTCCAAACAGGTGTATAACACCGAGGCTTCATCCCAGAAGGACTTCGGCCAAGGAGGAAAGGAAAAACCCGTGAGGGCGGCGCCTGGAGGACAAACCTCAGGGGCCGGACTCATGGAGGAAAAAATTCCCGTGGGGGCTGACAGTGGGAGCGATACCGAGTTTGGCTCCCAGCCGGATGCGATTCCAGAGGCCTATACGGCTCCAGGATCAAGAAGGCAGCCTCCTTTGAGTGGAGGGAGAGTGCCTGTTCCATCAGCGACTTCTGTCTATCCAAAAGTGCCAGATGCTTTGCTAGCAGCGTTGAAAGATGCCTCCATCATTGATGAACACCATGCCCTTATGGGTGCGGTGATTGAGGGAATTTAGTTCGCTGAGAGTGGACTGAATGAAGCCTGTATCAGCCTTATAAAAGGCTTTGAGGTATGTTTTATGAGTTTACAAAGAGTGTCATAGTATAGATAGTAGCCCCTGATACACTGTTCGGTGAAAGAAAGAACCGGACAGAGGATCGAGTTTATGTTCGAGGAAGACTTATTGAGTGACAGTTAGTTCTCTTCTGTTCTGAGCAGGCGTCTGCAACAGCTGCTGCCTCCCATAATGCAGAAATCTCCGGACTGAATCAAAGTCTGGAGCGGGCCAAGGAAGAACTTGGACAGTTAACAATGCAATTGAGGGAGAAACAGGGTATGCACATGTCTTGTTCGCGTCTATTGTGAGTGACTTTTCAGTATAAACTGAGCGTTTATGACATTGCGCTAGGAATTGTGACCGAAGTCGAAGCCCTCAAGAAGGCTGTGGCCGAGGCCAAGGAAAAGGCTGCCACTGAGCAGGCTCTTCGTGAGAAACACGAGGCCAGGGTTATTAAGGCTGAGCATGAGCTACAAGAGGCCGTAAGGAAATGCAAGACCTTGGAGCAGAGTTTAATGGAGAAAGAATCTGAACTCACCAAGGCTCATCAGGTCGCGAGCGATGCCCGGGGGGAAACCCGAAGTGCCCTACAGGAGATCCAATAGGCGAGAAAGATCGCGGCTGGTAAGGTTTTTTTTCTGTGTAGAGGAAGTATTTAGGGGGACTTATGTTTTAAATTTTTAATCCGGATTTCTCAAGGGTATTTGCCGAGCTGCCTCGCAACATATCGGATGCCGTTCAATTCTATCGAGCCGAAGAAAGGAATATTGCGGATAAGCTCTTCTGGTTGCAGTATTTGGCACCGAAATGTCCGGTGCCTTTTGCCAATCAACTAAAACAACTGATCGAACTCCAGAAGGCGGCGAAACTATCCATGAAGGATTTAATAATCCGGCTATGGCCTGCGAAGCCAATCCCAACCAGCTACTTCGGTCTCGTGAAGCGGCTTGCGGGTGCCTGTTTTCGACTTGACGTCATCAAGCGGTCGGTCTGTATAGAGGGTGCGTGAATGGCCTTCGCCCGCGCAAAGGTGCACTGGGGGAAGATGGATGCTAAAAAGTTAATGACCGAAGGACCGTCGGAGGGGAAGGAGCACCGCCAACCGGAGTTATATTATGAGAGTGTCCTGAAAGGATCCTACCTTGCCGCGGAGCTATGCACCAAGGACATTATATTTCCATGAATGTGAATCATGTTCTCCTTTGTAATGTTTAAACAAGGTCAGTGGTATCATTTGCTGCATGTTATAGGAAAGTTTACCCTCCTGTGCGGCCGTTTTATATATTAAACCTGGGAGTTGGCCAGTCGTCGGCTTCTGCCCCCACGTATGAAGTACGAGGGTGTTCGGGATAAACCTGAGCACTCTTTATCCCCGTTTTGGGTCCTTCGAAGGAGGTGCTCAGCACAACGAACCAGACAATCGGACTATAGGGCTTTATCACTCTCACTTAGGCATTGGAGCTTTAGTATGGTCGGCGCATCCCCTGGTGTTCGGAAGACCGTACTAGGGGCGCTATGAGCGCCTGATTGGGGAGAAATCCGATCCATCGCACGCTGCATTGGTTATGGCATTATGCGGGAGAAATCCTTAAAGATTTTATGACCTCTCGAACAGCTGACCAGCTCTCGCCTTATCATGACAGTCAGTTTTAGCTTTCTCTACTGAGGTGCTCGTTCGGAAGAACCGGGACACAATCGCAGTGGTTCTCCCATTGCTACCTTAGACGATATAGCGGAACATAAGGTACCAAAACGTGGGAGCCGGGCAAACCCAACTACTGACCCAAGACATGATTCGGAGATGATGCATATAATGCTATGAGTTCGGGGTGCCGAACTGCCACGAAGGTGTTCGGACTTTATTGCCATGTTGTGGGTTGAACGAAGCCCCTGGCACGTTTTAAGTCATATCGCTGTGTACAAATGCCACTTGACAAAATGATTTTAATAAGAAATAACCAACAGGTAAACGTCATAAAATCCACATATTTGTATTTGAACAGTACGTCTATGCGTACGGGTACAAGTAATGTGATAAAAAAGGGAATATGATTGCGGAACCTGTTGAGGCCATGGGGAAGAGGCTGAGTGTGGATCCGTAATATGGCCGGACGGTCATCGCGGGGAATGTATGGGGGGCCCTTACATGTCCGAGCTGTCTCCGAGTAGCCCGTCCTGGTCGGCACAAAGGTGAACCTGTGAATAAAATGGCAGAAGTGTTTATGCGCTGGAGGGCGGTCGAGCCGTTGAGTTTGGCATGTCCTGGCCTTCGCCGAAGTGCTCTCTGTGAAGTAATTCAGAGTCCCTTGACGGTGTCCGGAAGCCTGGGCGTCAGCTCGAGGCTAGCTGTAGTTTATATGTTGGTGCCGAGGGAAAGTTCGGCCTTGCCATTAACCGTAATGACACCGTGTGGACCGGGCATCTTGAGTTTACGATGGGCATAATGTGGCACCACGTTGAATCGAGCGAATGCGGTTCGTCCTAGCAGTGCTTGATAATCACTGCACAAAGGGACGGTCTCGAAGATTAACTCTTCGATACGGTAGTTTTCTGGCGATCCGAAGACTACCTCGAGGGTGATGGAGCCTGTACAACTGGCTTCCAGACCTGGTACAATGCCTCTGAATGTGGCTTTAGTTGGTTTGATCGCTGAATGATTGATGCCCATCTTGCGCACTGTGTCCTGGTACAACAGATTTAGACAGCTGCCTCCGTCCATAAGGACTCGAGTGAGGTGGAACCCTTCTATGATTGGGTCGAGGACTAGAGCGGCTGGATTGCCCTGAGTGGAGTCAATCGGACGATCTGTGAGGTTGAAAGTGATCGGCCCCAACTTATATTGCAAGACGACATGGTCCGTTGGGGCACCGTCCCGAAGGATGGATATTCGGTCCGAGTTTGTAAATTGGGTGGTATATACCATGTTTACTGATTTAATATGCGGGGGAAATTTATTTTGTCCTCCTGCATTCGGTGGTCTGGGCTCTTCGTCGCCATCATCGCTTTGGGATCCCCCCTCTCCATTTTTGGCGCCTGCCCTACCGGTTTGTTTAAAGACCCAGCATTCTCTGTTGGTGTGGGCGGCTGGCGTTTTTGGGGTGCCATGAATTTGGCATTGGCGATCGAGTATGCGGCCCAGACTAGATGGACCCGGATTTATATTTTTGGGTGGCCCTTTCCGCTGACCGAACTTTGAGCCCCTGAACCCGGCATTAACTGCCGTTTTTTCGATGTTTTCACCATGTTTGCGGCGCTTGTGTTTGTTGCGTCATGGTTTGTCACTGTCATTCTTGGCTTTTGATATGCCAGGTTTACGTGCTGTATTGGTACTACGAGCCAACTAGCTATCTTCGCCCGCGCAAAAGCGGGCCATGAGTGTCGTGAGGGCTGCCATGGATTTTGGCTTCTCTTGGCCGAGGTGCCGGGCGAGCCATTCGTCACGGATGTTATGCTTAAATGCCTCTAAGGCCTCTGCATCCGGATAGTCGACAATTTCGTTTTTCTTAGTTAGGAATCGTGTCTAGAATGTCCTGGCCGATTCCCCTGGCTGCTGAATTATAGGACTTAAGTCATCAGCATGCGGTGGTCGCACATAAGTGCCTTGGAAGTTGTCAAGGAATGCGTCTTCCAGGTCCTCCCAACTGCCGACGGATTCTGCTAGCAAGCTATTCAAGCAATACCGAGCTGGTCCTTTGAGTTTTAGTGGGAGGTACTTGATGGCGTGTAGATCATCTCTACGAGACATGTGGATATGGAGGAGGAAATCCTCGATCCATACTACGGGATCTGTTGTGCCATCGTAAGATTCAATATTTACGGGTTTAAAACCCTCTGGGAATTCGTGATCCGTAACTTCATCAGTGAAGCATAGGGGGTGTGCAACGCCTCTGTGCCGGGCTATGTCGCGACACGGCTCCTATGATTTTTGTTTGCTGTATTCGGCCCTGCCGGATTTACTTATATTGTATCCGGCGTGACGATCGTCGTCACATGTTGGTGTGCGCCCCCGTGATCTGTAGACCAATCTTGCATGTTTTTGCTTTGCTCTTCAATGCGTATCGCAGGTCACGCGTGTTGCCCTGTTCCTTTGTATTTTTGTTTGAATGGCGTCGGGGTGCAGGCTGATCTTCAGGCTGGAACGCCCTTCTGTCTCGGCCACGGGGTGGTCGGTCAGCCGCATTGTACGCCAGTGAGGTAGGTTTCGCTGCTTCTTCTTCGATTAGCGACCTGCGTTTTGGGTAACTTTTGGAGGGGCGTTCGAGTTCACATTCCTTGGCCACGAGGACTTCAGTCCATCTGTCTGTTAGCAAATCTTGATCAGCTCGAAGATGTTGTTGCCTTTTCTTTACGCTATTTGCTATGGCTATAAGCCGGCGCTTAAAGCGCTCCTGCTCTACTGGATCCTCAGGCACGACAAATTCTTCATCGTCGAGGGTCACTTCGTCTTCGGAGAGAGGCATGTAATTGTCATCCTCCGCTTCTCCCTCTACCGCTCCCTTAGGAGGGCTGGTTTGTTCATCCTCCGGCTCTAGATCGTGCTGGAGGGGATTGTCATCATCCTCGGCACTGTCCGGACTACTGTTATCTCCAGTGCCGGTATCACCGCTTTTGCCGTGGCAAGACTTAGAGTGGCGCCGCTAACATTGGTGCTTGGGTTGCTTCTTGGAGGGGTCATCCTCCGCTGTCTTGTCGCCATTGCCTTCTTTGGGTGTATCCACCATATATATATCATATGATGAGGTGGCAGTCCAGTGCCCCATGGGCAGTGGTTCCTGTTCGTCTCCTTCATCGTTGTCCATACCATCGATGTCCTCGGAGTCGAAATCGAGCATGTCGGTTAAGTCATCGACAATGGCTACTAAGTGGGTGGTGGGTGGGGAGTGAATTTCTCCGTCATCCGCATCCCATTCTAGCCGGACATAGTTCGGCCAAGGTTCTCCTGACAGGGAGTGTCGGTGTACTAAAGTAGGGGTACCTTAGTACCCCGAACTTGTGCACGGGCAGTCGTAGCACCCCGCGGCAAGGCCTGCCAGGTGGCCGCAAAAACCCTCCATGGCCCCTTTTTGGGCCATTCAAGAACAAAGTATTTGAGCCAAGGCCCCGGCAGGAGGAGCTTGCTGGGAAGGCCACCTGAAGAGAGCAAGGCCCCGGCAAGAGGAGCTTGCCGGGACGGCCGCTCGAAGCACAAGGCCCCGGCAAGAGGAGCTTGTCGGGAAGGCCGACCAGGGCACGACAAGAGACTTGCTGCGACGCGCCACGCGTCCCGGCAAGGACCGGTGAGCGACAAGCTCCCGGCGCGACAAGGCATCAACCGCGGCAAGGCGCTTGCCGCGGCAAGTCACCACCCCGCGCCTGCGCTCCAGCTCATCCACCCATGTGTCGCTCTGGGGCCATTCCAGGCATACGTGGCGAGAGGCTGCGCAGCAAGGGGCATGCGGTGGCGAAGCAACGCTGACAGAGTAGCCATCGTGGCAAACAGTGGCGATCCTGACGGTCCCTTTCCTGCACCGTCTGGGCGATGCGGACGGGCATTTAATGCCCTTGTCCCCCGCCGTCAGAGTTAGGTATGATAGCACTGTACAGACAGCTGTACCCAACACAGCTGTTTACAGTTTTACCCTGACCTGCGTTGCCACCTGTGGGTAACCCCTTGAGCATATAAAAGGAGGCCCCATGTGCAACGTAAGGGGGAGGAGGCCACTCACGCTCGGTCTCGTTCGTTGCTAGAGTGTACTGTAGCACTCAGCGCTCCCGAGCAAGAACGCAATACAAAACCACAACGCATCCGTGCGGCCCGAAGCTGGGTAAACCCCTTGTGTGCATCGCCTGGATCCGCTCTTCGCGCGACCTCCGCCCCCCGCCGAACCAGAAAGGGGCTCGGTCCCCATAGGTGTTCGAGGAAGCCGATTTCCCCCGACATCTTTGGCGCGCCAGGTAGGGGGCGTCGAGGTTGTGTGAACCTGATCCGGCGTCCGCACAGGCTAGATTTCCATCATCTTCATCGACATGCCACCGAAGAAGAAGGCTCCGGAGGTGGCTGGTCCGTCCGCGTCGAACCCACCGCCCCTGGAGCAAACGGGTGGTGGGGACGGCACCGGCGGCGGGACGGACGTCGTCGAGCCAGCTCATGGTGCCACGGTGTTCGAACATGCACCGCGCCCCTCTCAGGAGGCGCGGGACCAGCAGCGTCCTGGTACTCACTGTACCATACGCTCGCTGGACCCAGATCGAGCTGGCGGATCCCAGGGTGTTCAAGGCCAGCATGCACACCAGCGTGTTGGCACGAGCGTGGCGCGACTGCCTGGACCGGGTGCTGCTCCTTCTAACATAGTTAGAAGTTCGAGCACATCCCGCTCCACGCGCCGTTCGCCACCGCTGCCCGCCACTCCAGCAGAAGCTCTAGCACGAGCTCAACTGCTCCTAGACTACCCTCCGATGGCGGACAAGCTCGACGACTGGAGGGCCACGATACAGAGTCTCATCGGCTTCGCTAACGGCGACACCCCGCGGCAGCACAGTGCGTCGCGGCCGCGGCAGGTCGGCCAGGCGCGAACCGATGGCGCCAAGACCGGTGGGGGTGCAACCACCGTGCATTCCCCGCCCCAAAGGCCGAGATTGCCGACTCACCGGAACCATCACGACAACGACTCCACCGCGTCGTCAAATCCGCGAACTCATCGCGATCAACGCCAAGTTCTTCACGAACGAAAGCAAGAGGACGCTCGCACTCGCATCGAGCGTCAAAGAGAAACGCGACGTCAGTCAGACCAGCGCGCTGAGCCCTCTGTCGACATGCATGCACCGGGGGGACCAGGCGACCTGCCGTACGCGGTAGGCTGCCCTGCGTTCACCCGTGAGCTGCGGCAAGTCCAGTGGCCCGGCATGAAGAATTTCAAGCCAGACGTACCAGAGAAGTACGATGGCAAGTCGCATCCGTCGGAGTTCCTCAGCATCTACACCATTGCGGTGCAGGCTGCCGGAGGGCGAGACGACAAGATCCTCGCCAACTACTTCCCGCTGGTGTTCAAATCCAACGTCAGATCCTGGCTCATGCACTTGCCGGACAACTCCATAACCTCCTGGACAGACTTGTGCCATCAGTTTGTTGGCGCCTTTACAGGCGGCCACAAACCCCATGGCCAAGCGAGCGACCTTCATCTGCTCGTCCAGAAGGAAGGGGAACCCTTGCGCAAGTTCATCCAGAGGTTCAGCCGCGTACACTACAACATCCCAGACGTCCACCCTGCCGCGGTCATCAGCGCGTTCCATCAGAACGTGCGCAACCGCAGGATGCGGGAGGAGATGGCGATGTGCAAGATCAAAGACGTCAGCGAGCTATACGCCCTGGCCCACAAGTGTGCACGTGCTGAGGAAGGGAGGAAACTCCCCGGGGAGAACATTGGAGCAGGAGAATCTGACAGTGAGGATACCGCCCCGGCAAGGAAGAACCGGCGGCGGAACAACAGGAAGAAGAAGAGCCAAGAAGTACTGGTTGTTGAGCAGTCCGGCGATGAAGGCGCCGCCAAGAAGGCCCAGGCTGGTAGCTCCGGCAAGGAGGTTGCCGGATGCGCCAACTGCCAGGCTGTGGCGGTCGCCGACAAGCGGGACGACACCAACAAACAGTACTGCAAGATCCACCGCACCAAGGGCCACGACCTCCAGAGCTGCAAGCAGGTCGAGCGGCTCGTCGAGCTGCAAAAGGCCGAGTACGAGCGACGCGACAAGGAGAAAGCTCGGGGAGGTGGCGGAGGATCCGACACGAAGCGCCCCAGCCAGGGAGGACGCCGCGACAAGCAGACAGACCTCCCCGCGGCCGCGACAAGGACGAAGACGACGACGAAGACGAAGACATGGATGATGTCGAGACCAGTGAGCAGGAGTTTCAGAAAGCCACAGAGGTCTTGTGCGTAGACGGCGGTGCTTCTCTGCATACATCTCGCCGCCAGCTCAAGCAGTGGGCGCGGGAAGTCGATGCAGCGGAACCGCCCGTCGAGTCACGCAGGGCTCTGAAATGGTCCAGCACGCCTATCATCTTCGATATTGAGGACCACCCTGACCGCACAACTGCGATCGGGTGCTTGCCGATGTTGGTCTCACCGACAGTCCGCAACCTCAAGGTCACTAAGATGCTAGTTGACGTCGGGGCCGGCTTGAACCTGATCTCCTCCGCTGTGCTCCAGAAACTCCAAGTCCCCGACAGCGAGCTCGAAGAGACCGGCACGTTCCAAGGAATCAACCCGGGAAGGAGCAAGCCGAAGGGGAAGATAACATTGCCAGTGACAATTGGCAGCGAGCTGAACTTCAGGACAGAGAGGATCACTTTTGACGTTGCCGATTTTCCATTGCCCTACAATGGAATTCTCAGCCGTCCAGCACTCGCCAAGTTCATGGCGGCCTCTCACTACGCATACAACATGCTCAAGATGCCAGGCCCGAGGAGCGTCATCTCTGTCCCCGGCGACAAGAAGGATGCCCTTATCTGTGCCGACAAGATCTACCGGGAAGCAGCAGCCGCAACGGATCACAAGCCACTTGCCGCTGAAGCTCCCGGAGGGAAGAAGAAGACCAAGCCCGGCAAGTGCTCTGGTGCCCACTCCGGCAAGCGCACCTCTTCGGAGTGCTGCGCTACCGTCAAGGACGAGCCATCGAGCTCCGCCGGCAAGAAGAAGACCAAGCCCGGCGAGTGCTCTGGTGCCCACTCCGGCAAGCGCACCTCTTCGAAGTGCTGCGCTGCCGTCGAGGACGCGCCATCGAGCTCCACCGGCAAGAGTAAGAAGTCGATGGCAGCCCTGCCAATGACCAAGAAGGTGTCCGCCAAGGAGGACGGTACTGGTGGTACCTTCACCATCAGTGCCACTCTCGACCCCAAATAGGAAAGCGCGCTCGTTGCTTTCCTGCGGGCGAATGTCGATGTGTTCGCCTGGCAACCATCTGACATCCCCGGTGTTCCCAGGAAAGTGATTGAGCACCACCTTGCCATCTGTCCTCATGCGTGGCCCGTCAAGCAGAGAGTTAGGAAACAAGCAGTGGAGCGCCAAGAGTTCATTCCAGAAGAGATCAGGAAGTTGGAAGCGGCAGGCCTCGTCAGGGGTGTGCTCCATCCGACGTGGTTGGCCAATCCTGTTGTCGTGCGCAAAGCTAACGGGAAATGGAGGCTTTGCATCGATTTTACCGATGTCAATAAAGCTTGTCCCAAAGATCCATTTCCCTTGCCGCGCATTGACCAGATTGTTGACTCCACGGCCGGATGCGACCTGCTTTCATTTATTGACGCATACTTAGGATACCATCAGATCTTCATGGCTGAAGAAGATGAAGAGAAGACCGCGTTCATCACTCCATGTGGCACGTACTGTTTCGTACGGATGCCTTTCGGACTGAAGAATGCTGGTTCAACATTTGCAAGGGTTGTCCACACCGCTTTTGAGCCACAAATCCACAGAAATGTGGAGGCCTACATGGATGACATAGTGGTCAAGAGCAGAGACAGGGCAACCCTGATTCAAGGTTTAGAAGAAACCTTTGCGAACCTGCGCAAGATCAGCCTCAAACTCAACCCCGAGAAGTGTGTGTTCGGAGTCCCTTCCGGCAAGCTTCTCGGGTTCTTCGTGTCTCAGCGGGGAATCGAAGCCAATCCCGACAAGATCAAGGCCATCGAGCAGATTGAAGCACCAACACGTGTCAAGGATGTACGAAGACTTGCCGGCTGCGTGGCAGCACTCAGCAGGTTCATTTCCAAGTCTGCAGAACGCGCCCTGCCATTTTTCAAAGTTTTGAAAAAGGCGGGTCCAGTAAAATGGACTCCGGAAGCGGAGGTTGCGCTGCGGGACTTGAAGAAATACCTGTCCTCCGCTCCAATACTGGTCGCGCCTAAACCACAAGAGAAGTTGCTGCTGTACCTGGCGGCAACCAATCAAGTGGTTAGCGCTGCGTTAGTAGCAGAGAGGGAGGCAGATGACGAGCTAGCAACCACGGCAAGTGCATCCAGCGACAAGCTCTGACCCCGACAAGGATGGATCTGCGCAGGCGCAAGAGGAGGTGCAGAAGAAGAAAATGGTGCAGCGCCCAGTTTACTTTGTCAGTTCCCTCTTGCAGGGGGCTAGGTCAAGGTACTCTGGTGTGCAGAAATTGCTTTTCGGCCTCCTTATGGCCTCGGGAAAGCCACACCATTACTTCCAAGCACACGAGATCACAGTTGTCACTCGCTTTCCGCTAAAGAGGATACTGCAGAATCCCGAAGCAACAGGCAGGATCGTTGAGTGGGCACTGGAACTGTCAAGCTTTGGCCTCAAGTTCGAGAGCACTTCAACTATCCAAAGCAGAGCATTGGCAGAGTTCATAGCAGAGTGGACGCCGACGCCAGATCAAGAAATTCCAGAGACGAGCATCCCCGGCAAGGAAGCAAGCAAAGAGTGGCTGATGTACTTTGATGGGGCCTTCTCGCTGCAAGGCGCCGGTGCCGGCGTGCTGCTTGTCGCGCCCACCGGAGAGCACCTCAAGTACATCGTCCAAATGCACTTTCCCAAGGAGCAAGCAACCAACAATACAGCAGAGTATGAAGGTTTGCTTGCCGGTCTCAGGATCGCGGCAGAACTTGGGATCAAGAAGCTCATTGTCAGGGGAGACTCGCAGCTTGTCGTCCGCCAAGTGAAAAAGAATTACCAGAGCCCGTTGATGGAAGCATACGTTGATGAAGTGAGGAAGCTAGAGGAGCGCTTTGACGGCCTGCAAATGGAACACGTTCCAAGAACTGAGAACGACATTGCCGATGGCCTGTCAAAGTGCGCCGCACTAAAGTTACCTGTGGAACCAGGGACCTTTGTGCTCAAGCTGACTCAGCCATCCGTAACACCATCAACCGGGCAGAGCAAGAAGAGGAAGTTGGTCTCCGGCGACTATCTTCCGGCAGAGCTCCCCGGAGCCGCCGCCAAGAAGGTCCCCAAGATCGACGCCAAGAGTGCTGAGGAGCAGTCTGCTCTGGCAAACCCCAGGGTTTGTTCCATAGAAGCAGGCGCTCCCGACAAGTTTTGCTCCGGCAAGCTTGCCGGAGAACATCAAGCTCCGGCTGAGCCCCAGATCCTCGCCGTAGAAGCGGTCGTTCCCGCAGCAGCAGATGTGCCTTCAGTCCTTGTTGTCGAGCCACAGGCTCCAGCATGGGCGCAACAGACTGTCCGTTTCCTCCAAAATGGAGAACTTCCCGGAGAACAAGAAGAAGCGGAAAGAGTAGCCCGGCGCTCGAGTATGTACCAGTTCGTCGACAATACCCTGTATAGAAGAGGGCGCAACGGTGTGAAATTGAAGTGTATTCCCCGGGAAGACGGACAAAAGCTGTTGGCAGAGATACACGGAGGCATATGTGGCCACCACATTGGCGCAAGAGCACTTGCCGGCAAAGCGTTCCGGCAAGGTTTCTTCTAGCCGACATCCCTCCAGGATGCAACTGCACAAGTAACCAAGTGTGAAGCGTGCCAGTTCCATTCCAAGCAGATACACCAGCCAGCTCAAGCTCTCCAGACGATCCCTTTATCCTGGCCATTTTCGGTCTGGGGGCTCGACATCCTCGTCCCCTTCCCCCGAGCTGTCGGGGGCTTTGAGTACTTGTACGTCGCAATCGACAAGTTCACAAAGTGGCCGGAAGTGGAACCAGTGAGGAAGGTGACAGCACAGTCAGCAGTCAAGTTCTTCAGGTTGATTGTTTGCCGCTTCGGGATCCCCAACAGGATCATCACCGACAACGGTACGCAATTCACGAGCCGCGCCTTCATGCAATACGTCCAAGATCTCGGCGCCAAGGTCTGCTTCGCTTCTGTTGCTCATCCCAGGAGCAACGGTCAAGCGGAAAGGGCCAACGCCGAAGTGCTGCGTGGGCTCAAGACCAGGACTTTCGACAGGCTGCACAAGTGCGGAAGAAACTGGATCGAGGAGCTGCCGGTGACTCTTTAGTCGATCAGAACGACGCCAAATCGAGCCACCGGCCAGACACCATTTGCTCTAGTCTATGGAGCAGAAGCAGTTACCCCCACGGAACTCATATACGGGTCACCTCGAGTGCTCGCTTATGATGAGCTTGAGCAAGAGCGGCTGCGTGAAGATGACGCGCTGCTCCTTGAGGAAGATCGTCTTCAGGATGCTATGCGAGCCGCTCGCTACCAGCAAGCTTTGCGTCGCTACCATAGCCGCAAAGTTAAAGCCAGAAGCTTCGAGGAAGGCGACCTTGTTCTTCGGCGCGCTCCGTCCGCCAAGAAACACAACAAGTTGACGCCGAAGTGGGAAGGCCCTTACCGGGTGAGACGTGTAACGCCCTCGATGCGGCTATATCTCCCACGTGTCGAAGCACGACTTAGAGGCATAACCGCATTGAAAGCAATGTCGCAAGTGAGGTAATCTTCACACAACCCATGTAATAAATAAGGGAAAGAGATACATAGTTGGCTTACAATCGCCACTTCACACAATTACAAGAGTAAAGCATTACATCAACCAAGTACAATCAGGGCCCGACTACGGAGCCAAAATAAAAGAAGAAACCCCAAAAGCGACAAAGGTCCCCGATCGACCCCAACTGGGCTCCACTACTGATCAACTGAAGCGAAACAACACAATGAACAAGGTCTTCATCGAGCTCCTCCTTGAGCTCGGGTGTTTCACCTGCACGGTCTCATCGGCACCTGCAAACTGGTTTTGGAAGTATCTGGTGAGTCACGAGGACTCATCAATCTCACACCCGCGAGATCAAGACTATTTAAGCTTAAAGGTAGGGTGAAAGGTATGAGGTGGAGCTGCAGCAAGCGACTAGCATATATGGTGGCTAACATACGCAAATGAGAGCGAGAAGAGAAGGCAAAAGCACGGTCGATGAACTATGATCAAGAAGTGATCCTAGAACAACCTACGTCAAGCATAACTCCAACACCGTGTTCACTTCCCGGACTCCGCCGAGAAGAGACCATCACGGTTACACACGCGGTTGGTGTATTTTAATTAAGATGAACTTTGGGTTTTCTACAACCGGACATTAACAAATTCCCATCTGCCACATAACCGCGGGCACGGCTTTCGAAAGTTCAAACCCTGTAGGGGTGTCCCAACTTAGCCCATTATAAGCTCTCGCGATCAACGAAGGATATTCCTTCTCCCCGGCAAGACCCGATCAGTCTCGGAATCCCGGCTACAAGACATTTCGACAGTAATAAAACAAGTCCAGCAAAGCCGCCCGATTGTGCCGACAAATCCTGATAGGAGCTGCACATATCTCGGTCTCAGGGCACATCCGGATGAGACAAGCTACGAGTAAAACCAGACTTCGAGTTTCCCCGAGGTGGCCCCGCAGGCTGCTCGTTTCGAACCAGCACTTAGAGAAGCACTGGCCCGGGGGGGTCTAAATAAAGATGACCCTTGGGTTAATTACTCCCAAGGGAAAAGTAGGTGGTGGTGAGGCAAATGGTAAAACCAAGGTTGGGCCTCGCTGGAAAAGTCTTATTCAAAGCGAACTGTCAAGGGGGTCCCATAAATCACCCGACCGCGTTAGGGACGCAAAATCCGGGAACATAACACCGATATGACGGAAACTAAGGCGGCAAGAGTGGAACAAAACACCAGGCATAAGGCCGAGCCTTCCACCCTTTACCAAGTATATAGATGCATTAATTAAATAAGATATATTGTGATATCCCAACAAGTAAACATGTTCCAACAAGGAACAACATCTCCATGTTCCAACAAGGAACAAACTTCATCTTCACCTGCAACTAACAACGCTATAAGAGGGGCTGAGCAAAGCGGTAACATAGCCAAACAACAGTTTGCTAGGACAAGGTGGGTTAGAGGCTTGGTTTAACAATATGGGAGGCATGACAAGCAAATGGTAGGTATCGCAGCATAGGCATAGCAAAAGAGCGAGCAATCTAGCAAGCAAAGATAGAAGTGATTTCGAGGGTATGGTCATCTTGCCTGAAATCCCGCTAGGAGGAAGAACGAGTCCATGAAGAAGACAAACGGACGTAGTCGAACGAATCCTCACAACTCCGGAACGAAAAACCAAAGCTAACGAGAGAAGCAACCCGGAAACAAACAAACAACATAGTAAACAAACATCACATAAACATGGCATGATGCACAATCAAGTACGATGCATGTCCGGTTAAATATGCATGGCATTTAGCAAAATAAATGCAAACAACAATTTTAAGCATTTTAAATGTTGTTATCATGATGCGGATGACAATTGCAAGTTTTAAGCAATTTTATGAAAATGTTGATATGAGCATTAGGAAGCATTTGTCATCGTGGCGGAAAGAAAGTGTGCCACGGTAACGAATCCGAAAATGGTGCCACGGCAACATATCGGTTCCGATAACTCGATTGAGTTGCCGGTGCAAAAGAGAAGTGTGCGGAAGCGAGTTGAGCATGATGGTGGGGTGATCCCGGATACCGGGTTCCCACGAGACGATGGCATGGCAACGAGTGACAATTCAGACACGGTGAGAACGGTGCATCTCATATAACACACGCATTCGTTCCACGACGATCGTTCTCGGCGGTTATACCTTCGAAGCGTGCATATTCAAAGCGGACCGGTTCGGAGAGGAAGTAGTCGTTCACGGGTCGTCGAGGGAAGTAGAGGAAGTAGTTGTTCCGCGACGGTAGTAGTGGAAGTAGTCGTTCTCGCGACGGTAGTGGAAGTAGTGGTACAGGCGAAGGTAGTCGAACTTGATCGAAGTAGTGATACACGGGTCTTGGGCGACGGTAGTGGTACACGTTTTCGCGTCGACGGTAGTTGTTCACGGTTCATAGACGGACTTGACGGATCCGAGGACTCCGGGGTTCACCGTTGAACTTGACGTTGACGGGGTCTTGGCGTATCCACGCGTAGGGGTACTTGGCAATCGATGGACGTCGTGGTACTTGTCGGTCCGGGTCTTGCGACGGTAGTGATTCCCGTGTCAACGTAGAGTAGTTGTACTTGACGGTTGCACATCGATCATAGAGGTCCACGTATCGTAGATGTCCGGGGTCAACATTAGTGGAACTTAGTGCACCCTAGTGCCATCGGCTTCTTGGCGAATTCAGAGACGGCGGAAGACGAACTTGGCGGTCCTCGTTGACCTGGTACTTGGCGGCAGCAGCAACTGGGGCACGATGCAGGGGCGACAACCGCGGGACTTGGCGCGGTCGGGGACGACGGCCTCAGGTCAGGGGAGCTCGGGCGCAGGGAACTTGGGGCTCCGACGACCTGAGGTGGTCCGGCAACGACGGGGATGGCCGGGACTCGACGGACCCATGGAGATGCGGTGGCCGGAGTTGGAGCTTTGTGGCGGCAGCGGCGATGCAGGGGAACGGCGAAGGCGAAGCGGTGGCACGGGGAGGCTCGGGGCAGGGGCTCGCTGGGCCTTGACGCGAGGAAGGTGGAGTAGAGGAGGGGCGGAGTAGAGCAGGCGCTGGCGGCAGCGAAGCGGAGCAGTGGGAGGAAGGGCGCGGCGACGAGGTGCTCGGGGGCGCGGGGTGCTCGGCAGCGCAGGGTCCGGCGGCCGCGGGGTTGAGGGCGAGGAGGTGGCGGCGCTAGGAGGAAGGAGGGGATCGAGAGATGGGGATGCTGCGGGATCGAGGAGGAGAGCGGGATGAGGGCGCGGGCGCTCCTGGCGGCGGGGGAGGTGAACGAAGGAGAGGGAGAGAGCGAGGGGATCGGGAGGAGGCTAGGGTTAGCGAGGGAGAGAGGCTGGGCTGGCCTTCGGTCGCGTGGAGTTGGGCCTAGGGGCCGGGCCGGCTGGAATCAATGAAAAAAGAAAAAAATATATATCTCCCTCTTCCCTCCTTTCCATTACAGAGAAGAAAAACAAGAAAGAAAGAAAAGAGAGAAAAGAAGATGGTAGGAGAAAGAATATTTTCTCAAACTCAGAAAAATGAGTTTAAACCAAGAAAAAAGGAGTGGGCATGGATGCAAGGTTTAGATTCAAACACATTTGAATTGAATTCAAATGGTTTGAACACGGAGTAGGATTCGGAAGTGTCCAAAAATGTTGAACATTTAGGAAGGGCTTCGAAAAGTGGGAAAAGAATTGTTGGCAAAGTTTGGAGGTGAAACTTGAAGCAGAAGAGGCATGGACTTAAATTGCAAGTGTGTTATGGTGCATTCCAATTAATGGAATATTTTATTATATCTCTCTAAATATCGAGAGGATATGTTTTAAAGAGAATCACCACGTGAATTCCCTCGTTTTAAATGGATCAAAGATCCATGCCATTTTTTTAGTTGATTTGCAAAAGATTTATGAGATGATGGCATGATGACATGATGCAATGCAAAAATAAAAGGGCACGCACAAATGAAACACACGGCGAAACCCGAAAACCCTGGAAGGCAACTGAAGCTCCGGTCTTGGGGCGTTACAACACTCCACCACTACGAGAGGATCTCGTCCCGAGATCTAGAATGGCACCGGAGGGAAAAAAACGGAAGAGGAAGATAAGCGGTAGATCTAAGTTGCTTCTTGACAAAAGAGTGAAACCAAAGAACCTTGAGAGATCGCAAAGCTTGAAGAAAAGACACGACGGAGGTGAACAAAATCTAAAACACTCCGTTCAGCAAGAGGAACAAGGAACATGGAATACGGCGAGAAAGAAGAGTCTACGTGACAAGATAGACATTGAAACCACTCCGGGTAAAACAAGATAGAGAAGGAATAAGAATGATAAAATTTGGGCAGCACTCTGTCTGTAAATGGAAGGAATTAACATGATCTTGACAAGATGAGAGGATACTTGAAGAGATCAACAACACATTGCCTCCAGAACTATTGAAAGAAAGGCACAATGGGTAAGAAAGATTTCATACGGCACTCCGGTTAAGAAGGGGGGATCAAAAACTTGTTAAGATGATAGAATTTGAATGAATGACACGACACTCCGGTTGAATGGATAAGCAATGTCAAAGAACATGATCTTGGCAAAATGAAAGCAGTTAGATGAGACTCCGGTTAGAAGAGGAATGATAGACATAACACTTCGGTTAAATCGATAAGCAAGCGAAAGGGCACGATCCTCACAATTTGAGATGATGTGCGAAGAGAGCAACATCACAATGCCTTCGGGACAAATGAAAGAGTGGAATCAAGAAAACAGAGAAGAGAACAACAACTTCTATCACAATTGAATTTGAAAGAGCCTCCTTAAAATAAGGATTGCACGGAGTTGTTGGAGAACCAACAACGAAACGAATAAGCTTGTAGTGGGCTTATGGAAACATCTCAAAATTATGAGGTGAGCTTCAGCCACCAACGGAAACAAATGATTGGACTGATATCAACAAGGAGACGAGAAACTTATTTCACCGGAGGACAAATGAAGAACTAGGGTCATTAATGAGCACCACAAATAGCAACAATCCTTAGGGAAGGCTTTAGGTGAAATATAGCCCAAGATAACTCCAATGAAAAGATTGATGGATTTAAAATACCTCATTCTTGACAACATGTGAATCATGAGACATGAACTCAAAATATCAAGAATGACATAATACCACCTCGAATATATGGTTGAAAGAATTGCACTTTGGAATGCAAGAGGAAGAATACTTGAACTCCTCAAGACAAAACATGTGTTGAAACACCATGTTTATTTCAGAGTATGGCTTGACGGATCGTAACTTCGAGAGAAATCTTGAAGAACAATTGAAGAATGAAAAGAATCATTGGCGAACCACCATGTAGAGCCTCCATGAATAACTCCGGTAATAAAAGGATGATAAAAGGAAAAGAAGTTGAAAACACAAGGTGAAACCTTGCGATGATTTAGATGGAGCTTCGCGACAAGATAATGCAGAAAACTTGGAACTCCGGAAAAGAGAAGATGAAACACATGAAACCGAGAAAAATGACATGACGAACCACTCTGGAAAGAAGAAACTAAATCACTTGGATGAAACAAGAATAAGAATTGTGTTATGCATGTCCTTCACCAATTTAAATTGATGACAAGCAATGGACTTGGCATACCACTTATTCTCATAGAAAGAATCAAGAGATAAAGCACAAACTTGAGAAAAACTTGAACAAACCACCGGTAGGATTGAAAATGAACGAAGAAGAGATAATAAAACACCGGGAAGAATTAGCAAATGAACGAAGATGCTTGCTAGGATTTAGATACATGAGAACGAAGAGATCATGAACTGATTAGAGAATATTCGAACGATTCACCGGTAAGATTTGGAGAACGATAGACGAAGCTGAGAATGAATAATTCTGAGATAATGGCTCCGGAGAATCAAACTGAAAAGACTCCTGAAATGCTCCGGATGGGTGAAAAGAATTCTCACAATCAAAATAGTTATGAGAGGATTGCATCAAGCTAGAACCATGAATCTTGAAGAGAATGGAGCAAGATTTAAGAGAAACTCTTCTTCGGTCTTCAAATCCGAGAATGACGATGAGAACCACCACCATGAGTTTTTGAGATACTCCGGGATGAAAATTAGAAAGGTTGAACGAACGATGAGAAGAATTGAAGGGGACTTGGAGAAGGAATATGACTGATGATACTTCATACTTACGTCAAACTTCGAAAAGAATTTTAGAATCTCCGGGAAAATTAGAAGAGTCAGGTAAGATCCTGGGAAAAGACCTGTGGGTTAGGGCCCACTCAAAAGAAACACCGTTAAACGATTGCTTGAAAAGAGAGATTGCACCGGTTGAATAAAATGGCTTGAATAAGATAGCATCCTCAAAAGAACTTGAGTGAAATGAGAATGAAAACTTGAATCTTCTGAGATATTTTCATCACTCCGGAACAAATGAATAGCTAGAAGTGAATTATTGTGAGGTGCACCGGTATGAGAAGGTATTGAAACGAGGAAAAAGATGTGATCGATAAAGCTTGAATTGGAACCACCGGAGAAGAAAAGAATGACGAAAAATGAAGTTGAAACTCCGTTAGAATCTTCATGGGAAATCACCGGATAAGAACATTGAAGGAAAGAATGAAGAGACTTCACATGAATAAAATGGATACTTGGTTAAGACATCTGAGTCCTTGAAGAAAAAGGGTGGGAGGGCGGGAAAAACAAAGACAACTTGGAGCGGATGAAAGCAAACACCGTTGAGAAGAACTGATACTTGATCTTGCGAATGTTGAAGTGATCGGATCCACTTGAAGAGAGACACACCGGTTGAAAAGGATTGACATGGCACTCTCAGTTATCATGAAGGATTGGTATCCACATAGGAATATGAGAACACCGCTTAGAATAAGGTATGGATTCAACATTTGACATCGAAGCAACTCGAATACCGCAAAACAAATCAAAAACAAAGGATTGACTGGCAGAATAAGTCGGAAACAAACATATGATAGATCCCATATCGTATCATGTGTCTGTTGGAAAGATATCCTATGAGATACTTGAATTCCCACTTATAAACTCCCGAAACTTTCTGGTTATGCAATCAGGTGTTGGGGATAAAGGGGACACAAAATATATCACCCAAACTAACAATACCTAGATCCAGCTGTATCCATCCGTCAACACATAACCAAGAATCCTTCGGAAATCGTCTACCTCAACCTTCGAAAAGCATCCGTTATACGAGTCATGGCAATACTCCCGCACTCGCCACAGTACTGGGCTATCAGGGTTATCTCACCAACAACTGTACAAAAGAGATTTTTGATGTCGGCGTACTAAACTCAGGTAAACCAAAACCGCAACGATAAGATTATGACGACAACACCTCGGAGCTCAACTCCCCGGGACACTGCCACAACCCCTAAATGTCAGGAGGCAACCGAGACAATGTTGTCATCATAAAACCATCGGAACGATTGTAATATACCCGCGTGATCCTAAAATTTTTTTTAGTGAAATTTGAGAAGAGAAGAGTAAAAACTCTACGTCAGGAAGCCTTACCAGAAGGTCGAAGGGACTGGGAAGTAAAAAGAATTCCTAAACTCTCCGATATATAATTCCTAAATGACTCAAAACATTTTTCTAGACACAACTCGGCCACTAAAGACGATCAAACAGTGGGGGCTCCTAAGGTCGGGGAAGGCTCTGATACCAACTTGTCACACCCTCGATGCGGCTATATCTCCCACATGTTGAAGCACGACTTAGAGGCATAACCGCATTGAAAGCAATGTCGCAAGTGAGGTAATCTTCACACAACCCATGTAATACATAAGGGAAAGAGATACATAGTTGGCTTACAATCGCCACTTCACACAAATACATGAACAAAACATTACATCATACAGTTACAAACAGGGCCCGACTACGGAGCCAAAATAAAAGAAGAAACCCCAAAAGCGACAAAGGTCCACGATCGACCCCAACTGGGCTCCACTACTGATCGACTAGAACGAAACAACATAACGGACAAGATCTTCATCGAACTCCTCCTTGAGCTCGGGTGTGTCACCTGCACGGTCTCATCGGCACCTGCAAACTGGTTTTGGAAGTATCTGGTGAGCCACGGGGAGTCAGCAATCTCACACCCGCGAGATCAAGACTATTTAAGCTTATAGGTAGGGTAAAAGGTATGAGGTGGAGCTGCAGCAGCGACTAGCATATATGGTGGCTAACATACGCAAATGAGAGCGAGAAGAGAAGGCAAAAGCACGGTCGAACAACTATGATCAAGAAGTGATCCTGAAACTACTTACGTCAGACGTAACTCCAACAACCGTGTTCACCTCCCGGACCCCGCCGAGAAGAGACCATCACGGTTACACACGCGGTTGGTGTATTTTAGTTAAGATCAACTTCGGGTTTTCTACAACCGGACATTAACAAATTCCCATCTGCCCATAACCACGGGCACGGCTTTCGAAAGTTCAAAACCCTGCAGGGGTGTCCCAACTTAGCCCATTATAAACTCTCGCGATCAACGAAGGATATTCCTTCTCCCCGGGAAGACCCGATCAGTCTCGGAATCCCGGCTACAAGACATTTCGACAGTAACAAAACAAGTCCAGCAAAGCCGCCCGATGCGCCGACATCCTGATAGGAGCTGCACATATCTCGTTCTCAGGGCAACACCGGATAAGTCAAGCTACGAGTAAAACCAGGCCTCGAGTTTCCACGAGGGGGCCCCGCAGGCTGCTCGGTTCAGACCAACACTTAGACAAGCATTGGCCCGGGGGGGCTAAATAAAGATGACCCTTGGGTTAATTACTCCCAAGGGAAAAGTAGGTGGTGGTGAGGCAAATGGTAAAACCAAGGTTGGGCCTCGCTGGAAAAGTCTTATTCAAAGCGAACTGTCAAGGGGGTCCCATAAATCACCCGACCGCGTTAGGGACGCAAAATCCGGGAACATAACACCGATATGACGGAAACTAAGGCGGCAAGAGTGGAACAAAACACCAGGCATAAGGCCGAGCCTTCCACCCTTTACCAAGTATATAGATGCATTAATTAAATAAGATATATTGTGATATCCCAACAAGTAAACATGTTCCAACAAGGAACAACATCTCCATGTTCCAACAAGGAACAAACTTCATCTTCACCTGCAACTAACAACGCTATAAGAGGGGCTGAGCAAAGCGGTAACATAGCCAAACAACAGTTTGCTAGGACAAGGTGGGTTAGAGGCTTGGTTTAACAATATGGGAGGCATGACAAGCAAATGGTAGGTATCGCAGCATAGGCATAGCAAAAGAGCGAGCAATCTAGCAAGCAAAGATAGAAGTGATTTCGAGGGTATGGTCATCTTGCCTGAAATCCCGCTAGGAGGAAGAACGAGTCCATGAAGAAGACAAACGGACGTAGTCGAACGAATCCTCACAACTCCGGAACGAAAAACCGAAGCTAACAAGAGAAGCAACCCGGAAACAAACAAACAACATAGTAAACAAACATCACATAAACATGGCATGATGCACAATCAAGTACGATGCATGTCCGGTTAAATATGCATGGCATTTAGCAAAATAAATGCAAACAACAATTTTAAGCATTTTAAATGTTGTTATCATGATGCGGATGACAATTGCAAGTTTTAAGCAATTTTATGAAAATGTTGATAAGAGCATTAGGAAGCATTTGTCATCGTGGCGGAAAGAAAGTGTGCCACGGTAACGAATCCGAAAATGGTGCCACGGCAACATATCGGTTCCGATAACTCGATTGAGTTGCCGGTGCAAAAGAGAAGTGTGCGGAAGCGAGTTGAGCATGATGGTGGGGTGATCCCGGATACCGGGTTCCCACGAGACGATGGCATGGCAACGAGTGACAATTCAGACACGGTGAGAACGGTGCATCTCATATAACACACGCATTCGTTCCACGACGATCGTTCTCGGCGGTTATACCTTCGAAGCGTGCATATTCAAAGCGGACCGGTTCGGAGAGGAAGTAGTCGTTCACGGGTCGTCGAGGGAAGTAGAGGAAGTAGTTGTTCCGCGACGGTAGTAGTGGAAGTAGTCGTTCTCGCGACGGTAGTGGAAGTAGTGGTACAGGCGAAGGTAGTCGAACTTGATCGAAGTAGTGATACACGGGTCTTGGGCGACGGTAGTGGTACACGTTTTCGCGTCGACGGTAGTTGTTCACGGTTCATAGACGGACTTGACGGATCCGAGGACTCCGGGGTTCACCGTTGAACTTGACGTTGACGGGGTCTTGGCGTATCCACGCGTAGGGGTACTTGGCAATCGATGGACGTCGTGGTACTTGTCGGTCCGGGTCTTGCGACGGTAGTGATTCCCGTGTCAACGTAGAGTAGTTGTACTTGACGGTTGCACATCGACCGTAGAGGTCCACGTATCGTAGATGTCCGGGGTCAACATTAGTGGAACTTAGCGCACCCTAGTGCCATCGGCTTCTTGGCGAATTCAGAGACGGCGGAAGACGAACTTGGCGGTCATCGTTGACCTGGTACTTGGCGGCAGCAGCAACTGGGGCACGATGCAGGGGCGACAGCCGCGGGACTTGGCGCGGTCGGGGACGACGGCCTCAGGTCAGGGGAGCTCGGGCGCAGGGAACTTGGGGCTCCGGCGACCTGAGGAGGTCCGGCAACGACAGGGATGGCCGGGACTCGACGGACCCATGGAGATGCGGTGGCCGGAGTTGGAGCTTCGTGGCGGCAGCGGCGATGCAGGGGAACGGCGAAGGCGAAGCGATGGCACGGGGAGGCTCGGGGCAGGGGCTCGCTGGGCCTTGGCGCGAGGAAGGTGGAGTAGAGGAGGGGCGGAGTAGAGCAGGCGCTGGCGGCGGCGAAGCGGAGCAGTGGGAGGAAGGGCGCGGCGACGAGGTGCTCGGGGCCGCGGGGTGCTCGGCGGCGCAGGGTCCGGCGGCCGCGGGGTTGAGGGCGAGGAGGTGGCGGCGCTAGGAGGAAGGAGGGGATCGAGAGATGGGGATGCTGCAGGATCGAGGAGGAGAGCGGGATGAGGGCGCGGGCGCTCCTGGCGGCGGGGGAGGAGAACGAAGGAGAGGGAGAGAGCGAGGGGATCGGGAGGAGGCTAGGGTTAGCGAGGGAGAGAGGCTGGGCTGGCCTTCGGTCGCCTGGAGTTGGGCCTAGGGGCCGGGCCGGCTGGAATCAATGAAAAAAGAAAAAAATATATCTCCCTCTTCCCTCCTTTCCACTACAGAGAAGAAAAACAAGAAAGAAAGAAAAGAGAGAAAAGAAGATGGTAGGAGAAAGAATATTTTCTCAAACTCAGAAAAATGAGTTTAAACCAAGAAAAAAGGAGTGGGCATGGATGCAAGGTTTAGATTCAAACACATTTGAATTGAATTCAAATGGTTTGAACACGGAGTAGGATTCGGAAGTGTCCAAAAATGTTGAACATTTAGGAAGGGCTTTGAAAAGTGGGAAAAGAATTGTTGGCAAAGTTTGGAGGTGAAACTTGAAGCAGAAGAGGCATGGACTTAAATTGCAAGTGTGTTATGGTGCATTCCAATTAATGGAATATTTTATTATAGCTCTCTAAATATCGAGAGGATATGTTTTAAAGAGAATCACCACGTGAATTCCCTCGTTTTAAATGGATCAAAGATCCATGCCATTTTTTTAGTTGAGTTGCAAAAGATTTATGAGATGATGGCATGATGACATGATGCAATGCAAAAATAAAAGGGCACGCACAAATGAAACACACGGCGAAACCCGAAAACCCTGGAAGGCAACTGAAGCTCCGGTCTTGGGGCGTTACAGTTGGTCTCAGAACGGACAAGGGAGAGAACTCGGAGAACCCGGACGGATGCAAGTTTCGAAAACATGATGATGCAATGCGAATGATGACATGGCAAGATGCGACACGCAAGCAAATGACAAAGCATCAACAGCGAATAACGGGAGGACAACTGGCACATCGGTCTCGGGGCGTTACAACACTCCACCACTACGAGAGGATCTCGTCCCGAGATCTAGGATGGCACCGGAGAGAAACGGAAGAGGAAGAGAAAAGGTAAAACTAAGTTGCTTCTTTGACGAACGAGTGAAACCACGAACCTTGAGAGGTTGAGCAATTTAAAAGAAAGAGTACAACAGAGATGAACGAGATTGCAAACAATCCGGTAGAAAAGAGGAACAAGGAGTATTACGAGAACTTGAAGGTTGAAAGACATGGAAATAAGAGCTTCATGAACGAAAAGAATATGACCACCTCGGTATGGTTAGATAGCCAAGGAACAAGAATGACCGAATTTGGACGGCACTCCGGTAGAAAAGAGATGAAAGCTTGTTAAGATGATACGATATTGAAGAGATGATACAACACTCTGGTTGGAAATGGAGGAATAGAATTTGAACTTGGCAAAATGAAAGCACTTGGATGAGACTCTAATTAAAAGAGGAATGATAGACACACACTCCGGTTAAATCGATAAGCAAGCAAAAGGACATGATCTTGACAAAACAAGATGATGGGTCGAAGAGAGCAACATCACAATGCCTCCGGAAGAAAAATAGAAGATAGATTATTGGAATAAAGGGATGGAGAAGAAAATGACAACTTCTACCAGAAATGAGTTTGGAAAGCACTCTTAAAAGAAGTATAGAACGGAGTTGCTGGAAAAGCAACAACAACAAAAAGAGTAGGTTTGATGTTGGCTTATGGAAAAAAACTTCTCAAAATTATGAGGTGACAAACGGCCACTAAAGGAAGCCATTGATTTGAGTGAGAGCAACAAGACGATGAAAAACTTCTTTCACCAAGAGGATAGGAGAAAACTTGGATCATTGATAAGCACCATAATAGCAACATTCCTTAGGGAAGGCTTTAGGTGAAACATGACACAAGATAAATCCAACGAAGAGATTGGTGGAATTAAAATATCTCATTCTTGACAACATGTGAATCATGAAACATGAAAAGAAATTGTGAAGAATGACATATCACCATCTCAAAAGATAAGGTCGAAAGAATTGCACTTCGGAATGCAAGATGAAGAATGCTTGAGTTCCTCTGAAAAGAATCTCGATGAACACTTCGAGAAGGAATTAAATCCTTTGTGAATCATCATGTAGCCTCCATGAAGAACTCCGGTAATAAAAGGATGATAAGAGAAAGAGAAGTTGAAAACATAAGGTGAAGCCTTGCAATGATTTAGATGGAGCTTCACGATGATATGACCGCGAGAACTTGGAACCCCGGAAAAGAAAAGATGAAGCATCTCGGACCGAGAATGATATCATGAACAACTCCGGAATAAGGAATTAAATCACCTTGAGGAAAACAAGAATAAGATTTATTGTATGTTTATCCTTCACCAATTTAGATTGATGACAAGCAACGGATTTGGCATACTACTTATTCTCGTAGAAAGGATTAAGATAGATATGGCGCAAAATTTGAGAAGATCTTCAACGGACCACCGGTGGATTTGGGAAGAACGAATGAATACGGTAACAAAGGAAGAGGAATCTCGAACGAACCACCGTAAGAATTAAAAATTAATGAAGAAAAGATAAAGAAACACCGGGAAGAATTAGAAAATGAACGAAGATACTTGGGAGAATTTAGATACAAGTGAATGCAGAGATCCCGAGCTGATTATATAATACTTGAACGATGCACCGGTATGATTTGGAGAACAAGAGCTGAAAGCTGGAATGAATAATTCTAAGATGATGGGCTCCGGAGAACCAAAATGAAAAGACTCCTGAAAAGCTCCAGATGGGTGAAAAGAATCCTCACAATCGAAAACAATTATGAGAGGATGACAAAAAGCTAGAACCATGAATCTTCAAGAGAATGGAGCAAGATTTAAGTGAAACTCTTCTTCGGTCTTCAAATGTTGAGAATGATGATGAGAAACACCACCATGAATTGTTGAGGCAATCCGGAATGAAAATTAGAAAGGTTGAACCAACGATGAAAGAATTTGAAAGATCTTGGAGAAAGACATTTGACTGATGGTAAATTATTCTTACGTCAAACTTCGAAAAGAAATTGGGAATAGCTTCGGGAAAATTAAAAGAGTCAGGTAAGATCCTGGAAAAAGACCTGTGGGTTAGGGCCCACTCAGAAGATACACCGTTGAACGATTACTTGAAAAGGGAGAACACACAGGTTGATTTAAATGGCTTGATGAGATAACATCCTCAAAAGAACTTGAGTGAATCGAGAATGGAAACTTGAATCTTCTGAGATATCTTCATCACTCCGGAACAATTGAAGAGGTGCACCGGTACGAGAAAAACATTTGAAAAACGAGGAAAAGATATGATCGATAAATCTTGAATTGGAACCACCGAAGAAGAAAAGAATGGCGAATGACGAACTAGAAACTCCTGACCATCTTCATGATAATCACCGGATAAGAACATTGAAGGAAAGAATGAAGAAACTTCCATCAATAAAAAGGATACTTGATTGAGAAATCTGAGTACTTGAAGAAAGAGGGTGGGAGGGTGGGAAAACAAAGGCAACTTGGGACGGATGGAACACACACCGTTGAGAAAAAAACTTAGAATTGATCTTGCGAATGTTGGAATGATCGGATTTACTTGAAGAGAGACACACTGATTGAAAAGGATTGAAAAGACAACCTCAGTGATAAAAAAGGATTAGTATTCACATAGAAATATGAGAACACCGTTTAGGAAAGGTATGGGTTCAACATTTGACTTCGAAGCCACTCGAATACCACAAAACAAAACAAAGGATTGGCTCGCAGAATAAGACGGAAACAAACATATGATAGATCCCATATTGTATCATGTGTCTGTTGGAAAGATATCCTACGAGATACTTGAATTCCCACTTATAAACTCCCGAAACTTTCTGGTTATGCAATCAGGTGTTGGGGATACAGGGGACACAAAATATATCACCCAAACTAACAATACCTAGATCCAGCTGTATCCATCCTTCAACACATAACCAAGAAACCCTTCGGAAATCGTCTACCTCAACCTTCGAAAAGCATCCGTTATACAAGTTATGGCAATACTCCCGCACTCGCCTCAGTACTGGGCTATTAGGGTTATCTCACCAACAACTGTACAAAAGAGATTTTCGATGTCGGCGTACTAAACTCAGGTATTCCAGAACTGTAACGATAAAATTATGACGACAACACCTCGGAGCTCAACTCCCCGGGACACCTCCACTAAACCCCTGCTGACGGGAGGCAACCAAAACAATGTTGTCATCATAAAACCATCGGAACGATTCTAAGATACCCGCGTGATCCTAAAATTTTTTTAGTGAAATTTGAGAGGAGAAGAGTCAAAACTCTACGTCAGGATGCCTTACCAGAGCGATGAGGAGACTGGGAAGTAAAAAAGAATTCCTAAACTCTCTGATATATAATTCCTAAATGACTCAAAACATTTTTCTAGACACAACTCGGCCGCTAAAAACGATCAATCAGTGGGGGCTCCTAAGGTCGGGGAAGGCTCTGATTACCAACTTGTAACGCCCTCAATGCGGTTATGCCTCTAAGTCGTGCTTTGACACATGGGAGATATAGCCACATCGAGGGCGTTACAAGACGAGTCACGAGGCCCGGCGCTGTCCGCCTCGAGACCGAAGATGGCACTCCGGTGAGCAACTCCTGGAATATTGAGCATCTTCGTAAGTTTTACCCGTAAGGCGCGGTTGTCGGACCCTGTCCGGCAACCAAACTTATGCCCCCGTACTCCGAGTTGACGGCCTTGCCGCCCGCCCTCTTCCTCTTCCGCAGCCTCCCTACGCCAGCCGCCAAGGAGACGACCCCGATAAGCTCAAGGAGCCGGCGACGCGAATGATGGGGTCGCCGGTGCCGCACGGAGCCGCGACCGGCACCTAGTCGGACCCGTCATCCCGACGACCGCCGCCCTCGTCGTCGCTGTCGCTCCCCTCCTCGTCACTCTCGCTCGAGGAGGAGCCTTCGCTCTCGGAGAAGCTATCCACGCAGCACCGGGCCCGGGTCCCGTAGTCCCTGAAGACCTTGACGGAGAGGAGATCGCCCTCCATCAACTTAAAATGGAGGGTGAACCCCTCCATCAAGCTGTGGATACGGGCGAACGTCTTCCACCCTCGACCAAGATACATCACGCCGGGGGCTGGGGACTCAACGTGGACCCGCGTGCCGCTGATCCCGCAGCCCCTCATGCGCAGTCTTAGCGTCTCGGGTTGTTCCATCTCCATCACGCTTGCGAAGGGAGCCGGGAGACGGAGGCGACGACGAGGCGCCCGGCGCAGCCTGACGAAGAACTCGCAGGGGTCGTCCCCGATGTGGACCGCTGTGAGAGGAGGAGCCGCTGGCGGAGGCGAGGCCGGCGCGTCGCCCCGTCCGCCTCGTCCCCGAGCGCCTCGGCCTCGTCCACGACCTCGCCCCCTCCCACTTCCCCTTACGGCTGGCTCTGCCACCGCAGGTGCAAGGGGAGGAGGGGCGCGTTGCCTGGCAGCGACCCTCGCCGCCACCGATGAAGGACCAGGGTTCCCTTTCTCCATGGCGAATGGAGAGAGGGGATCAGAAGCCGAAGGGAAGAAAAGATGAAGGAGTGTGGGTTCCCGTCGCCCCCTCTTGCTCTTTATAAAGGAGCAGGGTGGGGGCTCGACCGCCCCGCTCAGCCAATCAAGACGTAGGAAGAGCAGGCGACTGGGACCGGCCTGCTGCCTCGACCCGCGACGGCCCGGTTTCCTGCCTCCACCGTCCGCAACTCCAGGTGCATGGAGGCCGCGTGGCTGGCGTGCTGGACCGAGGCGACGGATGAGGCGACCTCCCCTCACCCCGTGATCATGGGGAGCGGACGCCTCGGAAACCGTGCCTCGGCCCCGCCCAGCAAACGAGCCACGCCTCCACGCCTCCCTCCACTTATGGAGATGGCGCGAACCGTCCCCCTTTATTGCGACGTGACGCATGCCTGCAGGGCTCAGCCCCGCGCACGCCACCCACGTCACGCATGCCTCTCCCCACGATGCCGCGTTCGACGCGTACCGTTCGGAGAGGGCGTGGTGGATGCAGAAAAAGATACAGCATGACCCAGGCCGCGCATGCCCGTGCACTGTTTTGGGCCTGGCCCAACAGCGCTCGGCACCGTGTATGGCCCAGGCCCAGGGGCTCCTGTCGGTGTACTAAACTAGGGGTACCTTAGTACCCCGAACTTGTGCACGGGCAGTCGTAGCACCCCGCGGCAAGGCCTGCCAGGTGACCGCCAAAACCCTCCATGGCCCCTTTTTGGGCCATTCAAGAACAAAGTATTTGAGCCAAGGCCCCGGCAGGAGGAGCTTGCCGGGAAGGCCACCCGAAGAGAGCAAGGCCCCGACAAGAGGAGCTTGCCGGGACGGCCGCTCGAAGCACAAGGCCCCGGCAAGAGGAGCTTGCCGGGAAGGCCGACCAGGGCATGACAAGAGACTTGCTGCGACGCGCCACGCGTCCCGGCAAGGACCGGTGAGCGACAAGCTCCCGGGCATGACAAGGCATCAACCGTGGCAAGGCGCTTGCCGCGGCAAGTCACCACCCCGCGCCTGCGCTCCAGCTCATCCACCCACGTGTCGCTCTGGGGCCATTCCAGGCATACGTGGCGAGAGGCTGCACAGCAAGGGGCATGCGGTGGCGAAGCAACGCTGACAGAGTAGCCATCATGGCAAACGGTGGCGCTCCTGACGGTCCCTTTCCTGCACCGTCTGGGCGATGCGGACGGGCATTTAATGCCCTTGTCCCCCGCCGTCAGAGTTAGGTATGATAGCACTATACAAACAGCTGTACCCAACACAGCTGTTTACAGTTTTACCCTGACCTGCGTTGCCACCTGTGGGTAACCCCTTGAGCATATAAAAGGAGGCCCCATGCGCAATGTAAGGGGGAGGAGGCCACTCACGCTCGGTCTCGTTCGTTGCTAGAGTGTACTGTAGCACTCAGCGCTCCCGAGCAAGAACGCAATACAAAACCACAAAGCAGCAGTAGGGTTTTACGCATCCGTGCGGCCCGAAGCTGGGTAAACCCCTTGTGTGCATCGCCTCGATCCGCTCTTCACGCGACCTCCGCCCCCCGCCGAACCAGAAAGGGGCTCGGTCCCCATAGGTGTTCGAGGAAGCCGATTTCCCCCGACAGGGAGAGAGACCTCAACGAGTTTAGTACATCGCCGAAGGGAGAGTGCTGAAATATATCCGCGGAGGTGAACTCCATGATCAGCGCCCAATCGGTTTCGACAGGCACGGGCATAGGCGGTTCGGAGTCGGTGGCCGGAGACGACTCCAGTGGTTCGGCGCCACGGCACTCGTGAAGGGTAAGGTCAGTGTTCAGCTCTATCGCCGCTGAGAGTGCGGCCTCCGAGGCGGGGTCTATCTGCCCGTCCTCGGATGGCGCAATCTGCTCCGGATTGAAGGCCAGAGTAGTTACTGGTGTGATCTCCCGAGCAATGTCCGACGGCAGAGCTATACCATGCTCGTCGTGATCGTGCAGCCCACCTGGCATGGGCCCAAATCCGTCGAAGATCCAGTCTCCATGGATATTGGTAGTGTAATTCAAGTTTCCGAACCTGACCTGGTGGCCAGGGGCATAGCTCTCGATCTGCTCCAGATGGCCAAACGAGTTGGCCCGCAGTGTGAAGCCACTGAATACAAAGATCTGTCCGGGGAGGAAGACCTCACCCTGGACCCCATCGTTACCGATGATCGAAGGGGCCATCAAGCCTTACGGCGACGACATAGTGGAACTCTCAATGAAAGCACCAATGTCGGTGTCAAAACCGGCGGATCTCGGGTAGGGGGTCCTGAACTGTGCGTCTAAGGCGGATGGTAACAGGAGGCAGGGGACACGATGTTTACCCAGGTTCGGTCCCTCTCGATGGAGGTAATATCCTACTTCCTGCTTGATTGATCTTGATGATATGAGTAGCACAAGAGTGGATCTACCACGAGATCGTAGAGGTAAACCCTAGAAGCTAGCCTATGGTATGATTGTTGTTGTCCTACGGACTAAACCCTCCAGTTTATATAGACACCGGAGGGGGCTAGGGTTACAAAGAGTCGGTTACAAGGGAGGAGATCTTCATATCCGTATTGCCAAGCTTGCCTTCCACGCCAAGGAGAGTCCCATCCGGACACGAGACGAAGTCTTCGATCTTGTATCTTCATAGTCCAACAGTCCAGCCAAAGGATATAGTCCGGCAGTCCGGATACCCCCTAATCCAGGACTCCCTTAGGGATACTGAAGGAAATATGCCCTAGAGGCAATAATAAAGTTATTATTTATTTCTTCATATCATGATAAATGTTTATTATTTATGCTAGAATTGTATTAACAGGAAACATAATACATGTGTGAATACATAGACAAACATAGTGTCACTAGTATGCCTCACTTCACTAGCTCGTTGATCAAAGATGGTTGAGTTTCCTAGCCATAGACATGAGTTGTCATTTGATTAACGGGATCACATCATTAGGAGAATGATGTGATTGACTTGGCCCAATTCGTTAGCTTAGCACTTGATCGTTTAGTTTAATGCTATTGCTTTCTCCATGACTTATACATGTTCCTATAACAATGAGATTATGCAACTCTCGAATACCGTAAGAACACTTTGTGTGCTACCAAACGTCACAACATAACTGTGTGATTATAAAGGTGCTCTACAGGTGTCTCCGATGGTACTTGTTGAGTTGGCATAGATCAAGATTAGGATTTGTCACTCCGATTGTCGGAGAAGTATCTCTGGCCCCTCTCGGTAATGCACATCACTATAAGCCTTGCAAGCAATGTGACTAATGAGTTAGTTACGGGATGATGAACTATGGAATGAGTAAAGAGACTTGCCGGTAACAAGATTGAGCTAGGTTTTGAGATACCAATGATCAAATCTCGGGCAAGTAACATACCGATGACAAAGGGAACCACGTATGCTGTTATGCGGTTTGACCGATAAAGATCTTCGTAGAATATATAGGAACCAATATGAGCATCCAGGTTCCGCTATTGGTTATTGAACGGAGACGTGTCTCGGTCATGTCTACATAGTTCTCGAACCCGTAGGGTCCGCACGCTTAAAGTTCGGTGACGATCGGTATTATGAGTTTTTGTGTTTTGATGTACCGAAGGTAGTTCGGAGTCCCGGTTATGATCACGGACATGACGAGGAGTCTCGAAATGGTCGAGACGTAATGATCGATATATTGGATGACTATGTTCGGACACCGGAAGTGTTACGGGAGGTTTCAGACATATACCGGAGTACCGGGGGGTTACCGGAACCCCCCGGGGAGTTTATTGGGCCTATTGGGCCCTAGTGAGAGAAGAGGAGGGGTGGCCAGGGCAGCCGCGCGCCCCCTCCTCCTCTAGTCCGAATTGGACAAGGAGGGGGGCGCCCCCTTTCCTTCTCTTCCTCTCTCCCTTCCCTCTCCTCTCCTAATCCTACTGGGAGTAGGACTCCTCATGGGGCGTGCCATAGGGGGCCGACCCCCTCCCCCTACTCCACTCCTTTATGTATGGGGCGGGAGGCACCCCTTGGAGACACAACAATGTATTATTGATCTCTTAGCCATGTGTGGTGCCCCCCTCCACCATAGTCCACCTCGGTAATATTGTAGCGGTGCTTAGGCGAAGCCATGCGTCGGTAGCAACATCATCACCGTCATGCTGATGAAACTCTCCCTCGAAGATCTGCTGGATCGGAGTTCGTGGGACGTCATCGAGCTGAACGTGTGCTGAGCTCGAAGGTGACGTGTGTTCGGTACTTGGATCGGTCGGATCGTGAAGATGTATGACTACATCATCCGCGTTGTTCTAACGCTTCCGCTTTCGGTCTACGAGGGTACGTGGACAACAATATCCCCTCTCGTTGCTATGCATCACCATGACCTTGCGTGTGCGTAGGATTTTTTTGAAATTACTATGTTCCCCAACAGTTCATGGAGTTCTTAGATAAGTTCGTTGTGGTGTTCATTGATGATATTTTGGTATACTCAAAGAATGAAGAGGAGCACAAGGATCATTTGCTTTTAGTTCTCGAGAAGCTCAGGGAACATCAGCTATATGCCAAGTTCAGCAAATCTGAGTTTTGGTCGAAGGAAGTTGGATTCCTTGGACATGTTATATCAGGAGATGGTATAGTAGTAGACCCTACCAAGGTTCAGTCAGTCACTGATTGGTTGTCACCCACCTCAGTAGGAGAGATCCGCAATTTTCTTGGACTCGCGGGTTATTACCGGAGATTCATTGAGAATTTTTCCAAGATTGCGAAGCCCATGACGGAGTTATTGAAGAAGGACACCAAGTTCAAGTGGACAGAAGAATGTGAGGCTAGTTTTCAGGAGTTGAAGAAACATTTGGTTACAGCCCCAGTGATAATTCTTCCGGATATACGCAAGGATTTACAAGTGTATTGCGACGCTTCTCGCCAAGGACTTGGAGGTGTACTTATGCAGGACGGAAGAGTTGTTTCATATGCCTCATGGCGGCTTCGACAACATGAGCTGAATTATGCCACGCATGATTTGGTGTTAGCAGCCGTAGTACATGCGCTCAAGACCTGGAGACACTTTCTTATTAGAAACCATTGTGATGTGTACATGGATCACAAGAGTTTGAAGTATATTTTCACTCAAAAGGAGCTAAATCTCAGACATAGGAGATGGTTGGAGCTTATAAAGGATTATGATATGAAGTTGCATTATCATCCAGGAAAGGCCAATGTCGTAGCAGACGCTTTGAGCCAGAAGAGTTATGTCAATACCCTTGTAAGCGGAGGATTACTGGAGGAGTTAGTTGACGAACTCAAGGAACTTCGTTTGGAGATAGTTCCAAGAGGTTTTGTTGCAGCAATGGAAGTTCAGTCTACATTATTGGGAAAGATTCGAGAAGCTCAGAAGGATGATAAGGAGATTGCCGAGATAAAGGATAAGATGAGCAAAGGAAAAGCCAAAGGTTTTCGTGACGATGAGCACAAAACTTTATGGTTTGAGGACCGTATATATGTACACAATAATGCAGAGATCAGGAAGTTAATACTTCAGGAGGGTTATGACTCACCATACTCGATTCACCCCAGAAACACCAAGATGTATTTGGATTTAAAGGAACGTTTCTGGTGGACAAGTATGAAGAAGGATATTGCCGAGTATGTAGCCGTATGTGATGTATGTCAGCGAGTAAAGGCAGAACATCAGAAGCCAGCCGGATTATTACAGCCCATGCCAATACCCGAATGGAAGTGGGACAAGCTTGGTATGGATTTCATCACCGGATTACCCAGGACCCAATCAGGATATGATTCTATCTGGGTAGTAGTTGATCGCTTGACCAAAGTGGCTCACTTTATCCGAGTGAAAACCACATATACAAGCGCGAAGTTGGCCAAGATATATATGACCAGGATCATATGTCTGCATGGAGTTCCAAGGACCATCGTATCAGATAGAGGGACACAGTTTACCTCGAAGTTTTGGAATCAGCTGCACCAGACTTTGGGTACTAGGATAGAGTTCAGTACAACCTTTCATCTGCAGAAAGATGGACAGACCGAGAGAGTCAATCAGATTCTGGAGGACATGCTAAGAGCCCGTGCGCTAGATTATGGATCTAGTTGGGATGATAATTTGCCCTATGCAGTGTTCTCATACAACAACAATTATCAAGCTAGTTTGAAGATGGCACCTTTTGAAGCTTTGTATGGAAGAAGGTGTAGGACACCATTAATGTGGGATGAAGTTGGAGACCATCAGTTATTTGGACCAGATTTAATTAAAGAGTCCGAAGAGAAGGTCAAGTTAATTCGAGACAGACTGAAGGTAGCTCAGTCCAGGCAGAAGAGTTATGCAGATACAAAACGCAAGGAGGTAGTCTATGAAATCGGAGACAGAGCATATCTTCGTGTGTCACCTCTGCGAGGAGTTAAACGATTTGGAGTTAAGGGAAAGTTAGCCCCGAGATTTGTAGGACCATATAGAGTTTTGGAGCGTATGGGAGAAGTGGCCAACAAATTAGAGTTACCGAAGGATTGTCAGGAGTTCATGATGTGTTTCACGTTTCCCAGTTGAAGAAGTGCCATGCTGAGATGGCTGGTATTCCTCTAAGAGATACAGTGCCCTTGAAAGCAATTCAGTTGGATAGTGATCTGACCTATGAGGAGAAACCCATCAAGATTCTCGAGTTTGCCAGCCGAATTACCCGCAGCAAGGTTATCAGGTTTTGCAAAGTTCAGTGGAGCCACCATACCGAGGATGAAGCCACCTAGGAACGAGAAGACCTACGCAAAGACCACCCACACCTATTTTCTAGCCAACCTGAATCTCGAGGGCGAGATTCATCTTAAGGGGGGTAGGTTTGTAACATCCCAATTTTCAATTTGGATGTTATACATAGGTCATCATATGCATATCATATTTTATTTGCATTTTGTCCGTGATCCTAGAAATCTTAAGAAACTCAAGGACCAAGGAGAGAGTTGGAGATTTCATAAACTTTTTCATATTTGAATTTTCTCAAATTTGAAAAGAGGATCATTTTGATTTTAATATTTCTCTCCCCGAATATTTCTAATATTAAAATAAAAGAGAGAAGATAATATGACTTCTTCAAAGAGAGAGGAATATTGGAGGTAAAATTTTAAAATCAAATAAATATTATTTGGATTTTATTTGAATTTGAAAAAAATTTGCATTTTCGAAAATTGCATCTTAGGCCACAAAAATGTTCACTTTGTTCTAAATATTTTATTTAGACGGTGAAAGTTGTTTTTGGCATTTTTAGATTTTTTATATATTTTATTAGGATTTTTATCCAGCCGAGCCGGGCCACCGCCGCCTTCCCCGCGCGGGAGCCGCGCCACCGCCGGACTCCCGGTCTGAGCCGGACTCTGTCTCCCCGCCGCCTTTGCCCCTCCTCCAAGCCGTCCCCTCTTTATATACCGCCGCCGCCCCCTCTCCTCCCCACCAAGCCGCGCCGCAGCCGCCGCCGCCACTTTCCGCCGCCTCCCGTGACGCCGCCCCGCCTCGCCGTTGCCCGCGCAGCCACCACCACCCGTCGGACTCGCCAGATCTCGCCGCCGCCGGTTTTTTGTTGAACCGGTAAAACCAACAAAACCGTCACCTCGTTTTTTTCGTTAGATCGGTTCGGTTTGGTTTTGTTTTTCGGTTTCGCTAATTAGCGAACGTTCACCCAAACGTCACTGTTAGCGAACTCGATTCGCCCGTTTGTCCCTGATAGCGAACGTTCGTTCGATAGTCTTTTTCTTTTATTTTATTTCCGGCCAAGGACCTATCTGCGATTATTTTTATCACAGATTAGCCCCTGATCTTCAAACCCTCGCAACTTCTTGCTCGTTTGTCCAAATCTAGTGAAACCAACGCCAAAATCTTCGTCTCGGACCCCTCTTTCCTGTTAACCAACTTGAACATAGTTTTGACAAATTAAAATTTGGTTGCAAGCAGATTTGAATTCGAACTTCTTTTGATCGTGGTTTGAGTTTCGTAGCTCCGATTCAACTGATTCTTTTTCTGAATCGAAGCTCTTCAGTTGAACTCTCAGTTTGGATCTTTTTATTTGAGTTTTACCCTTGCATTTATGCTTGATTGCTTATGTATGCTATTGTTTATTTGCAATAGAATTTCCGGAGTGCGAAGCGTGCTACTACGAGTCACTAGGGTTTTCAGATCGTCAGCAAGGCAAGTAACACTTTGATCATATGCCTTATTACCTAGTTTTTTATGCATTAGTTTCAACCCTCAAACATTGCATGAGTAGGAACTTTTTAACATGTGGGTATTGGGAAGTAGTTGATGTGGTAGAACCTATTGTCCTTTATTTAAACCCTGGGAGTTACTTCTACGTTATGCTTACACTGCTATGCTATGCTTGTAGACGTGGTTTGGTTGAGTGATTCATGACAGATGTGAGAGATTATTATGAACTAAGGGTTTATTTAAGGTGGCTACTTTAATACACATCTAGGTGGATTGTTTATGGGCACCTGGGGAATCCAGTGTTGTCCAAGGAGATCCCGTGGAATCCGTGTGATCATCCTATGGTTCACTACCCAGGCTCAAAGGGATCATAAGATTATTCATGCTAGAAACTTCCGTGTGCAGCCACAAGCCATTATGGGCTATGGCATAGTTGAGGATGTTGTGTGACCTCTTTTAGCGGTAAACTAGCAGATGTAGGGGATGTAGGTGGTACGGTTTACCCGTCGAAAGAGTTAATGCTTCTGAAAGACTGTGTCCCAGTCATCCATTTCTCAAACACCATATAGTGCGAGAAATCCAACGGAGGAGATCGAGTCTTGTGGGGAATGCACAAACCTCTACAGAGTGTACAAACTAATCATTGTTAGCTGTGTCCCCGGTTATGGAGATCTTGAGTATCTCGTTCTTGAATTATTATGATGATCTCATCACTCTTAATTAATTTGTTGGGTTATTGACTATTAATTTTGGGATTGATATGGGGTTTCCATTCTCAATGTTTTCAAAAAACTTTGTAGTTAAGTAAAATATATTCCTTTGCAGTAGGAAAAAATTGGCTTTACGCAAAAACTGTTAACCATGGAGCCTCCACCAACCATATATGCATGTAGATATAGCTGTTATCTTGTTCATTACTCTACAATGTTATTTTGCCAGCATATTCCATGTGCTGACCCGTTTTGAGCTGCAACGTATTATGTTGCGGACTTTTCAAACAAAGAGTAAGGTGCGCTAGGTCGTTGTCATGCACTCAGCTATGCCGCTGGAGTTGATGGACTCATTTACCTTTGATGCTTCCGTAGTTATCTTATTTAGATGGCTGTCGGGGGATATCTGCCTCCACGAGCACCTATGGGGACGGAGCCCCTTGTCGGTTCGGCGGGGGCGGAGGTTGCACAAAGAGCAGATCGAGGCGACACACACACGACGATTTTACCCAGCTTCGGGCCGCATGGATGCGTAAAACCCTACTGCTGCTTGTCTGGTTGATTAGAGTTCTTGCTCTGGGGCGCAAGAAGCTACAGTAAGTTGGAGCTGGACGTAGACGAGGGTCTACTAAGCGTCCTCCTGGTTTTCTGTTCCCCCCTGAGGTCTGGATCCCTCTCTACGTGCGCATGGGCCTCCTTTTATATGCTAAGGGGTTTCCCACAGGTAGCGACGCAGGTGAGGGTAAAAACGGCAAGGAACTGTGGGAACAGGGGTCGCACAGTGCTATCGCACCTAACTCTGACGGCGGGGGACAAAGGCATTAAATGCTCGTCTGGATCGCCTGAACAGTGCCGAGGCGGACCGTTAGGAGCGCCTCCCCTTGCCACGGGGGCGACTCTGCCAACGTCGCATGCCACCGCGCGTCTCAGGTTGCGCGGCGCCCCACCACGTGCCTCCGGGGAAGCCCCAGAGCGACGCGTGGGCAGGTGAGCTGGAGCGCAGGCCTGAGGTGGTGGTTTGTCGCGGCAAGTGGCTTGCCGCGGTAGTTGCCTTGCCGCACCTGAGAGCTTGCCGCTCGTCAGGCCTTGCCGGGGCGCGCGGCGCGCCGCGGCGGGCTTCTCTTGGGGTGCCTTGGCTTGGTCGTCCCGCCGAGCTCCCCCCGCCGGGGCCTTGGTGCTTCGGCTCAGTCGTCCCGGCAAGCTCCTCTTGCCGGGGCCTTGTCGCCTTGGCCCGGCAAGCTCCTCTTGCCGGGGCTTGGTCTTCTCGGCTCGATCACTTGGCCTTCGTCCGGCCCAGAAAGGGCCGTGGAGACTCTAGTCGCTCCCCTGGCAAGCCTTGCCGCGGTATGCTACTACTGCCCGTGCACAAGTTCGGGGTACTAAGGTACCCCCACTTTAGTACACCGACAGGAGTCCCCGGGCCTGGGCCATACACGGTGCCGAGCGTTGTTGGGCCAGGCCCTAACAGTGCACGGGCACGCGTGGCCTGGGTTGCGCTGCTCCTTAACTCCGCGTCCGTCGAGCCCTCCCCAAGTGGCGCGCGCTTATCGCGGCGTCGTGGGGGGCGAGGCGTGCGAGGCGTGCGTGACGTGGGTGGCGTGCGCGGGGCTGAGGCCCGCCGGCATGCGTCACGTCGGGCACGACTTCTTGATTTGGAAAAGCGAAACGTCCGGCCCCCTCCCCACCCCCTTTATAAGCGGAGGGGAACAGGGGCAGCTCGCCATTCCGCTGGTTGCTGTTCCTCGAAAATCTCTGCCACTTCCTCCTTGCTAGAGAAAGCAGCGATTCGCCCTCGCAGCCCCCGGCGCCGCCAACGCCGACAACTCCCCCTCCCCATTCCTGCCATGGCCCCGAAGAGCGACAAGGCGAAGGGGAAGGTCGTGAAGTCGGCCGAGGCGCTGCGGCTGGAAGCGCTTCGGAAGGAGACGGCGACGTTCCCCCCCCCCCAGCTTGATGCGTTGGGGCTGAAGAACGGATACCGCCTCTTCTGGTCGACGGCGACGCGAGCGCATCCGCGCACGCGAGTTCTTCCTGCCATCGCCCAGAAGCTGTACCCGACCGGGTACCCTTTCTTTGCCGTGTTCTTCCTCTGCGGGCTCTGCCCGCCTTTTTCCGAGTTCTTCTGCGACATCATGCACACCTACAACCTCCACCTCCTTGACTTAACGCCCAACGCCGTTCTGACAATGGCGGTTTTCGCACACCTTTGCGAGAACTTTGTCGGAGTCCGCCCCAACGTAGCCCTCTTCCGCCACTTCTTTACTCCTCGGGTGGAGAAAGGAGAGCCGCTGTCCGGCGGGGTTGCCTGGGTCTCCAGGACCGGCAAGAAAGAGGTCTACTTGGAGGGGGAACTCCGTGGCAGATGGGAGGAGTGGAGGGCCGAGTGGTGCCTGATCGTCGAGGAGAATCCACCGCCGTTCACCGCCGTGCGGCGAACTCCAGTGGTGCACGGCCGCGACTGGAGCGACCTGGCTCCGGACGACGCCAAGCTGAAGATTGCCGCCACCCGAATCCTGCGCCTCAGGTTTCCGGGCTCACCGTCGGCGCCGTCGGCGCGGATTTCCTTCGCCGGCGTATCGCCCCCCTGCAGGAGAGGGGGAAGCCGGCTTGGGAATTCCAAAACGCGGCGGACATCATGAGGCTGCGCCCGGGCCTCAACTACAACTTCACCGTCCTGTAGCTCGATGGAGTGTTGAAGGAGCTGTTCAAGCATGAATCCGAGCACCCAGAATGGTTCAGGTTGCCGCCGGGCGTTGTCCCCCTGTGCAACAACTCGACGCTCAGCCGCATCCTCGCGATGATGCCGCTGTGCGACTCGCACGGGATCGACGCGACCTGGCAGGAGCCGGCGGACGACGTCGTGCAGGCATTCTTCGACAACTTGGAGGAGGTGCCGGTCGACCCTGACGAGAAGAGGGGCCTCACGCGGGACACCACCCCCGAGGAGCTGGCCTACATCGCCTCCAGGATGGAGGAGGCGGCGGCCGCCGCGGCTGCGGGCGAGTCTGTCTTCACCCTGGCCGAGGCAGACGCGGCGGAGGCGGAGAGCCTCGCCGGCCAGATGGAGTTCGCCAGCGCGGAGGAACCAGCCGAGCACGGTGGCGCGGGCAAGCCCGCCCAGGACGAGGGCAGCTTGCCGGAGGCTGACGCGCCCTCCTCGCAGCTCCCGGGCAGCTCGTCGCAGGCGGAGCCCCCCTGCCCAGCCGAGGAGGCGTCTCCGCAGGGCCGGAGAGGTGGTGCGGTAGGCCGACCAGCAACCGCAGCCCCGGGTGACGCGCGCCTCTGAAGCTACGGGAGCGGGGTCCTCACGGGCCACGGCTTCTACCCCTGCCGCTCCCCGGACCGCGGCGGCAACGGGGGCGGGGTCGTCCACCGCCCCCGCCAAGCGGTCCCGGGAACCCACTCCCCTGTCTCCTCGCGCCTGGAGCAAGCCGGCTTTTGATTATTCCGCGCTCAGCTCCGACGACGAAGAGGAGGACGGAGAGTAAGTTCCTGGTAGAGCTTGTATCTTCTTGATTTCTGTTGCTTCGTCTTGTTTCGCAGCCCATTCATCCTCCCCCGAAACCGTTCCCTTTCCAGGACCTTGGCCCAGAGGAGGGCGAAGAGGGCCAAGATCCCGCTGGTTGTCCTTGAGGGCGAATCTCCCCCGGCAACTGGGGAGGTGCCGGAGACGACCTTGCCGGACCTGGCAGCGGGCCCGCAGGGCAGCCCACAGCGCAGCCCCCAGGGTGAGGGCACGGCTAGTTCCTGCCGTTTGGCGCGCGCGCGAGCTTCCCTTCTCTTTGTTGACATGTGGCTGTTGTTGTTGTCGTTGGGTAGGAGCAGAGCAGCCCCAGCAGGCGACCCCGGGGGGCACTCCTGCCGCGCCGTCCGCGTCGACCACCCCACCTAGGGAGAAATCTCCGGCAAGGGAGGAGCCCCCGGCAGGGGAGTCCTCTCCGGCAAGGGAGGAGCCCCCGGCAAGGAAGACCTCTCCGGCAAGGGAGGGATCTCCGGCGAGGGACGCGGCCAGTGATCCCCCGACAACGGAGGCCGCGGCCACGGACCCTGCCACCGGTAAGCCCCCCTGCACGGAAAACTTCCCCTGGCTACCTTTCCTTATGAGCTTTTTTTGTCGGCTGTTTAGCTGACTCTTCTCCCCTCTTCCGGCCATCAGACCCGCCCACCGCGGACCCGATGGAGACCGAGGTTGTCGTCGGGGAGGGCGCGCGTGGTGACGCCGACGATGTCGTCGTCACCGAGGAGGCGGACGGCACCGACGACCTCGCAGGCGGCGGGGAGGCCGAAACCGCCAAGGCCGCCGCGGCAGCAGGCGGCGAGGGGACCGGCGACCGTGCCGACGGCCCCGAGGAGGCCGGGGCGTCAAGCACTCCGCCGTCCGGCGATCCCGCCGCTGCTACCACGTCGGGCCCCGAGGAGCCCCCGGCAGGCGCCTACCTGCAGGCCTTGGACGGAGAAGTGCTCGCCTCCGTCGGGCTGACAGTGGTCGACGCGCCAAGCACCGGCGGTGGCGAGCCCGAGGAGGAGCGGCTGCTCCGGAAGCTTGTGTCGCTCTACCGCGCCCGGCAGGCCAGGGTGGAGCGCCAGGAGGCACTCGTCGCGAAGGCCGGCGTGGACATGGAGAAGCGCGCCGGGGAGCTCCGGGAGCTCAACCAGGAGGCTCTCCGGTCTTTGGCGGAGGAGCGGAGGCTGCTCGACGAGGCGCGGACGGCCTTCCTCCTCGAGAAGGCAGAGGCTGAAGAGCAGCAGAGGCTTGCCGCTGCGGGGCTATCCGCGCGGGAAAGCGAACTGGTGCAATAGAAGGCCAGCCTCGCCAGCCACGAGGAGGAGGTTGCCGCGCGAGAGCAGGCGCTTGGCGGGGCCCTGCAGAAAGCACAGGACGCTGCCGCGGCCGCCGAGGTCGCCAAGGGGGAGCTGGAGGCGAGGGTGGCGCAGCTCGTCAGGGACCTCAAGGCGAGCGGCGAGGAGCTAGCCGCGCTCAAACAGGAGCGCGAGAAGGGCGCTCCTACCCTCGGCGAGCTGCAGGGCCGCTTCGCCGAGAAGATCCAGGAGCTCGACGCTGCCAAGGACTCCAAGGCTGTCCTCGAGCTGAAGCTGGACACCCTGGACAAGGCGCTGGAGAGCGCCAAGGAGCAGGAAGCGACCTTGCGGAAGGAGGTTGCCGGCAACGAGGAGCTGTTGAAGCGTGCCGCCGTTACCCAGAACGACTTCCAGGAGACGGTGGAGCGGTGGACCGAAGGCCTCGTCGACATCGCCACCACCATCGACAAGGAGCTGAAGCTGCTGGGGATGGAGGGCCACGAGTACCCCTCCGGCAAGAACGTCCCGCCGAGCGCCAAGCTCACTTCCTTCTTCAAGGGCTTGGTGGGGGTGCTCCAGCATCTCCGGGAAAAGATCCCAGAGCAGCTGGCCGAGGAGACGCGGGAAGCCGTCTCCGGGGCCCTCGAGAGGGTGCTGGTGAAGATCGTCTTCCGCAACCCCACCATCAGGCTTACCAACGTCCTCCGGCACTTGCCGGAAGACGCTGACCTGACGGAGATCAGGGCCCTCGTCACCCCCATTGTGGAAAGGGTGGCCGGGATCAGGCGGGTCGCGGGCGACCGCGCGGATTAGGCCGCCCACCTCTTTCTTTTCTTCCCTTGTCGCTGCTGAGCATGTCATGGAAACAGCTGATTAGAACAGCGGCAAGTCATTTTGTAATATAACTTTTATCTTAAGCAGTTCATTGCGCTGTTATCTCCCTCGTTCGACCTTGTGCTTCGTACGTTCGCGCCCTACGCTTCCGGGAACTTGTCGGCGCAAGTCTCCGCCTTGCCACGGGTGCCGAGTGCGGGACATCAGCAACCCGCTGACGGAGCCTCCACCGGCAAGAAACCTTGTCGCGGCTGGCGCAACTCACTTAAATGTTGAGCAGACTCAGGGCGAGGTAGGCGTGGCGACTGCAGTCGCGGCACACTCAAGCTGCCGAGCGAGCTCGAAACAAGTAAGGACGCTACTCGGGATGTAGCACACTTAAGTCGTTGAGCGGACTCGAAACGAAATAAGGGCGCAACCAGCCACGAGCCGGCCCCTCCGCGCACAGGTTTCCCATACGAAGCTCGGCTGTTCGAGGAAGATAACTTAAGAATAAAAAGGAGCTTAATCGCTCAAACTTTGGCGACTTAGCTTCTCTGTCGTTTGCAGTCCGGCAAGGTGCAGCTTCCTCGGGCGACGCCCAGCCTATCATGTCATCCCCCCTACTCGAGGTAAGGGGATAACGAAGGCTCGGGGCTTCGCGGCCCGCCATCGCTTGCCGGAGTCGAGTGCTGCACAATCGTGTCGAATGATGCATGCGCCAAGCGGAGAGGCGCGAAATCGACAAGGTGTGCGGGGCACACAAGCTATGCTCGGGATCTGCGCTCGTCTCTGTACCAAGGATTACATGCAACTGCGGCAAGACTTGGACAGAGAGAGGGTGGCCGGCGGAACGGATTCCGACGGCCGCGCTGGCAAGGTTCCTCCCACGGTCGGCGCCGACTCGTTTGGGTCTTGGCGGCCTGGGCTCACCGAAGAACGAGGTCGCCTTTCCCGCAACTTCCGGCACTAACTTCTGCGGCTACGGGAGCGGCGCAGAGTTTGCTGGAAGCGAGAAACTCGCTCAGCGGCCGGAAGGCAGTCCTCCTCAAGGAGCAGCTGCTCTTGCCCGGACTCTGCGTGAGTGGGTACTCGAGGAGGGCCGTGCACGGGTCCGTGAAGAGGAATGCCTCCGCTCCACGGGGTGGAGCGGAAAGGTACCTGGCCATACCTGAGCTTGCCTGTGGTCGCCAAATCTGGTTCGCACAACCTCGACGCACCACCTACCTGGCGCGCCAAAGATGTCAGGGGATATCTGCCTCCACGAGCACCTATGGGGACGGAGCCCCTTGTCGGTTCGGCGGGGGCGGAGGTTGCACAAAGAGCAGATCGAGGCGACACACACACACGACGATTTTACCCAGCTTCGGGCCGCATGGATGCGTAAAACCCTATTGCTGCTTGTCTGGTTGATTAGAGTTCTTGCTCTGGGGCGCAAGAAGCTACAGTAAGTTGGAGCTGGACGTAGACGAGGGTCTACTGAGCGTCCTCCTGGTTTTCTGTTCCCCCCTGGGGTCTGGATCCCTCTCTACGTGCGCATGGGCCTCCTTTTATATGCTAAGGGGTTTCCCACAGGTATCGACGCAGGTGAGGGTAAAAACGGCAAGGAACTGTGCGAACAGGGGTCGCACAGTGCTATCGCACCTAACTCTAACGGTGGGGGACAAAGGCATTAAATGCCCGTCTGGATCGCCTGAACAGTGCCGAGGCGGACCGTTAGGAGCGCCTCCGCTTGCCACGGGGGCGACTCTGCCAACGTCGCATGCCACCGCGTGTCTCAGGTTGCGCGGCGCCCCGCCACGTGCCTCCGGGGAAGCCCCAGAGCGACGCGTGGGTAGGTGAGCTGGAGCGCAGGCCTGAGGTGGTGGTTTGTCGCGGCAAGTGGCTTGCCATGGTAGTTGCCTTGCCGCACCTGAGAGCTTGCCGCTCGTCAGGCCTTGCCGGGGCGCGCGGCGCGCCGCGGCGGGCTTCTCTTGGGGTGCCTTGGCTTGGTCGTCCCGGCGAGCTCCCCCCGCTGGGGCCTTGATGCTTCGTCTCAGTCGTCCCGGCAAGCTCCTCTTGCCGGGGCCTTGTCGCCTTGGCCCGGCAAGCTCCTCTTGCCGGGTCTTGGTCTTCTCGGCTCGATCACTTGGCCTTCGTCCGGCCCAGAAAGGGCCGTGGAGACTCTTGTCGCTCCCCTGGCAAGACTTGCCGCGGTATGCTACTACTGCCCGTGCACAAGTTCGGGGTACTAAGGTACCCCCACTTTAGTACACCGACAATGGCCTTAAGCCATATTATTGTAATAAGTTCTCCTTTGAGACATTCGATGTAATAAGTCTGTGATTGCACTCTGTTATAAATCCTTCAAGTACTGTGTGTGTCAACATTACCGATCTAGGGATGACACTTATGCACAGAGATTTGACAGTTTGAGGTCGGATTGCTATAGTTGTGATGTGATATGCTCAAGACATTATGTGATACATGTTGTTGTATGAGATGATCATTTTTTGTAAAAGTTATCGGCAACTGGCAGGAGCCTTATGGTTGTCGCTTTATTGTATGAAATGCAAACGCCATGTAATTGCTTTACTTTATCACTATGCGTTAGCTATAGTTGTAGAAGCAATAGTTGGCGAGACGACCACGACGCTATGATGGAGATCAAGGTGTCAAGCCGGTAACGATGGAGATCATGACGGTGCTTTGGAGATGGAGATCAAAGGCACAAGATGATGATGGCCATATCATGTCACATATTTTGATTGCATGTGATGTTTATCTTTTACGCATCTTATTTTGCTCAGTACGGCGTTAGCATTATAAGATGATCCCTTAACTAAATTTCAAAGTACAAGTGTTCTCTCTGAGTATGCACCGTGGAGAAAGTTCTTCGTGCTGAGACACCACGTGATGATCGGGTGTGATAGGCTCTACGTTCACATACAACGGGTGCAATACAATTTTGCACATGCGGAATACTCGGGTTAAACTTGACGAGCCTAGCATGTACATACATGGCCTCGAAACACTTGAGACCGAAAGGTCGAACATGAATCATATAGTAGATATGATCAACACTGGAGACCCATTGATGACTACTCCATCTCACGTGATGATCGGACATGGTTTAGTTGTTTTGGATCACGTATCATTTAGATGACTTGAGGGATGTCTATCTAAGTGGGAGTTCTTAAGTAATATGATTAATTGAACTTAATTTATCATGAACTTAGTCCTGATAGTATTTGGATATCTATGTTGTAGATCAATAGCTTGCGATGTAGCTCCCCATTTATTTTTTATATGTTCCTAGAGAAAAATAAGTTGAAAGATGATAGTAGCAATGATGCGGACTGGGTCCGTGATCTGAGGATTATCCTCATTGCTTCATAGAAGAATTATGTCCTTTAATGCACCGCTAGGTGACGGACCTATTGCAGGAGTAGATGCAGACGTTATGAATGTTTGGCAAGCTCGGTATGATGACTACTTGATAGTTTAGTGCGCCATGCTTTACGGCTTAGAACCAGGACTTCAAAAACATTTTGAACGCCACAGAGCATATAAGATGTTCCAAGAGCTGAAATTGGTATTTCAGACTCATGCCCGAGTTTAGAGGTATGAGACCTCTGACAAGTACTTTGCCTACAAGATGGAGGAGAATATCTCAACCAGTGAGCATGTGCTCAGAATGTCTGAGTACTACAATCGTTTGAATCAAGTGGGAGTTAATCTTACAGATAAGATAGTGATTGACAGAGTTCTCTAGTCACTATCACCAAGTTACTGGAACTTCGTGATGAACTATAATATGCAAGGGATGACGAAAACGATTCCCGAGCTCTTCACGATGCTAAAATTGGCGAAGGTAGAAACCAAGAAAGAGCATCAAGTGTTGATGGTTAACAAGACCACTAGTTTCAAGAAAAGGGGCAAAGAAAAGAAATGGAACTTTAAGAAATAATGGCAAGCAAGTTGCCACTCCCGTGAAGAAACCCAAAGCTAGACCTAAGCCTGAAACTGAGTGCTTCTACTGCAAAGGGAGTGGTCACTAGAAGCGGAACTACCCCAAATACTTGGCGGAAAAGAAGGATGGAAAAGTGAAAAAAAAGGTATATTTGATATATATATATATATATATGTTATTGATGTGTACTTTACTAGTGTTCATAGTAACCCTAGGGTATTTTTATACCGGTTCAGTTGCTAAGATTAGTAACTCGAAACAGAAATTGCAAAATGAACAGAGACTAGTTAAGGGCGAGGTGACGATGTGTGTTGGAAGTGATTCCAAGGTTGATAAGATCACCATCGCACAGTCCCTTTACCTTCGGGATTAGTGTTGAACCTAAAATAAATGTTATTTGGTGTTTGCATTGAGCATGAGTATGATTGGATCATGTTTATTGCAATATGGTTATTCATTTAAGTCAAAGAATAATTATTATTCTGTTTACATCAATAAAACCTTCGATGGTCATACACCCAAGGTGAATGATTTATTGAATCTCGATCGTAGCAATACACATATTCATAATATTGATGCCAAAAGATGCAAAGTTGATAATAATAGTGCAACATACTAGTGGCACTGCAGTTTAGGTCATATTGGTGTAAAGCGCATGAAGAATCTCCATGCGGATGGAATTTTGGAATCACTTGATTATGAATCATTTGATACTTGCAAACCATGCCTCATGGGCAAGATGACTGAAACAACGTTCTCCGGAACAATGGAGCGAGCTAATGACTTATTGGAAATAATACATACCGATGTATGTGGTCCGATGAGTGTTGAGGCTCGCGGTGGGTATCGTTATTTTCTGACCTTCATAGATAATTTGAGTAGATATGGTATATCTACTTAATGAAACACAAATCTGAGACATTTGAAACGTTCAAAGAATTTCAGAGTGAAGTGGAGAATCATCGTAACAAGAAAATAAAGTTTCTACGATCTGATCATGGAAGCGAATATTTGAGTTACGAGTTTCGCCTTCATTTAAAACAATGTGGAATAGTTTCATAATTCATGCCACCTAGAACACCACAACGTAGTGGTGTGTCCGAAGGTCGTAACCGTACTTTATTAGATATGGTGATCGATGATGTCTCTTACCGATTTATCACTATCGTTTTGGGGTTATGCATTAGAGACAACTGCATTCACATTAAATAGGGCACCGTCTATATCCTTTGAGACGACACCATATGAACTATGGTTTGGCAAGAAACCTAAGCTGTCATTTCTTAAAATTTGGGGTTGCGATGCTTATGTGAAAAAGCTTCAGCCTGATAAGCTCGAACCCAAATCGGAGAAGTGCGTCTTCATAGGATACCCAAAAGATACTATTGGGTACACCTTCTATCACATATCCGAATGCAAGATCTTTGTTGCTAAGAATGGATCCTTTCTAGACAAGGAGTTTCTCTCGAAAGAAGTGAGTGGGAGGAAAGTAGAACTTGATGAAGTAATTGCACCTTCTCTCGAATTGGATAGTAGCTCATCACAAAAAACCGTTCCCGTGATGCCTACACCAACTAGAGAGGAAGCAAATGATAATGATCATGAAACTTCAGATCAAGTTACTACCAAACCACATAGGTCAACCAGAGCATGATCCGCGCCAGAGTGGTACAACAACCCTATTCTGGAAGTCATGTTACTAGACCATGACGAACCTACGAACTATGAGGAAGCGATGATGAGCGCAGATTCCGATAAATGGCTTGAGGCCATGAAATCTGAGATACGATCCTTGTATGAGAACAAAGTGTGGACTTTGGTGGATCTGCCAGATGATCAATAAGCCATTGAGAATAAATGGATCTTCAAGAGGAAGACGAACGCTGATGGTAGTGTTACTATTTACAAAGCTTGAGTTGTCACAAAAGGTTTTCGACAAGTTCAAGGTGTTAACTACGATGAGATTTTCTCACTCATAGCGATGCTTAAGTCTGTCTGAATCATGTTTGCAATTGCCACATTTTATGAAATCTGGCAAATGGATGTCAAAACTGCATTCCTTAATGGATTTCTTAAAGAAGACTTGTATATGATGCAACCAGAAGGTTTTGTTGATCCTAAAGGTGCTAAGAAAGTGTGCAAACTCCAGCGATCCATCTATGGACTGGTGCAAGCATCTCAGAGTTGGAATATACGCTTCGATAAGGTGATCAAAGCATATGGTTTTATACAGACTTATGGTGAAGCCTGTATTTACAATAAAGTGAGTGGGAGCTCTATAGCATTTCTGATATTATATGTGGAACATATTGTTGATTGGAAATGATATAGAATTTCTGGATAGCATAAAAGGATACTTGAATCAGAATTTTTTCAATGAAAGACCTCGGTGAAGCGACTTATATATTGGGCATCCAGATCTATAGGGATAGATTGAGACGCTTAATAGGACTTTCACAAAGCACATACCTTGACAATATTTTGAAGAAGTTCAAAATGGATCAGTCAAAGAAAGGGTTCTTGCCCGTGTTGCAAGGTGTGAAGTTGAGTAAGACTCAAAGCCCGACCATGACAGAAGATAGAGAGAGAATGAAATTCATCCCCTATGCCTCATCCATAGCTTCTATAAAGTATGCCAAGCTGTGTACCACACCTATTGTATACCTAGCCATGAGTTTGGCAAGGGAGTACAGTAGTGATCTAGGAGTAGTTCACTAGACAATGGTCAAAATTATCCTTAGAGGATTAAGTAAATATTTCTCGGTTATGGAGGTGATAAAGAGTTCGTTGTAAAGCGTTACGTCGATGCAAGCTTTGACACCGACCTGGATGACTCCGAGTCTCGATCTTGATACATATTGAAAGTGGGAGCAGTTAGCTAGAGTAGCTCTGTGCAGAGCATTGTAGACATAGAAATTTGCAAAATAATACGGATCTGAATGTGGCAGACCCATTGACTAAACCTCTCTCACAAGCAAAACATGATCACACCTTAGTACTCTTTGGGTGTTAATCACATGGCAATGTGAACTAGATTACTGACTCTAGTAAACCCTTTGGGTATTGGTCACATGGTGATGTGAACTATTGGTGTTAATCACATGGTGATTTGAACTATTGGTGTTAAATCACATGGCAATGTGAACTAGATTATTGACTCTAGTGCAAGTGGGAGACTGAAGGTAATATGCCCTAGAGGCAATAATCAAGTTGTTATTTTATATTTCCTTATATCATGTTAAATGTTTATTATTCATGCTAGAATTGTATTAACCAGAAACTTGATACATGTGTGGATACATAGACAAAACAGAGTGTCCCTAGTAAGCCTCTACTAGACTAGATCGTTAATCAAAGATGGTTAAGTTTCCTAACCATAGACATGTGTTGTCATTTGATGAACGAGATCACATCATTAGGAGAATGATGTGATGGACAAGACCCATCTGTTAGCTTCGCATAATGATTGATAAGTTTTATTGATATTGCTTTCCTCATGTCATATACATATTCCTTTGACCATGAGATTATGCAACTCCCGAATACCGAAGGAATACCTTGTGTGCTATTGATGTCGCTTGAAGCTACGTCGGGATTTCCCCAAAGAGGAAGGGATGATGCAGCACATCGGCGGTAGGTATTTCCCTCAGATATGAAACGAAGGTTATCGAACTAGTAGGGGAACCAAGCAACACAATGTAAACATCCCCTACACACAAATAACAACACCTCGCAACCCGACGTGTTCAAGGGGTTGTCAATCCCTTTCTAGTAACAGCGCCCAAAACGGCGTGCGGACGTGAATAAGTCGTAATAATTTGATAGATCGAACGCCAAATAAAATAAAGAGAAATAAAATGCATCAAGGTATTTTTTTATTTTTGGTTTATATCCTTCTTGGATATCTATCACTTTGGGACTAATTTTCATGTGTTGCTTTTCATAAGCTCAAACAAATATAAGTGAAGATCAAGAGTATATTTTTTTCTTCTTTCTCTCAAAATAATTTAAGTGAAGCAAGAGAGAATTTCTTGAAAATTTTATTAACTCTCAAATAAATCTAAGTGAAGCAAGAGAGTATTTCTTCAAAAATACTAAGCACACTGTGCTAATATATAAGTGAAGCACTAGAGCAAGTCCTATTGCTCATAAAAAATTTAACTGAAGCAAAGAGAGCAATTGTAACAAGTCATGACATAATTTTGGCTTTCCCAAATAGGTGTGTCCAGCAAGGATTGATGACTTAAAACACAAAATAAAACAAGCAAAGACTCATATCATACAAGACGCTCCAAGCAAAACACATATCATGTGACAAATAAAAATATAGTTTTGAGTAAAATACCGATAGTTGTTGGAAGAAAGCGGGGATGCCACTCGGGGGCATCCCCAAGCTTAGTTGGTTGCTCATTTTTGGATAATAGCTTGGGATTCCGGGGCATTCCCAAGCTTAGGCTCTTCTATCCTTCCTTCATCCATCGTAAGATAACCCAAAACTTGAAAACTTCAATCACACAAAACTCAACAAAACCTTCGTGAGATCCGTTAGTGTAATAAAAATAAATCACTACTATAAGTGCTGTATCAAACCAATTATTATTTTTATTTTGTATTATATCTACTGTATTACAACTTTTCTATGGCAAGATTTCATCAAATAAAACCATAGAGCCATCAAAATAAGCACACAAAGAAAACATAATCTGTCAAAACAGAACAGACTGTAGCAATCTGATTTGTTCGAATACTTATGGAACTCCAAAAATTCTGAAAAACTAGTAAGACCTAGATAATTTGTATATTAATCTTCTGCAAGAAGAATCAGGGCAAAAGCTCTTTCTGATAAAAAATTAGGATTTTTTTCGTGAGCACAAAGTTTGTGTCTTTTTCAGCAAGATCAAACAACTATCACCCAAGAAGATCCTTTTGGTTCTACTTGGCACAAACACTAATTAAAACACAAAAAACACAATCATAAAAGTAGCATATTTTTTCTAAAACTCAAGAACAGAAAGAAAAAATCAAAAATAAAATTTATTCATTGGGTTGCCTCCCAACAAGCGCTATAGTTTTACGCCCTTCGCTAGGCATAAAGCAAGGATCTAAGTTTTGTCATCTTTGGTTAGAGATCCATAAGATGCCCTAATGATTGATTCATATGGTGGCCTAATTCTTGTTCTAAGAAAGTGTTCCATACCCTTCCTCAAAGGAAACTGGAACTTAACATTGCCTTCTTTCATATCAATCACGGCACCGATAGTGCGTAAAAATGGTCTACCAAGAATAATTGGGCAAGACGGATTGCAATCAATATCAAGAACAATAAAATATATGGGAACATAATTCCTATTTGAAATAAGAACATCATGAATTCTTCCCATAGGCTTTTTAATAGTGGAATCCGCCAAGAGCAAATTCAAAAAACATTCTTCAAGGTTGGTAAGACCAAGCACATCACATAAAGATTTCAGAATTGTAGAAACACTAGCACCCAAGTCACACAAAGCAAAACACTCATAATTTTTAATCTTGACTTTGATAGTAGGTTCCCATTCATCATGCAATTTTCTAGGAATTGAAACTTCCAATTCCAACTTTTCTTCAAAAGATTTCATCATAACAATATGTTTAGTAAAAGCTTTATTTGTTCATAGGCATGGGGTGAATATATCATGGATTGAGACAAAGAAATATAATCAATCAAAGATCAACTATAATAATTAAAGTCTTTTTAATCCAAAAGAGTGGGCACATCACTAGCTAAAGTTTTGACCTCTTCAAACCCACTTTCATCAATTTTCTCAACAAGATTTTCACCCTCCGAAATATTGGGACGCCTTCTACCTAAAGTAGACTCTTCTCCAGTCCCTTTTTCATCAATCTTAACTTTACTAAATAAGGAATCAATAGAAGAAACACCAATCATTTTAAGATCTTCATCACTTTTGCGAAAGAAATCACTAGAAAACATTTTTTTCCAAAAATTCTCTTTTAGCTCTAAGCATAGCGGTTCTTTTCTTACTTTCATCCATAGAAACAGAAAGAGATTTAATTGATTCATCTACTTTAGGCACACAAATTTTCATCTTGACATTTTCCACATCAAGAGCAATTCTACCAACACTTCTAGACAAATCATCAATCTCATTCAACTTTTCTTCTATGGAAGTATTGAAAACTTTTTGTATGTTGATAAATTCTCTAATATTATTCTCAAGATCAGAGGTGTTCCTATTATTATTATAAGATTTATTTCCATAGGAATTACCATAATTATTAGAGGAATTACTAGGAAAAGGCCTAGGATTAAAATTACCTCTATAAGCATTGTTGTTGAAATTATTTCAAGAGATAAAATTCACATCTATGGCATCACTATTTTTCTCAATCAAAGTAGACAAAGGCATATCATTGAAATCAATAAGAGCACTTTTACTAGCAACCAATTTCATAAGAGCATCAACTTTTTCACTCAAAGAAGAAATTTCTTCAACCGAATTAACTTTTTTACTAGTAGGAGCCCTTTCGGTATGCCATTGTGAATAATTTACCATAATATTATCAAGCAATTTGGTGGCTTAACCCAAAGTAATTTCCATAAAATTACCACCCACGACAGAATCTAAAAGATTACAAGAAACAAAATTCAGTCCCGCATAAAAATTTTGTATGATCATCCAAAGATTTAACCCATGAGTTGGGCAATTCCTTAGCATCATTTTCATCCTTTCCCAGGATTGTGCGACATGCTCATGTCAAGTTGCTTGAAATTCATGATCTGGGTTCTAAGGGAAATAATTTTTGCGGGAGGAAAATACTTAGTGATAAAAGCATCTTTGCACTTATTCCAAGACTCGATACTATTGCGAGGCAAAGAAGAGAACCAATTTTTTGCAGAATGACGCAATGAAAATGGAAATAATTTCATCTTAACCACATCATTGTCCACATCTTTTTTCTTTTGCATATCGCATAATTCCACGAAGGTATTAAGATGGGACGCGGCATCCTCATTAGGAGTACCGTAAAATTGATCTTTCATAACAAGATTCAGCAAAGCAGTATTAATATCAGAAGTCTCCGCACTAGTGGCGGGAGGAGCAAGCGGAGTGCCAATAAAATCATTGTTTTTGGTATTTGATAAATCACATAACTTGGTGTTCTCTTGAGTCATGAAGACCACACAACAAGATTGCACTCAAAAACAGATCCGGCAAGAAAACTGCGAACGAAAAAAGAGAGGCGGATAAAATGACAATTTTTGTGAAGTGGGGGAGAGGAAAACGAGAGGCAAAAGGCAAATAATGTAAATTGCGAGGAGATGAGATTTGTAATTAGGAACCTGGTATATGTTAAAGATCCTCCCCGGCAACGGCGCCGGAAATTCCTTTGGATGTCGCTTGAACCTACGTCGGTATTTCCCCAAAGAGGAAGGGATGATGTAGCACAGCGGCGGTAGGTATTTCCCTCAGATATGAACCAAGGTTATCGAACTAGTAGGAGAACCAAGCAACACAATGTAAACAACCCTTGCACACAAATAAAAACACCTGTCAACCCAACGTGTTAAAGGGGTTGTCAACCCCTTTCGGGTAACGGCGCCAGAAACGGCGTACGGACGGGAATAAGTTGTAATAATTTGATAGATAGAACGCCAAATAATATAAATAGAAGTAAAATGCAGCAAGGTATTTTTGTATTTTTGGTTTAGTAGATCTAAAAATAAATGCAAGGAAAAAGTAGATCGCAAAGGCAAATATATGAGAAAGAAGACCCGGGGGCCGTAGGTTTCACTAGTGGCGTATCTCAAGAAAAATAGCAAACAGTGGGTAAACACATTATAGTTGGGCAATTGATAGAACTTCAAATACTCATGATGATATCCAGGCAATGATCATTATTAGGCATCACGTCCAAGATTAGTAGACCGACTCCTGCCTGCATCTACTACTATTACTCCACACATCGACCGCTATCCAACATGCATCTAGTGTATTAAGTTCATGGAAAAATGGAGTAATGCAATAAGAACGATGACATGATGTAGACAAGATCTACCTATGTAGAGATAGACCCCATCGTTTTATCCTTAGTAGCAATGATACATACGTGTCGTTTCCCTTTCCGTCACTGGGATCAAGCACCGTAAGATCGAACCCACTACAAAGCACCTCTTCCCATTGCAAGATAAATAGATCAAGTTGGCCAAACAAAACCCAAATATCGGAGAAGAAATACGAGGCTCTAAGAGATCATGCATATAAGGGATCAAAGAAACTCAAATAACTTTCATGGATATAAAAAGATATAACTGGTCATAAACTCAAAGTTCATCAGATCCCAACAAACATACCGCAAAAGAGTTACATTATATGGATCTCCAAGAGACCATTGTATTGAGAATTCAGCGAGAGAGAGGAAGCCATCTAGCTATTAACTACGGACCTGAAGGTCTACAAAGAACTACTCACGCATCATCGGAGAGGCACCAATGGAGGTGGTGAACCCCATCCGAGATGGTGTCTAGATTGGATCTGGTGGTTCTGGATGCTGCGGCAGCTGCATGAATATTTCGTCGACTGCCTTAGGGTTTCTAGAATATTGGGGTATTTATAGAGCAAAGAGGCGGTCCGGGGGCACCCGAGGTGGCCACAACCCACCAGGCCGCGCCTGGGTCTCCTGGCGCGCCCTGGTGGGTTGTGCCTCCCTTGAGGCACCCCCCAGGTGCAGCCAGGGCCCGTTGTGTTCCTTCTGGCCCATAAAAATTCTCCGTGGAGTTTCGTGCCATTTGGACTCCGTCTGGTATTGATTTTCTGTGATGTAAAAAACATGGGAAAAACAACAACTGACACTTGACACTATGTCAATAGGTTAGTACCAAAAAATTATATAAAATGACTATAAAATGATTATAAAACATCCAAGATTGATAATATAACAACATGGAACAATAAAAAATTATAGATACGTTGGAGACGTATCAACTATCAAACGTCACAACTTAACTGTGTGATTATAAAGATGCTCTACAGGTATCTCCGAAGGTATTTGTTGGGTTGGCATAGATCAAGATTAAGATTTGTCACTCCGAGTATAGGAGAGGTATCTCTGGGCCCTCTCGGTAATGTACATCATAATTAGCCTTGCAAGCAATGTGACTAATGAGTTAGTTGTGGGATGATGCATTATAGAACGAGTAAAGAGACTTGCCGGTAACGAGATTAAACTAGGTATGAAGATACCGACGATCGAATCTCGGGCAAGTAACATACCGATGACAAAGGGAAAAACGTATGTTGTCATTACGGTTTGACCGATAAAGATCTTCGTAGAATATGTAGGAACCAATATGAGCATCCAGGTTCCGCTGTTGGTTATTGATCGGAGAGGTGTCTCGGTCATGTCTACATAGTTCCCGAACCCGTAGGGTCCGCACGCTTAAGGTTCGATGACGATTTGTATTATATGAGTTATGTGATTTGGTGACCGAATGTTGTTCGGAGTCCCGGATGAGATCATAGACAGGACGAGGAGTCTTGAAATGGTCAAGAGGTAAATATTCATATATAGGACGATAGTATTCGGACACCAGAAGTGTTCTGGGGGTACTTATTGGGTCACTGGAAGGGGTTCCGTGCTATCCCCGGCAAAGATATGGGCCTTATTGGGCCAAGGGCGGGACATACCAGCACCTAGTGGGCTGGTGCACCCCGATATAGGCCGAATAGGAGGAGAAGGAAGGAGGGGAAGAGAGAAAGGAAAGGGGAGGATTCAGCCTCCCCCTTTCCTTCTCTTACCCCCTCTCTTTCCTTCCCCCTCCGACACTTATGGAAGGGGGGAGGCCGACTTATTGTGGGAGGTGCCCAAGTAGGACTACTCCTACTTGGGGTGCCCCTTGCTGCCCCTCTCCCCTCCCACCTATATATATGTGGGGAGGGGCGCCTAGAACACAGAACAAACATTGTTAGGCGTGTGTGGCGCCCCCCTCCAGAGTTTACGCCTCCGGTCATATTCACGTAGTGCTTAGGCAAAGCCCTGCGCGTATCGCTTCACCATCACCGTCACCACGCCGTCGTGCTGACGAAACTCTCCCTTGACACTTTGGTGGATCAAGAGTTCGAGGTACGTCATCGAGCTGAATGTGTGCAGAACTCGGAGGTGCCGTATATTCCGTGCTTGATTGGTCGGGACGAGAAGAAGTTCGACTACATCAACCGCGTTGTCAAACGCTTCCACTTTCGGTCTACGAGGGTACGTGGACACACTCTCCCCCTCTCGTTGCTATGCATCTCCTAGATAGATCTTGCGTGAGCGTAGGAATTTTTTTGAAATTGCATGCTATGTTCCGTGATGACCCACAAATATAGGGGATCAATTGTAGCTCTTTTCGATAAGTAAGAGTGTCGAACCCAATGAGGAGCATAAGGAAATGACAAGTGGTTTTGAGCAAGGTAATGTCTGCAAGTGCTGAAATTATAAGTAGCCGAGTAGTTTGATAGCAAGGTAATTTGTAACGAGCAAGTAACGATAGTAGTAACAAGAGTGCAACAAGGTAGCCCAATCCTTTTGAGGCAAAGGACAGGCCAAAATGGTCTCTTATGATAAGCAAAGTGTTCTTGAGGGTACACGGGATTTTCATCTAGTCACTTTCACCATGTTGGTTTGATTCGTGTTCGGTACTTTGATAATTTGATATGTGGGTGGACCGGTGCTTATGTGTTGTTCTTACTTGAACAAACCTCCTACTTATGATTAACCCTCCCGCAAGCATCCGCAACCACGAGAAAAGTATTAAGAATAAATTCTAACCATAACATTAAACTTTTGGATCCAATCGGTCCCTTACAAAATAGCGCATAAACCGGGGTTTAAGCTTCTGTCACTCTCGCAACCCATCATCTAATTGTTACTCCACAATGCATTCCCTTAGGCCCAAATATGGTGAAGTGTCATGTAGTCGACGTTCACATGACACCACTAAGGGAATCACAACATACATACTATCAAAATATTGAACACATATCAAGTTCACATGATTACTTGCAACATGATTTCTCCCGTGACCTCAAGAACAAAAGTAACTACTCACAAATGATAATCATGCTCAAGATTAGAGGGGTATTAAATAGCATATTGGATCTGAACATATAATCTTCCATCAAATAAACCATATAGTAATCAACTACAAGATGTAATCAACACTACTAGTCACCCACAAGCACCAATCTATAGTTCCGGTAACAGGATTGAACACAAGAGATGAACTAGGGTTTGAGATGAGATGGTGTTGTTGAAGATGTTGATGGAGATTGCCCTCCCCAAGATGGGAGCGTTGTTGGTGATGATGAGGACGGAGATTTCCCCCTCCGAGAGGGAAGTTCCCCCGGTGGAATCGCTCCACCGGAGGGCAAAAGTGCTCCTGCTCAAGTTCCGCCTCGAGACGGCGGCGCTTCGTCCCATAAGTCCTCTCCTTATTTTTTTTTCTAGGTCAAAACGACCTATATACCAGAAGATGGGCACCGGAGGTGCGCCTCGGTGAGCACAACCCACCGGGGCACGCCTGGGCTCCCTGGCACGCCCAGGTGGGTTGTGCCACTTGATGGGCCCCCTCTGGTAGTTATTTGCTCCAATATTATTCAAATATTCCATAAAAAAATCTCTGTGAAGTTTCAGCTTGTTTGGAGTTGTGCAAAATAGGTGGCCTGACGTAGCTTTTCCAGGTCCATATTTCCAGCTGCGGGAATTCTCCCTCTTTGTGTATACCTTGCATATTATGAGAGAAAAGGCATTAGAATTACTCCAAAAAGCATTATTATGGATAAAACACATGTTAAATAATAGTAAGAAAACATGATGCAAAATGGACGTATCATTCCCCAACAGTGTCGTCCATCTTCGCACATGTCGCGATGTCGTCGAAGTTACAACAAGGTGGGGCACGAGAGGAGGAAGCCTGCGAGGGTCAACCATCTGGTTGCACGGGGAGGGGGGTCAGGATGAGGTTAGAATAGAGACATGCGGAGACAGAGGCAACTCTGGGTCTGGAAGGAGCATAACAGATGTAAAGGGAGCGAGGTGAGAGGTTTGCATGGGCAGCAGATGAGCAAATAGGAAACATGGTGGCCGCACACGTGGTGGGAATCAGGCCTTCGAGGAAATATGGGAGGCTTCATTAGAAACCATGGGCTCTATGGAGCTAAATCTTCTCTCTTGCAGCCTACCATTTAACAAGGGGGCTCGATGGAGCTGAACTTCTACCTAGCCACCGAGTCCCTAGTTCGGATAGCTTTATAACCCCTCCTCCCGGCACTAAATATAAATGCTACCATACAATGCATTTTATATATCTTTTAGGGATATAAGGTGCTATAAGAAGTTTACTGGAGTGGTTTTCTCGTTACCATTCATATTGGTAATTATAAAAGAGGGATCTCTTTATGGAATCTGGTAGAGTTGCTCTTATAATTTCTTGGATCTCTTATCGACTTCAAAGCTCCAACCCAATGTGCTCAGAGTTGTCTCTTATTGTCATAGTGATATCATTCACTATGGAAAGTCCTAGGTGGCCACGTGTATGTATGACCACCAATAATCCTTCATAAGGAGTGGTTGATGAGGTCTCCCGGCTCGATTCCATCACTCAAATTATGTGGATTGTGAATGGTGATTTCAACATTGTCATGAAAATGAAACAAAATAGTTGACGTCATGTCAATTGACAGATGATGAAATAGTTTAGGTTGTTAGAATTAATCTTGTCATTGTATTAAACACATGTGTATTATATATGCATCCATGTCAAACAGGAATAGCTAGTACAAACATCCTAAAGCTTCTAATATAGCTAAATCATGGTTGCATGGCAGTAAGAGCAGTCAAAATGGAATGGAAGTATTATTGCAAGTTGTCGTTGTTAGTAAGAAAGTGTTGCAATAGGCTGTTGTAGAAGCGAAGTTGGAGTTTTTACAAATCTAGTATGTAAGGATGCTAGCCAGGCATGAGTTTTCATGAGTAAACAACACACCATGCTAAGGTTGGTTTGCGAAAGAATATAATCGGGCATGCACATCATCATTTGTCAAGCAACCTTATAGTTCATCAAAAATATAATTGTCTATGCAAGGCAACAAATCAACAAAGCAACTTGTGTACTTGTCTAAGCCGTGTGTGTATGTGTGTGTGTGTGTGTGTGCGCGCGCGCGTGTGTGTGTAGCGACCCGACCTCATACGGTCAAGTCTCTGTGCTTAAGTGTCATCCCTGGATTGGTATGCTGACACACACAGTACTCGAGGATTTATAACAGAGGTAAATCACATGTATAAAGTAACGTAAATACTATTACCTCAATCCAAATAGCGGAAGTACCAACAAGATTGTGGATTCCCATCAACACCAATGGCAAAGTTGAGTGTAGAAATCGTAACCCTAACGTATCACTTACACGTCGTCAGTTTCCTGCAACATGAGACGTTGCAGCCACAAAGGGTCAGTACATTGAATGTACTGGCAAATTCACACCATAGGATAATGATAAAAAATAGCTATCACTACATGCATATTTGGCTGGTGGAAAGCTCTAAGTTTATTTTTTTGCATAAAGCCAATTTTTCCCTACTGCAAAGGAATATATTTTATTTAACTACAAAGTTGGTTGATAAATATTGAGAAGGTTCCTCCAACTCAATCCCAAAATAATAATCATTAACCCAATCAAATTAATTAAATAAAGTGATGAGATCAACATGATAATCCAAGAACCAGATACTCAAGATGTCCATAATCGGGGACACGACTAATCATGATTAGTTTGTACACTCTGCAGAGGTTTGCGCACTTTTCCCCACAAGACCTGATCGCCTCCGTCGGATTTCTCGCACTACATGGTGTTTGAGAAACGGATGACCAAAACACAGTCTTTTTGAAGCATTAACTTTAACCCTGGGTAGACAGTACCAACCTACATCCCCTACATCTGCTAGCCTACCACTAGAAGAGGTAATGCAACTTACTCAACTATGCTAGAGCCCATAATAGCTTGTGGTTGCACACGGAAGTTTCTAACATGAATAATCTTATGATCCCTTTGAGCCTGGGTGGCATTCCATAGGGTGATCACACGGGTCCTCCGGGATCCCCTTGGGCAAGCACTGGGTTCTCCAGGTGCCCGGGCAAACCACTGGGTGCTCCAGGGTGCCCCTACTATTCCACCCAAATGTGAATTAAAGTAGCCACCTTAAGTTAACCATTAAATAATAACTCTCACATCTGTCATGAATCACTCAAACTAGACCACGTCTATGAGCATAGCATAGCAGTATAAGCACAACGTAGTAACTCTTGGGGTTTGAATGCAGGACAATAGGTTCCTACACCATCAACTACTTACCAATACCCACATGTTAAACAGATCCTACTCATGCAATGTTTGAGGGTGAAACTAATGCATTAAAACTGGGTATGAAAGGGATATGATCAAAATGTGAACTTGCCTGTACTGTTGATGAAGATGATTCACACTCATAACTCCTGATAGTTCTACTCGTCACACTCCGATCAATCGAGCGTAAGCAAGCAATAGTAACAACACATAATCAATCTCTCAAAAGATCGGAAAGAACGAAGAAGACAATTCGGAAAACATCAAAAGCAAACAAATAACTCTTGCAACTTAAACAATTTCTAACAGTACCAAAATTGGGTAGATTTGGCCTTATCAGAAAGTTTAGGTCAAGAGCTTCGATTTGCAAAAAGAAACAACTCAAACGGAGTTATAAAACTTAGGTTATGATCAAACGAAGTTCAAATACTAAACTGTTTGAATTCAAATTTTAAAACTTTCAAACACATGTTTAAGTTGTTTTACTGGATAGAGGGGATCATAACAAAGAAGTGGGCGTTGGTTTCATTGGATTTGGACAAATGAGTAAAAAAGTAGTGATCGTTTGAAAAGCAGGGGCTAAACTATATAGAAAATAATCACAGATAGGTCCCTGGCCGAAAACTAAAATAAAAAGAAAAATCCTATCGAACGAACATTCGCTATAGAGCCCTACAGAACGAAAACATTCACTACGGAATAGTAACGGACGAACGTCCACTAATTAACCTAACTAAAATATAAAACCGGCTTTAAAAGAAAAACCTAAGGAAACCTAAAAATAATAATAAACCGGACCGGGGAGGGTTATACCGGTTTGGCGGTTCGGCTGGGAAAACCGGTAGTGGCTCCGGCAAGGCGGGCAGTGGCGACGCGGGCAGCGGCGAACGGCGGCTACGGCGGCGGGGGTGGTGCGGCAGGCGGCGCGACTAGCGGCAGCAGCGGCAACGCAAAGCGCCAGCGCGGCGGCGGCTGCAGATCTTGTCGGCGGCGGCGGCGGTTGGCGAAGTGCAACGATACGAGGATAGGCGCGGCGGCGGGATGAGGAGGACAGGGCGGCGTCCCCACCTTTTAAAGGCGGAGGGGGGCGATGGCGTGGGGGAAGGGAAAAGGGGGCGGCGGCGGGAGGCGGTGTCCGGGAAGGACACAGCGGCGGCGGCGCGCTGGAGTCGGGGACGAAGGCGGTGGCGCGCTAGGCCTTGGCCTGGCAGAAGCTGGGCCGGACGAGTAGGCAAGAAGAAAAAAATTATTAAAAAAACAATTTTTCAGAGAACTAAATTATTAAAAACAAAATAACTAAAAATATTATATAGGCATATAATATATCAAAAGTTTCAGAAAAAGATTTTCTACAACATGGACATTTTACTAACGTCAAATAAAATAAAAAATAATTCAAACAAATCAAACAGTGCTACTGCTCTAATAAAATCCAATAAGAATCATTTTAAAAATATCAAAATTAATTCAAATTTATTTCTCTCCAATTTTCTGATGTAGGGAATCATTTTACCCTATTTTCAATATATTTTATTTTTGAAGAAAAATAATTTGAATAAAACTCAAATAACTCCAAATTGAAAATAATTTCAAAAGGACTTTAAATTTGATCATTTTAAACTCCCAACTCATATTTCACATGTTTTGAAGAAGTCATTTTATCTTCTCTCATGAAAATCATTGAGTTGCTTAAAGTTTCTGAATTGGAAAATATTTCCAAATGAAATTCAAATCTTTTCAAAAGCCTTTCATTTATTTAAATGGAAGAAGTCATGTCATTTTCTCTCGAGGGTTTTGTATTTCAAAAGAATTTGAATTCAAGGAGATCACAAAGCAAAGATGAAAGTTTGGGAAAGTCCTTTTATTCCCTCTCATTTAACTTTGAAAAAGTTTTGAATTTCACACAATCAATCAAACAATCGATCATAAATATCTATTTATTATAACATTCCAAAATTTAGAATTTTAAGATGTTACAAACCTACCACCCTTAAAATGAATCTCGTCCTCGAGATTCAGAGAGGCTAGAAAGAAGTAGATTAGGGTCGGGGTCTTCTCAAAATCCATCGATCGTCTCCGGGGTCTGTGGTGCTACCACCCTTAGAAGCATGGTTACAATTCCATCAAAACTCATATACTCCATCCTTATTCTTGACAGTGTCGGTCTTCTCAGGTCTTCATGACAATTCCTACTCTAGGCTCTTCCGGTAGTGGCATAACCTTTTCCTCAAATCTTCTGTCCTTTCATCTTGGTAAGGTTATCCCATGACTGGGTCTTCTTAGCTGACGGGTCTGGCGCCAATACTATTAAACTATCGATATCTCATGGTGGTCAACCATTTATGGTTTCTCCTGCAGGAAATGGTCTGGGATTCATTCTCACCGAATGTCCTAAGGTTGGCAACAACTGCCGTGTACAAGGGAAAAAATACTTATACCATTCTAAGGTTCAAACAAGGTTTAATATCGATGTATCTCTACTAAAGATAAGTCGCTCAGATTTACCATCCCGTATAGCAAGGCGAATAATAAGAGTAAATCGGTATGGTGATCAATCCATCCCGCACCCAAATCATTACCTTGTATACGGTTTAGCGAATCTCGCATTCTAACACTCGGTCATCCTCAAAAGAATTGCAGAATTTCTCTTGTCGACGAACCAAGTTCGGATGAATCCCTTGATTCTACAAGCAAAACAAACATCTATCGTTCCTTCACAACTCTCAAGTTTTGCGTTACTCCTATAAGATTGTCTGTTGATAAAGTCATAACTTCTTCCAGGGTTTTCCTTCAGCAAGAGTGTGCTTGCTTCTTGGCAGGTCCTGGTGTTGGGGAACGTAGTAATTTCAAAAAAATTCCTACGCACACACAGGATCATGGTGATGCATAGCAACAAGAGGGGAGAGTGTTGTCCACGTACCCTCGTAGACCGAAAGCGGAAGCGTTAGCACAACGGGGTTGATTTAGTCGTACGTCTTCACGATCCGACCGATCAAGTACCGAACGTACGACACCTTCGAGTTCAGCACACGTTCAACTCGATGACGTCCCTCGAACTCCGATCCAGCCGAGCTTTGAGGGAGAGTTCCGTCAGCACGACGGCATGGTGACGATGATGGTGTTATACCGACGCAGGGCTTCGCCTAAGCACCGCTACGATATTATTGAGGTGGACTATGGTGGAGGGGGGCACCGCACAAGGCTAAGAGATCCAAGAGATCAATTGTTATCTCTAGAGGTGCCCCCCTGCCCTCGTATATAAAGGAGCAAGGGGGTGAGGCGGCCGGCCAGGAGGAGGCGCACCGGGAAGGAGTCTTACTCCCACCGGGAGTAGGACTCCCTCCTTTGCTAGTTGGAGTAGGAGAAGGGGAAGGAAGAGGGAGAGAGGAAGGAAAGGGGGGCGCCGCCTCCTCCTTGTCCAATTCGTACTAGAGGGGGAGGGGGCGCGTGGCCTGCCCTGGCCGCCCCTCCTCTTCTCCACTAAGGCCCATCTTGGTCCATTAAACCCCCGGGGGCGGAGGGGGGGTTCCGGTAACCCCCGGTACTCCGGTAAAATCCCGATTTCACCCGGAACACTTCCGATATCCAAATATAGGCTTCCAATATATCAATCTTTATGTCTCAACCATTTTGAGACTCCTCGTCATGTTCGTGATCACATCCGGGACTCAGAACTACCTTCGGTACACCAAAACACATAAACTCATAATATAACCGTCATCGAACTTTAAGCGTGCGGACCCTACGGGTTCGAGAACTATGTAGACATGACCGAGACACGTCTCCGGTCAATAACCAATAGCGGAACCTGGATGCTCATATTGGCTCCTACATATTCTACGAAGATCTTTATCGGTCAAACCGCATAACAACATACGTTGTTCTCTTTGTCATCGGTATGTTACTTGCCCGAGATTCGATCGTCGGTATCTTAATACCTAGTTCAGTCTCGTTATCGGCAAGTCTCTATACTCGTCATGTAATACATCATCTTGCAACTAACTCATTAGTTGCAATGCTTGCAAGGCTTATAGTGATGTGCATTACCGAGTGGGCCCAGAGATACCTCTCCGACAATCGGAGTGACAAATCCTAATCTCGAAATATGCCAACCCAACAAGTACCTTCGGAGACACCTGTAGAGCACCTTTATAATCACCCAGTTATGTTGTGACGTTTGGTAGCACACAAAGTGTTCCTTCGGTAAACGGGAGTTGCATAATCTCATAGTCATAGGAACATGTATAAGTCATGAAGAGAGCAATAGCAGAATACTAAACGATCGTGTGCTAAGCTAACGGAATGGGTCAAGTCAATCACATCATTCTCCTAATGATGTGATCCCGTTAATCAAATGGCAACTCATGTCAATGTCTAGGAAACATAACCATCTTTGATCAACAAGCTAGGCAAATAGAGGCATACTAGTGACACTCTGTTTGTTTATGTATTCACACAAGTATTATGTTTCAGGTTAATACAATTCTAGCATGAATAATAAACATTTATCATGATATAAGGAAATAAATAATAACTTTATTATTGCCTATAGGGAATATTTCCTTCAGTCTCCCACTTGCACTACAGTCAGTAATCTAGATTACACAGTAATGATTCTAACACCCATGGAGCCTTGGTGCTGATCATGTTTTGCTCGTGGAAGAGGCTTAGTCAACGGGTCTGCAACATTTAGATCCGTATGTATCTTGCAAATTTCTATGTCTCCCACCTAGACTTGATCCCGGATGGAGTTGAAGCGTCTCTTGATGTGCTTGGTTCTCTTGTGAAATCTGGATTCCTTTGCCAAGGCAATTGCACCAGTATTGTCACAAAAGATTTTCATTGGACCCGATGCACTAGGTATGACACCTAGATCGGATATGAACTCCTTCATCCAGACTCCTTCATTTGCTGCTTCCGAAGCAGCTACGTACTCCGCTTCACACGTAGATCCCGCCACAACGCTTTGTTTAGAACTGCACCAACTGACAGCTCCACCGTTCAATGTAAACACGTATCCGGTTTGCGATTTAGAATCGTCTGGATCAGTGTCAAAGCTTGCATCGACGTAAAAATTTACGACTAGCTCTTTGTCACCTCCATAAACGAGAAACATATCCTTAGTCCTTTTCAGGTATTTCAGGATGTTCTTGATCGCTATCCAGTGATCCACTCCTTGATTACTTTGGTACCTCCCTGCTAAACTTATATCAAGGCACACATCAGGTCTGTTACACAGCATTGCATACATGATAGAGCCTATGGCTGAAGCATAGGGAACATCTTTCATCTTCTCTCTATCTTTTGCAGTGGTCGGGCATTGAGTCTTACTCAACTTCACACCTTGTAACACAGGCAAGAACCCTTTCTTTGCCTGATCCATTTTGAACTTTTTCAAAACTTTGTCAAGGTATGTGCTTTGTGAAAGTCCAATTAAGCGTCTTGATCTATCTCTATAGATCTTGATGCCCAATATATAAGCAGCTTCACCAAGGTCTTTCGTTGAAAAACTCTTATTCAAGTATCCTTTTATGCTATCCCGAAATTCTATATCATTTCCAATCAACAATATGTCATCCACATATAATATTAGAAATGCTACAGAGCTCCCACTCACTTTCTTGTAAATACAGGCTTCTCCAAAAGTCTGTATAAAACCATATGCTTTGATCACACTATCAAAGCATTTATTACAACTCCGAGAGGCTTGCACCAGTCCATAGATGGATCGCTGGAGCTTGCACACTTTGTTAGCTCCCTTTGGATCGACAAAACCTTCCGGTTGCATCATATACAACTCTTCTTCTAGAAATCCATTCAGGAATGCAGTTTTGACATCCATTTGCCAAATTTCATAATCATAAAATGCGATAATTGCTAACATGATTCGGACAGACTTAAGCATCGCTACGGGTGAGAAAGTCTCATCATAGTCAATCCTTTGAACTTGTCGAAAACCTTTTGCAACAAGTCGAGCTTTATAGACAGTACCATTACCATCAGCGTCAGTCTTCTTCTTGATGATCCATTTATTCTCAATGGCTTGCCGATCATCGGGAAAGTCAACCAAAGTCCACACTTTGTTCTCATACATGGATCCCATCTCAGATTTCAAGGCCACAAGCCATTTTGCGGAATCTGGGCTCGCCATCGCTTCTTCATAGTTTGTAGGTTCGTCATGGTCTAGTAACATAACCTCCAGAACAGGATTACCGTACCACTCTGGTGCGGATCTTACTCTGGTTGATCTACGAGGTTCGGTAACAACTTGATCTAAAGTTTCATGATCATCATCATTAACTTCCTCACTAATTGGTGTACGTGTCTCAGGAACCGGTTTCAATGATGAACTACTTTCCAATAAGGGAGCAGGTACAGTTACCTCATCAAGTTCTACTTTCCTCCCACTCACTTCTTTCGAGAGAAACTCCTTCTCTAGAAATTATCCAAATTTAGCAATAAAAGTCTTGCCTTCAGATCTGTGATAGAAGGTGTACCCAACAGTTTCCTTTGGGTATCCTATGAAGACACATTTCTCTGATTTGGGTTCGAGCTTATCAGGTTGAAGCGTTTTCACATAAGCATCGCAGCCCCAAACTTTAAGAAACGACAACTTTAGTTTCTTGCCAAACCACAGTTCATAAGGCATCGTCTCAACGGATTTCGATGGTGCCCTATTTAACGTGAATGCAGTCGTCTCTAAAGCATAACCCCAAAATGATAGCGGTAAATCAGTAAGAGACATCATAGATCGCACCATATCTAGTAAAGTACGATTACGACGTTCGGACACACCATTACGTTGTGGTGTTCCGGGTGGCGTGAGTTGCGAAACTATTCCGCATTGTTTCAAATGAATACCAAACTCGTAACTCAAATATTCTCCTCCACAATCAGATCGTAGAAACTTTATTTTCTTGTTACGATGATTTTCACTCTGAAATTCTTTGAACTTTTCAAATGTTTCATACTTATGTTTCATTAAGTAGATATACCCATATCTGCTTAAATCATCTGTGAAGGTGAGAAAATAACGATACCCGCCGCGACCCTCAACATTCATCGGACCACATACATCTGTATGTATGATTTCCAACAAATCTGTTGCTCGCTCCATAGTTTCGGAGAACGGCGTTTTAGTCATCTTGCCCGTGAGGCACGGTTAGAAAGTACCAGGTGATTCATAATCAAGTGGTTCCAAAAGTCCATCAGTATGGAGTTTCTTCATGCGCTTTATACCAATATGACCTAAACGGCAGTGCCACAAATAAGTTGCACTATCATTATCAACTCTGCATCTTTTAGCTTCAATATTATGAATATGTGTATCACTACTATCGAGATTCAACAAAAATAGACCACTCTTCAAGGGTGCATGACGATAAAAGATATTACTCATATAAATAGAACAACCATTATTCTCTGATTTAAATGAATAACCATCTCGCATCAAACAATCCAGATATAACATTCATGCTCAACGCTGGCACCAAATAACAATTATTCAGGTCTAAAACTAATCCCGAACGTAGATGTAGAGGTAGAGTGCCGACCGCGATCACATCGACTTTGGAACCATTTCCCGCGCGCATCGTCACCTCGTCCTTAGCCAATCTTCGCTTAATCCGTAGTCCATGTTTCAAGTTGCAAATATTAGCAACAGAACCAGTATCAAATACCCAGGTGCTACTGCGAGCATTAGTAAGGTAGACATCAATAACATGTATATCACATATACCTTTGTCACCTTGCCATCCTTCTTATCCGCCAAATACTTGGGGCAGTTCCGCTTCCAGTGACCAGTCTGTTTGCAGTAGAAGCACTCAGTCCCAGGCTTAGGTCCAGACTTGGGCTTCTTCTCCTGAGCAGCAACTTGTTTGTTGTTCTTCTTGAAGTTCCCCTTCTTCTTCCCTTTGCCCTTTTTCTTGAAAATGGTGGTCTTGTTGACCATCAACACTTGATGCACCTTCTTGATTTCTACCGCCGCAGCCTTTAGCATTGCGAAGAGCTCAGGAATTGTCTTATCCATCCCTTGCATGTTATAGTTCATCACGAAGCTCTTGTAGCTTGGTGGCAGTGATTGAAGAATTCTGTCAACGACGCTATCATCCGGAAGATTAACTCCCAGTTGAATAAAGTGATTGTTATACCCAGACATTCTGAGTATATGCTCACTGACAGAACTATTCTCCTCCATCTTGCAGCTATAGAACTTATTGGAGACTTCATATCTCTCAATCCGGGCATTTGCTTGAAATATTAACTTCAACTCCTGGAACATCTCATATGCTCCATGACGTTCAAAACGTCGTTGAAGTCCTGGTTCTAAGCCGTAAAGCATGGCACACTAAACTATCGAGTAGTCACCAGCTTTGCTCTGCCAGACGTTCATAACATCTGGTGTTGCTCCTGCAGCAGGTCTGGCACCTAGCGGTGCTTCGAGGACGTAATTCTTCTGTGCAGCAATGAGGATAATCCTCAAGTTATGGACCCAGTCCGTGTAATTGCTACCATCATCTTTCAACTTTGCTTTCTCAAGGAACGCATTAAAATTCAAGGGAACAACAACACAGGCCATCTATCTACAATCAACATACACAAGCAAAATACTGTCAGGTACTAAGTTCATGATAAATTTAAGTTCAATTAATCATATTACTTAAGAACTCCCACTTAGATAGACATCCCTCTAATCCTCTAAGTGACCACGTGATCCAAATCAACTAAACCATGTCCGATCATCATGTGAGATGGAGTAGTTTCAATGGTGAACATCACTATGTTGATCATATCTACTATATGATTCACGCTCGACCTTTCGGTCTCAGTGTTCCAAGGCCATATCTGCATATGCTAGACTCGTCAAGTGTAAACTGAGTATTCCGCGTGTGCAACTGTTTTGCACCCGTTGTATTTGAACGTAGAGACTATCACACCCGATCATCATGTGGTGTCTCAACATCAAGAACTTTCACAACGGTGCATACTCAGGGAGAACACTTATACCTTGATAATTTAGTGAGAGATCATCTTATAATGCTACCGTCAATCAAAGCAAGATAAGATGCATAAAAGATAAACATCACATGCAATCAATATAAGTGATATGATATGGCCATCATCATCTTGTGCTTGTGATCTCCATCTTCGAAGCACCGTCTCATCACCATCGTCACCGGCGCGACACCTTGATCTCCGTCGTAGCATCGTTGCCGTCTCGCCAACTTATGCTTCTACGACTATCGCTACCACTTAGTGATAAAGTAAAGCATTATAGGGCGATTGCATTGCATACAATAAAGCGGCAACCATATGGCTCCTGCCAGTTGCCGATAACTCGGTTACAAAACATGATCATCTCATACAATAAAATATAGCATCATGCCTTGACCATATCACATCACAACATGCCCTGCAAAAACAAGTTAAACGTCCTCTACTTTGTTGTTGCAAGTTTTACGTGGATGCTATGGGCTGAGCAAGAACCGTTCTTACCTATGCATCAATACCACAATGATAGTTTGTCAAGTTAGTGTTGTTTTAACCTTCTCAAGGACCGGGCGTAGCCACACTCGGTTCAACTAAAGTTGGAGAAACTGACACCCGTCAGCCACCTGTGTGCAAAGCACGTCGGTAGAAACAGTCTCGCATAAGCGTACGCGTAATCTTGGTCCGGGCCGCTTCATCCAACAATACCGCTGAACCAAAGTATGACATGCTGGTAAGCAGTATGACTTATATCGCCCACAACTCACTTGTGTTCTACTCGTGCATATAACATCTACGCATAAAATCTAGCTCGGATGCCACTGTTGGGGAACGTAGTAATTTCAAAAAAAAATCCTACGCACACACAGGATCATGGTGATGCATAGCAACGAGAGGGGAGAGTGTTGTCCATGTACCCTCGTAGACCGAAAGCAGAAGCGTTAGCACAACGCGGTTGATGTAGTCGTACGTCTTCATGATCCGACCGATCAAGTGCTGAACGTCCGACACCTCCGAGTTCAGCACACGTTCAGCTCGATGACGTCCCTCGAACTCCAATCCAGCCGAGCTTTGAGGGAGAGTTCCGCCAGCACGACGACATGGTGACGACGATGATGTTCGACCGATGCAGGGCTTCGCCTAAGCATTGCTACGATATTATCGAGATGGACTATGGTGGAGGGGGGCACCGCACACGGCTAAGAGATCCAAGAGATCAATTGTTGTCTCTAGAGGTGCCCCCTGCCCCCGTATAAAAAGGAGCAAAGGTTGAGGTGGCCGGCCAGGAGGAGGCACGCCAGGGTGGAGTCCTACTCCCATCGGGAGTAGGACTCCCTCCTTTCCTAGTTGGAGTAGGAGAAGGGGGGAAGGAAGAGGGAGAGAGGAAGGAAAGGGGGGCGTCGCCCCCCTCCTTGTCCAATTCGGACTAGAGGGGGAGGGGGAGCGGCCTGCCCTGGCCGCCCCTCCTCTTCTCCACTAAGGCCCATCTTGGCCCATTAAACCCCCGGGGGGGTTCCGGTAACCCCCGGTACTCCGGTAAAATCCCGATTTCACCTGGAACACTTCCGATATCCAAATTTAGGCTTCCAATATATCAATCTTTATGTCTCAACCATTTTGAGACTCCTCGTCATGTCCGTGATCACACCCGGGACTCTGAACTACCTTTGGTACATCAAAACACATAAAATCATGATATAACCGTCATTGAACTTTAAGCGTGCGGACCCTACGGGTTCGAGAACTATGTAGACATGACCAAGACACGTCTCTGGTCAATAAACAATAGCGGAACCTAGATGCTCATATTGGCTCCTACATATTCTACGAAGATCTTTATCGGTCAAACCGCATAACAACATACGTTGTTCTCTTTGTCATCGGTATGTTACTTGCCCGAGATTCGATCGTCGGTATCTTAATACCTAGTTCAGTCTCGTTATCGGCAAGTCTCTTTACTCGTCCTGTAATACATCATCCTGCAACTAACTCATTAGTTGCAATGCTTGGAAGGCTTATAGTGATGTGCATTACCGAGTGGGCCCAGAGATACCTCTCCGACAATCGAAGTGACAAATCCTAATCTCGAAATACGCCAACCCAACAAGTACCTTCGGAGACACCTGTAGAGCACCTTTATAATCACCCAGTTAAGTTGTGACGTTTGGTAGCACTCAAAGTGTTCCTCCGGTAAACGGGAGTTGCATAATCTCATAGTCATAGGAACATGTACAAGTCATGAAGAAAGCAATAGCAGAATACTAAACGATCGTGTGCTAAGCTAACGGAATGGGTCAAGTCAATCACATCATTCTCCTAATGATGTGATCCCGTTAATCAAATGACAACTCATGTCAATGGCTAGGAAACATAATCATCTTTGATCAACGAGCTAGTCAAGTAGAGGCATACTAGTGACTCTCTGTTTGTTTATGTATTCACACAAGTATTATGTTTTCGGTTAATACAATTCTAGCATGAATAATAAACATTTATCATGATATAAGGAAATAAATAATAACTTTATTATTGCCTCTAGGGCATATTTCCTTCACCTGGGGCCTGTGGGTTTTGGCCCATCTCATCACTTGTAAACTTTGAGCTCATCATCGGGGCAACTGATCATTAATCCAACATCAAGCTTCCAGCATTCTTAAATCCAACCAGCTGTATTGTATCCCTTCCTTCTATAAACTCAAACGTGGTTACTCAGATCATCATGGAGTCACAATTGCTCCATATTACCAACATCATACCTCCTTTACATCCAATAGTACTTCATCCCTTCATACTCTTGGGGTATCCCACATATCGAGATAAAGCTCATACTTATTTTGTCTGAAGTCCACTTCATGGAATATCATTATCCTTTCCAGGGGTCAAGTGTCCTCACAGGGTACTACCACCCTTGAAATGCACAAATTCTTCCATAGACCATATTTATCATATCCTCGAAAATGGTCAAAGTCTTCCTTCATAGAGTCACTGCTCATAAAATCCAAATCTTTACCAACGATGCTAACTTTATTGATTCTCAAATTATTACCATCTCCTGCATTTCCATTACATGCCTCGACTAAACACCTCCATATAAAGAATTGTTCCCACTACTGCTACTATATCTCTTTTGTTGCAAACTCAACTATTTAGCACAAGCCTCCTTCTCTTTGGGACAATCTCTGGCAAAGTGCCCTGCTTCATTACAGCAGAAACATACTACTTCTGATAAAACTCGTGGTTTCCTTGTGATTACATAGCCTCATTGGGTCCTTGGCTTCCTTTTTGGGCAACTGCTGAAGTAGTGCCCTGACTTCTTGCACCTGGAATCCAATCTACTTCTCTTCCTGGACTTTTCCGTTCCAATCAGGGCTTCTATTTCCTATGGGTCATACTCTACTTCCTCTGTCGGGAATTCTACTAGATCCCCATTCAAACAATTTTGGGAGACGTGTCCTTCTTCCCCACAAGAATAGAAAGACTTGGTGCAAGGTCTAATTGGTTCTTCTTCGGGTGTGTCCTCCACCTCTTCGTTCATCACAGGTTCTTGTAAAATTTCCATGAGGGCTCCTTTCATTGCTTCCTTCTTCTGCTGGATGGTTCTTTGTACCATAGGGTAAATGTGACACTGAGCAGGGTAGTGGGTAGTCCCTTCACACAAGAAACAAGTGATCTACCTAGTTGGGCATTCTTCAGCTGGGTGACTTCCTTCACAATTTGGGCATTCATCCTTGTGTTAATTATGCTGATGTCCTATTTCGCCACAAAGCTTGCATGCACAAGGTTTCTTCATAACATTTCCATAAGATTTCAAATTCTGGGACACTAGACAAGACGTTAGAAAAGTCAACTTAAATTCCTTCCAAGTGGTTACTCCTTGCCATCCACTGATAGTTTGGTACATCATCCACCAAGTAGCAGCACCTCTTTCCAAGCACTAAAGAGCATGTTGGGCCATATCCTTCGTGGCCATATAGTTATTCTTCATGTGATCCTCCATGTTCTGAATCCATCGGTCGGTCTCCAATTGACTTATTGGTCCAGGAAACATGAGTTCATCTCCATTCATCCTATATTGGGTCCATGGGTTTGGGGTGAGATAAGAGAGATAGAGAGGGATGCACACAATACAAACAAAAGTTTTGAAAAGATAGATTTTATTTTGTGGCTGTCGGAAAAAAATCAAACAAATGACAGCTCACAATCGTCGCATCTAACGTAGGTATGTAACAGGGGTTTGTTCTTCTAAAGGTCAATAAATCTTCAAGGTCGCCAAACTCTTCAAGTCTTGTTCATGTCTCCGATGGCTTCTTCCGATCGTGCTTTTGCCAGGTCATCACTGTTGACGCGAAGTCTCTCGTGACGTCCTTCAATATTTCTGGAGTTGCATTCCAAACTTCTGTGTTTCAACATCCTTAACATGATCCATGGTCCTACTGTCCTTCAGTTCATACCGAATCTCCGGTATCTCGGGGTTTTGCTCCTCCATCTTGGCTACTTTCAGCTTCTGGGTCCTGAGTCCTTCACGAAATGCTTCCTCATCAAATACAGCTTCCTGAAGGTTCATCTTAAACTTCCTGATGTAATACTCCAGATCTTGGTGATACACCAGCTAAGGTTAAAACTTTATCTTTTGCTGATAGGTGCTCCATCAGCCCTCTACAATCCAATCCTTCTGAAGAAATGCATGCTTAACTCAGCACGGTGACAATAGCATAAGTGGGCGATAACATCATGGATAACCATGTTTCTGCCCATGTTACTGCCATGAGCTTTCATTCCATAGTTGATATCTCCTGCCTTAGGGTTTCTTGACAAAACTTTGAGTTCTAATGTTCCATATTCCGGTCTTTCTCTAATACACCTTGATCTCGAGTATTGAGAACTTCCATAGTCTGACAAGTTCCATATGGGTAAACCTCCTGGGTCATACAAATCCGGAAATTCTTCAAGGCCTTCAAATTCTCCTAGTCTTCGGATTCTTCAACTGTTGCACGGTAAAATCCTCTTCATTCCGAACTGGCCTTGGTTGTCCGATATCTTGTCCTTCTTGGAGTGGTCTCATCAGTCGAATCTTCGTGGTCAAATGGGGAAAGGGTATAGTCTCACTAAAAGGAAATTTTCGAATAAGCTCAGAAGAGAATAGAGGTAAAAGATCTTTTTGAAAATGAAGTTTGTAGAGAAAATCTTTCCTATGGGCTTGCCAGTTTCTAGGGTCACATCCTACAGTCAGCATGTGCTCTGATACCATCTTGTAGCGACCCGACCTCAGACGGTCAAGTCTCTATGCTTAAGTGTCATCCCTGGATCGGTATGCTGACACACACAGTACTCGAGGATTTATAACAGAGGTAAATCACATGTATAAAGTAACGTAAATACTATTACCTCAATCCAAATAGCGGAAGTAACAACAAGGTTGTTGATTCCCATCAATACCAACGGCAAAGTTGAGTGTCGAAATCGTAACCCTAACGTATCACTTACATGTCGTAAGATTCCTGCAACATGAGACGTTGCAGCCACAAAGGGTATGTACATTGAATGTACTGGCAAATTCACATCGTAGGATAATGATGAAAAATAGCTATCACTACATGCATATTTGGCTGGTGGAAAGCTCTAAGTTTTTTTTGCATAAAGCCATTTTTTCCCTATTGCAAAGGAATATATTTTATTTAACTACAAAGTTGGTTGATAAATATTGAGAAGGTTCCTCCAACTCAATCCCAAAATAATAATCATTAACCCAATCAAATTAATTAAATAAAGTGATGAGATCAACATGATAATCCAAGAACCAGATACTCAAGATGTCCATAACCAGGGAAACGGCTAATCATGATTAGTTTGTACACTCTGCAGAGGTTTGCGCACTTTTCCCCACAAGACCCGATCGCCTCCGTTGGATTTCTCGCACTACATGGTGTTTGAGAAACGGATGACCGAGACATAGTCTTTCAGAAGCATTAACTCTAACCCTGGGTAGACAGTACCAACCTACATCCCCTACATCTGCTAGCCTACCACTAGAAGAGGTCATGCAACTTACTCAACTATGCTAGAGCCCATAATAGCTTGTGGTTGCACACGGAAGTTTCTAGCATGAATAATCTTATGATCCCTTTGAGCCTGGGTGGAATTACATAGGGTGATCACACGGGTCCTCTGGGATCCCCTTGGGCAAGCACTAGGTTCTCCAGGTGCCCGGGCAAACCACTGGGTGCTCTAGGGTGCCCCTTCCATTCCACCCAGATGTGAATTAAAGTAGCCACCTTAAGTTAACCATTAAATAATAACTCTCACATCTGTCATGAATCACTCAAACCAGACCATGTCTACGAGCATAGCATTGCAGTATAAGCACAACGTAGTAACTCCCGGGGTTTGAATGCAGGACAATAGGTTCCTACTTCATCAACTACTTCCCAATACCCACATGTTAAACAGATCCTACTCATGCAGTGTTTGAGGGTGAAACTAATGCATAAAAACTGGGTATGAAAGGGATAAGATCAAAGTGTGAACTTGCCTGTACTGTTTATGAAGATGATTCGCACTCATAACTCCTGATAGTTCTACTCGTCACACTCCGATCAATCTAGCGTAAGCAAGCAATAGTAACCACACATAAGCAATCACTCAAAAGATCGGAAAGAACGAAGAAGACAATTCGGAAAACATCAAAACCAAGCAAATAACTCTTGCAACTTAAAAAAATTTCTAATAGTACCAAAATTGGGTAGATTTGGCCTTATCAAAAAGTTTAGGTCAAGAGCTTCGATTTGCAAAAAGAAACAACTCAAACGGAGTTATAAAACTTAGGTTATGATCAAACGAAGTTCAAATACTAAACTGTTTGAATTCAAATTTTAAAACTTTCAAAAACATGTTTAAGTTGTTTTAATGGATAGAGGGGATCATAAGGAAGAAGTGGGCGTTGGTTTCGTTGGATTTGGACAAACGAGTAAAAAGTAGCGATCGTTTGAAAAGCACGCGCTAAACTGTAAAGAAAATAATCACAGAAAAATCCTATCGAACGAATGTTCGCTATAGAGCCCTACAAAATGAAATCGTTCGCTACCGAATGCTAACGGACGAACATCCACTAATTAACCTAACTAAAATATAAAACCGGCTTTAAAAGAAAAACCAAAGAAAACCTAAAAAAATAATAAATCGGACTGGGGAGGGTTATACCGGTTCGGCGGTTCGGCTGGGAAAAACCGGCAGCGGCTCCGGCGAGGCGGGCAGCGGCGAGTGGCGGCTACGGCGGCGCAGGCGGCAGGGGTGGTGCGGCAGGCGGCGCGGCTAGCGGCAGCAGCGGCGACGCGAAGCGCCAGCGCGGCGGCGGCTGCAGATCTTGTCGGCATCAGCGGCGGTTGGCGAAGTGCGGCGAGGCGAGGAGAGGTGCGGCGGCGGGATGAGGAGGAGAGGGCGGTGTTGTCGCCTTTTAAAGGCAGATGGGGGGATGCGGTGGCGTGGGGGAAGGGAAAAGGGGGCGGCGGCGGGAGGCGGTCTCTGGGAAGGACACGGCGGCGGCGCGGTGTCGTGGGGATGCTGGAGTCGGGGACGAAGGCGGTGGCGCGCTGGGCCATGGCCTGGTAGAAGCTGGGCCGGCCCAATAGGCGAGAAGAAATTTTTTTAATTGAAAAAAATAATTTTTTAGAGAACTAAAATAATAAAAACAAAATAACGAAAAATATTATATAGGCATATAATATATCAAAAGTTTCAGAAAAAGATTTTCTACAACATGTACATTTTACTAACGTCAAATAAAATACATAAAAATTCAAATAAATCAAACAGTGCCACTGCTCTAATAAAATCCAATTAGAATCATTTTAAAAATACCAAAATTAATTCAAATTTATTTCTCTCCAATTTTCTGATGTAGGGAATTATTTTACCCTACTTTCCATATATTTTATTTTTGGAGAAAAATAATTTGAATAAAACCCAAATAACTCCAAATTGAAAATAATTTCAAAAGGACTTGAAATTTGATCCTTTTAAACTCCAAACTCATATTTCACATGTTTTGAAGAAGTCGTTTTATCTTCTCTCATGAAAATCATTGAGTTGCTTAAAGTTTCTGAATTGGAAAATATTTCCAAATAAAATTCAAATCTTTTCAAAACCCTTTCATTTTTTTAAAAGGAAGAAGTCATGTCATCTTCTCTCCAGGGTTTTGTATTAGAAAAGAATTTGAATTCAAGGAGATCACAAAGCAAAGATGAAAGTTTGGGAAAGTCCTTTTATTCTCTCTCATTTAACTTCCAATTTTTTTTGAATTTCACTCAATTTCACACTATCAATCAAACAATCGATCATAAGTATCTATTTATTATAACATTCCAAATTTAGAATTTTGGGATGTTACAGTGAGAGAGAGAGATGAGGAGGAGTTGACTAATTCAACTAAGCTTCAGTGGGGTGTCGTTGAGAGTGTGTAAAGAACACATCTTAAGGAGTTGAATGAGTCAACACTAACATTTGATATCAGAGCTAGGTCATTATGGAGATTATGTCATGCGAAATTGTACTGAGTGGATGCACGGTGACCAATGGCTTAGGAATCCCAACGACGATAGCGACATAACAACGGGTAAGATTACGTTCTCGCAACTAACAACGATGAACTACACAGTTTGGGCAATGAGGATGGCGCACTATGCGAGCAAACGATGCATGGCGGTGTTGTTGATCGAGATAGCTCATACAAGGAGGTTGATGAGATCAAGGAAGAGTTGACCTTGACAATCATCATATCATCACCCATTAGATCGATGACACATCGGTTCCACATGTTATAGGGAAGGAGACACATCTAATTTGTGGGTGGTGCGATGCTCCAATGCATGTGGGTGCCAAGTGCGTATGGGAGGTAAGGATATGGTCCTTGCGTTCGAATTTGATACCATAGAGATGGCTAATGGAGACTCCATGGATGATTTTGCGATGAAATTCTTGACGCTTGTGGGGCATATATGTGGACTTCTATAACCGATAAGGATAAGTATGTCGTCAAGAACGTTCTATTTAGTGGAGTTAGCATTGACCCCGGAGGAGGCCATTGGGTCCTCAATGTATACTACATTCATGCATGTCGGACAAGAGTAGGTAGTACAACTTGCTCGAAGCTTCTAGTCAAGCTATATCATAGTTGCATGGCGGTAACAACAGTCAAAAGGGAAAGAAAGCTTTTCTGCTAGTTTCTTATGAGCAAGAAAGTGTTGCGACAACCAAAAGATGTGAGAGGGGAGCTCCTCAAGGGGACGGATACGAGAGGTCTAAAAGAAATTATGTGAGGGGAGTTCAAGTGAGTAGACGCTCGGTGGTGTGATGCAGTTAGGGATCATGCACAATGATAGTGGTGTGATACAATTGTCATATCAAGCGTTAATTTGAGACAAAAGGGGGTGGTGTGAAACCATCGTAAGGCAAGGTCAGCGTGATGCCGAGGACAATGGTGTGATAACATTGTCACAAGAAGTATCAGTGTGATGATGGCAGATAGTATGTGTGAAGCCGACAATGGTGTCACGCCCAATATGTGACCCTATCCGAGAGGAACTCGAAGGTCCCACCAAGGATAGACCCGCATATTGAAACGCTTTTGCAAGGTGGATATCATTACATCAAACCATTACATAATAGTTGGGGATACATACATAAAGCACAAACGCCCCAAGAATACATCAACATCATACAAGAGAACACCATCCGCCTACGGATGAAACACAAAGAGGAACTCAAACAATATCCACCCTACTAGCCCAGGCTGCCGAGCCGGAACCTAACCCAAGATCGACAAAGAAGAAGAACTCCAACACGAGTAAACATCGCTCCCGCGTCATGATCATCGCATACCTTGTACCTGCAACTATTGTTGTAGTGATCTGTGAGCCACGAGGACTCAACAATCCCATTACCATGGGTATCAAGACTAGCAAAGCTTAATGGGTATGGAAGGGGTAAAGTGGTGAGCTTGCAGCAGCGACTAAGCAGAGTATGGTGGCTAAATTACAAATACAAGAGTAAGATGAGAAGCTACGCAAACGGCCGCGAACTACAAATGATCAAGAAGTGATCTAATACGTCTATGTCGTATCTACTTTTCCAAACACGTTTTCCCTTGTTTTGGAGTCGAACTTGTATGATTTCAATGGAACTAACCCGGACTTACGCTGTTTTCAGAATAATTGCCATGATGTTGTTTTATGTGCAGAAAACAGAAGTTCGCGGAATGACCTGAAACTCCACGGAATATCTTATAAAAAATAATAAAAAATCCTCGCCAAAGATGAAGACCAGGGGGCCCACACCCTGTCCACGAGGGTGGGGGCGCGCCCCCTACCTCGTGGGCCCCCTGGAGACCTTCCGACGCCAACTCCAACTCTATATATTTGCTTCCGGGGAGAAAAAATAGAGGAGAAGAAATCATCACGTTTTACGATACGGAGCCGCTGCCAAGCCCTAAAACCTCTCAGGAGGGCTGATCTGGAGTCCGTTCGGGGCTCCGGAGAGGGGGGATTCGTCGCCATCGTCATCATCAACCATCCTCCATCACCAACTTCATGATGCTCACCGCCGTGCGTGAGTAATTCCATCGTAGGCTTGCTAGACGGTGATGGGTTGGATGAGATCTATCATGTAATCGAGTTAGTTTTGTTAGGGTTTGATCCCTAGTATCGATTATGTTTCGAGATTGATATTGCTATGACTTTGCTATGCTTAATGCTTGTCACTAGGGCCCGAGTGCCATGATTTCAGATCTGAACCTATTATGTTTTCATGAATATAAGTGTGTTCTTGATCCTATCTTGCAAGTCTATAGTCACCTACTATGTGTTATGATCCGACAACCCCAAAGTGACAATAATCGGGACCACTCCCGGTGATGACCTTAGTTTGAGGAGTTCATGTATTCACTATGTGCTAATGCTTTGTTCCAGTTCTCTATTAAAAGGAGGCCTTAATATCCCTTAGTTTTCAATAGGACCCCGCTGCCACGGGAGGGTAGGACAAAAGATGTCATGCAAGTTCTTTTCCATAAGCACGTATGACTATATTCGAAATACATGTCTACATTATATTGATGAATTGGAGCTAGTTCTGTGTCACCCTATGTTATGACTGTTACATGATCAACCGCATCCGACATAATTATCCATCACCGGTCCAATGCCTACGAGCTTTCCATATACTGGTTTACGCTTATTTACTTTCCCTTTGCTACTATTACAATCACTACAAAATACCAAAAATATTACTTTGCTACTAAACACTTTGCTGCAGATACTAAGTTTCCAGGTGTGGTTGAATTGACAACTCAGCTGCTAATACTTGAGAATAATCTTTGGCTCCCCTTGTGTCGAATCAATAAATTTGGGTTGAATACTCTACCCTCGAAAGCTATTGTGATCCCCTATACTTGTGGGTTATCAAGACTAATTTCTGGCGCCGTTGCCGGGGAGCATAGCTCTATTCTTTGAGTCACTTGGGATTTATACCTGCTGGACACTATGAAGAACTTGAAAGATGCTAAGATGACAATTTATCCCTCAACTACGAGGGGAGGTAAGGAACTGCCATCTAGCTCTGCACTTGATTCACCTTCTGTTATGAGTAAGCTTGCGACACCTAAACCTGCTTCTGCTATTCGTTCTGATATGTCGCATGTTATTGATGATGCCACTTCTGCTATGCATGATACTTATGATGAAACTACTTCTACGCCTGATACTACTGTGCCCCTTAGTGAATTTCTTGATGAACAAATTGCTAGGGCTAGAGAGAAAGAAATTATTGAATCTGATTATAATGATGAAAGTGATGATGAAGAGAGGCATGTTATTCCTGAGGGTTATGTTTTTGATATGGAAGCTTCTGCAGCTATTTTAGCCTGCAGAGATAGAAACGAGCTTAAAAGGCTATTAGTTAAATGGAACAAAGAATCTCTTAAAGATAAAATGAAACCTGACCCTGCTTTTGCTACTTCGCCTATTTGTGTTCCCGATAAGGATTATGAATTCTCTGTTGATCCTGATATAATTACTTTAGTTGAATCTGATCGTTTCCATGGTTATGAATCTGAAACTGTTGTGGCACATCTTACTAAATTAAATGATATAGCCACCCTGTTCACTAATGATGAGAGACCTCGCTACTTTTATATCCTTAAAATATTTCCGTTCTCAATAAAGGGTGATGCTAAGATATGGTTTAATTCTCTTGATCCTGGTTGTGTGCGTAGTCCCTAGGATATGATTTATTACTTCTTTGCTAAATATTTCCCTGCTCATAAGAAGCAAGCTGCTTTAAAGGAAATATACAACTTTGTGCAAATTGAAGAAGAGAGTCTCCCACAAGCTTGGGGGAGGCTTCTCAATTTACTTAATGCTTTGCCTAATCATCCTCTTAAGAAAAATGAAATACTTGATATCTTTTACAATGGACTAACCGATGCTTCCAAAGATTACCTGGATAGTTGTGTTGGTTCTCTTTTCAGGGAAAGAACACCGGATGAAGCTGAAATTCTATTGAATAATATGTTGACAAATGAAAATAATTGGGCACCTCCCGAGCCAGCTCCTGAGCCAACTCCCGCTCCAATTACCGAGCATGTTCCTAAACCAACTCCGAAGAAGAGAGGTGTTCTATTTCTCAGTCCTGAAGATATGCAAGAGGCAAAGAAATCTAGGAAAGAAAAAGGTATTAAAGCTGAAGATGTTAACAATTTACCTCCCATTGAAGAAATACATGGTCTGAATTTACCGCCTGTTGAAGAAACATATGATCTTGATCCATTACCTATTGAAGAACCTCCTGATCTTGATAACCCGACATAGGTAGTAAAGGTAAATTCTCTCTATAGATATGATAAAGTTGAAATCCCTCCTACTAAGATTGCTAGTCAGTGCTTGGATGAGTATGATAACTTTATGTTTAAGCAAGAAGATTTTAATGCTTATTTTGGTAGACAATTAAAACAAAATACTTATATGATTAAGCACTTGGGTGATTATATGGCTAATATTAGAGGTGAACTTAAACTTGTTAGCAAACATGCTTCTATGGTTACCACTCAAGTAGAACAAGTACTTAAGGCTCAAAAAGAATTGCTCGATGAAATAAATAGTAAGAAAAATGATTATGCTGTTAGAGTGGCTACTAGAACTGGTAGAATGAATCAGGAACCTTTGTATCCTGAAGGACACCCTAAGAGAATTGAGCAAGATTCTCAGAGAAATAATATTGATGCACCTAGTTCTTCTAAAAAGAAGAAAAAGAAAAATGATAGGACTTTGCAAACTTCTAGTGAACCTATTGCTGAACCACCTGATAATCCAAATGATATATCTATGTCTGATGCTGAAACACAATCTGGCAATGAACATGAACCTAATGAAAATGATGATGTTCATGACGATGCTCAACCTAGTAATGATAATGATGTAGAAATTGAACCTGTTGTTGGTCTTGATAACCCACAATCAAAGAATCAACGTTACGATAAGAGAGACTTTGTTGCTAGGAAACATGGTAAAGAAAGAGAACCTTGGGTTCAGAAACCCATGCCTTTTCCTCCCAAACCATCCAAGAAAAAGGATGATGAGGATTTTGAGCACTTTGCTGAAATGATTAGACCTATCTTTTTGCGTATGCGATTGACTGATATGCTCAAAATGAATCCTTATGCTAAGTACATGAAAGATATTGTTACTAATAAAAGAAAGATACCGGAAGCTGAAATTTCCACCATGCTTGCTAATTATACTTTTAAGGGTGGAATACCAAAGAAACTTGAAGATCCAGGAGTACCCACTATACCATGCTCCATTAAAAGAAATTATGTTAAAACTACTTTATGTGATCTTGGATCCGGTGTTAGTGTTATGCCTCTCTCTTTATATCATAGACTTGACTTGAATAAGTTGAAACCTACTGAAATATCTTTGCAAATGGCTGATAAATCAACTGCTATACCTGTCGGTATTTGTGAGGATGTGCCTGTTGTGGTTGCAAACGTTACTATTTTAACGGACTTTGTTATTCTTGATATTCCCGAGGATGATAGTATGTCTATTATTCTTGGAAGACCTTTTCTTAATACTGCAGGGGCTGTTATTGATTGCAACAAAGGCAATGTCACTTTGCATGTTAATGGTAATGAGCATACGGTACACTTTCCGAGGAAGCAACCTCAAGTTCATAGTATCAACTCTATTTGAAAAATTCCATCGATTATATTTGGAGGTTTTGAATTTCCTCTTCCTACTATCAAAAAGAAATACGATATTCTTATTATTGGGGATGTGCATATCCCTGTTGAGGTAACATAATGTTATTCGAAATTTTTCCGGTTTCATGTTAATCGGAATGAGTTTGTTAACAAGACTTGATCAACCTTGTTAGTGGATTCCTTTTGATGAGCATGAGATGGATGAAACTAGAAGGCACAACCTTCTGTACCCTATTTATACTTTCTGTTGTTTAGTTGAAATAAAGTAAAAATAGTATTTTTCTGTCTGTTTCCTGATTTATCCGTGCAATATAAAAATACCCCAAAAATAAAAGCCCTCCAAATGCCATGCCAATTTAATATGATTTTTTCGAGAATATTTGAGGATTTATTGTACTAAAATCACCGCGGGGGGGGGGGGGGGCTGCCACCTGGCCACGAGGGTGGAGGGCGCACCCTACCCCCCAGGGCGCGCCCCCTGCCTCGTGGGCCCACGGTGGCCCTCCTCCACTTATTCCTGCACCCATCCTCTTCTTCTTCCTCACACAAACACGAATGTCTGGTTCAAGCACGAGTTCTAGCTCACCTTGTTGTGATTTTCGATCTCCTTGCTCAAAGCACCTCTCGCAAAACTGCTTGGGGAGATTGTTCTTTGGAATGTGACTCCTCCATTGGTCCAACTAGTTTTTGTTCTAGTGCTTTATTCTTTGCAAATTTGTGCTGCATAGGTGACCATGTTCTTGAGCTTGCATGTCAAATTTTTATGGTTCCAAGTAGTTCTAGTGCTTGATATAGGCTCTAGGCACTTGTAGGAGTAGTTGCTATCAGTTTTGTTGAGCTTTGTTCACTTTCGTTTGAAGTTACTAAAAATTTCAGAAAATTTCAGAAAATAATGAAGAGACTTTTGAGGGGCTCATCTAGCCGAAGCTCAAAGGAAAAACAAAATGAAGAAACACAGAGGCCCAAATATAATTTGCCTCGTACCGCGGAGGTCCGGCCGTGTGAATGACCTTCCGGTGACTTCTTGAGACAAGCCAGGATTTATGAGGATTTCTATTCATTGATTGAGAATGCCGGCCTCACCGACTTCCTCTGCAACCAACGTCATCAGTGTCTCTTACTCACAAATACTTTTGTGAAAAACTTCTACTTTTTCCCTAAGGAATCACCTCCTTCAGTAGAGTTTCATTTATATGACGTTGTTAAGAAGATGCCATTAGCTGAATTTTGCAAGGTTTGCAACATACCCCCTGAGGGTGCCTTAGATGAACCACACGGTAATGAGGTGGAAGCGTTTATTAACACTATCACTGTGGGAGAAACCAGGAAGGTTTCCGATGCAAGAATCACTAGCATACATTTTCCTGTTTTACGGTATTTTGCCATATTTGCTAGTCGTTGCTTCATTGGTCGTGGAAACCTTAGTGTTCCTGATATTATTATTTTGTTCCATGGTTTATACCGCGATAACACTGTTAGTATGGGTGGAATTGTTGCTAGACGGTTAAGTCTGAACCGTACTAAGGGTCCCATCTTTGGAGGCAATTATGCTTCACGCCTCGCTGCACATTTTAAAATACCTATTAGGCTTCATGAGAAAGAAGAAAAATTGCTGCCTAGTGCTTATTTAGATTATAAGAGTATGCTAGCGCATGATTTTATTCTTAAGGGCAGGAAGGAGAGCTCAAATATAAATTATTCTTTCATAAACATCATCCTGAAACTATTACCTTGCCTGCTCCTTCTTTGTTTAATTTTGAAGGACCTTATCTCGTTACATGGGATGCTGTCCAATCCTACCGGAATCCTGCACCAGCCCCGGAACCGGAACCACAAGATGAGCCTCCACGACAGTCTGTTTATTCTTGGGATCCGGAGATGGCTGTCAGCCAATGGTAGTCAGAGTCTTCTTCATCACAGTACGACTCCAGCTATTCTTCGCCGCAGTACGACCCCAGCTACACCTACGGGTATCCGTCAGGCTATCCCTGGCAATAAACCAACTTAGACCAAAAGCCTAAGCTTGGGGGAGTACGTATTTCTCACCGACATTACATTTATGTTCACACACACTCATTGCTAGATGCCGGTGCTCATACTCTTTCACTGTAATATCCATGCTAGTTTACTTTCTTTTTCCTGCTTTCTTCTTGTGTGTTTGTTAAACATTAAGAAAAAACAAAAAAAATAGTAGTAGTTTACTTTTCTGCTGCTGTAGTAGTAATTAAAAAGAAAACCCAAAAATATTTCCCGTTCTTCTTTGGCTTGTTGGGAGCTTTCCCGTGTAAATAGTTATTATTTCTTTTCTTTTCTTTGGGGTCAATAGGAGAAGACCATGATTAAATTGTTCAAGTGGCTCTCATATGCATAATAGTTGATTTAACCAAGAGCCCATACTGTCTTGTCTTCTCTTGTTTATTGAATGCTCACAGATTCCAGCTTATTTCGATGCACGCGCACTCTTATTATTATTCACATCGTTCGGTCGTGCAAGTGAAAGGCAATTATGATGATATATGATGGACTGACTGAGATGAGAAAAGCTAGTATGAACTCGACCTCTTTTCTTTTTGTAAATATGATGAGTTCATCGTTCTTGATTCAACTTATTATGAATAAACATGTTTGCATAACAATTAGAGATCATAGTTGCTTATTCCATGCTTGATTAGCTCTGAGTTATAATGGTTTACCTTGCGTGCCAACATGCTATTAAGATGGTTATGATGTGGTATAGTGGGGTGGTATCCTCCTTTGAACGATTTAAGTGACTTGACTTGGCACATGTTCACGCATGTAGTTGAAACAAAATCAACATAGCCTTCACGATATTTATGTTCATGGTGGATTATATCCTACTCATGTTTGCATCCAATGTTTATTAATTTTAATGCATGTTCATGGTTGTTGTCGCTCTCTAGTTGGTCGCTTCCCAGTCTTTCGCTAGCCTTCACTTGTACTAAGCGGGAATACCGCTTATGCATCCAATCCCTTAAACCCCAAAGTTATTCCAGATGAGTCCACTATACCTTCCTATATGCGGTATCTACCTGTCGTTCCAAGTAAATTTGTATGTGCCAAACTCTAAACCTTGAAATAAACATTCTGTTTTGTATGCTCGAATAGCTCATGTATCAACTAGGGTTGCCCTTATCTTCCATGTTAGGTGGGTTATTCTCAAGAGGAGTGGACTCCGCTCCTCACTCACGAGAAAATGGCTGGTCATCGGGATGCCCAGTCCCATGCTTTATGCAAACTAAATCAAAATTAATTGCAAACAAAACTCCCCCTGGGACCTGTTGCTAGTTGGAGACACTCGTTGTTTCGAGCAAGTCATGGATTGATGCTTGTTGGTGGAGGGGGAGTATAAACTTTACCATTCTGTTTGGGAACCGCCTATAATGTGTGTGACATGGATTCGCCATCTCTTAGTTGTTATGTTGACAATGAAAGTATGCCGCTCAAAATATTATTTATTCTCTATTTCAAAACCGAGCTCTGGCACCTCTACAAATACCTGCTTCCCTCTGCGAAGAGCCTATCTATTTACTTTTATGTTGAGGCATCACCCTCTTATTAAAGATCACTAGCTGGAGAGCACATCTGTCATTTGCATTCATCACTATTAATCTATATTGGGTGTGACTATGATTGGATCTCTTTTACCATGAATTACAATGTCTAGTCAGTCCTTGATCTTTAAAGGTGCTCTGCATTTATGTTTTGCGGTCTCAGAAAGGCTAGCGAGATACCATCCTGTTATATCATATTATGATTGTTTTGAGAAAGTGTTGTCATCCGAGATTTATTATTATCGCTCGCTAGTTGATTATGTTATTGATATGAGTAATTATGAGACCTGAGAATTATTGCAAATGTGGTTAGTTATAGTATTTGCTGAAAACTTGAATGCTGGCTTGACATATTTACAACAACAAGAGCAAATAGAGTTTGTAAAAGTTTTTATTTTTCTCTTTCAGTTTGTCAACTGAATTGCTTAAGGACAAGCAAGGGTTTAAGCTTGGGGTAGTTGATACGTCTCCGTCGTATCTACTTTTCCAAACACTTTTGCCCTTGTTTTGGACTCTAACTTGTATGATTTGAATGGAACTAACCCGGACTGACGTTGTTTTCAGCAGAATTGCCATGATGTTGTTTTATGTGCAGAAAACAAAAGTTCTCGGAATGACCTGAAACTCCACGGAATATCTTATAAAAAATAAAAAAATCCTCGCCAAAGATGAAGACCAGGGGCCCACACCCTGTCCACGAGGGTGGAGGGCGCGCGCCCCCTAGGGCGCGCCCCCCTACCTCGTGGGCCCACTGGAGACCTTCCGACGCCAACTCCAACTCCAACTCCAACTCTATATGTTTACGATGCAGAGCCGCCGCCAAGCCCTAAAACCTCTCGGGAGGGCTGATCTGGAGTCCGTTCGGGGCTCCGGAGAGGGGGATTCGTCACCGTCGTCATCATCAACCATCCTCCATCACCAATTTCATGATGCTCACCGCCGTGCGTGAGTAATTCCATCATAGGCTTGCTGGACGGTGATGGGTTGGATGAGATCTATCATATAATCGAGTTAGTTTTGTTAGGGTTTGATCCCTAGTATCCATTATGTTCTGAGATTGATGTTGCTATGACTTTGCTATGCTTAATGCTTGTCACTAGGGCCCGAGTGCCATGATTTCAGATCTAAACCTATTATGTTTTCATGAATATATGTGTGTTCTTGATCCTATCTTGCAAGTCTATAGTCACCTAATATGTGTTAAGATACGGCAACCCCGAAGTGACAATAATCGGGACCACTCCCGGTGATGACCTTAGTTTGAGAAGTTCATGTATTCACTATGTGCTAATGCTTTGTTTCGGTTCTCTATTAAAAGGAGGCCTTAATATCCCTTAGTTTCCAATAGGACCCCGCTGCCACGGGAGGGTAGGACAAAAGATGCCATGCAAGTTCTTTTCCATAAGCACGTATGACTATATTCGGAATACATGCCTACATTATATTGATGAATTGGAGCTAGTTCTGTGTCACCCTATGTTATGACTGTTACATGACAAACCGCATTCGGCATAATTATCCATCACCGGTCCAATGCCTACGAGCTTTCCATATATTGGTTTACGCTTATTTACTTTCCCGTTGCTACTGTTACAATCACTACAAAATACCAAAAATATTAATTTGCTACTCAACACTTTGCTGCAGATACTAAGTTTCCAGGTGTGGTTGAATTGACAACTCAGCTGCTAATACTTGAGAATATTCTTTGGCTCCCCTTGTGTCGAATCAATTAATTTGGGTTGAATACTCTACCCTTGAAAGCTGTTGCGGTCCCCTATACTTGTGGGTTATCATGATCCTGAACTACTTACGTTCAAACATAACCCAAAAAACCGTGTTCTCCTCTCGAACAACCCCGATAAGAGACAATCGCGGTTATGCACGCGGTTGGTGTATTTTAGAAGAGTTTACTTCAAGTTCACTACAACCGGATATTAACAAATTCCCATCTGCCACATAACCGCGGGCACGACTCTCGAAAGTTTATACCTTGCAGGGGTGTCCCAACTTAGCCCATCACAAGCTCTCACAGTCAACGAAGGATATTCCTTCTCCCGGGAAGACCCGATCAGTCTCGGAATCCCGGTTACAAGACATTTCGACAATGGTAAAACATGACCAGCAAAGCCGCCCGATGTGTCGACAATCCCGATAGGAGTCGCACATATCTCGTTCTCAGGACACACCAGATGAGACAAGCTACGAGTAAAACCAGCCCTCAAATTTCCCGGAGGTGGCCCCGTAGGCTGCTCGGTTCGGACCAACACTTAGAGAAGCACTGGCCCGGGGGCTTAAAAATAAAGATGACCCTCAGGTTGGCCGACCCAAGGGAAGGATAATAGGTTGTTAGGGAAATGTAAAACCAAGGTTGGGCCTTGCTGGAGGAGTTTTATTCAAAGCGAACTGTCAAGGGGTTCCCATAACACCCAACCGCGTATGGAACACAAAATCATGGAACATAACACCGGTATGACGAAAACTAGGGTGGCAAGAGTGGAACAAAACACCAGGCATAAGGCCGAGCCTTGCACCATTTACCAAGTATATAGATGCATTAATTAAATAAGAGATATTGTGATATCCCAACAAAGTTCATGATAACCATGTTCCAACATGGAACAACCTGCAACTGCACCTGCAACTAGCAATGCTATAAGAGGGGCTGAGCAAAGCGGTAACATAGCCAAACAACGGTTTGCTAGGAAGGGTGAAAATGTTAGAGGTTTTCATGGCAATTTGGGAGGCTTGGCAACAAGTGGTAGGTAGCGCGACATAGCTATAGCATCGAGACAACTAGCATGGCAATGATAGTAGTGAGATCCAAGGTGACGGTCATCTTGCCTGAAATCCCGCTAGGAAGAAGAACAAGTCCATGAATAAGATTAAGCCACGAAGACGAACCAAGCGTAGACGAACGAATCCTCAGATCGCAACGAAACTTGAACTAACGGGAAGGAGCACAACCGAAAAGAAGCAAACAACAAGGTAAACACACAACACATAAACATGACATGATGCTCAACCAAGTATGATGCATGACAAGTCTATTTGAAGCTACTCATGGCAAAAGATGATGCATACAAGAACAACACATCAAAGCAAGTTTAAATAAGGCCGGAAACAACATATAACAATTCCGGGAAGTCCTCATATGCAAATTCCAAAATTGGTCCAGATCTGAATAAACCTTATGTTCGAGTTGTTAAACAGCAAGTTAAGATGCACCAAGATGATTTACACGAAATTCTAGTCAAGTTACATATAAAGTTCATTTAATTCGGAGCTACGGCCTAGAAGATATGAGCAAAACAAGTTAAGCATGGCATTGATGCAAAATGCATACAAACATCAAGCAAACACACTTAAAACATGAATGCAACAAAGGTAACATGAAACTACATGCAAAACTAAGCATGTTTCATATAGAGCACACTCAAAACGGAGCAACGATTCAACACATACACATGAAACAAGTTTAAAGGACAAGCTGTCCAGAACAGCAACCAGGCATCTTGCAAGCATCAAAACAATATGCTGCAGCACCTCAACATGAAAACAAAAGGCATGGACATTATGTACAGGTAAAGCATAACAAAACATGAACAATGAGCTATCTCCAGAAATCACAATAACATGCTAAAAAAGACATGGCAAGATTGCAAATAATAACAGTTTCACAGACTTAGCAGAAATTCACTGAGCATGACAGAAATATCATCAGGTTGCAATGTTTAGAGCAAATAAACTACATGCTACATAAACTTATCATGACAAACAAAGGCATATCATGCTAGTACTAAAGGCAAAGAACAAAACTCACTTACTGAATTTATTCCAAAGATCAACAGAAAACATGGTAGCATCCATGCAAATATGGCAAGTGATATGACAGATTACAAACGGTGAAAATAACAGTACATGACAGGAACAACAATAAGTAGGCATGTTGGTGAGCTTGTGCCACTCATCACAATGCATTTCATGACATGTGAAGTTAACCAACAGTAATATGGCATAATTATGAAGCTAAGCATGGCAAGAAAAAGTTCATAGGGTGCATGGATCACTAGCAAAACACATGGCAAAACTGAACTTAAAGTTAACAGGCTGACAGCAACAGTATTTAGCAAGTTTGGAGCATGATAACAACAAGCTACAGCAGTCCATAATGCAACCAAGGGCATGGATGGATAGAGCATAATGTGTATTAGAAAACATACTTCGTGAACATCTCCAGATTGTGCACGGATTAATTGGTAGCATCAAGAGAACATGGAAACATGATATAACAGTTTCAGCCTAGCAAAACAGTAACAACAAGTACCCTACTTCACGAGCTTGATGCACTCACTACAAGACTCGCAAAAATAAATAGATTGCACCACTGTCAAGATGGCATGAATATGCTCCCAAAACATGTAGACATCATGCTCAAAAGATGCACACAAAAAGTACAACGAAAATGACAAAACAACAAATTATAACAGTATCAGCAGGTTAACATCATATAGCACTCTTGCAACAATGATTAGGGCATCAAGATTAGCTCAACCAAGCATGCAACAGTACAGTAATATGAAGATCATCACATGATGAACATTTAGACATATTATGCACGCAAAACAGAGTTATATGCAAGAAGATATGGCATGACAAAGTGGGCACCAGAATGCAAGAATTTCAGGACTTAGCAGAAAATTTCACCTCCGGATCTAGGGTTGACCTGGCGCAGAAAACAAGGCGGTGGCGGATCTGGCCGGAGACAAGGGGAACGACGGCCGTAGTTGGAGGAGAGGTCGCCGACGAGGGTCGGGGGCGCCGGATCCGGTGCCGGCGAGGCCGGATCTGGCCGGCGACGAGGCCGGAGGAGGCGCGGCGGTGCGGGCGGCGACCGGGCGGCGCAGTGGACGGCGATGGCACAAGCGCGGGGCGGCGCGGTGGACGGCGGTGGCGCAGCGCGGGCGGCGAGCGACGTGGGCGAGCGGGCGCGGGGCGAAGCTTGCGGCGGCGGAGGAGATCCACGGGAGGCGGCGGGTCGGGCCGCGCGGCGAAGCACGGGCTCGTGGGACGGCGGCGCGCGGGCTCGCGCATGCTCGCTTCGGGCCCCGCGGGCCGCTGCGGAGGGAGGCATGACGGGGACAGGTGGCGGCTCGGGAGAGGCTGCGGCGGCCGGCGCGGACGTGTCCGGCACGGGCGGACGCGTCCGGCTGCGGGAGGAAGAGGAAAGGCTAGGGTTCATCTGCGAAATTTTGGGGGAAGTGCAAATATATAGGCAGAGGGAGCTAGAAGAGTCCAAATGGGGAGAGGTTTTCGCCCACACGATCATGATCGAACGACTGAGAGCATGGAGGGGGTTTGGATGGGCTAGTGGGTTGTGGTGGAGGGGTGTTGGGCTGCAAAGATAGAGGGGTTTCGGGCTACGCGGTTAACCGATGGGGCGTCGAACGGACTCCAAATGGAACGAAAATTGACAGGCGGTCAACCTACTCTAAAACAACACCGCACGTCGAGTTTCATCCCATTCCGAGAACATTTAAATGCCACTCATGAAACGAGGTCTGAGCGGGGCAACGGGTGCGTGTGAGAGTGTTGGAACGCGAAACGGACAACGGGGAAAATGACTGGATGCAAGTTTTGAAAAACATGATGATGCAAAGCATATAATGACATGGCAAAATGCAACACGCAAGCACATGACATGATAATGACGGCAAATAACTGGGAGACACCTGGCGCATCGAATCCGGGGCGTTACAACTCTCCTCCACTAACAAGAGATCTCGTCCCGAGATCTTAGGACCGAGACGGGAGAGAAAAGGGACAGGGTAAAACAAGAACAAAAGAGAGAAGATTAAGACGAGAATCAGAAGCTCGAGGAACAAGATGAGAATGGAGTAAGACTGAAAGAATTTAGGCAGCACTCCGGTTGAACATGAAATGGAATAGAACATGAACTAGAGAAGATGGAATGATACTTGGCGAGAGGAACAACACAATGCCTCCGGAAAATTTGAAAGAGTTGAATGAAAGGAACGACGAAGAAAAAGATATCATCTACCACAATTGAGTTTGAAAGCATCCTTAGAAGGAAGGATTGAACGGAATTGTTGGGAAAATCAACAACAAAAGAATAAGCTTGTTGTGGACTTATGGAAAACATCACCAAATGAGGTGAAATTACGCCAGAAACGAAAATGATTGAAATAGCTGAGAAGGACGAAGAAATACAAAACTCCACTTCAAAGAACACGGAGAATTAATTGCACCTCGAGAAGCAAGAAGAGGAACACTTGAGCTTCGCCTACAAGAATCCTGATGAACACTTGAAGAATGAATTAAATCATGATGAGCCACCGTGAAGAACTCCAGTAACAAAAGGATGATGAGATAAAATTGAGGGATAAAAAGCCTTGCGATGATTTTGATGGAGGTTTCGACGAGATGGCCGGGGAAGCTTTGAACTCCGGGAAAGAAAAGATGAAAACACTTTGAACCGAGAATGTGATAAGATGAACAAACTTCGAAAAGAAGAGATTAATCCACTTGAAGAAAGAAGAATAAGGATTATGTTAAGCTCATCCTCCACCAATTAAATTGATGCGAAGCAATGGATTTGCATAAAACTTATTCGCGTTGGAAAAGATTAAGGGGGGATATAGCGCGAAATTTGGGAAGGTCTTCATGAGCTACCGGTAAGATTTGGAAAGAACAAATTAATTGCTATGACGACAAGGAATTGGAATGTTGAACGAACCACCATTAGAAATGAAATGAACGAAGAAAAGAGAATGAATCGCTGGGAAGAATTAGAAAAGCACGAAGATACTTGAGGGAATTTAGAGAGAAGAGAACGTAGAGATCGCGAACTAATTGAAGAATACTTGAACGAAGCACCGGAAAGATATTGAGACAAACGAAGGGGCACGGATGTAGAATAATTGGAGAACGAATCTGAAAACTTAGAATGAAGAAATATTCCGGAAAGATGACCTTCGGATGATCGAGGGAGAAAGCAACTCCTGAAATTCTCCGGATGGATGAAAATAATTGCACGACTGGAAATAATTTGATAGGATAACATCGAGCTAGCACCGCGAATCTCTGGGAGAACGGACAAGATTTAAGAGAAATTCTTCTTCGGTCTTCAAATGTTGAGAAAGACGACGAGAAACACCTTGAAGAATTAGAGAGATGCTCCGGAACAATGAATACTGTAAATGTTGAGCCGAAGTTGAAAAGAATTTGAAAGCGATCTCAGAGAAGGCATATGACTGGTGGAATCCATACTTACGTCATACTTCGAAAATAATTTGATAATGGCTCCGGGAAAATTAGAAGAGTCAGGTAAGATCCTGGGAAAAGACCTGTGGGTTAGGGCCCACTGAAAAGAAACACCGTTGGAAAGGATTGTTTGAATGAGAAATGATGCACCGGAATGATTGAAAGATTTGAATGAGGTGACAACCATGAAATAATCTTGAAGGCAACCACGAATCTTCTGAGATGTCTTGAGCACTCCGGAAGGATTAAATGGCGAGAGGAGAACGATCAAAGGGAAACATTTAAAACAAGGAAAAGAATATGATCAAACCAAGAAAAATGAGTTGAATCCACCGGAAAGAGAAACGAGACGAACAATGATGAAGTCAACGAGAATTCACTGGTTGAGACAACTGAGGAAAGACTGAAGAGGCTCCGCACGAATGAAATTGATGCTCGAATAGAGGCTCGGACTCCGGGAATAAAAGGGATGGGAGGGCGGGAAGACACAGGCAACTTGAACGACGGATAATTGAATAAAAGAGGAGAGGTCGCCGGCAAGGGTCGGGGGTGCCTGATCCGGTGCCGGCAAGGCCGGATCTGGCCGGCAACGAGGCCGGAGGAGGCGCGGCGGTGCGGGCGGCGACCGGGCGGCGCGGTGGACTGCGGCGTCAGGCAGCGATGGCGCAAGCGTGGGACGACGCGGTGGACGGCGGCGTCGGGCGGCGATGGCGCGGGCGCGGGGCAACGCGGTGGACGGCGCGGTGGACGGCGGTGGCGCAGCGCGGGCGACGAGCGACGCGGGCAAGCGGGCGCGGGGCGAAGCTTGAGGCGGCGGAGGAGATCCGCGGGAGGCGGTGGGTCGGGCCGCGCGGCAGAGCGCGGGCTCATGGGACGGCGGCGCGCGGGCGTGCTTCAGGGCCCACGGGCCGTGGCGGAGAGAGGCGCGACGGGGACAGGTGGCAGCTCGGGAAAGGCTGTGGCGGCCGACGCAGACGTGTCCGGCGCGGGCGGACGCGTCCGGCTGCGGGAGGAAGGGGAAAGGCTAGGGTTCATCCGTGAAATTTTGGGTGAGGTGCAAATATATAGGCAGAGAGAGCTAGGAGAGTCCAATGGGGAGCGGTTTTCGCCCACACGATCATGATCGAACGACCGAGAGCATGGAGGTGGTTTGGATGGGCTAGTGGGCTGTGGTGGAGGGGTGTTGGGCTGCAAAGAGAGAGGGGTTTCGGGCTACGCGGTTAACCGATGGGGCGTCGAACGGACTCCAAATGAAACGAAAATGGAGAGGTGGTCAACCTACTCTAAAACAACACCGCATGTCGAGTTTCATCTCATTCCGAGAACATTTAAATGTCACTCACGAAACGAGGTCTGAGCGGGCAACGGGTGCGTGTGAGAGTGTCGGAACGTGAAACGGACAACGGCGAAAATGACAGGATGCAAGTTTTGAAAAACATGATGATGCAAATCATATGATGACATTGCAAAATGCAACACGCAAGCACATGACATGGCAATGACGGCAAATAACTGGGAGACATCTGGCACATCGGATCCGGAGCGTTACAAATGGTAGTGTGATTCCATCAATATACGAAGTAAATGTGAGGTTGACAAGCACAATGTGATGCTTTTTCTAGACATATGGTGGTGGGAAGCCGTCACAAGGTGGGTCACATGATGGAGGCGATCTACATCATTATAAGATGTAGATAAGATAAGATTAAGGTGGAGAATCTTAAAATTAATCTTGTCCTCATCCTAAAAATATGCACATTATATATTCATGCATGTCAAACATGAGTAGTTAGTATAAATTGCCCAAAATTTGTCATCAAGTTGTATGATAGCTGCATGGCAGTAACAACAGTCAAAAAGAGAAAGTAAAAGCAAAGTTGGGGTTTGCATTAGTTCTAAAATCTAGTGTGCAAGGAAGCTGTCTAAGCATGCATGAGTAAAAACTCACCACGGTTAGGTCTGTTTGTAAAAGTCTATAAATAGGCATGCACATAGTCATTTGGAGAGAGAGAGATTTACCTAAGTTTTAGGGCTAGTGTTATGTCGGTGTCTTTGAAAGTGTGTGAAGTACACCTCAAGGAGTTGAGTGATTCAAGTCCAACACAAGCATGTTATGCCAATTAGTTATGTTTATCGCCTCATCTATGTTGGGCTTCACTGATTAGTACCCATACTTATGAGTGTCATGGTTTGAATTAATCTGATGCATCATGATTTAAAATGCATTTTTTAACACAACACAAATGCTGATGCTAACGTACACACACATATACTCAACCTCGTGAACAAACATATGCACACCCTACACCTATGAGCACCTCCGAGATATTGAGCCAACACTACATCTTGAGATTGACGAAGTCACCACAGACGCTTTTATAGTCAACGGGAATGTCCCCTCCCACTGAATGCACATCGCGGGAAGGCCTCAAACAAATCCATGAAAATGCGACCACTGGTGCCAAGTGTAGGACTTGAACCCTCGTGGGTTGGTTCCATCACAAGAAATCTAACCATCCGAGGTACACTCTTTTGTATGCAAAAGATGATGAGAATTAGCAAAGAAAAAATAATTAAAAGTTTGATTTAGAAGTTACGACATCTCAATCTTTCTTAAGGATTATAGAAGGTTATAAGGTAAACCCTATTTGTGCTCCCTTCATCAAATAATGGGCAAATCACACACGAAGCGCTCGTTGCATCAAATAACGACAAATCACACATGGAGGGCATCGACGTACCGGGCCCATTAACATTTCACTTGTTTTCCTATAAGGTATTTTTCAGGTTTCTTCGTCTTTGGCTTTTCCTTTGCGATTTTCTTTCCTTTTCTGATTTGTATGTTTTGGTTGATTTTTTTGTTTCCACCAATTCTTTTTTCATTCATTTTCTTCCCCTTTTTCTGTGAAAATTTGAAAAAATAGTCATAAATATAAAAAAAATTCACACTTTTAAAGTATCTGTCTTTTTATAAATTTTAAAAATTGATCACTTATTTTAAAAATGTTCACAAATATGGAAAAAAATTCACACATTGAAAAATGAAGGAAATAAACAAGCGAAAACTCAACTAAAAAATAAAAAACCATATAAAGCCAAAAAATTAGAGAAAAGCTCCCGTAGAATGTGTTACTCCAGAACCGAAAACAATGAATTGGACCGGCCTATAGCAAACATGTGTGTGTGTGTGTGTGTGTGTGTGTGTGTGTGTGTGTGTGTGTGTGTGTGTGTGTGTGTGTGTGTGTGTGTGTGTGTGTGTGTGTGTGTGTGTGTGTGTGTGTGTGTGTGACAGCGCCCACACACATAGAGAGAGAGAGAGAGAGAGAGAGAGAGAGAGAGAGAGAGAGAGATTCGACTAAGTTTTAGGGTTACACATCTCAAGGAGTTGAAGGACTCAAGTCCAACATAGGCATGTTATGCCAATTAATTATGTTTACCGCTTCATCTATATTGGGTGGCCAGATATGGCTTCACTGTTCAGTACAAGTACTTGTGAATTTGTTGGTATTATGGTTTGAATTAATCTGATGCATCATGGTGTAAATGCAATTGAACATGGAGTTTTGTATGCAAAAGATGATGAGAATTAGCAAAGAAAAATTTATTAAAAGTTTGATTTAGGAGATACTTAGTTCTCAATCTTTCTTAAGGATTACAGAAGGTAATAAATACTGGCAAACCCTGTTTGGCGCTCACTGCATCAAGTACCGGGCAAATCACACAAGGAGCGGTCATTACATCAAATAACAGGCAATTCACACATGGAGGGCATTGGCAGAACGAGCCCATTAACATTTCACTTGTTTTCCTACAAGGTATTTTTTTCAGGTTTGTTCGTCTCTTTCCATTTTTTTCCTTTGCAATTCTCTTTTAGTTTTTTCTGGATTAGTATGTTTTGGAATTTTGGTTTTCTAGTTACCCTTAATCCTTAATTTATTTTTATTTATTTATTTTTATTCCCTTTTTACATACAACAGATTTTATGGAAATATGACACTTCTAAAATATCATTGTTTTTTTAATAAAATTCATGAAATTTAAAAAATTGTTCACTAATTCTAAAATTATTCATGAATCTGGAAAATATCCACACACTAAAAATGATGGAAACAGAAAAACCAATTTTTTTTTAAGAAAACAAGATAAAGGAAAAAAGGGAGAAAAGCGTCCCTAGAGTGCGTCATGCCATAACCGAAAACAATGAAATGGGCCGGCCTATAGCAAGAGGGTGTGCGCCCCCCCCCCCCCCCCCCCAATTTGATGTAGAACACATCATATATAATTGTTTTAGAGGATGGGGCGCTTCACATGAAATTAAAACCTTGTTCGGGCTGGCAGCGCCTACATGCACCATGGAGCGGTCATGACATCAAATAGCGGGAAATAACACATGGAGGGCATTGGTGGTCCGAGCACATTAACATTTCACTTTTTTCCTATAAGGTATTTTTTCAGGTTTCTTTGTCTCTTTTTATTTTGTTTTCCTTTGTGTCTTTTAGGTTTTTTTGGATTAGTATGTTTTGGACATTTCGTTTTCTAGTTTCCATTAATTCTTTTTTTATTTTATTTTCATTCCCTTTTTTACATTTAACAGATTTTATGGAAATATGACACTTTTAAAATATCCATGTTTTTTATAAAGTTCGTGAAATTTGTAAAAAAACAAACCCACTATTTTTCTAATTATTCGCGAATCTGAAAAATATCCACACATTAAAAATGATGGAAACCAAAAAACCAATCAAAAATCAGGAAAATGAGATAAATTATTTTTTTGGAGAAAACCGCTCGTAGAGTGCATCACACCATAACCGAAAATAATGAAATGGACCGGCCTATAGCAAGACAAGGTGCTTTTCCCACCAATTTGAACATATCATATAGAATTGTTTTAGAGGGTGGGTCTTTTCACATGAAACTAAAATCTCCTTCGGGCTCGCAGTGCCTACATGCACCGTGGACAAGGGGCAAGGGAAACCTAGGGCGCGCGCGCGCGAGAGAGAGAGAGAGAGAGAGAGAGAGAGAGAGAGAGAGAGAGAGAGAGAGAGAGAGAGAGAGAGAGAGAGAGAGAGAGAGAGAGAGAGAGAGAGAGAGAGAGAAGAAAAAGAAGAAGAAGAAGAAGGGGAGAGAGAGAGAAGAAGGGGAGAGAGGGAGAAGAAGGGGAGAGAGGGAGGGGAGGGAGGGGAAGGGGAGATGGAGAGGGCGTGGGAAAGAAAGAGAGAGAGAGAGAGAGAGAGAGAGAGAGAGAGAGAGAGAGAGAGAGAGAGAGAGAGAGAGAGAGATTTATCAGGCCCCCTCGCCTTTGGCTGCCATCTTGCCGTTGAGAGGTCAAGGGACCTCAGATCTGAGAGATTTATGGCCACATTGTTGCTTTTCCGAATATATTTTCTCTCTCTACCATGGCGGTGCCTTGGAGGCAAAGATGTTTGCATCCTCGCAAATCTGTTTATTCAAATATGATGAGTTTCTGTTATTGTGTGCTATTGGTTTTTTTTGTGCTTGTTTGATTCTTTGTAGTGCTGGAATATTTTTTTGACGCTATAGTGAAGACATCGTGGTTATAAAACATGCACTTATAGGGATTATTCTTGGCCCATGTCTGTCATCGATTATGACTTCCCCACTATTTGGATGGGTGACTCAAGAGGCTTTCAAAAACTATTGGTAATCAAGTTTGTGCGGATGAACGAGTGACAGTTTTAATGCTCCGATCTAATCACAATCTCTTTATTGATGTCCTAGAATTATTTCATCTTGTAAAGATTGATACCATGGAGAAAATATTTTAATACATTTATTTGTAATATTATAGGAATTACTTTGTATTTTTTGAGACCATTTATCGAGAGCATTAATTCTACTATTAAAAGGGAGTTGGTAGGTTCGCCTCACCTCCTCTCCCATTTTTCCTCCTCACGCTCCCTACCTCATTTGGTTTTCTGTTGATTTTTTTGGTAGTCTCAAGCAATGTCGCACAAAATAAAAAACCCAACATAAATAGAGTAACTTGAAATAATATAAATCAAATCGGTCCTTTTCCCAAAACCACATCCTGTATGAACTCAATCAAATCAAATCAAATTTTACGAAAATGTCAACTAAATCAATTTTTTCTTGCTTTCCCCTACCCATAGCCAAACAAAAGTCAAATATTATCATACACTCAAGCAAATTTAACTTTCTTGCCTTCGCCTACCCATATTCAAATCAAATTAAATCTTATCAAAAGCTAAAATATGATGGATGTAAAGTATATATCGGACAAGATTGATGTTAAACCACTGGCATATGCATTCCTCTGGTACAACCAGGGGCGGAGCCAGGATTTGACGATAGGGGGGCGAAGAAGACACCGAACATATAATTTTTTTCCTGACAATGACCTTACATAGAGGAACACAAGATAACATGCATTTTTTAATTGGAAAATTATACTTTTGTTCTTTAGTTTGAATGTGGCTCTTACACCCAAAACGCAGAACAAAGTCGATAATCCTATAGGCAATTCTAACTTGTTGTAAATTTTACTCGTGCTAGAATATTTGATCGGTAGTTTGTGTATCAGCTACGTTGTCCTAATAAGGATGAAATTTACAACTCAGGTGATAAAATCTGCGAAAACCTAACTTACAGTACCCATTATTGAGAATAAAACAAGAAATTGCTACCCTCTCAAGCAAAACAGTTTTAGTCTTTTAGAGCCAGAAGCGGATCAGTTCATCAGTTGTATTCTACAATATAAATCAACAAAGGAATTAAAGGAGACTCACCGTAATTATTCTACCATCGGCTCCGTTGTGGATCAGTTGTACAGATGCCATCGTCGAACTTTCAGGCGGAGCGAGCGTGTGTGCTCGTGCGTCGACGCCGAAACGAACGATTGGGGGATGCCCTCGATCGTGGCCTCGTCAGATTCTGAAACTGCCCTGTTGTGTTTGTTTCCCCGGGCTGACCAACAAGTACATATGGGCTTCAACTAGGAAGCTCCCCTAGGCCCTAGCCCGCTCGTCCCCCCTAGCTCCGCCCCTGGGCACAACGCACCGGCACCTATAATAGTTGAATAAAGTTACATGTCTGTTTTTTGCATCGAATAAAGTTACATGTCTTCCTAGCAAAAAATGTTGCAGTCGGTGCATGGTAGCCGTCTAGACTTGTATTTGTACAGTTGTACAGTTGTCATGCTGCCTGTCGGCTTACGACGGCAAGTTGGCAACTGTCACTTGGCCGCTAGCTGCCCACTGGGGCGGCTTGCTTAATTTGAGTCCGGCGACGGCGGCCGTGCGTATACCTGCTCCTCCTTTGGGAATGATCACTAAGCATTGTCTATGAAATTAGCCAACAGCACGATCTAGGTGATGATTAGCCTGTAATCATGTATATGTGATGAAGGACAGCTCGAAAGATACATATCCACGGTTGCGTGTCGGGCCGTTTAATTGATGTAGACAATCATTCCCAAAAGTTTTAAAACATGCAGGGGAAGAAAATTCACAGTATACAATTGGGTGTGTCTAGGAATCAGTCGAATGATGTCACCTAGCGATGATTTGGCCTGTTTTGCCTCCCTAGCTAGTGGGTTCTAATTCCCCTCGTTATGGGCTTCAGTTCTGGGCTTTTCTTTGTCTTTTTACTGGTTTGGGCTGTTTGTTTGTTTGTCTTTTTTGCTAAAATGAAAAAAAAAACTACAGCCCAGAAAGAGACAGCTAAAAACGCTATTCTGTACCTAAACGACGAGAATTCCTTCGGTTCCTGTTTGTTTTGTATTGTTTGCATGCACAAGTCAGCTTGGTCTGTGTGTGCGCGCACTTTGGTTAGAGTTGCAGTGGCGGAGCTATGTTGAAGGCTGCAGGGGCCATGCCCCCCCCCCCAGCCTTGGTCAAATTCGTGAAAGATTTTTTTGGGGGGGGAGAGGAAGATTAGGAAAAATAGAATATTTTGGCCAGCTAAACAGCCATATTTATGTTTGGCCCCCCCAAAGGATCCTACCTAGCTCCGCCACTGTAGAGTTGGGTTCAATTAGTGAAAACAATCAGCTCCGCTTATTAGTTATAACAAAAACAGAGGTGCTCGGAACCTGACGGTGGCTACTTCAAAAAGCGATCACAAGCTACTTTGAAATTTTTCAGCCACTTCATTTCTTATTAGACACACTGAAAACTGCCCAAGAAAAAGGGGAACCCTCCATTTCGGAGCATCCAAAATTTGGGCTTCGCTCGAGCAAAAACACAACACAGGCAGAACAAAAAAAATCGTTGGCACCTTAGTCGCTACTTTGACATTTGGGCTACTCTCTTGCGTTGGGACATCTCTATGAATGGTAATTTTGGCACACATAGGTGAACCCTAGAGAGAAAATTGAGGTAGGGGTGCTGAATTTTGGTGCGCAGACACAACGACGAGGATTGATTTACTTTTGGCGCGCGACTAGGCTGGAGTTGCACTGGTGTGCCTGTTGATCTCGACGCCGATGACCTGCGTCGCAGACACCTGAGGTATGGGCCCCCATGTACGAGCTTCTCTCGTCCTCCCTCCCTCCCCTCTCTCCGTGTCTAAATTTAAACAGTGACGGCTAGATATTTCTGGGAGAACGTTAGAAGTTGAGGATTGGGGCCACATTCCAGTGACTTGAGAGATCCAGGGCCACACCGGTGCGACTTCCCTTCCAACAAAACAAAGTCTAGATACTGTGATGTTGAAAAGACATGTAGTTGCAGTCGGGGTGACACTTTGCAGTTGCATGCCTAGTGTACACATGCAACCGCCCCCCGAGCAAAACAAACTACAGTTCATCATAGTGGAAGACATGCAATTGCAGTAGGGGACGACGCTTGCAGTTGCAAGGCTAGTGTACACATGCAATTGCACCCCCTCTCCTGCCTCCGATAAAACAGAAGTCCAGTTGCAACCATGTTGGAAGAGCCTCGCATGGCATCACATGTCCAGGAGATGGACATGCAACTGTGGGACTGAACAAGTTATAAAACCCACCATGTAGTGATTTTTGAGGTGGCTTGATCAGGGATCTACATGAATTGTAGTTGGGTACCGACACTCGCAATTGAGGGTCTAGTGATAGACATGCAATTGCAGTCTACATGGCCCGCATGCAGTTGCAACTCAGGGAATGGGCATGCAATTGGCACCCAACAAAAATAAAAAATAAAAATACATCCTTATCGTCACTCCGGCGGCGGTGACACACAAGACAAGCTACAACCCATATGAAAATGCAGCTCAAGGTGGACATGAATTGCAATCGGGTGCCGACGCTCACAATTGCGAGTCTTGTGGCAAACATGCAATTGCAGTCGACATGGCCCGCATGCAGTTGCAACTCACGGAATTGGCATGCAATTGGCACCCAAAAAAATTAAAAATAAAAATGCATCCTTGTCGTCACTCCGGCGGCGGCACACAAGGCAAGCTATAACACATATAAAAATGCAGCTCAGGGGTGGACATGAATTGCAGGTGGTTGCCAACACTTGCAGTTGCGAGTCTAGTGGCAGACATGCAATTGCAGTCGACATGGCCTGCATGCAGTTGCAACTCAGGGAATGGGCATGCAACTGGCACCCCAAAAAATGCATCCTTATCGTCACCCCGGCGGCGGCGGCACACAAGATAAGCTATAACCCATATGAAAAATTAAGCTCGGGGTGGACATTGATTGCAGTCGGGTGTCGACACTTGTAGTTGCGAGTCTAGTGGCAGACATGCAATTGCAATCGACAAGGCCCACATGTAGTTACAACTCAGGGAGTGGGTATACAACTGGCTCCCAAAAAAATAAAAAATAAAATGAATCCTAGACGTCACTCCACCGGCAGCGGCACACAAGACAGGTTATAACCCATTTGAAAATGCAGCCAGGGGTGGACATGAGTTGCAATTGGGTGCCGACACTTGCAGTTGCGAGTCTAGCGACAAACATGCAATTGCAGTCGACATGGCCCGCATGCAGTTGCAACTCCAGGAATGGGCATGCAACTGGCACCCCAAAAAAATGCATCCTTATGGTCACCCCGGCGGCGGCACACAAGATAACCTATAACCCATATGAGAAATTAACCTCGGGGGTGGACATGAATTGCAGTCAGGTGCCGACCCTTGCAGTTGCGAGTCTAGTGGCAGACATGCAATTGCGATCAACAAGGCCCGCATGCAGTTGCTACTCAGGGAATGGGCATACAACTGGCTCCCAAAAAAATAAAATAATAAAAATGAATCCTAGTCGTCACTACGCCGACGCGGCACACAAGACAAGCTATAACCCATATGAAAAATGCAGCCAGGGGTGGACATGAATTGCAGTCGGGTGCGGACACTTTCAGTTGCAAGTCTATTGACAAACATGGAATTGCAGTTAGTGGCGAAGCCACTCTAAGCTGTGTAGTCATGTGACTACACATCTCTTTTGCAAAAACTTAATACATCAGGTATAAATCATGCAAAAAAACATCAAATTATTACATTTGACTACACAACTTTAAAGTGACTACACATGATTTTATTCCGCACCGCCTGATTGCAGTCGACATGGCCCACATGCAATTGCAACTTAGGAAATGGACATGCAACTGACACCCAAAAAATAAAAATAAAAAGCATCCTTGTCGTCACTCCGGTGGCGGCACACAAGACAAGCTATAACCCAAATGAAAATGCAGCTCAAGGATGGACATGAATTGCAGTTGGGTGCCGACCCTTGCAGTTGCGAGTCTAGTGGCAGATATGCAATTATAGTCGACATGGCCCGCATGTAGTTGCAACTCAGGAAATGGGAATGCAAGTGGCAAGCAAAAAAATAAAAAATAAAGATGAATCCTTGCCGTTACTCCGATGTCGGCGGCACACACAAGACAAGTTATAGCCCATATGAAAATGCAGCTCAGAGTGTACGTGCAATTGGCCCTCCCTCTCTCTAGTCTATAGACGTGTTGCGACCCTTTCAATTGCAGTCGGCTTGATTACGGGCAAATGTTGTGCAACAAAAAAATTAGTAAAAATGGTGAAAAAATGAATATGCTCGTTTATAGACTATTACAAAAACAAAAACACACAGACTTTGTTTTCCACGTCTAGTTAAAAAAACTTGCATGTGGCCATGTGAGAGAGATGAACGAACTTGCATGTGGCTATGTGAGAAGATGAACGGCCAGCACGAGAAAATGGGATCATATTGCTCGCTCCTGTCCCCAGGCAAATACTAGCACCGGAAAAAAGCCCAGCCTAGAAGAAAACCTAAAAAGAAGAAAAGGCAAAAAAGAAAAAAAGAAGACAAAGAAAAAGCACACAACACCCGTCACGGTCAGCCCATGGCGTATCCCTGTCCAACATAGACAAAAAGGCAAAAAGGAAGGGAAAAAAAAGATAACGGGCCGGTCGCACCACTAGAACAGGCTGATACTCCAATACAAGACATCATCTATCGTTTAAATCTGGAAACGATCCAACGAACGGGGCCATCGATTGAGACTTCGCTAAAACTCAGTCGACTGAGTTTTAGCGGTGCCCTATACAATTTGTCTCTTTATTGGAGGCTATATATATATATATATGTTACTACCGTTTTCATTTGTCTTGATGAAAGATAACTCGAGTACTTCTGCCATGGCGCCAATCAATTTTTTTTGTGGGGTTAGCACCAATCATGATTTCTCCGAGACTCTGGTTTTGCCTGTCACTGGGAAGCCACATCTACAACTTCACCCCTCCACGGTGACAAGCGATAGCTTCTAAAATGTATCACAAAGCAATCAAAGACATAATTTTCCAAAACAAAAGGATATCAATTGGACGCCAATTCTTGTAGGCATCCAACAAAGAAGAAGTTTGCAACACTCGTGCCATGACACATTTTTTGCTGGATGAACACCGCTACGAACGATTATTGTTCCCTTCACAAGCTCTTCCGTTTTACAGGTATACACCCACCAAATGATCAGAACGAAGTAGTATATGCCAAAGCTTTAAAAAAATATCGAGAGACAAAAAATGAACAAGAAACTAGCCGAGGAGCCGATATCCTCTGCCTAAATCTGAGACAAACTCTGCACCTCACCAGCCTGCATGAACAGTCTGACCCAGAAGTCCATCTCGTCGTTGCTGGACGACGGCGATGCACTGTTTGGGGTGACGCCGGCCTCCATGGCGGAACCGGAGCTGTCCACCGTCATTGCCAGTGTCTCCGACCAGAAGCTGTCTTCAATGTGAAACTCCTCCGATGTAAAGCTGTCCGTGTTCTCCAACGACGATGGCATGGAGTAATCGGTGGCGGACGACGAGATGGGCTGCTCCGGTGACGACACTGGCACGGAGGGCGGGCCATCGGCTGTGCTCGCTGCAGCCATAGGCTTCTTGGCTTTGCGCCTAGGCGCTGCCTGGCCGGATGGCTTGGAGGACGACTCGAGTCGCTTCTTGAGGTGTGTGTGCCAGACGTTCTTGATCTCATTGTCCGTCCTCCCTGGCAGCCTGGCGGCAATGGTGGACCATCTGTTGCCGAGCATGGCGTGGAGCTGGATGATAGCGTCTTCCTCCTCGCTGGTGAAGTTGCCGCGCTTGATGTCGGGGCGCAGGTAGTTGATCCACCGGAGGCGGCAGCTCTTGCCGCACCGCAGCAGGCCGGCTTGCTTCGGCAGCGCCCGCCAGTTGCTGTGCCCGTGCTGCTCGATGTGAGCCACCAGGGTCATGTCCTCCTCCGCCGTCCACGGGCCCCTCTTGAGCCCTGTCTTCTCGCAGCAAGGAGACCTCCCCATTGCTACCTTGCTCACTCCTCTGCTCTTCTCGGCCGATTAATTGAACTAAACCTCTGGCGCTGTGTGTGTGATGTATGGATTGCTCAGTGTGTTGACGCTGGTCCGAAGGTAATGGCTGCCTGAGCTGCTAGGAAGAGTACGGCTGGTGCTGTGTAGATTGCGGAAGGGTTGCGCTATTTGTACTCGGTGCGCGGCGATGGCGAAAACGTGGTCAATTGGAGCAGGTTCTGAGCAGTTGCGGCCATTGGCTGACAAAACGAGGGAGAATTGTGGCGTTATATCCAAGTGGTGGTGTTCTTTTTCTATTGTTGGATGATGGAGTCCATGTAGTACCTTGCTTGCTTCCTTGTTTATTGCCCGGCTTCTCTCTCTAAGTACAGAAGTTTGTGGGGTCAGGCATGTGTGTGCCCTGCTCTGTCGGTTGAAAAGGGCAGCATACTACTGTAGTTTAGTTCTTGGATAGACAGCATCATTTAACAGCTTTAGCTTTCTTTCTTAGAGCAACTGTAGCAGACCCCGCCCCGGCCCGCAAAATAACTGTCAAAGTGCGGGTAGGGGCGGGAAAAGCTGCCCGATCAGACCCCGCATCCCGCCCTGCCGTAAATATTTTTGCGGGGCGCGGCAAAACTTCTCCCCAACCTCTAGTGTCACGGGTTGGGAGGCCGACCCGAGCTTAACCCCTATCCGCAGTGAGATTTGGCGGGAGGGACATTTTCGCGCGCCCTTTCCCGCTTCCCCCACCCTCCGCCACCATTGCCCCGACACCGCATGCTCCGGTGCTTCCTCCCCGGCCGTCCCTCGCCGCCATGGACGACTCCCTCCTGTCCCCCGCCACCGCCGAGGTCGCGCACGCTCCTTCCCCTCGGGCGGATCTTATCGCCGGCCATGTTGGCCCCGCCGCCGCCGCCCAAGCTAATGTCGCGCCTGCCCACAAGCGGCAGGGCAACGTGGTCGTGCAGGGCGGCAAATCCGGCTTCCCCCTCCGCGAAGGCCCGCGCTCCGGGCGCCAACGCCGCAGCCCGATCCCGGCCGGCGGCGGAGAAGGTCGGCAAGGTCGCTGTCGTAAAGCGGAGGAAGATTCCAGTTACAAAGAAGCCGCCTTCTTCATCCTCTCACTCCATCCCGGAAAGAGGTGCCCCGGCGATGTCGTTCAACGGTGCTGCTCCCCCCCAAGTGAGGTGCTCGACGAAATGGCCGGAAGGTATGTGTCTTTGGTTATGGCGAATTCCTTCCATTTTTCGCCATTTTTTGCGATAGCTCGTGACTTGTTATCGTTTACTATAGCGGTGGTTCGAACAATGCAATCACCAAATTCGTGAACTTGTTGGACACCAACGACGTTGACATTGATCAAGCCCCGTTCGCCGCATTCGACTACAATGAAACGGAGGCGACATGGACGATCATGGTTGTGAGGACGTATTGGAGGAGATCGAAGCGGAAGTGTATGAGCAATCACAAACAAGAACTGGGAAAAGCCAAAGATCGAAGAACTACACGATCTTGGAAGATCAAGCTTTGATCAAAGCATGGAGTGCGGTGTTTCTTGATGCATGCACGGGTACTTCTCAAACCGCAAAGAGATATTGGCAAATTATCGAAGATCAATACTTTCGCATTATGGCAAAGCATCACAATAGGACTCCACGCACATTTCGGTCACTTCAAGGGCGTTGGGAGAATATCAAGCCTATGTGCAGCCATTGCGCAGCCTGCTTGGAGCAAGTACGCAATGCACCTCCAAGTGGAACCGTGGAATCCGACTATGTGAGTTTGTTTCGCCTTTGTTCAAGTTGTGCATCATCATATTTGCATCATGGAAAATAATTGCATCACTTTGTTCACATTGTGTAGGACAAGATTGCTCAACATAGATACAAAAACATGGAAGCTTCGGAAGGCAAATTCTTCAAACTAGAGCATTGTTGGGAGTTGCTCCAAAAGTGCAAGAAGTGGGCGTTGATCGACAAAGAATCCCCACCAAAGAGAGGCTCACTTACAAACATGGATGAAGATGAGGATGATGATGGCCCAAGAAATTTGCACAAGCCCGATGGCGACAAAAAGACTAAGGAGAAGATGAAGAGAGAGCAAGAAGCATCGAGCTTGAGGGAGACGATTGATGCCATGGTGCAATCAAACGAGTTGATGTTGTTGAAGTCGTTGGAGACCAAGAAAGAGTTGGCCGAGAAGAAGGCAAAGGAGAAGCAAGAAAAGTGGCAATTGCTCAAGGAAGAGGGGCTGCGCAAAGCTGCCATTGAGGAGAGAAGAGCACGCACTGCAGAAAATAAAGCCATGTCCAAGCTGCTCGCCGAAGAGAACAAGATCGTGTCAATGAACCGCAATGACATGGACGATCTCCCAAAACATGGCATGACATGACAATGAGAGAAATCTTGAAGAGGAGAATGGTTGTGTCGGCCGGTGCGTGCTACAGTTCGGGAGATGTTTTCTTTGCTCCATATGGTGGCAATGTTGATGATTTCGGTGCGGGAGTTGGAACAAGCGCCGGAGGTGGAGTCGGTGGTGGCGATGAACTTCAAGATGGACTCGATGGCGCGGAGTGAAGATCGACCGAGATGGTGCCGGACATGGACGCAAACTTTTGCAGGGCCCTCTTTTGCGTTTGTTGTACTGAACTTTTTTATTTGCACGTAAAACTGTATTATGTTGTTTGAATTTGAACTTATTTGTGAAAACCTATGTCAAATGTGAGAATTGCCGTTTTCTGTTTGCGGGTCGTCGCGGCGGTGTCCGAGTAGAACCCGCAGAAGCCGACCCGCAAAATGGTATATTCCGTGGATCCGTTTGGGGTTCTGCATCTGACCGTTCGAGCCAGCCCGCAAAAGCGGTTTTCCACGACCAGCAAACGCGTTTTGCGGGCCAGCCAGATGCGGGGTCTGCTAGAGTTGCTCTTAGGCAGCTAGCACCCTGCTAACTCTGACTTTGTTTTACTGTTGATATATAGAAAATATAAATACATACCCGTTTTCATAGAAAACGTATAATGCTAGATGTTACACTAAAATATATTTAGTTGATAGTTTCACTAACAGAAAGTGTGCACATCCGAATTACTGAATGCAAGAACTGAAAGTTTCCGAGTAGAAACTTGATCTTAATAACATTGAGTTCTACAATACGTTGGAAGTATCATCATCATTAGGAACATCCAATGCTTGAATTATTATACAAGTTGCGAAGCTAAAGTTTCGAGTTGATAGTAAATGTTCATGCTTCAGAAAGAACTAGTCATAGCTTAGCTTCATAAAGGGTCTGGGATTGATCCCTTGAAGAGAGCAAGGTAGCACTCGCTCCGGTAATGCTACACCTACGAAATTTGTGTTACGCGTTTAACGTAATCAGACAGCTGGTGGACTAGAATTGAAGGATTAGGGAGGAAGGGGCCCATCCTCTTGAAAATCGGGGGAGAAAAGTTAATTAGGAAGTTTACGTAGATGTTTTACATAGGCTTACGTAGATGCAGCATTATCGCACTAGCTCGGCGAGTATTGTCCGGAATCAGTCCACCGCCAATGCAGCTCGTAAGTGTTAAAAATACAGGTAAAAGCTTAAGACTATTTCTTAACGGTTTCCCTTTCTAGGTGGAGTAACTAAGAGCAACTCTAAATGGCCGACCAATTTGGTCCGCCTGCATCTGTTTGAATCGGCGCGGACAAAAATGACGGCCCAACGCGCCGATCCGAACCCAAATCACGTCCGCGTCGCGTCCGTGCCGACGCATTTGCGGCTCAAATTTGCGCCCCAAATGCGTCGGTGCGGACGCCGAACGGACGCTTCGCGCGCCTTCTCGCTATCCGCGTCCCCACATGACGGCCGTCCAACTACCCGCTGCCTACGCGGTCAACTTAATTTATGACCACGGGCCCACGCGTCAGCGACGGCGCTCGCCCTTTTTTAAGCCGACCGTGCGGCCGGGCCGTCCTCGTCCAAACTCGCTGTTCACATCTGCCAACCTTTGCTCCCTCGTCGCCGGCAAACCCTAGCCACCACAACCACAGCGAAATGGGCCTCTTCTCCGGCGCCAGCGGCAGCAAGGCCAAGGGCAAGTCCCCCGCCACCCCTTTTCCCTCAGACTTCCTCCCGCCTCCGCCGGCGCCGGCGCCTTGCCAGCAGAGACAGCGCGTGAACGTGCCAGTGCACCAGGCGGAGTGGCACTGGCAGCACCGCCAGCCTCTGCCGTATCCTGACGTGACGCTGCCGCACGACTGGCATCTGGATCCAGATAAGATCCCAGTGCCGGCGGCGCCGCGGACGACTCGTGCTCACGCGGAGGAGGTGCGGCGCCGGCGGGCGCTGCTGACGCCGGAGCAGCGCCGCGACCCCGCATACGCAACCGACTCGCCCAACTGGGCGAGGTGGTTCACCTTTGAGCACGAGGAGGCGAGGCGACGGGGCGTGCACGAGGTCGACCGGAGGTCGCCGCCACCGGCGCTCGTCGTCCGCGAGGAGGACCAGGCGGCGGAGGACGGCGGCCCTTGCGGCCGTCTACCGGCAGAGCGAGGAGGACAAGCGGCGCAGGGCGGAGGCGGCGGAGGCCGAGGAGGAGGCTCGGTACGAGGCGGCAATGGCGCAGGCCGCTGCCCTCTTCGCGGCGGGCGACAGCGTGGTGCCGCCGGTGGCTCCGCCATCCCCTATCAAGCCGGAGCCGGAGCGGCAGCTGTCCCACATCGAGCGCTACTCCTGGACGGGAGTAGTGCGCGAGTGGGTACGCGCACCGCCGGTCTGGATGGGAGCGACGCCGGCGCAGGAGCAGGCGTACCTCGAGCACTGACGCAAGATCAGGGAGGCCGAGGAGCGCCGCGACGGCGAGTACCTCGAGATGCTCGAGCGCGACCTCGAGGAGGAGCAGCGCAAGGCCGAGGAGGAGGCGCGCCAGGCCGCGGCTGCACAGGCGGCCGCACACCCCCTGCCCCGCGCCGGCACTGCCTGCGCCGGCACAGCCCGACATGACGGCGCTCTGAAACATGGCGTCGCCTGGACCGGGCCGGCGCTGACGCTCATCGACCTCACGGACCCCGAGGACAACGACGACGACGCCTAGGGCAGCGCGCCGCCTCATAGTTTAGGCATTTATTATTATTTTTTAACGCAAATGTGGATGCGTGGACTCTCGCCGGCCTTCGTGGCCGGCTTTAATATTTAATTAATGTTGTTTCTCTTTTTTTATGCATGCATTCATTTTTTTAGCGTCGTCAAAATGGGTTCAGGCCAGTGTTGGGTGCACGTGCCTACCCAAATGCGAAAGCGGACATTCTTATCCATTTGGCCGACCCAAACGGACAAAACGCGGACGAAATCGCCATCCGTTTGGGTCGACCCGTTAGAGTTGCTCTAGCGAACGACCGACAAGTTATATCGTATGAACGTTCGACCATTCTAGTGGAGTTGTTTGAACGAGCTATAACTTTTTCATGCTTGGGGATAGAATTGGTCCCGTAAAGAAAAGCCTAGGAGTCTCATTTACCTTCTGTCCTGCTTTCACTCTTGGGTGGGAAAAGCAATATAAATCTGATGATTACTGTAATTAATTACTGTAGATTGTATCTCTGCCCCATTTGTAGAGCCATCGGCGTGGGTTGTTGTGCATCCCAGTTCAGACTACTTTTTCCACTTCATCACTTCTGTGATCACATCGAGTGGAAATTGTACACGAGGTGGTCTCAGTCAAGTGGGATCTTGTGAGCTGATTCGGTCTTTATCAAGACGTCGTAGATCCGTGCGCTTCGCTTGCGATGGACGCGCCGTCGAGGCCTCACTGAACAATTCAACCAAGAGAGACCCAGCGTTTACGGCTCGTTGATTGATTATTAAAATGATATAGTACTTAAACCGATCAGACTGCTTTCTCATGGTCATGGTCTTCCAATTTTCAATGTTTTTGTGTTCAACTGATCAACTTGTCATGCCAAACGTAAGAGCTGGTATGCAGATGCGTACAAGATTACTACTATCACTGTAGCCGGCTGCCGACGAACTGGCATTTGATCAGCTGTGTTCTAGTCTAAAGCAACTGGCCGAAAGTCTTCACATAGGCGTGTATACTAAGCACGTAGACGTGCGTGTGCGCCCACGTATGCGTCTGTGCCGCCTTGGTTTAGTGGCTTTTGTAAAAATAAAATAAAAATGGACGCATACTGCTACATACCGCTTGATTTTCCGAATGCACCAAATTTCTTCAGCTAATCTCCGTGGTCAAAGCAGCAAATCACGCGCCAGCTTAGGTCCTTGATTTATCAGTATCTGCCCAACAAGTGGACGACGAAAGTGACCAACGAAACCTCCGGAAAATCTAGACAAGGGCCCATCAAGGATGGGCAACACTACGCGTCAGTCGGCTGATCTGACATATAGATCAGCCGGCTTGGCCGCCGTAGGATTAATCCGTTGGATGGCTTCACAGGGCTGCATGTTGCCCCAGATCTTCAGTCACTTTCAAACGGCATTTCCACCGGCTCGCGAGCTGTTCGATTGAGTGATGCGAGCCATCAGTTTCTTCTCTCTAATTTTTTGCAACAATACTCTTGTTGCGAAACCTTTTCTTCTCTAATTTTTTGCAACAAGATCTTTGTTGCGGAAACCTCTCTTCTCTAATTTTCTGCAACAAGAGTTTTGTTGCAGAACCTTCTCTTCTCTAATTTTCTGCAACAAGACTTTCGTTGCAAAACCTCCCGTTCACTAATTTTGTCTAACACGTCTCATCTTGCAAAATCTCTTCTTTAATTTTCTGCAACAAGACTCTTGTTGCAAAAATTCCAACACATCTTTCGCCGTGTTTAATTTTCTGTAACACGACCTTTGTTGCAAAAATTGCAACAACATATCTGTCCGCATCGCGCAGTAACACAATCGTCTTATGTTGTCACCATTCCGCAACAACTTTATTGTTGCAGAAACTTGGAGTGGACATGGACGTACTGCGTGGTTATATGGTTACTGCTTGCGCCGGTGGTGCCAGGATGGTGATGAGGTTGATGGCGCTCCACATCGATGGTCCAGGGAGAGCGTACGCGTGGGACCATATGACGCGTGGCGCCTGAGCGAGGTGGCTGATTTCCTCAAGAAAATCAGCCGGCTGTTTAGAAGCTTTTCCCATCAAGGATCGATCCCGGCTGCGGAAAATGACAGCGCCAACTTGCAAGAATTTAGCATCAAGCCGCTTCGCGTACGTAGAGCACATATGCACATATGTTGTAACAAGAGAGAAAAAACTGTTGTACATTCAAATTTAATATGGTGTATCCAAGTACAACACTAGTATTCCTGTCCACAAAAACGCCCATCAAGTGGCAGGGAGGTGCACACCAAGGTTTATCGGCCTCTCATTAATCATGAAACTCGAGCCTTAGCGTCGGTAGAAAAATAAGATACAATTCATTAAAGAGGCTATGTCTAATACATATATCTAACGTGTATGATATAACTCAAGGTGTAATGGGAGTGCTCTTAGCCGCATGAATAATTTTTAGTCTGGGAATAATCCATGCGCCAGTGCGCTTATTGATCAAGGGATTTAATATTTTTCTGATGATGTCGACTCATTGCGCGTTCATTTATCCAAGGCATTAATGTCCTATCGGTATTTCCTCATTCCCCCAATTTATTCAATGGATAATTTTCTCCGACGGTGTTGGCTCGCTGCGCGGCCTTTAATCAAACATTTCTCAGCATCTTATCTTATTTCTGAAGGGATAAATAAATTAGGTCAACGCCTCGTCCTCTGCTTATCGATTCCTAAGACGGTTGGTTGATGGCCTAGATAACTCAGGCACATATATAAATTGATAGGATTCAAGATAAAAAAGTAAGCCAAGGCTATTCACCAAAGAAACGTCGAAAACACGGATATCCAATTCGGTGCCTAGGCTCATCTGCTTCCGCTCAGAAAAAATATCAAAATAAATACTAGAATTCAAAACATTCCATTTTTTGTGTGATAGATAATTTGCCGCGTGAGGTCCGCACCAAATTTTAACTTATTTGAACATCTTTAGTAGCTCCTGAAAAAAGACAAATCGGGTCAGAATAGTGAATGAACAGTAAACATTTTTACAGACCCCGATTTTGTCTTTTTTTCCGAGAGCTGCTCAGATGCTCAAATGAGTTAAAATTTGGAGCGGTCCTCACGCATCAAATTATCTACCACCTAATTTTTTTGGATTTTTTTGAATTTTTCTAATATTTGTTTTGATTTCTTTTCTAAGCGCAGGTGCAGATGAGATCGGGAGCAGAAACTCCGCGTCCAAACACGAAAACATAGATATAAGATTGCTATCCTACCTTGGGCTTGGCCGTAGCGAGAGAGAAAAGCAGCCTCCCGTATATACTTTCTAAAAATAGTGTCATGTATCTAAAGAATAAAAGCATCTTGTAAGTTCAAAGGCTGGCTGATATGCGGCTATGGATGAAATATATTTTGCATCTCTTTTTTAGGTACAGACGACAGTTGTCTGATCTTTTGGCTAGCGCACACTCTGGACTATGTTGGTAGTCATGTGTTCAAATCACACCTTTGACGTTTCTTTTTTAACTTTGGGTGTCAGTAGCCAGGCCCAATTTAGAGCGCGGGCTGAGGCCTAGCCGGTCGAGGACGATGCTTGGCACACGGACGAATGAACATATTGGAATGTGATTTTATTCTTAAAAACATGAGGGGGTTTCTGTAAAAAGACGTGACGGACCAGCAGTATCAATTCTATTTATTAGTAGGTATAGATATGTAGCATATGAGAACAAATCATGGGTTGGATGGCTAGGTGGATTATTGTACCTTCAGCCTAGCCTACCAGAGATCAAAGTCCAGGGTTGTCGTGGAATTGTCACGGCAGATGTCCTCTTGAAAGGACTTAATCGTGGAGCCATTGCAACTAGGAAGCTTAAAGGGGTTAATCGGGACAAAGGACACATGAGGTTTATACTAGTTCAGCCCCTTGCGGTGAAGGAACGCCTACGTCTAGTTGGCTTGGTATTGCTTGAGGTTTTCGATGACCAGGGAGCGAGATACGCTATGCCCAGTTCTCGATTGGTTGTTTCTTGCCCTAAACCGCCGGCGGGTCGTCCCCTTATATACACGGGTTGACGCCCTGCGGCCTACAGAGTCCCGGCCGGTTCATAAACAGTGTCCCGCTCGGTGACTAGTTATCTCTACCTTATGTTACAAGTCATGCCATTACGGCGGTTTGTCTCTATGGGCCTTTAGCTGCCCGTGGGCTTTAAACTCTATGAACCGCCATCCTCACGTTGGGTCTTGGGCTTCCTTAACGACGAGTCTTCTTTGCGTAACCCGGCCCCTCCTGGCCGGCTTACTCAAATAGTCATATCCCCAACATTAGGCCCCAGATTGATTTGGACCGGTTCATGTCAATCTTAAAATACCTTAAGAATCAGTCCTTCTATCTTCTGTCTGTGAAAAGGTCATAACCCGTTGTGACGTCATCTTCTGGGTCCGCGTTAACCCATCGTGACATCATCTTTTAATTAAATCCTTATCTTATTTCATCATATCTTTAACGGATCTTTGCCTTAACTGACCATCCCGAAAATCGAGGCGTCGGGGTCGTTGGAAAATGATATTCCGTCTCCTCGTTTCTCGCGCCGTCTTGGTCGACCCCTCCTTATAAATAGATGTGACCTAGGTCTTTTTCATTTCCTTCAGTCGTCTTCCCCCTCGCACCTCCTTCTTTGCTGCTCAAGCTCCGCCGCCGCCGCCGTCGAACCCTTCTTCTTGACCGACTCAGGCCGCTGCATCACCCTGACTCTGACCAGAAAACGACGGCGACCCTCCGCAACTCTTCTGCATCTGTGAGTTCCTCTTTTCCCCTTTCTCAGATCTGCATTGAAACCGTTTTGAGTTCGTCAGCATTCATTGCCGCTCGACGCAAACCTCCATTAGTTCCCACATCCAATGCTTTGTTTAGATTATAAATACAACATAGAACTGCTGCGGAAAATGTTTGTGCTTATCCTGTATGAGAACAGATCTCATTTCCCTTCTTTTGGAAGCCCTCCACGAGTATATGAACTTCTGTGTACTGTTTTAGGCTTAGAAATATTTTCCTTTCCAAAGCATCGTTTGATCCAAAATAATGATTGCAACTTATGAAACCTGTTTGTTCCACACTTAGCCAAAAAAACTGCATCTGTTGACTCTGTTTCGGCCATAATAGTTCATGTAGCCGGTTTAAGATAATACCGGCTCTCAGCACCGCTTGCTTCTGGCGGCTTAAGAAAATCTTAATTGCCTTTGATACCTGCATCGGTTTAAACATTATCGCATAGTCACCTATATGTCATTAGGCCCCTTCTTAAGCCGCCATCTTGAATAAATCAACAGTGCTCTCCTCCGGGCTATAATTGAACCGGAAAAATTCTTTTATCTTGTTGTAGGCTTCGATTTACGCAATGGCACCCAAAGCTCCTAAACCTCCGGTGACCTGCAACTGGGTCCCGTCCATTGTCACAGAGAGCAAACTGTCCGATTTTGTGAAGTCTGGCCATCTGCCCAAGAAGGATGTTATGTCTTATCGTGCCCCTAACCCGTCTGAGGAGAAACCTCAACCCAAGGAAAGGGAGGTGATCATTTTTACTGATCACATGAGCCGGGGATTTGCTCCTCCCGGTTCAAAATTCTTTAGGGATGTTCTGAATTTCTTTGATCTAAGGCCTCAAGATATCGGACCCAATTCCGTGTCAAACATATGCAACTTCCAAGTCTTCTGTGAAGTTTACCTTGGAGAAGAGCCTAGCCTGCCTTTGTTCAGGGAACTGTTCTATTTGAACCGGCAGAATGAACGTGCCAACGGGCCCAGTCTGGAACTTGGTGGCATATCAATTCAGAGGCGGAGAGACTGCCTGTTCCCTTACGCTGAACTGCCGAGTCACCCCAAAGATTGGAACCAGACATGGTTCTACTGCCAGGATACTTCTCCGGCTGGCGAAAATCCACTGCCCGGCTTTCGTGCATTGCGCCTTGAGTCCACTCACCCGCTGCCGGACAAGTTGACTGCTATTGAACGTCTGCCACTCACCCCCATTATCAAGAAAATCAAAGCTCTTTTGGGGAACGACTTAGATGGCATCGACCTGGTCCGAGTCTGGGTTGCTTGGAGAATGATTCCGTTAAGCCGCCGCCCCGGCTTAATGTGTAACTACTCAGGCGAGAAATATGATCCTCAGCGTCATAGTCCCGACGACTTACCCGATGACGTAGTGGAGGCTACAACTCAGTCCTTGTTGAAGGAGGGTACAGTAACCAGTAACGCCTTCAGCTTACTGCCCTTCTGCAAGAAGAACCCGACCCCTGCAGTAAGTCTCAGTGATTACTTTTTACTATGTTATACTTTATTCTTACTCATAACCCTCTATAATCCTTTACAGGCCAATGACAACTTCTGGAAAGTCCAGTATGATCATGAAGCGGCCAAGCAAGCCAGGGCGGCCAAGAGAGCCGAAAGAAAAACCGCCAAGCCTACCACTTCAAGGAAAAGGAAGCCAAGCGCTTCTGAGATGTTACAACTTGATGACTCTGATGAGGAAGAGGTAACTTTTCAACTTCCCTTACTCCTTTATCATTATTTTACTAACATTATCCCTCTTTCAGGAAGACACGGGCAACAGCCAACCCGTCGAGGAAGAGGTAACTATAATCTCCTCCGACTCCGAGCTTCGGCCGCGTCAGAAAATTCGAAGAGTAACCCGGAAAGTAAGATTTTCACACCATTTGGCTTACCAAGATCCTGACTTTCTTTTGAAGCAACAACAATTTGAAAGCCGGAGGCAGACCCGGACTAGCAAGAATGCAGAGCTATCCTCCGGCTTGCCTGACATAACCCGGAAACGTCGGACTGAGGTTATCTCCGACTTATACCCTTTTTCACCTTTGGCGGGTCTAATCCGTCAACCTCTTAACTTATCTGACTCCAATTACCAGGATACTTCTCCTTCATCCGGCGAGTCCATGCAGTCAACATGCTGGCTTTTAAAACTGCCCCTGGGTAATATCAATTTATTTACCTTATGTTTTCCCTTCTTCATGTTTCTATACTCATTCTTCTATTTTGTCCATAGCGTGCAAGTTAAACCCAGGAAGAAAACAAAGAAAGCCACGCCGGCCCAAGACCCTATTATGACTGAACCAGAGCAGATAGACGCAGCTGCCCCCGGCTCTTCCACACATCAGCCGCCGCCTGAACCGGCTCAAGATATTCCAGCACCAACTTCTGATCCGCCTGCTGAAGATATTCTTGATGGTTCCATTAACCCGGAAGCGCCTAGCCCGACCAAGACAACTGACTTAGAAGTGGAAATACTCAAGACCCAGTTCATTGAACCGGCCCGGCCCACAGTCCTTGCCAAATGCTCTGCTAAAGAGGAGTTGCTAGAACGCCGTAAGGCCAAGATGGATATCACCGACTATACTCATTTGAGTATTGGAGAGATCGTCTCGGGCTATATCAACCAGGTGCAGAGCAGTCGTGACCTGGAAATTGACATGGTGAAGCAAATACAACAAAAATCTGAGGTATGACTTATGCTTCCTTACTTTCAAGCACACTTACTGTAACAACCCCCAAGTCTATTGGTTATGAGTAAATATGCTGTAGACTTAGAAAAATTGTTAGAGCTGCTTGCCCGGCTGAAAGAGAAAATATTTAAACCGGCTGTAACACAATACCTTTAACTTGCGATACACATTAGCCCCCAAGTGCCAAGTATCTTTGCTTGCAAAGTGCTTGGGACTTCATATCCAGACCCGGCTTATGCTTTAGAAAGCTTCGGTATACATTAGCCCCCAAGTGCCAAGTACCTTTGCTTGCAAAGTGCTTGGGACTTAATATTATTTATCATGATCTTGACTATTATTCGGTATCAATGCAGGACACCATAAGTCAATTTGAGTCGGAGATTGCTGACCTGAAGAGCCGCCTGTTAGCCCAGGAGCTTGAGATTCAAAAAGCCAACTCCAAGTTTGAATTCAGCGTCTCTGAACAAGAGAAGTTGAAGAAGAATTTTGAGGCGGATAAGAAAATCTGGGCTGATGAAAAGGCCTTACTGGTGACCCGGGCCGAGACAGCAGAAGCCTCACTTGCAGAAGTAAACACCGAGCTGTCCGGCTTAAAGCACCAGATATCTCAAATGGTCTCAGCCATCTTTGGTAAGTGACGATCCATATAAAAACTTAAATACTGCAAACCTTTCGTTGGTGAATACCTTAATTTTTACCTCCGGCTCACCTTATGTTTTTATCAATATAGGCCCCAGGAGCACCAACCTCAAGCAGAATATGTTGATCAAGCTGAAGGCAGTGTATACTCTGGTGGAACAACTTTACGCCGGGTCACAACGTGCTCTGGCCGTTGTGGCTTTATCTAATGATGTTCCTTATCTCCTTCAAGATGTGCTGAAACGGCTTGCTGTGCTCCCTCAGCGGGTTCAAGAGCTAAGGCGGGCATCCGCAAGAGCCGGGGCCATAGCCGCGTTGAGCCGGGCTAAAGCATGGATTCCAGAACTAGAGCTGGCCGACATTGCTCTTGGATATCGGAGTCTCAAGGAAGATGGCACCTTATTTGTTGAGGAAGACTTCACCGCCTGTGTGAAAGACATACGCCCTGTGGCTACTCTTATTGGGAATGACACTGATCTGACCAAGTATTAGCCGGGTTACGATAGTGAGAACCGGAGGATTCCAAATCCTCATTACCATGAAGTCAGCCTGATTCCTCCAACTCGTAAGCACACTTTCGCCCCTGACGTCAACCCAACTGGTTTAATCGATGATGAAGCTGAGTTTGAAGCCTTGAGTGGCATCGACTGGGCCTCATCAACCTTCCAGGACAGGGCAACCGACGGAGAGGCGGAGAAGGATAACCCGGAATCGTCAAGCCAACCAGAAGAGTGAAGACGTCAGGTGTCATATGTTTATGTTCTTGCCAAGACAATGCCTCACTATTCAGACTCGGGGAGTCTTGTAATAGAGTAGAAAAAACCCAATTTTTGTTATGCCTTCACGCATGCTTATGGTGCTTGATACTTGTATAAGCCGCCATCACTATGCACTCGCAGTTTATCTTAATCTGTTATGCCTTTATAGAAACTTACCTATATCGCCCTGCACATAAGACAAAACAGAAATCCCTTGGCGACTTACCGCATTGGGGGTCATATAATGTTTGGATAACCCCGAGTGTACACCAAACAACTTTAGGAAAAACAACTTACGATTAGACTTAGTAGACATAATCATAATGACATACCTATGATGCCTGCGGTTATCTCTCCGGCTTATATAACCCAACCATGAGGGTAAATTTAACTCCTGAAAATTGATATATAAAGATTCACCTGGTACTTAGTAACCTGAGGCAACCAATATTAACCCGGAGGATTGTGATCCACTCTATTGTACTTTGAAGAGGATCTCAATATAACCAAATATTGACACTCATAAAATATGATGAATAATAAACAAAATTAAAAGGCTTCTGATTCGAATACGATCAGTGAATCGTTCCAAAGGGGTTAAGCTAAGATTCGGAAACGATCATATAGCCCCCAGTGGCTGTGGCGATGCCGATCAAGTGGGTATCGACAGCTATGTTCTCTTTGGTTCGAATACGACCTATGTTTGAATAGGAAGCCCCCAAGTGACCATAAGAGTTTTTTAATGACGCTGATTCAAATACGATCCATGTCAGACCCAAAGGGGTTAAGCTATGATTCAAATATGATCAAGAATCCCCCAAGTGGGTTTGGCAGTATGCCGATCAAGTGGGTATCGACAGCTATGTTCTCTTTGGTTCGAATATGACCTATGTTTGAACAGGAAACCCCCAAGTGATCATGGCTAGATTCAGATATGATCATAAGCCGGACCAAAGGAAAAGCCGGATTCATATGTGACCTGCTCCCTCTTGGTTATCTCCACCACATGACAAAGAAGACACATAAACCTTTTTGGGGTGGAAAAAAGGACAGAGGTCCTGCTTTATTGCTTTATGTAATATATACATAGTATAAATATATACATATTAGAGCCGGTGGCTCAAGTATAGTAAGGCCGAAGATGAGCGATATTCCACGGCCGGCGGGTCTCTTCCTCTGACTTACGTGAGTCTTTGTGCTCTCGAACATCGATAAGGTAGTATGACCCGTTGTTCAGATTCTTACTGACCACAAAGGGTCCTTCCCAAGGAGGGGATAGCTTGTGCATGTCAGGTTGATCCTGGATGAGTCGGAGCACTAAGTCGCCTTCTTGAAAGGTTCTGGACCTAACCCGGCGGCTGTGGTAGCGGCGCAGGTCTTGCTGATAAATCACCGAGCAGGCTATTGCCAAGTCTCGCTCTTCGTCCAACAGGTCAAGTGCCTCTTGACGAGATTTTTTGTTGTCTGCCTCAACATAAGCCGCCACACGGGGTGAGTCATGATGGATGTCACTTGGCAGGACCGCCTCTGCTCCATACAACATAAAGAAAGGTGTGTAACCCGTAGATCTGTTAGGTGTAGTATTGATGCTCCAAAGTACAGAAGGTAACTCCTCCACCCAACAACCCGGCGTCCACTGCAAGGGGACCAAGAGCCGGGGCTTGATACCCTTTAAGATTTCTTGATTAGCTCTTTCTGCTTGACCATTGGATTGAGGATGAGCCACAGCCGAAACGTTAAGCCGTATATGCTCTCGTTGACAGAACTCTTCCATAGCTCCTTTGGAGAGGTTAGTGCCATTATCAGTTATGATGCTGTGTGGAAAACCAAAACAAAAAATCACCTTTTTCATGAACTGGACCGCCGTGGCTGCATCACACTTACTGACTGGCTCTGCCTCAACCACTTTGTAAACTTGTCAACCGCCACCAAGAGGTGCGTCTTTTTATCCTTAGACATTTTGAAAGGGCCGACCGTATCAAGCCCCCAGACTGCGAACGGCCAAGTAATTGGAATCATCCTCAATTCTTGAGCCGGCACATGGGCCCGTCGTGAGAACTTCTGACATCCGTCACATTTACTGACCAGATCTTCTGCATCCGCGCGAGCCGTCAGCCAATAAAACCCATGACGGAAAGCCTTGGCCACAAGAGATTTTGAGCCAGCATGATGACCACAATCGCCTTCATGAATCTCACGGAGTATCTCCTGACCCTCCGCAGGTGACACGCAACATTGAAACGCTCCAGTGACGCTGCAGTGATGTAACTCGCCATTAACGATTGTCATGGATTTGGACCGCCGGACGATTTGTCTTGCCAAGGTCTCATCTTCAGGTAACTCTCCCCGGGTCATATAAGCCAAATAAGGCACTGTCCAATCCGGGATAACGTGAAGAGCCGCTACCAGCTGTGCCTCCGGGTCTGGCACTGCTATATCTTCTTCTGTAGGTAACTTGACAGAAGGATTATGCAGAACGTCAAGAAAGGTGTTAGGCGGTACCGCTTTACGCTGAGATCCCAGCCGGCTTAAGGCATCAGCCGCCTCATTCTTCCTTCGATCAATGTGTTCCACCACATAACCCTTGAAGTGCCCAGCTACAACATCAACTTCACGACGGTAAGCCGCCATAAGGGGATCTTTGGAGTCCCACTTGCCTAACACCTGTTGAGCCACAAGATCTGAGTCTCCTAAGCACCTTACCCGGCTCAAGTTCATCTCTTTGGCCATCCGGAGACCATGGAGTAAGGCCTTGTACTCAGCTGCATTGTTAGTACAAGGAAACATAAGCCGGAGCACATAACATAATTTATCACCTCGAGGGGAAGTTAGTACGATTCCAGCCCCGAGCCTTCCAACTGCCTGGACCCGTCAAAATGAATAGTCCAGTATGTGTTATCAGGCTTCTCCTCAGGTGCCTGTAGCTCTATCCAGTCATTGATAAAATCCACCATAGCTTGAGACTTAATGGCCGCGCGTGGCACGTACTTTAGACCATGAGGCCCGAGCTCAATGGCCCACTTGGCGACTCGTCCTGTGGCTTCTCTGTTCTGGATGATGTCTCCCAAGGGTGCAAAACTCACCACAGTGATAGGGTGACCTTGGAAGCATTGCTTCAGCTTCCGGCTTGCCATGAACACCCTGTAAACAAGCTTCTGCCAATGAGGGTACCTTTGCTTTGATTCGATGAGCACTTCACTGACATAATAAACCGGCCGTTGAACCGGATGCTCCTTACCAGCCTCCTTGCGCTCCACCACGATTGCAACGCTGACGGCTCGTGAATTAGCAGCCACATATAACAGCAAAGGCTCTTTGTCAATGGGAGCTGTAAGGACCGGCGGCTCAGACAACTGTCTCTTCAAATCCTCAAAAGCAGCATTAGCAGCATCACTCCAGATAAAGGTGTCTGCCTTCTTCATCATCTGATACAGCGGTAGGGCCTTCTCACCTAACCGACTTATGAACCGGCTTAAAGCAGAAACAAGACCCGCCAGTCGCTGAACATCATTGATGCACGCCGGCTTAGCCAAAGAGGTAATTGCCTTGATCTTCTCTGGATTAGCTTCAATGCCCCTGTTCGAGACCAGGAATCCCAAAAGCTTACCTGCAGGTACACCAAATACACACTTCTCCGGGTTAAGCATCATTTTATAAACCCGGAGATTATCAATGGTTTCCTTTAAGTCAGATATCAAGGTTTCCTTCTCTCTGGACTTCACCACTATGTCATCCACATAAGCATGAACATTGCGTCCAATCTGACTGTGGAGACAGTTCTGTACACACCGCTGATAAGTCGCCTGGGCACTCTTGAGCCCAAAAGGCATAGACACATAGCAGAAGGCTCCAAACAGAGTGATGAAGGCCATCTTCTCCTCGTCTTTAACTGCCATTTTGATCTGATGATAACCAGAGTAAGCATCCAAAAAGCTCAAACGCGCACAACCCGCCGTAGCATCAATGATTTGATCAATACGAGGGAGAGCGAAAGGATCAGCCGGACAAGCCTTATTTAAGTCCGTGTAATCCACACACATCCGCCAGGTGCCGTTCTTCTTGAGTACGAGCACCGGGTTAGCCAACCACTCCGGGTGAAAAACTTCAACAATGAATCCGGCCGCTAAGATCCATGCGACCTCCTCCCCAATAGCTTTCGTCTTTCTTCGTTGAATCGCCGAAGAAACTGTCTGACCGGCTTATACTTTGGATCAATGTTAAGAGTGTGCTCAGCGAGTCCTCTCGGTACACCCGGCATGTCAAAAGGTTTCCATGCAAAGATGTCCCGGTTCTCAAGGATGAACTCGATGAGCGTGCATTCCTATTTAGGATACAAATTGGCACTGATGTTGAACTGCTTAGATGAATCGCCTGGAGTAAAATCAACAAGCTTGGTCTTAGCAGCCGATTTAAACTTCGTCGCCGGGTCATGCTCTGTGGTCGGCTTCTTGAGGGAAGTCATATCCGCCGGGTCAACGTTATCCTGATAAAATTTGAGTTCCTCCGCTGCGCAGACAGATTCGGCATAAGCCGCGTCGCCTTCTTCGCACTCCAGGGCCACCTTTCGACTTCCATGCACAGTGATGGTGCCCTTGTAACCTGGCACCTTGAGCTGTAAATAAACATAACACGGCCGCGCCATGAACTTGGCATAAGCCGGCCGCCCGAACAAAGCGTGATATGGACTCTTAATTTTGACCACCTCAAAGGTTAACTTCTCAGCCCTAGAATCATGCTCGTCTCCAAAGGCCACCTCCAGCTCAATCTTACCGACGGGATATGCCGACTTACCAGGCACCACTCCGTAAAAAATGGTGTTGGATGTTCTTAAGTTTTTGTCAGTTAAACCCATGCGCCGAAAGGTCTCATAATAGAGGATGTTGATGCTGCTGCCTCCGTCCATGAGTACCTTAGTGAATTTATATCCACCGACCCGCGGTGCCACCACCAAGGCTAGCTGACCCGGATTATCAACCCGGGGAGGGTGACCGTCCCTACTCCAGACAATGGGCTGTTCTGACCACCTCAAATGATGAGGGACTACAAACAGAATTCACAGCCCTCTTATGGATTTTCTGATCACGTTTGCACAAGCTAGTGGTGAACACATGATACTGCCCACTATTCAACTGTTTCGGATGGCTCTGATAACCCGATTGTTGCTGCTGCTGTCCTTCTTGACTAGATTGATGTTGATTATAGCCGCCTTGATTTCCCTGAAAGCCGGAATTTGAGCCGCCACCCGGGCTATGAAAACCACCGGCTCCTGAGCCGCCACCTGGACCATGATTGCCGTCAAACATATTGGAGCTCTTGAAAGCCTTCATAATTGCACAATCTTTCCATAAGTGAGTAGCGGGTCGTTCCCGGGTGTCGTGTCTCGGACAGGGCTCATTGAGTAGCTGCTCAAGGGATGGACCTGACCCGCCAGATTGAGGGGGCGATTTTCCCTTACGTCTCTGGTTGTTACCCTGCGCGTTGGCATTGGCTACGAACTCCAGGTTACCTTCCGCCTTACGCTTATTGCCTCCTTGATTCATCGGGTTATGCTGCTGACCCTTTCCATTGCCGTTCTTCTTTCCCTTCCCTGTCTTTTCCTCATCAGACGCGGGGTCCTTGGTACTATCAGAATCGACATACTTGACTAAAGCCGCCATCAGCGTGCCCATATCATTGCAATCACGCTTGAGGCGCCCCAGCTTCTGTCTCAGCGGCTCAAAGCGGCAATTCTTCTCCAACATGAGAACTGCAGAGCCGACATCCATCTTGTCAGATGAATGTATAATCTCCTTGACCTGGCGCACCCAATGTGTTGTGGATTCACCCTCCTCTTGCTTACAATTTGTCAAGTCCACAATCGACATAGATTGCTTGCAAGTGTCCTTGAAATTCTGGATGAACCGGGCTTTTAGCTCTGCCCATGTACTAATGGAATTGGGAGGTAAGCCCTTTAACCAAGACCGGGCTGTTCCATCCAACATCATGGTGAAATACTTAGCCATTGCTGTGTCACTGACTTCCAACAGATCCATGGCCATCTCGTAACTTTCAATCCATGCCTCGGGCTGTAAGTCGGCCGTGTAATTCGGCACCTTTCGAGGTCCCTTGAAGTCCTTGGGCAGACGTACATTACGCAGAGCCGGTACCAGACAAGGAACACCGCCGGTTCTAGTGGCTACTCCCGCCTCAACGGAAGTCGTCGGGTAAGCCGGCAAGTCCTGTTGGGCTGCCAACTGAGCCTCTAGCTGAGCTGCCCGTTCGTCCTCCTGACGTATCCGATCTTGCACCGGGTTATACCCGCCAGGCTGGTTTCGGCGCTGGGCGTTGCTTGACAAGGCCTCTGACTCCATGTGTCTGCTGTAACTCGGGCTCCGATTTGGACGAGGTGGAGCCAACCAGGGCGGAGGAGTTGAATGGATCATGTCCCGGCTGTAAGAATAAGTCTCTTGCTGGGCCAAAGCCGTCTGGACGAGTTCTCTGATCCTCCGGGTCTCCACCGTTGTTGGATCATCACCGTCCACTGGGAGAGCCCCCAAACGTGCTGATGTTGCGATTAAGTTCTCCATAGGGTTGGAGAAGTGACCCGACGGTATTGGAACATAACGGGGCGGTGGCATATTCCCATGAAGCGGCGCCGTCACCTGAGGCTGAACCGGGCCCCCCGCTCCGGACGTCATAAGCTGATTTGCGCCTGGCGGGTTACTTGGGCCGGCCCCGGGTGTAGCAAAAAGATTCCGAGGATCATAAATCAGAGGCAAACGGGACTGAGTTTTCTGATGTCTCCTCCTTATTACCTCGTTAGATGCGTTTAAACTCATTGTGAGCTGGAAAGCCTCTGCCTGAAGTTGTTGTGCCCATGCATCCAAAGCCGCCCGCTCCGTGGCCAATCTAGTATCCGCAGCTGCTAAGGCCTCCTTGGCCCGAGCGATCTCTTCACGAACCCGTGCCACCTCTGCCTCATGCTCATCTTGATTTGCAGGGATGACTATAGCGGTCAACAGGGCCATAAGCTTATCCATAAGATCCATCAGCACCTGAGCTGGTGGGCGCACAGGACCACCTGTCCCGGCTGCTCCTAGCCCAGACATTATCCCTGCTGGTGCCGTAGAGTTTTGGCCGGGTTGAGTACCAGCCATGAAGACTCCTGCCCACTTTGGCGACTCAGAGGGGTCCGGAATAGTGCTGCCATCGGAACAGCCCCCAAGCACACCGTCTTGAACTTGATACAGCGAATCTGTTGAGCCGGCGGACGAATCACCGTCAGAGAGGACGGGCGTCTCACCATCATCTTTAGATCGTTCAGAGAGTTCACCTCCGTGGATGCAACCCACGAAGGCACGCTTCACGACGTGCTGAGCTCGGGCGGGTTTCGCACGCTGAGCCGTCTCGACGAGGTCGGTGCAGTTGTCCGGCTCAGGGCCCGGCTCACCAATCCGTCCGATGAAGACGTGGATTCCGCCAAAGGGGACCCGGTACCCGTACTCAATTGAGCCGGCGTCGGGGCCCCAACCTTCGTCGTCGATGTAGATGTTGCCGCGACGACTCTTGGTCATCCGGCCGACTGTGTATCCTTTGAGCCCTTCGAAGCTGCCCTTCAAGAACTCAAATCCACCGTGTGCTGGCCCCACGGTGGGCGCCAACTGTCGTGGAATTGTCACGGCAGATGTCCTCTTGGAAGGACTTAATCGTGGAGCCATTGCAACTAGGAAGCTTAAAGGGGTTAATCGGGACAAAGGACACGTGAGGTTTATACTAGTTCAGCCCCTTGCGGTGAAGGAAGGCCTACGTCTAGTTGGGTTGGTATTGCTTGAGGTTTTCGATGACCAGGGAGCGAGATACGCTATGCCCGGTTCTCGATTGGTTGTTTCTTGCCCTAAACCGCCGGCGGGTCGTCCCCTTATATACACGGGTTGACGCCCTGCGGCCTACAGAGTCCCGGCCGGCTCATAAACAGTGTCCGGCTCGGTGACTAGTTGTCTCTACCTTATGTTACAAGTCATGCCATTACGGCGGTTTGTCTCTATGGGCCTTTAGCTGCTCGGCTTTAAACTCTATGAACCGCCATCCTCACGTTGGGTCTTGGGCTTCCTTAACGATGAGTCTTCTTTGCGTAACCCGGCCCCTCCTGGCCGGCTTACTCAAATAGTCATATCCCCAACAAGGGTTGACACCATCCGCCTTTACTATCGTTAGTATTAAAGGGGATAGTTGGAACGTTTAGGTATCCTTCTCCAAGGATCACACCACCTCTTCAAGCCTACCATTGTTTTTTTCTCCAATCCTCGTTCTTGTTTTTTTTCCGCCTAGAAAAGCATACACCTCTTGTTTTCGGTTTTATCCAGTGATACCCCCCTACACACACACACACTTTCCCTTGCCTTTTCTCTTGTTTTGACTCCCCTATAGAGGGCTAGGTCAACCCCCTCACGCCGCTACCACCCTCCCGCTCGCCCTATACCATCATGATGATCCACAAGTATAGGAGATCAATCGTAGTCCTTTCGATAAGTAAGAGTGTCGAACCCAACGAGGAGCAGAAGGAAATGACAAGCGGTTTCAGCAAAGTATTCTCCGCAAGTGTTGTAAGTAACTGTGATAGATAGTTTTCTAGCAAGGTATTTCGTAACGGATAACAAGTAACAATGACAACAAAAGTGCAACAAGGTAGACCAATCCTTTTTATAGCAAAGGACAGGCCGGAACGTTCTCTTCTAACAAGCAAAGTGTTCTTGAGGACATATGAGAATTATCATCTAGTCACTTTCATCATGTTTGTTTGATTCACGTTCGCTACTTTGATAATTTGATACGTGGGTGGACTGGTGCTTGGGTGTTGTTCTTACTTGAACAAGCATCCCACTTATGATTACCCCCTCTCGCAAGCATCCACAACTACGGAAGAAGAATTAAGATAAATCTAACCATAGCATGAAACATATGGATCCAAATCAGCCTCTTATGAAATAACACATAAACTAGGGTTTACGCTTCTGTCACTCTAGCAACCCATCATCTACTTATTACACCACAATGCCTTCCCTTAGGCCCAAGTATGCTGATGTGTCATGTAGTCGACGTTTACATGACACCACTAAAGGAAGCAACAGCATACATATCATCAAAATATCGAACGAATTCCAAATTCACATGATTACTTATAACCAGACTTCTCCAGAATAAAAGAGGGCTATGTCCTCAAGAATAAAAGTAACTAGTCACAAATCATATTCATATTCAAGATCAGAGGGGTATTGAATATAATTAAGGATCTAAACATATAATCTTCCACCAAATAAACCAACTAGAATAAACTACAAGATGTAATCAACACTACTAGCAACCCACGTGTACCAATCTGAGGTTTTGAGACAAAGATTGAAAAAACAAGAGATGACCTAGGGTTTGAGATGATATGGTGCTGGTGAAGATGTTGATGAAGATCGATCCTCTTATGATGAGAGGGTTGTCGGTGATGTCGATGACTTCGATTTCCCACTCCCGGAGGGAAGTGTCCTCGACGGAATCGCTCTGAGAGCAAAAGTTCTCCTACCCAGGTTCCGCCTCGAGACAACTGCGGTTCGTCCCGAAAGTCTTCTTCTGATAATTTTCTAGGGAAAATGGCACCATATATGAGAAGATGGGCCTCGGAGGCATGACGGGCCCCCCACAAGCTCAGGGAGCGCGCCCCCAGGCTTGTGGCTACCTGGTGGGTCCCCTTCTGGTAATTCTTTCGCCAATAATTTTCATATATTCCAGAACAATTCTCCGTAAATTTTTAGGTCATTTGGAGTTGTACAGAATAGCTATTTCTGGTGTAGCCCTTTCCGGTCCAGAATTCCAGCTTACGACAATCTCCTCTTTATGTGAAACTTGCAAAATAAGAGAGAAAAGGCATAACAATTGCATAATAAAATGAATTAACAATCCAAAATACAATAAATAACAGTAGGAAAACATGATGCAAAGTGGATGTATCACATCGCCACTCACGCCTTCAACGTCGTCCTCCCAACGTACACTGCTGCTGCTACCACCCCGCTTGCACGGCGACTGTTCCACCATCCTGCCTTTAGGTTGCTGCCACTACCCATTCCATCTTATGTCTTTTACTCAATTAACTAAAGCACATCGTTGCCGCGCAACCAATGATGGTCGTTGTTGCCTCTTCTACGCAACCATCTGTCGTCCAACTCGAGCCCTCACATAGCCATGGCTCCTTCCATTTCGCCGCTAGGTAATGAATGTTGCTGTCGTCCCTCGCCACCGGCAGGTGCTTGTACCGCCCCAATGCCTGCACGATCCATCGCATTTGATTTTTTGTTTGGATTGACTCTATTGGATTTTTTGCTTTAAAGACTAATTGTCGTGTCCATGTTGCCTCTCCTTGAGAGAGGATTTGTAACATGCAAGTGTGGGAACATGCATATTTTTTACTGTTTGATTGCCTCGCATTCAGAAATTGGTTTGGTCTTTGTGTGTGCTTTAATCCTTAATTATGTTAGATATGGTTCATGCATCCAGTTTTCCGCAGCCCCACCTAAACCACGTCCCATCCTTTTTTCTTTTGAGAGGATTTGAATAGTCATGTTCCTTGCGAAGAGGGCTATAAATAAGACCACTCTTGAATATGTTTCGGCAAGTTTTAAAAACTTCGCCAGTTTCAACTATTAAAACTTGATAGGAACAAATGATAAAATTACCATGTTTCAGGAACTAAACTTAAACCTTATATCCCAAACCCTAACAATTAAGCCCTAAGCCCGAGACCCTATACCCTAAAACCAAAAAACAAATGAAACGGGGTGAAAGTTGGTAAAAAAACTAATATTACGACTAGCAGTTTTAATATTTAAAACTTAGTAAAAATTTGAAACTTGTCAAAATGTATTCAAGAGTGGTATGGAAGTTCTTGCAATGAACACAAATATGAAAATGAAACTTCACCTGAGCTTTCAGTTCAAAAGATAGAGTTAATTCCATTTTTACCCCCAAAATTCACCGAATTGAGAAGAATTACCCTTTTTGAAAAAAAAAACTCAAATTATAATCCTAATTTAGATATTTGTGCCACATTTTACTCCCATTTGGACTAGTAGAACGCCTGTGCATTGCTATGGGCTGCAATGTATACAAATAAATAAATAATGATTAAGATCCTCTGTAAGTCGAAGTTATTTTCTCCCATATGCCCAGGTGTGTATGGGGGCCTAGAGCGCTCCCCAAAATTCAACCATATATATGGACAATCCGGGCTCCCCTGAATGACCATATGTGTGGAAGAAATATGGTTTTCTAGACTACCCGCCATGTTACCTCTAACACGTGGGCCCAACACTAAAAACCCACCCCATGACCCACCCTCCCCTTTACCTGTTGGACCATCCCCTTCTCGCTTGATTTTTCACTGTAGTAGGACATTTATCACTGGAGTCCTTTCCATTGAAATCAGATGACTCCATCACACCTTCGACATAGCGCCTGAAAGTGCAACTAATCTCTGGGTGGTTATGGTAATTCTTAACAACATATAGCTCATTGAACTAATACTTTTCAAGATAATCATTTCAGAAAGTTCAATGATTGGCATGGCATGGACTAGAGATGTGGACCCCTCAAAATGCTAAGGACACATATTGGCTCAAGCTCAAGACTCTACATTTTCATTTTAGTGATCCAAGATCACATTGAGTCCATAGGAAAATGCAATACTATTAAAAGGGATGAGGTGTTGCTTAATGGCTTGCTTGCTCAAAATGCTTAGTGATATGCTCCAAAAGCCCTCAACCACTTTCTCATATCCACATATGTCCCAAACCAAAAGTCAAACTCGGCCCTACATCTATCCGGCGCCACCGAGTTCATTTGACATAGCCATAGCCAGAAACTCTAATCAGTTCGGTCTCACCGAGATGGGATTGCAAACTCTATGTTTCCCTTCGTAACTTTTCGGTCTAACCGAGATGAGCGATCAGTCCCACCGAGTTTGCAATGCAAACTCTCTGTCTCCTTTTCGTAATGTTTCGGTCTCACCGAAATGAGCGATCGGTCCCAGCGAGTTTGCCTGACCAACTCTCTGTTTGCCTATTACAGAAATCGATCTCATCGAGTTCATGTGATCGGTCTCACCGAGATTATGTTATGCCCTAACCCTAAGAAAATCAGTCCCACCGAGTTGACATGTCGGTCCCACTGAAAAGCCTAACGTTCACATTTTGAACTAAATCGGTCTGACCGATTTTCAATATTCGGTCCCACCGAGTTTGGTAAATTGTGTGTAATGGTTAGATTTTGTGTGTAGGCTATATATACCCCTCCACCCATCCTCCATTCTTGGAGAGAGCCATTAGAACGTGCCTAGACTTCCAGCATTCTTCTCTGAGAGAGAGAACCACCTACTCATGTGTTGAGACCAAGATATTCCAATCCAACCACAAGAATCTTGATCTCTAGCATTCCCCAAGTTGCTTTGCACTCAAATCATCTTTCCACCATATCCAAATCTGTGTGAGAGAGTTGAGTGTTGGCCAGACTATCATTTGAAGCACAAGAGCAAGGAGTTCATCATCAACACACCATCTATTACCTTTTGGAGAGTGGTGTCTCCTAGATTGGTTAGGTGTCACTTGGGAGCCTCCGTCAAGATTGTGGAGTTGAACCAAGGAGTTTGTAAGGGCAAGGAGACCGCCTACTTCGTGAAGATATACCCAAGTGAGGCAAGTCCTTCGTGGGAGATGGCCGTGGTGGGATAGACACGGTTGCTTCTTCGTGGACCCTTCGTGGGTGGATCCCTCCGTGGACTCGCGCAGCCGTTACCCTTCGTGGGTTGAAGTCTCCATCAACATGGATGTATGATAGCAGCACCTATCATAACCACGCCAAAAATCTCCGTTTCTACATTTCGTTTGCTCCCTCCAAACTCCTCCCCTTTACCTTCATATGCAATGATTTACATTCCGCTGCTATACTCTTAGAATTGCACTTGTAGGTTGATTGCTTGCCTTGTGATAAGTTGCTAAAATCTGCCAAGACTTAAAATTGGGAAAAGGCTAGATTTTTTTGGTCAAGTAGTCTAATCACCCCCCTCTAGACATACTTTTGATCCTACAAGTGGTATCAGAGCTTTGGTCTCCATTTGCCTTGATTTCCATAGCTTTGGTGATCATTGCCTTGGTTTCACAACCTAGGAGAGTATGGCGTCTAGCGAGGGAAATTACCATCATAGAGGTCCTTACTTTGATGGCACTAAGTTTGCTAGTTGGAAGAATAAGATGAAAATGCATATTATTGGACATAACCCCGTCGTTTGGGCTATTGTGTGTATTGGCTTGAATGGTGAATTCTTCGATGGGAGATAACCGAATCGTGAAGCTACTGCGGAAGAATTGAAGATGCTGCAATACAATGCTCAAGCTTGCGATATCCTCTTCAACGGATTGTGCCCCGAAGAATTCAACAAAATCAGCCATCTTGAGAATGCAAAGGAAATTTGGGATACTTTGATTGATATGCACAAAGGTACCGACTCCGTCAAGGAATCTAAATTGGATGTGCTTCAAAGTTAACTTTACAAGTTCAAAATGAAGGATGGTGAAGCTGTCGCTGAAATGTACTCTAGGCTTGCTCTCATCACAAATGAGATTGCCGGCTTAGGAAGTAAGAGATGACCGACAGATTCATCATCAAGAAGATCCTAAGAGACTTGGATGGAAAATATGATACCGTGTGCACATTGATCCAAATGATGCCAAATTGCAAAGATCTCAAGCCAACCGAAGTCACTGTAAGAATTGTTGCTCATGAGATGTCACTCAAGGATAAAGAAGAGGTTCACAACAAGTCAAGTGGTTCTTACAAAGCCTCATATGACACTCTTACATCATCAAGTGAGAAACATGTTGGGGAACGTAGTAATTTCAAAAAATTTCCTACGCACACGCAAGATCATGGTGATGCATATCAACGAGGGGGAAGAGTGTCGTCTACGTACCCTCGTAGACCGAAAGCGGAAGCGTTATATCAACGCGGTTGATGTAGTCGTACGTCTTCACGATCCGACCGATCCAAGCACCGTTACTCCGGCACCTCCGAGTTCTTGGCACACGTTCAGCTCGATGACGTTCCCCGGGCTCCGATCCAGCAAAGCTTCGGGGAAGAGTTCCGTCAGCACGACGGCGTGGTGACGATCTTGATGTTCTACTGTCGCAGGGCTTCGCCTAAGCACTGCTACAATATGACCGAGGTGGAATATGGTGAAGGGGGGCACCGCACACGGCTAAGGAACGATCTCAATGATCAACTTGTGTGTCTTGGGGTGCCCCCTTGCCCCCGTATATAAAGGAGTAAGGGGGGGAGGAGGCCGGCCCTAGGTTTGGCGCGCCAAGGGGAGTCCTACTCCCACCGGGAGTAGGATTCCCCCTTTCCTAGTCCAACTAGGAGTCCTTCCTTGTAGGGGGAGTAGGAGAGAAGGAAAGGGAAGAGAGAAGGAGAAGGAAGGAGGGGGGCGCCCCCCTTCCCTAGTCCAATTCGGACCAGAGCAAGGGGAGGGGCGCGACCACCTTTTGGTCCCTTTCTCTCCTTTCCCGTATGGCCCAATGAGGCCCAATACGAATTCCCGTAACTCTCCGGTACTCCGAAAAATACCCGAACCACTTAGAACCTTTCCGATGTCCGAATATAGTCGTCCAATATATCGATCTTTACGTCTCGACAATTTCAAGACTCCTCGTCATGTCCCCGATCTCATACGGGACTCCGAACTCCTTCGGTACATCAAAACTCATAAACTCATAATAACTGTCATCGTAACCTTAAGCGTGCGGACCCTACGGTTCGAGAACAATGTAGACATGACTGAGACACGTCTCCGGTCAATAACCAATAGCGGGACCTGGATGCCCATATTGGCTCCTACATATTCTACGAAGATCTTTATCGGTCAGACCGCACAACATACGTTGTTCCCTTTGTCCATCGGTATGTTACTTGCCCGAGATTCGATCGTCGGTATCCAATACCTAGTTCAATCTCGTTACCGGCAAGTCTCTTTACTCGTTCCGTAATACATCATCCCACAACTAACTCATTAGCTGCAATGCTTGCAAGGCTTAAGTGATGTGCATTACCGAGAGGGCCCAGAGATACCTCTCTGACGATCGGAGTGACAAATCCTAATCTCGAAATACGCCAACCCAACATCTACCTTTGGTGACACCTGTAGTACTCCTTTATAATCACCCAGTTACGTTGTGACGTTTGGTAGCACCCAAAGTGTTCCTCCGGCAAACGGGAGTTGCATAATCTCATAGTCAAAGGAACATGTATAAGTCATGGATAAAAGCAACAGCAACATACTAAACGATCGGGTGCTATGCTAATGGAATGGGTCATGTCAATCAGATCATTTCAACTAATGATGTGACCTTGTTAATCAAATGACAACTCCTTTGTCCATGGTTAGGAAACTTAACCATCTTTGATTAACAAGCTAGTCAAGTAGAGGCATACTAGTGACACTCTGTTTGTCTATGTATCCACACATGTATTATGTTTCTAGTTAATACAATTCTAGCATTAATAATAAACATTTATCATGATATGTAAGGAAATAAATAATAACTTTATTATTGCCTCTAGGGCATATTTCCTTCAGTCTCCCACTTGCACTAGAGTCAATAATCTAGGTCACATCACCATGTGATTAACTCACATCACCATGTGATTAACATCGATAGTTCACATCATTATGTGATTAACACCCATAGTTCACATCGCCATGTGACCAACACCTAAAGGGTTTGCTAGATTCAGTAATCTAGTTCACATCGCTATGTGATTAACACCCAAAGAGTACTAAGGTGTGATCATGTTTTGCTTGTGAGAGAAGTTTAGTCAACGGGTCTGCCACATTCAGATCCGTTATGTATTTTGCAATTTTCTATGTCTACAATGCTCTGCACGGAGCTGCTCTAGCTAATTGCTCCCACTTTCAATATGTATCTAGATCGAGACTTAGAGTCATCCAGATCGGTGTCAAAACTTGCATCGACGTAACTCTTTACGACGAACCTTTTGTCACCTCCATAATCGAGAAACATATCCTTATTCCACTAAGGATAACTTTGACCGCTGTCCAGTGATCTACTCCTAGATCACTATTGTACTCCCTTGCCAAACTCAGTGTAGGGTATACAATAGATCTGGTACACAGCATGGCATACTTTATAGAACCTATGGCCAAGGCATAGGGAATGACTTTCATTCTCTTTCTATCTTCTGCCGTGGTCGAGTTTTGAGTCTTTACTCAACTTCATACCTTGTAACACAGGAAAGAACTCTTTCTTTGACTGTTCCATTTTGAACTACTTCAAAATCTTGTCAAGGTATGTACTCATTGAAAACTTATCAAGCGTCTTGATCTATCTCTATAGATCTTGATGCTCAATATGTAAGCAGCTTTACCGAGGTCCTTCTTCGAAAAAACTCCTTTCAAACACTCCTTTATGCTTTGCAGAATAATTCTACATTATTTCCGATCAACAATATGTCATTTACATATACTTATCAGAAATGCTGTAGTGCTCCCACTCACTTTCTTGTAAATACAGGCTTCACCGCAAGTCTGTATAAAACTATATGCTTTGATCAACTCATCAAAGCGTATATTCCAACTCCGAGATACTTGCACCAGTCCATAGATGGATCGCTGGAGCTTGCACATTTTGTTAGCACCTTTAGGATTGACAAAACCTTCTGGTTGCATCATATACAACTCTTCTTTAATAAATCCATTAAGGAATGCAGTTTTGTTTTATCCGTTTGCCAGATTTCATAAAATGCGGCAATTGCTAGCATGATTCGGACAGACTTAAGCATAGATACGAGTGAGAAACTCTCATCGTAGTCAACACCTTGAACTTGTCGAAATCCTTTTTGCGACAATTCTAGCTTTGTAGATAGTAACACTACTATCAGCGTCCGTCTTCCTCTTGAAGATCCATTTATTTTCTATGGCTTTGCCGATCATCGGGCAAATCCATCAAAGTCCATACCTTGTTCTCATACATGGATCATATCTCAGATTTCATGGCCTCAAACCATTTCGCGGAATCTGGGCTCATCATCGCTTCCTCATAGTTCGCAAGTTCGTCATGGTCTAGTAACATGACTTCCAGAACAGGATCACCGTACCACTCTGGTGCGGATCTCACTCTGGTTTACCTACGAGATTCGGTAGTAACTTGATCTGAAGTTTCATGATCATCATCATTAGCTTCCTCACTAATTGGTGTAGTAGTCACAAGAACAGATTTCTGTGATGAACCACTTTCCAATAAGGGAGCAGATACAGTTACCTTATCAAGTTCTACTTTCCTCCCACTCACTTCTTTCGAGAGAAACTCCTTCTCTAGAAAGGATCCATTCTTAGCAACGAATGTCTTGCCTTCGGATCTGTGATAGAAGGTGTACCCAACTGTCAACTGTCTCCTTTGGGTATCCTATGAAGACATATTTCTCCGATTTGGGTTTGAGCTTATCAGGATGAAACTTTTTTCACATAAGCATCACAACCCCAAACTTTAAGAAACGACAACTTTGGTTTCTTGCTAAACCACAGTTCATATAGTGTCGTCTCAACGGATTTAGATGGTGCCCTATTTAACGTGAATGCAGCTGTCTCTAATGCATAACCCCAAAACAATAGTGGTAAATCGGTAAGAAACATCATAGATTGCACTATATCAATAAAATACGGTTATGACGTTCGGACACACCATTATGCTGTGGTGTTCTAGGTGGCGTGAGTAGTGAAACTATTTCACATTGTTTAACTGAAGGCCAAACTCGTAACTCAAATGTTTTACCTCTGCGATCATATCGTAGTAACTTTTATTTTCTTGTTACGATGATTCTCTACTTCACTCTGAAATTCTTTGAACTTTTCAAACGTTTCAGACTTATGTTTCATCAAGTAGATATACCCATATCTGCTCAAATCATCTGTGAAGGTTAGAAAATAATGATACTTGTCGCGAGCCTTAATATTAATCGGACCACATACATCAGTATGTATGATTTCCAACAAATCTGTTGCTTGCTCCGTTGTTCCGGAGAACGGCGTTTTAGTCATCTTGCCCAAGAGGCATGGTTCGCAAGCATCAAGTGATTCATAATCAAGTGATTCCAAAATCCCATCAGCATGGAGTTTCTTCATGCGCTTTACACCAATATGACCTAAACGGCAGTGCCACAAATAGGTTGCACTATCATTATTAACTTCGCATCTTTTGGTTTCAATATTATGAATATGTGTATCACTACGATCGAGATCCAATGAACTATTTTCATTGGGTGTGTATGTCCATAAAAGGTTCTATTCATGTAAACAGAACAACAATTGTTCTCTAACTTAAATGAATAATCGTATTGCAATAAACATGATCAAATCATATTTATGCTCAACGCAAACACCAAATAACACTTATTTAGGTTCATCACTAATCCCGAAAGTATATGGAGTGTGCGATGATGATCATATCAATCTTGGAACTATTTCCAACACTCATCGTCACTTCACCCTTAACTAGTCTCTGTTTATTCTGCAACTCCCGTTTCAAGTTACTAATCATAGCAACTGAACTAGTACCAAATACTGAGGGGTTGCTATGAACACTAGTGAAGTACACATCAATAACATGAATATACCTTTGTTTACTTTGCCATCCTTTCTTATCCACCAAATACTTGGGGTAGTTCCGCTTCCAGTGACCAATTCCTTTGCAGTAGACGCACTCAGTCTCAGGCTTAGGTCCAGACTTGGGCTTCTTCACTTGAGCAGCAACTCGCTTGCCGTTCTTATTGAAGTTCCTCTTCTTCCCTTTGCCCTTTTCTTGAAACTAGTGGTCTCGTCAACCATCAACACTTGATGTTTTTCTTGATATCTACCTTCGTCGATTTCAGCATCACGAAGAGCTTGGGAATTGTTTTCGTCATCCCTTGCATATTATAGTTCATCACGAAGTTCTACTAACTTGGTGATGGTGACTAGAGAATTCTGTCAATCACTATCTTATCTGGAAGATTAACTCCCACTTGATTCAAGTGATTGTAGTACCCAGACAATCTGAGTACATGCTCACTAGTTGAGCGATTCTTCTCCATCTTTTAGCTATAGAACTTGTTGGAGACTTCATATCTCTCAACTCGGATATTTGCTTGAAATATTAACTTCAACTCGTGGAACATCTCATATGGTCCATGACGTTCAAAACGTCTTTGAAGTCCCGATTCTAAGCTGTTAAGCATGGTGCACTAAACTATCAAGTAGTCATCATACTGAGCTAGCCAAACATTCATAACGTCTGCATCTGCTCCTGCAATAGGTCCGTTACCTAGCGGTGCATCAAGGACATAATTCTTTTGTGCAGCAATGAGGATAAACCTCAGATCACGGATCCAATCCGCATCATTGCTACTAACATCTTTCAACACAATTTTCTCTAGGAACATATCAAAATAAACACAGGGAAGCAACAACGCGAGCTATTGATCTACAACATAGATATGCTAATACTACCAGGACTAAGTTCATGATAAATTAAAGTTCAATTAATCATATTACTTAAAAACTCCCACTTAGATAGACATCCCTCTAATCTTCTAAGTGATCACGTGATCCAAATCAAACTAAACCATAACTGATCATCACGTGAAATGGATTAGTTCTCAATGGTGAACATCATCATGTTGATCATATCTACTATATGATTCACGCTCGACCTTTCGGTCTCCGTGTTCCGAGGTCATATCTTATATGCATAGCTCGTCAAGTATAACCTGAGTATTCCGCGTGTGCAACTGTTTTGCACCCGTTGTATTTGAACGTAGAGCCTATCACACCCGATCATCACGTGGTGTCTCAGCACGAAGAACTTTCGCAACTGTGCATATTCAGGGAGAACATTTCTTGATAATTAGTGAGAGATCATCTTATAATGCTACCGTCAATCAAAGCAAGATAAGATGCATAAAAGATAAACATCACATGCAAATCAATATAAGTGATATGATATGGTCATCATCATCTTGTGCTTCGTGATCTCCATCTCTGCAGCACCATCATGATCACCATCGTCACCAGCGCGACACCTTGATCTCCATCATAGCATCGTTGTCGTCTCGCCAATCTTATGCTTCTACGACTATCGCTACCGCTTAGTGATAAAGTAAAGCATTACAGGGCGATTGCATTGCATACAATAAAGCGACAACCATACGGCTCCTGCCGGTTGCCGATAACTCGGTTACAAAACATGATCATCTCATACAATAAAATTTAGCATCATGTCTTGACCATGTCACATCACAACATGCCCTGCAAAAACAAGTTAGACGTCCTCTACTTTGTTTGTTGCAAATTTTACGTGGCTGCTACGGGCTGAAGCAAGAACCAATCTCACCTACGCATCAAAACCACAACGATACTTCGTCAAATAGACTCCGTTTTAACCTTCTCAAGGACCGGGCGTAGCCGTACTCGGTTCAACTAAAGTTGGTGAGACAGTCTCCCGCAAGCCATCTGTGTGCAAAGCACGTCGAGAGAACCGGTCTCGCGTAAGCGTACGCGTAAGGTTGGTCCGGGTCGTCTCATCCAACAATACCGCTGACCCAAAGTATGACATGCTGGTAGGCAGTATGACTTGTATCGTCCACAACTCACTTGTGTTCTACTCGTGCAAATAACATCAAACCATAAAAACCTAGGCTCGGATGCCACTGTTGGGGAACATAGTAATTTCAAAAAATTTCCTACGCACACGCAAGATCATGGTGATGCATAGCAACGAGGGGGAAGAGTGTCATCTACGTACCCTCGTAGACCGAAAGCGGAAGCGTTATATCAACGCGGTTGATGTAGTCGTACGTCTTCACGATCCGACCGATCCAAGCACCGTTACTCCGGCACCTCCGAGTTCTTGGCACACGTTCATCTCGATGACGTTCCCCGGGCTCCGATCCAGCAAAGCTTCGGGAAAGAGTTCCGTCAGCACGACGGCGTGGTGACGATCTTGATGTTCTACTGTCGCAGGGCTTCGCCTAAGCACTGCTACAATATGACCGAGGTGGAATATGGTGGAGAGGGGCACCGCACACGGCTAAGGAACGATCTCAATGATCAACTTGTGTGTCTTGGGGTGCCCCCTTGCCCCCGTATATAAAGGAGTAAGGGGGGGAGGAGGCCGGCCCTAGGTTTGGCGCGCCAAGGGGAGTCCTACTCCCACCGGGAGTAGGATTCCCCCTTTCCTAGTCCAACTAGGAGTCCTTCCTTGTAGGGGGAGTAGGAGAGAAGGAAAGGGAAGAGAGAAGGAGAAGGAAGGAGGGGGGCGCCCCCCTTCCCTAGTCCAATTCGGACTAGAGCAAGGGGAGGGGCGCGACCACCTTTTGGTCCCTTTCTCTCCTTTCCCGTATGGCCCAATGAGGCCCAATACGAATTCCCGTAACTCTCCGGTACTCCGAAAAATACCCGAACCACTCAGAACCTTTCCGATGTCCGAATATAGTCGTCCAATATATCGATCTTTACGTCTCGACCATTTCAAGACTCCTCGTCATGTCCCCGATCTCATCCGGGACTCCGAACTCCTTCGGTACATCAAAACTCATAAACTCATAATAACTGTCATCGTAACCTTAAGCGTGCGGACCCTATGGTTCGAGAACAATGTAGACATGACTGAGACACGTCTCCGGTCAATAACCAATAGTGGGACCTGGATGCCCATATTGGCTCCTACATATTCTACGAAGATCTTTATCGGTCAGACCGCACAACATACGTTGTTCCCTTTGTCCATCGGTATGTTACTTGCCCGAGATTCGATCGTCGGTATCCAATACCTAGTTCAATCTCGTTACCGGCAAGTCTCTTTACTCGTTCCGTAATACATCATCCCACAACTAACTCATTAGCTGCAATGCTTGCAAGGCTTAAGTGATGTGCATTACCGAGAGGGCCCAGAGATACCTCTCTGACGATCGGAGTGACAAATCCTAATCTCGAAATACGCCAACCCAACATCTACCTTTGGTGACACTTGTAGTACTCCTTTATAATCACCCAGTTACGTTGTGACGTTTGGTAGCACCCAAAGTGTTCCTCCGGCAAACGGGAGTTGCATAATCTCATAGTCAAAGGAACATGTATAAGTCATGGATAAAAGCAACAGCAACATACTAAACGATCGAGTGCTATGCTAATGGAATGGGTCATGTCAATCAGATCATTTCAACTAATGATGTGACCTTGTTAATCAAATGACAACTCCTTTGTCCATGGTTAGGAAACTTAACCATCTTTGATTAACAAGCTAGTCAAGTAGAGGCATACTAGTGACACTCTGTTTGTCTATGTATCCACACATGTATTATGTTTCCAGTTAATACAATTCTAGCATGAATAATAAACATTTATCATGATATGTAAGGAAATAAATAATAACTTTATTATTGCCTCTAGGGCATATTTCCTTCAAAACAAGCTTTCAATGAGGAATTGATCCTAATGGTGAAGAACTTCAACAAGTTCTACAAGAGTAGAAGCAAAGAAAGAAGTTCCCAAGTCAAGGTCCTACAATGGTAAAAGATCTTCTAGTGTGAGCGTAATTGCTACAATTGTGGAAGACCCGAACGCTACTCCAATGAGTGCACGACTCCCTACAAAAGAAGAGAAGACTCACCTAAAAGGAGAAGTAGAAGAGAAGAATCACCTCCAAGAGAGAGAAGGAGTAGAGATGATCATTATGAACGAAGAACCTCTCGCAGAAGCAAGGATTCGGAGAGGAAGGAGAAGTCATCAAGGAGCTACACAAAACGAAGACATCAAGCTCATGTTGGTGAATCGGTATCCGGCTCCGACCATCACTCCGAGAGAAGTTATCACTCCGACTCAGAATATACTCAAGATGAAGGTGTTACCGGTCTAGCACATGTGTCAACCAACTCCTATGACAAATTTGACTCACCAAATGAGGGAATTGGTAGATCCTTTATGGATAAAGGCTCAAAGGTATCACACCCCGAGTATGTTGATTTCAATAGTGATGAAGATGATTTGCTAGGTGATGATGATTTACTTGTTGACAACTCTAGTGATGAAAACTATGATGAACTTGCTATTAATCATGCTAATCAAGATAAAGCGGATGACGATGATAAGAAGGAGATTGAGCGTCTAATTAAAGAACTAAACAATCTTAAGTTAGCTCATGAAACTACCTTAGAAGATCATCAAGAGCTTTTAAAGACTCATGAGAAGCTACACTTTGAAAAGCTCAACCTAGAGCAAGAGCATGGGTTCTTAAAAGCAATCAATGATGATCTTCTTAAGAAAAGTTCTTCTTACATTGCCAAGCATTTACTCTTGTCTACTTAGATGCCACAAGTAAAATCTAGTAACAAGAGTAAGAAAGATTCTTCTTCTAGTAGTAACAATAATCATGATAAATCCAATATTGTTGCTTCTAGTAGTTCTCTTGATTCCACTAACGATTCTCTTAGCCAAGTTACACTTGAGCAATAAAATAGCTTATTGAAGGGAATTATAGAGAAAGGTGTTTACAAGAGCCTTGTCGGAAGTAAGTAATTTGATGAAATTGTATGCAAGCAAGGGAGGCACCGGAAGAATCAAGGTGTTGGTTTTGAACGAAAGTTCAATGCTAATGGACTTGAGTGGGAAGAAGATCAATACCCCAAGACGAAGTTTGTTCCTCAACAAGAGAAGTATGATCCTACTTCCTTCAAAGGAATACAAGCTCAAGATGATATTCCACCACAAGACCACAAGGAAAAAGGCAAGGACAAGCTTCAAGAGGAGATTGATGCATTTGAAGAAGCTCCCAAGGCCTTGGTCAAGTGGGTTCCCAAGACTACATCAAGTTCTAGTTCATCAAGTATGACCACAACTCCAAGGATTCCCATCAAGTTGATGTGGATCCCGAAGAAGAAGAACTAGATAGATCTTGAGGGTGACTCCGCCAACATACTTCATTCTTATCCTTTTGGCGAGAACAAGTGCAAACAACTTCCACATCTTGCATTAGTTCAAGGAGTCACAAACCCTCTTGTTGGTAAGACAAGGGACAAGGTAATCTAATCTTTCATGGATATCATCCTGTGTCTACTTCACTCTATGTCTATGGATATCCTTGTTTGTTCCTAGTGGGACTAACCCATGTAGGTATTGAAAGTGCAACTCACTCCAATGGATTGCTCCAAATGATCTCCATCAACATTGAGCATCCACATCTTGAACATCTACATGAAGTCATGATCGACAAAACCCAAGGTTAGTTCATCCCTCTAAGGGGGATATCACATCTAGGGGAGCTTTACTCTAAGAATTGAGCTAAAGCAACTCTAATGGTGTGAACACAACAATGCTTTATGTAAAAGTGGTAACCCCACTTGCTCTTAAACGATGAGTATGACCTATGATCAAATGTTCTCATTTGACTCCTAAGTCAATATACTCATATATAGATGACCTAGTCATCGCCAATTGCTTGATTGATGCTAGAATGTTTGTGCATGCTTTGCCACATATTTAATTTGCCATCTTATTGTGTGAGCATGTTGATTGCATATTTTTCTCATTCAAGGACATCCATTTGTTGTTTTGATTGATTGGTCTTTTCTTTTTGCCAAATGGATGGACAACAATGCCTAAGAACTTCCTCTAGCTATCTATACTTTTCTCGTCTCAAACTCTATTCATGCTACATCACAAAGTTTGATCAAGTCAGATTCGAACTCTCTGAGTGAGGAGCACTTGGAGTCACCAATTCGTCATAGACTTAAACTTCCAAAACCTCTCTGTGTATTTCGGTCTGACCGATTCATCCCTTTTGGTCATACCGAGTTCATTGAGTTGATCTAGGTCTTCAATGTTGGTGCAACCGATTAGAACTGTTCGGTCACACCGAGTTGCAGTAACCGCTTGCGATTCTACATCTCAGTGCCACCGAGTTATTCCACTCAGTCACACCGACAGGGTCAGGATATATATATATATATATATATATATATATATATATATATATATATATATATATATATATATATATATATATATATACCACGGGTCAAATTTTGGAAATTCCTCCCAAACCTTTTCGCCCGCTGCTACCTCTTGAGCACTGCGTTGATTTTCCCTTGAAGAGGAAAGGGTGATGAAGTAGCGTAAGTATTTCCCTCAGTTTTTGAGAACCAAGGTATCAATCCAGTAGGAGACCATGCGCGAGTCCCACGCACCTACAGAAACAAATAAGAACCTCGCAACCAACGCGATAAAGGGGTTGTCAATCCCTTCACGGTCACTTATGAGAGTGAGATCTGATAGAGATGATAAGATAATATTTTTGGTATTTTTATGATAAAGCGTAAAAGTAAAGAAAGAAAAATAAACGGTAATAGAAATAACGGGAGATTAATATGATGGAAAATAGACCTGGGGGCCATAGGTTTCATTAGTGACTTCTCTCAAGATAGCATAAGTATTACGGTGGGTAAACGAATTATTGTCTAGGAATTGATAGAATTGAGCATAGTTATGAGAATATCTAGGTATGATCATGTATATAGGCATCACGTCCGTGACAAGTAGACCGAAACGATTCTGCATCTACTACTATTACTCCACACATCGACCGCTATCCAGCATGCATCTAGAGTATTAAGTTCATAAGAACAGAGTAACGCTTTAAGCAAGATGGTATGATGTAGAGGGATAAACTCATGCAATATGATATAAACCCCATCTTTTTATCCTCGATGGCAACAATAAAATACGTGCCTGGCTGCCCCTGTTGTCACTGGGAAAGGACACCGCAAGATTGAACACAAAGCTAAGCACTTCTCCCATTGCAATAAAGATCAATCTAGTAGGCCAAACCAAACTGATAATTCGAAGAGACTTGCAAAGATAACCAATCATACATAAAAGAATTCAGAGAAGATTCAAATATCGTTCATAGATAATCTTGATCATAAACCCACAATTCATCGGATCTCGACAAACACACCGTAAAAAGAAGAGTTACATCAAATAGATCTCCAAGAGAAACGAGGAGAACTTTGTATTGAGATCCAAAGAGAGAGAAGAAGCCATCTAGCTAATAACTATGGACCCGAAGGTCTGAGGTAAACTACTCACACATCATCGGAGAGGCTATGGTGTTGATGTAGAAGCCCTCCGTGATCAATGCCCCCTCCGGCAGGATGCCGGAAAAGGCCCCAAGATGGGATCTCACGGGTACAGAAGGTTGCGACGGTGGAATTAGGTTTTCGTGGTCGCTTCTGATGGTTTGGGGGTACGTAGGTATATATAGGAGGAAGAAGTAGGTCGGTGGAGCCATGAGGGTCCCACGAGGGTGGAGGGCGCGCCCAGGGGGGTAGGCGCGCCCCCTAACTCATGGCTTCCTCGTCTGTTGCTTGACGTCCACTCCAAGTCCTCTGGATCACGTTTGTTCTGAAAATCACGTTCCCGAAGGTTTCATTCTGTTTGGACTCCGTTTGATATTCTTTTTCTGCGAAACACTGAAATAGGCAAAAAAGCAGCAATTTGGGCTGGGCCTCCGGTTAATAGGTTAGTCCCAAAAATAATATAAAAGTGTATAATAAAGCCCATTAATCATCCAAAACAGAATATAATATAGCATGGAACAATAAGAAATTATAGATACGTTGGAGACGTATCACCCTCCCGTGTCCTGCTCTGCCGACTCGGGTCTCTGGATCATCTCCTCAGTGCCAGCGACCTCCCGCCGCTGGTCTCCGCCGCCGTCAACGGGAATCTTCACCGCCGTTGCCGCCATAGCGAGCTCAACACCAAGTTCGGGTATGAGTTTGACCCTTTGTGCAATCGCTACCTCCGATTCTTAGCACAAAGTCAATGCCATGATTCTTACCAAGTTTGAGATTATCTTATCCAGCAAAAACTCCCTTTAGATTAGTTTTGATTCGAAAATTTAGGGTTAGGTTTCCGCCGAACTCATCTCGGACCGACCGAGTTGTAGAAATCGTCTCACCGATTTGGCTTAGGCCATTGCACTTGTAACTTTCGGTTTGATTGAAACTTGCAAATTGGTGTGACCGAGTTCAACTCTCAGTGAAACCCTAGCAATCTCGGACTCACTGAATTGTGTCTCGGTCTGACCAATCTCACTAGTTCAGGCTCCAATATTGCTTCGATGGCACCGAGTTTAACAAATCGGTAGCTCCGAAATGCTTTCTGTGGAAAACTAAAACTAAGTTTTTGACTCAATTGATTTGCAAAATCTCTGCACTTTGTGATGCTCATCCACTCTATCTCATCTATATCTATTCACAGGGTCAGCTTTTAGTTTGCAGTGTCAGAAATGTCTGATCAGAGTGACAACGAGAACAAGTCTGAGGAGCAAGTTAACATGAGTGAGGGCACTAGTCCCTCTGGCAGCTATGATGAGGGTAGCAGAAGCACCCCAAGAAACTTGCCCAAGGCAGCAACTAGGCAGAGGAGAAAGAGAAACTCAGACTCTGAGGATGAAGACTATGTTGCTGCTGAGGAAGACGTCAGCTCAAAGAAGAAATTGGTTAAGAAGGAATTTGGCACAACTACTTCAACAAAGCCTAGTCTGAACAAGAAGGCTCCTGCCAAGAGAGTGCCCATGTCTAAGGCCAAAGCCTCAACTCTTGAAGCCTCCAAATCAACTATTGGAGAGGCTGCCGGTGAGGGCAAGAAGAGAAAGGAAAGGGTCAAGAAGACCATGGCCAAAGTTATTGGCAAACCCTCTATGATGAGAGACCCAACTGAGGATGAGGAAGAAGATGAAGAAGAGGATGCCGCACCAGCACCTAAAGCACAAAAGATGATGGGGGATGCCATCAAGTCTGGGGCTGCTCCTTCAAAGCCCAAAACTACCCCCAAAGCTACTACTCCAGCCCCCAAAACTGCACCAAAGAGAAGCACCAGGAACATACCAGCTGCTGAGAAGAACAAGGCCCTAGTGCCTGAAGTGGAAGAAGAAGAGGAAGCCCAAGTGCTCAGAAAGTTGAAGCCCAAGATCCCATATAATGATGATACACATCCAGTGGCAGAAACACATGAAGATGAGGAAGGATGCAAGTCTCAGATTGTGGAGACAGTAAGATCCTTATGCTTCAAGAAGGAGAACTGCTGTAGATTACAGGTTCCACACTAAGGAACAACATGACTTCTATGAGACTGTGCTCCTGGATAAGAAGCCCATTGTCTGTGACATGAAGTGGGTAGATTGGAAGTACATTGACAACAATGAAGACCACTTCCCTGGATTTCATGAAAGTTTCAGGATGAATGGAGTTGATGCCTTTGTGGGTCAGAAATTGACCAAGTTGAATGATGAGCTTATCATGCAATTCTATTCAACAGCTCACTTCTACCCATATGGAAGAATAGTATGGATGTCTTAGGGTACAAGGTACTAGTCAATTGTTGCAGAGTGGGCCAAGCTAATCAATGCCCCCGAAGAGCATGAGGATGACACTGATGTGTATGAAAAGCCTAGGAAAGGACATAACTCCATGGCACATATGTACAAGGAGATTCCAGATGCAGCTTTGGAACATCATCAGTTTGGCTCTATCTATTATCTCCTGTCAGGTCTGCCTACTATCAATACTATCTTGAGGCACACTCTATTTCCCAAGTCTGGAGATTAGAGGATGATAAGAGGACATTCCATCAATTTTCTGCATATGTTTGATGTGCCAGAAAAAATCAAGGTGATGACACTGATTGTAGAGACAATCAAGATGATAGTTGCTCATCAGAAGAGATCATGTGGGTATGCTCCACACATCCAGATGCTCATCAACTCCAAGATGGGCACATGCACATACCTGTTGGACAAAGAGCACCTTCCCTTGAGACCTGACTTTGAGGACAACACAATTGTCATGGATGCTATAGACCCCGAATCAGTAGAGGCTCAAGAGAAGAGAGCAAAGGCAAAAGCAGAGAAGGCAGCCAAGATGCCAAGTGTTGAAGAGGCTTCACAAGTTTTTCTCAAGTCAAAACAAGATCAACTTGGATATCTTATTCAAGACATTTTGAGGATTGAGAAAGGATTGGCCACCCTGACTCAGAATCAAGAAAGTCTTGAAAGGATCATTGAAACAAAGTTCTATGATCTAGACTTGAAGGTCACAGAGATGCAAACAACTATTGAGCAGATCCATGATGAATCTGAAGAGAGGAAAGGGAAAGCTACCACTGAAGCTTTTCAGAGAGTGCCTAGGGCACAGAGATCTGTAGCAGTGCCAGTGACAGACACTAGAGCTAGTACTTCAGCACCTGCATCCACAGCTTCAGTTGCCCCTCCGGTTGCAAATCCACCAGCTCCTACAACCTCAACAGATGCATTTGTCACAGGAGTCCTCTCCACGCCACCTCCCGAAGATCAAGCTTAGAGAGCTGCATAGCACTATGCATTTTCGAACTTTTTGGTAACTTGTTGCCAAAGAGGGAGAAAGTGTATAGATCATAGGCTTCGAGAGAGAGCTTTGCTTCCTTTTGCTATCTTGTTTGATACTTATTTTTTTGCTTGCTTGTATGATACTTTATGTGTGTGTGAGATACTTGTATGGTTATGTGTTTGATCATATCATACGTTAATGCTTGTGCTTGGATGATGATATTATCTATCTCTCATGTATGACAGCTCACATCTTGCCTTGGTGATGAGTGCATTTTTCATATACTATCATTTTGAGCGCTGCACCAAGATGTTTGTGACATGGAAGAGTAACCCATGATCCTAATCGATTGTGCATTTGCATTCAAAAGCAAATTTTTAATAATGCACAAATTTAGAGGGAGCTCTTGCTTATCACATACTCCTCAAAGTGACGATATATTCCATTCTTATTATCATTTGTCGAAGCTTTGATCTGTATGTTGTCATCAATTACCAAAAAGGGGGAGATTCAAAGTGCAACTAATCCCTGGGTGGTTTTGGTAATTCTTAACAACATATAGCTCATTGAACTAATACTTTTTCAAGATAATCATTTCAGAAAGTTCAATGATTGGCATGGCATGGACTAGAGATGTGGACCCCTCAAAATGCTAAGGGCACATATTGGCTCAAGCTCAAGACTCTACATTTTCATTTTAGTGATCCAAGATCACATTGAGTCCATAGGAAAAGCCAATACTATTAAAAGGGGACGAGGTGTTGCTTAATGGGTTGCTTGCTCAAAATGCTTAGTGATATGCTCCAAAAGCCCTCAACCACTTTCTCATATCCACATATGTCCCAAACCAAAAGTCAAACTCAGCCCCACCGAGTTCATTTGACATAGCCATAGCCAGAAACCCTAATCAGTTCGGTCTCACCGATAGGGATCTTGATCTCACCAAGATGGGATTGCAAACTCTATGTTTCCCTTCGTAACATTTCGGTCTAACCGAGATGAGCGATCGGTCCCACCGAGTTCGCAATGCAAACTCTCTGTTTCCTTTTCGTAATGTTTCGGTCTCACCGAAATGAGCGATTGGTTTATAACCCACAAGTATAGGGGATTGTTTATAGCCTTTTTCAATAAATAAGAGTGTCTAACCCAACGAGGAGCTAAAGGCAGAATAAATATTCCCTCAAGTTCGATACAACTCTATGCACACTTGACGTTTGCTTTACCGGAAACAAATATGCAACTATTTGGCAAGAATAAAACTATGGGTACTTTGCGAGAATAAAACTACAAATAAATTGCAAGGTAATAAAAGTGGATAGCTTTTGTCAACAAGAAAGTCATTTGTCCCTAGGCAATCGATAACAAGTACCGGTAATCATTCTTGCAATTTTACATGAGGGAGATGCATGAGCTAACATACTTTCTCTACTTGGATCATATGCACTTATGATTGGAACTCTAGCAAGCATCCGCAAATACTAAAGATCATTAAGGTCATGAAACCCAACCATAACATTAAGTATCAAGTCCTCTTTACTCCCATACTCCATAACCCACCTATCCGCGTTTAGGCTGAACAATAAACAAACCATGAACATATTGCAACACCCTACATCAGGGCCCCCTCACGTTTGCACGAGACGGAGGGCACCATAGGACAACACCATAAATATAATATACAATCATACCAACCAAGATCACGATTAACCCATAGGACAAAACTGATCTACTCAAACATCATAGGATAACCATAGATCATTGGGCAATAATTGAGGAGTTGAGCACCATGTTTAAGTAGAGATTACAGTGGGGGAAAGAGGTGTTACACCGCTGCATAGAGGGGGAGAGAGTTGGTGTTGACGGTAGCAAGATTGTTGATGTAGATCGCCGTCATGATCCTTACCCTGATGGCACTCCGGTGCCACCGGAAGCGATGGGGAGAGAGCCCCCCTCCTTCTTCTTCCTCCTTGGCCTCCCCCTAGATGGGAGGAGGACCCCCCCTCTGGTCCATGGCCTTCATGGTGGTGGAGGGGCGGGAGCCCCTCCGAGATTGGATCTCCCTCTCTGTTCTCTTTTGTTTCGCGTCCCCCAGATCTAGCTGAAAACCATTTCTTATATTTCTGGAGATCCGTAACTCTGATTGCGCTGAGATTTTAACGCGATTTATTTCCGGATATAAGCTTCCTTGCGCCCAAAGTAGAGTTCCAACCGACGTCTGAGGAGGGCACAACCCACCACCACCCGCCAGGGGCCTCTGGCGCCCTGGTGTCTCGTGGGCTGTGTGGGCCTCTGTTTGCGGTGATTCCAACTCCCAAAAATCACATATATTCCAAAATAATTCTCCGTGAAATTTTATTGCATTTGGACTTTGTTTGAGATGGATATTCTGCGATTCAAAACACATGCAGAAAATAGGAATTGGCACTAGGCACTGGATGAATAGGTTAGTCCAATAAATCACATAAAAAGTTGCCAAAAATATGTGAAAGTTGTATAATATTGGCATGAAACAATAAAAATTTATAGATACGACGGAGACATATCATCGGTCCCGCCGAGTTTGCCTGACCAACTCTGTGTTTGCCTATTACAGAAATCGGTCTCACCGAGTTCATGTGATCGGTCTCATCGAGATTAAGTTATGCCCTAACCCTAACACAATCGGACCCACCGAGTTGACATGTCGGTCCCACCGAAAAGCCTAGCGTTCACATTTGGACTAAATCGGTCTCACTGAGTTTCAGTATTCGGTCCCATCGAGTTTGGTTAACTGTGGGTAACGGTTAGATTTTATGTGGAGGCTATATATAGCCCTCCACCCATCCTCCATTCGTGGAAGAGAGCCATCAGAATGTGCCTACACTTCGAGCATTCATTTTCTGAGAGAGAACCATCTACTCATGTGTTGAGACCAAGATATTCCAATCCAACCACAAGAATCTTGATCTCTAGCCTTCCCCAAGTTGCTTTCCACCATATCCAAATCTATGAGAGAGAGTTGAGTGTTGGGGAGACTATCATTTGAAGCACAAGAGCAAGGAGTTCATCATCAACACACCATCTATTACGTTTTGGACAGTGGTGTCTCCTAGATTTGTTTGGTGTCACTTGGGAGCCTCCGTCAATATTGTGGAGTTGAACCAAGGAGTTTCTAAGGGCAAGGAAATCGCCTACTTCATGAAGATCTACCCAAGTGAGGCAAGTCCTTCGTGGGCGATGGCCATGGTGGGATAGACAAGGTTGCTTCTTCCTGGAACCTTCATGGGTGGAGCCCTCCATGGACTCGCGCAACCATTACCCTTCGTGCGTTGAAGTCTCCATCAACGTGGATGTATGATAGCACCACCTATCGAAACCACGCCAATCATCTACGTGTCTACATTGCGTTTGCTCCCTCCAAACTCCTCCCCTTTACCTTCATATGCAATGATTTACATTCCGCTGCTATACTCTTAGAATTGCATGTGTAGGTTGATTTCTTGGCTTGTGATAAGTTGCTAAAATCTGCCAAGACTTAAAATTGGGAAAAGGCTAGATTTTTATTTGATCAAGTAGTCTAATCACCCCCTCTAGACATACTTTCGATCCTATAGCGCCCTCTCTCCTTGACACAGTACTGTTGGGGAACGCAGTAATTTTAAATTTTTTCCTACGCACACGCAAGATCCATCTAGGTGATGCATAGCAACTAGAGGGGAGAGTGTTGTCTACGTACCCTCGTAGACTGTAAGCAGAAGCGTTATGACAACATGGTTGATGTAGTCGTACGTCTTCACGATCCGATCGATCCTAGCACCAAAGGTACGGCACCTCCGCGATCTGCACACGTTCAGCTCGGTGACGTCCCATGAACTCTACATCCGGCTGAGGTCGAGGGAGAGTTTCGTCAGCATGATGGCATGGTGACGGTGATGATGAAGCGATGCAGGGCTTCGCCTAAGCACTGCAACGATATGACTGAGGTGGAAATCTGTGGAGGGGGGCACTGCACATGGCTAAACAATCAACTTGCGTGTCCTAGGGGTGCCCCCATCCCCCGTATATAAAGGAGCAAGGGGAGGGGGCCGGCGGCCTCATAGGGTGCGCCCCAAGGGGGGAATCCTACTCCTACCAGGAGTAGGTTCCCCCTTTCCTAGTCCAACTAGGAGGGGAAGGAAAGAGGAGGAGGGGAGAAGGAAAGAGGGGGCCGGCCCCCCAAGCCCTAAAACAATTTGGTTTGGGCCTAGGGGGGTGCGCCCCACAGCTCCCTTGCTGCCCTCCATTTCAACTAAGGCCCATGAAGGCCCATTGACCCTCCGGGGAGTTCCGGTAACTCCCCGATACTCCGGTATTTATCCGGTGACCCCCGGAACCTTTCCGGTGTCCGAATATAACCTTCCAATATATCAATCTTTATGTCTCAACCATTTCAAGACTCCTCGTCATGTCCGTGATCTCATCCAGGACTCCGAACAACCTTGGGTACATCAAAACACATAAACTCATAATACCGATCGTCATCGAACGTTAAGCGTGCGGACCCTACGGGTTTGAGAACTATGTAGACATGACCGAGACACATCTCCGGTCAATAACCTATAGCGGAACATGGATGCCCATATTTTCTCCTACATATTCTACGAAGATCTTTACCAGTCAAACCGTATAAAAACATACATTGTTCCCTTTGTCATCGGTATGTTACTTCCCTGAGATTTGATCATCGGTATCTCAATACCTAGTTCAATCTCATTACCGGCAAGTATCTTTACTCGTTCCGTAATGCATCATCCCACAACTAACTCATTTGTCACATTGCTTGCAAGGCTTATAGTGATGTGCATTACCGACAGGGCCCAGAGATACCTCTCCGAAACATGGAGTGACAAATCCTAATCTCGATCTATGCCAACCCAACAAACACCATCGGAAACACTTGTAGAGCATCTTTATAATCACCCAGTTACATTGTGATGTTTGATAGCACACTAAGTGTTCCTCCGGTATTCGGGAGTTGCATAATCTCATAGTCATAGGAACATGTATAAGTTATGAAGAAAGCAATAGCAACAAACTGAACGATCATAGTGCTAAGCTAACGGATGGGTCATGTCAATAACATAATTCTCTAATGATGTGATCCCGTTCATTAAATGACAACTCATGTCAATGTCTAGGAAACTTAACCATCTTTGATCAACAAGCTAGTCAAGTAGAGGCATACTAGTGACACTCTGTTTGTCTATGTATTCACACATATACTAAGTTTCCGGTTAATACAATCTAGCATGAATAATAAACATTTGTCATGATATAAGGAAATATAAATAACAACTTTATTATTGCCTCTAGGGCATATTTCCTTTAGTCTCCCACTTGCACTAGAGTCAATAATCTAGTTCACATCGTCATGTGATTTCACACCAATAGTTCACATCTTTATGTGATTAGTTCACATCTCCATGTGACTAATACCGAACGGGTTTACTAGAGTCAATAATCTAGTTCACATCGCTATGTGATTAACACCCAAAGAGTGATCATGTTTTGCTTGTGAGAGAAATTTAGTCAACGGGTCTGCCACATTCAGAGCCGTATGTATTTTGCAAATTTTTATGTCTACAATACTCTGCACGGAGCTACTCTAGCTAATCGCGCCCACTTCCAATATGTATCTAGATCGAGACTTAGAGTCATCTAGATTGGTGTCAAAGTTTGCATCGACGTCACTCTTTACGATGAACTCTTTGTCACCTCCATAACCGAGAAACATTTCCTTATACCACTAAGGATAATTTTGACCGATGTCCAATGTTCCACTCCTGGATCACTATTGTACCCTCTTGCCAAACTCATGGTGAGGTACACAATAGGTCTGGTACACAGCATAGCATACTTTATAGAACCTATGACTGAGGCATAGGGAATGACTTTCATTTTCTTTCTATTTTCTGCCGTGGTCGGGTTTTGAGTCTTACTCAACTTCACACCTTGCAACACAGGCAAGAACTCCTTCTTTGACTATTCCATTTTGAACTTACTTCAAAATCTTGTCAAGGTATGTACTCGTTGAAAAAACATATCAAGCGACTTGATCTATCTCTATAGATCTTGATGCTTAATATGTAAGCAGCTTCACCGAGGTCTTTCTTTGAAAAACTCCTTCAAATACTCCTTTATGCTTTACAGAAAATTCTGCATTATTTCCGATCAACAATATGTCATTCACATATACTTATCAGAAATGTTGTAGTGCTCCCACTCACTTTCTTGTAAATACAGGCTTCACCGCAAGTCTGTATAAAACCATATGCTTCGATCATTTTATCAAAGCATATATTCCAACTCCGAGATGCTTGCACCAGTCCATAGATGGATCGCTGGAGCTTGCATACTTTGTTAGCAACTTTTTAGGATTGACAAAACCTTCTTGTTGCATCATATGCAACTCTACTTTAAGAAATCCATTAAGGAATGTAGTTTTGACATCCATTTGCCAGATTTCATAAAATGTGGCAATTGCTAATCATGATTCAGACAGACTTAAGCATCTCTACGAATGAGAAAATCTCATCGTAGTCAACACCTTGAACTTGTTGAATTTTTTTCTCGACAATTCGAGCTTTGTAGATAGTAACACTACTATCAGCGTCCGTCTTCCTCTTGAAGATCCATTTATTCTCAATGGATTGCCGATTATCGGGCAAGTTCACCAAAGTCCACACTTTGTTCTCATACATGGATTCTGTCTTAGATTTCATGGCCTCAAACCATTTTGCGGAATCTGGGCCCATCATCGCTTCCTCATAGTTTGCAGGTTCGTCATGTTCTAGTAACATGACTTCCAGAACAGGATTACCGTACCACTCTGGTGCGGAACGTACTCTGGTTGGCCTACGATGTTCGGTAGTAACTTGATCTGAAGTTTCATGATCATCATCATTAACTTCCTCACTGATTGGTGTAGGAATTACTGCAACCGATTTCAGTGATGAGCTACTTTCCAATTCGAGAGAAGGTACAATTACCTCATCAGGTTCTAATTTCCTCCCACTCAGTTATTTCGAGAGAAACTCCTTCTCTAGAAAGGATCCACTTTTAGCAACAAAGATCTTGCCTTCGGATCTGTGATAGAAGGTGTACCCAACAGTTTCCTTTGGGTATTCTATGAAGACACATTTCTCTGTTTTGGGCGTGAGCTTATCAGGTTGAAACTTTTTCACATAAGCATTGCCGCCCAAAACTTTAAGAAACGACAGCTTAGGTTTCTTGCCAAACCTCAGTTCATATGGTGTCGTCTCAACGGATTTAGATGGTGCCCTACTTAACGTGAATGCAGCTGTCTCTAATGCATAACACCAAAATGATTGTGATAAATCGGTAAGAGACATCATGCACCATGCTACCTCTTGAGCATACGTTTGTTTTCCCTTGAAGAGGAAAGGGTGATGCAGCAAAGTAGCGTAAGTATTTCCCTCCGTTTTTGAGAACCAAGGTATCAATCCAGTAGGAGACTACACGCAAATCCCTCGTACATGCACAAACAATCAAGAACCTTGCAACCAACGCGATAAAGGGGTTGTCAATCCCTTCACGACCACTTGCAAAAGTGAGATCTGATAAATATAATAAGATAAATATTTTTGGTATTTTTGTGGTATAGATTGGAAAGTAAAGATTGCAAAATAAACGGCGACAAAAATAGCACGTTGGCGGGAGATTAATATGATGGAAGATAGACCCGGGGGCCATAGGTTTCACTAGTGGCTTCTCTCAAGATAGCATAATCTACGGTGGGTGAAAAAATTACTGTCGAGCAATTGATAGAAAAGCGCATAGTTATGAGAATATCTAGGTATGATCATGTATATAGACATCACGTCCGTGACAGGTAGACTGAAACGATTCTGCATCTACTACTATTACTCCACACATCGACCGCTATCCAACATGCATCTAGAGTATTAAGTTCATAAGAAGAGAGTAACACATTAGGCAAGATGACATGATGTAGAGGGATAAACTCAAGCAATATGATATAAAACCCATCTGTTTATCCTTGATGGCAACAATACAATAGGTGCCTTGCTGCCCCTGCTGTCACTGGGAAAGGACACCGCAAGGTTGAACCCAAATCTAAGCACTTCTCCCATTGCAAGAAAGATCAATCTAGTAGGCCAAACCAAACTGATAATTCGAAGAGACTTGCAAAGATATTAAATCATGCATATAAGAGTTCAGAGAAGAATCAAATATTGTTCATAGATAATCTTGATCATAAACCCACAATTCATCGGATCTCGACAAACACACCGCAAAAAGAATTACATCGAATAGATCTCCAAGAGAATCGAGGAGAACTTTGTATTGAGATCCAAAGAGAGAGAAGAAGCCATCTAGCTAATAACTATGGACCCGAAGGTCTGTGGTAAACTACTCACACATCATCGGAGAGGCTATGGTGTTGATGTAGAAGCCCTCCGTGATCGATTCTCTCTCCGGCGGAGCGCCAAAAAAGGCCCCAAGATGGGATCTCATGGGTACAGAAGGTTGCGGCGGTGGAAATAGGGTTTCGTGGTGCTCCTGGATGTTTTCAGGGTATATGAGTATATATAGGAGAAAGAAGTAGGTTGGTGGAGCCACGAGAGGCCCACAAGGGTTGGGGGCACGCCTACCCCCCTGGGCGCACCCTCCTAACTCGTGGCCGCCTCGTTGCTTCCTTGACGTCCAATCCAAGTCTCCTGGATTGCATTTGTTCCAAAAACGATCCTCGGAAAGGTTCCATTCCATTTGGATTCCGTTTGATATTCCTTTTCTGCGAAACACTGAAATAGGCAAAAAAATAGCAATTTGCACTCGGCCTTCGGTTAATAGGTTAGTCCCAAAAATAATATAGAAGTGCATAATAAAGCCCATTAATCATCCAAAACAGATAATATAATAACATGGAACAATAAAAAATTATAGATACGTTGGAGACGTATCAAGCATCCCCAAGCTTAATTCCTGCTCGTCCTCGAGTACGTAAATGATAAAAACAGAATTTTTGATGTGGAATGCTACCTAACATAATTTTCAAAGTAATTCTCTTTATTGTGGCATGAATGTTCCGATCCGAAAGATTCAAGATAAAAGTTTAATATTGACATAAAAATAATAATACTTCAAGCATACTAATAAAGCAATCATGTCTTCTCGAAATAACATGGCCAAATAAAGTTATCCCTACAAAATCATATAGTCTGGCTATGCTCTATCTTCATCACATAAAATATTTAAATCATGCACAACCCCGATGACAAGCCAAGCAATTGTTTCATACTTTTGATGTTCTCAAACTTTTTCAATTTTCACGCAATACATGAGCATGATCCATGGACATAGCACTATATGTGGAATAGGATGGTGGTTGTGGATAAGACAAAATAAAGAAGAAGATAGTCTCACATCAACTAGGCATATCGACGGGCTATGGAGATGCCCTTCAATATATATCAACTAGACCATTAAGGCGCGCCTTGCCGCGCCCGTCTATTAAAAAGTATTAGAAAAATATGGATAGTAGAAACGTTTGGTAAATTTGGACCATAGCAAGGAAATAAATAAAAATTGAGCAATCATGTATTTCAACAAATTATACATAATGCCTTTGGACAAAAAAGTGACAGAAATAAGATGAGCAATCATCTCACATATTAACGGAAGATACCAAGACGAATTGATCTAAGTCAGGCCCTAGCATGCAAAATCGCATGATTTATTTAAGTAGCTGAAGTAAGAGTGGTTTTTTTGGGGGGTAAAACATATGTGAATGGTATTGGCATAGTTGCACACGAGAGGAATAATGTGCAAATTGCTAATATATCTAGGAGGGCTATTAAGTTGATAGATCCAACTGAATGTTTGAGACAACTCATGAACACTAATGCTAATTTTTTAACTGCTGAAGTTGATTGTTGATACATAGTGCAACACGAAAACTACACAAGTAGCGCCAAGCTCACAGTCATATGCCAAAGGAGAATTACAAAGAACGACAGGGATCAAACATAAAGGAAGGTAAAAACGCAAGGGCTCCCCGTACAAAAGCAATAGAAAAGAAAATCAAGGTTAGAATTTACTTGATTATGGGGAACTTGATTCCTACGTCCTCAAGAATAACCCACTTGGCACTGGTCAACCCCGTCATCACTTCCGGTTGCCAGTTGGGAATCTACTTTTTCTTTAGGGGAATGTCGGCAATCTGCTGCTGCCCCTTGGTCTCTCTACGGGCAGAGCAAGAATTGCGGCCCATTTAGTAATTTCTTGGCCCGGTTGATTAGAACAAGCCCAGGTCAATCTCAGGAGCAGCGACCCTTACACGCTGGGCAATCGGGATGCACGGTGGAACAATTGAACGATCTATTCTGCTCCTAGATCGATGGCTGACGAGGTCAAATCGCTGTGAGGCCTCGTAGCTCGCTGAGTTATACTGTTTAGTAATGTGAGTGAGTAGGGATTGCCATGCAACGGATGCACTAGAGCTATAACTGTATGCAAGCTCAACAAAAGAAACGAAGTGGGTGTGTATCCAACTCGCTTGCCCACGAAGACCTAGGGCATTTTGAGGAAGCCCATCATTGGAATATACAAGCCAAGTTCTATAATGTAAAATTCCCACTAGTATATGAAAGTGGCAACATAGGAGACTCTCTATCATGAAGATCACGGTGCTACTTTGAAGCACAAGTGTGGTAAAAGGATAGTAATATTGTCCCTTCTCTCTTTTTCTCTCATTTTTTTCTCTTTTGTTGTTTGGGCCTTTATCTTTTTCTATGGCCTCTTTTTTTCGTTCGGAGTCTCATCCCGACTTGTGGGGGAATCATAGTCTCCATCATCCTTTCCTCACTTGGGACAATGCTATAATAATGATGATCATCACACTTTTATTTACTTACAACTCAAAAATTACAACTCAATACTTAGAACAAAATATGACTCTATGTGAATGCCTCCGATGGTGTACCGGGATATGCTATGAATCAAGAGTGACATGTATGAAAATCATGAACGGTGGCTTTGCCATAAATACGATGTCAACTACATGATCATGCAAAGCAATATGACAATGATGGAGCGTGTCATAATAAACGAAACGGTGGAAAGTTGCATGGCAATATATCTTGGAATAGCTATGGAAATGCCATAATAGGTAGGTCTGGTGGCTGTTTTGAGGAAGGTATATGGTGGGTGTATGATACAGGCGAAAGGTGCGCGGCATTAGAGAGGCTAGCAATGGTGGAAGGATGAGAGTGCGTATAATCCATGGACTCAACATTAGTCATAAAGAACTCACATACTTATTGCAAAAATCTATTAGTTATCGAAACAAAGTTCTACGCACATGTTCCTAGGGGGATAGACTGGTAGGAAAAGACCATCGCTGGTCCCCGACCGCCACTCATAAGGAAGACAATCAATAAATAAATCATGCTCCGACTTCATCACATAACGGTTCACCATACGTGCATGTTACGGCAATCACAAACTTTAACACAAGTATTTCTCAAATTCACAACTACTCAACTAGCATGACTCTCATATCACCATCTTCATATCTCAAAACAATCATAAAGAATCAAACTTCTCATAGTATTCAATGCACTTTATATGATAGTTTTTATTATACCTATCTTGGATGCTCATGTCATTAGGACTAATTTTATAGCCAAAGCAAACTACCATGCTGTTCTAAAGGACTCTCAAAATAATATAAGTGAAGCATGAGAGATCAATAATTTCTATAAAATAAACCACCACCGTGCTCTAAAAGATAAAAGCGAATCACTATAGCAAAATCATCTAGCTCAAAAGATATAAGTGAAGCACATAGAGTATTCTAATAAATTCTGCTTTATGTGTGTCTCTCCAAAAGGTGTTGATACGTCTCCAACGTATCTATAATTTTTGATTGCTCCATGCTATATTATCCACTGTTTTAGACAATATTGGGCTTTATTATCCACTTTTATATTATTTTTGGGACTAACCTATTAACCGGAGGCCCAGCCAGATTTGTTGTTTTTTTTTGCCTATTTTAGTGTTTCGAAGAAAATGAATATCAAACGGAGTCGAAACGGAACGAAATGAACTAGAGAAGTTATTTTTGGAAGGAAAGCTACAGGATGGACTTGGACCCCACGTCAGGAGATAAGGGAGGTGCTCACGAGGGTGGGGGGTGCCCCTCTAGGGCGCGCCCCTGCCTCGTGGGGCCCCTGAAGCTCCACTAACGTACTTCGTGCACCCATATATACCTACGTACCCTAAAATTTCCAGAACAGAGATTAGATCGGGAGTTCCGCCTCCGCAAGCCTCTTTAGCCACCAAAAACCAATCGAGACCTTGTTCTGGCACCCTGCCGGACGGGGGGGGGGGGGGATCCCTCACCGGTGGCCATCTTCATCATCCCGACGCTCTCCATGACGAGGAGGGAGTAGTTCACTGAGGGAGTCCCGGATTAGGGGGTGTTCGGATAGCCGGACTATACCTTCAGCCGGACTCCTGGACTATGAAGATACAAGATTGAAGACTTCGTCCCGTGTCCGGAAGGGACTTTCCTTGGCGTGGAAGGCAAGCTTGGCGATACGGATATGTAGATCTCCTACCATTGTAACCGACTCTGTGTAACCCTAACCCTCTCCGGTGTCTATATAAACTGGAGTGTTTTAGCCCATAGGAGAGAACAACAATCATACCATAGAGACTAGCTTCTAGGGTTTAGCCTCCTTAATCTCATGGTAGATCTACTCTTGTACTACCCATATCATCAATATCAATCAAGCAGGACGTAGGGTTTTACCTCCATCAAGAGGGCCCGAACCTGGGTAAAACATCGCGTCCCTTGTCTCCTGTTACCATCCGCCTAGACGCACAGCTCGGGACCCCCTACCCGAGATCTGCCGGTTTGACACCGACATTGGTGCTTTCATTGGGAGTTCCTCCGTGTCGTCACTTTTAGGCCCGATGGCTCCACTGATCATCAATAGCGACGTAGTCCAGGGTGAGATCTTTCTCCCCGGACAGATCTTCGTCTTCGGCGGCTTCGCACCGCGGGCCAATTCGCTTGGCCATCTGGAGCAGATCGAAAGCTATGCCCCTGGCCATTAGGTCAGATTCGGAAGTTTAAACTACACGACTGACATCCGCGGGGACTTGATCTTCGACGGATTCGAGCCACTGCCGAGTGCGCCGCACTGTCACGACTGGCATGATCTAGCTCTGCCGCCGAACAGTGCCCTAGAGGCCGCACCCGCATCAGCTTCGACCCTTAATTTGGAGCCAACTGCGCCGATCGAGGATGGGTGGTTGGACGCCGCCTCGGGGGCTGCGATCCCAATGGCGATCGAGCCAAACACCAGCCCCGCACTCCGCGAGGCTCGTGACTCCAAGGAGCCGGACTTCTCGCCGGACTCCGAGCCCTCCGCACCCCTGCCGATCGAGTCCGATTGGGCGCCGATCGAGTCTGATTGGGCGCCGATCATGGATTTTACCGCCGCGGACATCTTTCAGCACTCGCCCTTCGGCGATATCCTAAAATCACTAAAGTCTCTCTCTTTATCAGGAGAGCCCTGGCCGGATTACGGTCAGCAAGGTTGGGATACGGACGATGAAGAAATTCAAAGCCCACCCACCACCCACTTTGTAGCCACTGTCGATGATTTAACCGACATGCTCGACTTCGACTGCGAAGACATCGACGGTATGGACGCCGATGCAGGAGACGATCAAGAACCAGCGCCTATGGGGCACTGGAAAGCCACCTCGTCATATGACATATACATGGTGGACACCCCAAAAGAAGGAGATGGCAATGGAACAGTGGAGGATGACCCCTCCATGAAACAGCCCAAGCGCCGGCGTCAGCGGCGCCGCTCAAAATCCCGCCAAAGCAAAAACGGTGATTCTGGCACGGGAGATAATAATACTCCGGAGAGTGCCGAAGAAAACCCCCTCCAGCAAGATTCAGCACAGGAGGATGGAGAAGCCAGCCCTCATGAGAGAGCGGTAGACAGAGAGGTCGAGGACGATAATTATATGCCTCCCTCCGAAGACGAGGCAAGCCTTGACGACGACGAATTCGTCGTGCCAGAGGATCCTGTCGAGCAAGAGCGTTTTCAACATAGGCTTATGGCCACGGCAAGCAGCCTCAAGAAAAAACAGCAACAGCTTAGAGCTGATCAAGATTTGCTAGCCGATAGATGGACTGAAGTCCTTGCGGCCGAAGAGTATGAACTCGAACGCCCCTCCAAGAGCTACCCAAAGCGCAGGTTGCTACCCTGATCAGAGGAGGAAGCACCTAAACCTGCATCACCAGCACATGATACGGCCGACCGTCCACCTCGTGGCCGCGACAGAGAGGCCTCTCGGCCCTCCACTCAGGTCGCACCCCGTCGCCGCTCAAAACTTACCAAGGCATGGGAAAACGCGCCAGACCTGCGCGATATATTGGAGGACAAGGCAAGGCAAACAAGATCGATCTATGGATCGCGTGGGCACCCAACGACTCGAGACAATAACCGTCACGCCGGATACAACAAATCCAGTAGGGCCGAACACAGCAGACAAAGCTCATTGGAGCTACGTCGTGATATACCCCAGTACAGATGCGTCGCACACCCACTATGCTTCACAGATGTAGTAATGGATCATCAAATCCCCGAGGGTTTCAAACCCGTAAACATCGAATCATATGATGGCACAACAGATCATGCGGTATGGATCGAGGATTATCTCCTTCATATCCACATGGCCCGTGGCGATGATCTACGTGCCATCAAATACCTCCCACTCAAGCTTAAAGGACCAACTCGGCATTGGCTTAACAACTTGCCAGTAGAATCAATCAGTTGTTGGGAGGAACTGGAAGCCGCATTCCTCGACAATTTCCAGGGCACTTATGTGCGACCACTAGACGCCGATGACCTAAGCCACATAATTCAGCAGCAAAAGGAATCAGCCAGGCAATTCTGGACACGGTTCCTAACAAAGAAAAATCAAATAGTCGACTGTCCGGACGCAGAGGCCCTAGCAGCCTTCAAACACAATATACGTGACGAGTGGCTTGCCCGGCACCTTGGACAGGAAAAGACGAAATCTATGGCAGCACTCACGACACTCATGACCCGCTTTTGCGCGGGAGAAGACAGCTGGCTTGCTCGTAGTAACAATATGACCAAGAACCCTGGTAATTTGGATACCAGAGACATTAGTGGCAGGTCGCGTCGCAACAAGCAGAAGCGCCGCATTAACGGCGACAATACTGATGATACGACAGTTAATGCCGGATTCAAAGGCTATAAATCCGGTCAGCGGAAAAAGCCATTCAAAAGAAATACTCAGGGCCCGTCCAGTCTGGACCGAATAATCGACTGCTTGTGCCAGATACATGGCACCCCCGAAAGGCCAGCCAATCACACCAACATGGATTGTTGGGTGTTCAAGCAGGCAGGCAAGTTAAATGCCGAAAATAAAGATAAGGGGCTGCATAGCGATGACGACGAAGAGCCCCGGCCGCCGAACAACAGTGGACAGAAGGGTTTTCCCCCACAAGTGCGGACGGTGAACATGATATATGCAACCCACATCCCCAAGAGGGAGCGGAAGCGCGCGTTAAGGGACGTATACGCGATGGAGCCAGTCGCCCCGAAGTTCAACCCATGGTCCTCCTGCCCGATCACCTTTGACCAAAGGGACCACCCCACTAGCATCCGTCATGGCGGATTCGCCGCATTGGTTCTAGACCCAATCATTGATGGATTTCATCTCACTAGAGTCCTTATGGACGGCGGCAGTAGCCTGAACCTGCTTTACAAGGATATAGTGCGGAAAATGGGCATAGATCCCTCGAGGATTAAGCCCACCAAAACGACCTTTAAAGGCGTCATACCAGGTGTATAGGCCAATTGTACGGGCTCAGTTACACTTGAAGTGGTCTTCGGATCTCCGGATAATTTCCGAAGCGAGGAGTTAATCTTCGACATAGTCCCGTTCCACAGTGGCTATCACGCACTGCTCGGGCGAACCGCATTCGCCAAGTTCAATGAGGTACCGCACTATGCATACCTTAAGCTCAAGATGCCAGGCCCTTGAGGAGTAATTACGGTCAATGGAAACACCGAACGCTCCCTCTGAACGGAGGAACACACGGCGGCCCTTGCAGCAGAAGTACAAAGCAGCCTCTCCAGGCAATTCTCCAGTCCGGCCATTAAACGTCCGGACACCGTCAAGCGCGCCCGGAGTAACCTACAACAAGACCGCCTGGCACGATCCGAACAGGCGTAGCAATGCGGCCCCAAACCCAGCCCTCGCGAGAATGCGACACCAGTGCTTCGCGTGCATAACTACGCTCTAGAAATACCATGGGTACAAGGGGAGGGGCACCATCACGGCACGCCCGGAACACGGTTTAAACCGCACTAGGGGCTGCCGATTTTTTTAATTTTCTCTTACTTTCAGGACTCCATTCTTCGGAAGGCCTATCCGGCAGTACAATTGCCGCACAAACGATGCAAGAACCAGGGAAGCAGACAAGCCACGCCGCATTAACGGAACTCCCAGGTGGTCTCTATCACGAGCAGTATACCTGTTTCGCATACCATCCCCGCAGCCTGCCCCTGGAACGGACATGTCCAACCCTTTGCTTATCGCGTTATTTGTATCATTCTGCCTTGATCGCAGCCTTTTCTAATAAACAACGCATAGCTTTTGTCCATTTTTGCATTACTCTTCTTTACAAATATATGTTCATTAACGACATGTTGCACCCGTACACTTTGGTACAGCCAAATACGCCAGGGGCTTTAGTACCCCTCAATATGGTGTGAGAAGCCCGAACACTTTAACAAGTGCGGCACCCTGAACTTATATCATTATATGCATCGGCTCCGAATCATGTCTTGGGTCAATAGTTGGGTTTGCCCGGCTCCTATGTTTTGGTGCCTTACGTTCTGCTATATCGGCTAAGGTAGCTCTAGGAGAACTACTCTGATTGTGCCCTAGTTGAGCTGGGCTAAGCACCTCTGTAGAGAAAGCTAAAACTGACTGTCATGATGAAGAGAGAGCTGCTCGCTGTTCGAGAGGTTTTTCGAGTCCCTAAAGACTTATGCCGCTTAGAGCGAGGAGTCGGCTTTGTCCGGCCAAGGCATGGATAGCGCCCCGAACTCGCTCTTCCGAATACCAGGGGCTTCGCCGAAATTTAAAACTATAGAATTCCATGGCTAAGTGAGAGTGTTCAAGCATTATAGTCCGATTGCCTTGTTCGTTGTGCTGAGCGCCTCCCTCGAAGGACCCAAACATGGGAAAAAGAGCGCTCAGGTTTATCCCGAACACCCCAGCACTAGTGGCACGGGGGTAGAAGCCGACGACTCGCCATCTCTCAAATTTGATAAACGGCCGCATAGAAGGTAATATTTTAAATTCAAAAAACATTGCTTAGCGCATATGAGCAAGTTTTCAGCGCATAGGACAAAACGAGCGAGTTTTACTCAAAAAAGACATCCTTGGAACATTCATCCGCCATAAGGCGGGCACCCTTCAGAACGTCCTTGTAATAATTCTCGGGCTTGCGATGCTCTTTCCCCGGCGGTGGCCCGTCCTTCACAAGCTTCTCAGCATCCAGCTTGCCCCAGTGCACCTTAGCGCGGGCAAGGGCCCTACGGGCACCTTCGATGCAGACGGAGCGCTTGATGACTTTGAGCCTTGGACAGGCCTCCACCAGCCGCCCGCACCAGCCCGAAGTAGCTCCCAGGCAGGGCCTCTCCAGGCCACAACCGAACTATGAGGCCCTTCATGGCCTGTTCGGCCACCTTGTGGAGCTCGACCAGTTGCTTCAGCTGGTCGCTCAGGGGCACAAGGTGTCCGGCCTCAGCATACTGAGACCAGAACACCTTCTCCATCGAGCTGCCCTCCTCGGCTCGATAGAATGCGGTGGCATCGGACACGCTACGGGGAAGATCTGTGAATGCTCCTGGAGAGCTCCGGATTCGGGTAAGTAACAAGTAACTCACTCTTATATGTTTGATTTGCATAAAGAATGCCTTACCCGCCACTATCTTTTTCACCGCATCCAACTCCTGGAGGGCCTTCTGGGATTCGGCCTTGGCAGACTTGGCATTTTCAATTGCCGCCGTGAGCTCGAACGCTCGCGTCTTCGAGTCAAGCTCCAAACTCTCATGTTTTTTCATGAGAGCCTGGAGCTCTTGCCGCACCTCGCCAATCTGGGCCTCATACTTCTCCCGCTCGGTGCGCTCCGCGGCCGCCCTCTTCTCGGCCTCGGACAACGCTTGCTTAAGGGTCGCCACCTCAGACATGGCCCCTACAATAGCCACGTTAATCCTGTCATTTTTTGCAATTGCACTTTTTTATATATTTAAACAAGGTATTTCTTACCTTCCTTGTCCTCGAGCTGCTTCTTGGCAAGCCCGAGCTCTTGCTCGGACTGCTCGAGGTTCTGCTTTAGCACGTCCACTTCCGCACTCAGTGCGGTGGACGCCAGCAGAGAAGCCTGCATACGCATATTGACTCCTTTCTGTTAGACTCCTGCGAATTTTATTTGATCCTCTATTCGGCTTTTCTTCCCGAACGCCAAACAGAGCATCAGGGGCTACTGTCTATGCGGTAATATTTTTACACATTCTTTACTTACCTCAAAGCCTGTTAAAAGGCTGGCACAAGCTTCAGTCAGTCCGCTTTTGGCGGACTGAACCTGCTGGACCACCACACTCATAATGGTGTGGTTCCCCTCGTCGATGGAGGCGCCCTTAAGCACCTGCAACAGATTGTCCGGCGCCTCGGGTTGGACGGGGGTCACCGGCTCGGTGGGCTTGCTCCTTTTGGAAGGAGGTCGCCCGCTGGACTCTGGGACCTTTGAAGGTTCCGGAGCAGTGTCCGGCCTAGGGACGGACTTGGAGCCCTAGGGGGATCTATCCCCTTTACTCCTGGAGTCCGGGAGGTCGCCTTGCGGCTCCTCCAGGACCACCCTCTCCTTGCTTGGAACCTGTCGGGACGCCACCTCGGCATCGTCCGTAGGACGGGGGGAGGTAGCGGGCGGAAGTGAATTCACGTCCGACGAATCCAGGGAGCCGCTCGACGACTCGTCGAGCCCGGCCTTGGGCAGACTACATAGATATATTCGACATAAGGGAAAGCTGTGCAATAAAGGAACACTACGAGTTACTCTGGTGTCCGAACACTTACGATCTCGTCGGGCGCTTGGCCCTGTGCGGCCACTCCTCTTCGCCGTCGTCGGCGTCGGTGGAGTAGTCCGAGGGAAGGGTCTTCCCCTTCTTGGACCCTTCGGCCTCCCCGGTCGGGGCGGCCTTCCGCTTCTTTCCTCCCGCCGCTGGGGGGGGGGAGAGATTTCTTCTTCCTCCTCCTCGTTTTCATGGGAGGAGTGCGTCTCGGAGTCGTCGGATAATGAATCCGACACCTCCAGGCGCCGGGCACTCTTTCGAGTCCCTGTGGCCTTCTTCTTGGCCTTCTTCTCCGGCACCGCATAGGGTGCCGGAACCAGCAGCTTCGCCAAGCGAGCATCGGCTGGGTCTTCGGGCAAAGGAGCCGGACAGTCGATCTGTCCGGACATCGCCTGCCAATCCTGTCAAAGGTAAGGGAGCTTAGATCCCGCATAGAGTCAAACTATGAAAAACTAATACCCTGTAAAAGGTATAAATGGCTTACCGCACTAGCATGACGCTGCGTGCTGAATCCGCGATCCTCGGAAGCGGATGCAGGAGCCTCGACGCCCTTGAAAAGCACCTTCCAAGCATCTTCGTACGTCGTGTCAAAGAGCCTGTTCAGAGTTCGGTGCTGCGCCGAGTCGAACTCCCAAAGATTGAGGGCCCGTTGTTGACACGGGAGGATCCGGCGGATGAGCATAACCTGGACTACGTTGACAAGCTTGAGCTGCTTGTTCACCAGGGTTTGGATGCATTTTTGCAGTCCAGCCACCTCTTCTTTGCTGCCCCACGACAGGCCCGTCTCTTTCCAGGACGTGAGTCGCGTAGGGGGTCCGGACCGGAACTCGGGGGCTGCGACCCACTCAGGGTCGCGCGGCTCGGTGATGTAAAACCACCCTGATTGCCACCCCTTCAGGGTCTCCACAAAGGAGCACTCGAGCCATAGAACGTTGGGCATCTTGCCCACCATGGCGCCTCCGCACTCCGCCTGGTTGCCGCGCACCACCTTCGGCTTGACATTGAAAGTCTTGAGCCATAGGCCGAAATGGGGGCGGATGCAGAGGAAAGCCTCGCACACGACGATAAACGCCGAGATGTTGAGGATGAAGTTCGGGGCCAGATCGTGGAAATCCAGGCTGTAGTAGAACATGAGCCCCCGGACGAAAGGGTGAAGAGGAAAGCCCATTCCGCGGAGGAAGTGGGGAAGGAACACTACCCTCTCATGGGGCCTTGGGGCGGGGAGGAGCTGCCCCTCTTCGGGAAGCCGGTGCGCGATGTTGTTAGACAAGTATCTGGCCTTCCTCAGTTTTTTGATGTGCCCCTCCGTGACGGAGGAGACCATCCACTTGCCTCCCGCTCCGGACATGACTGGAGGAGGTCGAGGTGGGGAATGCAGGCTTGGGCGCTAGAGCTCGAGTGCGCAGAAGATGGATATGCAAAGGAGGAAGAAGGCGTAGGTAAAAAGGTGGATCCTTATCCCCTTATATGGACGGATGCGGCTACGCGTCCCCACCAGCCTGATAAAACTCGCTTATCTCCCAAGCGCCGTAATCAATGGTGCGGTTGGGTTACCCACGTCCGTATTGATGAGAATCCCGTAAATAAAGGGGAAACGATCTCTGCTTTGACAAGACGTGCCAAGGAAACCGCCTCGCGAAACGCGCTGAGGTGGCGGAGTAAAAACGATTCGAATAAAGGCTTGGCCGTAGTGTGATGTCACGCTACGGGATACGTTAGCAGATTGGATTTGTGTAAATATTATTCTCTCTATGGAAATATGTGGAAACTTGTTTTGTAGAGCGGGACACTATCCTTTGTGTTCAAAATCTTCTATGAAGTACTTGGAGGAGGAACCCGCCTTGCAATGCTGAAGACAATCTGCGCGCCGGACTCGTCATCATTGAAGCCTGGTTCAGGGGCTACTGAGGGAGTCCCGGATTAGGGGGTGTTCGGATAGTCGGACTATACCTTCAGCCGGACTATACCTTCAGCCGGACTCCTGGATTATGAAGATACAAGATTGAAGACTTCGTCCCGTGTCCGGAAGGGACTTTCCTTGGCGTGGAAGGCAAGCTTGGCGATACAGATATGTAGATCTCCTATCATTGTAACCGACTCTGTGTAACCCTAACCCTCTCCGATGTCTATATAAACCGGAGGGTTTTAGTCCGTAGGACAGAACAACAATCATACCATAGGCTAGCTTCTAGGGTTTAGCCTCCTTGATCTCGTGGTAGATCTACTCTTGTACTACCTGCATCATCAATATTAATCAAGCAGGACGTAGGGTTTTACCTCCATCAAGAGGGCCCGAACCTGGGTAAAACATCGTGTCCCTTGTCTCCTGTTACCATCCGCCTAGACGCACAGTTCGGGACCCCCTACCCGAGATCCGCCGGTTTTGACACCGACATTCACCCTCGAGGCTGAGGGTATGTACCAGTAGCTATTTGTTTGATCTCTCTCTCTCTCTCTCTCTCTCTCTCTCTCTCTCTCGTGTTCTTGATTTGGCACGACCTTGATGTATCGCGATCTTTGTTATTATAGTTGGATCTTATGTTTCTTCTCCCCCTCTTCTCTCTTGTAATGGATTGAGTTTTCCCCTTGAAGTAATCTTATCGAACTGAGTTTTTAAAGATTTGAGAACACTTGATGTATATCTTGCCGTGCGTATCTGTGGTGACAATGGGATATCACGTGATTCACTTGATGTATGTTTTGGTGATCAACTTGCGGGTTCCGCCCATGAACCTATGCATAGGGGTTGGCACACGTTTTCGTCGTGATTCTCCGGTAGAAACTTTCGGGCACTATTTGAAGTACTTTGTGTTGGATTAAATAGATGAATCTAAGATTCTGTGATGCATATCGTATAATCATACCTGCGGATACTTGAGGTGACATTGGAGTATCGAGGTCACATTAGGGTTTTGGTTGATTTGTGTCTTAAGGTGTTCTTCTAGTACGAACTCTAGGGCTGTTTGTGACACTTATAGGAATAGCCTAACGGATTGATTGGAAAGAATAACTTTGAGGTGGTTTCGTACCCTACCATAATCTCTTCGATTGTTCTCCGCTATTAGCGGCTTTGGAGTGACTCTTTGTTGCATGTTGAGGGATAGTTATATGATCCAACTATGTCATTATTGTTGAGAGAACTTGCATTAGTGAAAGTATGAACCCTAGGCCTTGTTTCCTAGCATTGAAATACCGTTTGTGCTCACTTTTATCGCTTGCTACCTTGCTGTTTTTATATTTTCAGTTTACAAAAACCTATATCTACCATCCTTATTGCACTTGTATCACCATCTCTTCGCCGAACTAGTGCACCTATACAATTTACCATTGTATTGGGTGTGTTGGGGACACACTAGACTCTTTGTTATTTGGTTGCAGGGTTGCTTGAGAGAGACCATCTTCATCCTACGCCTCCCACGAATTGATAAACCTTAGGTCATACACTTGAGGGAAATTTGCTACTGTCCTACAAACCTCTGCACTTGCAGGCCCAACAACGTCTACAAGAAGAAGGTTGCGTAGTAGACATCAAGCAGTTTCTGGCGCCGTTGCTGGGGAGGTGAGTGCTTGAAGGTATATCTTTAGATCTTGCAATCAAATCTTTTTGTTTCTTGTTTTAGCACTAGTTTAGTTTATAAAATAAAACTACAAAAAAATGGAATTGAGTTTTCCTCATATGATTCATCTTTTTAATATCTTTCGTGAGTATGATGGAAAAGAAAATATTGCCAAAGTGTTAGAAGAAGAATGCATTAAAATGTTTGGCACTAAATCTTTATATGATGAGCATGATTGCAATGTTATTAGTATGAATTCCTTGAATATCTATGATGCTAATGATATGAAAATCCACAAGCTTGGGGAAGCTATGTTTGATGAAGATGATATTTTTTGTCCCCCAAGCTTTGATGAGCAAATTTATTATGATGAAAGCATGCCTCCTATTTATGATGATTATATTGATGAAAGTGGGTTTGGAAGAGTGTCAACTTTAGGAAGTAGTGATCCCACAATATTGGAGGTTGTTGAATCTTATAATATTTATGAAAGTGGAGGTCATGACTTTATTTAGTGATGTATCCACTATTTCGGAAGAGGTTTCAATCGATTATCATGAGAACAAAGTTGCTACTTATGATGATTATTGTGATGGAACTTATGCTATAAAAAGTAGTGATGATTATATTTATAAAACTTTTCCTGATTATGAGTACCCTTTCTCTGAACATTGCTCTTTTAATGTGGAAACAATTTGTAGTATTCAAGTCTCTTATGATACTCCCACTATTTTGAATGAGAAGAATTTTGCTTATGCGGGGAGTAATAAAATTTCTATGCTAGTAGATCATGAAAAGAATGATTTAGGTGTTGGTTATATTGTTGAATTCATTCATGATGCTACTGAAAATTATTATGAGGGAGGAATATATGCTTGTAGGAATTGCAATAATATCAAGCTTCCTCTCTATGTGCTTAAAGTTTCGAAGTTATGCTTGTTTTGCCTTCCTATGCTAGTTGACTATTGTTCCCATAAGTTGTTTTCTCAGAAAAATCCCTATGCATAGGAAGTGGGTTATACTTAAATGCGCTAGTCATATTCTTCATGATGCTCTCTTTATGTTTCAATTCTTATCTTTTATGTGAGCATCATTGAAATCATATCATGCCTAGCTAGGGGCGTTAAACGATAGCGCTTGTTGGGAGGCAACCCAATTTTATTTTAGTTTCTTACTTTTAGGTTCTGCTTAGGAATAAAGAATCCTTCTAGATTCTGTTTAGATGTGGTTTTATGTTTTAATTAGTGTTTGTGCCAATTAGAACCTTTGGGAAGACTTGGGTGAAGTCTTTATGATCTTGCTGTAAGAAACAGAAACTTTAGTGCTCACGAGATTAGCTAAAACTTTTTACTGGAGAGTGATATTTAGTTTATTCGTTTTGCAGATGATTACTAGACAAATTACTCAGGTCCACCAATTTATTTCAGATTTTTTCGAGTCCCATAAGTTTGCGTTAGTTACAGATTACTACAAACTGTTCTGTTTTTGACAGATTCTGTTTTTCGTGTGTTGTTTAATTATTTTGATGAATCTATGGCTAGTAAAATAGTTTATAAACCATAGAGAAGTTGGAATAAAGTAGGATTAACACCAATATAAATGAAGAATAAGTTCATTACAGTACCTTGAAGTGATATTTTGTTTTCTTTCGCTAACGGAGCTCACGAGTTTTCTGTTAAGTTTTGTGTTGTGAAGTTTTCAAGTTTTGGGTAAAGATTCGATGGATTATGGAATAAGGAGTGGCAAGAGCCTAAGCTTGGGGATGCCCAAGGCACACCAAGGTAATATTCAAGGATAACCAAGTGTCTAAGCTTGGGGATGCCCCGGAAGGCATCCCCTCTTTCGTCTACTTCAATCGGTAATTCTACTTGGAGCTATATTTTTATTTGCCAGATGATGTGTGTTTTGCTTGGAGCGTCATTTTATTTTCTTTAACTTTGATTGATGTTAGAATAAAGTACCAAGATCTGAAATTCTTAAATGTTAGAGATTCTTCACATAGTTGCATAATTATTTGACTACTCATTGATCTTCACTTATATCTTTCGGAGTAGTTTGTTGTTTGCTCTAGTGCTTCACTTATATCTTTTAGAGCACGGTGGTGGATTTGTTTTATAGAAACTAATGAAATCTCATGCTTCACTTATATTATTTTGAGAGTCTTAAATAGTATGGTAATGTGCTTAATCCTAATATGCTAGGTATTCAAGAATAGTAAAAACTTTCTTATGAGTGTTTTGAATACTAAGAAAAGTTTGATGCTTGATAATTGTTTTTAGATATGGAGGTGATAATATCAAAGTCATGCTAGTAGAGTAATTGTGAATTTGAGAAGTGCTTGTGTTGAAGTTGTTAAGTCCCGTAGCATGCACGTATGGTAAACTTTATGTAACAAATTTGAAACACGAGGTGTTATTTGATTGTCCTCCTTATGAGTGGCGGTCGGGGGCGAGCGATGGTCTTTTCCTACCAATCTATCCCCCCTAGGAGCATGTGCGTAATGCTTTGGTTTTTGATGACTTGTAGATTTTTGCAATAAGTATATGAGTTCTTTATGACTAATGTTGAGTCCATGGATTATACGCACTCTCACCCTTCCATCATTTCTAGCCTCTTCGGTACCGTGCATTGCCCTTTCTCACATTGAGAGTTGGTGCAAACTTCGCCGGTGCATCCAAACCCCGTGATATGATACACTCTTTCACACATAAACCTCCTTATATCTTCCTCAAAACATCCACCATACCTACCTATTATGGCATTTCCATAGCCATTCCGAGATATATTGCCATGCAACTTTCCACCATACTGCTCATCGTGACACATTCATCATTGTCATATTGCTTAGCATGATCATGTAGTTGACATAGTATTCGTGGCAAAGCCACCGTTCATAATTCTTTCATACATGTCACTCTTTATTCATTGCATATCCCGGTACACCGCCGGAGGCATTCATATAGAGTCATACTTCGTTCTAGTATCTAGTTGTAATCATTGAGTTGTAAATAAATAGAAGTGTGATAATCATCATTTTCTAGAGCATTGTCCCAAATGAGGAATAAAAAAACAAAAAATAGGAAAGGCCATAAAAAAAGAGAAGGCCTAAAAAATGAGAGAAAAAGAGAGAAGGGACAATGTTACTATCGTTTGCCACACTTGTGCTTCAAAGTAGCACCATAATCTTCATGATAGAGAGTCTCTTGTTTTGTCACTTTCATATACTAGTGGAAATTTTTCATTATAGAACTTGGCTTGTATATTCCAACGATTGGCTTCCTCAAATGCCCTAGGTCTTTGTGAGCAAGCAAGTTGGATGCACACCCACTTAGTTTCTTTTGTTGAGCTTTCATACATTTATAGCTCTAGTGCATCCGTTGCATGGCAATCCCTACTCCTTGCATTAACATCAATCGATGGGCATCTCCATAACCCATTGATTAGCCTCGTTGATGTGAGATCTTCTCCTTTTTTGTCTTCTCCTCATAACCCCCATCATCATTATTCTATTCCACCCATAGTGCTATATCCATGGCTCACGCTCATGTATTGCGTGAAAGTTTATAGGTTTGAGATTACTAAAGTATGAAACAATTGCTTGGCTTGTCATCGGGGTTGTGCATGATGAGAGCATTCTTGTGTGACGAAAATGGAGCATGACTAAACAATATGATTTTGTAGGGATGAACTTTCTTTGGCCATGTTATTTTGAGAAGACATAATCGCTTAGTTAGTATGCTTGAAGTATTATTATTTTTATGTCAATATGAACTTCTATCTTGAATCTTTCAGATCTGAATATTCATACCACAATTAAGAAGAATTACAATGAAATTATGCTAACTATCATTCCACATAAAAAATTATCTTTTCTATCATTTACCTACTCGAGGACGAGCAGGAATTAAGCTTGGGGATGCTTGATACGTCTCCAACGTATCTATAATTTTTTATTGCTCCATGCTATATTATCTACTTTTTAGACAATATTGGGCTTTATTATCCACTTTTATATTATTTTTGGGACTAACCTATTAACTGGAGGCCCAACCCTGATTTGCTATTTTTTACCTATTTCAGTGTTTCGAAGAAAAGGAATATCAAACGGAGTCGAAACGGAACAACTAGAGAGGTTATTTTTGGAAGGAAAGCTACTGGATGGACTTGGACCCCACGTCAGGAGATAAGCTCACGAGGGTGGGGGCGCGCCCCCCTACCTCGTGGGGCCCCCGAAGCTCCACCGACGTACTTCGTGCACCCATATATACCTACGTACCCTAAAATTTCCAGAACAGAGATTAGATCGGGAGTTCCTCCGCCGCAAGCCTCTGTAGCCACCAAAAACCAATCGGGACCCTGTTCCGGCACCCTGCCGGAGGGGGGGGGGATCCCTCACCGGTGGCCATCTTCATCATCCCGGCGCTCTCCATGATAAGGAGGGAGTAGTTCACCCTCGGGGCTGAGGGTATGTACCAGTAGCTATGTGTTTGATCTCTCTCTCTCTCTCTCGTGTTCTTGATTTGGCATGATCTTGATGTATCGCGAGCTTTGCTATTATAGTTGGATCTTATGTTTCTTCTTCCCCTCTTCTCTCTTGTAATAGATTGAGTCTTATCGGATTGAGTCTTTAAAGATTTGAGAACACTTGACGTATGTCTTGCCGTGCGTATCTATGGTGACAATGGGATATCACGTGATTCACTTGATATATGTTTTGGTGATCAACTTGCGGGTTCCGCCCATGAACCTATGCATAGGGGTTGGCACACGTTTTCGTCGTGATTCTCCGGTAGAAACTTTGGGGCACTCTTTGAAGTACTTTGTGTTGGATTGAATAGATGAATCTGAGATTGTGTGATGCATATCGTATAATCATGCCGGCGGATACTTGAGGCGACATTGGAGTATCTAGGTGACATTAGGGTTTTGGTTGATTTGTGTCTTAAGGTGTTATTCTATCACGAACTCTAGGGCTGTTTGTGACACTTATAGGAATAGCCCAACGGATTGATTGGAAAGAATAACTTTGAGGTGGTTTCGTACCCTACCATAATCTCTTCGTTTGTTCTCTGCTATTAGCGGCTTTGGAGTGACTCTTTGTTGCATGTTGAGGGATAGTTATATGATCCAACTATGTCATTATTGTTGAGAGAACTTGCATTAGTGAAAGTATGAACCCTAGGCCTTGTTTCCTAGCATTGCAATACCGTTTGTGCTCACTTTTATCGCTTGCTACCTTGCTGCTTTTATATTTTCATTTTACAAAAACCTATATCTACCATCCATATTGCACTTGTATCACCATCTCTTCGCCGAACTAGTGCACCTATACAATTTACCATTGTATTGGGTGTGTTGGGGACACAAGAGACTCTTTTTTATTTGGTTGCAGGGTTGCTTGAGTGAGACCATCTTCATCCTATGCCTCCCTCGGATTGATAAACCTTAGGTCAGCCACTTGAGGGAAATTTGCTACTGTCCTACAAACCTCTGCACTTGGAGTCCCAACAACGTCTACAAGAAGAAGGTTGCGTAGTAGACATCAGGTGTGTCCAGCAAGGATGATTGTGGTAAACTAACAAGCAAAGACTCAAATCATACAAGACGCTCCAAGCAAAACACATATCATGTGGTGAATAGAAATATAGCCTCAAGTAAAGTTACCAATGACTAAAGACGAAAGAGGGGATGCCTTCCGGGGCATCCCCAAGCTTAGGCTTTTGGTTGCCCTTGAATTTTACCTTGGGTGCCTTGGGCATCCCCAAGCTTAGGCTTTTGGTTGCCCTTGAATTTTACCTTGGGTGCCTTGGGAATCCCCAAGCTTAGGCTCTTGCCACTCCTTATTCCAGAATCCATCAAATCTTTACCCAAAACTTGAAAACTTTACAACACAAAACTCAACAGAAAATCTCATGAGCTCCGTTAGTACAAGAAAACAAATCACCACCTTAAGGTACTGTAATGCAATCATTCTTTATTTATATTTGTGTTAAACCTACTGTATTCGAACTTCTGTATGGTTGATACCCCCCGATACTAGCCATAGATTCATCAAAATAAGCAAACAACACACGAAAAACAGAATAGTCTATAGTAATCTGTATCAAATGTATACTTCTGTAACTCCAAAAATTATGAAATAAATTGGTGGACGTGAGGAATTTGTCTATTAATCATCTTTAAAAAGAATAAACCTAAAAGCACTCTCCAGTAAAAAAATGGCAGCTAATCTCGTGAGCGCTAAAGTTTCGGTCTTTTACAACAAGATCATAAAGACTTCACCCAAGTCTTCCCAAAGGTTCTACTTGGCACAAACACTAATTTAAAACATAAAACCACATCTAAACAGAAGCTAGATGAATTATTTATTACTAAAGACAAAAAAAAGCAAGAAAAAAATAAAATTGGGTTGCCTCACAACAAGCTCTATCGTTTGATGCCCATGGCTAGGCATAAAAGCAAGAGTAGATCTAGGTATTATCATCTTTGGTTTAATTTTTTTAGCAGAGTCATGCTCGAATCCGGGAGGTTCTTTACGTTTCCCTTCATATTCGGAAATTTTATATCTAAAGAATCCAACCGCTTATTGCAAAGGGTAATCAACATATTCATGCGGTGAAGGTTTCTGCTAACACTCTTAAGAGGTTCAAGAGACTTTTGTAAAATTCTCGTTACTTCCCAAATCTTCTCAAAAACTTGTGTCTCTTCCTGGGTATGATGTGGCCCTTTTGTTGACGTAGTGTTCCCACTATTCCCTCTATGATTTCATGTGCAGTACTGGGATCAATTTCGATAAAATTTCCTTTGTCAACACAATCCAAGAATTGTCTATGGGACATATTTAGCCCAACATAAAAATTGCAAAGTAAAATTCTAAAACTCACCTGTAAGGTGCAATTACGATAAGATTCCATCATCCTATACCAAGCATCTTTTAAGTTTTTTCCATGTCTTTGTTTGAAGTGAAGAACTTCAAACTCGGGAGATAAAGGAGCAGATAAAGGACTAGCCATGACGACGAAACAAACGATCTAACACACGGACACACAAGAAGCAAGTGAAAAGAGACGGACGAAAAAAAGGGCGAATAAAATGGCAAAGGTGAAGTGGGGGAGAGGAAAACGAGAGGCAAATGGCAAATAATGTAATGCGAGGGAGAAGAGTTTGTGATGGGTACTTGGTATGTCTTGACTTGTGCGTAGATCTCCCTGGCAAGGGCGCCAGAAATCCTTCTTACTACCTCTTGAGCATGCGTTGGTTTTCCCTTGAAGAGGGTGATGTAGCAAAGTAGCATAAGTATTTCCCTCAGTTTTTGAGAACCAATGCATCAATCCAGTAGGAGACTACACGCAAATCCCTCGTACCTGCACAAACAATCAAGAACCTTGCAACCAACGCGATAAAGGGGTAGTAAATCCCTTCACAGCCACTTGCAAAAGTGAGATCTGATAAAGATATAAGATAAATATTTTTGGTATTTTTTTGGTATAGATTGGAAAGTAAGGATTGCAAAATAAACGATGACAGAAATAGCACGTTGGCGGGAGATTAATATGATGGAAGATAGACCCGGGGGCCATAGGTTTCACTAGTGGCTTCTCTCAAGATAGCATAATCTACGGTGGGTGAACAAATTACTGTCGAGCAATTGATAGAAAAGCGCATAGTTATGAGAATATCTAGGCGTGATCATGTATATAGGCATCATGTCCATGACAAGTAGACCGAAACGATTCTGCATCTACTACTATTACTCCACACATTGACCGCTATCCAGCATGCATCTAGAGTATTGAGTTCATAAGAACAGAGTAACACATTAGGCAAGATGACATAATTAGAGGGAAAAACTCAAGCAATGTGATATAAACCCCATCTTTTTATCGTCGATGGCAACAATACAACACGTGCCTTGCTGCCCCTACTGTCACTGGGAAATGACACCGCAAGGCTGAACCCAAAGCTAAGCACTTCTCCCATTGCAAGAAAGATCAATCTAGTAGGCCAAACCAAACTGATAATTCGAAGAGACTTGCAAAGATATTAAATCATGCATGTAAGAATTCAGAGAAGAATCAAATATTGTTCATAGATAATCTTGATCATAAACCCACAATTCATCGGATCCCGACAAACACACCGCAAAAAGAATTACATCGAATAGATCTCCAAGAGAATCGAGGAGAACTTTGTATTGAGATCCAAAGAGAGAGAAGAAGCCATCTAGCTAATAACTATGGACCCGAAGGTCTGTGGTAAACTACTCACACATCATCAGAGAGGCTATGGTTTTGATGTAGAAGCCCTCTATGATCGATTCCCTCTCCGGCGGAGCGCTGGAAAAGGCCCCAAGATGGGATCTCACGGATACAGAAGGTTGCAGCGGTGAAAATAGGGTTTCGTGGTGCTCCTGGATGTTTTCAGGGTATATGAGTATATATAGGCGAAAGAAGTAGGTCGGTGGAGCCACGAGGGGCCCACGAGGGTGGGGGCGTGCCTACCCCCCCTGGGCGTGTCCTCCTACCCCGTGGCCGCCTCGTTGCTTCCTTGACGTCCACTCCTAGTCTCCTAGATTGCGTTTGTTCCAAAAACGATCCTCGTGAAGGTTTCATTCCATTTGGATTCCGTTTGATATTCCTTTTCTGCGAAACACTGAAATAGGCAAAAAAACAGCAATTTGCACTGGGCCTTCGGTTAATAGGTTAGTCCCAAAAATAATATAAAAGTGCATAATAAAGCCCATTAAACATCCAGAATAGATAATATAATAGCATGGAACAATAAAAAATTATAGATACGTTGGAGACGTATCACACCATATCTAATAAAGTATGGTTATGACGTTCGGACACACCATTACGCTGTGGTATTCCAGGTGGCGTGTGTTGTGAAACTATTCCACATTGTTTCAAATGAAGACCAAAGTCGTAACTCAAATATTCTCCTCCACGATCAGATCATAGAAACATTATTTTCTTGTTACGATGATTTTCCACTTCACTCTGAAATTCTTTGAACTTTTCAAATGTTTTAGACTTATGTTTCATCAAGTAGATATACCCATATGTGCTCAAATCATCTGTGAAGGTCAGAAAATAACGATACCCGCCACGAGCATCAACACTCATCGGACCGCATACATCAGTATGTATTATTTCCGACAAGTCTGCTGCTCGCTCCATTGTTCCGGAGAACGGAGTCTTAGTCATCTTGCCCATGAGGCATGGTTCATAAGCATCAAGAGATTCATAATCAAGTGATTCCAAAAGCCCATCAACATGGAGTTTCCTCAAGCACTTTACACCAATATGACCTAAACGGCAGTGCCACAAATAAGTTATTAACTTTGCATCTTTATTAACTTTGCATCTTTATTTACTTTGCATCTTTTGGCTTTAATATTATGAATATGTGTATCACTACAATCGAGATCCAACAAACAATTTTCATTGGGTGTATGACCATCGAACGTTTTATTCATGTAAACAGAACAACAATTATTCTCTGACTTAAATGAATAACTGTATTGCAATAAACATGATCAAATCATATTCATGCTCAACGCAAACGCCAAATAACATTTATTTAGGTTCAACACTAATCCTGAAAGTACAGGGAGTGTGTGATGATGATCATATCAATCTTGGAACCACTTCCAACACACATCATCACTTCACCCTTAACTAGTCTCTGTTCATTCTGCAACTCCCGTTCCGAGTTACTAATTTTAGCAACTGAACCGGTATCAAATACCCAGGGGTTGCAATGAACACTAGTAAAGTACACATCAATAATCTTGTCGGTGTGGAATGACACCTATGGGATCACAAGAATCCCTACTACGGTTGCTGGGGCGCAGGGTTGCAAGAAGAGCAGGATTAGTAGTCAGCACGAGGATCGTTTACCCAGGTTCGGGCCGTGAGGATGCGTAAAACCCTAGTCCTGCTTTGGTGGATGTATTGAGTGTTCTTGAGCCCTTGAACTAGCTACGGTAGACGAGCAGTTCCAGCGAGCCGAATCCTTCTCCAGTACCCCATGGGCCTCCTTTTATAGTCGAAAGGGGCTGCCACAGTTGCATACAGGAGGTGGAAAGGCGTACAGTGCTACGAGCTTATCGCTCGTATTACAGGACAAGACACATTTAATGCATCGCTTAGGTGTCCCCTTGCTTTATTGGCGATGGGAACGAGGCCTGTCCCGTCCGTCGCCGTTCCTCCTTGCTTCGACACACGTCTTGGTCAGTGATGCATGCGGTGCCATGTAGGCAGGCAGGCAGCTGAGGTGGCGCGGTGGTAGAACCTCCACGAAGATCTGCATGCAGGCGCTCACTGAGTTGGCCTGGGAGCTGCATGTTGCCACGCAGGTGCCTGCCCAGCTGGTTGGACTGGCAGCTGCATGCGAATGGCGGTGGCCACTTGGCTGGTGCGGGCCTGGAGGTGGCCCCATTGGCGCCCTTGGCGAGGGCCTTGCCGGGTGGCCCGGCAAGGACCTTTCCATGGCGCGCAGTTGTCCCCGGCAAGGATCTTGCCGGGGGTCTTGTGGTTCCCCTCGGTAAGGATCTTGCCGGGGATCGCTGCCTTCTAATCCTCATCTGATCTTGAATATGTCTTCACAAAGATTTGCATGCCACCACAGAGGTGCCGCCCGAGCCCTGGGCCAACGTGGTTGATAGTGTTGGAGACCGTGGGCTCAAGGGTGGCTCGCTCTGTTGGTGTTTGGGCGCGCTGCCCCGGCAAGGGTCTTGCCGGGGCTGCTAAGGCCGTCCCCGGCAAGGGTCTTGCCGAGGGAAACTGCTTCGCCCCTCTGCTTCTTTGCGTTCTTTGTCTTGGCGTTGCCCTGGCTGTCTTGGGCTTCGGTTTTACCTCGGTTTACCTCCCTGTTCTGCTTGGTGCGGCCGTGGGCGCGACTCTGACTGTCCGTGCAAAGGTAAAGGGGTACAAAGGTGGCCACACATAAGCACGATACGTTGTTGGGCCAGGCCCAAAACGGTGCGCGGGCAGGCGGGGCGGTTTTTACAGCGGTAAATATTTTCGCGCGCTGCGCTTCCCACGACCCACGTCGAATGTACGTGGAGGGGTGCATGTGACGTGGGCGGCATGCGTGGGGCGGTTCCCACACGCCTGCGTCACATTGCAGTAAATGGGCAACACGACCCGCACCTTCCCCATAAAAAGGGATAACCGCGAGCGCACTGTTCCTTTTACCCTCCGCGCAATCCCAATCTCAGAAGCCTCCATTCATCTTCCTCTTGTTCCCTAAGCTTCGCCCTTGTTTGCTTCCGTCGCGTTCCCGCCGTCCTCTGCCTCTTGCCCCTTCCCCCAGCCACCATGGCGCCAAAATCCACCAAGGGCAAGGGAGTGGCCAAGGATGCCGGAGCGGCGGAGCCGCCGGAGAGTGTGCTGGCGGTGCAGTGGATGCAGTCCGCCTACTTCCCCTCGACGGTTGATGTGTTCGAGCTCCGAGAAGCCTTCAAGCCCTTGTGGGGGGTGAAGACGGGGGGAGAGAAGACTGGGCACCCAGCCACGCGCGTCGTCCTCGCCAACTGCACCGAGGCTGCCCCAAATCGGTACCCCTTCTTTGTCGACTATTCCTCCTGCGGGCTTTGTCCTCCCTTCTCCGATTTCTTCAGTGACATCATGCACACCTTTGGCTTCCGCCTCTTGGATTTCACCCCGAATGCAGTGGCGTGCATGGCCCTTTTCGCGCACCTCTGCCAAGGTTTCGCCGGGGTGCACCCCAACACGGCGCTTTTCCGCCATTACTTCTTCCCTCGGATCCAAACGGGAGGCGCCATTTCTGGTTGCATCACCTAGATCCCAAGGTCCATGGGAGCGTACCCAGATGGCGCCATGAAGGAGAGGTGGGAAGAATGGCGGGGCCGGTGGTGCTGGATCGAAGAGAAGGACCCGCTGGCGTTTTGCGAAGTTCGCCAGGCGCCGCCGGTCCCCAGAGGCGATTGGAGCAACGTCGATGCCGACGACGAGAAGCTCTCGGCCGCTACCACCAGGATCCTTCGGCTCACCGAGGTCGGACTCACCCTTGAGATGATCGGGGCGGACTTCATCCGCTGCTGGATCGCTTCACTGCACAACAAGGGGAGGCTGGCCTGGCTCTTCACGAACCCCGCTGACATCATGCGGCTTTGCCCCGGCCTCGACCACAATTTCACAGTGATGGGGCATGCCCATTTCTACCAACGACTCTTCCAGGTCGATGTGGGCCACGGCGGCGAGGTCGAGCGAACCGGTAAGGTCGCGAGGGACGCCACGAAGGTCGGCAAGGTCTTCAAGGGGCCCTTGTTCAAGTTGCCGGCAAGAGTGGTCCCGCTGTGCAATAATTCGCGCCAAACCGAAATCATCGCCATGATGCCGGACTGCAATGCGCATGGCCCTAACCCAAGCTGGGTCGAGCCGAAGGACGTCCAGGTGCAGGAGTTCTTCGATACTCTGCACGAGGGATACGTCAACGCCGACGCTGAGCGGCTGCTCGTCCAGGACACCACCCAGGCAGAACTGGACTAGATCGCCACCAGGGCGAGGGAGGCGCAGCTTCCCGAGGAGGCCGGCAGCGCTGGTGGTGTGGAGGACAAGGCCGCGACGTCTGCGGAGGAGGAGGATCTCGCCCAGTGGGCGGCGGCCGCCGGGGAAGCCAGCAGCGCCGGCACCGAGGCTCCTCTGGTTGAGGATGCGGCCGACGAGTCGTCGGAGGAGGAGGCCAGAGCTGTTGACCCTCCGGCCATGGGGCGAGGGCGAGTCCTGCGGCGGGCCACTTCTAGCGAGCCGGTATGGCCCGTTACCGCGCGTCAGACGAGGGCCGCGGCTGCGAAGAAAGTGGTGAAGGCCGCGGCGGCGAAGAAGAGAGCATCTGCCTCCTCTTCGCCCAAGCATGCCCAGACTCCGCCCTCCTCCCCTTCTCCGGCAGATGCCGACGCGGGGGTCACCTTCGACTTCGGATCCATCAGCCCGAGGAGGAAGAGGAAAACAACAGAGGAGGAGGCGAACGACGAGTAAGTATCTTGTTCTTCCCCGTCGTCTCTATCTCCTCAATTTGTGTTGCTTGTCTTGACTCGTTTTCATCTTTGCAGGGACGCGGAGACGCTGGCCCAGAGGGTGAAGAGGGCCAAGACCTTGGCGGGCGGCCAGCCCCCGGCTGGTACTTCAAGGGCGCCACTGGTGGTGTTGACCAGCCCGGACAGCAGCCCTCGGTGCAACCCCCAACGTAAATTCACCGCTCACTCCTCGTCGACATGTGTCATGGGTATGATACTTTGGCGCTGACCTCATCGCGTATGCAGGAGGAGAGCAGCAGCGGGAGGAGCCACAGAGGGCTATTCCCACCGCGCCGCCCCCATTGACCACACCGCCTCGAGGGGCATCCCCGGCAAAGGCGCCAAGCACCGAGCCCACACACATGGAGGAGGAGGAGGAGAACTTGGGCGCCGGTGGCTTTGCCTCGGTGCCAGATATTGGCGGGGAGGGGACTTTTGCTTCCCAGCCTGGGACCGGTAAGTCCCTGGCCTTTCGTCCCTGCTTTTTCTCTTCTTTTTGAATCTTTGATCTTGACTCTACCCCACCCTCTTCTTGATATCCAGATCCTCTCTTGGCGGACCGGGTGGACTTGGACATCGTTATCGAGGACGTGGCCAAGGACGTCGCGGCAGAGGCCGAGAATACCGCCACCGAGGAGGCCGCCAGGGGCGCCGGGGCGGACGCTGCCAAAGGGCCTGCCGGGGAGGCCGGCAAGGCTACCACCGAGGAGGCCAGCAAGGGGCCTGTCGGAGAGGCTGGCAAGGCCGCCGCCGAGGAGGAGGTGGTCGATGACCAGGCTTCCTCCTCCGCTGCCTCTGGCTCCGGCAGGTACTTGAAGGTAAGCGATGATCTCTTTGTCCACCTCCCAGGTGCGTCGAGCACCAGGGCTCCCGTCGAGGGGGAGGTGTTTGACGACGAGGTGCTCGCCGCCACCGGGCTTGAGATCGTTGACGAGCCGTCGCCAGGAAGAGCGGCTCCTCCACGCCATGGGCGCCAGCTTCCGGAAGCTCCAGGCGCTCCATCGCGCCCGCCTGGACAAGGCTAAGTCCAGGATGGCGGTGGCGGAGAAGGCCGAGGCGGACCTCTAGAAGCGCGTTGCCGAGACGCAGGACTGGTTCCGCCAGGCTCGCGAGGAGCTGAAGACCGCCCAGGGCAAGCTGGCCAAGCGCGACGTGGAGCTCACCATGAAGTGGCCGACATTGAGAAGGCCCAGGAGACGGAAGAGGGCTTGGCCGAGGCAGCCGTGGTTGCCAGACTCAGCACCAGGACGCACTGAACTCCCAGGAGGAGGACCTCGCTAAGCGCGAGGCGGACCTCGACGCCAAACTCCGCTCCAAGGACAGGGAGGTGGAGAAGCTTGTCTTGCAGCAGACCCGTGAGCTGGAGCAGAGGCACAAAGAGGCGCTCGATGCCCAGGCCCAGGTTAATGCCGGCAAGATGAAGGAGCTGGAGGTGGAGCGAGACAAGCTGCAGGAGCAGGCCCTGAAGCTGTCCCAGGAGAAGGACACGCTCAACGGCGCCCTGACGGAGGCGCAGGGCGTGGCCATCAGCAAGGCCGGGGAGCTCTCTGAGGCCAACAAGTCCATCAAGGACCTCACGCTGAAGCCGGAGAGCCTCGAGGGGATGCTCACGGAGGCCAAAACCCGGGAGGGGACCCTGGCCAAGGAGCTGGAGACCGAGAAGCAGCTGCAGAAGAACGAGGCTGCCGAGCATAAGGATTTCAAGGAGGGCTTGAACCGCTAGATCGGCCGCCTCGAGGATGTTGTCAGCGGGATCACCGCGCAGTTGGCTACCATGGGGATGCCAAACATGAGGTACACCCCAGAGCGCAGCGGGACCACCAACGCCAAGCTGACCTTGTTCTTCAAGTGTATTCTCGGGGCCCTGGAGCAGCTTCACGCCAACCGGGCGGCCTCGCTGGCCGACGAGGCCCGGTGGCTTTGCCAGGGCGCCATGACCAAGGTTCTCACCAAGGTGGCATACTGGTACCCCGACCTCGACTTCGACGCCGCACTGGAGAGCTTGATGGAGGATACTGACCTCGCGCCGCTCAGGGAGCGCATCAAGCCCATCATCAGCCGTGTCGGAGGAATTCTAAGGGTGGAGGGCCAGTGCCGGGATTAGGCACCCTGTTTCTTATTGCCGCTGCAGGTTCAGAACCAAGACAATTGCTATCTTTAGTTAGAACCGCAACAACAATTTGGTGTAATATGACTCTGTAGCACTTTTAATATTATGCATGTTATTTTCCTGTTCGATTTTCCCTTGTATGTCCACCCTACGTAACTGGGTAGGCCCACCGGCGCGTAAACCCAGGGCGGCGTCTTGGGGATGGATCCCCATTGGCCTGCCGGGTGTGCTTGCTGCCAGGCAAACCACCTTGCCGCCCCTAGCACGGCGGCCCGAACTGTCAAGCTTGACTCGACTCAGAATCGGGAGTGTTGCCAAGTGCGGAAGGCTACCCTGCCACTCTCGACGCGGCCGCTTGAGCTGTTGAGCGGACTCAAAACAGAACAAGGGCGTTGCCAATTGCGGGAGGACCCCTTTGCGTGCAGGTTTTTCATACATAGGCAAGATCTCCAAGGACGATAACCTTATATATAAAAGGAAATAACTCAAGGCTCTGAATGACTTAGCTTTTCTATTGCCGCACTGGCGTCCTTCGCGTTCGCAGGCGGCACCCTTTTCTCCTGGCCGTCTCCTTCTTGGGAGCCATGGCAATGAAGAACTGCTAGGCTAACTACTAGACCCGATTCTCACAATTGCGGCCCCTACCTGGCGTGCCAAAGATGTCGGTGTGGAACGACACCTATGGGATCACAAGAATCCCTACTACGGTTGCCGGGGCGCAGGGTTGCAAGAAGAGCAGGATCAGTAGTCAGCACGAGGATCGTTTACCCAGGTTCGGGCCGCGAGGATGCGTCAAACCCTAGTCCTGCTTTGGTGGATGTATTGAGTGTTCTTGAGCCCTTGAACCAGCTATGGTGGCTGAGCTGTTCCAGCGAGCCGAATCCTTCTCCAGTACGCCATGGGCCTCCTTTTATAGTCGAAATGGGCTGCCACAGTGGCATACAGGAGGTGGAAAGGCATACAGTGCTATGAGCTTATCGCTCGTATTACAGGACAAGACGCATTTAATGCATCGCTTAGGTGTCCCCTTGCTTTATTGGGGACAAGAACGAGGCCCGTCCCGTCCGTCGTCGTTCCTCCTTGTTTCGACATGCGTCTTGGTCAGTGATGCATGCGGTGCCATGTAGGCATGCAGGCAGCTGAGGTGGCGCGGTGGTAGAGCCTCCATGAAGATCTGCATGCCGCCACGCAGGCGCTCGCTGAGTTGGCCTGGGAGCTGCATGTTGCCACAGGTGCCTGCCTAGCTGGTTGGGCTGGCAGCTGCATGCGAACAGCGGTGGAGACTTGGCTGGTGCGGGCCTGGAGGTGGCCCCGCTGGCGCCCATGGCGAGGGCCTTGCCGTGGCGCACTGTTGTCCCTGGCAAGGATCTTGCCGGGGGTCTTGTGGTTCCCCTCAGCAAGGATCTTGCCGAGGATCGCTGCCTTCTAATCCTCATCTAATCTTGAATATGTCATCACAAAGATCTGTATGCCACCACAGAGGTGCCTCCCAAGCCCTGGACGAACGTGGTTGATAGTGTTAGAGACCATGGGCTCAAGGGTGGCTCGCTCTGTTGGTGTTTGGGCGCGTTGCCCCAGCAAGGGTCTTGCCGGGGCTGCTGAGGCCGTCCCCGGCAAGGGTCTTGCCGGGGGTAACTGTTTCGCCCCTCTACTTCTTTGCGTTCTTTGTCTTGGCGTTGCTCTGGCTGTCTTGGGCTTCGGTTTTACCTCGGTTTACCTCCCCTGTTCTGCTTGGTGCGGCCGTGGGCGCGGCTCCGACTGCCCGTGCACAGGTAAAGAGGTACAAGCGTGTGCCCCTTCTTTTGTACACCGACAAATCTGTATATCAAATATACCTTTGTTCACTTTGCCATCCTTCTTATCCGCCAAATATTTGGGGTAGTTCCGCTTCTAATGACCATTCCCTTTGCAGTAGAAGCACTTAGTTTCAGGCTTAGTTCTAGCTTTGGGCTTCTTCATGGGAGTGGCAACTTGCTTGCCATTCTTCTTGAAGTTCCCTTTATTTCTCTTCCCCTTTTACTAGAAAATAGTGGTCTTGTCAACCATCAACAATTGATGCTTTTCTTGATTTCTACCTTTGGCGATTTCTGCATCGCGAAGATCTTGGGAATCGTTTTCATCATCCCTTGCATATTATAGTTCATCACAAAGTTCCAGTAACTTGGTGATAGTGAATAGAGAATTCTGTCAATCACTATCTTATCTGGAAGATTAACTCCCACTTGATTCAAGCGATTGCAGTACCCAGACATTCTGAGCACATGCTCACTGGCTGAGCTATTCTCCTCCATCTTGTAGGCAAAGTACTTTGTCACAGTTCTCATACCTCTTAAAACGGGCATGAGTTCGAAATACCAATTGCAACTCTTGGAATATCTTATATGCTCCGTGTCATTCAAAACATTTTTTAAGTCCCAGTTCTAAGCGTAAAGCATGGTGCACTAAACTATCAAGTAGTCATGATATCGAGCTTTGCCAAACAGTCATAACGTGTGCATCTACTCCTGCAATAGGTCCGTCACCTAGCGGTGCATCAAGGACATAATTCTTCTGTGCAGCAATGAGGATAATCCTCATATCATGGACCTAGTCCGCATCATTGCTACTACCATCTTTCAACATAGTTTTTCTCTAGGAACATATCAAAAATAAACGGGGAGCTACATCGCGAGCTATTGATCTACAACATAGAGATGCTAATACTATCTGGACTAATTTCATGATAAATTAAAGTTCAATTAATCATATTACTTAAGAACTCCCACTTAGATAGACATCCCTCTAATCATCTAAGTGATCACATGATCCATATGCACTAAATCATGTCTGATCATCACGTGAGTTGGAGTAGTTTTCAATGGTGAACATCATATGTTGATCATATCTAATATATGATTCACGCTCGACCTTTCGGTCTTAGTGTTCCAGGCCATATCTGCATATGCTAGGCTCGTCAAGTTTAACTCGAGTTTTCTGCATGTGCAAAACTGGCTTGCACCCGTCATATGTGAACGTAGAGCTTATCACACCCAATCATCACGTGGTGTCTCGGTACGACGAACTGTCGCAACGGTGCATACTCAGGGAGAACACTTATACCTTGAAATTGAGTGAGAGATCATCTTATAATGCTACCCCCGAACTAAGAAAAATAAGATCCATAAAGGATAAACATCACATGCAATCAATATAAGTGATATGATATGGCCATCATCATCTTGTGCCTTTGATATCCATATCCAAAGCACCGTCATGATCACCATCGTCACCGGCTTGACACCTTGATCACCATCGAAGCATCGTTGTCGTCTCGCCAACTATTGCTTCTATGACTATCGCTACTGCTTAGTGATAAAGTAAAGTAATTACATGGCTATTGCATTTCATACAATAAAGTAAAAACCATATGGCTCCTGCCAGTTGTCGATATCTGTGTTACAAAACATGATCATCTCATACAACAATTTATATAATCACGTCTTGACCATATCACATCACAACATGCCCTACAAAAACAAGTTAGACGTCTTCTACTTTGTTGTTGCAAGTTTTACGTGGCTGCTACAGGCTTAGCAAGAACCGTTCTTACCTACTCATCAAAACCACAATGATTTTATGTCAAGTTTGCTGTTTTAACCTTCAACAAGGACCGGGCGTAGTCACACTCGATTAAGTAAAGTTGGAGAAACAGACACCCACTAGCCACCTGTGTGCGAAGCATGTCCGTAGAACAAGTCTCGCGTAAGCGTACGCGTAATGTCGGTCTGAGCTGCTTCATCCAACAATATCGCCGAATCAAAGTATGACATGTTGGTAAGCAGTATGACTATTATCGCCCACAACTCTTTGTGTTCTATTCGTGCATATAACATCTACGCATAGACCTGGCTCGGATGCCACTATTGGGGAACGCTGTAATTTCAAAAAACTTCCTACGCACACGCAAGATCCATCTAGGTGATGCATAGCAACGAGAGGGGAGAGTGTTGTCTACGTACCCTCGTAGACTGTAAGCGGAAGCGTTATGACAGCGCGGTTGATGTAGTCGTACACCTTCACGATCCGACCGATCCTAGCACTGAAGGTACGACACCTCCGCGATCTGCACACGTTCAGCTCGGTGACATCCCACGAACTCTAGATCCAGCTGAGGTCGAGGGAGAGTTTCGTTAGCATGATGGCGTGGTGACGGTGATGATGAATCTACTGGCGCAGGGCTTCGCCTAAGAACTGCAACGATATGACCGAGGTGAAAATCTGTGGAGGGGGGGCACCGCACACGGCTAAACAATCAACTTGTGTATCCTAGGGGTACCCCCTCCCCAGTATATAAAGGAGCAAGGGGAGGGGGCCGGTGGCCTCATAGGGTGCGCCCCAAGGGGAGAAGGAAAGCGGGGGCTGGCCGCCCAAGCCCTAAACCAATTCGGTTTGGGCCTAGGGGGGCACGCCCCACAACTCCCTTGCTGCCCTCTATTTCCACTAAGGCCCATGAAGGCCCATTGACCCCCCCGGGGGGTTCCGGTAACTCCCCGGTACTCCGGTATTTATCCAGTGACCCCAGAACCTTTCTGGTGTCCGAATATAACCTTCCAATATATCAATCTTTATGTATCGACCATTTCGAGACTCCTCGTCATGTCCGTGATCTCATCCGGGACTCCGAACAACCTTAGGTACATCAAAACACATAAACTCATAATACCGATCATCATCGAACGTTAAGCGTGCGGACCCTACGGGTTCGAGAACTATGTAGACATGACCGAGACACATCTCCGGTCATCAACCAATAGCGAAACCTGGATTCTCATATTGGCTCCTACATATTCTACAAAGATCTTTATCGGTCAAACCGCACAACAACATACGTTGTTCCTTTGTCATCGGTATGTTACTTGCCCGAGATTCGGTCATCGGTATCTCAATACCTAGTTCAATCTCGTTACCGGCAAGTCTCTTTACTCGTTCCGTAATGCATCATCCCGCAACTAACTCATTAGTCACATTGCTTGCAAGGCTTATAGTGATGTGCATTACCGAGAGGGCGCAAAGATACCTCTCCGAAACATTGAGTGACAAATCCTAATCTCGATCTATGCCAAGCCAACAAACACCATCGGAAACACGTGTAGAGCATCTTTATAATCACCAAGTTACGTTGTGACGTTTGATATCACACTAAGTGTTCCTCCGTTATTTGGGAGTTGCATAATCTCATAGTCATAGGAACATGTATAAGTTATGAAGAAAGCAATAGCAACAAACTAAACGATCATAGTGCTAAGCTAACGGATGGGTCATGTCAATCACATCATTCTCTAATGATGTGATCTCGTTCATAAAATGACAACTCATGTCAATGGCTAGGAAATTTAACCATCTTTGATCAACGAGCTAGTCAAGTAGAGGCATACTAGTGACACTCTGTTTGTCTATGTATTCACACATGTACTAAGTTTCCGGTTAATACAATTCTAGCATGAATAATAGAAATTTATCATGATATAAGGAAATATAAATAACAAATTTATTATTGCCTCCAGGGCATATTTCCTTCACGTACTTCCCGACGGGCCACCAAGGAGGAGTCCCCCGCCAACCGCCCCACTCTCCACCCTGATCACCTTCCCCTGTGTTTGTGTCAATCTGCCACCGCCATCATGGGGGGAGGAGGTGTGCGCCGGTTCTACCACCACAGGTGCAAAGGCTCATACAAGTTAATACTCTAACCCAAACAATGTCGAGACCTCCCCACTTCACTGTTGCATCCACCACATCCTTCAATGCGGTGCCTGCTCTGAGGACGGATCAGTGGAAGACGGTGGTGGCGACATCTACAACGCGCACATGCGATGCCCGCCGAGAGTGCGCTAGACCGATGTGTGCCCCAGACTCGGCGACGACTTGGTTGAGGCCTATGGTTTTAGATGTTGGGCTTTGGTATGAGGTCTGGTCAGGCGACCTTGATAATACACCCCCCTTCATCAAGTTGATAGGAGTAGTAACAAATGTTTCCATGATGATGGCTTCAAACTTATTGATGTACTGTTACTTTGTAAGGTCTTGGTACTTAATAAAATGATTGTATGCATTGACCTGATGCAAAGGCCGGGGGTCATCCTCCTTTTCAAAGAAAAAACCTAATTATTTGCAACAGACAATGCTATCAAACAAGAATATAATAGATATGTAGCAAAAGTGTACTTCTTCGCCGTGTTGTCTAGTGAAAGATAGAAAGAATGCTTCCCTACCAATATATTCCCAATTGATCTTCAGTTCATCAATGCCAGCAAAGTGAAAGTTTCTAGTAAATCAACTCTAAGGATCTGATGTGTAAATCCTCCCGGGGAGTTACGGTCCACTATGCTATCGCCGACACTTTTAAATGAAGCATATAGGTGAGTTTTACAGATAAATATGCTTAGATCCTACCTAATATGTAGTAGCGTGAAACGGGCAAAACAATGTAACTGAAATCACGAGTGTGCAATTCATACTGTGGGTTGGCTTCAGTGTTTCATTGTCAATGTCAACCAATCAAGTCCGCACATCATTCGCGCAGAGCCTATTCAAATCAAGAACATGTTAATTTCTTCCTCTATATGCATGTATATTACCATTGTGTCTGCAATGCACACAGCCACGAACATTTTGCATCAGGATCATCATAATCACAGGATACCAGACTCATCAAAAGGTTCTCATCTTATCTGGCCTCAGTTTCGCTTCAGATTCCCAAAGATAGGTCTGGTGGCCAGGGCGCACCTCAGACGGCCTTCCGTACGACGTGCCTAGGAAGCAGACGATGACCACTCCGGCATGGCCCTCCTGCCCTATCCCGGGACGACACATAAGAAAGCTCCCACCTAGAGATGATCCGGATTATTTCGGTGGGGGCGCAACCTTGGTCTATTGCTGTGGAGCTCAAGAAGAGAAGGGTTATGAAGGATTCACAACACGTCTAGCCAACGACGAGTTCGTGTGTCAAGCTTGTTCCTGCACATCAAGGCAGTTGTGGCATGGCTACCTCAGGTTGTCTCCTTCACTGCAACAAACCTTGGGGTTGGGCTGAAGTGCCTCGGGATGGTAGAGATGAGGCATGTCCTGCCTTGGTGGTGACACATCACGTGAGATCGGGAGGAGGATGCGGTGGCAGGACACAAGCAGTCAAAGAATATACAGCGACAATGCTTTGGTTGGATATTTGGGGATGAGGACCGCCAGGTTGAGGAAGAAGTGTAGGACGCGTGTGGGATGAACGAAAGGTGAGAAATCAGCGGAGCTGTCCTTTCTTTCATGCGCGTGAGTGGGAAACAACGAAGGTGAGCGAACGAGCAACAAATTGACCATCATGACCGCAGACTCCCCCTCTAGGAGCTAACGGAGTGTTCACGTGTCAACCTCGTTCCTGCACATCAAGGAAGTTGTGGCATGGCTACCCAATGTTGTCTCCTCTGGTGCAGCAAACCTTGGATTGGGGTGCGGCACCTCGCGATGGTGGAGACCATACCTGTCCTGCCTTTTTGGCGACAAATCACATGGGATTTGGAGGAGGCTGCGGTGGTAGGGGATAAGCATTCGAAGAATATAGAGTGGCAGCGCCTTGGTTGGATATTTGGGGATGGGGACTGCTAGGTGGAGGAAGAAGTGGAGGACGGGTGTGGGATGAACAAAAGTAGAGAAATCAGCAGAGCTCTCCTTTTGTGCGTGTGAGAGGGGAAACGACGAAGGCGAGCGAGCGAACGAACAAACGACAAATCGACCATCACGATCGCAAACTCCGTCTTTAGGAGTGGAGATAGTTTTGATTCTGTTTTTTCACTACAAAAACCGATTCCGCAAAGGAGATGTATGGTTTGATATTTCGTCAAATAGAGTGCATCCGCGTGTGTCCTCCTTGCTATGCATCCCCCGTCGCGACCGTGTACATGATACATATCCAACGTATCTATATTTTTTATTGTTTCATGATATATAGTATCAACCTTGGATATTTTATATGCAAGATTAGACCTTTTTTGGGACAAAGTTATTAACTTAGTGCCAGTTGCTGTTTTTTTGCCTGTTTTTGGTTTTCCAGGAAATCAGTACCAAACGAAGTCCAAATGAAACGAAACTTTTTGACGATTTTTTTCTGGACATAAGGGACCCTGGAAGTTTCGAGAGAGGGACAAAAGATGAAGGAGTAGGCCACATGGCACATGGGCGCGCCCTTGCGGGAGGGGCGCCCATGTGGCTTGTGGGCCCCTCGTTCCTCCGTTTAACCTAATTCCGCCTCTATAAATTCTCTAAAATCTAGAAACCAACAGAGAGCCACCCAAAATACTTTTTCCGTCCCCGCAAGCCTCTGTTCTTGCGAGATCCCATCTGGAGGCATTTTCCAGTTCTCTGTCAGTGGGGAGTCGATCACAGAGGGCCTCTACATCAACCTTGCTGCCCTTCTAATGATGTGCGAGTAATTTACCACGGACCTACGGTTCCATAGCTAGGAGCTAGATGGCTTCTTCTTTCTCTTTGATCATCAATGCAATGTTCTCCTCGATGTTCTTGGAGAACTATTCGATGTAATCCTTTTTTTTTGGCTGTGTGTTTGTTGGGATCCGATGAATTATGGGTTTATGATCAGATTATCTATGAATATTATTTGAGTCTTCTCTTAACTCTTTTATGAATGATTATTATAGCTTTTTATTTCTCTTTGATCTATTAATTTGGTTTGGCCAACTATATTGATTTATCTTGCAATGGGGAGGTGCTTTGTGATGGGTTCAGTCTTGCGGTGATCTATATCCCAGTGATAGAAGGGGACACGACATGTATTTATATTGTTGACATTAAGGATAAAACAATGGGGTTTATTCATATTGATTGAGTTTATATTGTCTACTTCAAGTCATCTTCGTTAAGCCGTTACTCCGTTCTTTATGAACTTAATACTCTAGATGCATGTTGGATAGTGGTCGATGTGTGGAGTAATATTAGTAGATGCAGGCAAGAGTCGGTCGACTTGTGTCGGATGTGATGCCTACATACATGATCATTTCCTTGGATATCTTCATAGCTATGCACTTTTCTATCAGTTGCCCAACAGTAATTTGTTTACCCATCATATGTTTTTTGTTCGACAGGGAAGTCTCTAGTGAAATATATGCCCCCCAGGTCTATCTTTATCATATATAAAATCCAAAATACATTGCTTCAATTTATTTACCATTATTTTTATTTTGTGTTTTTTTATCTATCTATCACTAAGAGATTCGATCCTTGCAATTAACCGTCAAGGGATTGACAACCCCATGTTTGCATTGGGTGCAAGTATTTGTTGTTTTGTGTGTAGGTGTTGTTCACGAGGTCTTGTGTGGTTCTCTTATTGGATTCATAACCTTGGTTCTTAACTGAGGGAAATACTTATCTCTATTGTACTACATCATCCTCTCCTCTTCGAGGAAATCACAACGCAACTCACAAGTAGCAACCATTTCCATCGTCATCATATCAACATCCTTATCATCTGCAACATCAAGAACCCTAGTGGATCCTTCGGTGTATAGATTGAATTGTTCATCCATGTATTCCACCACCATCCTCATGATGCTTGTTGTTCCTATGTGTGAATAGATCCCTAGTTCTCAAGGATATGGATGAACCTTGGTATGTGTACGATCTGAAATGTATAATGTGGATATGAGATCACCTGTTGAATGCTTAGTTTAATAACTTCGTGAATGTTGTGAAGGGGCCACTCAACATTTGTGCCTTTGTAGGCCGCAAAGTATATCACTGTCTTTGCATATGTTGAGAATGTGGAGGTAATTCGAGGTGATAGTAAAAGCCAACTGCTCCTAACCTTTACAAATGACCGGGGATCATGGAGAACCCTTACTGAGGCTGCGTCCACGGGATAAACTCTTAATTGTCATGACCTGTAACCCACTGTGGGAGACTATGATGGTGGCGTGCGTGGCATGAAGTATACCACGAGTAGAACGTGTTCTGTACCTGGCTCCGCCCAGCATAATCGTCAATAGTGGCTCAAGTATCCACTCCATGCTATGCTTATCCATAGTAGTACTAGAAACATACCAATGGGGATTCCAGATTCCATGAGAACACCTTTCTAATTATGTTGCTTCACTGTTCCTTACTGTCCTTGCCCTTATTTTATTTTCATGCTATTTAGTTGCACGTCACCATTTTGCTCATTCCTTATTTTAAATCCGCCCTCACTCTGCTTCAAGTCTACAATTATCTGTAGGCACAAAGCTAAATAATTCTTTACAATGGGAAAAAGCCTAATTCTTGTGCTCCCTGTGGGATCGATACTCTTAGTTCGATAAGGCCAAAACCAAACCCTGTGCACTTGGAGGCTATCAAGCTTTTTCTGGCGCTGTTGCCCGGTAGCTGAGTGCTTTTGGGATTTGCCTTGAGTTTTGAGTTATTTAGTGATCTAACGGTTTGTGCAGACGAAGAGTAGCCATGCTCTTACAAGAGAAAGTTTATCAGGTTGGTGTTGAGTACGTAGCAGGACCGGCTCGAGGAGAGAACTACATAACCACTGGTCCTGACCTACCTGGCAAAATATATGAAATAAGCCCTCGGTTAACTACTATGATAAAATAAAATGTATTTTGAGGTGATGCAACCGAATGCCCTTATAAGCATATTGACAATTTTGATCTTGCATGCGGAACTCTTCAGTTATAGGAGTTTACCAATGACGAGTTCAAAGCAAAATTATTTCCCCATTGTCTCCAAGGAGCAACTAAAAAATCGCTAAGATGTTCGGATATAAATACCTTGAGTAGATGGCCAAAATTAAGGGAAGCTTTTTCTTCTCATTATTGTCCTCAAGGGAAGCTATACAATCAAGAGGAAGATAAGCAACTTTAGATAACGAGAAGGTGAGAAACTAGGGGAGGCATATATAAGGTATCATGAAATACTTCTAGCTTTCCCTCAACATCATTATCCTGACTTTTTAGTAGTCTATTTCTTTTATGCATGGTGGGCTTAATCCACAAAGTAAACAAGCTTTAGATCTTGCCTCTAAATGTTCCTTTTTGGGAACTAAGATATCGGATGCTTGGAACTTACTTGACAGGATGAGGTACAATGCTGAGAATTGGTACCTTTGTTCGAAGGAAAAGAGTAAAATTGATCTTGTTTATGATAGCATTAAATCTTTTCTTAGAACTTTGGAAGTAAAAAACTTACGCCATGAGCTAAATGTTGGAAGTGACCCCATGTTGGATGTCTTGAAATATTTTTCTAAGTTCTTAAGCTTGCCATCGGAGAAGTGTCTAAAATTCAACAGGGAGTCTAAGGCTATTTGCATGGTGGAAGCTATAAAGAAAAAGAATACTCCGCCCAAAAAGCGAAAAGAAGCTTATTGCAAGCCCAATGATAAAAGTTTGGTAGGAACACCATCAGAGAAGGAGAAGAAGATAGTCATCATGGTAAAATGTGGGATTCCACCCTATGTCAATATAGTAAAAAGAACTTTCTATACCTATACCAGTGTTCAATAAAGAAGACTATTTGGAGGGATACTACTTAAGGGTGTACTAAAGGCAAAAATGCGGGTAAGCAAATTTTATCATGTTCTTTTGGATGTAAGTCATATTTTGGGTTATGTGACCCCGGTTCACCAGTTAATATTATTCCTTATGGTCTTTATGCTAAAATTTGGAATGAAACTGATCCTTGTACCCTTGAACCTACTGAGGTTATTGTCAAGCTTGTAGATAAAACCGAAAGGAAACCCTGTGGAATCCTCAAAGATGTCAACACAATAATAGGCCCTCTCATTTAACCCATTGACATTTATGTACTAATGATCTCCGAGGATAAAGATTGCCTAATTGTTTTTGGAACCTCCTTTTTGAATGTTGCAGGATCCTACACAAAGAAGAAATCCATCTCCATGAAGTGGGCAGATGAGATGGTAAAATTCCCTTTTCCTCTGTATTTAAGTAAGTTGTATGAAGAGGAAGCTCGGGATAATGAGAAGCAAGAACTAAATCAACTGGCAGAAATCCATCTTCAAACACCATAGGATGAAATTGAGTGGGTATTGGTGAGTCTAGGATCCTTATATGAAGATGAAGAGAAAGAGGAGATCGAAATGATAATGTATGCTACACCAATAGTATGCCTACGCCTTAATAAAGTCTTTGAAGCCCTCGAAAGAAAGGGAGATGAGGAGTTACCTCCTCTTGCTTTGAAACCACTACCCAAGGGGTCGAGGTATGAGTTTATGGATAATAAAGAAAGATTTCCTATTATTGTTAATGCTGACCTTTTAGCCAAAGAGAAAGAAAAGCTCGTGGCAGTACCGAGTAAGCATCGAAAAGCTTTGGGCTATTCAATCCGGGATGTAAAAGGGATACGTCCTTCTATATATTCTCATGCCATACGCTACTTCAGGATGGTCCAAGCGCAACACTGCAATCAGAGACCCTTCGAGGAAACTGTGTGCGATGCATTAATCGCACACAGTGGTGTAAAAAACCCATCAAAAATGGCACGAAACATTTGCGATGGCGGAGACATCAAACACGATTCGTATTATAGTTGCGTGTGCGATGCGTGGCATACGGTTCACTCCAATGAACTATTTGCAATTAGCCAGAACAACAGAAATGGGCAGCCAGATGAAGTTGTGTGCGATATACGGCATACAATTCACTCGAATGAACTGTTTGTGATTAGGCAACACAACAGAAACAGGCACCCAAATCAAGGTGTGTGTGATAGAGAGCATACAGTCCACACGGATGAACTATTTGTGTTGAGCCAAGAGAACAAAAATGTTACGTGTAAACAAGATGTGTGTGCTACGGGGCAAACAGGTCTGTAATCAGAAATGTGTGCGAAGACCAATAATAACGCAAACGATTGCTACTAATAAGCCGTGTGTGTTGTGGGCAAATGCTTCCTGGTATACAAATGTCAGTGATTGATGAATTCATTACCGACGGTTTCCCTAGTATGGTCCGTGTGTGATTTGATTGTATACACAACAACAACATATATACTTATAAGATCATGATTGCATAACCAAATTAAACATCCAATTACATAGGTGGCTAGGATAAACTATTACTTGCGTAATTAACTAGGATAAACGATCATCTGATTATCATCTACTTCTTGTGACGCTTGCCGCCATTGCTCTGCTGGTGGCTCGATCCGGCCTCGTCGATTACAGGAAGGAGACACTCCCTCATCTCGTAGCATGTGTACACGTTCTTGACTGCGAACCTGAGGTGAGCTTCATCCAGTTAACGCATCCAAGCCCCGTGCCAGGATACGAGATGTGTTATGTTGGCATCCTGCTTCATCTTTTGGTAGTAGGGGTCGATGATGGCCGAGGCAAGTTCAACCAGGGAGTCCTTCTTTGTGCTGCCCCAGACTTTGTAGTGGCCACGGATTTCGACAATAATGATATGAGTTCAGATTTCTAGATACAATATTATCTTCCATTTATACGAATTGAATTAGATGTGAGCCAAAGTGGAATGTCAAACCTTAATTTATAACAATAAATTTTATAAGTTTGTTCATGTGTAGAATATGATTTATTTCCTTACAAAACCTTATAGTTGGAGTGGTCGATGTTGATATTCTTGTGAATATTGGCATGCTATAGTATGAACCAGCTCACAATGCTAGGCCCAGTAGTGCTAATGTTTTGTTAAGTTCCTTTCAGGAAGAACAGTATGTTAAAGCCTACTGCAAAATTATTAGAAGCAAAAAATTCTCAAAGAATACATGATGCAATTTATATGGACCTATCTAAAGTTAGAGATCTAGGCCTTCAACTCTTTGTATTTATCTGTTCGAGCATTAGTCCCCTAAATGTTTTCCGTTGGCATAGGGTAGGCAGTACTCCATCGAAAATACCATTGCTTTGGCAAGTTGGTTTGATGCTCCGCCATTGACAACAATGGTGCACTTTGATTGGGAAGGCGCAACGTTTTCAGTTGGGGGCGAGGATTGTGTTAGGGAACAACGATTACAAGTCAGTAGCGACCTCGAATTGGGAGCCAAAGAAAGGGGGTGTAAGAAGAATTGTGCGTGCGGATTCCCAAGGTATATGTTTGATACGATTGGTGTTGAACCATTAGGATATTTATGCCCCTGCTTGTAATGAACGAGCATCTAGCTAGTGTCTCACTAAGGTGACATTACTAATGTTTTCACCTATGATTTGTCCCTCATCTTATTTGTGTAGCCTTTAGCTTCTTTCTCGTCAAATCTTAGATTTCTCTGTTAGGAAATAGTGCATTACCTGTCACTCCGCCTTTCTAAGAAGGCCTTTTGCTTAGTTATCCTTTCTACTAGAAGTTCCCTTTAGCAGTTCTGGAACATCTATTGTATGCTTGAATGTCGACAATTTTCCATATTCTCTTCCTCATCGTCCATAATATCAACAACGAGGTTCCTGTGTTGTCTTCGTAAATCTCAAGATTCGTTGACTCAATCTTGGATGTGCTCATAGGGGGTAGAGTTTGTGCATATGCATTCATAGGGTGAATATATGTGTGTGTATGTGAGTGTTTGTACCATATTTCTAAAAAATAATATGGCATGTCACAACCGTGCATCGGCCAGATGTGTAGGTGAGTTCTGGTGCTCTTTATTACGTTGGTCTAAGTTGGAAGTTAAGTTAGCTGTATCAAGTTATAACTGGAGTCAACCAGCAGGGTGGATTGGAGAATACCATGAGATAAATCCAGCTTGATAGGACTTAGGCGTATATTGATCACCGAAGGTGGATGCGTGAAACCATCATTGTCATCCTCCCCACCCCTACCCCTCCTCCACCCCAACCGCGGACCCGAGAAACCCACTAGTTGCAAGCCTCTACCACCCTATATCGCCCATATAAATTGATTGTCGCCATAGGATGCCAAGGGGCAAAGCTCAAACTACACGCATAGTCAGTGGTAGGGCCTTTTTTCTTCGCACGGCACAAAGGCGAGGATCTGGGCGCGGTGACCTACATGCATGATGTGATGTCGCCAAGGCGTGGTGTCTCCAGACGCATAAACCGCATTGCTGGCAATCACAGGAACGAGCTCTCCATCGGTGGCATGATAGTGTGGCCATGGTGGTCGACTGTGCGTGGAGCCACAAATCCGCAGGTCGAGGGACCATCGCCTGTGACACCTAGTGGCGGTGGCAAGGCGCAGCGGCGGCAGGAGGAGGGCGGAAGCGTTTGGATAGCATAGAAAAACGTATGATGGTAGAGGCATCTAGTTATTGTTGTTGTGCGCACGATTACTCATCTAAAAGATAGTTGTGCAACAATGACTAAAAGTGATGTGACAGAGTCTTCTGTTCTGGCAAAATATACTTTGGCCGGCTAGTTCTATGTGAACAGCTGGTATAGAAATATCCTGTCCTGGTTGAAAATGATATCTTGAAGTTATGCTTGGGACGACTTACCCCAAGTTTGCTTTTGGTTGGCCAGCATCAACGTGTGTTGGCTATTCCTTCTTCAAGGTGTTGCCTTAAAATTTTGTGCCATTTCTTAGGTTACATATTGGTCGAAGAAAAATTATGATCCATGGACCTAGGGTTTATGGTAGGGTTGTGAAGTTTTCCTTTTTCTTCCCTAAGCTGATTTGTAGGATGTCAGTGCTTAGGTTTCTCCTTCGATTTTCTTTAGAAGTAGGATACTCCCCTTATATTAAAAACAAACATCTGGACATATTCTACGTTTGAACGGGATGCTGAATTGTTGACCAGAGAATCGATGCTGCTATACCTGATGGGCCTGCCTGAACGGTCACAGTGCCAACTCGCCTTTGTGCATAGCCATAGCGAGTCAAACTCGAGTTTACAGAGTCAATCTACTGTATCCGAGAAACTGCCTAGAGCAAAGCCTTATTCGCTCGCGCCGCTCCCGCGAGCGGCTGGGCGAAACCCTAGTCCGTCGCTGCCGCCTCCCACACCTTCGCGTCCCCCTCCCTCGCCCCCGCCAGGGGACGGCGTCGGGCAAAGCCCGTGCGTGCGTCGGCGACGGCGGGGTCCTTCCCTCCCCACGAGGCACGGGCGGCGCGGGACGTCCGGCTTCCGTGGTGGCGCACGTGGCCAGGAACGGCGTGCAGTCGAGTGGATCTGGCGTGGGGGCCGCCAGGAGAGGGCGGATCTGGCGCCGACAAGGGCGCGCATCTAGGGGCGAGCGGCGTGGTGCGCGGCCTAGCCCAGTGGCGGTCAGGCGAGGGCGCGCGCGGACGCGGCCCGAGATGGGTGCGGCCTGGCGCAGTGGCGGCCTGGTGAGGGCGCTGGGAGGTCCGCGGTCTAGGCGTGGGTCGCTCATCACGCGCGCGCGGGGGGGGAGGGGGGCTAGGGAACGTGCGCGGTCGCGGGGCCGGCGTGGCTTGCCCCTCGTGATGAGTGGCGGCCGGGCCTGGCCAGATCCGAGGGTGGCGTGCTGGTGGTTGCCTCGGATTCGGCGCGGGCTGGCGGGGCGACGCCCCTCCGGCGTGTGGCGGCCGGATCTGGACGAACCTGGCCAGATCCATGGTGTGTTGGACGCGCGCCGGCCCTGCGCGTTGGTCATGTGATGCTGGAGCAGGCGGCTCGGACCGTGATAGATGCGGGATGCAGGGACTAATCTGGTCACTGTAGGTTTGCCGTGGGCGGGGTGGACCACGACTCCATGGCTTCTATGACTAGGTTCTGCGGTAGTGGCGGTGCGAGACTGCATGGACGGGTTTCTGTGGGCACGAGCGAAGGTGTGCGGCGATACAGACGAAAGTCCTGCACGACCAGAGGCCGGTGGCGATGGCGCCTGTGGGTGTCATTTTCCTCCTTGGAGGCGTTACCTAAGGTGTGTCGGTATCTTCTCGTGCTCGGATGGTGGTTTGTCTCCGGGCGAAATCCTAGGTCCGGTGTTGGATCGGCGTGATGGCGGCGTGTTTGACGTCGTTCCTCTGTTGGGAGCATCACGTTTGGAGACATTTCCTGGAAGCTCTTCGTGGTGCTCCTCCGGTGCTCGCCGCTGTTCAAGGTGAAGCTCCAGGTGCAATGTACGAAATCATCAATGAGTCCAAGACGAAGCTCTTCCTGGGATCGACCAAGTCCAGCCATCTACCCCCTGCTTCCAGGGTGGATGGTGCGTTGGCGAGGGAAGTTGTAGTGGGAGCTGCTGCTGTCTTCGGAGGTGATCGGCGTTGTTCGAGACGCGGTGGTGATGCATAGCTTAGGACAGGTGCTTCGGTTGTGTAGTCATGTTGTTTGTGGTGGGTGTAGCTCTTTTGCAGCTATTAGGGCCGCAATTTTTCCTTTCTTTTTTGATCTTCGGAACTTCACCATGTTGTTCTTCCGCTGCTTTCTGCTAAATCTGAATCAAGTCAGCAATTTGCTGGGTCAATAAAAAAATAGCGAGTGAAACTCAAAGGGTGCCCACCTATTGGTGGACAGTAGTATACGGCACAAATTGAGATGCATCCAACCAATGCACATCTCGAGTATACTGTACTTCGAAGTCGTCCATCAACCATGCTAGTGCAGTGCTGAGACGCGCGAGCTACCTCGGAGAGCTTTCTGCAACGGTGTTCCTCTCCAGGCGGTGTTACTTCGAATGGTCTCTTAACCGTGATTAAGTAAGACTAAACGGCTAGTTACCATGATGTTTTTTTAGGAATCCATGATATTGGCCTGTACGTATAAGGTAAGATCCTTGGAACATCTACATCCGGGTGCTTCAAATCCATCTTAAACATCCGGCCAGGCGGATTGATCACCGATGGATCACAAAACAATAAAAAAAATCAACCCACCCAGGTGCCTCAGGCTTCAAACGCCCGGGTTGTCCAGCACACCTCATATCCAGCTCAAATATAAGATGGATATGGGGCGGCCCGTGTGCATCTGTCACGTCGGAGCTGACAGGCCCGACCCACCATCAACCCCACGGCTGTCCTACAAAAACCCAATCCGGCTCCTCGCTCGGGATCTTACCTCACTTACTCTCCTCTCTCGCTCCGTCCTCTCCTCTTCCCTCTCCGGTTCTGATTCAATCCGGCACAACGTCGAGCTCCGGCAGCCACTCCGGCTCCGATGTCGAAGTCGACGAGGAGTTGGCCCTTCGCATTGCCTTGGAGCGGTCCAAGGTGGACACCGGGACAACTACGTATCTGAAGCGTCGCCGCAGCTTCAACGCTGGCGCAACACAGACGCCGGAGCTGGCCCCTCCAGGCCCGCGCGTAGCTCCGTCAGCGCAGCGCAGTTCGCTCCACACCCCGCGCCGTCCCCTTCCCCCGTCGGCCGCAAAGCGCACTTCGGAATCGGAGGCGCCCGCTGCTCACCGCGAGAGGCAGCAGGCAAGGGAGCGGGACGCGGCGGAGTAGTCCGTGTGCTGCCGCCGCGGGACGCCAACGGAGTCCGACGAGGCTGAAGGGGCTCATCGTCCTCTCCGACGAAGACGGCAACGACCACAGCTCCTCCTCCGTCAACTCCAATGATCCACCACCTGCAACCGACGCCAACAGCTACGCTGGCGATCGGAAGGGCAAAGGCCCAGCGAGGAAGTGATGAGTCTCCACCGTCTATGTAGTTAATTTCTAGTTATTTATGTCTCTAGTTAGAACATGTCCGTCATATGTAGATTATGTGAACTTTGAGTAGTTTTTGGAGATCTGTCTGTGATCGTTTGGTGATTGAAATGTGCATATCTAGCTCCGTTTCATAATCCGTGCGATGCTCTACGTAATTTATCTTCATGTTGCGTAAGAAGTATTGAATATAGGGTATCGGGTATTAGCAGTGCGGATTGTAGGACACAAATTGAGAAGTGTCCGGTTAGTGCCTGGACATGCCGCCTGTTAGAAGGGAGAGAGGGGATTGGTGGAATAGTTCTTGTATTGCTTGAGTCTCATGGGCATATATATAGGAGTACATGATCTATTTGGAGTACAAGGCAAGCCAGAATATTTCCTAGTCTAACCTATGTTTCCAATCTAATCAATATACTCAACACCCCCCCCCCCCCGGCAGTCACAAAGGTAGCGACGCAGACGGTGAGACTGGAGAAGAATTTGAAGGCAAGCTGACGGACACCCCCCACAGTCGTAACGGTCGATGCATCGCGGAAGTCGTGGCTGGAGTGGAACCCGACGAGGTTGCTCAAGTAAGGCGGTAGCCCTTTGTGCCGTTTGTCGATGTGGCCGAGAGCGGAGAGTGGTGTTGCCGTGGTTGAGGTAGGCGTGCGAAGAATGCCGTGGTTGATGTCGAGTCGGGGTGGCCGGTGTCGAGAAAGTCGCCGTGGAACCACGGTCGCAAGGGGACGCCGAGTTAGCATGGGCCCAGTGTTGTTGAAGTAGGGGTGCGTCGGGAAGGAAATGTTGTTGACGACGCGTCGCGGCGGGTTTGCCAAGCCCGGGGACACATCGTGGACGAAGGCACGCACCGGTGTTGCCAGCACCAGACATGCATAGACGGACGAAGACGAAGTTGACGAAGCGCCGACAAGGCTTGCCAGGCCCGGGGACACGTCGTGGATGAAGGCTTGCATCGGTGTTGCCAGCACCGGGCATGAGTAGACGAGGGACCTGCACGAGTTGTACGCCATGTCGGAGAAGTCGGAGGGGCCAGTAGAGAAGAACTCGACGACGATTGCGGGGCATCCATCGGCGCGGGGCCGATGTCACCAATGGTGGTCAGAGTAGACGAAGTGGGTCGGGGTAGATGACGACGACGCTAGCGATGGGCTGGTGCTTGGACGAAGATGAAGGGGGGCGAAGGGGGTGGACGGGCGGCGGCGGCCAAAGAAGAGCGGCGGCGGCAGCCTGACGGCGGCGGTGCTCGAAGTAGGCGAAGAAACCTGACAACGTGACAAAGACCGGCGCGGATGGTGGCGTTCCCACGCCAAGGAAGACGGCGTGGCGCATACCACGGGAGGTCGACGCGCGGTGATGGCGGAGCGGACCGTGGGCCGTGGTGCTACGGCCCGAAGGGGCGACGCAGCGGCGGCGGGCAGGTCGGGGCAACGACAGGAAGACCTGGGGCGGTGGCGGGGACCGCGGGCCGCGACGCTGCGGCCCGAAGGGGCAACGCATCGGTGGTTCGCGAGTCGGTGCAGCCGCAGGGACGGCCTCGCGGCGGCGGTAGGGACCACATATCGCGGCACTACGGCCCAAAGGGGCAACATAACGGCGACGCGTGAGTCGATGCAGCCGCGAGGAGAGCCACGGGGCGGCGGCGCTGCGGCCCGACGGGGCAATGCAGCGGCAGCCCGATGCTCGATCGGCGGAGATGCGCGCGGTACTCGGGACGATCTTCACGGGACCTGCGGAGGCACGCGTAACTGACAGGCCAGGTCGGTCACGCGGTGTAGATGAGGCGGATCGCGGTGGCGAGCGGGTGATCAAGCCGATCGCGCATGAGGTCGGGGACGCCGCTCAGTGCAGGCGGGGTGGCAGCGGATTCCGAGATGAGGCCGGCGACGACGGACGGCGTGGGACGTCGTGCGGACGAGCTTGTCAGCACCGTCACCCGGGTTGCCAAAGCAGCGCCGGCGCCCGGGCAGCAAGGCCCGAGCGACCAACGGAGCAGCGGCGCCCGAGTTGAGGCAGCCGAGGACAAGGCCGGCGAGGTACACCGCCGGGCCGCCGTGCAGACGCGGCAGAGGCGGGTGACGTGGATCGATGGACGGGCCGGCGCGCGAGCGACGATTATGATTGGCCGTCGCATGGCGCGAGGCCGCCGGGTTGGGCGATGCAGGTGTCCCGGTCAGAGCAGGGCGGTGACGGCCGGCGCAGGGCGACGGGCGGACCGACGCGCGGACGGCGGCTGGCCTTGATGGGCCACCTCAGCGCGCGTGGCCGCCGGGTCGGAGAAGAGGCCGGCTGGTCGCGCCGGGGTCGGAGTAGAGGCGTACGGAGGTCGACGGCGGCAGCGGGCAACGCAAACCGATCAAGATTATAACGGAAAACCAAAAAGAAAAATACCGATCAAAACGACCGGCAAGAGAGCGAAAAAACCCGGAGCAAGGGCTCGAAAAAAGGCTCTCTAGGGCTGCCGGCCAACGCGGCCGGCGGACAAACCCTAAGTACGGGCAGCGCGGCCCCTGACGGCGGTCATGGAGGCCGACCGCCCCAGGGGCGGCACGCGGGTGCGGAAGCGGCGGCCGCTAGGGTTTAGAAACCGGAAACTAATACCATGTTAGAAAGGAGAGAGGGAATTGGTGGAATAGTTCTTGTATTGTTTGAGCCTCATGGGCATATATATATATAAGAGTACATGATCTATTTGAAGTACAAGACAAGCCAGAATATTTCCTACTCTAACATATGTTTTCAATTTAATCAGTATACTCAACACCGTCGACGTTTGAGGGGCCGAATTTGTCTAAGTCCGGCCGCAGATGACCTTAGGTTGTTGGATTGAAATCTAAGAAACGAGCACACGTGTAAATTATTTGAGCGCACACACGTTTTTTTTACTGGGGGTCACTCTTGGGACCTCGTTTTTCTGCTGCGACAAAAAGAAATTAGAGTTGTGCTGTGGACATTTCAATAGTTTAACATGAAAGCTGGGCGGAGAGCATGATCATACTTTAATTCACATGCCGCGTGCAACCGACGAAAAAGCTAAAGCCACCGGACAAAAGAAAACATTCGTCAGTCAGTATCATTATGCAACCATAACCCGTAGGGGTAGGAGTATATTAATGCAGGACAAGACACAAGTCCCCGCAAAATGCAGTACTACGAGCGCGTGGAAACTTTGAGTCTTTTACTCGATTCGATTGCCAACGTGTCGTCAGTTCTATAATAGGCATGGATAGAAACCGCAACCACCAGGATCGTTCCACATACCCCCTAGTAGTAGTACTAGGAAAAAGGATCATTCCACATGTGGTGCATGACAAGACTCCGCAGCGTTGTCATTCAAAATATCCTTCCTAGTTTACTCGCATGCGTCATTGCTTAACTATACTTGGACGACTATTGTCTATTATATATTCAAAATAGTAAGGGTCCAGCCAAACTGGGGCCGCACGCGTTCACATTAGGCCTTGTGATGTTCACTTTAATATTTATTTTCGGCGAATTCACTTCGGTGTTTGTTAGTTACACAGACAGGCCGGAAATTCGCAGGGCATGCAGGTGCAGAGACACGCACCTTCCCAACCCTTCCAAGCCACCCGATTGCCTGTGACCCGCAAAGTAGTTAGACCCCATGCGGGGAACAATAAGTTTCAAGTTTCAAGCTTTAAAACTTATGGTTTTGCATCTAAAATTTATGATTTTCTCAGTCGCTCATATCAAGTTTCGGAATTGAAACTTTAAGTGACTTTTTGTGTAAAAGTTTTGATTTTGTCGGCCGTGCGTACCAAGTTCCAAAGGTAGAAACTTAACGGAATTTTCAAAATTCCTCAAAATGTATTTGAAATGGATCTTATTTGGAAGCCCACGACACGAGAAACATAAATACGAAAAAAAACTTAATTTGACTTTTTGTTCAAAAGATATAAAAGTTTAAAAATCGGACGGCAAAAGAAAAAAGCACGCGCGAGGGACTCGGTGCTCCCACACCTGCGTGCTACAAATCCTCTCATAGGGATAGAGAGTTCTTTTAGAGTGCCGTTTTTGGCACACTGGAGCATGTGGTCCCTAGAGCCAAAATGAATTTCCGATAAAAGCATCACTTGTCACACAATTCTCATGAGATGATCACTTTGGTCAGTCAATTCTTAAAACGTTATGAATTGGTCACAAGGCTTTATTTTATGAACAAACTGGTTGCACCACTGTTCTAAGAGCTATGATACCTACGGAATGTGCAGTCTTTTTGCAAAAACAACCTTCACAATATTTTTAGAGGTGTTTTTCGTGAGATGCCAAGTTAAGATGAATCTTGGTGCTACATTTTCTCAAGCTTCTTATCTTCATACCATCCATGGCCCCACTATCACAACTTGCTGCTGGTATCGGAGTGTCATCACTACAACAGAGAGACGAGTAGCCGACAAGCTCCAATGGTGCTCATTTATTCATGGGAACTCAACGAGGATGAAGCTACCGAGCTATGTGCTCCAGTCGGGGTCTAGAACTCCAGATGTAAGTACAAGCTGGCAGACGCGAGCGCTCTGACGATGCGTACCTTTCCACAGTTTACGATCACATGCTTTGAGTAGTTCCCTTGTCAGATAACCGCTGCACCACCTGGAGTATGAAGATATCGTCATCGGGACTTGGGGTACACAAGATTGGTCGTCGGGCAACCTGGACATGATCCCAAAGGTGAAGACATCAGACTTGGTCATGCCACTACGTTGGAAACTCTTCGGAGGGAGGTACACATTGGTGTGTCCTTCCTGCTCGCACCTAATAGCATGAATTTGCAGTTCGTCAACAAGAAAAATAATTACATTGAACGCACGATGGCGGCAACGACAACAACTATAGCTTTTTCACAGTTCATGCATCCTTCATTGTGTCTTCAAGTCCACAAGTGAGACGTTATTTCCAAATCAAACATCATGTTGTTGGTCTTGATATCCGGTGGATGGTCTATCTTTGGAGCTAGTAGTGTGGCCTGAGGTCGACCATGATGTGAATGAAATATGCCCTAAAAACAAGACTAAGCATTATTATTTATTCCCTCAATTGTAATTAATATTTATTTTATGTGCTATAATTGCAATGGCTCTCGAGTCTTCAATATAAATGAGATTCAAATTAAAGGAAAACCCACTTGCATGTGTGGAATACTAATAAATAAATATATTCATATTGCTGCCTTTGAGACTTGCTCATGTTTTGCATGATGATTCCTTTTTTCTGATCATGGGCATAGTTAAAGTAATGAGGATGCTGGCAACAATGGGTACACATTGTTGGACAAAAAATTGTGTTGAACAGACCCAATGGAATGATATACGACAAGATCATATTATCACTAGTTATTAGTATAATGACAGAGATGTTAACATATGCATAATTGCTTAGACCATGAGAGCATCGACCACCTTCATATCAGATGGGGTGCTTTGGAGTTTGTCAAATGTTACCCGTAATAGGGTGATCATAACAATAGCTTACAGGTGCATCAAGAAAGTATGCCAAGGGACTTGATAGCTGAAGACTGAAATTTGCTCCTCTGACGATGAAGATATATTCTTAGGGCCATGTTGGTGTTACGATATTCATCGTTTTCTGGCCAAACACATTATGGCATGATCACGGGGATATCGGAATACGAAAATTGGGAAAACGAATAAAATTGGCAATGAGGAGAACTTGGTGTAGTAATCAAAAGTTGATTCACGGGGATACTGATAAACAGATCTCGGGTTTTGTAAAGTATCATGAAGCAAAGGGAATATCACAGAGGAACAAAAGGTTCATTCAATATTAATTCGTATGGGTATACAGGTCAATATGGATGTCCATAGTTCTGCTATTGATCATTGAGGGGAAGGAGTTCCGGGTCATGTCTACACATTACCGAACCTATGGGGTCACAAGCTTAAGGGTCACATATCTGTTGAGAATTAGAAGTATAGAAGCATGTGGAAAATTCACCGGAAACTTTCTGGGAAGTTTGAAAAACATTCAAAGAGAAAATCGAAAATGTTTAAGAGAAAACTAGAAGTTTTCCGGAGAAAACCAAAGAAGTTTTGGAAAACCAGGAAAGTCCCGAGACACTAGAAAATCACTTGAAGTTCATGGAGGGTTCCCAAGTATTCTAGAACCTTTTGAAATAATTATATACAGTGCCATGGGCTTCTCACTTGGCTAGGCCCAAGTGGGGGGAGGGGGGCAGGCACGTGGGCATACATACGTAGCCGCCTAGGATTTGGTGGGGCGCCCACCCTTGGTGCGCTGGCCCTAGGAGGAGCCGCCCCCTCCTCCAAGGAAGCCCCACTTCCACACCCCTATATATATGAGAGGGGGCAGCCCCTCCAAAGGCATCTCTCTTCAGTGCGTAGGCTGCCTCATATGTCTCTCATGGAAAGTTAGTATGCCATTAGGCTGCTCCACATCCACCTCTAGTTCTTCAACGTTGCTCTCGTTCTAGACGAGGAAGCTCTCTCGGATCGGTGGTACCATATGCATGGATACAAACAGATGCATTGTACGTTTGGTGCTCGATCTACGGATCAATTGGAGAGATACATTCTCGCATCTAGGAGGTATAACCTAGTTGCAGGAATCTGCATCAACACACTCACCAACTCTACTATTTGTTGTGTTATGCTGGTGAGCAATCCAATATAGATCAAATCTCACTTGCATCTTCATAGGTCCTGGGATGGTCCATAGGTGTGGATTTATTTTTGTTTCTACTACATTTCACAACATGATGCAACATTGCCGGTCTCGGTCGAGCGCCAGCGCGCTTGTTGCATCGAGTGGCAGTGCCTTGGAAATAACATAATAGCATACTCGGCTAACTCGGGTAGACGTCTAGTCATGATATACGGGTTTTAAATAGCAGATTTCGGATAGCTGGTGATATTGCAGGCGCTATGTCCACATAGAGGATTTGCAAAAACGCTCATATTTTGAGATTATGTGTATATTTCTATACCATTAATAACAAAAATGTCATTTACTTTGAGCGATTGTGTGCTTGGATTTAGAACATCATCGTTTATATAAGTATACAAAAATTATTTTACTGGACGCAAAACTTTCTGTTTCCCAACAAGATCAAAGCAACTATCACCCAACATGATCCCAAAGGCTTTGCTTGGCACAAACACTAATTGAAACATAAAAAACACAATCATAACAGTAGCATAATTGTGCAAACACTCTAGAACAGAAAGAAAGACAAAAATAAATTTTATTCATTGGGTTGCCTCCCAACAAGCGCTATCGTTTTATGGCCCTAGCTAGGCATAAAGCAAATATTCAAGTATTGTGATCTTTATTTCTGGATCGATAAGATACCCTCATGATTAATTCATATGGTGGCCTAATTCTTGTTCTAGGTAAGTGTTCCATACGCTTCCTTAGTGGAAATTTAAATTTAATATTGCCTTTTTTCATATCAATCACGCCACCAATAGTACGTAAAAACGGTCTACCAATAATAATTGGACAAGACGGATTGAAATCAATATCAAGAACAATAATATCTATGGGCACATAATTCCTATTTGCAAGAATAAGAACATCATTAATTCTTCCCATTGGCTTTTTAACAGTGGAATCCGCCAAGTGCAAATTTAAAGAACATTCTTCAATATCGGTAAGACCAAGCACATTACATAAAGATTTCGGAATTGTAGAAACACTAGCACCCAAGTCACATAAAGCAAAACACTAATAATTTTTAAGCTTGACTTTTATAGTAGGTTCCCATTAATCATGTAATGTTCTAGGAATTGAAATCTCCAATTCCAACTTTTCTTCCAAAGCTTTCATCATAGCATCAACAATATGTTTAGTAAAAGCTTTATTTTGTTCGTAAGCATGGGGTGAATTTATCATGGATTGCAACAAAGAAATACAATCAATCATAGAGTAATTATCATAATTAAAATCTTTGTAATCGAAAAGAGTGGGCACATTACTACTTAAAGTTTTCACCTCTCCAAACCAACTTTTATCAATTTTCTCAACAAGATTTTCACCCTCCAAATTATTGGGGTGCCTTCTCACTAAAGTTGACTCTTCTTCAGTCCCTTTTTCATCAATCTTAATTTTACCAAACAAAGAATCAATAGAAGAAACACCAATCATTTTAAGATCTTCATCATTTTTATGAAAGCAATCACTAGAAAACGCCTTTTTTCTAAAAATTCTCTTCAAGCTCTAAGAATAGTGGTTCTTTTCTTACTTTCATCCATAGAAACACATAAAGATTTAATTGACTCTTCAACCTTAGACACAAAAAATTTCATCTTCAGATTTCTACATCATGAGAAATTCTATCAATGCTTCTAGACATATCATCAATCTTACTCAACTTTTCTTCTATCGTAAGATAGAAAATTCTTTTGAGCATTGATAAATTCTTCAACATTATTCTCAAGATCAGAGGTTTTCCTATTATTATTATAAGGAGGATTACCATAGGAATTACCATAATTACTAGAGGAATTTCCCGAAAAAGGTCTCGGATTAAAATTACCTCTATAAGCATTGTTATTAAAATTGTTTCATGAAACAAAATTCACATATATGGCATCACTATTTGCTAAATCAAAGTAGACAAAGGCACATCATTAAGATCAATAGGAGCATTTTTATTAGAAGCCAACTTCATAAGAGCATCAATTTTTTCACTCAAAGAATTTATTTCTTCTACCGAATTAACTTTTTTACTAGTAGGAGCTCTTTCGGTATGCCATTGTGAATAATTTACCATCATATTATCAAGCAATTTAGTAGCTTCACCCAAAGTAATTTCCTTAAAAGTACCACCCACGGCGGAATCTAAAAGATTTCTAGAAACAAAATTCAATCCCGCATAATTTTTTTGTATGATCATCCAAAGATTTAAACCATGAGTAGGACAATTTCTCAGCATCAATTTCATTCTTTCCCAAGATTGCGCAACATGTTCATGCTCAAGTTGCTTAAAATTCATGATTTGTGTCCTAAGGGAAATAATTTTCGTGGGCAGAAAATACTTACTAATAAAAGCATCCTTGCACTTATTCCAAGAATCGATAATATTGCGAGGCAAAGAAGAAAACCAAATTTTTGCACGATCTCGCAAAGAAAACAGAAATAGATTGTATAGAAAGAATATTGTGCCTCCAACTCACGCCCCTTAGACTCAAAAGTACTAAGGCACTTATTATGGTGAGGCAACGAACCACCATTATTGAAAACCCTTCTATCTAGACTCCCGCCGTGCTTCTAGACTCCCCCATGCTGCTCGCGAGTAGTGGTTAGTGAGGTACTAGAAACCATATTTGTTTCATTGCCTGAAAGAAAGTAGTATATTAGTGAGTCACGCTGGTGACCTAGCCGGGTGGGTACGATTAATCTCACAACCATGGTGAATTTGAAAGCATTTCAATCTATCGAAAATCAAGTCAACCGTGGTTGATACCGAACCAGACCGTGCACATTCTTATTATGAGAAGGGTTCATTCGAGCCTATGGAAATAGGATACTCTATTTACATAGAAATCCCTATGTCCTTACATTCTATTTAGGATTAGGAATAGGTGTAATCAGACCTGCTTTTGACATATCTATCCTATTCTTATTTGGGTACCATATGCACCTCTTTGGGCTTCTATTGAATCGAGAAATTGGATTGTACATCTTTCTTCACAATATCATTGTCCACATCATTTTTCTTTTGCATATCGCATAATTCCTCGAATGTGTTAAGATGGGACACGACATCCTCATTAGGAGTATCGGAAAATTGATCTTTCATAACGAGATTCAACAAAGCGGCATTAATATCACAAGACTCTGCACTAGTGGCGGGAAGAGCAATCGGAGTGCTAATAAAATCATTGTTGTTGGTATTGGAGAAATCACACAACTTGGTGATCTCTTGAGTCACTGTGACTACACAACAAGATTGCACTCAAAAACAGATCTGACGAGAAAAGCGACGAACGAAAAGAGGGTGAATAAAACGGCAAATTTTTGTGAAGTGGGGAGATGAAAACGAGAGGCAAATGGCAAATAATGTTAATTGCAAGGAGATGAGATTTGTGATTAGGAACTTGGTAGATGTTGATGATGTCTCCCCGACAACGGTGCCAGAAATTCTTTTTGATGCGGCTTGAACTACGTCGGTATTTCCGCAAAGAGGAAGGGATGATGCAGCACAACTACGGCAGGTATTGAAGGAAATATGCCCTAGACGCAATAATAAAGTTGTTATTTTATATTTCCCTATTCCTGATAAATGTTTATTATTCACGCTAGAATTGTATTAATCGGAAACCCAAATACATGTGTGAATACATAGACAAACACCGCGTCCCTAGTGAGCCTCTACTTGACTAGCTCGTTGATCAAAGATGGTTAAGGTTTCCTAACCATGGACATGAGTTGTCATTTGATGAATGGGATCACATCATTAGAGAATGATGTGTTGGGCAAGACCCGTCCCTTAGCTTAGAATTATGATCGTTCAGTTTTATTGCTATAGCTTTCTTCATGTCAAATACATATTCCTTCGACTATGAGATTATGCAACTTTCGGACACCGGAAGAATACCTTGTGTGCTATCAAACATCACAACGTAACTGGGTGATTATAAAGATGCTCTACAGGTATCTCCGAAGGTGTTTGTTGGGTTGGCATAGATCGAGATTAGGATTTGTCACTCCAAGTACCGGAGAGGTATCTCTGGGCCCTTTACTAAATTTCAAGGTAAAAGTGTTCTCTGTGAGTATGCACCATTGCGATAGCTCGTCATGTTGAGACACCATGTGATGATCGGGTGTGATAGACTCTATGTTCAAATACAACAGGTGCAAGACAGTTTTGCACATGCAGAATAGTTGGGTTAAACTTGATGAGCCTGACATGTACAGACATGGCCTCGGAACTCTAGAGACCGAAAGGTCAAACGTGAATCATATAGTAGATATGATCAACATAGATATGTTCACCATTGACGACTACTCCATATCACGTGATAATCGTACATGGTTTAGTTGATTTGGATCACGTATCACTTAGATGACTTGAGGGATGTCTATTTAAGTGGGAGTTCTTAAGTAATTTGATTATTTGAACTTAATTTATCATGAACTTAGTCCTGATAGTATTTGCAAATCTACGTTGTAGATCAATAGCTCGCGATATAGCTCCCCTATTTTTGATATGTTCCTAGAGAAAAATAAGTTGAAAGACGATAGTAACAATCATGCGTACTGGGTCCGAGATTTCAGGACTATCCTCATTGCTACATGGAATAATTACGTCCTTGATGCACCGCTAGATGACAGTCCTATTGCAGGAGCAGATGCAGGCGTTATGAACGTTTGGCCAGCTCGATATGATGACTACTTAATAGTTTAGTGCGCCATGCTTTACGGCTTAGAACCTGGACTTAAAAAACATTTTGAATGCCACGGTGCATATGAGATGTTCCAAGAGCTGAAATTGGTATTTTAGACTCATGCCCGTGTCGAGAGGTATGAGACCTCTAACAAGTACTTTGCCTACAAGATGGAGAAGAATAGCTCAACCAGTGAGCATGTGCTCAGAATGTCTGGGTACTACAATCGCTTCAATCAAGTGGGAGTTAATCTTCCAGATAAGATAGTGATTGACAGAGTTCTCTAGTCACTATCACCAAGTTACTAGAACTTCGTGATGAACTATAATATGCAAGGGATGACGAAAATGATTCCCAAGCTCTTCACGATGCTGAAATCAGCGAAGGTAGAAATCAAGAAAGAGAATCAAGTTGTGACACCCAGATAATCAAGCTGCAGTAAACCTCTGCTAAAGATGCCACGTCACCTCTGTTACTGTTGCTAATCTTGCATTGGATCAAAACTATTCAAATTCAAATTTGAATTTTTGACAAACATAAAAAAATTGCAAACATTAAAACTAAAATGTTCGGAGTGTGCCAATTAATGCTTAGGTATTTATGGTGAATGAAACACACTTTTACAGAATGCCTAAATATTTTAAAATAAATTAAAACAGAAAAGGAAATTAATAAAAGAAAAAGAAAAAACAAAACAAAAAATAAAAATAAAAGCCCCCTGGCCAACTTGGCCAAACGACCCAGCTAGCCGACCCACCTTGCCCAACCGGCCGCCCCACCCGGCCCCTCACTCCCCATAACCCCCCACCGACGGGAAACCCTAGCCCGTATCCCCCCACTCCTCCCTCGACCCCTCTCGTCTCCCCACCCCTCCCCCGAGTGGATCTGGATCGGGGGCAACCGTCGCCCCGATCCCGTCGCCCCCTGATGTCTACTACTTAACCTTCTTGTTGTAGACGTTGTTGGGCCTCCAAGTGCAGAGGTTTGTAGGATAGTAACAAATTTCCCTCAAGTGGATGACCTAAGGTTTATCAATCCGTGGGAGGCGTAGGATGAAGATGGTCTCTCTCAAACAACCCTGCAACCAAATAACGAAGAGTCTCTTGTGTCCCCAACACACCCAATACAATGGTAAATTGTATAGGTGCACTAGTTCGGCAAAGAGATGGTAATACAAGTGCAATATGGATAGTTTATATAGGTTTTTGTAATATGAAAATATAAAAACAGCAAGGTAGCAAGTGGTAAAAGTGTGCGTAAATGGTATTGCAATGATAGGAAACAAGGCCTAGGGTTCATACTTTCACTAGTGCAAGTTATCTCAACAATAATAACATAATTGGATTATATAACTATCCCTCAACATGCAACAAAGAGTCACTCCAAAGTCACTAATAGCAGAGAACAAAGGAAGAGATTATGGTAGGGTATGAAACCACCTCAAAGTTATTCTGTCCGATCGATCTATTCAAGATTTTGTAGTAGAATAACACCTTAAGACACAAATCAACCAAAACCCTAATGTCACCTAGATACTCCAATGCCACCTCAAGTATCCGTGGGTATGATTATACGATATGCATCACACAGTCTCAGATTCATCTATTCAAACCAACACAAAGTACTTCAAAGAGTGCCCCAAAGTTTCTACCGGAGAGTTAAGACGAAAGCGTGTTCCAACCCCTATGCATAAGTTCATGGAGTCATGGAACCCGCAAGTTGATCACCAAAACATACATCAAGTAGATCATGTGATATCCCATTGTCACCACAGATAAGCACATGCAAGACATACATCAAGTGTTCTCAAATCCTTAAAGATTCAATCCGATAAGGTAACTTCAAAGGGAAAACTCACTCCATTACAAGAGATTAGAGGGGGAGAAACATCATAAGATCCAACTATAATAGCCAAGATCGCGATACATCAAGATCGTACTACCTCAAGAACATGAGAGAGAGAGAGAGAGAGAGATCAAACACATAGCTACTGGAACATACCCTCAGCCCCGAGGGTGAACTACTCCCTCCTCATCATGGAGAGCGCCGGGATGATGAAGATGGCCACCAGTGAGGGTTCCCCCCTCCGGCAGGGTGCCGGAACAGGGTCCCGAATGGTTTTTGGTGGCTACAGAGGCTTGCGGCGGTGGAACTCCCGATCTAGGTTCTGTTCTAGAAGTTTGGGTATATATAAAAGGTTTTGGCGTCGGGAACAAGTCAGGGGGTCTCCGAGGCGGCCACGAGGTAGGGGGGCGCGCCCCGGGGGTAGGGCGTGCCCCCCACCCTCGTGGGTGCCTCGGGACTCTTCTGGCCCATCTCCGATGCTCCATGGGCTTCTTCTGGTCCAAAAATAATCTCCGTGAAATTTCAGGTCAATTGGACTCTGTTTGGTTTTCCTTTTCCGCGATACTCAAAAACAAGGAAAAAACAGAAACTTGCACTGGGCTCTAGGTTAATAGGTTAGTCCCAAAAATTATATAGAATAGCATATAAATGCATATAAAACATCCTAGATGGATAATATAATAGCATGCAACAATCAAAAATTATAGATACATTGGAGACGTATCAAGCATCCCCAAGCTTAATTCATGCTCGTCCTCGAGTAGGTAAATGATAAAAACAAATTTTTTGATGTGGAATGCTACCTAACGTATTTATCAATGTAATCTTCTCTATTGTGGCAAGAATATTCAGATCCATAGGATTCAAGGCAAAAGTTAATATTGACATGAAAACAATAATACTTCAAGCATACTAACAAAGGAATCATGCCTTCTCAAAATAACATGGCCAAAGCAAAGCTATCCCTACAAAATCATATAGTTTGGCTATGCTCTATCTTCATCACACAAAATGTTTAAATCATGCACAACCCCGATGACAAGCCAAGCAATTGTTTCATACTTTTGATCTTCTCAAACTTTTTCAATCTTCACGCAATACATGAGCGTGAGCCATGGACATAGCTCTATAGGTGGAATAGAATGGTGGTTGTGGAGAAGACAAAAAGGGGGATGATAGTCTCACATCAACTAGGCGTATCAACGGGTTGTGAAGTTGCCCATCAATAGATATTGATGTAAGTGAGTAGGGATTTCCATGCAACGGATGCACTAGAGCTATAAGTGTATGAAAGCTCAAAAAGAAACTAAGTGGGTGTGCATCCAACTCGCTTGCTCATGAAGACCTAGGGCATTTTGAGGAAGCCCATCATTGGAATATACAAGCCAAGTTCTATAATGAAAGATTCCCACTAGTATATGAAAGTGACAACATAGGAGACTCTCTATCATGAAGATCATGGTGCTATTTTTAAGCAAAAGTGTGGTAAAAGGATAGTAGCATTGCCCCTTCTCTCTTTTTCTCTCATTTTTTTTGTGTTTTTTGGGCCTTCTCTTTTTTTTTGGCCTTTCTCCCCTTTTTTGGGGCCTCTCCTTTTTTGGCATCTTTTTTTTCGTCCGGAGCCTCATCCCGACTTGTGGGGGAATCATAGTCTCCATCATCCTTTCCTCACTAAGAAAATGCTCTAATAATGAAGATCATCACACTTTTATTTACTTACAACTCAGGAATTACAACTCGATACTTAGAACAAAATATGACTCTATGTGAATGCCTTCGGCGGTGTACCGAGATGTGCAATGACTCATGAGTGACATGTATGAAAGAATTATGAACGGTGGCTTTGCCACAAATACAATGTCAACTACATGATCATGCAAAGCACTATGACAATGAAGGAGCGTGTCATAATAAACGGAACGATGGAAAGTTGCATGGCAATATATCTCGGAATGGCTATGGAAATGCCATAATAGGTAGGTATGATGGCTTTTTTGAGGAAGGTAATGGTGGGTGTTATGGTACCGGCGAAAGTTGCGCGGCACAAGAGAGGCTAAGAATGGCGGAAAGGTGAGAGTGCCTATAATCCATGGACTCAATATTAGTCATAAAGAACTCATATACTTATTGCAAAAAATTTATTAGTTATCGGAATGAAGAACTATACGCATGCTCCTAGGGGGATAGATTGGTAGGAAAAGACCATCGCTCGTCCCCGACCGCCACTCATAAGGAGGACAATCAAATAACACCTCATGTTTCAAATTTGTTACATAACGTTTACAAACTTTAACACAATTATCTCTCAAATTTACAACTACTACACTAGCATGACTCTAATATCACCATCTTCATGTCTCAAAACAATCATAAAGAATCAAACTTCTCATAGTATTCAATGCACTTTATATGAAAGTTTTTATTATACCCATCTTGGATGCTCATCATAGTAGGACTAATTTTATAACCAAAGCAAATTACCATGCTGTTCTAAAGACTCTCAAGATAATATAAGTGAAGCATGATAGATCAATAATTTCTATAAAATAAACCACCGAGCTCTAAAAGATATAAGGGAAGCACTAGAGCAAACGACAAACTACTCCAAAAGATATATGTGAAGATCAATGAGTAGTTGAATAATTATGTAACTATGTGAAGACTCTCTAACATTTAAAAGTTTAAGATCTTGCTATATTATTCAAACAGGAAGCAAAACAAAAGAAAATAACATGACGCTGCAAGGAAAACACATTTCATGTGGTGAATAAAAATATAGCTCCAAGTAAAGTTACCGATGAACGAATTCGAAAGAGGGGTTGCCTTCCGGGGCATCCCCAAGCTTAGGCTCTTGTTTGCCCTTAAGTATTACCTTGGGATGCCTTGAGCATCCCCAAGCTTAGTCTCTTGCCACTCCTTATTCCATAGTCCATCAAATCTTTACCCAAAACTTGAAAACTTCACAACACAAAACTCAACAAAAAAACTCGTAAGCTCCGTTAGTATAAGAAAATAAATCACCACTTAGGTACTGTTATGAACTCATTCTAAATTCATAATGGTGTAATATATACTTTATTCAAACTTCTCTATGGTTCATACCCTCCGATACTACTCATAGATTCATCAAAATAAGCAAACAACACATAGAAACCAGAATTTGTCAAAAACAGAACAGTATGTAGTAATCGGTATCATTCGAATACTTCTGTAACTCCAAAAATTCTGAAATAAATTGGTGGACCTCAGGAATTTGTCTATTAATCGTCTTCAAAAAGAATCAACCTAAAATAACTCTCTAGTAAAAAATGGCAGCTAATCTCGTGAGCGCAGAAGTTTCTGTTTTTACAGCAAGATCGCAAATACTTGACCCAAGTCTTCCCAAAGGTTCTACTTGGCACAAACAGTAATTAAAACATAAAACCACATCTAAACAGACGATATATGAATTATTTATACTAAACAGGAGCAAAAAGCAAAGAACAAAAATAAAGTTGGGTTGCCTCCCAACAAGCGCTATTGTTTAACGCCCCTAGCCAGGCATGATGATTTCAATGATGCTCACATAAAAGATAAGAATTGAAACATAAAGAGAGCATCATGAAGAATATGACTAGCACATTTAAGTCTAACCCACTTCCTATGCATAGGGATTTTGTGAGCAAACAACTTATGGGAACAATAATCAACTAACATAGGAAGGCAAAACAAGCATACCTTCAAAACTTTTAGCACATAGAGAGGAAACTTGATATTATTACAATTCCTACAAACATATGTTCCTCCCTCATAATAATTTTAAGTAGCATCATGAATGAATTAAACAATATAACCATCACATAAAGCATTCTTTGCATGATCTAAAAGCATAGGATTTTTATAACTCTCCACATAAGCAAATTTCTTCTCATGAATAATAGTGGGAGCAAACTCAACAAAATAATTATCATATGAGGCATAATCCAATTGAAAACTAAAATCATGATAACAAGTTTCATGGTTATCATTATTCTTAATAGCATACAAGTCATCACAATAATCATCATAGATAGCAACTTTGTTCTCATAATCAATTGGAACCTCTTCCGAAATAGTGGATTCATCACTAAATAAAGTCATGACCTCTCCAAATCCACTTTCATAATTATCACAATAAGATTCAACATCCGCCAAAATAGTGGGATCATTACTTCCTAAAGTTGACACTCTTCCAAACCCACTTTAATCAATATAATCATCATAAATAGGAGGCATGCTACCATCATAATAAATTTGCTCATCAAAACTTGGGGGACAAAACATATCATCTTCATCAAACATAGCATCCCCAAGCTTGTGGCTTTGCATATCATTAGCATCATGGGTATTCAAAGAAATCATACTAACAACATTGCAATCATGCTCATCATTCACATATTTTATGCCAAGCATTCTATGTAATGCTTCTTCTAGTACTTGAGCACAATTTTCCTTCCCATCATTTTCACGAAAGATATTAAAAAGATGAAGCATATAAGGCACCCTCAATTCCATTTTTTTGAAGTTTTATTTGATAGACTAAACTAGTGATAAAACAAGAAACTAAAAGATTCGATTGCAAGATCTACAGATATACCTTCAAGCACTAACCTCCCCGGAAAGGGCGCCAGAAACTGCTTGATGTCTACTACACAACCTTCTTCTTGTAGACGTTGTTGGGCCTCCAAGTGCAGAGGTTTGTAGGACAGTAGGAAATTTCCCTCAAGTGGATGACCTAAGGTTTATCAATATGTGGGAGGCGTAGGATGAACATGGTGTCTCTCAAACAACCCTGCAAGCAAATAACAAAGAGTCTCTTGTGTCCCCAACACACCGAATACAATGGTAAATTGTATAGGTGCACTAGTTCAGTGAAGAGATGGTGATACAAGTGCAATATGGATAGTAGATATAGGTTTTTTTAATATGAAAATAGAAAAACATCAAGGTAGCAAGTGGTAAAAGTGAGCGTAAATGGTATTGCAATAATAGGAAACAAGGCCTAGGGTTCATACTTTCACTAGCCCAAGTTCTTTCAACAATATTAACATAACTGGATCATATAACTATCCCTCAACATGCAAAAAAGAGTCACTCCAAAGTCACTAATAGCGGAGAACAAACGAAGAGATTATGGTAGGGTACGAAACCACCTCAAAGTTATTCTTTCCGTTCAATCTATCATAGAGTTCGTACTAGAAAAACACCTTAAGACACATATCAACCAAAACCCTAATGTCACCTAGATACTGCAATGTCACCTCAGGTATTCGTGGGTATGATTATAAGATATGCATCACACAGTCTCAGATTCATCTATTCAAACCAACACAAAGTACTTCAAAGAGTGCCCCAAAGTTTCTAGCGGAGAGTCAAGACGAAAACGTGTGCCAACCCCTATGCATAAGTTAACGAAGTCACGGAACCCGCAAGTTGATCACCAAAACATACATCAAGTAGATCACGTGATATCCCATTTTCACCACAGATAAGCACATGCAAGACATACATCAAGTGTTCTCAAATCCTTAAAGACTCAATCTGATAAGATAACTTCAAAGGGAAAACTCAATCCATTACAAGAGAGTACAGGGGGAGAAACATCATAAGATCCAACTATAATAGCAAAGCTCGCGATACATCAAGATCGTACCACCTCAAGAACACGAGAGAGAGAGATCAAACACAATGCTAGTAGTACATACCCTCAGCCCCGAGGGTGAACTACTCCCTCCTCGTCATGGAGAGCGCCGGGATGATGAAGATGGCCACCGGTGAGGGTTCCCCTCCTCCGGCAGGGTGCCAGAACAGGGTCCCGATTGGTTTTTGGTGGCTACAGAGGCTTGCAGTGGCGGAACTCCCAATCTAGGTTATGTTCTGGAAGTTTGGCTATATATAAGAGGTTTTGGCATCGGGAACAAGTCAGGGGGGTCTCCGAGGCGGCCACGAGGTAGGCGGGCGCGCCCAGGGGGGTAAGGCGCCTCCCCCCACCCTCGTGGGTGCCTTGGGACTCTTCTGCCCATCTCAACCTCCGTGAAATTTCAGGTCAATTGGACTCCGTTTGGTTTTCCTTTTCTGCGATACTCAAAAACAAGGAAAAACAGAAACTCGCACTCGGCTCTAGGTTAATAGGTTAGTCCCAAAAATCATATAGAATAGCATATAAATGCATATAAAACATCCTAGATGGATAATATAATAGCATGGAACAATAAAAAAAATATAGATACGTTGGAGATGTATCACCCCCGACCCAAGCCGCCACGACGCCGCTGGAATTCGCCGGGTCGCTTCCCTGGCCTCACCGTCACCGGAGCCACCTCGCGGAGCTGCCCCACCGTCCTCCTCCTCGACTCCTCCTTGTCGGACTCCATCGTCTCCGTCAACGCGTTCGTCCTCATCTTCCTCCCCGAGCACCGCTGCTGCCGAACCCCTACAACCGCCGTGAGCACCGCACCGCACATTCCTCCCTCTTGCCCTTTGCCCTCCGCCTCGCGCGTCGCTAGCCGCGTCGCGGCCCCGCTCGCCCCGCTTCGTTCACCCGGGCGCGCGCTCACCGCGTTCGCCGCATCGGCCGCGCACCCCTCGAGGCTCGGCCGCGCCCGCTGCTAGTCCGAGCGCCGGTCGCTGCTCACCTCGCCCCATCCGCCCCGTTCCCGCCGTTGGTCATGCTCGGCTCGTCTACTGCTACCGCCGCCGCCTTCTGCTACTATCGCCACGCGTGCGCCTATCGCCGTTGCCTCCCGCTCCCCGCGTCGCTGCCCCGCTTAACCCGCCGCACCAGGCCGCGCCCGCACCCGCGCCCAACGCCGTCGGTGCCTCCTGCCGCCCGCGCGTCCCGCGGCCCCTTGCTCGCGGCTACGCTTCGACATGCCTTGGCGCTCCCAACCAGTCCCCCCGCTTGCCGCCGCCGCCTGCTGCTACACCTACTGCTGCCGCCCAAGCCCTACGCCTCCTCCACCGCGCTGGCCTCGTCGTGTCACCACTGCCTCGCAGCGACCCCGGTGCCCGCGTCCTCGCGCCACCTCTCGTCACTCCGGCCGCCCCTCCTGTGTGCCGCTTCGGCCGCCTGGCTGGCGCCATTGCCATCGGCGTCCTGCAGCGCCCTGTCGGGTGCCCGCAACCGCGCCCGTGCCCGTTAGCCCGGCCGCTAAGGCCCCTGGACCAATGATAGCCGGGGCCCACGCCCCTGGAACACTTTTTTAAAGAAGAAAAAAATAAAACTAAAAATATTAATTAATTATGTTTAATTAACCTAACCAACTATTGTTAATTAACTAAACAACCTATGACATACGGGACCCACACGTCAGCGACCCAGTTAACACCTGTGTTGACTGCTCACGTCATGCTGATGCAATAATGATATTTTTGAATTAATTTAATAATAATAATTTAAAAATTGATTAAATCTTTTAAAATTAATATAAAATAAACCATAGCTCGCATGAAAAACTTTGTACATGAAAGTTGCTTAGAACGACGAGACAAAAAGGATACGTAGCCCGTTTGTCTGCCACACATCCCTAGCATAGAGAACACGCAACTTTCCCCCTCCGGTTCATCTGTTCGAAAACACGAAACACCGGGAATAATTTCCCGGATGTTTCCCCCCTTCACTGGTATCACCTCCTACCGCGTTAGGGCACACCTGGCACCGTTACTTGTCTTGTCATGCATCGATATGCATATGTTCGCATTGTATTCATTGTCTCTTCCCCATCTTCTCTCCGGTAGACTACGAGACTGACGCCGCTGCTGGTGCCCCGATCGACTACGTTGTTGACTGATACGTCTCCAACGTATTTATAATTTATGAAGTATTCATGCTATTATATTATCTGTTTTAGATGTTTATGGGATTTACTAAACACTTTTATATTATTTTTGGGACTAACCTATTAACCGGAGGCCCAGTCCAAATTGTTGTTTTCTTGCCTATTTCAATGTTTTGAAGAAAAGGAATATCAAACGGAGTCCAAATGGAATGAAACCTTCGGGAGAGTTATTTTTGGAACGCAAGCAATCCAGGAGACTTGGAGTAGACGTCAGGGAAGCTTCGAGGAAGCCACAAGGCAGGGGGCGCGCCCTACCCCCTGGGCGCGTCCCCACCCTCGTGGGCCCCTCGTGGCTCCCTTGACCGACTTCTTTCGCCTATATATGTCCATATACCCTAAAAACATCGGGGAGCAGAATAGATCGGGAGTTCAGCCGCGGCAAGCCTCTGTAGCCACCAAAAACCAATCGGGACCCTGTTCCGGCACCCTGCCGGAGGGGGGAACCCTCACCGGTGGCCGGAGGGGGGAACCCTCACCGGTGGCCATCTTCATCATCCCGGCGCTCTCCATGATGAGGAGGGAGTAGTTCACCCTCGGGGCTGAGGGTATGTACCAGTAGCTATGTGTTTGATCTCTCTCTCTCTTGTGTTCTTGAGGTGATACGATATTGATGTATCGCGAGCTTTGCTATTATAGTTGGATATTATGATGTTTCTCCCCCTCTACTCTCTTGTAATGGATTGAGTTTTCCCTTTGAAGTTATCTTATCGGATTGAGTCTTTAAGGATTTGAGAACACTTGATGTATGTCTTGCATGTGCTTATTTGTGGTGACAATGGGATATCACACGATCTACTTGATGTATGTTTTGGTGATCAACTTGCGGGTTCCGCTCGTGAACTTATGCATAGGGGTTGGCACACGTTTTTGTCTTGACTCTCCGGTAGAAACTTTGGGCACTGTTTGAAGTACTTTGTGTTGGTTGAATAGATGAATCTGAGATTGTGTGATGCATATCGTATGATCATACCCACGGATAGTTGAGGTGAAATTGGAGTATCTAGGTGACATTAGGGTTTTGGTTGATATGTGTATTAAGGTGTTATTCTAGTACGAACTCTATGATAGATTGAACGGAAAGAATAGCTTCGTGTTATTTTATGATGGAATCTTGAATAGATCGATCAGAAAGGATAACTTTGAGGTGGTTTCGTACCCTACAATAATCTCTTCGTTTGTTCTCTGCTATTAGTGACTTTGGAGTGACTCTTAGTTGCATGTTGAGGGATTGTTATATGATCCAATTATGCTATTATTGTTGAGAGAACTTGCACTAGTGAAAGTATGAACCCTAGGCCTTGTTTCCTAGCATTGCAATACCGTTTACACTCACTTTTATCGCTTGTTACCTTGCTGTTTTTATATTTTTAGATTACAAAAACCTATATCTACCATCCATATTGAACTTGTATCACCATCTCTTCGTTGAACTAGTGCACCTATACAATTTACCATTGTATTGGGTGTGTTGGGGACAAAAGAGACTCTTTGTTATTTGGTTGCAGGGTTGCTCGAGAGCGACCATCTTCATCCTACGCCTCCCACGGATTGATAAACCTTAGGTCATCCACTTGAGGGAAATTTGCAACTGTCCTACAAACCTCTGCACTTGGAGGCCCAAAAATGGCGCCAGAAACTGCTTGATGTCTACTACACAACCTTCTTCTTGTAGACGTTGTTGGGCCTCCAAGTGCAGAGGTTTGTCGGACAGTAGCAAATTCCCCACAAGTGGATGACCTAAGGTTTATCAATACGTGGGAGGTGTAGGATGAAGATGGTCTCTCTCAAACAACCCTGCAAGCAAATAACAAAGAGTCTCTTGTGTCCCCAACACACCCAATACAATGGTAAATTGTATAGGTGCACTAGTTCAGCGAAGAGATGGTGATACAAGTGCAATATGGATAGTAGATATAGGTTTTTTTAATATGAAAATAGAAAAACAGCAAGGTAGCAAGTGGTAAAAGTGAGCGTAAACGGTATTGCAATGATAGGAAACAAGGCCTAGGGTTCATAATTTCACTAGTGCAAGTTCTCTCAACAACAAGAGTCACTCCAAAGTTACTAACAGCGGAGAACAAACGAAGAGATTATGGTAGGGTACGAAACCACCTCAAAGTTATTCTTTCTCATCGTTCTATTCAAGAGTTTGTACTAGAATAACACCTTAAGACACAAATCAACCAAAACCCTAATGTCACCTAGATACTCCAATGTCACCTGAAGTATCCGTGGGTATGATTATATGATATGCATCACACAGTCTCAGATTCATCTATTCAAACTGAGGGAGTCCTTGATTAGGGGGTGTTCGGATAGCCGGACAATACCTTCAGCCGGACTCCTGGACTATGAAGATACAAGATTGAAGACTTCGACCCGTGTCCGGAAGGGACATTCCTTGGCGTGGAAGGCAAGCTTGGCGATGCGGATACTCAAGATCTCCTACCATTGTAATCGACTTTGTGTAACCCTAACCCTATCCGGTGTCTATATAAACCGGAGGGTTTTAGTCCATAGGACAACTTCATCATACAACAATCATACCATAGGCTAGCTTCTAGGGTTTAGCCTCCTTGATCTCGTGGTAGATCTACTCTTGTACTACCCATATCATCAATATTAATCAAGCAGGAGTAGGGTTTTACCTCCATCGAGAGGGCCCGAACCTGGGTAAACTTCGTGTACCTTGTCTCCTGTTACCATCCGGCCTAGACGCACAGTTTGGGACCCCCTACCCGAGATCCGCCGGTTTTGGCACCGACATTTGTGCTTTCATTGAGAGTTCCACTGTGCCATTGCAATCAGGAAGGATGCCTCCTCCCGTCTTTAAAGACGGCACCGTCACTAAGGGAGCCTTGGCTGTCGGCCAAACTCTCCGGCTAGGTGGTTTCCGCATGACCGCCTGTTCGGCCGTTGCGCCGACGGTGACCTCTCAGGTCATCAAAAGCAACCTTCATGTCAGCTCAGAACTTGTCGAGCAGCTAGATCCGATGGAGCTCTCTTCCGTAAACGAGCTCTTGGATCGCATCGCCGCCCTGGGGGTCGCCATGGATTACGACCAGGTTGGGCTTAAGCCCGATCTAAGAGATATTAAATCTCCCCAGGTCACCCACCACGTCGCCGTGGTAGAGGCGAAGTGCGGCGACCCTTCATCCATTTTAAGGACTAGCTACGTCTGAATTCCCGACCCTTCCAAACCGGATACCCGCGGAGGGGAGGATGTAACTCAAGACCTGGGCATAGAATCAGGCAACGGGCTAGACTCATTGGACAACATCCAAGAATCCGAACTTCAGAGTTCGGAAGCTCTTCGGCCTCTGAATCTTATATTGGGTGAGGTTTCAGATTCAACGCCACCCACCCACCCGAACATAAGCGATCTCTCCCAAATCAGGCAACAGCCCAAGGAAACAGTACATCATTACTGGGCCAGATTCCTCCTGGTTATGAACAGGATAAAGGACTGCCGTGAGGGAGACGCCATCTCAATCTTCTGCAGTAATTGCACGGACGAGGGAATCCTTAACGCCATAAGTCATCGTGATATTACACGCTTCACTGACTTGGCGTCCATAGTACAAAGTACTGTGTGATGGAAAGCGCCTGGAGAACCGAAATAAAATTTTGGGATAATCCGGCCCTGAACAGCAATCTCGTCCGAACTAAGAGGGTGCATCATGGTAAGACATCCGGGTCAAACACCAAAAAACCAAAATCCTCTACAGAGCATGGAACCGTACTGGAAAGATGGCTTGATGGACCCTGTAAAATCCATAGTACAGAGGGCGCCACACCAACTCACAGCCTTAGAGCATGTTGGATACTCCGGCAGGTGGCCAAAATTGGCGAGGACCTCTTAATTTCGGAGGCCGCAGAAAGCCATCCCGGGGACACTAGTACCGTTCTCACAGTCTTCGAGACTTTCGCATCAAACAATATGCGAAAGAGAACACTCCGCAGCCTTGCTGAAGTCTATCAGATAGCAACAATAAACCCATGGAGCGACACAGCTATTACCTTCAACGCAAGCGATGAACCTAAATTCCGAACAGTCCGAGCACCAGCCGCGTTGGTCCTCAGTCCAATAGTGGACGGCTTTCGCCTTACCAAGGTACTCATGGATGGAGGCAGCGGATTGAACCTAATTTACGAGGAAACCCTTCAAAAAATGGGATTAGACTGGAACCGCATCGAGCGAAGCAGCACAACCTTTAGAGGAATAATCCCCAGTCGGGAAGCGCGCTGCACAGGAAAAATCACACTAGATGTGGTGTTCGGCACGCCGGATAATTACAGGTCCGAAGAGGTCACGTTTCAGGTGGCCCCGTTCAGTAGCGGATATCACGCCCTACTGGGGCGGGAAGCATTTACAATCTTCCAAGCAATACCCCATTACGGGTACATGAAGCTCAAGATGCCCGGGCCGAATGGAATTATCACTCTCGCTATTGATCCGGACATAGCGCTCCGCGCCGAAAACAAGATAGCCGCATTGGCCCTTGAGGCACTATCCGAAGCCTTAGCGGCTGAGGAACTGACTGCGCTGTGCTCAACGGTTAACAGGGATGATGTGATACTCGACAAGAGATCCACGTCCACATCCTTCAAGCCAGCGGACGAAATAGTCAAATTCCAGGTCCATCCAACAGACCCCAATAAAACAGCTTCCATCGGGGCACGATTAAACCCTGATGTGGACACCGCACTGCGAGAATTTCTGCGCGAAAATTGGGACATCTTCGCCTGGCACCCTTCAGACATGCCAGGAATCCCACGCAGGCTGGCCGAACATAGCTTAAATATCCTAAAAGGATTCAAACCTGTCAAACAAGCCCTTCGGCATTTTTCGGAACCCAAAAAACAGGCCATGGGAGAGGAGCTAGCCAAGCTATTGGAGGCCGGATTCATTAGAGACATAAAACATCCGTACTGGCTAGCAAACCTGGTGATGGTACCAAAAAAAGGACAAATCCTGGCGCTTGTGTGTTGATTTTAAGGACCTTAAGAAGGCTTGCCCCAAGGATCCCTTCCACCTCCCCCGTATCGATCAAATTGTTGATGCCACCGCAGGACAGGATTCATTGTGTTTCCTCGACGCATACTTCGGTTACCATCAAATAAAGATGGCGGAATCAGACCAAGCCGCAACAGCATTCATCACACCATACGGCCCATTCTGCTTCAACACAATGCCCTTCGGGCTGAAAAACGCAGGCGCAACTTACCAGCGCATGATTCAGACATGTCTGGCAAACCAGATCGGCAAGACAGTAGAGGCGTACGTGGATGATGTGGTCGTCAAAACAAGATATGTCGAATCTCTAGTAGATGACTTGAGGCTAACATTCGACAACCTCCGAAAATACGACATCAAGCTCAACCCGGAAAAATGCGTTTTCGGCGTTCCAGCCAGAAAGCTTTTGGGCTTCATTGTATCCGGTAGAGGAATTGAGGCAAATCCAGCCAAGATCCGAGCTTTGTCGCAACTGGATATCCCAAAGGACCTCAAACAAATACAAAAATTAACCGGATGCGTGGCGGCTCTAAGCCGCTTTATCTCTCGCTTGGGAGAAAAGGCACTACCCCTTTATCGCCTCCTTCAGCGCACCGAACACTTCGAGTGGACGGATGCTGCCACGGCCGGACTCGATGAAATAAAAGCCATATTGGCAACAAACCCAGTCCTGGCCGCGCCAAACACCGGCGAACCAATGCTATTGTACATTGCAGCAACTCATCAAGTTGTCAGCGTCGTGCTCATCGTCAAGCGGGAAACGGACGGAAACAAACTCCCCCTTCAAAGGCCGGTCTACTGCGTGTCCACTGTCCTCACTCCATGCAAATCACGGTACTCGCATTATCAAAAGATTGCATACGCGGTATTCATGGCATCCCGGAAGCTACGACACTACTTTCAAGAGTGTTCCATAACAGTAGCCTCGGAGGTACCAGTCAACGATATTATCAACAACCGCGATGCAACGGGCCGGATCGCAAAATGGGCCATCGAGCTCCTCCCGTTCGATATAACCTATAAGCCACGGCGAGCTATTAAATCGCAAGTTTTGGCCGACTTCGTCGCAGAATGGACGGAGGCCGAGCTCCCTAAAGAGTACGGCACATATTCAAACTGGATCATGCATTTTAACGGCTCCAAAATGTTGGCCGGACTAGGGGCCGGCGTCGTTTTGACATCCCCCACGGGAGACACAGTTCAATATGTGCTCCAGATCATGTACACGGACTCCAACAATGCAGCCGAATATGAGGCCCTCCTACATGGTCTCCGGATGGCAGTATCCATGGGCATTCAACGCCTAGAGGTACGCGGGGACTCGAACCTCGCGATATCCCAAATAAACGGAGACTTTGACGCCAAGGATCCATAAATGGCAGCTTACCGCAACGCCGTCCTAAAAATGTCAGCTCGGTTCGAAGGGTTGGAGTTTCATCATATAGCCTGAGAAAACAATCAGGCAGCGGTGTCCTGGCACGCATTGGAGCAAAACGCGATGCATCCCCCCCAAACATCTTTTTAGAAAGATTGTTCAAGCCATCCGTAGCATGGGAGGGGGAACCCGCAGATAACAACCCGGACCTAACCGCACCACCCGACGTCGAACAACCTGACATATTGGAGGCTCTGCCACCGAAATTACACCTTCAGCCCACGTAATAATGGCAGTCATCGCCCCGTGGACAGAACCATTCCCAGCCTACCTTACTAGGCAGGAACTCCCAGAGGACCAAAACGAGGCAAGCTGCATAGTGCGGCGAACTAAAGCCTATAAAGTCCACGAGGGAGAGCTTTATAAGAAAAGCACTACCGGAGTCCTTCAAAGGTGCATCTTCGAAGAGGAAGGGCGGAACCTGCTGGCTGAAATTCATGATGGACTCGGTGGCAACCACGCTGCAGCTCGGTCCGTTGTAAGCAAGGCTTTCCGTACGGGTTTTTACTGGCCGACGGCCCAAGCAAACGCTCAGGACTTGGTCCAATGATGCGTCGGTTGCCAGCTTTTTGCAAACCAAAGCCATATGCCACCCACCGCCCTCCAAACTATCCCCATCACTTGGCCTTTCGCGGTCTGGGGGCTTGACATGGTTGGACCCCTTAAAGGCGGAACCCACAAGCAAAAATACTTACTGGTCATGGTGGATAAGTTCACCAAATGGATAGAAGCCAAGCCTGTTAAGACGGCCGAATCCAGACATGTGATAGACTTCATATCCGGGGTTGTACACCGTTACGGCGTCCCCCACAACATCATCACTGATAACGGCACAAACTTCACTGCCGACGAGGTAAAACTCTGGTGCAAAAACATGGGCATCAAGCTCGACTATGCCTCCGTCTATCACCCACAAACTAACGGCCAGGTCGAGCGTGCAAATGGTCTTATCATGAGCGGTATTAAACCCAGACTAGTGTGGTCCCTCAAGGAATCTAACACGCACTGGGTAGAGGAGCTCGACTCTGTACTCTGGGGGCTGCGGACCACGCCGAATCGTACCACCGGATACACACCATTCTTTATGGTGTACGGCGCAGAGGCAGTTCTGCCTTGTGATATAATTCATGACTCACCTCGAGTGCGCATGTACGAAGAAAGAGAAGCCGAGCTCGATCGGCAGGACAACTTGGACGCCTTGGAGGAGGAGCGTAACGTGGCAAAAGCCCGTTCCGCATTTTATCAACAGAAGGCTCGAAGATATCAAAGCAGAGAAGTACGGGCCAAAAATTACAACGTTGGCGAACTAGTTCTACGCCTGCCGGATAAGAAAAAGGACAAACTCAAGCCCAAGTGGGAAGGTCCCTTCATAATCGACCAAGTCCTAACCGGTGGAGCGTACCGCCTGCGAGATGCGTCGGATAACTGACTCGAGCCGAACCCATGGAACGCCGCCCGTCTCCGAAGATTCTATGCCTAGCGCCGGACTCTGTGTTTGTCTCCTTCCTCTGTCCATTTTTTACATTTTCTGTCTTACATTTCTTCTCTTCCCCTCTTTTCTCTTATAGCCTTTAAAGGCCCATTAAGTGATACGCTACCGGCTTCGTAAAACCTGGGGGCTTCTTTAACAGAAGCTTATCTATATGGGCTTCACGCCCAACACATGCGTCAAACTTCCGCATGTACCTTTTCTTCACCATTATATGCATCGATGTGACTTAAGTTTTGGCCAAGCTGGGTTGCCTGGCTCCTGTGCTTACCCCTACGTTCCCGATTGTTTGGCTAGGCGGTAAAGGGAGCACCTCTGTGATTGTTACTGCCGGATCAGCCGGATGTGTACCTCAGACTGGGCGAAGCCGAAAGCTAGCGTTCTTAAGGGAATATTCGATCGGTGACCTAAAAGATGACCTTTTTTACTTATTTATATACATGCTCCCAGATGATTTTCCTGCATTTGCAGTCCGGACATGCACTTTAGGGCATGCCTCCCAGAGAAAGGAACCCTTAACGGAACTATTCTCTCTGGAAGATGTTTCTTACTAACCATGTAATATAACATAACTAGTTGGGCACATGTCTGATAAAGCACTAATGATCCCTACGTCTGGTCTCCATGCATACCCCGGTTCGTACATAACCGGTAGGGTATTCGGACACACTCCAGACCATCAGGTCCCGAGGTCGAAGCGAAAAGGTCGGCAATGACAAACGATCTACAATCCGGCTAGAAGGCATTACACATGTCAATTAAAAATTACATAGTCACTCTGACTGATTGTATTCCTCTTCTATACCATCTAACAGGGTGTCTAATTTACAGTCCTGCTGGGAATACTTTGCGGCCAATTCTACTTGGCCGTATACTAAGATTACAGGGATCTCCTTCCCATCAGGCCCCACTGGTTCGACCTCGACATGTGGTTTGGGTCAGACTTCGTAAACCGGGTCTTCACCATGGCCCAGGCCTCCCTAGCGCCTTGTCGGCAGGCCGATATCTTCCACAACCGGAAGCGCCGTCGAGCTCCCTTAAGCTTCTCCGCAAGCTCTCCAAGGCCCTCGGGCATGGAGTGAGAAGGCCATAAGGCTTGGGCAACGCCCCGCATCGCCTGCCGAACTCGCTCGTGCAGTTGCGAGAGCTCGGGAAGAAGGTCACCCGTAGAACCGGGCATCTCCTCTGCAGGACGACCTGTTAGCATTCCTACAGACATTACTCTGTTAGTCGACTTCCTCGCCGAACTCCTTTTTCAAAGTTCGTTTAAGCACTTACTAAATATGCCGCGTCGAAGCCGCTGATTCTCCTTAGTGGAGTCCGACAGCTGGCCACGAACATCTTTAAGTTCAACGTCCAGCTTGGTGTTGGCATCCTGCAGATCATTCTTCTCCTGCCTCACCCTTGTCTCCATACTCTCACCGGCCTTTAGCCGGCGTAAGAGTTGTTGCCTCTCCGGATCAATTCCGGGGCCATCTGCAATATGATTTGCCAGATTTACACCCACGCCGCACTTCGCAACACATTTATCTTTCGAAGCATGGATTACCAGAGGGGGTCTCTTTGGGCTCCCCTGCCGCGGCTCGTGTGGCCTCAAGTTGGGCTTTGCACTCTTCCAGCTCCTGGGACAGTAGGGTATTCTTTTCTGTAAGAACCTGCATAACAAATGATCCTTAAATCAGTTGTTCTAACTGTTTCAAGTCTCGGGGGCTACTGGTATATACATATATTTACCAAAATTTTCTTACCCGTATGTCTTTTACATATTGCTCCGTGGCTCTGGCTAAACCATTTTGAGCGGCACGGAGGTATGCATCTCCCAAATTGAAGGCATTCAATGCCTCTTGGAAAAAACAAGCATCGCGAAGAACTGTCCGGTGACGCCTGTGGTTCATGGCAGTCTCCATTTCGGAATTGGTGGCAGACAGCCTGTCTGCATCCTCTGTCGGAGGAGCGTCCGGTGCACGCCTTGTGTTCGCCGCCGCTTCCGGACTAGGTGTCCAAGCCTGGCTAGTGGAGGCGCGATTGGCAACCTCCCCGGATATAGTCTGGCGAGGTCTCTTTGTCCTAAAGAGAGCACGAGCGTTAGTATGCCCTGAAGGGATAACACCAGAGATATAGATGGTGCGCTATACCTTTGCGCCGACGTCTCAGTCCGGACTCTACATTTCTTTTTACCCCACGGGGCCCCGCGGCCCCTCGTTGGATATCCGCCGCAGGTTCGGCCTCTCGCCTCGGAAACCTTCCCTGCAAAACATGGTTATCGTCAAAAAAACTGAAATGCGTGAGAATGGAATCCTTCTCAAGGGAATGAGGCTTCGGTCTTTGTCACCTGGGAGGCCGGGATTAAACCTGGGTAGTCGGCCGTAATGGCCACCAAAGTATTATCCTTGCTTAGCTGATGAAACACCCCGTCAATTAGCTCCACCGATATGTCCGGATCCTCTTCAGAGTCCGGATCGAGGGATCGTTCTGGATCCTATGGCTGTGGAGGGCGGCTGCTTATATCCTTTACTTCCTGACGCAGTTCCTGCAACAAAGTCGTTAGACTACATATTTAATCATGGGAATATAAAGCGGATGGGCGAGCAAAATCGTCCACTTACCCAACTCGGAGGGTTATACATAGTAAATCCGCCCTGCGGGTCGACGCGGAGGAATTCCTCCTCTTCTCCCTTGTACAAAGAGGATAAGATCTTCACTAGAGCGGTAGCCGAGGCTGGTCCCTTACGACCGTAACGGGTGGCATCGTCCTCCTCGTTAAATTCCCACATGGGGTGGCTTCTATATTGAAGCGGCTGCACCCCCCGCATAATGCATGCGGCCATGACTCCAATCATGGTTAGTCCGGAATGAGCCAATAGTCTTATCCGGCCTATCGGGTAAAGGACGTCCCTGTCGCTTTCCCTTTGAGAGCTCCGCGGACGCCAGCTTTGGCGTTTCTTTAATGGGGCACTGTTGAACTCGGGGAGACCGACCCGGACAGGGTCCGGTAGCGGGACATCATCTATATAAAACCATTCCGAAGGCCAGTCCTCAGACGCCTTCTTCGGGGTTCCGGATAGGTATCCGGTCCCGCCGGTGCGCCACACTTCGGCTCCGCCCACTTGATATATAGACCCCTCTTGAGAACGGAGCACCAGGTAGAATATCCTCTTCCACAGCGCGAAATGAGCCTCAACACCCAAAAATAACTCGCAAAGGGCGACGAAGCCCGCGATATGCAATATAGATGCATGCGTGAGATTGTGCAGCTGGAGGCCATAGAACTCTAGAAGCCCACGGAGAAATGGATGAATTGGAAATCCCAGTCCCCTTATTAGATAAGGGACGAGGCACACCCGCTCTCCTTTGGAGGGATTGGGGGTGCTCTCTGCTTGTTTTCCGCCATTATAGTGGCGAGTCCGGCTCAGACCGGGACCATATAGGCCTGAGGGAGAAATCCCTTGGCTTGAAGCGACACTAACTCGCTGTGCAGGATGGAGCAACTCTCCCAGTCTCCAGGTTTAGGACTGGAAGGGCGAGAGGAGGAGCTGCGACGGCTGGCCATGTTGGAATGGACCTTTGCTGGAGGCGCTCTGATGATTACTCGCGTAGAGGAGAAGGTGTGGTTTGGATCTTAATCCCCATCCAAATAAATAGGCGGCTCGTTTATGCGGCTAGGGGTGTGAATGTAAAAATGCCCCGGCTTTTCGCATTCGTTTGACACGTGGAAGACGACCATTATTGGGCGTGGAAGCCAAGGAGCGCTACATTACAAAAATCGGACATTATTCCTACAGGTACACAGAATTTGGAGAAGAACCCGCCTTGCAATGCCGAAGACAATCTGCGCGCCGGACTCGTCGTCATTGAAGCCTGGTTCGGGGGCTACTGAGGGAGTCCTGGATTAGGGGGTGTTCGGATAGCCGGACAGTACCTTCAGCCGGACACCTGGACTATGAAGATACAAGATTGAAGACTTCGTCCCGTGTCCGGAAGGGACTTTCCTTGGCGTGGAAGGCAAGCTTGGCGATGTGGATATTCAAGATCTCCTACCATTGTAACCGAATTTGTGTAACCCTAACCCTAACCGGTGTCTATATAAAACGGAGGGTTTTAGTCCGTAGGACAATTTCATCATACAACAATCATACCATAGGCTAACTTCTAGGGTTTAGCCTCCTTGATCTCGTGCTAGATCTACTCTTGTACTACCCATATCATCAATATTAATCAAGCAGGAGTAGGGTTTTACCTCCATCGAGAGGGCTCGAACCTGGGTAAACTTCGTGTCCCTTGTCTCCTGTTACCATCCAGCCTAGACGCACAGTTCGGGACCCCCTACCCGAGATCCGCCGGTTTTGACACCGACACAAACCAACACAAAGTACTTCAAAGAGCGCCCCAAAGTTCCTAGCGGAGAGTCAAGACGAAAACGTGTGCCAACCCCTATGCATAAGTTCACGAAGTCACGGAACCCGCAAGTTGATCACCAAATCATACATCAAGTAGATCACATGATATCCCATTGTCACCACAGATAAGCACATGCAAGACATACATCAAGTGTTCTCAAATCCTTAAAGACTCAATCCGATAAGATAACTTCAAAGGGAAAACTGAATCCATTACAAGAGAGTAGATGGGGAGAAACATCATAAGATCCAACTGTAATAGCAAAGCTCGCGATACATCAAGATCGTACCACCTCAAGAACAGGAGAGAGAGAGAGATATCAAACACAATGCTACTGGTATATAACCTCAGCCCCGAGCGTGAACTACTCCCTCCTCGTCATGGAGAGCGCCGGGATGATGAAGATGGCCACTGATGAGGGTCCCCCCCCCCTCTGGCAGGGTGCCAGAACAGGGTCCCAATTGGTTTTTGGTGGCTACAGAGGCTTGCGGCGGCAGAACTCCCAATCTGGGTATATATAAGAGGTTTTGGCGTCGGGAACAAGTCAGGGGGGTCTCCGAGGCGGCCATGAGGTAGGTGGGCTCGCCCAGGGGGGTAGGGCGCGCCCCCCACCCTCGTGGGTGCCTCGGGACTCTTCTGGCCCATCTCCGATGCTCCGTGGGCTTCTTCTAGTCCAAAAATAATCTGCATGAAATTTCAGGTCAATTGGACTCCGTTTGGTTTTCCTTTTCTGCGATACACAAAAACAAGGAAAAACAGAAACTCGCACTCGGCTCTAGGTTAATAGGTTAGTCCCAAAAATCTTACAGAATAGCATATAAATGCATATAAAACATCCTAGATGGATAATATAATAGCATGGAACAATAAACAATTATAGATACGTTGGAGACGTATCACCCCCGACCGAAGCCGCCACGACGCCGCAGGACTTCGCCGGGTCGCTTCCCTGGCCTCACCGTCACTGGAGCCACCTCGCGGAGCTGCCCCACCGTCCTCCTCCTTGCAGGACTCCATCGTCGCCGTCGTCTCCGTCAACGCGTCCGTCCTCATCTTCCTCCCCGAGCACCGGTGCCCCCGAACCCCTACAACCGCCGTGAGCACCGCACCGCACCTCCCTCCCTCTTGCCCTTTGCCCTCCGCCTTGCGCGTCGCGGCCCCGCTTGCCGCGTCGCGGCCCCGCTCGCCCCGCTTCGTCACCGCGTTCGCTGCATCGGCTGCGCACCCCTCCAGGCTCGGCCGCGCCCGCTGCCAGTTCGAGCGCCGGTCGCCGCTCACCTCGCCCCATCCGCCCCGTTCCCGCCGTTGGTCATGCTCGGCTCGTCTGCTGCTACCATCGCCGCCTTCTGCTACTACCGCCACGCCTGCGGCCATCGCCGTTGCCTCCCGCTCCCCGCGTCGCTGCCCAGCAAGACCCGCCGCAGCAGGCCGTGCCCGCGCCCAACACCGTCGGTGCCTCCTGCCGCCCACGCGTCCTGCGGCCCCTTGCTCGCCGCTGCGCTGTTGTGCGCCTTGGCACGCCCGACCAGCCCCCCCGCTTGCCATCGCCGCCTGCTGCTACACCTACTACTGCCGCCCAGGCCCTACGCCTCCTCCACCGCGCTGGCCTCGTCGTGTCGCCGCTGCCTCGCAGCGACCCCGCTGCAAGCATCCTCGCGCCACCTCTCGTCGCTCCGGCCGCCCCTCCCGTGTGCCGCTTCGGCCGCCTGGCTGGCGCCATTGCCGCCGGCGTCTTGCAGCGCCATGTTGGGTGCCCGCAACCGCACCCGTGCCCGTTAGCCCGACCACTAAGGCCCCTGGCCCAATGACAGCCGGGGCCCACGCCCCTAGAACATTTTTTTAAAGAAGAAAAATAAATAAAACTAAAAATATTAATAATTAACTTAATTAATTATGTTTAATTAACCTAACCAAATACTCTTAATTAACTAAACAACCTATGACATACGGGACCCACACGCCAGCGACCCAGTTAACATCTCTGTTGAGTGCTGACGTCATGCTGATGCAATAATGCTATTTTTGAATTAATTTAATAATAATAATTTAAAAATTGATTAAATCTTTTAAAATTAATATAAAGTAACCCGTAGCTCAGATGGAAAAGCTTTGTACATGAAAGTTGCTCAGAACGACAAGACAAAAAGGATACACAGCCCGTTCGTCCGCCACACATCCCTAGCATAGAGAACACGGAACTTTCCCCCTCCGGTTCATTTGTCCGAAAACGCGAAACACCGGGAATAATTTCCCGGATGTTTCCTCCCTTCACTGGTATCACCTCCTACCGCGTTAGGGCACACCTGGCACCGTTACTTGTCTTGTCATGCATCGATATGCATATGTTTGCATTGTATTCATTGTTTCTTCCCACTCTTCTCTCCGATAGACTACGAGACTGACGCCGCTGCTGGTGCACCGATCGACTACGTTGTTGACTGATACGTCTCCAACGTATCTATAATTTATGAAGTATTCATGCTATTATATTATCTGTTTTAGATGTTTATGGGCTTTACTAAACACTTTTATATTATTTTTGGGACTAACCTATTAACCGGAGGCCCATCCCAAATTGTTGTTTTCTTGCCTATTTCAATGTTTCGAAGAAAAGGAATATCAAACGAGTCCAAACAGAATGAAACCTTAGGGAGAGTTATTTTTGGAACAGAAGCAATCCAGGAGACTTGGAGTAGACGTCAGGGAAGCTTCGAGGAAGCCATGAGGCAGGGAGGCGCGGCCTACCCCCTGGGCGCGCCCCCACCCTCGTGGGCCCCTCATGGCTCCCCTGACCGACTTCTTTCGCCTATATATGTCCATATACCCTAAAAACAACGGGGATCAAAATAGATCGGGAGTTCCGCCGCCGCAAGCCTCTGTAGCACCAAAAATCAATCGGGACCCTGTTTCAGCACCTTGCCGGAGGTGGGGAACCCTCATCGCTGGCCATCCTCATCATCCCGGCGCTCTCCATGACGAGGGAGTAGTTCACCCTCGGGGCTGAGGGTATGTACCAGTCGCTATGTGTTTGATCTCTCACTCTCGTGTTTTTGAGGTGATACGATATTGATTTATCACGAGCTTTGCTATGATAGTTGGATCTTATGATGTTTCTCCCCCTCTACTCTCTTGTAATGGATTGAGTTTTCCCTTTGAAGTTATCTTATCAGATTGAGTCTTTAAGGATTTGAGAACACTTGATGTATGTCTTGCATGTGCTTATCTGTGGTGACAATGGGATATCATGTGATCTACTTGATGTATGTTTTGGTGACCAACTTGCGGGTTCCGCTCATGAACTTATGCATAGGGGTTGGCCCACATTTTTGTCTTGACTCTCGGTAGAAACTTTGGGGCACTCTTTGAAGTACTTTGTGTTGGTTGAAGAGATGAATCTGAGATTATGTGATGCATATCGTATGATCATACCCACGAATACTTGAGGTGACATTGCAGTATCTAGGTGACATTAGGGTTTTGGTTGATATGTGTCTTAAGGTGTTTTTCTAGTACGAACTCTATGATAGATTGAACGGAAAGAATAGCTTCGTGTTATTTTACTACGGACTCTTGAATAGATCGATCAAAAAGGATAACTTTGAGGTGGTTTCGTACCCTACAATAATCTCTTCCTTTGTTCTCCGCTACTAGTGACTTTGGAGTGACTCTTTTGTTGCATGTTGAGGGATTGTTATATGATCCAATTATGCTATTATTGTTGAGAGAACTTGCACTAGTGAAAGTATGAACCCTAGGCCTTGTTTCCAAGCATTGCAATACCGTTTACGCTCACTTTTATTGCTTGCTACCTTGCTTTTTTATATTTTCAAATTACAAAAACCTATATCTACCATCATATTGCACTTGTATCACCATCTCTTCGCTGAACTAGTGCACCTATGCAATTTACCATTGTATTGGGTGTGTTAGGGACACAAGAGACTCTTTGTTATTTGGTTGCAGGGTTGCTCGAGAGAGACCATCTTCATCCTATGCCTCCCACGGATTGATAAACCTTAGGTCATCCACTTGAGGGAAATTTGCAACTGTCCTACAAACCTCTACACTTGGAGGCCCAACACCATCTACAAGGAGAAGGTTGCGTAGTAGACATCATTGACGACCCCTCCTTCTCGGCTGAGCTTCCAGGCAGGCCCCCCCTTGATCACCAGATATCACCTATTCCTTCTCTACTGCTTGCATTAGAGTAGTGTAGCATGTTACTGCTTTCGGTTAATCCTATTCTACTGCATATCCTATCTTTGCTACTACTGTTGTTACCTTTACCTGCAATCCTAAATGCTTAGTATAGGATCCTAGAATTTTGTCAGTGGCCCTATATTCTTGTCCGTCTGCTATGCTATAATATCGGGCCGTGATCACTCGGGAGGTGATCACGGGTATATACTATATACATAATATATGATACATGTGGTGACTAAAGTCGGGTCAGCTCGTAGAGTACCCGTGAGTGATTCATGTATTGGGGGCTGAAAGGACCTTTGCCCCGACGTCCCTCTGGGTGGATCTTTGTGGCGGAGCGACAGGGTGGGTTGAGACCACCAAGGTGAGAGGTGGGCCTGGCGCTGGTCGGCGTCCGCGGTTTCATCAATTAACACGCTTAATGAGATCTTGGTATTTGATCTGAGTCTGGCCACTGGCCTATACGCACTAACCAACTACATGGGAACAGTTATGGGCACTCGACGTCGTGGTATCAGCTGATACGTCTCCAACGTATCTATAATTTTTATTGTTACATGCTATTATATTATTCATCTAGGATGTTTTATATGCATTTATATGCTATTTTATATGATTTTTGGGACTAACATATTAACCTAGAGCCCAGTGCCAGTTTCTATTCTTTCTTTGTTTTTGAGTATCACAGAAAAGCAAAACCAAACGGAGTCCAATTGACCTAAAACTTCACGGAACTTATTTTTGGAACAGAAGAAGGCCGTGGAGTAAAAGAGTTGGGACAGAAGAGTCCCGGGCTGCCCACGAGGGTGGGGGGCCCGCCCACCCCCCTGGGCGCGCTTCCCTACCTCGTGACAGCCCGGAGACCCCCCCTGACTTGTTCTCGACGCCAAAACCTCCTATATATACTGAAACCTCTAGAACATAACCTAGATCGGGAGTTCCGCTGCCGCAAGCCTCTGTAGCCACCAAAAACCAATCTAGACACGTTCCGGCACCCTACCGGAAGAGGGAACCCTCATCGGTGGCCATATTCATCATCCCGGCGCTCTCCATGACGAGGAGGGAGTAGTTTACTCTCGGGGCTGAGGGTATGTACCAGTAGCTATGTGTTTGATCTCTCTCTCTCTCTCTCTCTCTCTCTCTCTCTCTCTCTCTCGTATTCTTGATTCAGCACGATCTTGATGTATCGCGAGCTTTGCTATTATAGTTGGATCTTATGATGTTTCTCCACCTCTACTCTCTTGTAATGGATTGGGTTTTCCCTTCGAAGTTATCTTATCGGATTGAGTCTTGAAGGATTTGAGACCACTTGATGTATGTCTTGCGTGGGATACCCGTGGTGACAATGGGGTATTCTATTTGATTCACTTGATGTATGTTTTTGGAGATCAACTTGCGGGTTCCGTGACCTTGTGAACTTATGCATAGGGGTTGGCACACGTTTTCGTCTTGACTCTCCGGTAGAAACTTTGGGGCACTCTTTAAGGTTCTATGTGTTGGTTGAATAGATGAATCTGAGATTTTGTGATGCATATCGTATAATCATACACACGGATACTTGATGTGACATTGGAGTATCTAGGTGACATTAGGGTTTTGATTGATTTGTGTCTTAAGGTGTTATTGTAGTACGAACTCTTGAATAGATCGATCAGAAAGAATAACTTTGAGGTAGTTTAGTACCCTACCATAATCTCTTCGTTTGTTCTCCTCTATTAGTGACTTTAGAGTGACTCTTTGTTGCATGTTGAGGGATAGTTATATGATCAAATTATGTTATGATTGTTGAGAGAACTTGCACTAGTGAAAGTATGAACCCTAGGCCTTGTTTCCTAGCATTGCAATACCGTTTACTCTAACTTTTATCATTAGTTACCTTGCTGTTTTTATATTTTCAGATTACAAAAGCCTATATCTACCATCCATATTGCACTTGTATCACCATCTCTTCGCCGAACTAGTGCACCTATACAATTTACTATTGTATTGGGTGTGTTGGAGACGCAAGAGACTCTTTGTTATTTGGTTGCAGGGTAGCTTGTGAGAGACCATCTTCATCCTACGCCTCCCACGGATTGATAAACCTTAGGTCATCCACTTGAGGGAAATTTGCTACTGTCCTACAAACCTCTACACTTGGAGTCCCAACAACGTCTACAAGAAGAAGGTTGTGTAGTAGACATCAAGCAGTTTCTGGCGCCGTTGCCGGGGAGGTGAGTGCTTGAAGGTATATCTTTAGATTTTGAAATCCAATCTTTTTGTTTCTTGTTTTATCACTAGTTTAGTCTATAAAAGAAAACTACAAAAAATTGAATTAATGGTACCTCATATGCTTCATCTTTTTAATATCTTTCGTGAAAATGATGGGAAGGAAAATTGTGCCAAAGTGTTAGAAGAAGAATGCATTAGGATGTTTGGCACTAAATATTTCAATGATGAGCATGATTGCAATGTTCTTAGTATGAATTCTTTGAATATCCATAGCACTAATGATGATTGCACTAGTCATGGTGAAAATGTCTCTTATAAGCATGTCAAAATTTGTGGAATACATAGAGTTTGCAAGTACACACCAAATAGGGAAGATAGATTTTGCAAGAGGCATAAGTATTTGGAAACTAAATGGTTTCAAGAAAGGCTAGATGATTTTGCTGAAAGATTCAATATTTATCGCCATCTTTGTGAACTTTGCAATGAACATGGTCATTTAAAGCTCCAACGCTATTTGTTTCATGATCAAATCATGTCCATAAATTGTGATAACTTGATTACCCTTGAGCATCATAAAGAGCTCAGTCTTCTTTTGGGGTATGAAGAAATGAAATGTATAACTCTGGGTATTCCAAAATTTAATCTTGATAGATTTCTTGATTTTGATCTAGAGGAAATTTTTATGTATTGTGCGGTGAATTGTATTGAAAATCCTTATATTGCCAATTACATGAAGACAAGAAAACAAATAGAAGATGAAGAGAATACTAATGAAAGGGAAGAGACTTCCCAATATCTTCCTATTATTTCTTATGATGAATCAGGTAACGAGGAGGAGCCTTCTATTCAACCAATCTCATTAATAAGGAGCTCCAAAAATAGGATTAAACCCACACATAATGTGAAGAAGAAAAAGAAAAGACGGAGAAGAAAAGGTGAAAAGGTATCCCTCCCAAATGATGTTACTTCTATTACTCATTGTGATGACGATAATTGCTATACTATTGGTGCTATCCTTACTATTAATGATGAGAGTGATTATGCTTATGATATGAAAAGGCCCAAGCTTGGGGATGCTATGTTTGATGTGAATGACATGCTTGAGAATATATTTGCTGCAATTAATGTTTGTCCCATGATTTGGGATGCTATGTTTTATGAAGATGATATTTTTAACCTCCCAAGTTTTGATATGCATGTTCATTATGATGATAGCATGCCTCCTATTTATGATGATTATATTGATGAAAGTGGGTTTGGGAGAGTGTCAACTTTAGGAAGTAATGATCCCACTATTTTTGGAGGGTGCTGAATCTTATTGTGACAATTATGAAAGTGGATTTGGAGAGGTCATGACTTTATGTATTAATGATTCCACTATCTTGGAAGAGGTTTCAATTGATTATGATGAGAACAAAGTTGCTACTTATGATGATTATTGTGATGAAAATTATGCTATAAAAAGTAGTGATGATTATATTTATAAAAATTGTCATGATTATGATTACCCTTTTTCTGAACATTACTCTTTTAATGTGGAAACAATTTATAGTATTCGAGTTTCTTATGATACTCCCACTATTTCGAATGAGAAGAATTTTGCTTATGTGGAGAGTAGTAAAATTTCTATGCTTGTAGATCATGAAAAGAATGCTTTATGTGACGGTTATATTGTTGACTTCATTCATGATGCTACTGAAAATTATTATGAGGGAGGAACATATGCTTGTAGGAATTGCAATAATATCAAGTTCCCTCTCTATGTGTTGAAAATCTTGAAGCTATGCTTGTTTGCCTTCCTATGCTAGTTGATTATTGTTCCCATAAGTTGTTTGCTCACAAAATCCCTATGCATAGGAAGTGGGTTATACTTAAATGTGCTAGTCATATTCTTCATGATGCTCTCTTTATGTTTCAATTCTTATCTTTTATGTGAGCATCATTGAGATCATTATGCCTAGCTAGGGGCGTTAAACGTTAGCGCTTGTTGGGAGGCAACCCAATTTTATTTTTGTTCCTTGCTTTTTGTTCCTGTTTAGTAATAAATAATTAATCTAGCCTCTGGTTATATGTGGTTTTATGTTTTAGTTAGTGTTTGTGCCAAGTAGAACCTTTGGGAAGACTTGGGTGAAGTCTTTATGATCTTGCTGTAAAAAATAGAAACTTTAACGCTCACGAGATTAGCTTCCATGTTTTACTGGAGAGTAATTTTAGGTTGATAATTTTTGGATATGATTAATAGACAAATTAGTCAGGACCACCAATTTATTTCAGAATTTTTGGAGTTCCAGAAGTATACGTTTGACATAGATTACTAAAGACTGTTCTGTTTTTGACAGATTCTGTTTTCACTGTGTTGTTTGCTTATTTTGATGAATCTATGAGTAGTATCGGAGGGTATGAACCATAGAGAAGTTGGAATACAGTAGATATTACACCAATATGAATTTAGAACTAGTTAACAACAGTACCTAAGTGGTGATTTATTTTCTTATACTAACGGAGCTTACGAGTTTTCTGTTGAGTTTTGTGTTGTGAAGTTTTAAAGTTTTGGGTAAAAGATTCGATGGACTATGGAATAAGGAGTAGCAAGAGCCTAAGCTTGGGGATGCCCAAGGCACCCTAAGGTAATATTCAAGGACAACCAATAGCCTAAGCTTGGGGATGCTCCGGATGGCATCCCCTCTTTCGTCTTCGTTCATCGGTAACTTTACTTGGAGCTATATTTTTATTCACCACATAATATGTGTTTTGCTTGGAGCGTCATTTTATTTTCTTTTGTTTTGCTTGCTATTTGAATAAAATACCAAGACCTAAAATTGTTAAATCTTAGAGAGTCTTCACATAGTTGCATAATTATTCAACTACTCATTGATCTTCACTTATATCTTTCAGAGTAGTTTGTCATTTGCTCTAGTGCTTCACTTATATCCTTTTAGAGCACGACGGTAGTTTTATTATGAAGAAATATATGAACTCTCATGCTTCACTTGTATTATTTTGGGAGTCTTTAGAACAGCATGGTAATTTGCTTTGGTTATGAAATTAGTCCTAATATGATAAGCATCCAAGATGGGTATAATAAAAAATTCCATATATAGTCATTGAATACTATGAGAAGTTTGATACTTGATGGTTGTTTTGAGATATGAAGATGGTAATATTAGAGTCGTGCTAGTTGAGTAATTGTGAAATTGAGAAATACTTGTGTTGAGGTTTGCAAGTCCCGTAGCATGCACGTATGGTAACCGTTGTGTAACAAATTTGAAACATGAGGTGTTCTTTGATTGTCATCCTTATGAGTGGCAGTTGGGGACGAGCGATGGTCTTTTCCTACCAATCTATCCCCCTAGGAGCATGCGCGTAGTGCTTGGTTTTGATGACTTGTAGATTTTTGCAATAAGTATGTGAGTTCTTTATGACTAATGTTGAGTCCATGGATTATACGCACTCTCACCCTTCCATCATTGCTAGCCTCTTCGGTACCGTGCATTGCCCTTTCTCACCTTGAGAGCTGGTGCAAACTTCGTCGGTGCATCCAAACCCCGTGATACGATACTCCCTATCACACATAAACCCCCTTATTTCTTCCTCAAAACAGCCACCGTACCTACATATTATGGCATTTCCATAGCCATTCCGAGATATATTGCCATGCAACTTTCCACCGTTCTGTTTATTATGACGCGCTTCATCATTGTCATATTGCCTTGCATGATCATGTAGTTGACATCCTATTTTTGGCAAAGCCACCATGCATATTATTTCATAAATGTCACTCTTGACTCATTGCCCATCTCGGTACACCTCCGGAGGCATTCATATAGAGTCATATTTTGTTCTAGTATCGAGTTGTAATCATCGAGTTGTAAATAGATAGAAGTGTGATGATCATCATCAATAGAGCATTGTCCCAAATAAAAAAAGAGAAAGGCCAAATAAAAAAAGGGAAAGCCCCAAAAAAGTGAAAGGCAAAAAAAGGAAAGGCCCAAAAAAAGAAAGAAAAAAGAAATAAAAAGGGACAATGCAACTATCCTTTTTCCACACTTGTGCTTCAAAGTATGAAAGTGCAACTATCCCTAGGTGGTTTTGGTAATTCATAACAACATATAGCTCATTGAGCTAATGCAATTCCAAGACAATTATTTCAGGAAAGCTCAATGATTGGCATGGCATGGATGGTGAAAGTGGAACCCTCAAAATGCTAAGGACAAAGGATTGGCTCAAGCTCAAAAGCTCAAGACTCTTCATTTTACATTTTAGTGATCCAAGATCACATTGAGTCCATACGAAAAGCCAATACTATCAAGGAGGGATGAGGTGTTGCTTAATGAGCCTTTTGCTTCATGTGCTTAATGATATGCTCCAAAATCCTCAGCTACTTTCCCATATCCACAAATGACCTAAACCCTAAGCCAAACTCGGTCCTAACGATTCTTTCTAACCGGCACCACTGAGTTTCACACGTCATAAGCCACTGCCAAACCCTAGCAAATCAGTTCTACCGATAGGGATCTCGGTATCACCGAGATGGGATTGCAATCTCTCTGTTTCCTTTTCGTAACTTTTCGGTCTCACCGAAAGAGCGGATCGGTCCCACCGAGATTGCAATGTAAACTGTCTGTTTCCCTTTTGTAACGTTTCGGTCTCACCAAAAGAGCAAATCGGTCCCACCGAGTTTACCTGACCAACTCTCTGGTTAGCCTATTACCAAATCGGTCTCAACGAGTTTGTGTAATCGGTCTCACCGAGATTACGTTATGCCCTAACCCTAACCATATCGGTCCTACCGAGTTGCATGTCAGTCCCACCGAAAATCTCTAACGGTCACTAGGTTTACTATTTCGGTCCGACCGAGTTTGTTGATTCGGTCCCACCGAGATTGGTAAATTGTGTGTAACGGTTGGATTTTGTGTGGAGGCTATATATACCCCTCCACCTCCTCTTCATTCATGGAGAGAGCCATCAGAACACATCTACACTTCCAACCTACATGTTCCGAGAGAGAACCACCTACCCTTGTGTTGAGGTCAAGATATTCCATTCCTACCATATGAATCTTGATCTCTAGCCTTCCCCAAGTTGCTTTCCACTCAAATCTTCTTTCCACCAAATCCAAATCCTGTGAGAGAGAGTTCAGTGTTGGGGAGACTATCATTTGAAGCACAAGAGCAAGGAGTTCATCATCAACACACCATTTGTTACTTCTTGGAGAGTGGTGTCTCCTAGATTGGCTAGGTGTCACTTGGGAGCCTCCGACAAGATTGTGGAGTCGAACCAAGGAGTTTGTAAGGGCAAGGAGATGGCCTACTTCGTGAAGATCTACTGCTAGTGAGGGAAGTCCTTCGTGGGTGATGGCCATGGTGGGATAGACAAGGTTGCTTCTTCGTGGACCCTTCGTGGGTGGAGCCCTCCGTGGACTCGCGCAATCGTTACCCTTCGTGGGTTGAAGTCTCCATCAACGTGGATGTAGGATAGCACCACCTATCCGACCCACGGGAAAAACATCCGTGTCTCCAATAGCGTTTGAATTCTCCAAACCCTTCCCTTTACATTCTTGCAAGTTGCATGCTTTACTTTCCGCTGCCTATATACTCTTTGCATGCTTGCTTGAATTGTGTGATGATTGCTTGACTTGTCCTAAAGTTGCTAAAATCTGCCAAGAACTAAAATTGGGAAAAGGTTAAGTTTTTATTTGGTCAAGTAGTCTAATCACCCCCACCTCTAGACATACTTCCAATCCTATAAGTGGTATCAGAGCTTTGGTCTCCATTTGCTTTGATTTCCATAGCTTTTGGTGGTCATAGCCTTGGTTTCACAACCTAGGAGAGTATGACGTCTAGCGAGGGAAATTATCACCGTAGAGGTCCTTACTTTGATGGTACTAATTTTTCTAGTTGGAAGGATAAAATGAAAATGCATATTCTTGGACATAACCCCGCCGTTTGGGCTGTTGTGTGTGTTGGTTTGCAAGGTGACTTCTTCGATGGGAAAGAACCAAACCGTGAAGCTACCGCGGATGAGTTGAAGATGCTACAATACCACGCTAAAACTTGTGATATTCTCTTCAATGGATTGTGCCCCGAAGAATTCAACAAAATCAGTCGTCTTGAGAATGCAAAGGAAATTTGGGATACTTTGATTGATATGCACGAAGGTACCGACTCCGTCAAGGAATCCAAATTGGATGTGCTTCAAAGTCAACTTGACAAGTTCAAAATGAAGGATGGTGAAGGTGTCGCTGAAATGTACTCTAGGCTTGCTCTTATCACAAACGAGATTGCCGGCTTAGGGAGTGAAGAGATGACCGATAGATTCATCATCAAGAAGATCCTAAGAGCCTTGGATGGAAAATATGATACCGTGTGCACATTGATCCAAATGATGCCCAATTACAAAGATCTCAAGCCAACGGAGGTCATTGGAAGAATTGTTGCTCATGAGATGTCGCTCAAGGATAAAGAGGAACTTCACAACAAATCAAGTGGTGCCTACAAAGCCTCATGTGAAGCCCCCACATCATCAAGTGAGAAACAAAACTTCAATGAAGAATTGAGCTTAATGGTGAAGAACTTCAAGAAGTTCTACAAGAGTAGAAGCAAAGATAGAAGCTCCAAGTCAAGGTCCTACAATGACAAAAGATCTTCTAGTCGAGAGCGAAAATGCTACAACTGTGGAAGACCCAGACACTATTCCAATGAGTGTACGGCTCCCTACAAAAGAAGAGAGGATTCTCCAAAAAGAAGAAGCAAAAGAGAAGAATCACCATCAAGAGAGAGAAGGAGTAGAGATGATCGTCATGAACGAAGATACTCACGGAGAAGCAAGGATTCGGAAAGAAAGGATAAATCATCAAGGAGCTACACAAAACGAAGACATCAAGCTCATGTTGGTGAATGGGTATCCGGCTCCGACTCCGACAACCACTCCGAGAGAAGTTATCACTCTGATTCCGAATATACTCAAGATGAAGGTGTTGTCGGTCTAGCACTTGTGTCAACCAACTCCTATGACATATTTGACTCACCAAATGAAGGAATTGGAAGATGCTTCATGGCCAAAGGTCCTAAGGTAACTCACCCTGAGTATGTTGATTTTAATAGTGATGAAGATGACTTGTTAGGTGATGATGATTTACTTGTTGACAACTCTAGTGATGAATACTATGATGAAACGTCAATTAATCATGCTAATCAAGATAAAACGAATGACAATGATAAGGAGAAAATTGAGGCTCTAACTAAAGAACTAAACACTCTTAAGTTAGCTCATGAAACTATCTTCGAAGATCATCGAGAACTTTTAAGAGTTCATGAGAAGTTACGTTTTGAAAAGCTCAATCTTGAGCAAGAGCATGAGTTTTTAAAGGCAATAAATGATGATCTCCACAAGAAAAGTTCTTCCTATATTGCCAAGCGTTTACTCTTATCCAATTACATGCGTCAAGTCAAGTCTAGTAACAAGAACAAGAAAGATTCTTCCTCTAGTAGTAACAATGATCATGTTAAATCCAATATTGTTGCTTCTAGTAGTTCTCTTGATTCCACTAATGATTCTCTTAGCCAAGTTACACTTGAGCAAGAAAATAGCTTATTGAAGGGAATCATAGAGAAAGGAGTGTACAAAAGCCTTGCCAGAAGTAAGCAATTCAATGAAATTGTACGCAAGCAAGGAAGGCACCGGAAGAATCAAGGTGTTGGTTTTGAACGAAAGTTCAATGCCAATGGAGTTGAGTGGGAAGAAGATCAATACCCCAAGACAAAGTTTGTTCCACAACAAGAGAAGTATGATCCTACTTCTTTCAAGGGGACACAAACTCAAGATGATCTTTCACCACAAGACTACAAGCAAAAAGGCAAGGACAAGCTTCAAGAGGAAATTGATGCATTTGAAGAAGCTCCTAAGACCTTAGTCAAGTGGATTCCCAAGAATACTTCAAGTTCCACTTCATCAAGTACGACTACAACTCCAAGGATTCCCATCAAGATGGTGTGGATCCAAAGAAGAAGAACTAGAGAGTTCTTGAGGGTGACTCCGCCAACATACTTCACTCTTATCATTTTGGCAAGAACAAGTGCAATCAACTTCCACATCCTGCACTAGTTCAAGGAGTCACAAACCCTCTTGTTGGTAAGACAAGGGATAAGGTAACCTAAAAGCTTTCATAGACATCATCTTGTGTGTGCATCACTCTATGTCTATGGATATCCTTGTTTGTTCCTTGTGGGACTAACCCATGTAGGTATTGAAAGTGCAATTCACTCAAAAGGATAGCTCCAAGTGATCTACATCAACATTGAGCATCCACATCTTCAACATCTACATGAAGTCATCATCGACAAAACCCAAGGTTAGTTCATCCCTCTTAGGGGGGATATCACATCTAGGGGGAGCTTTACTCTAAGACTTGAGTTAAAGCAACTCTAATGATGTGAACACAACAATGCTTTATTTAAAAGTGGTAACCCCACTTGAGCTTAAACGATGAGTATGACCTATGATCAAGTGTTCTCATTTGACTCCTAAGTCAATATACTCATATATAGATGACCTAGTCATCGCCAATTGCTTGATAGATGCTAGAATTGGTTGTGCATGCTTTGTCACATATTTCAATTGCCATTTTATTGTGTGAGCATGTTGGTTGCATATTTTATTCATTCGAGGACATCCACTTGTTGTTTTGATTGTTTGCCTTTATTTTTCTTTTGCCAAGTGGATGGACAAGAATGCCTAAGAACCCCCTCTAGCTATCTATGCTTTTCTCGTCTCAAACTCTATTCATGCTACATCACAAAATTGATCAAGTCAGATTTGAACCACTCTGTGTGAGGAGCACTCGGAGTCCCCGATTCGTCATAGACTTAAACTTCCAAAACCTCTTTGTGATTCTCGGTCTAACAGATACCCCACTTTCGGTCTTACCGAGATCATTAAGTTGATCTATGTTTTCGATCTCGATGCAACCGATTTGAACCATTCGGTCACACCGAGTTGTTCCACTCGGTCACACCGACAGGGTCGGGCTATATATAGACACGGGCAAAAATTTGGAAATTTCTCCGAACCCTTTCACCCACGCGATAGCTCGCTCTGCCAACGTGGTCTCCGGATCGTCTCCTCGCCGCCAGCCACCTCCAGTCGCTGGTCTCCGTCGTCGTCAACGGGATTCAACCCCGCCGTTGCCGCCGTAGCGAGTCTCCGCCGAACTAGGGTATGGACTCGATCTTTGTGCTATTCCCCAATCCGATTCCTAGCACATTGTGATCATATTGATTCTAGCCACGTTTGATAAACTCCTATCCAGTAAATGAATTCGTAGAATAGGTTTGATTCGCAAATTTTAGGGTTAGGTTTCCGCCGAAACCATATCGGACCCACCGAGTTGAAAAACTCGGTCCCACCGATTTGGCTTATGCCATTGCACAAGTGAGACTCGGTCTGACCGAGTATTGCTAATCGGTGTGACCGATTTTGGAACTTTGTGAAACCCTAGCAGTCTCGGTGCCACCGAACCGTGACTCGGTCAGACCGAGTTCACCAGTTTAGGTTCCAAAAACTGCTTCAGTATCACCGAGTTTAAAATTCGGTAGATCCGAAATGATTTTTGTGGGAAACTAAAACTAAGTTTTTGAATCATTCTTTTGCAAAAATCTCTGCATTTTGTGATGCTCATCCACTCTATCTCATCTATAAACTATTCACAGGGTCAGCAGTCAGCTTGTTGATCATGTCAGACCAGAGTGATAGCCAGAACTTGTCAGAACAGCCAGTGTAGATGAGTGAGGGCACTAGTCCCTCCAGTTCTTCAGATGAAGGCAGCTGGAGCACCCCTAGCAACCTGCCAAAAGCTGCCACAAGACAAAGGAAGAAGAGAACCTCAGAATCAGAGGATGAGGACTATGTGGCAGAAGAGGAAGCAACTTCCAAGAGAGTTGTGCTCAATAAGGAGTATGGCTCAGCTGCAGTGTAGGATCGGAAGTATGTCTAGAGGGGGGTGATTAGACTACTTGACCAAATAAAAACTTAACCTTTTCCCAATTTTAGTTCTTGGCAGATTTTAGCAACTTTAGGACAAGTCAAGCAATCATCACACAATTCAAGCAAGCATGCAAAGAGTATATAGGCAGCGGAAAGTAAAGCATGCAACTTGCAAGAATGTAAAGGGAAGGGTTTGGAGAATTCAAACGCTATTGGAGACACGGATGTTTTTCCCGTGGGTCGGATAGGTGGTGCTATCCTACATCCACGTTGATGGAGACTTCAACCCACGAAGGGTAACGGTTGCGCGAGTCCACGGAGGGCTCCACCCACGAAGGGTCCACGAAGAAGCAACCTTGTCTATCCCACCATGGCCATCGCCCACGAAGGACTTGCCTCACTAGCGGTAGATCTTCACGAAGTAGGCGATCTCCTTGCCCTTACAAACTCCTTGGTTCAACTCCACAATCTTGTCGGAGGCTCCCAAGTGACACCTAGCCAATCTAGGAGACACCACTCTCCAAGAAGTAACAAATGGTGTGTTGATGATTAACTCCTTGCTCTTGTGCTTCAAATGATAGTCTCCCCAACACTCAACTCTCTCTCACGGGATTTGGATTTGGTGGAAAGAAGATTTGAGTGGAAAGCAACTTGGGGAAGGCTAGAGATCAAGATTCATATGGTAGGAATGGAATATCTTGACCTCAACACAAGGGTAGGTGGTTCTCTCTCGGAACATGTAGGTTGGAAGTGTAGATGTGTTCTGATGGCTCTCTCCACGAATGAAGAGGAGGTGGAGGGGTATATATAGCCTCCACTTAAAATCCAATCGTTACACACAATTTACCAATCTCGGTGGGACCGAATTAACAAACTCAGTCGGACCGAAAGGGTAAACCTAGTAACCGTTAGAGATTTTCGGTGGTACTGACATGCATCTCGGTAGGACCGATATGGTTAGGATTTGGGCATAACATAATCTCGGTGAGACCGATTACACAAACTCGGTGAGACCGATTTGGTAATTAGCTAACCAGAGAGTTGGTCAGGCAAACTCGGTGGGAACGATTTGCTCTTTCGATGAGACCGAAAAGTTACAAAAGGGAAACAGAGAGTTTGTATTGCAATCTCGGTGGGACCGATCCACTCTTTCGGTGAGACCGAAAAGTTACGAAAAGGAAACAGAGAGGTTGCAATCCCATCTCGGTGAGACCGAGATCCCTATCGATGAAACCGATTTGCTAGGGTTTTGGCAGTGGCTTATGACATATGAAACTCGGTGGCGCCGGATAGAAAGAATCGGTATGACCGAGTTTGGCTTAGGGTTTAGGTCATTTGTGGGAGTGGGAAAGTAGTTGAGGATTTTGGAGCATACCATTAAGCACATAAAGCAAAGGGCTCATTAAGCAACACCTCATCCCTCCTTGATAGTATTGGCTTTTCCTATGGACTCAATGTGATCTTGGATCACTAAAATGTAAAATGAAGAGTCTTGAGCTTTTGAGCTTGAGCCAATCCTTTGTCCTTAGCATTTTGAGGGTTCCACTTTCACCATTCATGCCATGCCAATCATTGAGCTTTCTTGAAATAGTTATCTTGGAATAGCATTAGCTCAATGAGCTATATGTTGTTATGAATTACCAAAACCACCTAGGGATAGTTGCACTTTCAATCTCACCCTTTTTGGTAATTGATGACAACATATAGATCAAAGCTTCGACAAATGATAATAAGAATGAATTACATCGTTGCTTTGAGAAGTATGTGATAAGTAAGAGCTCCCCCTAAATTTGTGCATATATAAAATTTGCTTTGGACTGCAAATGCACAAGAAGTTAGAATTATGGGTTACTCTTTCATGTCACATACATCTTGGTGGAGTGCTCAAAATGATTAATAATGAAATACACGCACTCATCACCAAGGCAAAGTGAATGACCACATAAGATAGATAAGATATATCAAGCATGCATAAGTGTAGCTTATGATCAAACACATGATCATCAATGTCTCACAAGCATATCAAAGTATCACGACCAAAAGAAAACAATGTTTGAAAAACTACCAAATAAAAGCAAGAGAGAAAAGCAACACACACTCTCTCTCTCGAAGCCTATGATTGTGACGCCCCCGATTCAATCGTACACTAATCATGCACGCAAATGTGTACGATCAAGATCAGGGACTCACGGGAAGATATCACAACACAACTCTAAAACATAAATAAGTCATACAAGCATCATAATACAAGCCAGGGGCCTCGAGGGCTCGAATACAAGTGCTCGATCATAGACGAGTCAGCGGAAGCAACAATATCTGAGTACAGACATAAGTTAAACAAGTTGCCTTAAGAAGGCTAGCACAAACGGGGATACAGATCGAACGAGGCGGAGGCCTCCTGCCTGGGATCCTCCTAACTACTCATGGTCGTCGTCAGCGGGCTGCATGTAGTAGTAGGCACCTCCAGTGTAGAAGGAGTCGTCATCGACGGTGGCGTCTGGATCCTGGGCTCCATCGTCTGGTTGCAGCAATCGGGTAGAGGAAAGGGGAAAAGGGGGAAACAAAGCAACCGTGAGTACTCATCCAAAGTACTCGCAAGCAAGGAGCTACGCTACATATGCATGGATATATGTGTAAAGGGCCATATCAGTGGACTGAACTGCAGAATGCCAGGATAAGAGGGGGATAGCTAGTCTTATCGAAGACTACGCTTCTGGTCGCCTCTGTCTTGCAGCAGGTAGAAGAGAGTAGACTGAAGTCCTCCAAGTAGCATCGCATAGCATAATCCTACCCGGCAATCCCCTCCTCGATGCCCTGTTAGAGAGCGATCACCGGGTTGTATCTGGCACTTGGAAGGGTGTGTTTTATTAAGTATCTGGTTCTAGTTGTCATAAGGTCAAGGTACAACTCCAAGCCGTCCTGTTACCGAAGATCACGTCTATTCGAATAGATTAACTTCCCTGCAGGGGTGCACCACATAACCCAACACGCTTGATCCCATTTGGCCGGACACACTTTCCTGGGACATGCCCGGCCTCGGAAGATCAACACGTTGCAGCCCCACCTAGGCACAACAGAGCGGTCAGCACGCCGGTCTAAACCTAAGCGCGCAGGGGTCTGGGCCCATCGCCCTGAGCACACCTGCACGTTGCGTACGCGGCCGGAAGCAGACCTAGCCTAGTGGCGTTCCAGTCCAATCCGGCGCGCGCCACTCAGTCGCTGACGTCAAGGAGTGCTTCGGCTGATACCATGACTGTAACGCCCTCGATGCAGCTATATCTCCCACGTGTCGAAGCACGACTTAGAGGCATAACCGCATTGAAAGCAATGTCGCCAGTGAGGTAATCTTCACACAACCCATGTAATTCATAAGGGAAAGAGATACATAGTTGGCTTGCAATCGCCACTTCACACAAAACATGAATAAAGCATTACATCAAACAGATACAATCAGGGTCCGACTACGGAACCAAAATAAAACAAGACTACCCCAAATGCTACACAGATCCCCGATCGTCCCAACTGGGCTCCACTACTGATCAACTGAAATGAAACAACACAATGAACAAGATCTTCATCGAACTCCTCCTTGAGCTCGGGTGCGTCACCTGCACAGTTTCATCGGCACGTGCAAACTGGTTTTGGAAGTATCTATGAGTCACGGGGACTCAGCAATCTCACACCCGCGAGATCAAGACTACTTAAGCTTAAAGGTAGGACAGGGTAGTGAGGTGGAGCTGCAGCAAGCGACTAGCATATATGGTGTCTAACATACACAAATGAGAGCGAGAAGAGAAGGCAAAAGCACGGTCGAACAACTATGATCGAGAAGTGATCCTAGAACAACCTACGTCAAGCATAACTCCAACACCGTGTTCACTTCCCGGACTCCGCCAAGAAGAGACCATGACGGTTACACACGCGGTTGGTGTATTTTAATTAAGATCAACTTCCGGTTTTCTACAACCGGACATTAACAAATTCCCATCTGCCTCATAACCGCGGGCACGGCTTTCAAAAGATAATACCCTGCAGGGGTGTCCCAACTTAGCCCATGATAAGCTCTCGCGATCAACGAAGGATATTCCTTCTCCCCGGGAAGACCCGATCAGTCTCGGAATCCCGACTACAAGACATCTCGACAGTAATAAAACAAGACCAGCAAAGCCGCCCGAATGTGCCGACAAATCCCGATAGGAGCTGCACATATCTCGTTCTCAGGGCACACCGGATGAACAGTACGTACGGCAACCGAAGTTACCCCAAGTTGCCTCAGGGCGGCACCGCAAGTGGCTCTAGTTTGGACCAACACTCAGAGGAGCATTGGCCCGGGGGTTAAATAAAGATGACCCTCGGGCTCGCGAAAACCCAGGGGAAAAGGCTTAGGTGGCAAATGGTAAAACCAAGGTTGGGCCTTGCTGGAGGAGTTTTATTCAAAGCGAACTGTCAAGGGGGTCCCATAAATCACCCAACCGCGTTAGGGACGCAAAATCCGGGAACATAACACCGGTATGACGGAAACTAGGGCGGCAAGAGTGGAACAAATCACCAGGCATAAGGCCGAGCCTTCCACCCTTTACCAAGTATATAGATGCATTAATAATATAAGAGATATTGTGATATCCCAACATAAACATAAACCAACATGGAGCAATCTTCATCTTCACCTGCAACTAGCAACGCTATAAGAGGGGCTGAGCAAAAGCGGTAACATAGCCAAACAACGGTTTGCTAGTACAAGGTGGGTTAGAGGTTTTTCATGGCAATATGGGTGGCATGATATAGCAAGTGGTAGGTATCGCAGCATAGGCATAGCAAAAGAGCGAGCATCTAGCAAGCAAAGATAGAAGTGATTTCGAGGGTATGGTCATCTTGCCTGAGATCCCGCAAGGAAAAAGAACGAGTCCATGAAGAAGACAAGCGGACGTAGTCGAACGAATCCTCACAACTCCGGAACGAAACCGAAGCTAACGAGAGAAACAACCCGGAAAGAAGCAAGCAACATAGTAAACAACCATCACATAAACATGCCATGATGCACAATCAAGTATGATGCATGTCCGATTTAATGAGCATGGCATGGCAAAGTGCAACAAACAACACTACAAATTAAGTGGAGCTCAATATTGACGCCACATCTGAGCATGGCATGGCAGAGTTGCATATTGACGAAACACCACATGACTTATTTAGTTCTCCCTTAGTTATGTATCCAACAATATTAAATGTTAGTTAACATGGCAAGAGGTGAAGCGTAACAAAACTATACCATCTAAACAATTTAAATGGGGCCGGATATAACAAAAAACAAATCTGGTAAATCCGCATATGCATTTAGCAAATTTAATGGAAACAACAAATATAAACATTTTAAATGTTGTTATTATGATGCGGATGACATATGCAAGTTTATGCAATTTTTATTAAAAGTTGACAAGAGCATTAAGAAGCATTTGTCATCGTGGCGGAAACGAAAGGGGTGCCACGGCAACGACAACGGAAATGGCGCCATGGCAACATTCCGATGATCCGACAACTCATTGAGATACCGGTGCAAAAGAGCAAGTGTGCGGATGTGTGGAGCATGCAAAAGATGGTGGGGTGATCCCGGCTACCGGGTTCCCACGGGTCAACGGCATGGCAAACGAGGAGGAACGTGCATGAAGCAAACGGGCACAGTGCCAACATACCGCTCATCTCAGACAACAAGCATTCGTCCACGGGTCATCGTTCTCAGCGGTTATACCTTTGAAGCATGTATTTCGGAGCGGATCAAGTTCAGCGGAAGTAGTCGTTCGCGGGTCGTCGAGGGAAGTAGTGGTACTCGGCGATGGTAGAGGAAGTAGTGGTCCACGTGGCGGCGGTAGTGGTACACGTTTTCGTAGAGGAACTTGATGACTCCAACGTCTTAGGGGCGACGGTAATGGTACACGCGACGTCGGGGTACTAGTCAGTTCGGTCTTGGCGATGTAGATGTACACATTGTCGAGGAACTTGTCACATCATCGGGTGTAGTTGTTCATGAGGGTCTTGATGAATCCATAGGGTACTTGGCGATGTAAAATTGCTCCTGTAGACGAACTTGAGGTGCTCCTGGCATCGGACTTGCGGCGTTGGACAAAACCATGGCGAGGTTCAGCTGCTACCCCACGTCCATGGCGAAAACGAAGCCCGGGCAGGAAGTCGAAGTAGCAAGCAGGGAAAGCGGGAGGTGATGGCCGAGCCAGCGGCTGGGGGCTCTGGGACGGCGCGGCGATGGCAGCAGGCGCGGGGTCGAGGCAGAGGCGACCGGCGGGGCAGGGGAGGAAGACGACAGGGGCGAGGCGGCCTGGTCCGCTACTGTGGTGGCCGGCGACGACGCGAGGAAATGCGAGGGGTGCAGGGAAGGTCCGGGCGCGGCGCGCCGGAGGTGGGGACGGGCCCTGCCAGCGGGTTCCGGCTGGGAACGGGCCAGGGGGTGAGGAGGAGGGCGCGACGTCCTCTGGAGCAGCGTGGCGAGGCGAAGGCTGGCGGCGGCGGGCTCCGGTGGCCGGCTGGTGCCGGGGCCAGCGCGAGGAGACGGGGCGGCGTCGGGCGCGCAGGCGAAGATGGGGATCGGGTGCGGGGATCCTCTCCTGAGCGTGGCTAGAGGGAGTACGAGAGGGAGAGGGTGAGAGGAAGAGATGGGATCGGGCGAGGCGCTCCTCTCGTGCGTGGTGACGGCGCGAGGGAGGAGACGAGGGGATCGGGAGGAGGGGATCAGGGCTAGGGTTAACAGGGCACCGGCTGGGCTGCGGATGGGCCTAGGAGGTCCAAGTGGCCAGCTGCGCTGCTGGGAGGTGTAGCTGGGCTGGGCTCTCTTCTCTCTCTCTTGAATTTCTTTAACAGAAAAGCATTAGAGAGAAGGAAAAAGAAGAGGGGTTAGGGATAGTAATTTGAGCACGAGGACAATTTTCCTGGACTCATAAAAATATGCTTGTTCCAGGAAAATAGAAAAAGCCATGATTGAAAGATTTAAATTCAAACTCATTCGATTTAAATTCAAATGATTTGAATAGGAAGTGAGGGTTGGGAAGGTCCAAAATGCTCGGATTTTTGGTGGAGCTCCGGAATATGATAAAGAATATATGGCAAGGTTGGAAACCAAGAATTAAGATAACAAAGGCATTGGGATAATATGCAAGTGTGTTATGGTGATTTCCAAATTAAAGAAATATTTAATATAGCTCCCTAATATTGGGACGATATGTTATAAAGAGAAGTCACCCTTCCCTCGATTTAAATAGATCAACCATCTATGCAATTTATTTAGTTGAGTTGGAAAGATTAAAGACATGATGGCATGATGACATGATGCAATGCAGAATAAATAGAGCAAGCATGAATAAAAACACACGGAGGTCACGAAAATATGGAAGTCTTCTGAAGCGTCGGTCTTGGGGCGTTACAACACTCCACCACTACAAGAGGATCTCGTCCGGAGATCTAGGATGGCACCGGAGAGAAACGGAAGAAAAGAGGTAAAACAAAGTTGCTTCTTTGACAAACGAGTGAAACCAAAGAACCTTGAGAGGTCGCAAAGCTTGAAGAAATGACACGACGGAGGTGAACAAAATTTAAAACACTCCGTTCAGCAAGAGGAACAAGGAACATTGCGGGAACCTTGTAGGTTGAAGGACATGACGCAAGAGCTTGACGGATCAAAAATTAATATGAACACACACCAGTAGAGAAAGAGAAACAAGGAACAAGAATGACATAATTTGGACAGCACTCTGGTAGAAAACGGAAGGAATAGAATATGAACTTGGCAAAATGAAAGCACTTAGATGAGACTCCGGTTAAAAGAGGAATGATAGCCACAACACTCCGGTTAAATCGATAAGCAAGGAAAGAACAAGGTCCTGACAAAACAAAATGATTTGACAAGAGAGCAACAACACAATGCCTCCAGAAGAAAGAATAGAAGATAGATCATTGGAAAGAAAGAAAGAATGGAGAAGAAAATGCCAACTTCTGCCACAAAAGAGCTTGGAGAGCACCCTTCCTAGAAGGTTATAGTGGAGTTGTTGGAAAACCAACAACGAAAAGATATGATCCTCGTGGGCTTATTGAGACATCTCAAAACTTGAGGTGAACTTCTGCCACTAACGAAAACAATAGATTGGATTGAGATCAACAAGGAGATGAAAACTTCTTCACCAAGAGGATAGGAGAAAACTTGGATCATTAATAAGCACCACAATAGCAACATTCCCGGTGAAAGGCTTTAGGTGAAATATAACCCAAGATAACTCCAATGAAGAAATTTGTGGATTTAAAATATCTCATTCTTGACAACATGTGAATCATGAAACGCGAACTCAAATTGTCAAGAAGGACATAACACCACCTCAAATGATAAGGTAGAAGGGATTGCACTTCGGAATGCAAGATGAAGAATGCTTGAGCTCTTCAAAACAAAACATGTGTTGAACACCATGTTTATTTTAGAGTATAGCTTGGCGGATCTTAACTCCGAGAGAAATCTTGAAGAACAATTGAAGAATGAAAGGAATCCTTGACGAACCCTTTGAGATGACAGAAATCCTTGATGAACCACCATGTGGAACCTTCATGAAGAAATCCAGTAAAAGGACGATAGAAAGAAAGAGAAGTAAAAAAAACACAAGGTGAATCCTTGCAATGATTTAGATGGAGCTTTGAAATGATATAACCGAGAAAACTTGGAACTCCGGAAAGAAAGATGAACAAATGAAATCAAGAATTTTGATGAACCTATGGAATAAGGAGTTAATCACTTGGATGAAACAAGAATAAGATGTACATTATGCTCATCCTTCACCAATTAAATTGATGACAAGCAACGGATTTGGCATACTACTTATTCTCGTAGAAAGGGTTAAGAGAGATATAGCGCAACCTTGGGAAGGTCTTCAACGAACCACCGGTAGGATTGAAACAACGAATAAATCTATATGATAACGAAGGAAGAGAACTCTTGAACGAACCACCGTAAGAATTGAAAATGAACGAAGAAAAGATAAAGAAACACCGGGAAGAATTAGAAAATGAACGAAGATACTTGAGAGAATTTAGATACAAGTGAACGCAGAGATCCCGAGCTGATAGAGTACTTGAGCGATGCACCGGTAAGATTTGGAGAGCGATAGCTGAAATTTGGAATTGAATAATTCTGAGATGATGGGCTCCGAAGAATCAAACTGAAAAGACTCCTGAAATGCTCCGGATGGGTGAAAAGAATTCTCACAATCGAAAACAATTATGAGAGGATGGCATCAAGCTAGAACCATGAATCTTTGGAAGAATGGGTAAGGATTTAAGAGGAACTCTTCTTCGGTCTTCAAATGTTGAGAATGATGATGAGAAACACCACCATGAATTGTTGAGGCGCTCCGGGATGTAAATTGGAAAGGTTGAACCAACGATGAAAAGAATTTGAAAGATCTTGGAGAAAGACATTTGACTGATGATAATTCATTCTTACGTCAAACTTGGAAAAGAATTTGAGAATAACTCCGGGAAAATAAGAAGAGTCAGGTAAGATCCTGGGAAAAAAACCTATGGGTTAGGGCCCACTCAAAGATACACCGTTAAAAAGGTCGCTTGGAAGAGAGATTGCACCGGTTGAATTAAATGGCTTGAATGTGATAACAACCTCGAAATAGCTTGAATGGATTGATAATGGAGACACAAGTCTTCTTAGATATCTTCAGCACTCCGGATACAAGTGAATAGCAAGAGGTGAATGATTAAGAGATACACCAGCATGAGACAACATCTGAAACAAGGAAAGATATGATCGACAAAGCTTGAATTGAGTCCACCGGAGAAGAAAAGAGAATGAAGAATAATAAACTTGAAGCTCCGTTAGTATCTTCATGGGAAAACACCGGATAAGAACATTGACGGAAAAGAATGGAGAGACTTCGCATCAATAAAAGGATACTTGATTAAGAAATCTGAATCCTTGAAGAAAAAGGGTGGGAGGGTGGAAAAAACAAAGGCAATTTGAGACGGTTGAAACAAACACCGTTGAGAAAAAAGCTTAGAATTGATCTTGCGAATGTTGGAATGATCAGATTTACTTGGAGAGAAGCACACCAGTTAAAAAAAAGAATTGAAAAGACAACCTTGATGATGAAGGAGGATTAGCATCCACATAGAAAGAGAGAGATATACTTGGTAAAGGGTGGAAGGCTCGGCCTTATGCCTAGTGATTTGTTCCACTCTTGCCGCCCTAGTTTCCGTCATACCGGTGTTATGTTCCCGGATTTTGCGTCCCTAACGCGGTTGGGTGATTTATGGGACCCCCTTGACAATTAGCTTTGAATAAGACTCCTCCAGCAAGGCCCAACCTTGGTTTTACCATTTGCCACCTAAGCCTTTTTCCCCCGGGTTTTCGCGAGCCCGAGGGTCATCTTTATTTAACCCCCGGGCCAATGCTCCTCTGAGTGTTGGTCCAAACTAGAGCCACTTGCGGTGCCGCCCTGAGGCAACTTGGGGTAACTTCGGTTGCCGTACGTAGTGTTCATCCGGTGTGCCCTGAGAACGAGATATGTGCAGCTCCTATCGGGATTTGTCGGCACATTCGGGCGGCTTTGCTGGTCTTGTTTTATTACTGTCGAAATGTCCTATAGCCGGGATTCTGAGACTGATCGGGTCTTCCCGGGGAGAAGGAATATCCTTCGTTGATCGCGAGAGCTTATCATGGGCTAAGTTGGGACACCCCTGCAGGTTATTATCTTTCGAAAGCCGTGCACGCGGTTATGAGGCAGATGGGAATTTGTTAATGTCCGGTTGTAGAAAACCCGAAGTTGATCTTAATTAAAATACACCAACCGCGTGTGTAACCATGATGGTCTCTTCTCGGCGGAGTCCGGGAAGTGAACACGGTGTTGGAGTTATGCTTGATGTAGGTTGTTCTAGGATCACTTCTTGATCATAGTTGTTTGAACGTGCTTTTGCCTTCTCTTCTCGCTCTCATTTGCGTATGTTAGACACCATATATGCTAGTCGCTTGCTGCAGCTCCACCTCACTACCCTGTCCTACCTTTAAGCTTAAATAGTCTTGATCTCGCGGGTGTGAGATTGCTGAGTCCCCGTGACTCACAGATACTTCCAAAACCAGTTTGCAGGTGCCGATGAAACCGTGCAGGTGACGCACCCGAGCTCAAGGAGGAGTTCGATGAAGATCTTGTTCATTGTGTTGTTTCGTTTCAGTTGATCAGTAGTGGAGCCCAGTTGGGACGATCGGGGATCTGTGTAGCATTTGGGGTAGTCTTGTTTTATTTTGGTTCCGTAGTCGGACCCTGATTGTATCTGTTTGATGTAATGCTTTATTCATGTTTTGTGTGAAGTGGCGATTGTAAGCCAACTATGTATCTCTTTCCCTTATGAATTACATGGGTTGTGTGAAGATTACCTCACTTGCGACATTGCTTTCAATGCGGTTATGCCTCTAAGTCGTGCTTCGACACGTGGGAGATATATCCGCATCGAGGGCGTTACAACGACGCCGAGTGCCCATATCTTTCCCGCGTAGCTGGTTAGTGCGTATAGACCAAATGGCCAGACTCAGATCAAATACCTAGATCTTGTTAAGCATGTTAAGTATCCACGAACGCCGAACAGGGCCAGGCCCACCTCTCACCCAGGTAGTCTCAACCTGCCCTGCCGCTCCGCCACAAAGACCCACACAGAGGGCCGTCGGGACAAAGGTCCTTTCAGCCCCCAATCCGTGAATCACTCGCGGGTACTCCTACGAGCCGACCCGTCTTTGATCACCACATGAATCATGTATATAGTATATACCCGTGATCACCTCCCGAGTGACCACGGCCCGATAGTATAGCACAGCAGACGGACAAGAATGTAGGGCCACTGATGGTAAACTAGCATCCTAAACTAAGCATGTAGGAGAGCAGGTAAAGGTAACAACAGTAGTAACAAGGACAGGCTATGCATAAGGATAGGATAACGAAAGCAGTAACATGCTACACTACTCTAATGCAAGCAGTATAGAGGAGAGTAGGCGATATCTGGTTATCAAGGGGGGGGGGGCTTGCCTGGTTGCTCTGGCAAGAGAGAGGGATCGTCAACTCCGTAGTCGAACGGGGCAGCAGCAGCGTCGGTCTCGGTGTCTAGCGAGAGAAGAGGGGGAAGAAACAATAAATATTTAAGCAAACAGGTGCATATCGATGCATGGAATGACAAGTATCGGTGCTAGGCGTACCCTAACGCGGTATGAGGTGATACTGGTGAAGGGGGAAAACATCCGGGGAGGTATCCCCGGGGTTCCGTGTTTTTGGGCAGAGGAGCCGGAGGGGGAAAGTTACGAGTTCGATAGGTTAGGGGGGTGTGGCGGATGAACGGGTTGCGTATCCAAAATCGTCTCGTCTTCTAAGCATTTTTCATGTAGAAAGTATTTTCATCTGAGTTACGGATTAAAAGATATGATTTCCTAAGGATTTAAATCATTTTCTGATTTTAATTATTTATTTAATTCCAACATTATCCAAAACAGTGAATGATGATGTCAGCATGACATCAGAGTGATGTCAGCAGGTCAACTGGTCGGTTGACCAGTCAAACCAGACAGGTGGGTCCAGGGGGACCCACATGTCATTATCAAGGACACTAACAGGGGGTTTAAACTAACTAATTGGGTTAATTAGCAGGTGGGGCCTGGTAGTCAGAGACTGATTAGCTAATTAAATTAATTAACGAAATAATTAACATTTTATTTATTTGCAAAATGTTTTAACTGGTGTGGGCCCGCGTGTCAGTGGCAGTAGCTGCCACATCAGCAGTTGACTGGGTCAACCCAGTCAACTGGGACCCGCATGGCCCACCTGCAGTGGCACAGGGGGTGGCCCCAGGCCAACCACGTAGGCGACGGCCGGCGTCTGGCCGACGGCGACGTCAAAACGCGGCGGGGCACCCGGGCCTCGTCGGGATTCTGCTACACGGCGCCGTTCGACGCGCCGTTTGGTCCAGTAGAACGGCCACTGGATGTCGCGTCGAGTGGGGGTGGGGGTATGGCCGGAGTTGGCCGGAATCGGCACCGGCGATGAGCAGAGGCGGCGGCGGCGTTCGGGACAGCATCGGGATCGCGCTAGGAAGCACCAAACCGCGCGCAACCACTTACGTTCGAACTGCGGGGGCATCCCACGTCGTTTGGCGGTGGCGACGGACCAAATGGTTGCCGGAAACACGGCCGGCGACGGGCCTTGGCGGGAGCGCGCTCGGGACGTCGACGGAAACTACGCTAGGAGGCACGGGAAGTCTAGTGCCCGGGCGTGTTGGGCTCCTAGGAACCCCAGGAGTGCAACGGCGAGTACGGGCGTGCGTGACGGCTGTTGTGGCCACGGCGGCGAGGTACGCCGCGGCGACCAGAGCCTCGGCAATGGCGGCGGCTAGTTACCGCGCGAGCTAGGGGAGCAAGAGGGCGGAGGAGGGAGGCTGCTCACCTAGCGGCACGCACGCTGGCCCTTGGTGGCTTAGTAGCTGCAAAGGCGTCGACGGCGCTCGTCGGAGATGCGTCGGGGATCCGAGGAAGAAGACGAGGCCGGGGGAGCGTTCGTGGGCGTCCGGCGTCCTGCGTCCTGACGGGGAGGTGTAGTCGAGGGAGGCGGAGTGATCGGACACGTCGGAGCGGCTCGGGGGTCGTAGCGGCCGCGAGTTCTACGGCGGCGAGGCCATGGCGGCGCTCGGCTGGAGTGGGGAACGAGGGGGAATGGATCTGGAGCGGAGAGGGAGAGGCGCAGGAGCCGAGGCGAGAGTGGGGGGCGAGTGGGGAGGCGGGACCGAGGGGGGGCACGGCATGGCGACCTTATCCCCTCGTCGTCGCCGGCAAGGGGGGTTCGGCTGGGACGCGCCCTATTCTGACCCGGGTCGGGGGAACAGGGGAAGGGGACGCGGTGCGGGAGCTGGGCCGGCTGGACCGGCCAGGCTGGCTGTGGGCCAGGGGGGCATGGGCTGCCTGGTCCACGGGGATTCCCCCCCCCCCTTTTCTCTTTTTTTTTGTTATTGCAATTTCTTTTTTTAGTTAATTTTCCTTTTCTGTTTTATTTAGTTTTAGGGCATTTAGGCATTTTGTAAAAAGGGGTTTGCTTCACCATAATTACCAGTGTAATATTTGGCAACCCCCGAACATTTTTGCTTTGACTTTTGAAAACTTCGGGTGTTTGTCACAAATTCATATTTTGAATTTGCAATGATTTTGAACTACCACTTGATTAGCAACAGTAACACGGATGACATGGCATCATCAGAAGAGTTTTACAGTAGCCTAATTATCCGGGCGTTACAAATCTCCTCCACTACAAGAAATCTCATCCCGAGATTTAGGAGGTAGAAGGAACAATGCGGGGTATTCATCACGAAGACGATCCTCGCGTTCCTAGGTGGCTTCGTCTTCAGAGTGATTCGACCACTGGACCTTGAGGAACTTGATCGCCTTCTGACGTGTGCGGCGTTCAGCTTGGTCGAGAATGCGGACCGGATGCTCTTTATAGGTGAGGTCCTGATGCAATTCAAGCACTTCATGATCCACTGCTCGGATTGGGTCCTTGAAGCAGCGACGGAGTTGTGACACGTGGAACACATCGTGAACCTGAGAAAGGTTCGGCGGAAGCTCCAGTTGATCTGCCACTTTTCCACGCCTCTCGAGAATAGTGAAAGGACCAATATAGCGTGGAGCTAGCTTTCCCTTGATCCCGAAGCGGTGAGCACCCTTCATTGGTGTAACTCGAAGATAGGCCTTTTCGCCAGGTTGATAGACCATGTCTTTATGATGACGGTCATAATTACTCTTTTGGCGTGACTGAGCAGTCTTGAGATTCTCGCGAATAATGCGGACTTGCACTTCGGCATGTTGGATAATATCCGGACCAAAACGTGGGCGTTCCCCAGTTTCTGACCAGTTCAGAGGGGTTCGGCACTTTCGTCCATATAACACTTCGAAGGGGGCCATCTTCGGACTAGCTTGATAGCTATTATTACAAGAGAACTCAGCATACGGGAGAGATTCCTCCCATTTCTTGCCGAAGGAAATAACACAAGCTCGAAGCATGTCTTTGAGAACTTGGTTGACACGTTCAACTTGCCCTTGAGACTGCGGATGAAAAGCAGTACTGAATGATAGATGAGTTCCCATAGCTTCTTGGAAACTTGCCCAGAATCTTGAAGTGAATAAGCTGCCACGGTCCGAACTGATAACCAGGGGAATACCGTGAAGTGAAACAATTCTGGACATGTAGAGGGTTGCAAGCTGACTAGCAGTGATCGTTTCCTTGACCGCCAGAAAATGTGCAACTTTAGAAAGCCGGTCAATGACGACAAGAATAACATCATTACCTTTCTGCGATTTGGGAAAACCAGTGACGAAGTCCATTTCAACATGGTCCCATTTCCATTCAGGAATAGAGATAGGTTGCAGAGTCCCAGCCGGCCTTTGATGTTCTGCTTTGATACGACGGCAAACATCACACTCGGCAACAAGGTTGTCAGAATCGTGATTCTGTTATACGATTCTACGACTTTACGATCCAAACTAACCCCTCTGATTCTACGATTTTAGTTCATAGAATCTACGTTTCTACGATCCCTATAGTGAAGATTCTATGATTTGCGATCCTACCATCGGACCTCCGATCCGATTCAAAATCACGATTCTGACAACCTTGCTCGGCAACATAGCGAGCAATGTCTTGCTTCATATTAGACCACCAGAATCTTTGACGAATGTCCTGGTACATCTTTGTACTACCAGGATGGATACATAGGGGTGTATCATGAGCTTATTTCATAACCTTCTGAGACATATCCAGGTTTTCCCTCTTACTCGGAACCACTAGGCGACCTTTGAAGAATAAGGTGCCATCATCAGCAACAGTGAAGAATGAGGGCTTTCCTTGTGCAAGATAACGTTTAATCCTCTCCACTTCATCGTCACATTTCTGTATCCATTTGATGGTGTCCACAAGATCTGGCCTAGCAACCAGCGTACTGAGAGAACCTTCGGGAACAACATGGAGGTTCATCTTGCAAAACTCCTTAGGAGGGGGAGCGAGTGCACCCAGGGGAACAATATGGAGGTTCAGCTTCCTGAATTCTTCAACAAGTGAGGGCTGAACTTTATGAACCTGGAGGTGGTTGCAATAAGACTTGCGGCTCAAGGCATCTGCCATTACATTAGCCTTGCCCGGTGTATAGGAAATACCGAAGTCAAAGTATGCTACAGTCTCCATCCATCTCTGCTGACGAAGGTTCAGGTCTGGCTGAGTAAACAGATACTTCAGACTTTGGTGGTCAGTGAAGATCTCGCAACGATTACCGAGAAGGTAATGTCGCCACTGCTTCAGTGCATGGATGACAGCAGCAAGCTCGAGGTCGTGAACTGGGTAGTTCTCTTCATGAGGGCGCAATTGACGAGAGGCATAGGCAATCACTCTACGCTCTTGCATTAGGACACAACCTAATCCTTGACGGGAAGCGTCGCAGTAAATGACGAAGTCCTTCTTTGTATCAGGGGGAGCTAGCACTGGGGCAGAAGTCAACTTGTCTTTAAGTGCCTGGAAGCTTTCCTGACACTTGTCTGTCCATTGAAACTCGACGCCCTTGTGCAACAGATTAGTCAGAGGCCTGGCAATCTTGGAGAAGTTCTCGATGAATCAACGGCAATAGCTGGCGAGACCGAGAAAACTTCTGACTTGCTTGACATTCTTCGGAGGAGTCCAATCAAGAATAGCCTAAACTCGGTCAGGGTTAACTGCAATATCATCCTTAGAGATGACATGTCCAAGATAGGTTACTTCAGGAAGCCAGAATTCACATTTAGAGAACTTGGCACACAGCTGATGCTCTCGTAGCTTTTCTTGCACAAGACGAAGATGTTCAGCATGCTCTTCTTCGTTCTTTGAAAATACCAGGATATCATCCAGATAGACCACGACGAACTTGTCGAGGTAATCCATGAATATATAGTTCATCAGACGAGAGAAGGTGGATGGGGCATTGGTTAAGCCGAAGGACATGACAGTGTACTCGTATGAACCATAACGAGTCACAAAGGCGGTCTTTGGGATATCCTCTTCACGAACACGGATCTGGTGGTAACCCAACCTCAAGTCGAGTTTAGAGAACACTGATGATCCAGCCAGTTGATCATACAGATCATTGATCCGAGGAAGAGGATACTTGTTCTGAATGGTAGCTTGGTTAATAGGACGGTAGTCTTGGTCCAGTCGGTTTGTCCCATCCTTCTTCTTGACAAAGAGAGAAGGTGCTCCCCAAGGAGAGCAACTTGGGCGAATGAAACCATTTTGAAGAGATTTGTCGATTTCCTCCTTAAGCTCAAGGAGTTCATGTGGTGGCATCTTGTAGGGTCGCTTGGCAATAGGAGTGGTGCCTGGTTTCAAGTCGATGACGAATTCGACAGCTCTAGCAGGGGGAATCCCTGGAAGTTCTTCAGGAAAGACGTCGAGGAAGTCACGCACGACGGGGATGTTTTCAATGCCCTCGAATGGTGCAGAATTCAATGCATTGAAGGCATAAAGCCTTGCCTCGGCATTTTGCACCAGGCGAGCATGGTATGTAACTATTTCATCTGAAGGATGTAGCAGATGGACGGTCTTAGTGGCGCAAACTATGGAAGCAGTATGCGCTTTCAACCAATCCATCCCCAGAATGAGGTCGATGTTAGACGTCTTCAGGATTATGGGCAAGGCATAGAATTCCAGCCCTTCGATTTCCACGGGGACGTCGACGCCAACCATGGAGGTTTGACATTGTCCCACGGGGGTTTTTACCACTACCGAAGTGTTCATCTCCTCACATTTAACGTCGTGCTTGTATGCAAAATCTTCTGACATGAATGAATGCGATGCTCCTGTATCGAATAAAACAGATGCAGGTACTGAATTTACGAGGAGTGTACCCATCACAGTAGCAGGCTGGTCTTGAGCTTCGTTCAGATCAACGTGGTTGGCATGAACACGACCATAAGACTTGGCATTGTTGTTACGGTTCTGGCAGCTTCCACGGCCAGTTGCTGGAAGGGCCAGTTGATTCTGTTTCTGGTTGCATTCCCTAGCACGGTGCCCTGGTTGTCCGCACCTGAAGCACAAACCATTCTCGGGAGTGGGAACAGGAGCTTGGGGTGGTGGAGTTGGAAGTCTTGGCTGCCTAGCAATAGCAGTAGGCAGACGAGGTGCAGCATAGGACTGCCTTGGGGCAGGTGCATTCGGCTGGTACATGCTATTGGGAATCCATATCCTGCACTTCTGGGAGGACGGGCCCGAATATGAGCCCATGTCACGGCTGCGCCTGTGAGAGCTCTGATATTCCTGCAGACCAGTTTTGACGTTGATGGCTTTGTTCACCAAGGTGGCGAAATCAGCAAAGTCGTGCACTAGAAGTGCGAGCTTGATGTCAGCTTGAAGGCCGTCACGGAACTTCTCCTGTCTGCGTGCATCAGTAGCAATGTCCTCTTTAGCATAGCGGGACAAGTCCAGAAACTCTCGCTGATAAGCTTCAACAGTTTTGTTGCCTTGGATGAGGCTGCGGAACTCACGCTTCTTCCGGTCCATGACTCCCTGAGGAATGAAGCGGGCACGGAAAGCAGCTTGGAAGTCTGGCCAGGTGATGATTGTTCCAACTGGCAAAGTACGCCTGTGGCTGTCCCACCACTGAGATGCGGGTCCCTTCAGGAAGAAGGAAGCAAACGTGACATAGCTGGCAGGGGCTACATCAGCAGACTCCATCTCATGGGTGATGTCACGGAGCCAGTCATTAGCGTCCAGAGGCTGAGTTGAGCTGCGGTACACAATTGGGTTCAGGCGCATGAAATCCTGCAGAGTTACTGTGTTTGGCTGCTGGTTCATATTGGGGCGAGGAAACTGAGCCATCATGTTCTCCATGAACTCGCGATTCATCTCAAGCTGTTGGATCATACCAGCCATGTACTCAGGCGGTGGTGGGAAGTTGTCACCCCGACCAGGACCACCTGGTCTAACCATCCTGCTAATATATAACAGGGGTAGTTCAACATTTGAGAATATTTGCAAAGACAAGAATCATTCAAGATGAAACATGCATAATGAAAGCAGCACGATAGATACCACATAATAGTCGGCACATATTACAAAAGAGATCATGCATAGGGTTCGGTACACAGAGTTCAGTACATAGACTAAGACATCATAGGCGGCACGCAGGCTCGCGGCGAATGCATCTAACACAAGCAAGCAAGTCTACATCAGTCCCACGCGACACTGCGGAGGTAGGTGTAGCCTGAAAGCTGGTAGTGTGGCAACGGGTACACCACGTCGGCAACCTGGGGTCCGCGGGTGCTCTGGTGCTGAACCCGACGCTCAGGCGGCAGAAGAGGACCAAGTGCGGGAGAGTAGCCTCCAACCTCTGGCCAACCAACACCCTGGGGCATCACGGTCCTGGCTGGGTAGATAGCAGAACGCGGCAGCTCCCCAGATCCGACAAAGGGGTGTAACGTCGTCAGAGCACGGTAGAGGTGCTGGCGAGTGGTGTACAACTCGTGGCGAAGAGCTCGGTTAGCTCGATCCAGCCCATCGGCATGCAGAACCAGGTTCTGATGGTAGAAGGGCTTGCGGGTAACAGTGGAGTAGGCAGCAGTGTAGTAACCCTCCGCACCAATATCAGATGCGATAGCAATGTGCCTGAAGGGGGAGGTGTCCAACTCCCGGTAATCCCAACGAAGGCGTGTCAGAGCAGCATGGGCAGCATCGTGAACTGCCATATCGATGGTCACTCCAACACCGTAAGCGGTGTGCAGCACAGTAGTGGAGTCATACTCCCGAGAGTAGAGGTGGACGGTGGCACGGTACTGCTCCTGGTTAAAGTCCTGGTACTCCTCGGTGACGGTGTACTCGGGGTGCCAGCGATAACCCAGATAGGTCATCATCTCAGCTAGCAACAATATCTAAGTACAGACATAAGTTAAACAAGTTGCCTTAAGAAAACAAAGATCCCGAGGCGCCAATGGCCGCCGTGTGGCGCACAACCTGCCTCGTGGGTTCCATCTGAAAACAAAGATGTTTCAAAGGAGTCAAATGACAGTGTGGAAATTGTGCAAAACACTATACTAAGGAATAACTATGGCTTTTATCCAACTTTGGGGTGAATGCCGTCACGGGATCCTAGTGTCAGAGTTAGTAAATTCGTTTAACCCGAGTAGAAGAGAGTTCAGAGTCCCAGAGTAAAAGCCGAGGAGTAAAAGATCCTAGTACCACCCGATGGCGACGTGGGCCCGTAAGGCACACAACCAAGTTCGTAAAAGTTTTTTCAATGTCTAGACTCGACTTCGGCCAAGGAGTGTGCAAGGGGGATTCCTACAGGCAGTCGGCTCTGATACCAACTTGTGACGCCCCCGATAAATCGTACACTAATCATGAATGCAAATGTGTACGATCAAGATCAGGGACTCACGGGAAGTTATCACAACACAACTCTAAAACATAAATAAGTCATACAAGCATCATAATACAAGCCAGGGGCCTCGAGGGCTCGAATACAAGTGCTCAATCATAGACGAGTCAGCGGAAGCAACAATATCTAAGTACAGACATAAGTTAAACAAGTTGCCTTAAGAAGGCTAGCATAAATGGGGATACAGATCGAACGAGGCGTAGGCCTCCTGCCTGGGATCCTCCTAACTACACCTGGTCGTTGTCAGCGGGCTGCACGTAGTAGTAGGCACCTCCAGTGTAGAAGGAGTCGTTGTCGACGGTGGCGTCTGGATCCTGGGCTCCATCGTCTGGTTGCAGCAATCGGGTACAGGAAAGGGGAAAAGGGGGAAACAAAGCAACCGTGAGTACTCATCCAAAGTACTCGCAAGCAAGGAGCTACGCTACATATGCATGGATATATGTGTAAAGGGCCATATCAGTGGACTGAACTGCAGAATGCCAGGATAAGAGGGGGATAGCTAGTCTTATCGAAGACTACGCTTCTGGTCGCCTCCGTCTTGCAGCAGGTAGAAGAGAGTAGACTGAAGTCCTCCAAGTAGCATCGCATAGCATAATCCTACCCGACAATCCCCTCCTTGATGCCCTGTTAGAGAGTGATCACCGGGTTGTATCTGGCACTTGGAAGGGTGTGTTTTATTAAGTATCTGGTTCTAGTTGTCATAAGGTCAAGGTACAACTCCAAGCCGTCCTGTTACCGAAGATCACGACTATTCGAATAGATTAACTTCCCTGCAGGGGTGCACCACATAACCCAACACACTTGATCCCATTTGGCCGGACACACTTTCCTGGGTCATGCCCGGCCTCGGAAGATCAACACGTCGCAGCCCCACCTAGGCACAACAGAGCGGTCAGCACGCCAGTCTAAACCTAAGCGCGCAGGGGTCTGGGCCCATCGCCCTGAGCACACCTGCACGTTGCGTACGCGGCCGGAAGCAGACCTAGCCTAGTGGCGTTCCAGTCCAATCTGGCGCGCGCCACTCAGTCGCTGACGTCAAGGAGTGCTTCGGCTGATACCACGACGCCGAGTGCCCATATCTTTCCCGCATAGCTGGTTAGTGCGTATACACCAAATGGCCAAACTCAGATCAAATACCCAGATCTCGTTAAGCGTGTTAAGTATCCGCGAACGCTGAACAGGGCCAGGCCAACCTCTCACCCAGGTAGTCTCAACCTGCCCTGCCGCTCCGCCACAAAGACCCACACAGAGGGCCGTCGGGACAAAGGTCCTTTCAGCCCCCAATCCGTGAATCACTCGCGGGTACTCCTACGAGGTGACCCGTCTTTGATCACCACATGAATCATGTATATAGTATATACCCGTGATCACCTCCCGAGTGACCACGGCCTGATAATATAGCACAGTAGACGGACAAGAATGTAGGGCCACTAATGGTAAACTAGCACCCTAAACTAAGCATGTAGGAGAGCAGGTAAAGGTAACAACAGTAGTAACAAGGACAAGCTATGCATCAGGATAGGATAACGAATGCAGTAACATGCTACACTACTCTAATGCAAGCAGTATAGAGGAGAGTAGGCGATATATGGTGATCAAGGGGGGGGGCTTGCCTGGTTGCTCTGGCAAGAGAGAGGGATCGTCAACTCCGTAGTCGAACGGGGCAGCAACAGCGTCGGTCTCGGTGTCTAGCGAGAGAAGAGGGGGAAGAAACAATAAATATTTAAGCAAATAGGTGCATAGCGATGCATGGCATGACAAGTATCGGTGCTAGGGGTACCCTAACGCGGTATGAGGTGATACTAGTGAAGGGGGAAAACATCCGGGGAGGTATCCCCGGGGTTCCGTGTTTTCGGGCAGAGGAGCCGAAGGGGGAAAGTTGCGAGTTCAATAGGTTAGGGGGGTGTGGCGGACAAACGGGTTGCGTATCCGAAATCATCTCGTCGTTCTGAGCAACTTTCATGTAGAAAGTATTTTCATCCGAGTTACGGATTAAAAGATATGATTTCCTAAGGATTTAAATCATTTTCTGATTTTAATTATTTATTTAATTCCAACATTATCCAAAACAGTGAATGATGACGTCAGCATGACATCAGACTGATGTCAGTAGGTCAACTGGTCGGTTGACCAGTCAAACCAGACAGGTGGGTCCAGGAGGACCCACATGTCATTATCAGGGACACTAACAGGGGGTTTAAACTAACTAATTGGGTTAATTAGCAGGTGGGGCCCGGTAGTCAGAGACTGATTAGCAAATTAAATTAATCAACGAAATAATTAGCATTTTATTTATTTGCAAAATGTTTTAACTGGTGCGGGCCCGCGTGTCAGTGGCAGTAGCTGCCACATCAGCAGTTGACTGGGTCAACCCAGTCAACTGGGACCCGCATGGCCCACCTGCAGTGGCACGGGGGGTGGCCCCAGGCCAACCACGTAGGCGGCGGCCGGCGTCTGGCCGCCGGCGACGTCAAAACGCGGCAGGGGGCACCCGGGCCTCGTCGGGATTCTGCTACACGGCGCCGTTCGGCGCGCCGTTTGGTCCAGTAGAACGGCCACTCGATGCCGCGTCGAGTGGGGGTGGGGGTATGGCCGGAGTTGGCCGGAATCGGCACCGGCGACGAGCAGAGGCGGCGGCGTCGTTCGGGACAGCATCGGGATCGCGCTAGGAAGCACCAAACCGCGCTCAACCACTTGCGTTCGAACCGTAGGGGCATCCCGCGTCGTTTGGCGGTGGCGCCGGACCAAATGGTTGCCGGAAACACGGCCGGCGACGGGCCTTGGCGGCAGCGCGCTCGGGACATCGACGGAAACTACGCTAGGAGGCACAGGAAGGCTAGTGCGCGGGCGCGTTGGGCTCCTAGGAACCCCAGGAGTGCAACGGCGAGTACGTGTGTGCGTGACGGCTGTTGTGGCCACGGCGGCGAGGTACGCCGCGGCGACCAGAGCCTCGGCAATGGCGGCGGCTAGTTACTGCGCGAGCTAGGAGAGCAAGAGGGCGGAGGAGGGAGGTTGCTCACCTAGCGGCACGCACGCTGGCCCTTGGTGGCTTAGTAGCTGCAGAGGCGTCGACGGCGCTCGTCGGAGACGCGTCGGGGATCCGAGGAAGAAGACGAGGCCGGGGGAGCGTTCGTGGGCGTCCGACGTCCTGTGTCCTGACGGGGAGGCGTAGTCGAGGGAGGCGGAGTGATCGGACACGTCGGAGCGGCTCGGGGGTCATAGCGGCCGCGAGTTCTACGGCGGCGAGGCCATGGCGGCGCTCGGCTGGAGTGGGGAATGACGGGGAATGGATCTGGAGGGGAGAGGGAGAGGCGCAGGAGCCGAGGCGAGAGTGGGGGCGAGTGGGGAGGCGGGACCGAGGGAGGGCGGTGTGGCGACCTTATCCCCTCGTCGTCCGCGGCGAGGAGGGTTCGGCTGGTACGCGCCCATTTCCAACCCGGGTCGGGGGAACAGGGGAAGGGGACACGGTGCGGGAGCTGGGCCGGCTGGGCGGGCCAGGGGGGCATGGGCTGCCTGGTCCAGGGGGCTTCCCCCCTCCCTTTCCCTTTTTTTTGTTATTGCAATTTCTTTTTTTAGTTAATTTTCCTTTTCTGTTTTATTTAGTTTTAGGGCATTTAGGCATTTTGTAAAAAGGGGTTTACTTCACCATAATTACCAGTGTAATATTTGGCAACCCCCGAACATTTTTGCTTTGACTTTTGAAAACTTCGGGTGTTTGTCACAAATTCATATTTTGAATTTGCAATGATTTTGAACTACCACTTGATTAGCAACAGTAACACAGATGACATGGCATCATCAGAAGAGTTTTATTGTAGCCTAATTATCCGGGCGTTACAATGATCTATACATTTTCTCCCCCTTTGGCAACAAGTTACCAAAAAGTTCCTAGAAAATGCATGGTGCTAAATCGACAATCAGGCTTGATCTTCAGGAGGTGGTGGAGTCCGGATCACTCCAAGGACGAAGGCTTCCGTAGACGCGGTTGGAGTTGGAGCTGAAGTGGATGCTGGAGCAGGTTGGGTTGGTGCTGCGGCTGGAGCTGAGGCGGTTGCTCTTGTGTCAGGAACTGGCACTGCAGACGACCTCGGACCTCATGGCACTCTGGCAAATGCATCAGTGGTTGTCTTCCCTTTCCTCTCTTGCATATCAACTTGGAGCTGCTCCACTGCAGTCTGAATCTCTGTCACCTTGATATCCAAGTCATAGAACTTTTGTTCTACGATTCTCTCTAAGCTTGCCTGGTTCTGAGTTAGGGTGGCTAGTCCTTGCTCAATCCGCAGGGTGGATGCAATCAGGTAACTAAGCTGCTCTTGCTTGTTCTTCAAGAAGTACTCAGATGCCTCCTCTTGAGTTGGCATCTTAGCAGCTTTCTCCTTCTTTGCCTTCTCCTTCTTGGCTTGTGCATGGGCTGAAGATGGTTCATCTTTGGTCATCACAACTTGGTTGTCCTCAAAATCTGGATAGATAGGCAAATGTTCCTTGTCCAGCAAGTATGTGTCTATGCCCATCCTTGAGTTAATCAACATCTGGATCTGAGGGGCTTCACCACAGCTCCTCTTCTGATCTGCTGCAGTCCTCTTGATAGTCTCTACTATGAGGCTCATGACCTTAAATACCTTAGGCACATCGAAGATATGTAGCAAGTTAATGGCATGACCTCTGATCATCCTGTGATCTCCAGACTTGGGCAAAAGTGTGTGCCTAAGGATCCAGTTGATCATAGGCAGACCTGATAGCAAGTGTTTTACAGACCCAAACTGGTGAGTGTCAAGATCATCTGTTGGAATCTCCTTGTACATATTTTCCATAGTGTTGTGATCCATCTTTTTCTTGGAATAGACATCCAAGTCATCTTCATTCTCCCCTGGGGCATTGATAAGCTGTGCCCACTCAGCAACTGTAGATTGGTACCTTGTATCCTCAGACATCCAAACAATCCTTCCATTTGGGTAAAAATGTGTTGTGGAGTAGAACTGCATGATAAGCTCCTCATTCCACTTTGTGAGCTTTTGCCCAACAAAGTCTTCTACTCCACATGCCTTGAAGCTGTCTTGCACTCCAGGGTAGTGCTCTTCGTTGTCCTTGATATATTCCCAGTTGACCCATCTCATGTCACATACAATTGGTTTTTTGTCTAACAAGACTGTCTCATAGAAGTCCTGTTGTTCCTTAGTGTGGAACCTGTAGTCAATAGCAGTCCTCCTCCTGATAGCATAGGGATCCTCAGCTCTCCATTTTCTCAGTCCAAAGTCTCTCCTAATTTTCATATCCTCAGCCACAGGATGAGCATCATTATGGTCTGGGATCTTGGGCTTCAATTTTCTCAGCACTTGGCCTTCCTCTTCTTCAGCAGTTTCAGGCATTGGGGCCTTGTTCTTCTCAGCAGTTGGGATGCTTCTTGTATTCCCCTTGGGTTTTGGTTTTGGAGCTGGCTTAGCCTTGGAAGCAGTCTTGGGGGCTTCCTTAGGCTTGGATGCAGCTGCCCCTGATCTTATGGCATCACCCATCAGCTTGGGTGCCTTTGGTGCTGGTGCAACACCCTCTTCTTCCTCTTCTTCTTCTCCATCGGAAGAATCTTTCCTCACAGTGGGCTTGCCAATAACTCTGGCAGTGGTAGTTCTAGCTCCCTTCTTTTTCTTGCCCTGGCCAATATCCTCTTCTTCAGATTCTATAGTGAACTTCATAGTTTCCTCAGGTACAGCCTTCCTAGGCTTGGAGGTAGGAACTCTTCTAGCAGGTGCTTTCTTGTGCATTCCTGGCTTGGTGGCCGCAGCTGAGCCATATTTCTTCTTCAGCACAACTCTCTTAGAAGTTGCTTCTTCCTCTGCCACATAATCTTCATCCTCTGAATCTGAGGTTTTCTTCTTTCTCTGTCTTGTGGCAGCTTTTGGCAGATTGCTAGGGGTGCTCCTGCTGCCATCATCTGAGGAACTGGAGGGACTAGTGCCCTCACTCATTTGCACTGGCTGCTCTGACAAATTCTGACTATCACTTTGGTCTGACATGATGAACAAGCTGACTGCTGACTGCTGACCCTGTGAATAGTTTATAGATGAGGTAGAGTGGATGAGCATCACAAAATCCAGAGTTTTTTGCAAAAGAATGATTCAAAAACTTAGTTTTAGTTTCCCACAGAAAGCATCTCGGATCTACCGATTTTTAAACTCGGTGATACCGAAGCAGTGTTTGGAACCTAAACTAGTGAACTCGGTCAGACCGAGTCACAGTTCGGTGGCACCGAGACTGCTAGGGTTTCACAAAGTTCCAAAATCGGTCTCACCGATTAGTAACACTCGGTCAGACCGAGTCTCACTGTGCAATGGCATAAGCCAAACCGGTGGGACCGGGTTTTTCAACTTGGTGGGTCCGAGATGGTTTCAGCGGAAACCTAACCCTAAAATCTTCGAATCAAACCTAATCTACGAGTTCATTGACTGGATAGAAGTTTATCAAACATGGCAAGAATCATTATGATCACAATGTGCTAGGAATCGGATTGGGAATAGCACAAAGATCGAGTCCATACCCTAGTTCGGCGGAGACTCGCTACGGCGACAACGGCGGGGTTGATTTCCGTTTACGGCGATGGAGACCAGCGACTGGAGGCGGCTGGCGGCGAGGAGACGATCCGGAGACCACGTCGGCAGAGTGAGCTATGGCGCGGGCGAAGGGGTTCGAAGAAATTTCCAAAATTTTGCCCGTGTCTATATATAGCCCGACCCTGTCGGTGTGACCGAGTGGAACATCTCGGTGTGTCCGAATGGTTCAAATCGGTTGCACCGAGATTGAAAACTTAGATCAACTTAATGATCTCGGTAAGACCGAAAGTGGGGTATCGGTCAGACCGAGAATCACAAAGAGGTTTTGGAAGTTTAAGTCTATGACGAATCGGGGACTCCGAGTGCTCCTCACACAGAGTGGTTCGAATTTGACTTGATCAATTTTGTGATGTAGCATGAATAGAGTTTGAGACGAGAAAAGCATAGATAGCTAGAGGGGGTTCTTAGGCATTCTTTTCCATCCACTTGGCAAATGAAAAGATAAGGCCAAACAATCAAAACAACAAGTGGATGTCCTTGAATGAGTGAAATATGCAACCAACATGCTCACACAATAAAATGGCAATTGAAATATGTGACAAAGCATGCACAACCAATTCTAGCATCTATCAAGCAATTTGCGATGACTAGGTCATCTATATATGAGTATATTGACTTAGGAGTCACATGAGAACATTTGATCATAGGTCATACTCATTGTTTAAGCTCAAGTGGTACCACTTTTACATAAAGCATTGTTGTGTTCACATCATTAGAGTGGCTTTAGCTCAAGTCTTAGAGTAAAGCTCCCCCTAGATGTGATATCCGCCCTAAGAGGGATGAACTAACCTTGGGTTTTGTCGATGATGACTTCATGTAGATGTTGAAGATGTGGATGCTCAATGTTGATGTAGATCACTTGGAGCTATCCTTTTGAGTGAATTGCACTTTCAATACCTACATGGGTTAGTCCCACAAGGAACAAACAAGTATATCCATAGACATAGAGTGATGCACATACAAGATGATGTCTATGAAAGCTTTTAGGTTACCTTGTCCCTTGACTTACCAACAAGAGGGTTTGTGACTCCTTGAACTAGTGCAAGATGTGGAAGTTGATTGCACTTGTTCTTGCCAAAATGATAAGAGTGAAGTATGTTGGCGGAGTCACCCTCAAGAACTCTCTAGTTCTTCTTCTTTTGGATCCACACCATCTTGATGGGAATCCTTGGAGTTGTAGTCGTACTTGATGAAGTGGAACTTGAAGTAGTCTTGGGAATACACTTGACTAAGGTCTTAGGAGCTTCTTCAAATGCATCTATTTCCTCTTGAAGCTTGTCCTTGCCTTTTTGCTTGTAGTCTTGAGGTGGAAGATCATCTTGAGTTTGTGTCCCCTTGAAAGAAGTAGGATCATACTTCTCTTGTTGAGGAACAAACTTTGTCTTGGGGTATTGATCTTCTTCCCACTCATCTCCATTGGCATTGAACTTTCGTTCAAAACCAACACCTTGATTCTTCCGGTGCCTTCCTTGCTTGCGTACAATCTCCTCGAATTGCTTACTTCCGGCAAGGCTTTTGTACACTCCTTTATCTATGATTTCCTTCAATATGCTATTTTCTTGCTCAAGTGTTACTTGGCTAAGAGAATCATTAGTGGAATCAAGAGAACTACTAGAAGCAACAATATTGGATTTAACATGATCATTGTTACTACTAGAGGAAGAATCTTTCTTGTTCTTGTTACTAGACTTGACTTGAGGCATGTAAGTGGATAAGAGTAAACGTTTGGCAATGTAAGAAGAACTTTTCTTGCGGAGATCATCATTGATTGCCTTTAAAAGCTCATGCTCTTGCTCAAGATTGAGCTTTTAAAAGCGTAACTTCTCATGAGCCCTTAAAAGTTCTCGATGATCTTCGAAGATAGTTTCATGAGCTAACTTAAGAGTGTTTAGTTCTTTAGTTAGAGCCTCAATTTTCTCCTTATCATTGTCATTCGTTTTAGCATGATTAATTGACGTTTCATCATAGGATTCATCACTAGAGTTGTCAACAAGTAAATCATCACCTAACAAGTCATCTTCATCACTATTAAAATCAACATACTCAGGGTGAGTTACCTTAGGACCTTTGGCCATGAAGCATCTTCCAATTCCTTCATTTGGTGAGTCAAATATGTCGTAGGAGTTGGTTGACACAAGTGCTAGTCCGGCAACACCTTCAACTTGAGTATATTCGGAGTCGGAGTGATAACTTCTCTCGGAGTGGTTGTCGGAGTCGGAGCCGGATACCCATTCACCAACATGAGCTTGATGTCTTCGTTTTGTGTAGCTCCTAGATGATTTTTCCTTTCTCTCCGAATCATTGCTTCTCCGTGAGTATCTTCGTTCATGACGATCATCTCTACTCCTTCTCTCTCTTGATGGTGATTCCTCTCTCTTACTTCTTCTTTTTGGACAATCTTCTCTTCTCTTGTAGGGAGCCGTACACTCATTGGAATAGTGTCCTGGTCTTCCACAATTGTAGCAGTTTCGCTCTCGACTAGAAGATCTTTTGTCATTGTAGGACCTTGACTTGGAGCTTCTATCTTTGCTTCTACTCTTGTAGAACTTGTTGAAGTTCTTCACCATTAAGCTCAATTCTTCATTGAAGTTTTGTTTCTCACTTGATGATGTGGGGGCTTCACATGAGGCTTTGTAAGCACCACTTGATTTGTTGTGAAGTTCCTCTTTATCCTTGAGTGACATCTCATGAGCAACAATTTTTCCAATGACTTCCGTTGGCTTGAGATCTTTGTAATTGGGCATCATTTGGATCAATGTGCACACGGTATCATATTTTCCATCCAAGGCTCTTAGGATTTTCTTGATGATGAATCTGTCGGTCATCTCTTCACTCCCTAAGCCGGCAATCTCATTTGTGATAAGAGTACATTTCAGCGACACCTTCACCATCCTTCATTTTGAACTTGTCAAGTTGACATTGGAGCACATCCAATTTGGATTCCTTGATGGAGTCGGTACCTTCGTGCATATCAATCAAAGTATCCCAAATTTCCTTTGCATTCTCAAGACGGCTGATTTTGTTGAATTCTTCGGGGCATAATCCATTGAAAAGAATATCACAAGCTTGAGCGTTGTATTGTAGCATCTTCAACTCATCTGCGGTAGCTTCACGGTTTGGTTCTTTCCCATCGAAGAAGTCACCTTGCAAACCAACACACACAATAGCCCAAATGGCAGGGTTATGTCCAAGAATGTGCATTTTCATTTTATGCTTCCAACTAGCAAAGTTAGTACCATCAAAGTAAGGACCTCTACGGTGATAATTTCCCTCACTAGACGCCATACTCTCCTAGGTTGTAAAACCAAGGCTATGACCACCAAAAGCTATGGGAATCAAAGCCAATGGAGACCAAAGCTCTGATACCACTTGCAGGATCGAAAGTATGTCTAGAGGGGGGGTGATTAGACTACTTGACCAAATAAAAACTTAACCTTTTCCCAATTTTAGTTCTTGGCAGATTTTAGCAACTTTAGGACAAGTCAAGCAATCATCACACAATTCAAGCAAGCATGCAAAGAGTATATAGGCAGCGGAAAGTAAAGCATGCAACTTGCAAGAATGTAAAGGGAAGGGTTTGGAGAATTCAAACGCTATTGGAGACACGGATGTTTTTCCCGTGGGTCGGATAGGTGGTGCTATCCTACATCCACGTTGATGGAGACTTCAACCCACGAAGGATAACGGTTGCGCGAGTCCATGGAGGGCTCCACCCATGAAGGGTCCACGAAGAAGCAACCTTGTCTATCCCACCATGGCCATCGCCCACGAAGGACTTGCCTCACTAGCGGTAGATCTTCATGAAGTAGGCGATCTCCTTGCCCTTAAAAACTCCTTGGTTCAACTCCACAATCTTGTCGGAGGCTCCCAAGTGACACCTAGCCAATCTAGGAGACACCACTCTCCAAGAAGTAACAAATGGTGTGTTGATGATGAACTCCTTGCTCTTGTGCTTCAAATGATAGTCTCCCCAACACTCAACTCTCTCTCACAGGATTTGGATTTGGTGGAAAGAAGATTTGAGTGGAAAGCAACTTGGGGAAGGCTAGAGATCAAGATTCATATGGTAGGAATGGAATATCTTGACCTCAACACAAGGGTAGGTGGTTCTCTCTCAGAACATGTAGGTTGGAAGTGTAGATGTGTTCTGATGGCTCTCTCCACGAATGAAGAGGAGGTGGAGGGGTATATATAGCCTCCACTTAAAATCCAACCGTTTCACACAATTTACCAATCTCGGTGGGACCAAATCAACAAACTCGGCCGGACCGAAAAGGTAAACCTAGTGACCGTTAGAGATTTTCGGTGGGACTGACATTCATCTCGGTAGGACCGATATGGTTAGGGTTTGGGCATAACGTAATCTCGGTGAGACCGATTACACAAACTCGGTGAGACCGATTTGGTAATTAGCTAACCAGAGAGTTGGTCAGGCAAACTCGGTGGGACCGATTTGCTCTTTCGGTGAGACCGAAAAGTTACAAAAGGGAAACAAAGAGTTTGTATTGCAATCTCAGTGGGACCGATCCGCTCTTTCGGTGAGACCAAAAAGTTACGAAAAGGAAACAGAGAGGTTGCAATCCCATCTCGGTGAGACCGAGATCCCTATCGGTGAAACCGATTTGCTAGGGTTTTGGCAGTGGCTTATGACATATGAAACTCGGTGGCGCCGGATAGAAAGAATCGGTATGACAGAGTTTGGCTTAGGGTTTAGGTCATTTGTGGGAGTGGGAAAGTAGTTGAGGATTTTGGAGCATACCAATAAGCACATAAAGCAAAGGGCTCATTAAGCAACACCTCATCCCTCCTTGATAGGATTGGCTTTTCCTATGGACTCAATGTGATCTTGGATCACTAAAATGTAAAATGGAGAGTCTTGAGCTTTTGAGCTTGAGCCAATCCTTTGTCCTTAGCATTTTGAGGGTTCTACTTTCACCATTCATGCCATGCCAATCATTGAGCTTTCCTGAAATAGTTATCTTGGAATAGCATTAGCTCAATGAGCTATATGTTGTTATGAATTACCAAAACCACCTAGGGATAGTTGCACTTTCATGCAGCCATGAAGCCAGGAATGCACAAAAAGGCACCTGCCAGGAGAGTTCCTACCTCCAAGCCTAGGAAGGCTGTTCCTGAGGAAACTATAAAATTCACTATGGAATCTGAAGAGGAAGAAATTGGCCAGGACAAGAAAAAGAAGAGAGCTAGAACAACCACTGCCAGAGTTGTTGGCAAGCCTTCTATGAGGAAAGATTCTGACGAGGAAGAAGAAGAAGAGGTTGCTGCACCAGCACCTAAGGCACCCAAGCTGATGGGTGATGTTATAAGATCAGGGGCTACTGCATCTAAGCCCAAGTAAGCACCCAAGGCAGCATCAAAGGCCAAGACAGCTCCAAAGAGAAATACAAGGAGCATCCCAGCAACTGAGAAGAACAAGGCCCCAGTGCCTGACACTGCAGAAGAAGAGGAAGGCCAAGTTCTCAGAAAGTTGAAGCCCAAGATCCCAGACCACAATGATGCTCATCATGTGGCTGAGGATATGAAGATCAGAAGAGACTCAGGACTGAGAAAGTGGAGAGCAGAGGATCCATATGCTACCAGGAGGAGGACTGCTGTTGACTATAGGTTCCACACTAAGGAACAGCAGGACTTCTATGAGACAGTCTTGTTGGACAAGAAGCCCATTGTGTGTGATATGAGATGGGTCGACTGGGAATACATCAAGGACAATGAAGAGCACTACCCTGGAGTGCAAGACATCTTCAAGGCATGTGGAGTAGCTGACTTTGTTGGGCAGAAGCTCACAAAGTGGAATGAAGAGCTGATCATGCAGTTCTACTCCAGCACATTTCTATCCAGATGGCAGAATTGTATGGATGTCTGAAGGTACGAGGTACCAATCAACAGTTGCTGAGTGGGCACAGCTCATCAATGCCCCAGAGGAGCATGAGGATGACCTACATATTTATGCCAAGAAGAAGATGGATCACAACTCCATGTCAAATATGTACAAAGAGATCCCAAACAAGGCACTTGACACTTTCAAGTTTGGATCAATACACTATCTTCTGTCAGGATTGCCAACTATCAATTGGATTCTGAGGCACACCTTGTTGCCCAAGTCAGGTGATCACAAGATGATCAGAGGCCATGCAATCAACTTGCTTCATATCTTTGATGTGCCACAAAAATTCAAAGTCATGAGCCTCATGGTAGAAACAATCAAGAGGACTGCAGCAGACCAGAAGAGGAGTTGTGGATATGCCCCTCAGATCCAGGAGCTGATTAACTCCAAGATGGGCACAGGCATATACCTGTTGGACAAGGAACATTTGCCTATTCATCCAGATTTTGAAGATAATGAAGTTGTGATGAACAAGGATGAACCATCTTCAGCCCATGCACAAGCACAGAAGGAGAAGGCAAGGAAGGAGAAAGCTACAAAGATGCCAACTCAAGAGGAGGCATCTGAATATTTCTTGAAAACCAAGCAAGCGCAGCTCAGTTACTTGATTGCATCCACCCTGAGGATAGAGAAAGGACTGGCCACCCTCAATCAGAATCAGGAGAGCTTAGAGAGGATTGTAGAACAAAAGTTCTATGACTTGGATGTCAAAGTGACAGAAATTCATTCTGCAGTGGAGCAACTTCAAGATGATATGCAGGAGAGGAAAGGGAAGACTACCACTGATGCATTTTCCAGAGTGCCACGAGCTCAGAGGTCCAGTGCAGTGCCAGTTCCTGACACAAGAGCCACCGCATCAGCTCCAGCCACAGCACCAGCCCAACCAGCTCCAGCATCCACTTCAGCTCCAGCTCCAACCACGTCTACAGAAGCCTTCGTCCTTGGAGTGATCCAGACTCCACCACCACCAGAAGATCAAGCCTGAGTGTCGATTTAGCTCTATGCATTTTCTAGGAACTTTTTGGTAACTTGTTGCCAAAGGGGGAGAAAAATGTATAGATCATAGGCTTCGAGAGAGAGAGTGTTGTTTTTCTCTCTTGCTTTATTTGGTGGTTTTTCAAACATTGTTTGCTTTTGATCGAGATACTTTGATATGCTTGTGAGACATTGATGATCATGTGTTTGATTATAAGCTACACTTATGCATGCTTGATATATCTTATCTATCTTATGTGATCATTCACTTTTCCTTGGTGATGAGTGCATGCATTTCATTATTATCATTTTGAGCGCTCCACCAAGATGTATGTGACATGGAAGAGTAACCCATAATTCTAACTCTTTGCGCATTTGCAGTCCAAAGCAAATTTTAAATATGCACAAATTTAGGGGGAGCTCTTACTTATCACATACTTCTCAAAGCGACGATATAATTCATTCTTATTATCATTTGTCGAAGCTTTGATCTATATGTTGTCATCAATTACCAAAAAGGGGGAGACTGAAAGTGCAACTATCCCTAGGTGGTTTTGGTAATTCATAACAACATATAGCTCATTGAGCTAATGATATTCCAAGACAATTATTTCAGGAAAGCTCAATGATTGGCATGGCATGTATGTTGAAAGTGGAACCCTCAAAATGCTAAGGACAAAGGATTGGCTCAAGCTCAAAAGCTCAAGACTCTTTATTTTACATTTTAGTGATCCAAGATCACATTGAGTCCATAGGAAAAGCCAATACTATCAAGGAGGGATGAGGTGTTGCTTAATGAGCCTTTTGCTTCATGTGCTTAATGATATGCTCCAAAATCCTCAGCTACTTTCCCATATCCACAAATGACCTAAACCCTAAGCCAAACTCGGTCCTACCGATTCTTTCTATCCGGCGCCACCGAGTTTCACACGTCATAAGCCACTGCCAAACCCTAGCAAATCGGTTCTACCGATAGGGATCTCGGTATCACCGAGATGGGATTGCAATCTCTCTGTTTCCTTTTCGTAACTTTTCGGTCTCACCGAAAGAGCGGATCGGTCCCACCGAGATTGCAATGTAAACTCTCTGTTTCCCTTTTGTAACGTTTCGGTCTCACCGAAAGAGCAAATCGGTCCCACCGAGTTTACCTGACCAACTCTCTGGTTAGCCTATTACCAAATCGGTCTCACCGAGTTTGTGTAATCGGTCTCACCGAGATTACGTTATGCCCTAACCCTAACCATATCGGTCCTAACGAGTTGCATGTCAGTCCCACCAAAAATCTCTAACGGTCACTAGGTTTACTATTTCGGTCCGACCGAGTTTGTTGATTCGGTCCCACCGAGATTGGTAAATTGTGTGTAACGGTTGGATTTTGTGTGGAGGCTATATATACCCCTCCACCTCCTCTTCATTCTTGGAGAGAGCCATCAGAACACATCTACACTTCCAACTCATATGTTCTGAGAGAGAACCACCTACCCTTGTGTTGAGGACAAGATATTCCATTCCTACCATATGAATCTTGATCTCTAGCCTTCCCCAAGTTGCTTTCCACTCAAATCTTCTTTCCACCAAATCCAAATCCTGTGAGAGAGAGTTGAGTGTTGGGAAGACTATCATTTGAAGCACAAGAACAAGGAGTTCATCATCAACACACCATTTGTTACTTCTTGGAGAGTGGTGTCTCCTAGATTGGCTAGGTGTCACTTGGGAGCCTCCGACAAGATTGTGGAGTTGAACCAAGGAGTTTGTAAGAGCACGGAGATCGCCTACTTCGTGAAGATCTACCGCTAGCGAGGCAAGTCCATCGTGGGTGATGGCCATGGTGGGATAGACAAGGTTGCTTCTTCGTGGACCCTTCGTGGGTGGAGCCCTCCGTGGACTCGCGCAACCGTTACCCTTCGTGGGTTGAAGTCTCCATCAACGTGGATGTAGGATAGCACCACCTATCCGAACCACGGGAAAAACATCCGTGTCTCCAATAGCGTTTGAATTCTCCAAACCCTTCCCTTTACATTCTTGCAAGTTGCATGCTTTACTTTCCGCTGCCTATATACTCTTTGCATGCTTGCTTGAATTGTGTGATGATTGCTTGACTTGTCCTAAAGTTGCTAAAATCTGCCAAGAACTAAAACTGGGAAAAGGTTAAGTTTTTATTTGGTCAAGTAGTCTAATCACCCCCCTCTAGACATACTTCCGATCCTACAAAGTAGCACCATGATCTTTATGATAGAGAGTCTCTTGTTTTGTCACTTTCATATACTAGTGGGAATTTTTCATTATAGAACTTCGCTTGTATATTCCAAGAATGGGCTTCCTCAAATGCCCTAGGTCTTCGTGAGCAAGCAAGTTGGATGCACACCCACTTAGTTTCTTTTGTTGAGCTTTCATACATTTATAGCTCTAGTGTATCCGTTGCATGGCAATCCCTACTCCTCGCATTGACATCAATTGGTGGGCATCTCCCTAGCTCGTTGAATAGCCACGTCAATGTGAGACCTTCTCCTTTTTTGTCTTCTCCACACAACCCCCATCATTATACTCTATTCCACCCATAGTGCTATGTCCATGGCTCACGTTCATGTATTGCGTGAACGTTGAAAAAGTTTGAGAATACTAAAGTATGAAACAATTGCTTGGCTTGTCATCGGGATTGTGCATGATGAGAGCATTTTGTGTGACGAAAATGAAGCATGGCCAAACTATATGATTTTGTAGGGATGAGCTTTCTTTGGCTATGTTATTTTGAGAAGACATAATTGCTTGGTTAGTATGCTTGAAGTATTATTATTTTTATGTTAATATTAAATTGTTGTCTTGAATCTTATGGATCTGAACATTCTTGCCACAATAAAGAAGATTACGTTGAAAATTAAGTTAGGTAGCATTCCACATCAAAAAATTTGTTTTTATCATTTACCTACTCGAGGACGAGCAGGAATTAAGCTTGGGGATGCTTGATACATCTCCAACGTATCTATAATTTTTTATTGTTCCATGCTATTATATTATCCATCTAGGATGCTTTATATGCATTTATATGCTATTTTATATAATTTTTGGGACTAACCTAATAACCTAGAGCCCAGTGCCAGTTTCTGTTTTTCCTTCTTTTTGAGTATCGTAGAAAAGGAAAACCAAACAGAATCCAATTGACCTGAAACTTCACGGAACTTATTTTTACACCAGAAGAAGGCCATGGAGTAAAAGAGTTGGGCCAGAAGAGTCCCGGGCTGCCCACAAGGGTGGGGGCGCGCCCAGCCCCCTGGGCGCGCCTCCCTGCCTCGTGGACAGCCCGGAGACCCCCCTAACTTGTTCTCGATCCCAAAAGCTCTTATATATACTGAAACCTCCAGAACATAACCTAGATCGGGAGTTCCGCCATCGCAAGCCTCTGTTGCCACCGAAAACCAATCTAGACCTGTTCCGACACCCTGCCAGAGGGGGAACCCTCACCGGTGGCCATCTTCATCATCCCGGCGCTCTCCATGACAAGGAGGGAGTAGTTCACTCTCGGGGCTGAGGGTATGTACCAGTAGCTATGTGTTTGATCTCTCTCTCTCTCTCTCTCTCTCTCTCTTTCTCTCTCGTGTTCTTGATTCGGCATGATCTTGATGTATCGCGAGCTTTGCTATTATAGTTGGATCTTATGATGTTTCTCCCCCTCTACTCTATTGTAATGGATTGAGTTTTCCCTTCTAAGTTATCTTATCGGATTGAGTCTTTAATGATTTGAGAATACTTGATGTATGTCTTGCGTGGGATACCTGTGGTGACAATGGGGTATTCTATTGATTCACTTGATGTATAGTTTGGTGATCAACTTGCGGGTTCCGTGACCTTGTGAACTTATGCATAGGGGTTGGCACAAGTTTTCGTCTTGACTCTCCGGTAGAAACTTTGGGGCACTCTTTGAGGTTCTATGTGTTGGTTGAATAGATGAATCTGAGATTTTGTGATGCATATCGTATAATCATACCCACGGATAATTGAGGTGACATTGGAATATCTAGGTGACATTAGGCTTTTGATTGATTTGTGTCTTAAGGTGTATTCTAGTACGAACTCTTGAATAGATCGATTAGAAAGAATAATTTTTAGGTGGTTTCGTACCCTACCATAAACTCTTTGTTTGTTCTCCGCTATTAGTGACTTTGGAGTGACTCTTTGTTGCATGTTGAGGGATAGTTATATGATCCAATTACGTTATTATTGTTGAGAGAACTTGCACTAGTGAAAGTATGAACCCTATGCCTTGTTTCGTAGCATTGCAATACCGTTTACGCTCACTTTTATCATTAGTTACCTTGCTGTTTTTATATTTTCAGATTACAAAAACCTATATCTACCATCCATATTGCACTTGTATCACCATCTCTTCACCGAACTAGTGCACCTATACAATTTACCATTGTATTGGGTTTGTTGGGGACACAAGAGACTCTTGGTTATTTGGTTGCAGGGTTGCTTGAGAGAGACCATCTTCATCCCACGCCTCCCATGGATTGATAAACCTTAGGTCATCCACTTGAGGGAAATTTGCTACTGTCCTACAAACCTCTGCACTTGGAGGCCCAACAACGTCTATAAGAAAAAGGTTGTCTAGTAGACATCATCATCCGAAGCCTTCCTGACGTCAGCGACTGAGCGGCGCGCGCCAGATTGGACTGGAACGCCTGCTCTTGTATTAGGGAGGCTAGGTATGCTTTCGGCCGCGTACGCAACGTGCATGTGTGCAATGGGCGATGGGCCCAGACCCCTGCGCGCATAGGATTTAGACCGCCGTGCTGAACTCTCTGTTGCGCCTAGGTGGGGCTGTGATGTGTTGATCTTCCTAGGTCGGGCATGACCTAGAAATGTGTGTCCGACCAAAGGAGATCGAGCGTGTTGGGTAACGTGGCGCACCCCTGCAGGTAAGTTTATCTATTCGAATAGTCGTGATCCTTGGTAACAGGACGACCCGGAGTTGTACCTTGACCTTATGACAACTAGAACCGGATACTTAATAAAACACACCCGTCCCAGTGCCAGATATAACTCCGCGATCGCTCTCACACAGGGCGGCGAGGGGAGGATCGCCTGGTAGGATTATGCTATGCGATGCTACTTGGTGAACCTACCATCTACTCTCTTCTGCATGCTGCAAGATGGAGGCTGCCAGAAGCGTAGTCTTCGACAGGACTAGCTACCCCCCTCTTATTCTGGCATTCTGCAGTTCAGTCCACCGATATTGCCCCTATACACATATACCCGTGCATATGTAGTGTAGATCCTTGCTTGCGAGTACTTTGGATGAGTACTCACGGTTTCTTTGCTCCCCCTTTTCCCCCTTTTCCTTCCTTCCTGGTTGTCGCAACCAGATGCTGGAGCCCAGGAGCCAGACGCCACCGTCGACGATGACTCCTACTACACCGGAGGTACCTACTACTACGTGCAGGCCGCTGACGACGGCTAGGAGTTGTTTAGGAGGATCCCAGGAAGGAGGCATGCGCCTCTTTCGATCTGTATCCCAGTTTGTGCTAGCCTTCTTAAGGCAAACTTGTTTAACTTATGTCTGTACTCAGATATTGTTGCTTCCGCTGACTTGTCTATGACTGAGCACTTGTATTCGATCCCTCGAGGCCCCTGGCTTGTATTATGATGCTTGTATGACTTATTTTATTTTTAGAGTTGTGTTGTGATATCTTCCCGTGAGTCCTTGATCTTGATCGTACACGTTAGCGTGTATGATTAGTGTACGATTGAATCTAGGGCGCCACAAATTGGTATCAGAGTCGAGTGCCTGTAGGAACTCCTCTTCCACACTTCTTGGCCGAAGTCGAGTCTAGACATTGCAAAAACTTTTACTAACATGGTTGTGTGTCTTACGGGCCCACATCGCCATTGGGTGGTACTAGGATCTTTTACTCCTCATCTATACTCTGCGACTCTGATCTCTATTCTATTTGGGTTAAATGATTTTACTAAATCTGACTCTAGGTTCTCGTAACTACTTTCTCCCGGAGAGCCCCTTTAGTCCAGATGATCGCCAGCTACACCAGAAAATTTTGAAGATACCCTCCGATGTTCTCTCGAGACTTTGTGCCATCGCTATTGCAATTCCCTTCCAATGATAAACCCCTATGGATAACCACGTACACTTACCATTCTTACAATCATTCCGTGTTGATCTTGATATTACAAGATACCTCGAAATTTTCTTTATTGATCCGAGAATACTTTGTGCCTACTGCCTTGTAGTTCCTTGCCACATGAATACCCCTATGGATAATTTCTTGCACCTATCGAGTATCCGCTCATCTCCAGTTGATTCATGTATTTCATGAAAGTCTTTGTAATACCATTCGTTCTTCTAAAGTCCTTGACATCCTAATGCTCTTGAAATTCTTGCTTGCTAGCATTATGATTAATCCCATAAGTCCGGTAATCTTATTGACATCCATTGTCATTATCGTTTTGAGACCATTGATTCAATATGTTGCGAATGCTCGCAATCCTCAATCAGATCCTAGAATTCATCCTGCCGGCTCAGACGTCATTTTTAACATGAGCTGGATCTCGGCCAATCAAATTGTCGTCGGTTGTACCCCTAAGCTTACTCAAGTTATCCATCCTTAATCAGAGCGTTTGCTTCTGATCCCTTGATTTGGAAATCATAAATTTCTTTGCATCTGAACTTTGAATTAGTCAGTTGTTTCTATAATCCAGTGCCTTTGCATTGTTTCTTCCTTTTGATTGTGCCAGTACTCACATTAACACTGTTATGGACCGGCAGATACTTTGTTGGATTTTATCTAACAGCGTCCTTCATATTCGATAATCTTCTAAGCCGTCCTCGGATACATAATGCCTTGGGTAAATTGTATCCTCTGCTTTCTCAACCATGTGCTGCTTTCGAGCTTGTATGAATTACTCCTGGAGTTGTGGTATATGTTTCTATGATACCCCGATGGGTTGAACATATACCTTCCTTAATTTGTGTGAACCCAAAAGTATTCATGGGTCCTAACCTTCTGGTATTCTGCCAGTTAAACTTTCAAACTCTAAACATTCTTAACTGAGAGCAGTAAATGAGAAGTTGTGTATTGGAGAAGTGGGAGTCGACCTTGAACCTTGCGTTCATGCCCATGGACACGATGCTGATCTTACCATGGATGCTTCTCTTAAACCCTCTTTGGTATAAGTTCTTCTTATATATGGGAATTGGTCTTTTGCAACCATGGTTCCGACCATATTTTCTTCTTGATTCCATTCCTCGGACAAGTTAGATTACTTGCCTTCTGCAGATCAATAGGCCTGCCCAACCTCTATTTTGATCTGCCTTCTTGTATTACCCCCATGGTATCTCGAGGATATATCTTGTGAATTTCTGATGAAGTAGTACCTTCCCTATTATAGTGACTCCACAAGTTCTGGGTGGCCGTCAACCGAGAACATCGATAAGTGAGTCGATTCCGTGCTCTCATACGATAACTCTAAATAATTTTTATTGCTTATGAGTTTAATAATCCTTCAAGTCATTCCTAGCCTGATTGGCTATATCCTTATCATGCTAAATTTTAACTGTGCTACCTGGTCCTTCTTCTCGGAGCACAATTTTCGATGATGAGCTAAGCTTACGTCAATCTTCCTCATCATATCATTTTGCCTTGAACTGCAAGCTTGGTTTCAAGTTTGTGTCGTACCCGTGGTTCCAATAAGTTTTTTGCTCCATCATTCCTTTGACTTGATGTCATCGCCGATTGATTACATCTTCAGGTAATCTCTCGACAAATGTGTTGTGATCATCATCAACATTCTGAGCTCTTCCAGAATATCAATCAAATTCATGATGAGAATTACCATCCTTGCCCCTCGATGATTTGTGTTGTCATTGACTACTTCCTTACCTTCTTTCCAACACAAACTTTTTCGTGTTGTGGTTGTACCTTGAGTTCTTGGCAATCCAACTTGTCTTATGTCCTACCTTGGAGTATTACCATCTTGTATATCAAGAATGTTGTGAGAGTTTCACCACCACTTAAGAATTCTTGATACAGGTGATACTTCTTGCCATATCCGTTCATTCCTTGGTCCTCGTGTTCTTTCTAACTGGAAAACCGACAATTGAACTATGAGGTGCGACTTCAAAACTTCTAGCAACCCTATTGCTTTGAAGTTAATGGTCGATAGCTTCATTCTAAGTCTTCTGGTTATTGAATCGCCACTCTAACCTTGATCATGCTACCTAAGTCCATATTTTTTGATGCACTTTTTGATTGATGTTTAAGTGTGGATGTTTACCTCAAGCAGATGCCAGTATATCGTTTCACCTGACAATTGACATCTCTTTGTTAACATAATTGAGGAGATCTCGGTGAATTGTCACTAACTCAATCAGCCACATCCACATCTTCTCCTTGGTTAATGATGAACTCTTGTTTTCGAACTTGATTCTATAGTTCATTCCTCGAGAATCTTATAATGCCATCTCGTCAATTTGTGTGCACCTTTTCTTCTCAGGCATTCCAAGTCTGCGGTATCCTGACAACAATCAGATTTGAATCTCGGTTAGATATGATGGTTGGGACATATTTCCAATAGTTATAACATTGGTCTTCATATGACCCGGTAAGGTGATGTCAAGCCTAGTACACCTGGCTGGAGGACCTAGTGTTATAGTTTCCTCTTTAGCAAGGTTAGCCATTCTTCCATGAGGAAATTGTAAGACTTATTCTATAAGTTGTTCCTAATGGATCCTTTGGGTATCCAAAGTCCGACCTTTGCTTGAAGACCATGCCAATGCTATCTCGAAGCATGTCTGTGGTACTCCGAATTTCAATGAGAACATTTCAAGCACAAAGCTACATTTTCTTTATCAATTATCCAAACACCGTCGTATGGGTAATGGCATGAAATTTCTCTCCCCTTTCCTAAAGAGCTTTCTATGTTATATCCCGTCATGGATAACATGCTCTGCTTGCCCTTGGGAAGGATATACCCCTGAAATATGTGTTTAAACACATTTTCCTTTCCATTGTTCTGTTTAATCTGATGATCACATTTCCTTTACATTGGTTTGTTTAACCTTTCTGCTGATCTATATGATCTAAGCAGTAATATTCTTCTGCTTATGTAAACGCCTAGGTGTACAATCTTGTCGGTAAGACCCTGTTACCATTGTTGATGACATTCCGGTAACCACTGATGGACGAGAACTTTGCCTATTGGTCTTCCTCGTTTCAACAAGCAGGAAAATGGTTCTCTTCGTCCCTCGCCCTTGGTACTAATGTTGTTGCTGACATAACTAACAGTCTATTCTCTGACATGCCTTGCTATCATGATCGTGCATGATGAAAGCGCCCTCCCTACTTTGTAACCCATATGGTGGGCCCATAATCCATAGTTCCACATGATTGAAACCTGACTCTCCTATACACCTGGTTGACAAAGTTATCCCTTGCTCTTAGTTTTGTAGGTAATTCATGAGCCACCTTCCTAGTGATCCATTCCGGTGTCGGACGCAATACTTATTCACGTTACCCTGAAATCCTTTCACCTTTTGATTAGGCATTGAATGATTGCCTGGCTGCTTAAAACTCCTTATTGTACCTTCTTACTTTGCTCTTGATGTTTTCCTAAGTTTCAACTCGAGAGATACCTTGGGCCAAAAATCCTTGAGCTAAACTACCGAATATCAGTCCTTGCAGACATCTGTCCTTGTAGTTTTCCCTCCTATCCTTTTGTAAGTACGATGGAGTTCCTGAAGAAAGCATAACGACTTCATCATGATGGCCTGAAACAGAGGAATGAAGACGTCAATGTAACGGATCGACCTCTTTGAGAAAAGCAACCAAGACCGAGAAGAATCGTTAGAATTTCGTAACCTATTCTTCCCCTTACTCCCCTCTTAAATCTCGGGACGAGATTTCTTGTAGTGGAGGAGAATTGTGACTCCCGGATAATCAAGCTACAGTAAACCTCTGCTAAAGATGCCACGTCGCCTCTGTTACTGTTGCTAATCTCGCATTGGATCAATACTGTTCAAATTCAAATTTGAATTTTTGACAAACATAGAAAAAATCAAACTTTAAAACTAAAATGTTCAGAGTGTGCCAATTAATGCTTAGGTATTTATGGTGAAGGAAACAGACTTTTAGAGAATGCCTAAATATTTTAAAAATGAAATAAAATAGAAAAGGAATTAAATAAAAGAAAAAGAGAATACAAAATAGAAAACAAAAAAGAAAAAGAAAAGCCCCCTGGCCAACTGGGCCAGACGGCCCAGCTGGCCGACCCACCTGGCCCAGCCGGCCCCTCACTCCCCATAACCCCCCACCGAAGGGAAACCCTAGCTCGTAACCCCCCACTCCTCTCCCGACCCCTCTCATCTCCCCCCCCCCCCGAGTGGATCTGGATCGGGGGCAACCGTCACCCCAATCCCGTCGCCCCTGACCCGAGCCGCCATGACGCCGCCGGACTTCGCCGGACCGCTTCCCCGGCCTCACCCTCACCGGAGCCACCTCGCGGAGCTACCCCATCGTCCTCCTCCTTGACTCCTCCTCGCCGGACTCCATGATGACCCACAAGTATAGGAGATCTATCGTAGTCCTTTTGATAAGTAAGAGTGTCGAACCCAACGAGGAGCTGAAGGAAATGATAAGCGGTTTTCAGCAAGGTATTCTCTGCAAGCACTGAAATTATAGGTAACAGATAGTTTTGTGATAAGATAATTGTAACGAGCAACAAGTAACAAAAGTAAATAAAGTGCAGCAAGGTGGCCCAATCCTTTTTGTAGCAAAGGACAAGCCTGGACAAACTCTTATATAGATAAAAGCGCTCCCGAGGACACATGGGAATTATCGTCAAGCTAGTTTTCATCATGTTCATATGATTCACGTTCGGTACTTTGATAATTTGATATGTGGGTGGACCGGTGCTTGGGTGCTGCCCTTACTTGGACAAGCATCCCACTTATGATTAACCCCTATTGCAAGCATCCGCAACTACATAAGAAGTATTAAGGTAAACCTAACCATAGCATGAAACATATGGATCCAAATCGGCCCCTTACGAAGGAACACATAAACTAGGGTTTAAGCTTCTGTCACTCTAGCAACCTATCATCTACTTATTACTTCCCAATGCCTTCCTCTAGGCCCAAACAATGGTGAAGTGTCATGTAGTCGACGTTCACATAACACCAATAGAGGAGAGACAACATACATCTCATCAAAATATCAAATGAATACCAAATTCACATGGCTACTAATAGCAAGACTTCTCCCATGTGCTCAGGAACAAACGTAACTACTCACAAATGATATTCATGTTCATAAACAGAGGGGTATTAATATGCATATATGATGTGAACATATGATCTTCCACCAAATAAACCAACTAGCATCAACTACAAGGAGTAATCAACACTACTAGCAACCTATAGGTACAATTCTCAGACTTAGAGACAAGAATTGGATACAAGAGATGAACTAGGGTTTGAGAGGAGATAGTGCTGGTGAAGATGTTGATGGAGATTGGCCCCCTCCGATGAGAGGAGCGTTGGTGATGACGATGGCAATGATTTCCCCCTCCCAGAGGGAAGTGTCCCCGGTAGAACAGCTCCGCCAGAGCCCTAGATTGGTCCCGCCAAGGTTCCGCCTCGTGGCGGCGGAGTCTCGTCCCGAAAGCTTGCTTATGATTTTTTCTTCGGACGAAAGACTTCATATAGCAGAAGATGGGCACCGGAGGGCCACTAGGGGGCCCACAAGGTAGGGGGCGCGCCCAGGGGGTAGGGCGCGCCCCCACCCTCGTGGCCAGCGTGTGGGCCCCCTCTGGTATTTCTTCCGCTCAATATTTTTTTATTATTTCCAAAAATAACTTCCGTGGAGTTTCATGACTTTTGGAGTTGTGCAGAATAGGTCTCTAATATTTGCTCCTTTTCCAGCCCAGAATTCCAGCTGCCGGCATTCTCCCTCTTCATGTAAACCTTGTAAAATAAGAGAGAAAAGGCATAAGTATTGTGACATAATGTGTAATAACAACCCTTAATGCAATCAATATCGTTATAAAAGCATGATGCAAAATGGACGTATCAACTCCCCCAATCTTAGACCTCGCTTGACCTCAAGGCGAAAGCCGATAACAATAAATATGTTCACATGTTTAGAGGTAGAGGTGTTGATAAAATAAAATACAGACATGAGGGCATCATGATTATTATTATAACAGCAACATATATGGATATTGTCATATGATTTCTTACACTCAAGTAATGTGACGCCCGTTGGGGAACGTAGCAGAAATTCAAAATTTTCCTACGTATCACCAAGATCTATCTATGGAGAAACCAGCAACGAGGGGAAGGAGAGTGCATCTACATACCCTTGTAGATCGCTAAGCGGAAGCGTTCAAGCGAACGGGGTTGATGGAGTCGTACTCGCCGCGATCCAATGATCCTAGTGCCGAACGGACGGCACCTCCGCGTTCAACACACGTACAGCCCGGTGACGTCTCCCATGCCTTGATCCAGCAAGGAGAGAGGGAGAGGTTGGGGAAGACTCCATCCAGCAGCAGCACAACAACGTGGTGGTGGTGGAGGAGCGTGGTGATCTAGCAGGGCTTCGCCAAGCACTACGAGATATGAGGAGAGAGGCAGGGCTGCACCAACAGGGAGAGATCGGATCGTCTTGTGGGCAGCCCCTAGGCCTCACTATATATAGGAGGAGGGGAGGAGGGTGCGCCCCCTCTAGGGTTCCCACCCCTAGAGGGGAGGCAGCCCTAGATGGGAAACAAGGGGGGCGGCCAAGAGGGGAGGAGAGGGAGGCGCAGGGAGCATGGGCCTTAGGGCCCATCTGCCCTTAGGGTTTGCCCCCTCTTCTCTCCCTTGCGCCTTGGGCACTTGTGGGGGGGCGCGCCAGCCCACCTGGGGCTGGTACCCTCCCACACTTGGCCCATGCAAGCCTCCGGGGCTTGTGGCCCCACTTGGTGGACCCCCGGACACCTCCGGTGGTCCTTGTACACTACCGATAAACCCTGAAACTTTTCCGGCGACCAAAACAGGACTTCCCATATATAAATCTTTACCTCCGGACCATTCCGGAACTCCTCATGACGTCCGAGATCTCATCCGGGACTCCGAACAACATTCGGTAACCACATACAAACTTCCTTTATAACCCTAGCGTCATCGAACCTTAAGTGTGTAGACCCTACGGGTTCGGGAGACACGTAGACATGACCGAGACGTTCTCCGGTCAATAACCAACAGCGGGATCTGGATACCCATGTTGGCTCCCACATGTTCCACGATGATCTCATCGGATGAACCACGATGTCAAGGACTTAATCAATCCCGTATACAATTCCCTTTGTCTAGCGGTATTGTACTTGCCCGAGATTCGATCGTCGGTATCCCTATACCTTGTTCAATCTCGTTACCGGCAAGTCTCTTTACTCGTTCCATAACACATCATCCCATGATCAACTCCTTGATCACATTGTGCACATTGATGATGTCCTACCGAGTGGGCCCAGAGATACCTCTCCGTTTACACGGAGTGACAAATCCCAGTCTCGATTCATGCCAACCCAACAGACACTTTCGGAGATACCTGTAGTGTACCTTTATAGCCACCCAGTTACGTTGTGACGTTTGGCACACCCAAAGCATCCCTACGGTATCCGGGAGTTGCACAATCTCATGGTCTAAGGAAATGATACTTGACATTAGAAAAGCTTTAGCATACGAACTACACAATCTTTGTGCTAGGCTTAGGATTGGGTCTTGTCCATCACATCATTCTCCTAATGATGTGATCCCGTTATCAACGACATCCAGTGTCCATGGACAGGAAACCGTAACCATCTATTGATCAACGAGCTAGTCAACTAGAGGCTTACTAGGGACATGGTGTTGTCTATGTATCCACACATGCATCTGAGTTTCCTATCAGTACAATTATAGCATGGATAATAAACGATTATCATGAACAAGGAAATATAATAATAACTTATTTATTATTGCCTCTAGGGCATATTTCTAACAGTCTCCCACTTGCACTAGAGTCAATAATCTAGTTCACATCGCCATGTGATTAACATTCACAAGTCACATCGCCATGTGACCAACATCCAAAGAGTTTACTAGAGTTCATAATCTAGTTCACATCACTATGTGATTAACACTCAATGAGTTCTGGGTTTGATCATGTTGCTTGTGAGAGAGGTTTTAGTCAACGGGTCTGCAACACTCAGATCCGTATGTACTTCGCAAATCTCTATGCTATATTTGGAGCCATTTCAAATAAATGTTCTACTTGGAGCTATTCTAAATTGTTGCTCCATTATACGTATCCGGTATCTCTACTCAGAGCTATCCGGATTGGTGTCAAGCTTGCATCGACGTAACTCTTTATGTCGAACTCTTTATCACCTCCATAACCGAGAAACATATCCTTATTCCTCTAAGGATAATTTTGACTGCTATCTGGTGATCTACTCCTAGATCTCCTTTGTACCCTCTTGCCAGACATGTGGCAAGGCACACATCAGGTGTAGTACTCAGCATGGCATACCGTATAGAGCCTATGACAAAAGCATAGGGGACGGCCTTCGTCCTTCCTCTTTCTCCAGCCGTGGTCGAGCTTTAACTCTTAACTTCATACCTTATAACTCAGGCAAGAACTCCTTCTTTGACTGATCCATCTTGAACACCTTCAAGATCATGTGAAGGTATGTGCTCATTTGAAAGTACTATTAAACGTTTTTGATTTATCCTTATAGATCTTGATGCTCAATGTTCAAATAGCTTAATCCAGGTTCTCCATTGAAAAACACCTTTCAAATAACCCTATATGCTTTCCAGAAATTCTACATCATTTCGGATCAACAATATGTCATCCACATATACCTATCAGAAATATCGTAGTGCTCCCACTCACTTTATCGTAAATACAAGTTTCTAACAAACTTTGTATAAACCCATAAACTTTGATTACTCCATCAAAGTGTATATTCCAACTCCGAGATGCTTGCTCTAGTCCATGGAAGGATCGCTGGAGCTAGCATACCTTTTAGCATCCTTAGGATCGACAAAACCTTTCTGATTGTATCACATGCAACTTTTCCTTATGAAAACTGGTAAGGAAACTTGTTTTGACATCCATCTGCCATATTTCATAAATGCAGCTTATGCTAACATGATTCTGACGGACTTAAGCATCGCTACGGGTGAGAAAATCTCATCGTAGTCAACTACTTGAACTTGTGAAAAACTCTTTACCACAAGTCGAGCTTCATAGACGGTGACATTACCGTCCATGTCCGTCTTCTTCTTAAAATCCATCTGTACTCAACAGTCTCACGACCATCGTGCCTTTCTGCCAAAGTCTACACTTTGGTTTCATACATGGATCCTCTCTCGGATTTTATGGCCTCGAGCCATTCATCGGAATCCGGGCCCACCATCGCTTCTCCATAGCTCGTAGGTTCATTGTTGTCTAGCAACATGACCTCCAAGACAGGATTACGTACCACTCTGAAGTAGTACGCATCCTTGTCGTCCTACAAGGTACTGTAGTGACTTGATCCGAAGTCTCATGATCACTATCATAAGCTTCCACTTCAATTGGTGTAGGTGCCACAGGAACAACTCTTTGTGCCCTGCTATACACTAGTTGAAGTGACGGTTCAATAACCTCATCAAGTCTCCACCATCCTCCCACTCAATTCTTTCGAGAGAAACTTTTCCTCGAGAAAGGACCCGATTCGAGAAACAATCCCTATTGCTTCCGGATCTGAGACAGGAGGTATACCCAACTATTTTAGGTGTCCTATGGAGATGTATTTATCCGTTTTGGGTTCGAGCTTATCAGCCTGAAACTTTTTCACATAAGCGTCGTAGTCCCAAACTTTTAAGAAATGACAGCTTAGGTTTCTCTAAACCATAGTTCACACGGTGTCATCCCATCGGAATTACGTGGTGCCCTATTTAAAGTGAGTGCGGTTGTCTCTAATGCCTAACCCATGAACGATAGTGGTAATTCGATGAGAGACATCATGGTATGCCCCATATCCAATGGGGTGCATTTATGATGTTCGGACACACCATCACACTATGGTGTTCCAGGCGGTGCTAGTTGTGAAACAATTTCCACAATGTCTCAATTGTGTACCAAACTCGCAACTCAGATATTCATCTCTATGATCATATCATAGACATTTTATCCTCTTGTCACGACGATCTTCAACTTCATTCTGAAATTACTTGAACCATTCAATAATTCAGACTTGTGTTTCATCAAGTAAACATACTCAGTATCTACTCAAATCATCTATGAAGTAAGAGCATAACGATATCCACTATGTGCCTCAACACTCATTGGACTGCACACATCGAAATGCGTTACTTCCAACAAGTTGCTTTCTTGTTCCATTTTACTGAAACCGAAGCTTTCAGTCATCTTGCCCATGTGGTATGATTTGCATGTCTCAAGCGATTCATAATCAAGTGAGTCCAAATGGTCCATCTACATGGAGTTTCTTCATGCGTATATAACAATAGACATGGTTCACATTACTCAATCCTTTTCAAAAATGAGTGAGTCCAAAGATCCATCAACATGGAGCTTCTTCATGCGTTTTATACCAATATGACTTACACGGCAGGGCCACAAGTAGGTGGTACTTTCATTACTATCTTATATCTTTTGGCATGAACATGTGTATCACTATGATCGAGATTTAATAAACCATTCCTTTAGGTGCAAGACCATTAAAGGTATCATTCAAATAAACAGAGTAACTATTATTCTCTTTAAATGAACAACCGTATTGCGATAGACATAATCCAATCATGTCTATGCTCAACGCAAACACGAAATAACAATTATTTAGGTTTAACACCAATCTCGATGGTAGAGTGAGCGTGCGATGCTTGATCATATCAACCTTGGAAACACTTCCAATACATATCGTCAGCTCACCTTTAGCTAGTATCCGTTTATTCCGTAGCTTTTATTTCAAGTTACTAACACTTAGCAACTGAACCAGTATCTAATACCCTCGTGCTACTAGGAGTGCTAGTAAAGTACACATTAACATAATGTATATCCAATATACTTCTATCGACAGCCTTCTCATCTACCAAGTATCTAGGGTAATTCTGCTCTAGTAGCTGTTCCCCTCATTACAGAAGCACTTAGTCTCAGGTTTGGGTTCAGCCCTTGCCCTTCTTGAAACTAGTGGTTTCACTAACCATCAATAATTGATGCTCCTCCTTGGTTTCTACTTTTGCGGTGTCAAACATCGCGAATATTTCAAGGATCATCATATCCATCCCTGATATGTTATAGTTCATCACGAAGCTCTAGTGGCTTGGTGGCAGTGACTTTGGAGAAACGTCACTATCTTATCTGGAAGATCGACTCCCACTCGATTCAAGTGATTGTTGTACTCAGACAATCTGAGCACAAACTCAATGATTGAGCTTTTCTCCCTTAGTTTGCAGGCTAAGAAAATCATCGGAGGTCTTATACCTCTTGACATGGGCACGAGCCTGAAATCCCAATTTGAGCCCTCGAAACATCTCATGTGTTCCGCGATATTTCAAAAATGTCTTCGGTGCCTCAATTCTAAACCATTTAACATTACCGAACTATCATGTAGTCATCAAAACGTGTATGTCGGATGTTCGCAACATCCACAGACCACGTTCGAGGTCCAGCACACCGAGCGGTGCATTAACGACATAAGCCTTCTACTGTCCGCATAATTGCTACTATCAACTTTCAACTATATTTTCTCTAGGAACGTATCTAACACAGTAGAACTAAAGCGTAAGCTATGACATAATTTGCGAAGTTCTTTTGACTATGTTCAGGATAAACAAGTTCATCTTATGAACTCCCACTTAGATAGACATCCCTCTAGTCATCTAAGTGATTACATGATCCGAGTCAACTAGGCCGTGTCCGATCATCACGTGAGACGGACTAGTCATCATCGGTGAACATCTTCATGTTGATCGTATCTACCATATGACTCATGCTCGACCTTTCGGTCTCTGTGTTCCGAGGCCATGTCTGTACATGCTAGGCTCGTCAAGTTAACCCTAAGTGTTTTGCATGTGTAAAACTGTCTTACACCCGTTGTATGTGAACGTAAGGATCTATCACACCCGATCATCACGTGGTGCTTCGAAACGACGAACTTTAGGAACGGTGCACGGTTAGGGGAGAACACTTCTTGAAATTTTAATGAGGGATCATCTTATTTACTACCGTTTTTCTAAGCAAATAAGATGTAATAACATGATAAACATCACATGCAATCAAATAGTGACATGATATGGCCATCATCACTTTGCTCCTTTTGATCTCCATCTTCGGGGCTCCATGATCATCATCGTCACCGGCATGACACCATGATCTCCATCATCATGATCTCCATCATCGTGTCTTCATGAAGTTGTCTCGCCAACTATTACTTCTACTACTATGGCTAACGGTTAGAAATAAAGTAAAGTAATTACATGACGTTTATGTTGACACGCAGGTCATAAATAAATTAAAGACAACTCCTATGGCTCCTGCCGGTTGTCATACTCATCGACATGCAAGCCGTGATTCCTATTACAAGAACATGATCATCTCATACATCACATATATCATACATCACATCCTTTGGCCATATCACATCACATAGCATACCCTGCAAAAACAAGTTAGACGTCCTCTAATTGTTGTTTGCATGTTTTACGTGGCTTCTATGGGTTTCTAGCAAGAACGTTTCTTATCTACGCAAAACTACAACGTGATATGCCAATTGCTATTTACCCTTCATAAGGACCCTTTTCATCGAATCCGTTCCGACTAAAGTGGGAGAGACAGACACCCGCCAGCCACCTTATGCAACTAGTGCATGTCAGTCGGTGGAACCGGTGTCACGTAAGCATACGTGTAAGGTTGGTCCGGGCCGCTTCATCCCACAATACCGTCGAAACAAGATTGGACTAGTAACGGTAAGCATATTGAACAAAATCAACGCCCACAACTACTTTGTGTTCTACTCGTGCATAGAATCTACGCAATAGACCTAGCTCATGATGCCACTGTTGGGGAACGTAGCAGAAATTCAAAATTTTCCTACGTATCACCAAGATCTATCTATGGAGAAACCAGCAACGAGGGGAAGGAGAGTGCATCTACATACCCTTGTAGATTGCTAAGTGGAAGCGTTCAAGTGAACGGGATTGATGGAGTCGTACCCTCCATGATCCAAATCACCGATGATCCTAGTGCCGAACGGACGGCACCTCCGCGTTCAACACACGTACAGCCCGGTGACGTCTCCCATGCCTTCATCCAGCAAGGAGAGAGGGAGAGGTTGAGGAAGACTCCATCCAGCAGCAGCACAACGACGTGGTGGTGGTGGAGGAGCGTGGTGATATAGCAGGGCTTCGCCAAGCACTACGAGATATGAAGAGAGAGGCAGGGCTGCACCAACAGGGAGAGATCGGATCGTCTTGTGGGCAGCCCCTAGGCCTCACTATATATAGGAGGAGGGGAGGAGGGTGCGCCCCCTCTAGGGTTCCCACCCCTAGAGGGGTGGCAGCCCTAGATGGGAAACAAGGGGGGCGCCCAAGAGGGGAGGAGAGGGAGGCGCAGGGAGCATGGGCCTTAGGGCCCATCTGCCCTTAGGGTTTGCCCCCTCTTCTCTCCCTTGCGCCTTGGGCACTTGTGGGGGGGCGCGCCAGCCCACCTGGGGCTGGTCCCCTCCCACACTTGGCTCATGCAAGCCTCCGGGGCTTGTGGCCCCACTTGGTGGACCCCCGGACATCTCCGGTGGTCCCGGTACACTACCGATAAACCCTGAAACTTTTCCGGCGACCAAAACAGGACTTCCCATATATAAATCTTTACCTCCGGACTATTCCGGAACTCCTCGTGACGTCCGGGATCTCATCCGGGACTCCGAACAACATTCGGTAACCACATACAAACTTCCTTTATAACCCTAGCGTCATCGAACCTTAAGTGTGTAGACCCTACGGGTTCGGGAGACACGTAGACATGACCGAGACGTTCTCCGGTCAATAACCAACAACGGGATCTGGATACCCATGTTGGCTCCCACATGTTCGACGATGATCTCATCGGATGAACCACGATGTCAAGGACTTAATCAAGTATTGTACTTGCCCGAGATTCGATCGTCGGTATCCCTATACCTTGTTCAATCTCGTTACCGGCAAGTCTCATTACTCATTCCATAACACATCATCCCATGATCAACTCCTTGATCACATTGTGCACATTGATGATGTCCTACCGAGTGGGCCCAGAGATACCTCTCCGTTTACACGGAGTGAAAAATCCCTGTCTCGATTCATGCCAACCCAATAGACACTTTCGGAGATACCTGTAGTGTACCTTTATAGCCACCCAGTTACGTTGTGACGTTTGGCACACCCAAAGCATCCCTACAGTATCCGGGAGTTGCACAATCTCATGGTCTAGGGAAATGATACTTGACATTAGAAAAGCTTTAGCATACGAACTACACGATCTTTTGCTAGGCTTAGGATTGGGTCTTGTCCATCACATCATTCTCCTAATGATGTGATCCCGTTATCAACGACATCCAATGTCCATGGTCAGGAAACCGTAACCATCTATTGATCAACGAGCTAATCAACTAGAGGCTTACTAGGGACATGGTGTTGTCTATGTATCCACACATGCATCTGAGTTTCCTATCAATACAATTATAGCATGTATAATAAAAGATTATCATGAACAAGAAAATATAATAATAACTTATTTATTATTGCCTCTAGGGCATATTTCTAACAACGCCCCCGATTCAATCGTACACTAATCATGCACGCAAATGTGTATGATCAAGATCAGGGACTCATGGGAAGATATCACAACTCAACTCTAAAACATAAGTAAGTCATACAAGCATCATAATACAAGCCAGGGGCCTCGAGGGCTCGAATACAAGTGCTCGATCATAGACGAGTCAGCGGAAGCAACAATATCTGAGTACAGACATAAGTAACAAGTTTGCCTTAAGAAGGCTAGCACAAACTGGGATACAGATCGAAAGAGGCGCAGGCCTCCTGCCTGGGATCCTCCTAAACTACTCCTGGTCGTCGTCAGTGGGCTGCACGTAGTAGTTGGCACCTCCGGTGTAGTAGGAGACATCGTCAACGGTGGCGTCTGGATCCTGGGCTCCAACATCTGGTTGCGACAACCAAGTAGAAGGGATACGGGGAAAAGAAGGAGAAGGCAACCGCGAGTACTCATCCAAAGTACTCGCAAGCAAGGAGCTACACTACATATGCATGCTATAAGTGTAAAGGGCCATATCGGCGGACTGAACTGCAGAATGCCAGAATAAGAGGGGGATAGCTAATCCTGTCAAAGACTACGCTTCAGGCCACCTCCATATTGCAGCATGTAGAAGAGAGTAGATGGTAAGTTCACCAAGTAGCATCGCATAGCATAATCCTACCCGGCGATCCCCTCCTCGCTGCCCTGTTAGAGAGCGATCACCAGGTTGTATCTGGCACTTGGAAGGGTGTGTTTTATTAATTATCCGGTTCTAATTGTCATAAGGTCAAGGTACAACTCCAAGTCGTCCTGTTACCGAAGATCACGGCTATTCGAATAGGTAAACTTCCCTGGAGGGGTGCACCACATAACCCAATATGCTTGATCCCATTTGGCCGGACACACTTTCCTGTGTCATGCCCGGCCTCGGAAGATCAACACGTTGCAGCCCCACCTAGGCCAACAGAGAGGTCAGCACGCCGGTCTAAACTTAAGCGCACAGGGGTCTGGGCCCATCGCCCTTAGCACACCTACACATTGCCTGGGCGGCCGGTAACAGAACTAGCCCCTTAATACAAGAGGAGGCTTACGTTCCAATCCGGCGCGCGCCGCTCAGTCGCTGACGTCACGAAGGCTTCGGCTGATACCACTACGTCGAGTGCCCATAACTGTTCCCGCGTAGCTGGTTTGTGTGTATAGGCCAGTGGCCAGACTCAGATCAAATACCAAGAACTCGTTAAACGTGTTATTTTAAAGTAACTGCGAACGCCGACCAGGGCCAGGCCCACCTCTCTCCTAGGTGGTCTCAACCTGCCCTATCGCTCTGCCACAAAGATCCACTCGCGAGTACTCCTATGAGCCGACCCGTCTTTGGTTACCACAGGTATCATGTAAAGTATATAAGTATATACCCGTGATCACCTCCCGAGTGATCACGGCCCGATAGTATAGCAAGGCAAACAGACAAGAATGTAGGGCCATAGATGGAATACTAGCATCCTATAATAAGCATGTAGGATTACAGGTAAAGGTAACAACAGTAGTAGCAAGGACATGCTATGCATCAGGATAGGATTAACGGAAAACAGTAACATGTACACCACTCTAATGCAAGCAGTAGAGAGTATAATAGGCGATATCTGGTGATTAAGGGGGGCTTGCCTGGAAGCTCAGCCGAGAAGGAGTGGTCGTCAACACCGTAGTCGTACTGGGTAGCAGCGGCGTCGGTCTCGGTGTCTAGCGAGAGAAGAGGGGGAAGAAAAAATAAATACAATGCGAACAAATGCATCACGACGCATGACATGACAAAGCGTGATGCTAGGCATGCCCAATCACGGTAGTAGGTGATACCGACGAAGGGGGGAAACATCCGGGAAAGTATTCCTGGTGTTTCGCGTTTTCGGACAGATGAACCGGAGGGGGAAAGTTGCGAGTTCGATAGGTTAGGGATGTGTGGCGGACAAACGGGTTGCGTATCTGGATTCGTCTCGTCGTTCTGAGCAACTTTCATGTAGAAAGTATTTTCATCTAAGCTACGGTTTACTTTATATGATTTTCTAAAGTTTTAAATAAATTTTAGAATTTATTTAATTACTTTAATTCAACATTATCCAGAATAGTGCATGCTGACGTCAGCATGACGTCAGCAGTCAACAGAGATGTTGACTGGTCAAACTGATGTGTGGGTCCAGTGGGACCCACCTGTCATTCTCTGCTTAGATTAACTAGGAATTAGCTAAACTAATTATTGTTTAATTAAACTAACTAGTTAATCAGATTAATTAAATATGATAAATTAACTTAATTAATTAATTAATTAATTAATTTTATTAATTCATTTTTATTTTTATTTATTATTTTTTATCCATTTTTAAATAGACGTTCTGGGCACTGGGGCCCGCGTGTAAGTGGCCCAGGGCCTCGCGGGCCCCGGGTTTACGGGCGCATGGCGCAAACAGGGCAGAGCCCCGGGATGGCAGTGGCCTTGGCCACCAGAGGGCTTGCTCGCGTGGGTGCACAGAGGCCGGTCGGCGTCCACAACCAGGAGCTGCGGCGACGGTGGTGGGCAAGGCCAGCCGGAGCGGGCGTGGCCTGGCACTGCCCGGCGGAGGAGGATGCGGCCCGGCGTGGCCAGTTGTGGCCGGATTCGGTAGGCAGCAGGGGCGGAGGTAGGCAGCGGTGGGGGCCCGACGCCGGCGAAGTAAGATGCGGGCGGCGACAGGCGAGGCCAGGCAGCAGGGCGCCGCCGGATGGCGCGGGTCATGCACGCAGGGACGCACGGGAGCGCATGGGCGAACAGGGGTAATGGGGTGCGGGCGTGGTGGCTGCGCGAGGCTACAGCGGGACGGAGTGGTAGGGAGCGAACCGGCACCGGCAGCGCACGGTGGGGCATGGCCAAGGCGCGGCCCGGCCACGATGAGTGCGGGGCCAGAGCGCGAGAGGCGGGCGTGGTCAGATCCAGCGACAGGAGCAGAAGGAGAGAGGAGAGGGGCGCGGCTCACCTCGGGTGCAGGGATCGGGGCAACGGGGGGCGAGGAGGAGGACAGGGACGGCCGGCGCAGTAGGGAAGGCAGTCCAGCAAGGTGGAGGAGGCAGTCCGGCGAGGGAGCTCCGGCGATGAGCGGCGGGGCGGCGTCGGGCGCGCAGGGTCGATCCCGATCCAATCTGGATTGGGATGGGGAAGGGTGGCGACGTGGGGGGGAGTGGGGGAGTAGGGCGACGGGGTGTGGATTAGGGTTTCGGGGGGGTTATGGAGAGAGTGGGGCGCGGCTAAGGCCAGATGGGCTGGTTGGGCCCGGCCTGCTGGGCCGAAGCCCAGTGGGGGGGTGATTGCTTTTCTTTTTCTTATTTTTTTTTGTTCTTTTACTTTTATTTATTATTCTTTTCTGTTTTAATTCATTTTAAAAATTTCATGCACTTTCTAAAAATATGTTTATTACACCATATTTACATATGCAAAATATGGCACCCCCCGAACAATTTTGTTTTAACTTTTGAAAAGTTTGACGTCTGACATTTATTTAAACTTTTGAATTTGAAAAGTTTTTGATCCAACGCGAGATTAGCAACAGTAACCGGGGTGACGTGGCACCGTTAACGTGGGATTACTGTAGCATGCTTATCCGGGCATTACAAAACTCCTCCACTACAAGAAATCTCGTCCCGAGATTTAGGAGGTAGAGGGAAACAGTGCGGGGTATTCATCACGCAGGCGGTCCTCGCGTTCCCAAGTGGCTTCATCTTCAGAATGGTGCGACCACTGGACTTTGAGGAACTTGATCGCCTTCTGACATGTGCGGCGTTCAGCTTGGTCGAGAATGCGGACCGGATGCTCTTTATAGGAGAGGTCCTGTTGCAATTCGAGCACTTCATGGTCCACTGCTCGTATTGGGTCCTTGAAGCAACGGCGGAGCTGCGACACGTGGAACACATCGTGAACCTGTGATAGGTTCGGCGGAAGCTCCAATTGATATGCCACTTTTCCATGCCTTTCCAGAATAGTGAATGGACCAATATAGCGAGGAGCTAGCTTGCCCTTGATCCCGAAGTGGTGAGCACCCTTCATTGGTGTAACTCGAAGATAAGCCTTTTCGCCAGGTTGATAGACCATGTCTTTATGTTTACGGTCGTACTGACTCTTCTGACGCGACTGAGCAGTCTTGAGATTCTCGCGAATAATGCAGACTTGTTCTTCGGCAGTTGGATAATATCCGGACCAAAGAGTGGACGTTCCCCAGTTTCTGCCCAGTTCAGAGGGGTTCGACACTTTCGTCCATATAACACTGTGAAGGGGGGCCATCTTCAGACTAGCTTGATAGCTATTATTATAAGAGAACTCAGCATACGGGAGAGATTCCCCTCATTTCTTGCCGAAAGAAATAACACAAGATCGAAGCATGTCTTCGAGAACTTGGTTGACACGTTCAACTTGCCCTTGCGACTGAGGATGAAAAGCAGTACTGAATGATAGATGAGTTCCCATAGCTTCTTGGAAACTTGCCCAGAATCTTGAAGTGAATAAGCTACCACGGTCTGAGCTGATAACCAATGGAATACCGTGGAGTGAAACAATCCTGGACATATAGAGAGTTGTCAGCTGCCTAGCAGTGATCATTTCTTTGACTGCCAGAAAATGTGCAACTTTAGAAAGCCGCTCAATGACGACAAGCATAGCATCATTACCTTTCTGCTATTTGGGAAATCCAGTGAAAAAGTCCATTTCAACATGGTCCCATTTCCATTCAGGAATAGAGATAGGTTGCAGAGTTCCAGTAGGCCTTTGATGTTGTGCTTTGATACGACGGCAAACGTCACACTCAGCAACATAACGAGCAATGTCTTGCTTCATATTAGACCACCAGAATCTCTGATAGAAGTCTTGGTAAATCTTTATACTACCAGGATGGATACATAGAGGCGTATCATGAGCTTCTTTCATAACTTTCGGAGTCATATCTAGGTTTTTCTCTGCACATGGCACCACTAGGCGGCCCTTGAAGTACAAAGCGCCATCGTCAGCAATAGTGAAGAATGAGGGCTTTCCTTCTGCGAGGTAGTGCTTAATCTTGTGGGCTTGAGAGTCATACTTCTGGAGCGTTTTGATGCTCTCCACGGGATCTGGTTTAGCAACCAGGGTATTAAGAGAACCCTGAGTAACAACGTGGAGGTTCATTTTGCAAAACTCCTTAGGAGGGGGAGCGAGTGCACCCGGAGGAACAATATGGAGGTTCAGCTTTCTGAATTCTTCAACAAGCGAGGGTTGAACTTTGTGAACCTGGAGGTGGTTGCAGTAAGACTTGCGGCTCAAGGCATCTGCCATTACATTAGCCTTGCCTAGTGTATAGGAAATACCCAAGTCAAAGTCTGCTACAATCTCCATCCATCTCTGATGACGGAGGTTCAGGTCTGGCTGAGTAAACAGATACTTCAGACTTTGGTGGTCAGTGAAGATCTCACAATGATTACCAAGAAGGTAATGTCGCCACTGCTTCAGTGCATGAATGACAGCAGCAAGCTCAAGGTCGTGAACTGGGTAGTTCTCTTCGTGAGGGCGCAATTGACGGGAGGCATACGCAATCACTTTGCGGTCTTGCATTAGGACACAACCTAATCCTTGACGGGAAGCGTCGCAGTAAATGATGAAGTCCTTCTTAGTATCAGGTGGAGCTAGCACTGGGGCAGAAGTCAACTTGTCTTTGAGTGCCTGGAAACTTTCCGGACATTTGTCTGTCCATTGGAACTTGACGCCCTTATGCAACAGGTTAGTCAGAGGCCTGGCGATCTTGGAGAAGTTCTCGATGAATCGACGACAATAGCTGGCGAGACCGAGAAAACTTCTGACTTGCTTGACATTCTTCGGAGGAGTCCAATCGAGAATAGCCTGAACTCGTTCAGGGTTAACGGCAATACCATCCTTAGAGATGACATGCCCAAGATAGGTTACTTCAGGTAGCCAGAATTCACATTTGGAGAACTTGGCATACAGTTGGTGTTCCCGTAGCTTTTCTAGCACAAGACGAAGATGTTCAGCATGCTCTTCTTCGTTCTTGGAAAATACCAGGATATCATCCAGATAAACCATGACGAACTTGTTGAGGTAATCCATGAATATATAGTTCATCAGGCGAGAGAAGGTGGCTGGAGCATTGGTTAAGCCGAATGACATGACAGTGTACTCGTATGAACCATATCGAGTCACAAAGGCGGTCTTTGGGATATCCTCTTCACGAACGCGGATCTGGTGGTAACCCAACCTCAAGTCGAGTTTAGAGAACAGTGATGAACCAGCCAGTTGATCATACAAATCATTGATCCGAGGAAGAGGATATTTGTTCTGAATGGTAGCTTGGTTAATAGGACGGTAGTCTTGTACCAGTCGGTTTGTCCCATCCTTCTTCTTGACAAAGAGAGAAGGTGCTCCCCAAGGAGAGCAACTTGGGCGAATGAAACCACTTCGAAGAGATTTGTCGATTTCCTCCTTAAGATCAAGGAGTTCATGCAGCGGCATCTTGTAGGGTCGCTTGGCTATAGGAGTGGTGCCTGGTTTGAAGTCAATGATGAATTCGACAGCTCTAGTAGGGAGTATCCCTAGAGGTTCTTCAGGAAAGACGTCGAGGAATTCACGCACGACGGGAATGTTTTCAATGCCCTCGAGTGGTGCAGCGTTCAATGCATTCAACGCATAGAGACTTGCCTCGGCATTCTGAACCAAACGAGCATTGTAGCTTATTATTTCATCAGAAGGGTGTAGCAGATGGACAGTTGAGGGAGTCCTGGATTAGGGAGTGTCCGGGTAGCCGGACTATACCTTCAGCCGGACTCCTGGACTATGAAGATACAAGATTGAAGACTTCGTCCCATGTCCAAAGGGGACTTTCCTTGGCGTGGAAGGCAAGCTTGGCGATGCGGATATTCAGATCTCCTACCATTATAACCGACTTTGTGTAACCCTAACCCTCTCCGGTGCCTATATAAACCGGAGGGTTTTAGTCCGTAGGACAATCCAACATACAACAATCATACCATAGGCTAGCTTCTAGGGTTTAGCCTCCTTGATCTCGTGGTGGATCTAATCTTGTACTAACCATATCATCAATATTAATCAAGCAGGACGTAGGGTTTTACCTCCATCAAGAGGGCCCGAACCTGGGTAAAACATTGTGTCCCTTGTCTCCTGTTACCATCCGCCTAGACGCACAGTTCGGGACCCCCTACCCGAGATCCGCCGGTTTTGACACCGACATTGGTGCTTTCATTGAGAGTTCCTCTGTGTCGTCGCTTTTAGGCCCGATGGCTCCTTTGATCATCAACAACGATGCGGTCCAGGGTGAGACTTTTCTCCCCGGACAGATCTTCGTCTTTGGCGGCTTCGCACTGCGGGCCAATTCGCTTGGCCACCTGGAGTAGATCAAAAGCTACCCCCTGGCCATCTGGTCAGATTTGGAAGTTTAAACTACATGGCTGACATCCGCAGGGACTTGATCTTCGACGGATTCGAGCCACAGCCAAGCGTGTCGCACTGTCTCGATGGGCATGATCTAGCTCTGCCGTCGAACAGTGTCCTGGAGGTCAGACACGCTCCGGTTTCGACCCTCTATCCGGAGCCGGCTGCACCGATCGAGGATGAGCGGTTGGACGCCACCTCGGGGGCTGTGATCCCAAAGGAGATCAAGCCGAACACCAGCCCCGCACCCCGCAAGGCCCGTGACTCCGAGGGGCCAGATTCCTCTCCGGACTCCGAGCCCTCCGCGCACCCGCCGATCGAATCCGATTGGGCGCCGATCATGGAGTTCACCACCACGGACATCTTTCAGCACTCGCCTTTCGACGACATCCTGAAGTCGCTAAAGTATCTCTCTTTATCAGGAGAGCCCTGGCCGGACTATGGTCAGCAAGGTTGGGATATGGACGATGAAGAAATTCAAAGCCCACCCACCACCCACTTTGTAGCCACTGTCGACGACTTAACCGACATGCTCGACTTCGACTCCGAAGACATCGACGGTATGGACGACGATGCAGAAGACGACCAAGAACCAGCACCTGTAGGGCACTGGAAGGCTACCTCGTCATACGACATATACATGGTGGACACTCCAAAAGATGGAGATGGCGATGGAACAGTGGAGGATGACGCATCCAAGAAACAGGCCAAGCGTCGGCGTCAGCGGCGCCGCTCTAAATCCCACCAAAGCAAAAACGGTGATTCCTTCACGGGAGATAATACTACTCCGGATAGCGCCGAAGAACACCCCCTCCAGCAAGATTCAGCACAGGAGGATGGAGAAGCCATCCCTCACGAGAGAGCGACAGACAGAGAGGTTGAGGATGATAATTATATGCCTCCCTCCGAAGACAAGGCAAGCCATGACGACGACGAATTCGTCGTGCCAGCGGATCCTGCCGAACAAGAGCGTTTTAAACGCAAGCTTATAGCCACGGCAAGCAGCCTCAAGAAAAAGCAGCAACAACTTAGAGCTGATCAAGATTTGCTAGCTGAAAGATGGACTGAAGTCCTTGCGGCCGAAGAGTATGAACTCGAACGCCCCTCCAAGAGTTACCCAAAGCGCAGGTTGCTATCCCGATTAGAGGAGGAAGCACCTACATCACCAGCGCATGACATGGCCGACCGGCCACCTCATGGCCGTGACGGAGAGGCCTCTCGGCCCTCCACTCAAGCCATGCCCCGGCGCCGCTCAAAACATGCTAAGGCACGGGAAAACGCGCCAGACGTGCGAGAGATACTGGAGGACAAGGCAAGACAAACAAGATCAATCTACGGATCGCGTGGGCGCCCTACGACACGTGACGGGGATCGTCACTCCGGACATAATAAATCCGGCCGGGCCGAACACAGTAGACAATGCTCATTGGAGCCGCGTCGTGATATAGCCCAATATAGAGGCGCCGCACACCCACTATGCTTCACAGATGAAGTAATGGATCATAAAATCCCTGAGGGTTTCAAACCCGTGAACATCGAATCATACGATGGCACAACAGATCCTGCGGTATGGATCGAGGATTATCTCCTTCATATCCACATGGCCCGCGGCGATGATCTACACGCCATCAAATACCTCCCACTCAAACTTAAGGGACCAGCCCGGCATTGGCTTAACAGCTTGCCGGCAGATTCAATCGGTTCTTGGGAAGACCTGGAAGCCGCATTCCTCGACAATTTTCAGGGCACTTATGTGCGACCACCGGACGGTGACGACCTAAGCCACATAATTCAGCAGCCAGAGGAATCGGCCAGGCAATTCTGGACACGGTTCCTAAAAAAGAAAAACCAAATAGTTGACTGTCCGGACGCAAAGGCCCTAGCAGCCTTCAAGCATAATATCCGCGACGAGTGGCTTGCCAGGCGCCTTGGACAGGAAAAGTCGAAATCTATGGCAGCCCTCACGACACTCATGACCTGCTTTTGCGCAGGAGAAGACATCTGGCTAGCTCGCAGCAACAACTTAACCAAGAACCTTGGTAATTCGGATACCAAGGACAAAAGTGGCAGGTCACGCCGGAACAAGCAAAAACGCCGCGTTAACAGCGACAGCAATGAGGATATGGCAGTCAATGCCGGATTCCGAGGCTACAAATCCGGTCAGCGGAAAAAGCCATTCAAAAGAAATGTTCAGGGCCCATCTAGTTTGGACCGAATACTCGACCGCTTGTGCCAGATACATGGCACCCCCGAAAAGCCAGCCAATCACACCAACAGGGATTGTTGGGTGTTCAAGCAGGCAGGCAAGTTAAATGCCGAAAATAGAGACAAGGGGCTGCGTAGCGACGACGAGGAGGAGCCCAGGCCGCCGAACAACAATGGACAGAAGGGTTTTCCCCCACAAGTGCGGACGGTGAACATGATATACGCAACCCACATCCCCAAGAGGGAACGGAAGCGTGCGTTACGGGACGAATACGCGATAGAGCCAGTCGCCCCAAAGTTCAACCCATGGTCCTCCTACCCGATCACTTTTGATCGAAGGGACCACCCCACTAGCATCCGTCATGGCGGGGTCGCCGCATTGGTTCTAGACCCAATTATTGACGGATTTCATCTCATAAGAGTCCTTATGGACGGCGGCAGCAGCCTGAACCTGCTTTACCAGGATACAATGCGGAAAATGGGCATAGATCCCTCAAGGATTAAGCCCACCAAAACGACCTTTAAAGGCGTCATACCAGGTGTAGAGGCCAACTGTACAGGTTCAGTCACACTTGAAGTGGTCTTCGGATCTCCGGACAACTTCTGAAGCGAGGAGTTAATCTTCGACATAGTCCCGTTCCGCAGTGGCTATCACACACTGCTCGGGCGAACCGCATTTGCAAAATTCAATGTGGTACCGCACTATGCATACCTCAAGCTCAAGATGCCAGGCCCTCGAGGAGTAATCACGGTCAACGAAAACACCGAACGCTCCCTCCGAACGGAGGAGCACACGGCAGCGCTCGCAGTAGAAGTACAAAGCAGCCTCTCTAGGCAATTCTCCAGTCCGGCCGTCAAAAGGTCGGACACACTGTCAAGCGCACCCGGAGTAACCCACAACAAGACCGCCTGGCACGTTCCGAGCTGGCATAGAATTGCGGCCCCAACCCCAGCCCTCGCGAAATAGCAAAACCAGCGCTTCGTGTACATAACTACGCTCTCAAAATACCATGGGCGCAGGGGAAGGGGCACCATCACGGCACGCCCAAAACACGGCTTAAACCGTACTAGGGGCTGCTGAATTCTTTTTTAATTTTCTCTTACTTTCAGGACTCCATACTTCGGACGACCTGTTCGGCAATTCAACAGCCGCACAAACGATGCAAGAACCAGGGAAGCAAACAAGCCATGCCGCATTATGGAACCCCCAGGTGGTCTCTATCACGAGTAGTATACCTGTTTTGCATACAGTTCCGCAGCCTGTTCCTGAACCGGACATGTTAAATAGTCCACGTTTGCGTATTACGCTATCTGTATCATTCTACTTTGATCGCAGCCTTTTTAAAATGTGCATAGTCTTTATCTATTTTTTGCATTACTTTTTTTTACAAATATATGTTCATTAATGGAATGTTGCACCCGTACACTGTGGTACGGCAAATACACCAGGGGCTTAAGTACCCCCCAATATGGTGTGAGAAGTCCGAACACTTTCACAAGTGCGGCACCCCGAACTTATAGCATTATACGCATCGGCTCCGAATCATGTCTTGGGTCAATAGTTGGGTTTGCCCGGCTCCTATGTTTTGGTACCTTACGTTCCGCTATATCGGCTAAGGTAGCACTAGGAGAACTACTGCGATTGTGCCCCAGTTGAGCTGGGCTGAGCACCTCAGTAGAGAAAGCTAAAACTGACTGTCATGATGAAGCGAGAGACCGGTCGCTGTTTGAGAGGTTTTTCGAGTCCTTAAAGACTTACGCCGCTTAGAGCGAGGACCCGGCTTTGTCCGGCCAAGGCATGGATAGCGCCCCGAACTCGGTCTTCCGAATACTAGGGGCTTCGCCGAAATTTAAAATTATAGAGTTCTAGGGCTAAGTGAGAGTGTTCAAGCATTATAGTCCGATTGCCTTGTTCGTTTGTGCTGAGCGCCTCCCTCGAAGGACCCAAACATGGGAAAAAGAGCGCTCAGGTTTATCCCGAACACCCCAGCACTAGTGGCATGGGGGTAGAAGCCGACGACTAGCCATCTCTCAATTTTTGATAAACGGCCGCACAGAAAGTAATATTTTAAATTCAACAAGCATTGCTTAGTGCAAATGAACAAGTTCTCAGCGCACAGGACAATACGAGCGAGTTCACTCAAAAATTACATCCTTGGTACATTCATCCGCCATAAGGCGGGCACCCTTCAGAACGTCCTTATAATAATTCTCGGGCTTGCGATGCTCCTTCCCCGGCGGTGGCCCGTCCTTCACAAGCTTCTCACCGTCCAGCTTGCCCCAGTGCACCTTAGCGCGGGCAAGGGCCCTCCGGGCACCTTCGATGCAGATGGAGCACTTGATGACCTCCAGCCTTGGACAGGATTCCACCAGCCGCCGCACCAATCCGAAGTAGCTCCCAGGCAGGGCCTCTCTAGGCCACAGCCGAACTATGAGGCCCTTCATGGCCTGTTTGGCCGCCTTGTGGAGCTCGATCAGCTGCTTCAGCTGGTCGCTCAAGGGCACAGGGTGTCCGGCCTCAGCATACTGAGACCAGAACACCTTCTCCGTCGAACTACCCTCCTCGGCTCGGTAGAATGCGGCGGCATCAGATACGCTACGGGGAAGATCTGCGAACGCTCCTGGAGAGCTCTGGATTTGGGTAAGTAACAAGTAGCTTACTTTTGTATGTTTGCTTTGCATAAAGAATGCCTTACCCACCGCTATCTTTTTCACCGCATCCAATTCCTGGAGGGCCTTCTGGGATTCGGCCTTGGCAGACTTGGCAGTCTCGATGGCCACGGCGAGCTCGGACGCTCGCGTCTTCGAGTCAAGCTCCAAACTCTCATGTTTTTTCATGAGGGCATGAAGCTCTTGCTGCGCCTTGCCGACCTGCGCCTCAAATTTCTCCCACTCGGTGTGCTCTGAGGCCGCTCTCTTCTCGGCCTCGGACAGCGCCTGCTTGAGGGTCGCCACCTCAGTTGTGGCCCCTGCAATAAGCAGCATAATCCAGTCATTTTTTCCAATTGCATCTTTTTATATATTTCTATAAGGTACCTCTTACCTTCTTTCTCCTTGAGCTGCCGCTTGGCCAGGCCGAGCTCTCGCTCGGACCGCTCGAGACCCTGCTTCAGGGTGCCTACCTCCGCAGTCAGTGAGGCGGTCGCAAGCAGCGAAGCCTGCACACGCATATTGACTCTTTTTTGTTAGACTCCTGCGAAATTTATTAGATCCTCTATTCGGCTTTTCTTTCCGAACGCCAAACAGAGCATCAGGGGCTACTGTCTATGCGGTAATACTTTTACATATTTTTTACCTACCTCGAAGCCTGTTAGAAGGCTGGCACAAGCTTCAGTCAGTCTGCTCTTGGCGGACTGAACCTTCTGGATCACCGTACTCATAATAGTACGGTGCTCCTCGTCGATGGAGGCGTCGTTAAGCACCTCCAGCAGATTTTCTGGCACCTCCGGTTGGACGGAGGCCGCCGGCTCAGAAGGCTTGCTCCTCTTAGAAGGAGTTCACCTACCGCAGTCCGGAACCGTTGAAGATTCCGGCGCGGTGTCCGACTCAAAGCCGGACTTGGAGCCCTGGGGGGTCTTGTCCCCTTTACTCCCGGAGTCCGGGAGGTCGCCTCGCGGCTCCTCCAGGACTGCCTCCTCTTGGCCCGGAGCTTGTCACGATGCCAATTCGGCGTCGTCCGCAGTGCGGGGGGAGGCAGCGGGCGGAACTGAGTTCACGTCCGATGAATCCAGGGAGCCGCTCGACGACTCGTCGAGCCCGCCCTTGGGCGGACTGCATGATTATATTCGACATAAGGAAAAGCTGTTCAACAAAGGAATGCTATGAGTTACTCTGGTATCCGAATACTCACGATCCCGCCGGGCGCCTGGCCCTTTGCGGCCACTCCTCTTCGCCCTCGTCGGCGTCGGTGGAGTAGTCCGGAGGAAGGGTCTTCCCCTTCTTGGACCCTTCGGCCTCCCGTGTTGGGGCGGCCTTCCTCTTCTTTCCTCCCCCCGCTGGAGGGGTAGAGGTTTCTTGTTCCTCCTCCTCGTCTTCACGGGAGGAGGGCGTCTCGGAGTCGTCGGACGATGAGTCCGACACCACCGTACGCCGGGAACTCTTGCGAGTCCTCGTGGCCTTCTTCTTGGCCATCTTCTCCGGCACCACATAAGGGGCCGGAGCCAGCAGCTTCGATAAACGAGCATCTGTTGGGTCCTCGAGCAAAGGAGCCAGACAGTCGATCCGTCCGGACTTCGCCTGCCACTCCTGTCAAAGGTAAGGGAGTTTAGATCCCGCATAGAGTCAAACTATGAGAAACAAATGTCCTGTAAAAGGTAAAGATAACTCACCGCACTAGCTGGACGCTGCATGCTGAATCCGCGATCCTCGGATGCGGATGCGGGAGCCTCGGTGCCCTTGAATAGCACCTTCTAGGCATCTTCGTACGTTGTGTCGAAGAGCCTATTCAAAGTTTGGTGCTGCGTCGGATCGAACTCCCACAGATTGAAGGCCCGTTGTTGACACGGGAGGATCCGGCGGACGAGCATAACCTGGACTATATTGACAAGCTTGAGCTGCTTGTTCACCAGGGATTGGATGCATGTTTGCAGTCCAGTCACCTCTTCCTCGTTGCCCCACGACAGGCCCGTCTCTTTCCAGGACGTGAGCCGCGTAGGGGGTATGGATCGAAACATGGGGGCTGCGACCCAATCAGGGTCGCGCAGCTCGGTGATGTAAAACCACTCCGATTGCCACCCCTTCAGGGTCTCCACAAAGGAGCCCTCGAGCCATAGGACGTTGGCCATCTTGCCCGTCATGGCGCCTCCGCACTCCGCCTGGCTGCCGCGCACCACCTTCGTCTTGACGTTGAAGGTCTTGAGCCAAAGGCCGAAATGGGGGCGGATACAGAGGAAGGCCTCGCACACGACGATAAACGCCGATATGTTGAGGACAAAGTTCGGGGCCAGATCATGGAAATCCAGGCCATAGTAGAACATGAGCCCTCGGACGAATGGGTGGAGAGGAAAACCCAGTCCGTGGAGGAAGTGGGGAAGGAATATGACCCTCTCATGGGGCTTAGGGTGGGAAGGAGCTGCCCCTTTTCAGGAAGCCGGTGCGCGATGTTGTTGGACAAGTATCCGGCCTTCCTTAGCTTTTTTATATGGCCCTCCGTGACGGAGGAGACCATCCACTTGCCTCCCGCTCCGGACATGGCTGGAGAAGGTTGAGGTGGGAAGTGCGGACTTGGGCGCTGGAGCTCGGGTGCGCAGGAGATGGATAGGCAGAGGAGGAAGAAGGCGTAGGTAGAAAGGTGGATCCTTATCCCCTTATATGGGCGGATGCGGCTATGTGTCCCCAACGGCCTGGTAAAACTCGCTTATCTCCCAAGCGCCGTGATAAATGGCGCGGTTGGGTTACCCACGTCCGTATTGATGAGAATCCCGTAAATGGGGGACACGATCTCTGCTTTGACAAGACGTGCCAAGGAAACCGCCTCGCAAAATACGCTGAGGTAGGGAAGTAAAAACGATTCGAATAAAGGTTTGGCCGTAGTGTGATGTCACGCTACGGAATACGTCAGCAGATTAGATTTGTGTTAATATTGTTCTCTCTATGGCAATATGTGGAAACTTATTTTGCAGAGCCGGACACTACCCTTAGTGTTTACAAACTTTTATGAAGAACTTGGAGGAGGAACCCGCCTTGCAATGCCGAAGACAATCTGCGCGCCGGACTCGTCGTCATTGAAGCCTGGTTCAGGGGCTACTAAGGGAGTCCTGGATTAGGGGGTGTCCGGGTAGCCGGACTATACCTCCAGCCGAACTCCTGGACTATGAAGATACAAGATTGAAGACTTTGTCCCGTGTCCGGAGGGGACTTTCCTTGGCGTGGAAGGCAAGCCTGGCGATGCGGATATTCAGATCTCCTACCATTGTAACCGACTTTGTGTAACCCTAACCCTCTCCGGTGCCTATATAAACCGAAGGGTTTTAGTCCGTAGGACAATCCAACATACAACAATCATACCATAGGCTAGCTTCTAGGGTTTAGCCTCCTTGATCTCGTGGTAGATCTACTCTTGTACTACCCATATCATCAATATTAATCAAGCAGGACGTAGGGTTTTACCTCCATCAAGAGGGCCCGAACCTCGGTAAAACATTGTGTCCCTTGTCTCCTGTTACCATCCGCCTAGACGCATAGTTCGGGACCCCCTACCCGAGATCCGCCGGTTTTGACACCGACAACGGTCTTCGTGGCGCAAACGATAGAAGCAGTATGCGCTTTTAACCAATTCATTCCTAGAATGAGATCAATGCTACAGGACTTCAGTACGATGGGAGAGACAAGAAATTCCAGTCCTTCGATTTCAACGGGGACGCTGTTGCAAATCATGGAGGTCCGACATTGGCTCGCAGGGGTGTGCACTAATAGCGAAGCATTCATGTCCTCACATTTAATGTCGTCCAAGCATCTAAAATCTTCTGACATGAATGAATGTGATGCACATGTATCAAATAAAACGGATGCTGGTACTGAATTTACAAGGAGTGTACCCATCACAGTAGCAGGCTGGTCTTGAGCTTCGTTCAAAACAACGTGGTTGGCATGAACACGACCATAAGACTTGACATTGTTGTTGCGGGGCGGGTTGCTTCCATGGCCAGCTGCGGGAAGGGCCAGTTGATTCTGGTTCGGATTGCAGTCCCTGGCACGATGACCTGGTTGACCACACTTGTAGCACATACCATTATTGGGAGTGGGAACTAGAGCTTGGGGTCGTGGTGCTAGAAGCCTTGGCTGCCTAGATGGAGGAGGAGGCAGACGAGGTGCAGCATAGGTCTGCCTTGGGGCAGGTGCAGTTGGCTGGTACATACTGTTGGGAATCCATATCTTACTCTTCTGCGAGGGCGGGCCCGAAGATGAGCCCATGTCACGGTTGCGCCTGTGAGAGGTCTGGTATTCCTGCAGAGCAGTTTCGACATTGATGGCCTTGTTCCCCAAGGTGGCGAAATCAGTAAAGTCATGCACTAGAAGTGCGAGCTTGATGTCAGCTTGAAGGCCGTCATGGAACTTCTCCTGTCTGCATGCATCAGTTGCAATGTCCTCTTTAGCATAGCGAGACAAGTCCAGAAACTCCCACTGATAAGCTTCCACAGTTTTGTTGCCCTGGGTGAGGTTGCGGAACTCATGCTTCTTCCGGTCCATGACTCCTTGAGGAATGAAGCGGGCACGGAAAGCGGCATGGAAGTCTCGCCAAGTGATGGTTGTTCCAGCTGGCAGAGTACGCCTATGGCTATCCCACCATTGATCTGCGGGTCCCTTCAGGAAGAAGGAGGCAAAGGTGACATAGCTGGCAGGGGCTACATCAGCAAACTCCATCTCATAGGTGATGTCACTGAGCCAGTCATCAGCATCCAGAGGATGAGTTGAGCTACGGTACACAGTTGGGTTGAGGCGCATGAAATCCTGCAGAGTTACTTGGGCTGGCTGCTGGTTCATATTGGGGCGAGGAAACTGAGCCATCATATTCTCCATGAACTGCCTGTTCAGCTCAAACTGTTGGATCATACCAGCCATGTACTCAGGCGGTGGTGGGGCGTTGCCACCACGACCACGACCACCTGGTCTAACCATCCTGCTAATATATAACAGGGGTACTTCAGCATTGAGAAATTTGCAAGGACAAGAATCATTCATGATGAAACATGCATAATGAAAGGAGCACGATAGATGCTACATAGTAGTCGGCATATCTTACAAAAGGGATCATGCATAGAGTTCGGTACATAGAGTTCCGTACATAGACTAAAGACATCACCGGCGGCACGCAGGCTCACGGCGAATGTAACTAATACTACCAAGCAAGACTACATCAGTCCCAGGTGGTACTGTGGAGATAGGTGTAGCCTGAAAGCTGGTAGTGTCGCATCGGGAATTCCCCGTCAGCAACCTGGGGTCCGCGGATACTCTGGTGCAGAATCTGACGCTCAAGTTGCAGAAGAGGACCAAGTGCGGGAGAGTAGCCTCCCACATCTGGCCAACCGACACCCTGGGGCATCACGGTCCTGGCTGGGTAGATCGCTGAACGCGGCAGCTCTCTAGATCCGACAAAGGGGTGCAACATCGTCAGAGCACGGTAAAGGTGCTGACGGGTGGTGTACAACTCGTGGCAAAGAGCTCGGTTAGCTCGATCCAGCCCATCAGCATGCAGTACCAGCTTATGATGGTAGAAGGGCTTGCGGGTGACAGTGGAGTAGGCAGCAGTGTAGTATCCCTCCTCACCAACATCGGATGCGATAGCAATGTGCCTGAAAGGGGAAGTGTCCAACTCCCGATACTCTCCATGAAAACGTGTCAGAGCAGCATAAGCGGCATCGTGGACTGCCATATCGATGGTCAGTCCAACACCATGAGCGGTGTGCAACACAGTAGTGGAGTCATACTCCCGAGAGTAGAGCTGGACGATGGCACGGTACTGCTCCTGGTTAAAGTCCTGGTACTCCTCGAAGACGGTGTACCCAGGGTGCCAGCGATAACCCAGATAGGTCATCATCTCAGCTAGCACGGCAGGTGATCTCGAGGCACCAATGACCGTCGTGTGGCGCACGACCTGTCTCGCGGGTTCCATCTGAAAGCAAAGATGTTTCAAAGGAGTCAATGATAGTGTGGAAATTGTTCAAAATACTATTCTAAGGAATAACTATGGCTTTATCCAACTTTGGGGTGAATGTCGTCACGGGATCCTAGTGTTAGAGTTAGTAAATTCGTTTAACCCGAGTAGAAGAGAGTTCAGAGTCCCAGAGTAAAGGTCGAGGAGTAAAAGATCCTAGTACCACCCGATGGCGACGTGGGCCCGTAAGACACACAACCATGTTAGTAAAAGTTTTTGCAATGTCTAGACTCGACTTCGGACAAGGAATGTGGAAGGGGGATTCCTACAGGCGGTCGGCTCTGATACCAACTTGTGACGCCCCCAATTCAATCGTACACTAATCATGCACGCAAACGTGTATGATCAAGATCAGGGACTCACAGGAAGATATCACAACACAACTCTAAAACATAAGTAAGTCATACAAGCATCATAATACAAGTCAGGGGCCTCGAGGGCTCGAATACAAGTGCTCGATCATAGATGAGTTAGCGGAAGCAACAATATCTGAGTACAGACATAAGTAACAACTTTGCCTTAAGAAGGCTAGCACAAACTGGGATACAGATCGAAAGAGGCGCAGGCCTCCTACCTGGGATCCTCCTAAACTACTCCTGGTTGTCGTCAGCGGGCTGCACGTAGTAGTAGGCACCTCCGGTGTAGTAGGAGTCGTCGTCAACGGTGGCGTCTGGGTCCTGGGCTCCAACATCTGGTTGTGACAACCAGGTAGAAGGGATAGGGGAAAAGAAGGAGAAAGCAACCGTGAGTACTCATCCAAAGTACTCGCAAGCAAGGAGCTACACTACATATGCATGGTATATGTGTAAAGGGCCATATCGGTGGACTGAACTGCAGAATGCCAGAATAAGAGGGGGTAGCTAATCCAATCAAAGACTACGCTTCAGGCCACCTCCATCTTGCAGCATGTAGAAGAGAGTAGATGGTAAGTTCACCAAGTAGCATCGCATAGCATAATCCTACCTGGCGGTCCCCTCCTCGTCGCCCTGTTAGAGAGCGATCACCGGGTTGTATCTAGCACCTGGAAGGGTGTGTTTCATTAATTATCCGGTTCTAGTTGTCATAAGGTCAAGGTACAACTCCAAGTCGTCCTGTTACTGAAGATCACGGCTATTCGAATAGATAAACTTCTCTGCAGGGGTGCACCACATAACCCAACATGCTTGATCCCACTTGGCCGGACACACTTTCCTGGGTCATGCCCGGCCTCGGAAGATCAACACGTCGCAGCCCCACCTAGGCCAACAGAGAGGTCAGCACACCAGTCTAAACCTAAGCGCACAGGGGCCTGGGACCATCGCCCTTAGCACACCTACACGTTGTGTGGGCGGCCGGAAGCAGAACTAGCCCCTTAATACAAGAGCAGGCTTACGTTCCAATCCGGATGCGCCGCTCAGTCGCAGACGTCACGAAGGCTTCGGCTGATACCACGACGTCGAGTGCCCATAACTGTTCTCGCGTAGTTGGTTAGTGCGTATAGGCCAGTGGCCAGACTCAGATCAAATACCAAGAACTCGTTAAACGTGTTATTTTAAAGTAATCGCGAACGCCGACCAGGGCCAGGCCCACCTCTCTCCTAGGTGGTCTCAACCTGCCCTGTCGCTCCGCCACAAAGATCCACTCGCGGGTACTCCTATGAGTCGACCCGTCTTTGGTCACCACAGGTATCATGTAAAGTATATAAGTATATACCCGTGATCACCTCCCGAGTGATCACGGCCCGATAGTATAGCAAGGCAAACGGACAAGAATGTAGGGCCATAGATGGAATACTAGTATCCTATACTAAGCATGTAGGATTGTAGGTAAAGGTAACAACAGTAGTAGCAAGGACATGCTTTGCATCAGAATAGGATTAACGAAAAACAGTAACATGCTACACTACTCTAATGCAGGCAGTAGAGAGTAGAATAGGCGATATATGGTGATCAAGGGGGGGGCTTACCTGGAAGCTCAGCCGAGAAGGAGGGGTCGTCAACACCGTAGTCGTACTGGGTAGCCGCGGCGTCGGTCTCGGTGTCTAGCGAGAGAAGAGGGAGAAGAACCAATAAATACAATGCGAACAAATGCATGGCGATGCATGACATGACAAAGCATGATGCTAGGCGTGCCCAATCGCGGTAGTAGGTGATACTGGCGAAGGGGGGAAACATCCAGGAAATTATTCCCGGTGTTTCTCGTTTTCGGACAGATGAACCGGAGGGGGAAGTTGCGAGTTCGATAGGTTAGGGATGTGTGGCGGATGAACGGGTTGCGTATCCTGATCCGTCTCTTCGTTCTGAGCAACTTTCATGTAGAAAGTATTTTCATCTGAGCTACGGTTTATTTTATATGATTTTGTAAAGTTTTAATCATTTTTAGAATTTATTTAATTAATTTGATTCAACATTATCCAGAATAGTGCATGCTAACGTCAGCATGACGTCAGCAGTCAACAGAGGTGCTGACTGGTCAACTGACGTGTGGGTCCAGTAGGACCCACCTGTCATTCTCTGCTTAGATTAACTAGGAATTAGCTAAACTAATTATTGTTTAATTAAACTAACTAGTAAATTAGATTAATTAAAGAAGATTAATTAACTTAATTAATTAATTAATTACTTAATTCATTTTTATTTTTATTTATTATTTTTTATCCTTTTCTTTTCTTAATAGACGTTCTGGCGCTGGGGCCCGCAGGTAAGTGGCCCAGGGCCTTGCGGGCGCCGGGTTCACGGGCGCATGGCGCAAACGGGGCAGAGCCCCGGGATGGCAGTGGACTTGGCCACCAGAGGGCTTGCACGCGTGGGCGCACAGAGGCCGGTCGGCGTCCACAACCAGGAGCTCCGGCGGCGGTGGTCGGCAAGGCCAGCCGGAGCGGGCGTGGCCTGGCGCTGCCCGGCGGCGGAGGACGCGGCCCGACGTGGCCAGCTGTGGCCGGATGCGATAGGCAGCAGGGGCGGAGGTAGGCAGTGGTTGGGCGCCGACGCCGGCGAAGTAAGATGCGGGCGGCGACAGGCGAGGCCAGGCAACAGGGCGCCGCCGGATGGCGCGGGTCATGCGCGCGAGGACGCACGGGAGCGCATGGGCGAACAGGGGTAACGGGGTGCGGGCGTGGTGGCTGCGCGAGGCTGCGGTGGGACGGAGTGGTAGGGAGCGAACCGGCACCGGTAGCGCACGGGGGGGCATGGCCAAGGCGCGGCCCGGCCATGGTGAGTGCGGGGCCGGAGCGCGAGAGGCGGGCGTGGTCAGATCCAGCGACAGGAACAGAGGGAGAGAGAGGAGAGGGGCGCGACTCACGTCAGGTGGTGGGATCGGGGCAACGGGGGGGCGAGGAGGAGGACGGAGACGGTCGGCGCAGTAGGGGAGGCAGTCCAGCGAGGTGGAGGAGGCAGTCTGGCGAGGGAGCTCCGGCGACGAGCGGCGGGGCAGCATCGGGCACCCGGGGTCGATCCTGGTCCAATCTGGATCGGGAGGGGGAAGGCTGGCAACGTGGGGGGAGTGGGGAAGTGGGGCGACGGGGTGTGGATTAGCGTTTCGGGGCGGGGGGTTATGGAGAGAGTGGGGGGGCGGCTAGGGCCAGATGGGCTGGTTGGGCCCGGCCTGCTGGGCCGAAGCCCAGTGGGGGTGATTGCTTTTCTTTTTCTTTTTTTGTTTTGTTCTTTTACTTTTATTTATTATTGTTTTCTGTTTTAATTAATTTTAAAATATTCCGGCACTTTCTAAAAATATGTTTATTACACCATATTTACATATGCAAAATATGGCACCTCCTGAACAATTTTGTTTTAACTTTTGAAAAGTTTGGCGTGTCACGTTTATTTAAACTTTTGAATTTGAAAAGTTTTTGATCCAACGCGAGATTAGCAACAGTAACCGGGGTGACGTGGCAACGTTAACGTGGGATTACTGTCGCATGATTATCCGGGCGTTACAAGTAATAATCTACTCATAATGTCAAGTATGAATCATAAACTTCATTGAGAACCAACAAACTATAATCTCAGTCATTGAAGCAATTGCAATTTATCATAACATCATAAAAGATGTCCAAGATAGTATATTTATATATGAAACCTCTCTTTCTTTATTACTTCCTATTAATTGCAACGGTGACCAAAGCTATGTTTGCCAATTCTCAACAACTTTTAATCATCATACTGTTTCTATGTGAAGTCATTACTCTCCATAAGATCAATATGATCTCTTTGTTTCTTTTTGTTCTTTTCTCTTTTCTTTTATTCACTCAAGATCATAGCAAGATAATCAAGCCCTTGACTCAACAGTAATCTTTATTATATAGCTCACGAACTCGATTACATAAAGGGATCATAAAGCAAAACTCAAAACTAAATCATACCAAAAAACTTTATTATACTAGATTGAGATAATACTAAAAGGATCGAACTAAGAAAAACATTAAAGATAGGAGTGTGATGGTGATACGATACCGGGGCACCTCCCCCAAGCTTGGCAGTTGCCAAGGGGAGTGCCCATACCCATGTGATTATGTCTCGTTGTTCGGGGATGGTGATGTGATATTCTTGGCGATGATGCCCCTCAGGATAGGATTCTCTTCCTCGAGCTTATTAAGTTGCTTCTTGAGATACATTATCTCCTTACGAAGCTTCCCCGTAACGGCTAAAGCTCCTTGCACCCAAGGGTGTTGCATAGTTGCGGGAGAACAAGTGACACTCTTCTTCATATTTTCATAAGAAAGAAATCTAACATTGGAAGGGATAACCGAGTTTGGAAGAGCCGAGCTCTGTAGTTCCCCCATCGTGAATCGAGCTTGGAAGCGAAAAGTGACTTCTTGATCCTCCTCCATGGCATCTATCCTCTTCAAATCAGCCTCCATCTCTTCCTCCGTTGCTGGCCCAAAGTGGTCAGCAACGCTGTTTGTCCTTGGTCTCGATACCGGATGAGACACCCGGCTCTCCCCGACTGACTCTTGAGAAGACATCTTGCTCTAATCTGCAGCAGCAACAACTCGAAACAAGAACAGAGGATATTTGCGTGATACGATGGTCAAAACCCTCGGGATATTATATAATAAATTTTTACCGACCAAAAGACGTATCGTGCAAGAAAACGGAGTCCGGAGAGCACACGAGCTGCCCACGAGGCAGGGGGGCGCGCCCAGGGGGGTAGGGCGCGCCCAGGGGGTAGGGCGCGCCCTCTACCCTCGTGGAGGCCTCGTGTCCTTCCCAGACTGCTTCTTATTTTTCTATTTTTCTAAATATTCCAAAACGGAGAAAAATTGCCTTCAGAACTGTTTTGGAGTCGGTTTACTTACTGTACCACATACCTATTCCTTTTCGGAGTCTGAAACGTTCTCGAAGGCGTCTCTTATGTATTCCTCCGGTGTTACGGTTTCGATAACATTAGTTTCAACATTTATAGGGTTACCTGAGATATAATGTTTGATTCTTTAACCGTTCACCACCTTCGGATTTGTGCCTTCGAAGTTGTTGATTTTTATGGCACCGGAACGATATACCTCCTCAATAACGTAAAGACCTTCCCATTTAGAGAGAAGTTTTCCTGCAAAAAATCTTAAACGAGAGTTGTATAGCAATACATAATCACCTACGTTAAACTCACGCTTTTGTATTCTTTTGTCATGCCATCTTTTAACTTTTTCTTTAAACAACTTGGCATAATCATAGGCTTGGGTTCTCCATTCATCAAGTGAGCTAATGTCAAATAGCCTCTTCTCACCGGCAAGTTTGAAATCATAATTGAGCTCTTTAATGGCCCAATATGCCTTATGTTCTAGTTCGAGAGGTAAGTGACATGCTTTTCCATAAACCATTTTATACGGAGACATACCCATAGGATTTTTATATGCAGTTCTATAGGCCCATAATGCATCATCAAGTTTTTTGTACCAATTCTTTCTAGATCTATTAACAGTCTTTTGCAAAATTAATTTGAGTTCTCTATTACTCGATTCTACTTGACCACTAGACTGTGGGTGATAAGGAGATGCAATTCTATGATTAACATCATAATTAGCAAGCGTTTTACGAAAAGCACCATGAATAAAATGTGAACCACCATCAGTCATTAAATATCTAGGGACTCCAAACCTCGGAAAAATAACTTCTTTAAGCATCTTAATAGAAGTGTTATGATCAGCACTACTTGTTAGAATAGCTTCTACCCACTTACTAACGTAATCAACAACAACTAAAATATGTGTATATCCATTAGAGGTAGGAAACTGTCCCATATAATCAAATCCCCAAACATCAAATGGTTCAATAACAAGTGAATAATTCATAGGCATTTCTTGACGTCTACTAATATTACTAATTCTTTGACATTCATCACAAGATAAGACAAACTTACGGGCATCCTTGAAGAGAGTAGGCCAATAAAAACCGGATTGCAATACCTTATGTGCAATTCTATCTCCAGCGTGGTGCCCTCCATAAGCTTCGGAGTGACACTTGCGTAGGATCTGTTCATGTTCATGCTCAGGTACACAACGCCTAATAACACCATCTACTCCTTTATAAGGATGTGGGTCATCCCAGAAGTAATGTCTCAAATCATAGAAAAACTTTTTCTTTTGCTGGTATGTGAAACTAGGTGGTATAAATTTAGCAACAATGTAGTTAGCATAATCAGCATACCATGGAGCAGTATGAGAAGCATTTATGACATTTAGTTGCTCATCAGGAAAGCTATCATCAATAGGTAGTGGGTCATCAAGAAAATTTTCTAACCTAGACAAGTTGTCTGCAACGGGGTTCTTAGCTCCATTTCTATCAATAATATGCAAATCAAATTCTTGTAGCAAGAGAACCCATCTAATAAGTCTAGGTTTAGCATCTTTCTTTTCCATAAGATATTTAATAGCAACATGATCAGTGTGAATAGTTACTTTAGAATCAACAATATAAGGTCTAAACTTATCACAAGCAAATACAACTGCTAAGAATTCTTTTTCAATAGTAGCATAATTCCTCTGGGCATTGTCTAGAGTTTTACTAGCATATTGAATAACATTTAATTTCTTATCAACTCTTTGCCCTAGAACAGCACCTACAGCATAATCACTAGCATCACACATAATTTCAAAGGGTAAATTCCAATCAGGTGGCTGAACAATAGGTGCAGAGATCAATGCTTTCTTAAGTATTTCAAATGCTTCTACACAATCATCATCAAAGACAAATGGTATGTCTTTTTGTAATAAACTAGTCAGAGGCCGAGAAATTTTTGAGAAGTCCTTAATGAACCTCCTATAAAAAACCGGCGTGACCAAGGAAACTTCTTATACCTTTGATGTCCTTGGGACATGGCATCTTTTCAATAGCATCAACTTTAGCTTTATCAACTTCAATACCTCTTTTAGAAATTTTATGCCCCAAGACAATACCTTCATTAACCATAAAGTGGCACTTCTCCCAATTCAAGACAAGGTTAGTTTCTTCACATCTCTGCAAAACTCGATCAAGGTTGCTCAAGCAATCATCAAAAGAGGATCCATAAACGGAGAAATCGTCCATGAAAACCTCACAAATCTTTTCACAGAAGTCAGAGAATATAGCCATCATGCATCTTTGAAAGGTAGCAGGTGTGTTACATAAACCAAAAGGCATACGTCTATAAGAAAAAGTACCAAAAGGGCAAGTAAAAGTGGTCTTAGCTTGATCATCAGCTGACATAGGTATTTGAGAGAAACCAGAATAACCATCTAGAAAGCAAAAATGTGTATGTTTGGATAATCTTTCTAGCATTTGATCAATAAAAGGTAAGGGGTAATGATCCTTTTTAGTAGCTTTATTTAATTTGCGGAAATCAATTACCATCCTATAACCTGTAATAATTCTTTGCGGAATCAATTCATCTTTATCATTAGGAACGACAGTAATACCCGCTTTCTTAGGGACACAATGGACATGACTTACCCACTGACTATCAGCAACAGGATAAATTATACCTGCCTCAAGGAGCTTTAGTATTTCCTTTCTTATACCACTTCTTTCATCTTAGGATTCAGTCGTCGTTGATGATCAATAACTGGTTTGGCATCTTTCTCCAAATTTATTTTATGTTGACATAGAGTGGGACTAATGCCCTTAAGATCATCAAGAGTATATCCAGTAGCAGGCGGTGCTTCTTTAGAGTTTTCAATAATTTTTCTTCCTCCTTCTCTGAAAGGTTAGCACTAATAATAACAGGATATATCTTCTTTTCACTAAGATAGGCATATTTAAGAGTATTAGGTAATGGTTTAAGCTCAAATAAGGGATCACCCTTGGGTAGAGGAGGATCCCCTAAGATTTCAACAGGCAAGTTGTGTTTCAGAATAGGTCCCTGTTTAAAGAACACTTCATCTATTTCCCTTCTTTCATTCATAAACATATCATTTTCATGGTCTAGCAAATATTGTTCTAAAGGATCACTAGGAGGTACGGCAATAGAAGCAAGACCAATAATTTCATCTTTACTAGGCAATTCCTGTTCACGGTGTTGTCTACGAAATTTAGAGAAATTAAACTCATGAGACATATCACCCAAACCAACAGTAACAACATCCTTTTCGCAGTCTATCTTAGCATTAACAGTGTTCAAGAAGGGTCTACCAAATATAATGGGACAAAAGCTATCTTGTGGGGAACCAAGAACAAGAAAATCAGCAGGATATTTAGTTTTCCCACACAAGACTTCAACATCTCTAACAATTCCCATTGGTGAAATAGTATCTCTATTAGCAAGTTTAATTGTGACATCAATTTCTTCTAACTCAGTAGGCGCAATATCATGCATAATTTCTTTGTATAAGTCAATAGGTATTGCACTAGCACTAGCACCCATGTCACGTAAGCCATGATAACAATGATCTCCTATTTTAACAGAAATAACTGGTATGCCTACCACAGGTCTATGTTTATCTTTAGCACAAGGTTTAGCCAAGAGATCTTTAACAATATCAATATTAGGTTCAACTTTAACTTGCTCAGGAGGTGTATACGTTCTAATATTGCTTTTACAAACAACAGTGTAAGCTTTAGCATGATCTTTTATCCTCACACCTTGTATGGGTAATGTCATGAAATTTCTCTCCCCTTTCCTGAAGGGTTTTCTACTTCATATCCTGCCATGGATATCATGCTCTTCTTGTCCTTGGGAAGGGTATACCCCTGGTATATGTGTTAAACACATCTTCCTTTCCATTGTTTTGTTTAACCTGGTGATCACCTTTTCCTTTCCATTGGTTTGTTGACCTTTCTTGTGATCTATATAATCTAAGCAGTAATAATTCACTCCTTATGTAAACACCTTGGTGTACAACTCTATTAGTAAGACCCTGTTACTATTGTTGATGACATTCCGATAACCACCGATGGACGAGAACCTTCCCTATTGGTCCGCCTCGTTCAACGAGTAGGAAAATAGTTCTCTTCGTCCCTCGCCCTTGGTGCCGATGTTGTTGCCGACATAATCGACAGACTATCCTCTGACATGCCTTGCTTACATGGTCGTGCAAGACATCAACGCCCGTCCTACTTTTAACCTACATGGTGAGCCCATAACCCACAGTTCCAAAGGATCGAAACCTGACTCTCTTGTACACCTCTGTCGCCAAAGATATTCCTCACGCTTGGCTCCATATCTAATTCATGAGCCACCTTCCTATTGATCTATTCTGGTATCAGACACAAGATTCATTCTTCGACGCTTTGAACCCCTTTCACTCTGTTTCAGACATCGAACGATGTCTATCCGCTTGGAACTCCTTATTGTACCTTCTTACTTTGCTCTCAATGTCTTTCAGTTGTTCAACTCGAGAGATACTCATCTGTTCATTCATGGGATACCCCCACATGATTACCCCTTATAGCATTCTATTGTTGTCGAGCTGCCCCTTACCTATTCGTAAGTACGATGGAGTTCTCGAAGGAAGGAGGCTGACTTCATCATGATGACCCAAAGCAGAGAAATGAAGACATCAACATAAGGGATCAACTTCTTCGAGAAGAGCAAGCAAGACCGAGAAGACCCGATAGATTCGATACCAAACCTTTCCCCTTTACACTACCTCTTAAATCTCGGGACGAGATTTCTTGTAGTGGAGGAGATTTGTAACACCCCGGTAGTGAAGCTATAGTAACCACACACTAATGGTGTCGTGTCATCGCGATTAACTTTCTAGCGATTAACTTTCTAAACCTCACTTTGATCCAAACCGAATTCAAATTCAATTTTAAAAATGAACTCAAATTATTATTTCTTCAAACGGTAAAACTAAAGTGTTCGCTAGGTTGCAAAAATTCACTAACTAATTGTCATATAAGAACAAATGTCTGTAGAAGTAAGTAGATGCTCCTAACCTAAATAAAACATGGCCATTAGCTCTAGTTTTGGCTTTTTCAAGAATTAACAAAAGGCTAGACATTTTTCAATTGCCCCCAAACTTAGTGGACAACCCCATAATATTGTAAAGTAATTTTATGGCAAGTCTCCCATTTAACAAAGTTCATTTAGACTTAAAATATAATGCAATATAGGATTAAAGAAAATAGTAAATATATTTCAAAAAAACTAAACTAACCTAACCTACTGGGCTCTTGGCCCATCTAACAAACAACTAGGCCCAGCTCGGCGCCCCTCCTTTAACCTAGTCCTTACCCAACACCCGATTGATCCCCTCGATCCCTCACTATCTCCCTCACGCCGCCACACGCCCAGAGGCGAGGTACCTCACGCCCGAAACCCCCCTCACAGTCTCTCCTCTCCCCTGCTTGCCCGCGCTCCCCACAGCCGCCGTCATCGTCACGGCCACCGGCCTCCCCAACGCCTGAAAATATGCCCAAGAGCTGCTCCATGGAACTCTTCTTTGGCAAGGCCCACTGGTCCGTGCTAGGAGCCACCATATGCTCGCCATCACCGGTCTACTTCGTCCACGGCCGCCGCAGCCATCGTCGTTGAACTCCATCACCGGCGCCACCCAGACTCGCCGAGTTCGTCCATGGCCTCCCCGGGGTGAGCCTTCACCACCCCCCCTTCTCATTCCTCTTCCCGGTGCCGCGCCGGAACTCCCCGTCGCCCACGACCACTATAGCCGGAATCTGCTCCGCGCCCGCGTGCCTGACGCCGTGCCCGTCAGACCCTGGCCGCACCCGCACCGTGAAGCCCTTGCCCCGCCACATGCATCATCGCCTGCATGCGCGCACACGCACCGCCCTGACGGCTGTTGCTCCCGTGCACCCCGTCTGTCGTGGCCGGCACGTCCCCGGCCGCCTCCGCTCGCGACCGCCGTGCCCCCTGCTACTTCCCCGACGCGCTCGCCCCGCTCCTGTGCTGCTTCTGCACTGCCTCGCTACCCCCCTGGCGCACGCGTCCAGGCCGCGCCTCCCGCTCGTCCCTACAGCAGCCACTTCTCGCTCTAGCGCGGCTGGCGTGCCCTCCCCTCGCCTTCACCTACTGCCGAGACGCACCGGTTCCACCCAGCGCTTTCGCGGCTCGCCTCCTCTTGCGCAGCACCTGCTTCGCCTCTGCCCACCGCACCGGCGGCACTGGTTGTGCCCAGTTGCGGTTGGCCCAAGCCAGTGTCCAGCCGGCGACCAGCGCCCGCAGTGCCCAATCGGGATAGGCGCTAGCGCCCGACGCCCAGGCCCGGCTCCACCCGCTAGCGCCCCGCCCCGCTAGGCCTATGGGCCACTTAGACGTGGGGCCCATGCCCTAGAACATTATTTTAAAAGAAAAAATATATATATATATATATAATAAATAAACAAATAAATATTAGTTTAAAATAATTAAAATGTTAATTAATTAATTAAAGAATTAATTAACTTAATTAATCCTGATTAGGTTAGCCTAATTAACTAATTAACCTAATTAATTATTGTTAATTAACTAGGAGTGTATGACATGCGGGACCCATGTGTCAGTTTGACTAAGTCAACACCCTGTTGACTGTTGACGTCATGATGACATCAGCAAACACTGTTCTGGATAATGTTGAATTAAATTAATTAAATAAATTCTAAAAATGATTTAAAACTTTAGAAAATCATATAAAATAAACCGTAGCTCGGATGGAAAAACTTTGTACATGAAAGTTGCTCAAAACAACTAGGTGAATCCGGTTACGCAGCTCGTTCGTCTGCCACGCATCTGTAGCATAACGAACATGCAACTTTTCCCCTCCGATTCATCTGTCCGAAAACGCGAAACACCGGAAATACTTTCCCGGATGTTTCCCCCCTTCGTCGGTATCACCTCCTACCGCGTAAGGGCATACCTAGCACCGCGTATTGCCTCTTTATGTTTTGTGATGCTTTGTTTGCATTATATTTATTGTTCTCCCCCCTCTTCTCTCCAGTAGACTACGAGACTGATGTCGCTTCTGCCCTGATCGACTACGGTGTTGACGACCCCTCCTTCTTGCCAGAGCAACCAGGGAAGCCCCCCCCTTGATCACCAGATATCGCCTATTCTTCTTTATACTGCTTGCATTAGACTAGTGTAGCATGTTACTGCTTTCAGTTAATCCTATACTGCTGCATAGGCTGTCCTTGCTACTACTGTTGTTACCTTTACATGCTATCCTACTACTTAGTATAGGATGCTAGTGTTCCATCAGTGGCCCTACATTCTTGTCTGTCTGCCATGCTATACTACTGGGCCGTGATCACTTCGGGAGGTGATCACGGGCATATACTATATAGTTTACACTGTTACATTACCTGTGATACTGTTCGGAGATGGGGGCTGAAGGGGCAGGTGGTTCCACCCAGGTAGTGGTGGGCCTGGGTTCCGGACGGCCCCTGACTATTACTTTGTGGCGGAGCGACAGGGCAGGTTGAGACCACCTAGGAGAGAGGTGGGCCTGGCCCTGATCGGCGTTCACGGATACTTAACACGCTTAACGAGATCTTGGTATTTGATCTGAGTCTTGCTACTGGCCTATAGGCACTAACCAACTACGCGGGAACAGTTATGGGCACTCGACGTCGTGGTATCAGCCGAAGCACTTCGTGACGTCAGCGACTAAGCGGCGCGCGCCAGATTGGAACGTAAGCCTGCTCTTGTATTAAGGGGGCTAGTTCTGCTTCCGGCCGCCCTCGAAATGTGCAGGTGTGCAATGGGCGATGGGCCCAGACCCCTGCGCCATAGGGTTTAGACCGGTGTGCTGACCTCTCTGTTGTGCCTAGGTAGGGCTGCGACATGTTGATCTTTCGAGGCCGGGCATGACCCAGAAAAGTGTGTCCGGGCAAATGGGATCGAGCTTGTTGGGTTGTGTGGTGCACCCCTGCAGGGAAGTTTATCTATTGGAATAGCTGTAATCTTCGGTAACAGGACGACTTGGAGTTGTACCTTGACCTTATGACAACTAGAACCGGATACTTAATAAAACACACCCTTCCAAGTGCCAGATACAACCCGATGATCGCTCTCTAACAAGGCGACGAGGAGGGGATCGCCGGGTAGGATTATGCTATGCGATGCTACTTGGAGGACTTTAATCTATTCTCTTCTATATGCTGCAAGATGGAGGTGGCCTGAAGCGTAGTCTTCGACAGGATTAGTTACCCCCCTCTTATTCTATCATTCTGCAGTTCAGTCCACCAATATGGCCCCTTTACACATATACCCATGCATATGTAGTGTAGCTCCTTGCTTGCGAGTACTTTGGATGAGTACTCACGGTTGCTTTTCTCTCCCTTTCCCCCCTTTCCCTTCTACCTGGTTGTCGCAACCAGATGTTGGAGCCTAGGATCCAGACGCCACCGTCGATGACGACTTCTACTACACTGGAGGTGCCTACTACCACGTACAGCCCGCTGACGATGACCAGGAGTAGTTAGGAGGATCCCATGCAGGAGGCATGCGCCTCTTTCGATCCGTATCCCAGTTTGTGCTAGCCTTCTTAAGGCAAACTTGTTTAACTTATGTCTGTACTCAGATATTGTTGCTTCCGCTGACTCGTCTATGATCGAGAACTTGTATTCAAGCCCTCAAGGCCCCTGACTTGTATTATGATGCTTGTATGACTTATTTTATTTTTAGAGTTGTGTTGTGATATCTTTCGTGAGTCCCTGATCTTGATCGTACACGTTTGCGTGTATGATTAGTGTATGATTGAATCAGGGGCATCACAAGTTGGTATCAGAGTCGACTGCCTGTAGGAATCCCCCTTCCAAACTCCTTGGCCGAAGTCGAGTCTAGACATTGCTAAACTTTTACTAACATGGCTGTGTGCCTTACGGGCCCACGTCGCCATTGGGTGGTATTAGGTTCTGTTATTCCTCGTCTATACTTTGGGATTCTAATCTCTTTTCTATTCAGATTAAATGATTTTTAAAATCTAACATTAGGTTCTCGAAAACACTTTCTCCCGGAGAGCCCCTTCAGTCCAGATGATCGCCGGTTGCACCAGAAGATTTCGAAGTTACTCTCCGATACTCTTTTGAGACTTTGTCGCCGTTGCTTTTGCAAATCCCAACCACCGAAACATCACTATGGATAAATGAATACACCTGTCGTTCTTACCTTTATTACTAGTTGGACTTGTTATTACAAGATACCCCGAACTTCTCTCTATTGCTCCAAGAAAACTTTGTGCTTACTGCCTTGTAGTTTCTTGTCGCCTGAATACACCTACAAATTATTCCTCACACTTATCAAGGATTTGTTTCTCCCTAGTTGTTCATGTGTTCACAAAAGTTTTTGAAATGCCATTCGATCTTCCGAAAATCCTTAGCAGCTTATTGCTCTTGAAATTCATGCTTGCTTACATTGTGGTTAATCCCATAAGTCCCTAAATTTATTGGCATCCCTTGTCATTATCATTTTGAGTCCGTTGATTCAAAATGTTGTGAATGCTCGCAATCGTCAATCAGATCCTAGACTTGATCCTTTCGGCTCAGACGTCATTTTAAACACGAGCTGAATCTCGACCAATCAAATTGTTGTCGATTTTACCCCTAAGCTTACTCAACTTATCTATCCTTAATTAGAGCGTTTGCTTCTGATCCTTTGATTTGGAAATCATAATTCCTTTACATGTGATCTTTGAATTAGCCAGTTGCTTCTATAATCCAATGCCTCCGCATTGTTTGTTCCTCTGGTTGTGTGTCGATACTCACATCAGCTTCGCTATGGACCGTCGGATCCTTTGTTGAAATATCATTCGACAGTGTCCTTCGTATACAAAAACCTCGAGAAGTTCTTTCCCTGATACATAATGCCTTCGGTAAATTGTATCCTCTCGTTTTGTCACCCATGCTCTACTATTGAGCTTGTGTTATTTACTATTGAAGCTTGTGGTATAAGTTCCCAAGATGCCCCTAAGGGTTGAACCTATGCCTTCCCAGATCCGGGTAAACCCGAAAACTATCACGAGTCATACTCTTCTGGTGTTTTGCTAGATAAAATTTAAACATTACAACTTCTTCGAAAAATGAGAAGTGAATGAAAGGTTATGCATTAGAGAAGTGAGAGTCGACCTTGAACTTTGTGTTCATGCCCATGGACATCATGTAGATCCTATCATGGAAACATCTTGTAATAATCCCTTGATAAATATCATCTGGTATCTGTGAATTGATCCTTTGCAACCGTGGTTCCGACCATGATTGTTCTTCTTTGACTCTATTTCTCGGACAAGTTAAAGTACTTGCCTGCTGCAGACCAGTACGCCTTCCCAACCTCTATTTTGTTCTACTTTCGAGTATTACCCCATGGTATCTCGAGGATATCAACCCATTGCACTTCATCTTATGAATTTCTGATGAAGTAGTACCTTTCCCTGTCATAGTCACTCCACGGGTTCTGGATTGTCGTCAACCGAGAACAACGATTTGTGAATCGAATCAACACTGCGATTCAGTACTCTTAGTACTTTGTTGTTGAGAAGTTTAATACTCCATCACGTCACCCCTATCCTAGTCGGCTATATCGTTATCATGCTAAATTTTAACTGTGCTACCTGGCCCTTCTCCCGATAGCCAAATTTTCGACGATGAGCTAAGCTTACGTCCATCTTCCTCATCATATCATTCTCCTTGAACAACAAACTTGATTTCAAGTTTGTGTCCTACCCATGGTTCCAATAACCTTTCGCTTCATCATTCCTTTGACTTGATGTCATCACCGATCGATTACATCTTCGTGAAATCTCTCGACGATTGTGTCATGATCAACATTTTGAGCTCTTCCAGGATATCAATTGAATTCATGAAGAGAAATACCATCCTTGCCCTCAATGATTTATGTTATCATCGAACACTTTATTGCCTTCCGTTCAACACAAACTTATTCGTGTTTCGCGATGTCCCTTGAGTTCCATGCTATCCAGCAATTGTTCTTCTTTACCTTGAAGTATTACCATCTTTTATGTCAATAATGTCATGAGAATTTCACCACCTCTTATGCATTCTTGGTACAAGTGATACTTCCTGCCATCTTCGTTCGTTCCTTGGTCCCCGTGTTGTTTCTAACCGGAAAATCGACAATTTAACTATAATGTGTGAATTCCAAACTCCTAGCAACCCTATTGCTTTGAAGCTAATGGTCGACATTTCATTCTTAGGCCATTGATTATCGAATCACCATTCTAACATGGATCGTACTACCTAAGCCCATATTTTGGGTGCACTTTTCAACCAATGTTTGATTGTGTATGTTTTCCTCGAGCATACCTCATTATATCTTTTGATCCGACAAATGTTATCTCCTTGTTCACATAATTGTGGAAATCCATCTCTTGGAAATCCCAATGAATTGTCGCTGAGATCATTAGCCACCTCCTCATCCTCTCCTTTATTTAATGATGAACACATGATTCGGAACTTGCTTCCATAGTTCATTTCCTGAGAATCTTACAATGTCATCTAGACAATTTGTGTTGCACCTTTCTTATCAGGCATCCCGAGTCTGAGTTATCCTGACACCAATCAGATCTGAATCTCGGTCAGATATGATGGTTGGAACTTATTTCCAAGAGTTATAACATTGGTCTTTATGTGACCCGGTAAGGTGATGCCATGCCCAACACACCTGGCCGGAGGACCTACTGTTATAAGTTTCCTTTTTAACAAGGTTATCCATTCTTCCGTGAGGAAATTGTAAGACCTATTCTATGAGATGTTCCTGATGGGTCCTTCGTGTATCCAGAGTTTGAACTTTGCTTGAAGACCATGTCAATGCTATCTCGAAGCGTGTCTCTGGTACTCCGATTTTACAATAAGAACATTTGTAGCACAACGCTAAATGTTTCTTGATCAATTAACCAAACACCTTGTATGGGTAATGTCATGAAATTTCTCTCCCCTTTCCTGAAGGGTTTTCTATTTCATATCCTGCCATGGATATCATGCTCTGCTTGTCCTTGGGAAGGGTATACCCCTTGTATATGTGTTAAACACATTTTCCTTTCCATTGTTCTGTTTAACCTGGTGATCACCTTTTCCTTTCCATTGGTTTGTTGACCTTTCTTGTGATCTATATAATCTAAGCAGTAATAATTCACTCCTTATGTAAACACCTTGGTGTACAACTCTATTAGTAAGACCCTGTTACTATTGTTGATGACATTCCGATAACCACCGATGGACGAGAACCTTCCCTATTGGTCCGCCTCGTTCAACGAGTAGGAAAATAGTTCTCTTCGTCCCTCGCCCTTGGTGCCGATGTTGTTGCCGACATAATCGACAGACTATCCTCTGACATGCCTTGCTTACATGGTCGTGCAAGACATCAACGCCCGTCCTACTTTTAACCTACATGGTGGGCCCATAACCCACAGTTCCAAAGGATCGAAACCTGACTCTCTTGTACACCTCTGTCGCCAAAGATATTCCTCACGCTTGGCTCCATATCTAATTCATGAGCCACCTTCCTATTGATCTATTCTGGTATCAGACACAAGATTCATTCTTCGACGCTTTGAACCCCTTTCACTCTGTTTCAGACATCGAACGATGTCTATCCGCTTGGAACTCCTTATTGTACCTTCTTACTTTGCTCTCAATGTCTTTCAGTTGTTCAACTCGAGAGATACTCATCTGTTCATTCATGGGATACCCCCAGATGATTACCCCTTATAGCATTCTATCGTTGTCGAGCTGCCCCTTACCTATTCGTAAGTACGATTGAGTTCTCGAAGGAAGGAGGCTGACTTCATCATGATGACCCGAAGCAGAGAAATGAAGACATCAACATAAGGGATCAACTTCTTCGAGAAGAGCAAGCAAGACCGAGAAGACCCGATAGATTCGATACCAAACCTTTCCCCTTTACACTACCTCTTAAATCTTGGGACGAGATTTCTTGTAGTGGAGGAGATTTATAACACCCCGGTAGTTAAGCTATAGTAACCACACACTAATTGTGTCGTGTCATCGCGATTAACTTTCTAAACCTCACTTTGATCCAAACCGAATTCAACTTCAATTTTAAAAAGGAAGTCAAATTATTATTTCTTCAAACGGTAAAACTAAAGTGTTCGCTGGGTTGCAAAAATTCACTAACTAATTGTCATATAAGAACAAAAGTCTGTAGAAGTAAGTAGATGCTCCTAACCTAAATAAAACATTGCCAGCAGCTCTAGTTTTGGCTTTTTCAAGAATTAACAAAAGGCTAGACATTTTTCAATTGCCCCCAAACTTAGTGGACAACCCCATAATATTGTAAAGTAATTTTATGGCAAGTCTCCCATTTAACAAAGTTCATTTAGACTTAAAATATAATGCAATATAGGATTAAAGAAAATAGTAAATATATTTCAAAAAAAACTAAACTAACCTAACCTACTGGGCTCTTGGCCCATCTAACAAACAACTAGGCCCAGCTCGGCGCCCCTCCTTTAACCTAGTCCTTACCCAACACCCAATTGATCCCCTCGATCCCTCACTATCTCCCTCGCGCCGCCACACGCCCAGAGGCGAGGTACCTCACGCCCGAAACCCCCCTCACAGTCTCTCCTCTCCCCTGCTTGCCCGCGCTCCCCACAGCCGCCGTCATCGTCACGGCCACCGGCCTCCCCGACGCCTGGAAATATGCCCAAGAGTTGCGCCATGGAAGTCTTCTTCGACAAGGCCCACTGGTCCGTGCTGGGAGCCACCATATGCTCGCCATGGCCGCTCTTCTTCGTCCACAGCCGCCGCAGCCATCGTCGTTGATCTCCATCATCGGCGCCGCCCAGACACGCCGAGTTCGTCCACGGCCTCCCCGGGGTGAGCCTCCACCGCCACCCCTTCTCATTCCTCTTCCCGACGCCGCACCGGAACTCCTCGTCGCCCACGACCACCACAGCCAGAACCTGCTCCGCGCCCGCGTGCCTGACGCCATGCCCGTCCGACCCTGGCTGCACCCGCACCGTGAAGCCCTTGCCCCGCCACGTGCATCACTGCCTACACGCGCGCAAGCGCACCGCCCTGACGGTCGTTGCTCCCGCGCACCCCGTCTGCCATGGCCGGCACGTCCCCGGCCGCCTCCGCTCGTGACCGCTGTGCCCCCTCCGCTCGTGACCGCCATGCCCCCTGCTACTTCCCTAACGCGCTCGCCCCGCTCATGTGCTGCTTCTGCACTGCCTCGCTACCCCCCTGGGGCACGCGTCCACGCCGCGCCTCCCGCTCGTCCCTACAGTAGCCACTGCCGGCTGTAGGGCCGCCGGCGTGCCCCCCCCGCCTTCACCTACTGCCGAGACGCACCGGCTCTGCCCAGCGTTCCGCGGCTCGCCCCCCTCTTGCGCAGCACCTGCTCCGTCTCTGCCCACCGCACCGCCGGCGCTGGTTATGCCCAGTTGCGGTTGGCCCAAGCTAGGGTCCAGCCGGCGACCAGCGCCCGTAGCGCCCAATCGGGCTAGGCGCTAGCGCCCGACGCCCACGCCCGGCTCCACCCGCTAGCGCCCCGCCCCGCTAGGCCTATGGGCCACTTAGACGTGGGGCCCATGCCCTAGAACGTTATTTTAAAAGAAAAAATATATAATAAATAAAAAATAAATATTAATTTAAATAATTAAAATGTTAATTAATTAATTAAAGAATTAATTAACTTAATTAATACTAATTAGGTTAGCCTAATTAACTAATTAACCTAATTAATTATTGTTAATTAACTAGGAGTGTATGACATGCGGGACCCATCTGTTAGTTTGACTAAGTCAACGCCATGTTGACTGATGACGTCAGCAAACACTGTTCTGGATAATGTTGAATTAAATTTATTTAAATTCTAAAAATGATTTAAAACTTTAGAAAATCATATGAAATAAACCGTAGCTCGGATAGAAAAACTTTGTACATGATAGTTGCTCAGAACGACGAGGCGAATCCGGTTACGCAGCAAGTTCGTCCGCCACGCATCCCTAGTACAACGAACACACAACTTTTCCCCTCCGATTCATCTGTCCGAAAACGCGGAACACCGGGAATACTTTCCCGGATGTTTCCCCCCTTCGTCGGTATCACCTCCTACCGCGTTAGGGCATACCTAGTACCGCGTATTGCCTCTTTATGTTTTGTGATGCTTTGTTTGCATTATATTTATTGTTTCTCCCCCCTCTTCTCTCCGATAGACTACGAGACTGACGTCGCTTCTGCCCTGATCGACTACGGTGTTGACGACCCCTCTTTCTTGCCAGAGCAACCAGGCAAGCCCCCCCTTGATCACCAGATATTGCCTATTCTTCTCTATACTGCTTGCATTAGAGTAGTGTAGCATGTTACTGCTTTCAGTTAATCCTATACTGCTGCATAGCCTGTCCTTGCTACTACTGTTGTTATCTTTACCTGCTATCCTACTGCTTAGTATAGGATGCTAGTGTTCCATCAGCGGCCCTACACTCTTGTCCGTCTGCCATGCTATACTACTGGGCGGTGATCACTTCGGGAGGTGATCACGGGCATATACTATATACTTTACACTGTTACATTACCTGTGATACTGTTCAGAGATGGGGCTGAAGGGGCAGGTGGTTACCCCAGGTAGTGGTGGGCCAGGGTTCCCGACGGCCCCCGACTGTTACTTTGTGGCGGAGCGACAGGGCAGGTTAAGACCACCTAGGAGAGAGGTGGGCCTGGCCCTGGTCAGCGTTCGCGGATACTTAACACGCTTAACGAGATCTTGGTATTTGATCTGAGTCTGGCTACTGGCCTATACGCACTAACCAACTACGCGGTAACAGTTATGGGCACTCGACGTCGTGGTATCAGCCAAAGCAGTTCGTGACGTCAGTGACTGAGCGGCGCGCGCCGGATTGGAACGTAAGCCTGCTCTTGTATTAAGGGGGCTAGTTCTGCTTCCGGCCGCCCTTGCAGCGTGCAGGTGTGCAATGGGCGATGGGCCCAGACCCCTGCGCCATAGGATTTAGACCGGCGTGCTGACCTCTCTGTTGTGCCTAGGTAGGGCTGCGACGTGTTGATCTTCCGAGGCCGGGCATGACCCAGAAAAGTGTGTCCGACCAAATAGGATCGAGCGTGTTGGGTTATGTGGTGCACCCCTGCAGGGAAGTTTATCTATTCGAATAGCCGTGCTCTTCGGTAACAGGACGACTTGGAGTTGTACCTTGACCTTATGACAACTAGAACCGAATAATTAATAAAACAACCCTTCCAAGTGCCAGATACAACCCGGTGATCGCTATCTAACAAGGCGACGAGGAGGGGATCGTCGGGTAGGATTATGCTATGCGATGCTACTTGGAGGACTTCAATCTATTCTCTTCTATATGTTGCAAGATGGAGGTGGCCTGGAGCGTAGTCTTCGACGGGATTAGTTATCCCCCTCTTATTCTGGCATTCTGCAGTTCAGTTCACCGATATGGCCCCCTTACACATATACCCATGCATATGTAGTTTAGCTCCTTGCTTGCGAGTACTTTGGATGAGTACGCACAGTTGCTTTTCTCTCCCTTTTGCCCCTTCCCCTTCTACCTGGTTGTCCCAACCAGATGTTGGAGCCCAGGATCCAGACGCCACCGTCGACGACGACTTCTACTACACTGGAGGTGCCTACTACTACGTGCAGACCGCTGACGACGACCAGGAGTAGTTAGGAGGATCCCAGGCAGGAGGCCTGCGCCTCTTTCGATCTGTATCCCAGTTTGTGCTAGCCTTCTTAAGGCAAACTTGTTTAACTTATGTCTGTACTCAGATATTGTTGCTTCCGCTGACTCGTCTATGATCGAGCACTTGTATTCGAGCCCTCGAGGCCCCTGGCTTGTATTATGATGCTTGTATGACTTATTTTATTTTTAGAGTTGTGTTGTGATATCTTCCTGTGAGTCCTTGATCTTGATCATACACGTTTGCGTGTATGATTAGTGTACGATTGAATTGGGGGTGTCACAATGATCCCATATCATCACATAGCCTATACCATGTCAATGCATCTCCATTCAAAGATAAAGGGAAGACCTTCTTCTTGATAACATCATCGGTCATACCTGCAAGCTTAAATAATCCACAAACCTCATCCACATAGATTAGGTGCTCACCAGGATGTAGTGTTCCATCTCCTGCAAAATGATTAGCTAGCAGTTTTTCTACCATACCCGATGAAATTTCAAAGTAGACATTTCCATTTTCAGTAGGTTCAGTAAGTTGAGGAGCAACTCTTTGCTCTACTGGTCGGGGTGAAGATACCCCAAACAAGCCCCTCAGAGGATTACTTTCCATAGTAACGAGTGACAGTGAATTTCAGCACACTAAATAATTTTTTCCTTACCAAATTCCACCTACCAAAGATCCTTCACTCCCCGGCAACGGTGCCAGAAAAGAGTCTTGATGACCTACAAGTATAGGAGATCTATCGTAGTCCTTTCGATAAATAAGAGTGTCGAACCCAACGAGGAGCAGAAGGAAATGATAAGCGGTTTTCAGCAAGGTATTCTCTGCAAGCACTGGAATTATAGGTAACAGATAGTTTTGTGATAAGATAATTTGTAACGAGCAACAAGTAACAGAAGTAAATAAAGTGCAGCAAGGTGGTCCAATCCTTTTTGTAGCAAACGACAAGCCTGGACAAACTCTTATATAGAGAAAAGCGCTCCCGAGGACACATGGGAATTATCGGCAAGCTAGTTTTCATCACGTTCATATGATTCACGTTCGGCACTTTGATAATTTGATATGTGGATGGACCGGTGCTTGGCTGCTGTCCTTACTTGGACAAGCATCCCACTTATGATTAACCCCTATTGCAAGTATCCGCAACTAGGAAAGAAGTATTAAGGTAAACCTAACCATAGCATGAAACATATGGATCCAAATCAGCCCCTTACGAAGGAACGCATAAACTAGGGTCTAAGCTTCTGCAACTCTAGCAACCCATCATCTACTTATTACTTCCTAATGCCTTCCTCTAGGCCAAAACAATGGTGAAGTGTCATGTAGTCGACGTTCACGTAACACCACTAGAGGAGAAACAACATACATCTCATCAAAATACCGAACGAATACCAAATTCACATGACTACTAATAGCAAGACTTCTCCCGTGTCCTCAGGAACAAGCATAACTACTCACAAATCATTTTCATGTTCATAATCAGAGGGGTATTAATATGCATATAGGATCTGAACATACGATCTTCCACCAAATAAACCAACTAGCATCAACTACAAGGAGTAATCAACACTACTAGCAACCTATAGGTACCAATCTCAGACTTAGAGACAAGAATCAGATACAAGAGATGAACTAGAGTTTGAGAGGAGACGGTGCTGGTGAAGATGTTGATGGAGATTGGCCCCCTTCCGATGAGAGGAGCGTTGGTGATGACGATGGCGATGATTTCCCCCTCCCGGAGGGAAGTGTCCCCGACAGAACAGCTCCGCCAGAGCCCTAGATTGGTTCCGCCAAGGTTCCGCCTCGTGGCGGCGGAGTCTCGTCCCGAAAGCTTGCTTATGATTTTGCTTCGTACGAAAGACTTCATATAGCAGAAGATGGGCACCGAAGGGCCACCAGGGGGCCCACGAGGCAGGGGGCGCGCCAGGGGGTAGGGCGCGCCCCCACCCTCGTGGCCAGGGTGTGGGCCCCCTCTGGTATTTCTTCCGCTCAATATTTTTTATTATTTCCAAAAATAACTTCCGTGGAGTTTCAAGGCTTTTGGAGTTGTGTAGAATAGGTCTCTAATATTTGCTCCTTTTCCAGCCCAGAATTCCAACTGCCGGCATTCTCCTTCTTCATGTAAACCTTGTAAAATAAGAGAGAATAGACATAAGTATTGTGACATAATGTGTAATAACACCCATAATGCAATAAATATTGATATAAAAGAATGATGCAAAAGGGACGTATCACTCCATCATCGCTGTCGTCTTCGTCAACGCGGCTGTCCTCGTCTTCCTCCCCGAGCACCCCTACCCCCGAACCCCTACAACCGCCATGAGCACCGCACCGCACCTCCCTCCCTCTTGCCCTCTGCCCACCGCCCTCGCGCGTCGCTAGCAGCGTCGCAACCCCACTCGCCCCGCTTCGTTCCCCCCGCGCGCGCTCACCGCGTTCGCCGCATCGGTCGCGCGCCCCTCCAGGCTCGGCCACGCCCGCTGCCAGTCCGAGCGCCGGTTGCCGCTCACCTTGCCCCATCTGCCCCATTCCCGTTGTTGGTCATGATCGGCTCGTCTACTGCTACCGCCTGCGCCCATCGTCGTTGCCTCCCGCTCCCCGCGTCGCTGCCCCGCTAGCCCCGCCGCACCAGGCCACGCCCGCGCCCGACGCCGTCTGTGCCCCTGCCGCCTGCACATCTCGCGGCCCCATGCTTGCTGCTACGCGCCCTGGCGCGCCCAACCAGCCCCCCTCTTGTTGTCGCCGCCTGCTGCTACGCCTACTGCTGCCGCCCAGGCCCTACCCCTCCTCCATCGTGCTGGCCTCGTCGTGCCGCCGCTGCCTCGCAGCGACCCCGCTGCCTGCGTCCTCGCGACACCTGTCGCTGCTCCCGCTGCCCCTCCCGTGTGCCGCCTCGGCCGCCTGGCTGGCACCATGGCCGCTGGCGTCCTGAAGCGCCCTGTCGGGCGCCCACAGCCGCGCCCGTGCCCATTAGCCCGACCGCTAAGGCCCCTGGCCCAATAACAGCCGAGGCCCACGCCCCTGGAACGTTTTTTAAAGTAGAAAAAATAAATAAAACTAAAAATATTAATTAATTATGTTTAATTAACTTGATTAAGTAATTAACCTAACCAACTACTATTAATTAACTAAACAGCCTATGACATGCGGGAGCCACACGTCAGCGACTGTAACGCCCCGGATCTGATGCGCCAGGTATCCGTTAGTTATTTGCCGTCTTTGTCATGTAATGTGCTTGCGTGTTGCACTTTGCCATGTCATCATCTACATTTCATATCATGTCATCATGTGCATCTCATTTTGTATACGTGTTCGTCTCATCCATCCAAGCATTTTTCCCGCTGTCCGGTTTCCAATCCGGCACTCCTATGTTCCCCAGCGCCCCCTTTTGCCTCTTTTCGTGTGCGGGTGTTAAACTTTCTCGGAATGGCCCGAGGTTTGCCAAGCGGCCTTGGTACACCACCGGTAGACCGCCTGTCAAGTTTCGTGCCATTTGGAGTCCCTTTGATACTCCAACGGTTAACCGGATAGCCGCAAAGGCCTCTTTTGTGTGCAGCCCAGCACCCCTCCAAAGTGGCCCAAAACCCATCCAAGTCACTTTCATCTTCTCGGTCGTTCGATCACTATCGTGTGGGCGAAAACCGCTCCTCATTTGGAGCCTCCTAGCTCCTTCTACCTATAAAAACACACACTCCCGCCGGACGTATCGCGCCGCCGCCCGCACCCACTCCCACGCCGCCACGTGGCCCTGGCCACCGCCTCCGCCGTCCGGCCCGCCCGGCCTGCAGCTGGCCCGCGAGGCTTGAGCCGCCGCCCGCCGCCGCCCGAGGCGCCCGCCTCCGCGCCCGGCCTCACCGCCGCCTCGCCGGCGCGCGCCTCAGCGCCGCCCGTTCCCGTCGCCCCGCCGCCGCACCGGGCCCCGCGCCGACCAGACCGCACCGCCTGGCGTCGTCCCGCGCCGGCGCCCCTCCGCCGCGCCGGTGGTCTGCTCCGCCCCCGCGCCCCGCCAGCGTCCCGTTCCAGCCCCGCCCTTCGCCTCCGGCCGCCGGAGCTCACCGGAGGAACTCGGCGCCACCGCCTCCCCATGCCTCCCCGCGACGCCCCGCGCCGTCCCACGCCGGGAACCGGCCGGATCCGGTGAGATCCGGCCCGGATCCGCCCGTGCCCAGCCTTCTCCCTCCTCTTCGGCGTCTCTCCGGCGAGATCCAGTCATGCATCGGGAAGCGTGCAAACTCGAGGTTGACCCCGAAAATTCCTCTAAGTCCTTCATTTTTCAGCATTCTGATGCCCTGTTCATCTTGCCATAACTCATTATCCGTAGCTCCGTTTTGCGTCCTTGGTATTTCGAAATGTTCATCAGGATGTGCTCTTCATTTCATTCCATTGTGTCATGATTGTTTGAGTTCATCTTGATGCCCTAATCATCGTTGCAAGACTGCTATGTGAGGTTGTCTGATGTAGTTTATCAGAACATGCTCCTTTGTCATTTTTTTATCTTTATGTGTGATTTTCTTTTGAGCTTGAAGTCTACATTTGTTATGAGCTGCAACATGCCATATTTGCTGTGGTGCAATCCATTCTTCATGATATGCAATTTATTGTTTGTTTTAAGCTTGCTAAGTAGCCTCCGTGATGTTGCTGATTTCAGAGACTTAGAATTTCACCAAGTCTTTGTCTGCTGTTATTTTTATGCCATGTATTCATGTTGCTAAAGTGAGATCCATGCCTCTTTTGAGTATGTTCAGTAAGGATGTTTTGGACATATGCTTATGCTATATCTATCCATGCCCCTTTTTGTATTTATGGAGTGCTCTAGCATGTCTTAATCTTGCTCTACTTTTGCTATAAAATGTTCCTGGCAGATTGCTAACATGTTTAGCAATTTTGCCTAGCTTGTTGTTGTTGGTCCGTGCATGCTATGTTGTTGTTCTTGCCATGTCTAGGTTCTATGCCATGTCTAGTTGATGGATGTATGCTTAGTTTGTCATGCAATGCCTCTTAGTGAGTGCATCGAGCTCGTAAACATGCCTACTTGTTATCTGTTTTGCCATGCTCCAGTTTTTCAGTCTGAATCTGTTTACGTTTTTGCTATGTCCACATGCTTGCAATTGTATTTTCTGATCCCTTTTGGCTTATGGTCACTAAGGGACTTTTGTTCTATGCTTTCAGTAGATTCATACCATGCTTTTCTTTGACATGATAGCTTGATGTAACATGTTGTTTGATAGCTCTAAACATTGCAACCTGATGTTATTTCTGCCATGTCCTGAAATTCTGCAAGTCTGGGAAGCTGTTATTATTTGCAATCTTGCCATGTCCTTTTGAGCATGTTATACTAGTTTCTGGAGGTAGCTCAGTGTTTATGTTTTGTAATGCTTTACCTGTGCATCATGTCCATGCTTTTTTTTTCATATTGTGGTGCTGTAGCACATTGTTTTGATGCTTGCAATATGCCTAGTTGCTATTTTAGGCAGCTTGTCCCTTGACCTTGTATAGTGTGTATGTGTTGAACCGTTGCTCCGTTTTGAGTGCGATCTATATGAAACTTGCTTAGATTTGTATATAGCTTTATGATACCTTGTTGCATCTATGTTTTGAGGTGTTTGCTTGATGTTTGAATGCATTTTGCATCAATGCTATGTTTAACTTGTTTTGCTCATATCTTCTAGGCCGTAGCTCCGAATCTAATGAACTTTATATGTAACTTGACTAGAATTTCGTGTAGATCATCTTGGTGCATCTTAAATTGATGTTTAACAACTTGAACATAAAGTTTATTCAGGTCTGGACCAATTTCGAAATTTGCATATGAGGACTTACCGGAATTGATATATGTTGTATCCGGCCTCATTTAAACTTGCTTTGATGTGTTGTTCTTGTATGCATCATCTTTTGCCATGCATAGTCTCATCTAGCCTTGTCATGCATCATACTTGGTTGAGCATCATGCCTTGTTCATGTGTGGTGTGTTTACCGTGTTGTGTGCTTCTTCTCGATAGTTCTCGAACGTCGTAACCGTACTTCACTAGATATGGTGTGATCTATGATGTCTCTTACCGATTTACCACTGTCGTTTTGGGATTATGCATTAGAGACAACCGCATTCACACTAAATTGGGAACCATCTAAATCCGTTGAGATGACACCATACGAATGGCAGTTTGGCAAGAAACCTAAGCTGTCATTTATTAAAGTTAGAGGTTGCGACACTTACGTCAAAAGGCTTCAGCCTGATAAACTCAAACCCAAATCGGAGAAGTGCATCTTCATAGGATACCCTAAGGAAACAATTGGGTACACCTTATACCACGCATTCGAAAAGGCAAGATATTTATTGCTAAGAATGGATCCTTTCTAGAGAATGAGTTTCTCTCGAAAGAAGTGAGTGGGAGGAATGTAGAACTTGATGAGGTAATTATACCTTCTCTCAATTTGGAAAGTAGCACATCAGAGAAATCCGTTCTCATGATGCCTACACCAACTAAAAAGGAAACTAATGATGATGATCATGAAACTTCAAGATCAAGTTACTACTGAAACTAGTAGGTCAACCAGAGCACGATCCGTACCAGAGTGGTACAATAATCCTGTCCTGGAAGTCATGTTACTAGACCATGGCGAACCTACGAACTATGAAGAAGCTATGATGAGCCCAGATTCCGACAAATGGCTTGAGGCCATGAAATCTGAGATAGGATTCATGTATGAGAACAAAGTGTGGACTTTGGTGGACTTGCCGATGATCGGCAAGCCATGGAGAATAAATGGATCTTCAAGAAGAAGACTGATGCTGATGGTAAAGTTACTATTTACAAAGCTCAACTTGTCACGAAAGGTTTTCGACAAGTTCAAGGAGTTGACTACGGTGAGACTTTCTCACCCGTAGCGATGCTTGAGTCTGTTCGAATCATGTTAGCAATTGACACATTTTATTATTATGAAATTTGGCAAATGGACGTCAAAACTTCACTCCTTAATGGATTTCTTAAAGAAGAGCTGTATATGATGCAACTAGAAGGTTTTGTCGATCCTGAAGGTGCTAACAAAGTGTGCAAGCTCCAGCGATCCATCTATGGACTGGTGGAAGCATCTCAGAGTTGGAATGTACGCTTTGATAAGGTGATCAAAGCATATGGTTTTATACAGACTTATGATGAAACTTGTATTTACAAGAAAGTGAGTGGGAGCTCTATAGCATTTCTGATATTATATGTGAATGGCATATTGTTGATTGGAAATGATATAGAATTTCTGGATAGCATAAAAGGATAGTTGAATAATAGTTTTTCAATGAAAGACCTCGAAAAAGCTACTTATATATTGGGCATCAAGATCTATAGGGATAGATCGAGACGCTTAATAGGACTTTCACAAAGCACATACCTTGACAAGATTTTAAAGTAGTTCAAAATGGATCGGTCAAAGAAAGGGTTCTTGCCTGTGTTGCAAGGTGTGAAGTTGAGTAAGACTCAAAGCCCGACCACGACAGAAGATAGAGAGAGAATGAAAGTCATTCCCTATGCCTCGGCCATAGGTTCTATGTGAAGGAAATATGCCCTAGAGGCAATAATAAAGTTATTATTTATTTCCTTACATGTCATGATAAATGTTTATTATTCATGTTAGAATTGTATTAACTGGAAACATAATACATGTGTGGATACATAGACAAACAGAGTGTCACTAGTATGCCTCTACTTGACTAGCTTGTTAATCAAAGATGGTTAAGTTTCCTAACCATGGACAAAGGAGTTGTCATTTGATTAACAAGGTCACATCATTAGTTGAATGATCTGATTGACATGACCCATTCCATTAGCATAGCACCCGATCGTTTAGTATGTTGTTGTTGCTTTTATCCATGACTTATACATGTTCCTTTGACTATGAGATTATGCAACTCCCGTTTGCCGGAGGAACACTTTGGGTGCTACCAAACGTCACAACGTAACTGGGTGATTATAAAGGAGTACTACAGGTGTCACCAAAGGTAGATGTTGGGTTGGCGTATTTCGAGATTAGGATTTGTCACTCCAATTGTGGGAGAGGTATCTCTGGGCCCTCTCGGTAATGCACATCACTTAAGCCTTGCAAGCATTGCAACTGATGAGTTAGTTGCGGGATGATGTATTACGGAACGAGTAAAGAGACTTGCCGGTAACGAGATTGAACTAGGTATTGGATACCGACGATCGAATCTCGGGCAAGTAACATACCGATGGACAAAGGGAACAACGTATGTTGTTATGCGGTCTGACCGATAAAGATCTTCGTAGAATATGTAGGAGCCAATATGGGCATCCAGGTCCCGCTATTGGTTATTGACCGGAGATGTGTCTCGGTCATGTCTACATTGTTCTCGAACCGTAGGGTCCGCACGCTTAAGGTTACGATGACAGTTATTATGAGTTTATGAGTTTTGATGTACCGAAGGAGTTCGGAGTCCCGGATGAGATCTGGGACATGACGAGGAGTCTTGAAATGGTCGAGACGTAAAGATCGATATATTGGACGACTATATTCGGACATCGGAAAGGTTCTGAGTGGTTCGGGTATTTATCGGAGTACCGGAGAGTTACGGGAATTCGTATTGGGCCTTATTGGGCCATACGGGAAAGGAGAGAAAGGGCCAAAAGGGTGGCCGCACCCCTCCCCTTGGACTAGTCCGAATTGGACTAGGGAGGGGGAGCGCCCCCCTCCTTCCTTCTCCTTCTCTCTTCCCTTTCCTTCTCTCCTACTCCCCCTACAAGGAAGAACTCCTAGTTGGACTAGGAAAGGGGGAATCCTACTCCCGGTGGGAGTAGGACTCCCCTTGGCGCGCCAAACATAGGGCCGGCCTCCTCCCTCCCTTGCTCCTTTATATACGGGGGCAGGGGGCACCCCATGGACACACAAGTTGATCTTTGTGATCGTTCCTTAGCCGTGTGCGGTGCCCCCCTCCACCATATTCCACCTCAAATATATCGTTGCAGTGCTTAGGCGAAGCCCTGCGCCGGTAGAACATCAAGATTGTCACCACGCCGTCGTGCTGACGGAACTCCTCCCCGAAGCTTTGTTGGATCGGAGCTAGGGGTGCGTCATTGAGCTGAACGTGTGCCAAGAACTCGGAGGTGCCGGAGTAACGGTGCTTGGATCGGTCGGATCGGGAAGACGTACGACTACTTCCTCTACGTTGCGTCAACGCTTCCGCTTCGGTCTACGAGGGTACGTAGACAACACTCTCCCCTCTCATTGCTATGCATCACCATGATCTTGCGTGTGCGTAGGAATTTTTTTGAAATTACTACATTCCCCAACAGTGGCATCCGAGCCTAGGTTTTTATGGTTTGATGTTATTTGCACGAGTAGAACACAAGTGAGTTATGGACGATACAAGTCATACTGCCTACCAGCATGTCATACTTTGATTCAGCGGTATTGTTGGATGAGACGACCCGGACCAACCTTACGCGTACGCTTACGCGAGACCGGTTCCCTCGACGTGCTTTGCACACAGATGGCTTGCGGGAGACTGTCTCACCAACTTTAGTTGAACCAAGTGTGGCTACGCCCGGTCCTTGAGAAGGTTAAAACGGAGTCTATTTGACAAACTATCGTTGTGGTTTTGATGCGTAGGTGAGATTGGTTCTTGCTTAAGCCCGTAGCAGCCACGTAAAACTTGCAACAAACAAAGTAGAGGACGTCTAACTTGTTTTTGCAGGGCATGTTGTGATGTGATATGGTCAAGACATGATGCTATATTTTATTGTATGAGATGATCATGTTTTGTAACCGAGTTATCGGCAACCGGCAGGAGCCGTATGGTTGTCGCTTTATTGTATGCAATGCAATCGCCCTGTAATGCTTTACTTTATCACTAAGCGGTAGCGATAGTCGTAGAAGCATAAGATTGGCGAGACGACAACGATGCTACGATGGAGATCAAGGTGTCGCGCCGGTGACGATGGTGATCATGACAGTGCTGCGGAGATGGAGATCACAAGCACAAGATGATGATGGCCATATCATATCACTTATATTGATTGCATGTGATGTTTATCTTTTATGCATCTTATCTTGCTTTGATTGACGGTAGCATTATAAGATGATCTCTCACTAATTATCAAGAAGTGTTCTCCCTGAGTATGCACCGTTGCGAAAGTTCTTCGTGCTGAGACACCACGTGATGATCGGGTGTGATAGGCTCTACTATCAAATACAACGGGTGCAAAACAGTTGCACACGCGGAATACTCAGGTTATACTTGACGAGCTATGCATATAAGATATGACCTCGGAACACGGAGACCGAAAGATCGAGCGTGAATCATATAGTAGATATGATCAACATAATGATGTTCACCATTGAAACTACTCCATCTCACATGATGATCGGACATGGTTTAGTTGATTTGGATCACGTGATCACTTAGAGGATTAGAGAGATGTCTATCTAAGTGGGAGTTCTTAAGTAATATGATTAATTGAACTTTAATTTATCATGAACTTAGTCCTGGTAGTATTAGCATATCTATGTTGTAGATCAATAGCTCGCGTTGTTGCTTCCCTATGTTTATTTTGATATGTTCCTAGAGAAAATTGTGTTGAAAAATATTAGTAGCAATGATGCGGATTGGATCCGTGATCTGAGGTTTATCCTCATTGCTGCACAGAAGAATTATGTCCTTAATGCACCGCTAGGTGACAGACCTATTGCAGGAGCAGATGCAGACGTTATGAACGTTTGGCTAGCTCAATATGATGACTACTTGATAGTTTAGTGCACCATGCTTAACGGCTTAGAATCGGTACTTCAAAGACGTTTTGAACGTCATGGACCATATGAGATGTTCCAGGAGTTGAAGTTAATATTTCAAGCAAATACCCGAGTTGAGAGATATGAAGTCTCCAACAAGTTCTATAGCTAAAAGATGGAGGAGAATCGCTCAACTAGTGAGCATGTGCTCAGATTGTCTGGGTACTACAATCGCTTGAATCAAGTGGGAGTTAATCTTTCAGATAAGATAGTGATTGACAGAATTCTCTAGTCACCATCACCAAGTTAGTAGAACTTCATGATGAACTATAATATGCAAGGGATGACGAAAGTAATTCCCAAGCTCTTCGTGATGCTGAAATCGACGAAGGTAGAAATCAAGAAAAACATCAAGTGTTGATGGTTAACAAGACCACTAGTTTCAAGAAAAGGGCAAAGGGATAGAAGGGAACTTCAAGAAGAACAGCAAGCAAGTTGCTGCTCAAGTGAAGAAGCCCAAGTCTGGTCCTAAGCCTGAGACTAAGTGCTTCTACTGCAAAGGGACTGGTCACTGGAAGCGGAATTACCCCAAGTGATTGGCGGATAAGAAGGATGGCAAAGTGAACATAAGTATATTTTATACATGTTATTGATGTGGACTTTACTAGTGTTTATAGCAACCCCTCAGTATTTGATACTAGTTCAGTTGCTAAGATTAGTAACTCGAAACGGGAGTTGCAGAATAAACAGAGACTAGTTGAGGGTGAAGTGACGATGTGTGTTGGAAGTGGTTCCAAGATTGATATGATCATCATCGTACACTCCCTATACTTTCGGGATTAGTGATGAACCTAAATAAGTGTTATTTGGTATTTGCGTTGAGCATAAATATGATTTGATCATGTTTATTGCAATACGATTATTCATTTAAGTTAGAGAACAATTGTTGTTCTGTTTACATGAATAGAACCTTTTATGGTCATACACACCCAATGAAAATAGTTCATTGTATCTCGATCGTAGTGATACACATATTCATAATATTGAAACCAAAAGATGCGAAGTTAATAATGATAGTGCAACCTATTTGTGGCACTGCCGTTTAGGTCATATTGGTGTAAAGCGCATGAAGAAATTCCATGTTGATGGGATTTTGGAATCACTTGATTATGAATCACTTGATGCTTGCGAACCATGCCTCTTGGGCAAGATGACTAAAACGCCGTTCTCCGGAACAATGGAGCAAGCAACAGATTTGTTGGAAATCATACATACTGATGTATGTGGTCCGATGAATATTAAGGCTCACGACAAGTATCATTATTTTCTAACCTTCACAGATGATTTGAGAAGATATGGGTATATCTACTTGATGAAACATAAGTCTGAAACGTTTGAAAAGTTCAAAGAATTTCAGAGTGAAGTAGAGAATCATCGTAACAAGAAAATAAAAGTTACTACGATATGATCGCAGAGGTAAAACATTTGAGTTACGAGTTTGGCCTTCAGTTAAACAATGTGAAATAGTTTCACTACTCACGCCACCTGGAACACCACAGCATAATGGTGTGTCCAAACGTCATAACCGTACTTTATTGATATAGTGCAATCTATGATGTTTCTTACCGATTTACCACTATCGTTTTGAGGTTATGCATTAGAGACAGCTGCATTCACGTTAAATAGGGCACCATCTAAATCCGTTGAGACGACACTATATGAACTGTGGTTTAGCAAGAAACCAAAGTTGTCGTTTCTTAAAGTTTGGGGTTGTGATGCTTATGTGAAAAAAGTTTCATCCTGATAAGCTCAAACCCAAATCGGAGAAATATGTCTTCATAGGATACCCAAAGGAGACAGTTGGGTACACCTTCTATCACAGATCCGAAGGCAAGACATTCGTTGCTAAGAATGGATCCTTTCTAGAGAAGGAGTTTCTCTCGAAAGAAGTGAGTGGGAGGAAAGTAGAACTTGATGAGGTAACTGTACCTATTCCCTTGTTGGAAACCAGTACATCACAGGAACCAGTTTCTGTGACGTCAAAACCAACTAGTGAGGAGGTTGATGATGATGATCATAGAACTACAGAACAAGTTACTACAGAACCTCGTAGATCAACCAGAGTAAGATCCGCACCAGAGTGGTACGGCAATCCTATTCTGTAAGTCATGCTACTAGATCATGATGAACCTACGAACTATGAAGAAGCGATGGTGAGCCCAGATTCCGCAAAATGGCTTAAAGCCATGAAATCTGAGATGGGATCCATGTATGAGAACAAAGTATGGACTTTGATGGATTTGCCCGATGATCGGCAAGCCATAGAAAATAAATGGATCTTCAAGAGGAAGACAGAAGCTGATAGTAGTGTTACTATCTACAAAGCTAGAATTGTCGCAAAAGGTTTTCGACAAGTTCAAGGTGTTGACTACGATGAGAGTTTCTCACTCGTATCCATGCTTAAGTCTGTCCGAATCATGTTAGCAATTGCCGCATTTTATGAAATCTGGCAAACGGATAAAACAAAACTGCATTCCTTAATGGATTTATTAAAGAAGAGTTGTATATGATGCAACCAGAAGGTTTTGTCAATCCTAAAGGTGCTAACAAAATGTGCAAGCTCCAGCGATCCATCTATGGACTGGTGCAAGCATCTCGGAGTTGGAATATACGCTTTGATGAGTTGATCAAAGCATATAGTTTTATACAGACTTGCGGTGAAGCCTGTATTTACAAGAAAGTGAGTGGGAGCACTACAGCATTTCTGATAAGTATATGTAAATGACATATTGTTGATCGGAAATAATGTAGAATTATTCTGCAAAGCATAAAGGAGTGTTTGAAAGAAGTTTTTCGAAGAAGGACCTCGGTAAAGCTGCTTACATATTGAGCATCAAGATCTATAGAGATAGATCAAGACGCTTGATAAGTTTTCAATGAGTGCATACCTTGACAAGATTTTGAAGTAGTTCAAAATGGAACAGTCAAAGAAAGAGTTCTTTCCTGTGTTACAAGGTATGAAGTTGAGTAAAGACTCAAAACTCGACCACGGCAGAAGATAGAAAGAGAATGAAAGTCATTCTCTATGCCTTGGCCATAGGTTCTATAAAGTATGCCATGCTGTGTACCAGATCTATTGTATACCCTACACTGAGTTTGGCAAGGGAGTACAATAGTGATCTACGAGTAGATCACTGGACAGCGGTCAAAATTATCCTTAGTGGAATAAGGATATGTTTCTCGATTATGGAAGTGACAAAAGGTTCGTAGTAAAGGGTTACGTCGATGCAAGTTTTGACACCGATCTGGATGACTCTAAGTCTCGATCTAGATACATATTGAAAGTGGGAGCAATTAGCTAGAGTAGCTCCGTGCAGAGCATTGTAGACATAGAAAATTGCAAAATACATAATGGATCTGAATGTGGCAGACCCGTTGACTAAACTTCTCTCACAAGCAAAACATGATCACACCGTAGTACTCTTTGGGTGTTAATCACATAGCGATGTGAACTAGATTACTGAATCTAGCAAACCCTTTGGGTGTTGGTCACATGGCGATGTGAACTATGGGTGTTAATCACATGATGATGTGAACTATCGAGTTAATCACATGGTGATGTGAGTTAATCACATGGTGATGTGACCTAGATTATTGACTCTAGTGCAAGTGGGAGACTGAAGGAAATATGCCCTTGAGGCAATAATAAAGTTATTATTTATTTCCTTACATGTCATGATAAATGTTTATTATTCATGCTAGAATTGTATTAACTGGAAACATAATACATGTGTGGATACATAGACAAACAGAGTGTCACTAGTATGCCTCTACTTGACTAGCTTGTTAATCAAAGATGGTTAAGTTTCCTAACCATGGACAAAGGAGTTGTCATTTGATTAACAAGGTCACATCATTAGTTGAATGATCTGATTGACATGACCCATTCCATTAGCATAGCACCCGATCGTTTAGTATGTTGCGGTTGCTTTTATCCATGACTTATACATGTTCCTTTGACTATGAGATTATGCAACTCCCGTTTGCCAGAGGAACACTTTGGGTGCTACCAAACGTCACAACGTAACTGGGTGATTATAAAGGAGTACTACAGGTGTCACCAAAGGTAGATGTTGGGTTGGCGTATTTCGAGATTAGGATTTGTCACTCCAATTGTGGGAGAGGTATCTCTGGGCCCTCTCGGTAATGCACATCACTTAAGCCTTGCAAGCATTGCAACTAATGAGTTAGTTGCGGGATGATGTATTACGGAACGAGTAAAGAGACTTGCCGGTAACGAGATTGAACTAGGTATTGGATACCGACGATCGAATCTCGGGCAAGTAACATACCAATGGACAAAGGGAACAACGTATGTTGTTATGCGGTCTAACCGATAAATATCTTCGTAGAATATGTAGGAGCCAATATGGGCATCCAGGTCCCGCTATTGGTTATTGACCGGAGATGTGTCTCGGTCATGTCTACATTGTTCTCAAACCGTAGGGTCCGCACGCTTAAGGTTACGATGACAGTTATTATGAGTTTATGAGTTTTGATGTATCGAAGGAGTTCGGAGTCCCGGATGAGATCGGGGACATGACAAGGAGTCTCGAAATGGTCGAGACGTAAAGATCGATATATTGGACGACTATATTCGGACATCGGAAAGGTTCTGAGTGGTTCGAGTATTTATCGAAGTACCGGAGAGTTACGGGAATTCGTATTGGGCCTTATTGGGCCATACGGGAAAGGAGAGAAAGGGCCAAAAGGGTGGCCGCACCCCTCCCCTTGGACTAGTCCGAATTGGACTAGGGAGGGGGAGCGCCCCCCTCCTTCCTTCTCCTTCTCTCTTCCCTTTCCTTCTCTCCTACTCCCCCTACAAGGAAGAACTCCTAGTTGGACTAGGAAAGGGGGAATCCTACTCCCGGTGGGAGTAGGACTCCCCTTGGCGCGCCAAACATAGGGCCGGCCTCCTCCCTCCCTTGCTCCTTTATATACGGGGGCAGGGGGCACCCCATGGACACACAAGTTGATCTTCGTGATCGTTCCTTAGCCGTGTGCGGTGCCCCCCTCCACCATATTCCACCTCGAATATATCGTTGCAGTGCTTAGGCGAAGCCCTGCGCCGGTAGAACATCAAGATTGTCACCACGCCGTCGTGCTGACGGAACTCCTCCCCGAAGCTTTGCTGGATCGGAGCTAGGGGTGCGTCATCGAGCTGAACGTGTGCCAAGAACTCGGAGGTGCCGGAGTAACGGTGCTTGGATCGGTCGGATCGGGAAGACGTACGACTACTTCCTCTACGTTGCGTCAACGCTTCCGCTTCGGTCTGCGAGGGTACGTAGACAACACTCTTCCCTCTCGTTGCTATGCATCAACATGATCTTGCGTGTGCGTAGGAAATTTTTTGAAATTACTACGTTCCCCAACACTATGAAGTATGCTATGCTGTGTACCAAACATATTGTGTACCTTGCCATGAGTTTGGCAAGGGATACAATAGTCATCCAGGAGTAGATCACTATACAGCGGTCAAAATTATCCCTAGATGACTAAGGAAATATTTCTCGGTTATGGAGGTGATAAAGAGTTCGTCGTAAAGAGTTATGTCGATGCAAACTTATACACCTATCCGGATGACTCTGAGTCTTAATCTGGATACGTATTAAAAGTGGGAGCAATTAGCTAGAGTAACTCCATGCAGAGCATTGTAGACATAGAAATTTGCGAAATACATATGGATCTGAATGTGGCAGACCCGTTGACTAAACCTCTCTCACAAGCAAAACATGATCACACCTTAGTATTCTTTGGGTGTTAATCGCATAGCGATGTGAACTAGATTATTGACTCTAGTAAACTCTTTGGGTATTGGTCACATGACGACGTGAACTATGGGTGTTAATCACATTACGATGTGAACTAGATTATTGACTCTAGTAAACTCTTTGGGTATTGGTCACATGGCGATGTGAACTATGGGCGTTAATCACATGACAATGTGAACTACAATATTGACTCTGGTGCAAGTGGGAGACTGAAGTAAATATGCCCTAGAGGCAACAATAAAGTTGTTATTTTATATTTCTTTATTCATGATAAATGTTTATTATTCATGCTAGAGTTGTATTAATCGGAAACCCAAATACATCTGTGAATACATAGACAAACACCGTGTGTCCCTAATGAGCCTCTACTTGACTAGCTCGTTGATCAAAGATGGTTAAGGTTTCCCAATTTCATACATAAACTTAAAAATGACACAAATTGACCCTATAACTTGTGTTTGAGGTACATTTTGATACATTTCCGTTTATTGTCGTCAACTCACTGTTACTAACTCTTACCACATGGAGGGCTAATGTTCACCCATCATCACTGATATGACGACACAACCAACTGTAATTGTGTCATGTCAGCATAGGAGAATCAGATATGCTCTTCGCAAGGAATTGCTTATGTTCAACGAAAAGTCAATCGAGTTGCCGTCAAGTTATATAACGTTCAAAGTTGGTGATGTTACCCAACTTTTTGGTCACTGTTTCTAAATTATACTGCTTCATAATACGCACAGTTTGTTTGTGCAAATATAAAAACACAAATGCTTGAAGATGGTAAAAATAAAGAAAAAGATTTCTCTATAGGCCGACATGGAAATGCTATGCTGGGGGCCGTCGCAAGCGGGACAATGTTTTGGCTTCAAATCAATCTTCCTTCCGCAAGATATATAAATTGGCTAGCTAATCACACGTGAGCCATGAGCTCCTAAGTTCGAATTCCGATGAAGACAATCCCTTTTAATTTGTCTTTCCCCACTTACATGTGGGACTTATGCCACTCTGACGAGTCACATAGCAAGAATTAATAGTGAGTTGACCGCAATAGATGGAAATATAGCAAAATGTACGTCAAAAACAACTTACAGGTTCAGTTTGTGTCATTTTTTATGTTTATGTATGAAATTGTACCCATCGTGCAAGTTTATGTATCATAAGTGTAATTAACAAATTTCTAAATCCGACGTTTTGATTTTCTCAAACCGAATAAGGCCTAAATCTGTGACAAACTCTGCAGGTCACCAGCCTGCATGAACAGCATGACCCAGAAGTCCATCTCATCGTTGCTCGATGACGGCGATGCGCTATCTACGCCGAAGATGTCGCTGGTTTCCATCTCGGAACCGGAGCTGTCCACCGACATCCCCAGTGTCTCCGACCAGAAGCTGTCGTCAATCTGGAACTCCTCCGAGGAAGAAGAGCTGCCCGTGTTCTCCAACGACGAGGCCATCGAGTAGTGGGCGGCGGACGACGTCGAGAGGGACTGCTCCGGCGACATCGAGAGGGACTGCCCCGGTGACGACGCCGGCTTGGAGGTCGGGCCCTGGAGCGCGCTCGCAGCCACAGCAGGCTTCTTGGCTTTGCGCTTAGGCGCTGCCTGGCCTGACGTCTTGGACGAGGACGAGTCGAGTCGCTTCTTGAGGTGTGTGTGCCATACGTTCTTGATCTCGTTGTCCGTCCTGCCAGGCAGCCTGGCGGCAATGGTGGACCATCTGTTGCCGAGCATGGCGTGGAGCTGGATGATAGCGTCTTCCTCCTCGCTGGTGAAGTTGCCGCGCTTGATGTCGGGGCACAGGTAGTTGATCCACCGGAGGCGGCAGCTCTTGCCGCAGCGCAGCAGGCCGGCCAGCTTCGGCAGCGCCCGCCAGTTGCTGTGCCCGTGCTGCTCGATGTGGGCAACCAGGGTCATGTCCTCCTCCGCCGTCCACGGGCCCCTCTTGAGCCCTGTCTTCTCGCAGCAAGGAGCCCTCACCATTGCTAGCTTTGCTCACTCCTCTGCACCTCTCCCGTTCTCTTTCTCGCTCGAGTGTGTGATGGATGGATCGTTCAGTGTGTTGACGCTGGTCCGAAAGGAAATGGCTGCCTGATCTGAGCTGCTCAGACGTTGCGCTATTTATGCCCGGCGCGCGGCGATGGCAAAACGTGGTCAATTGGGGCAGGTTCCGAGCAGGGGACCATTGGCTGACAAAACGAGGGAGAATAGTGGGCGTTATATCCAAGTAGTTCTTTTTCTATTGTTGGAAAACGATGGAGTAGTTTGTGGGTCAGGATTCAGGAATGCGTGTGTACCCTGCTCTGCCGGTTTGAAAAAGAATATGGAATGATTTGATGTGTTTCCTTTTTCTCCACCGGAGATGACGATGATGTGATTTTTTCAACACAATACAGACTCAAGTGCTCATATATACACGTATACGCTCATTTCTATGAATGCACACACGCACATCGTATTTCTATGAGCATATTCGGGAGACTAAGCCGACATATCATTTTGAGATTTAAAAAGTCACCGTGGGCGTCTCAGCGTCGACAAAAATATCTCCTCCCCCTGAAAGGGTATCGCCAAAATTTCTGAAATAAATCCAGAAATAATGCAAGCAGCAGGGCATGAACCCTGGTGAGCTAAAATACCATTGTCCCTCTAACCATCCAACTGTAGGTTGGTTCGCATGACAATATGTTTCTAGTTGCATTTTCTTTTAGAAAAGGAGGTCATCCCCCGGCCTCTGCATCGGAGAGATGCATACGACCATTTTATTAAAACAAGTTCAACAAAAAGTCTGGTCTGCAAAGTACGGCTCACAGAAGGAGCTAAGACGAAAAAACAAGATAAACTCAAAGCCACAACCGGCTGGACGAAAAGCTACTAGGAACATATCCTATTAGCGACCGACATCTAAACCGGTTGAATATATCCCGCGCTACCATCTTCTACCGGTTGCACCCAGTAGCCAGCATGTTTTTAGCTGCATGGTAGAGGCAATTCCGTTTAATTAACTTTCTTTGAGTGTTTATAGTTAACTAACCGGTGAAGAAAAACATCATTCTTTATATTACTGGAAACCCAAATATGGAGATCTCAAGTAGAACGCCACGCAGCCACCAGGATACTTCATGTAGCAGCCTAGCATTTTTCTTATAAAGGCATATCATTTCCGTCAAAAAAGTAGAATGGTAAATCACAGAATAAAATATATTTAGTTGGCTGTTTTACCAATAGGAAGTGTGAACATCCTAATTACTAAGCACGATAATTGGATATCTCGACTTGAAACTTGAGTCTTAACATCTGGTTTTATACTAATACGTTGAAAGTACCAGCATAAGTCGAGAAGTTGATCATTAGGAATAACGAGCGCTTGAATTATTACGTAAGTTGAGAAGTGGGAGTTTCGAGTTCAAAGTTAACGCTCGTGCTTAAGAAAGAACTAGTCATTTAGAAAAAAGTAAAGCATGGAATTATCAAAGAATATGCCATGTTTCATGGATTCGATTTGAACAAAATCTCATATTGTTACCAAAGAACACGACATGCTTCATGGTTTCGGTTACAAGCAAATATCCTCTTGCAACTCTTTGTTTCAAACTCGCAAAAAAAATTTGTTTCAAAACCGGAAACACTAGCCTATACAGTGGGGGTGCAAAGGTCAAGAAAACTCTACTACCTGGATTTTTGGAAGAGTTATCGTCGCCCTAGCCGCCCGGGTGGCTCCTAGCTACTCCGGGAGCCCCCGACACCCCCACCCCAATAAAAGAGCCCATGTAGTAGCTGCTCCGCCCCCTTGCCACCACCGCCTTCTCATCCTTGACTGTGTCTCACCCTTTCCTTCACCTCCCAATTTTATGTGCACTTGCAACCTAGTCAACAATCTACGTCGAGTGCCTCGGATCTGGCAACATGTGCCTTCCATCCTGGACTCCAGCTAAGATGTTCCCTCCACCCTCGACTCTAGTTGTGATGCATCATGTCCCTACAACACATTATTGACGCGTTTGGTTCGCGGAAGAACCGCGGTTTCTGATTACAGTGCTTCCCGAAACCGTAACTTCTTGTTTGGTTCGTCCGCGATGTATTTCCTAGCCGTGGTTTCCGATACAGGACTTCACAAACCTGAAAACGCCCAGATCGGAGCTGACTGGGAAACCGGAACACATCTGCACCAACCAAACGAAGAGTGTGTTCCATAAAACTAATCGAAAGCGGAGCTTTCCGATACAATAAAATCAAATACGTTACCGGAGCCCAACCAAACGCGTCGTATAGTTGGTGCTATGACCTGCTATCCCGGCTTGCAGGTTGGGCGGCGGTGCTCCACGACAAGTGGTCTCCGGTTGTGGCATGCAACAAAGGGTCTTGTCATAACGGGATCACGTGTGTGGCTTGCGATGTTAGAACATCTACAGCCGGGCGCCTCAAACCCGCCTCATATGCCCGGGTGGGCCGCTCGGTCACTGTCAGGTAACGAAATTTTGACCCAAACGGGCCTCAAACACCTGGGCTGATCGGCACCCTTCATATCCAGCCCAAATATGAGGTGGATATGAGGGCGCCCGGACACGCCCGGGCACGCCCGCCATGCATGTCGGACCCGATACCTCGACCCGACCGCAAATTGCACCAAATCCACCCCCAGACCTGCTGGATCCATTTGCTCTCTCATCTCTTCTTCCTCCTCCGCGTCGTCCATCTCACAACTTCGCCGTTGCATGCGCTCCGCAGTCGTTCCTAGCCTCTGCGCCACCAGCTCCGGCAGAGCAGTCCTCTGTCCCATCCTCCACCGCGTTGGACATCGTCGTCGGCCCGGACGCCACCGCAGTACGTCTGGCAACTCTCTGACTCCGCCTTGCTCTTGATGTGTTCGACACATTCTCTGATCGCATTTTTTTGTGAATTTATTAGGAAAAATGATGGACTCCGATGCTTCATAGGACGAGGAGTATGGACCGACGGAGCTTGATCAAATGATTCAAGATGAGTTCTTCGATTCCTCGGATTCGGACGAAGAAGTGGACATGATTAGGCTAATGAGCATGCAAGAGGAAATGGACCGACAAGTGAAGCATATTTTCAACTTCAAGGGCTCAATCAAAGGGAGAAGAGCGATCAACCGGGATATGGTGTCCGGAGCAAAGCTACTGCACAAGGACTACTTTGCTCCCAAGCCTACTTTCCTAGATGATCCATGGTTTCGTCACCGTTTTTGCAAATGGAAACTATTGTTTGTGCGCATTGTGGAGGGAGTGGAGGCAGACGACGACTACTTCAAGCTCACAAGGGATTGCTGTAGACAACTCTCTTTCTCTGCCAAGCAGAAGTGCACGACTGCTCTAAGGATGCTTGCACTGGGTACTGCTATAGATGCCGTTGGTGAGATGGTCAGGACGGGGGAGAGCACGTGCCTAAACTACTGTTAAGTTTGCCCGCATGCGGGGTGGAGGTGTTTGGACCCGAGTATCTCAGAGAACCAAATGCACAGGACTACTCTCAACTTTCTGCAGATGCATCAGAACCTTCGAGATCATCAGGTGCACATGCAACTACTCAATGATCTTTTGGAGCACATGTGGACCCGCAATGAAAACCAAGGAGTTAATGTTGGAGTTGTGCACTTAAAATAAATTTTATGTAAACACTATGTATGATCAGTACCAATATTTGTTATTTACGTGTGGCATTGGCTTGTATGATCGACGTGCATGGATTTGCATGGGTTTGAGAGTCCAGATTTAAAATATATGGATGCCAGGAACAAAAGATGAGGCCTGTCCATATGCGTCTGTGGGCGTGGCCGGGCGTGTCCATGGACGTTTAGGGGATTGGATTTGCCAAGTCCAGCTGTAAATGCTCTTAATTGTGCCATCCAGCTCTAGATCTATGGGGTGTGACAGCATAACGCTATGGAAGTTCTTGGTTTTAGTTTTTTTCTTAATCGGCTTCATTTAGTAGCTTAGCTTTCTTTCAAGGGTAGTTAACAGACTGCTAACTCTGAATTTTGTACTACTAATAGAACGGAAATTATAAATACACGTAGTAGAGTTCTATCATTTCTCATTGGAAAAGTAGAATGCTAAATAAGATTAAAATATATTTAGTCCCCCCCAAAAACAAAAAGATTAAAATATATTTAGTTGACAGTTTCATCAATAGGAAGTGTGAAAGTCTGGAACTGAAAGTTTGAAGTTGAAATTTGGGTCTTAACATTGAGTATTATAATACGTTGAAAACATCATCATTGGGAACAACGAACACTTAAATTAGTGTATGAGTTGTGAATTGAAAATTTGGACTAATTAGAGGAGCTAGAAGGAACTAGTCATTCGTTAAAACTTAAACCATGGAATTCCAAAGAATGTGGCATGCTGCATGATGTTGACCTCCGGAAAAAAAAAACTGCAGGGCAGCGTTTTGGGTGTCTTGGTTGCCATTCTGGCTTCGAACGGATTTGCCGGCAAATCCCAATGCTCATGTCTTCAACCGGAGACCCTTCTCTCCTTGCCATGTGTAGGCAATGTTGTGGCAAGAGATGGTGGTCAAGAAATCTTTGACGAGGTCACCGAAAGATTCGGGACTCGATTGTGCTCTCTTTTTTTGCTGGGGTATCAAAATGTAAAATGGCAGGACATGATTGTAATTTCCTTTTCTATGATCCTTTTCCCAATACTGTGAAACTTTTGTGTTTAATTAATGCCAGCTTTGAGACCTTCTAACCCCTTTCCCATGTTAAAAACAGAGAGGAAAAAGACCTAAGCGCCGTTCAATCCACCTTGTCGAACGCCTCGACTGATTGCACATCAGTCTTTAAAAGTACTCCTAGATCCGAACTTTACACTATTCTAACGGTTTCCCTTTCCAGGTGGGTTAACAAACGAATTACAAGTTGTATTGTGGTTGTGGATGTAGTCGACCATTTCAGTGGAGGTGTTTGAACGAACTACAACTTTTTCATTGCTATTACTATAGAACTGCTTTGCCTGGGATAGGAAAATGGTCCCGTAATGGAAAGCGTAGGAGTCGCATTTTCTGTTTTACTTTTTTTTTTCCTGTTTTCACTCTTCGTGGGAAGAGCCGTAGATCTCCTATTACAGTTTGCATCTCCAGCCGTGGCTAGAGTCATCGGCGTGGGGCGAGCATCCAAGTTCAAAGTTCAAACTACTTTTCCCCTTCGGCACTTGCGTGATCACATGGAATGAAAATATTAAACGAGGTCGGCTCAATCAAGTTGGGCTTTGTGATTTGATTTGGTCTCTGTCAAGACGTTGCGAATCCGTGCGCTTCGCTTGCAATCGACCCGCTGTTGATGGCTCACTGAACAATTCAAGCAAGAGAGGCCCAGCTTTGCAGCTCCTTGATTGATTAAAATGATAAACCAAGTAGATAGACTAGCTTGGCACAGACTGCTTTCTCATAGTCCTAGACGGTTTCAATGTCAGTTTGCGTCAACTGTCATGCAATACGTATGAGCTGGTATATATGCAGATGTGCACTGTAGCACGGCTGCCGACGAACTTGCACTTTAGAAGCATGTAACCTCAACCACTTCAGCTGTATATACTCTCTAAATTCCATAATGTAGTGCGCCCGCATTTTTGAAGATTCAAGTTTGAATGTAAATTTAACTGCCGAGACCGACTGCGATGGGAGCAAAAATTATAACACCGAATTCATATTTTCGATATAAATTCAGTGATATAATTTTTGCTCCCGTCGCAGTCGGTCTCGTTGGTTAAATTTACAGTCAAATTTGAATCTCAAGAAGCGCGGACGCACTACATTGTGAAATGAAGGAAGTACTATGCTAAGCACGTGGGGAAACATCTTCAAACATACCATATATGTTTGTGCCGTTTTGATTTAGTGGCTTTCCTAAAAAGGTACTCCCTCCCTCCGCTAAGACTTACTCCCTCCGTTTCTAAATATTTATTTTTCTAGAGATTTCAACAAGTGACTACATACGAAGCAAAATCAGTGCATCTACATTCTAAAATATGTCTATATACATCTGTATGTGATGATCCATTTGAAATATCTAAAAAGACAAATATTTAAAAACGAAAGGAGTAATTAACATGTAGTATAAGTAATTTGGGATAGAGTTAATAATACAAAGTATTTGATTTTCAGAATGACCAAATTTCTTCAAGTAATTTGGTCAAAGAAGCATAGTCCGCACCACGTTCGGTGTCTCTCTCTCTGTTTGAGGCAGACGTTCGGTCTCTATCCGTCAGCATCTCCCGAACAGTGCACGAGAAAAGAGCCCGACGATAATCTAGACGAGCCAGGGCCTGATCGCGGCTGCGCAAAATGAAATCGAGACCTGCTCAATCTTTTTTTCTCAAAATGGTGATACCGGGTCTCTGTATCTGACGATACATACAATCGTTTTATTAATTATTTACAAAAATCTTATAAAATAATACATCAATATGTCTGAAGCCATCGTTTTGGCAACACACCTGTCGCCACTCTTATCCCTTGATAAAGAGTGACAAATGTCCGAGCTTAATACCAAACAGACATCGCACAAAAACCTAGCATCTAAAGCTGAATGCTCCAACCAAGCAAATGCCTACTGGGTCACACACCGATCTAGCGCACTCTCAAAGGCCGCTGCCACCATCTACCACTGATCCATCTCTAGAGCAGATACTGACGCACCAACTTTGCCAGGCCTGCCGTCGACGCCACCACGGCGTCAGACAACGCCACCATCCTGCACGTGTCCATCCACACGCGCCCATCGCCGAAACTCCGCATCCCCATGCCGCCATGATCCGCCGTCGGACTTGCGGTAGATGTAACACCGCTCCTCCTCTTGTCCCCTCCAGCCATTACTTGCTCCAAAGCGATGCCCCAGGAAGAAAAGCGATACTGCGAACGCCATCATTGTCCGATCCAGAAGACCCAGATCTAGGGTTTCCTCCGGAGCATCCCGAGCCTGATGACGCAAACTACAAGGACGATGTCTCGACAAGGAAACGATATCTAAGATGCCGTCATCGTCCGCCATGTCCGTAGTCAGCACGATTTTCATCGGCAGTTGCGCCACCAGACGTGCGCCGCTGGCGTCGTTGGTTCCTTCAACCGGAGCAAACTCGTAAACGATGCTCTGAAGAGGGACTACGATGCAAAAGCACCGCCATCGTTCGATCCCAAGAAGATTTGGTTTCCCTCGAAATTGCCCGCGCTCTCACGGACCAGACAAGGGTAGAATCCCGGCAGGTCCACCAAGCTGCCGACATGTCACAACCGTGGCCGCGCTGACCGCAATCCAGGGACCAAGGCCCACACCTGAGCCCAGATCCGTCCACGCCGCCGCCGACCTATCCGGTTACGCCGCCGCCGCCCCTGGCGATCATGACGCACGAGAACGTGAAGCCGCCTGCCGCGGAGGAACGGAATCGCCGGAGCGCCGCCACCACCTGTTGTGGCGTCCGGCCCGGGGGAGCCGGCCCGCACCAGCCCCACACGAGTGGAAGGATCCGGAGTCCCGCCGCCGGCGGCGACGCCTGGCCGCTCAATCTAGCTAGAATCAAGTCATCAAGCAGCTCCGTATCAAACTAGGTAAGTAAAAAAAAAAACTCCTACTATGCATGTCACAGTCGTGCATGGACCATATTGTATGGGCGAAAACGATCGGTTCACTGAATGTGGAGGAGACGATGGATCGAGTTAGCAGGACCAAGTGGGAAATGCCGTGCGACAAATTCAGCTCGATAGGACTTAGGTGTAGAAGAAAACAGCTCGGTTCCCTTAAAATAACGTGGAGAGATTTACGTTTGAAAGATAGGACCACAGAATCGATGCTTCATGCAGCTAGCTCAACGGTCAAAGTGTCAACTGGGCTTCGTGTATGGCCCCAGCGAGTCAAACTAAAGCTTAGAAGCTGCCCTGGACTGGTGGATATAGAGTATACAATACATATTGAGATGCTTCAAACATTTGCGACCACTGACCAGTGTCATGTTTCATACGCCGGAGTCGTCCATCGATCATATCCAGCGCAGTGCTGACGCGCGCGAGCTAGCTCCGATGTGTCTTGATTTTTGGTTTGTGATTTTTCTCGCCCCAGGCTAAGATGGCCGAATTTCGGCCATTTTCAAAAATTTCGGCCGAAATTTGACCAAAACTTGATTGGAATTTAACCAAAATTTGTTAAATTTGACCAATTTCGGTGAAAGATAGATTTTGCCCCAGGCGGAGATGGCCGAAATTCGGCTGAAATCTGTTTTTCCGGCCAAAATTCAAAACACTTCTGCAACGGTGTCCTCTGCAAACCGTGTCACTTCGAATGGTCTAGCATGACTTAACTGTGATTTAGTAAGCTAATTATATGGGTGATTACCATGATTTTGCTCTGTGTCAGGTAGTAAGATCCTTAATTGGCTCGTAATTTAGGAGTAGCACTCTTGTAAATTATTGGACAAAGATCGAGGCACAAGAAGAATGACAGGGTTTTTGGGTCCAGAATAGGGCATCTCCAACGCTGACTGTCAAATTTGCTTCGGGATATGTCCGCCGATAGGGGACTAGTCTACGGACGCTGATGCTGGAGACTGTCATCCAACGCTGCCCACATACATTTCAACCCGCATTTGAATTAACCTGACGAAATTCGTGTAAACTGGCCGATATTCGGCAAAGTTCGGATAGATAATACCATAAATCATTCATACATAGTATGTAAATTAAGTATAGGGCAACAATTTCTCAAATTCAACGAGATTATTCAGATGTCCAGAGCATGTCGTCCCGCATATACTGCCCTTCAGCTTCATCCAACAATGTGTGTACGTAAATGGTCGACTCTCTGTCCTGTGTTAATCACGACAGCGTGTGTGGGCTACATAATGTCTACACCAACATCAAGTGAATGAATGATGTAAACAATTTGAGCAAAATAAACAAAATTTGCAATCTCGTCCTCTAACGCGTGCAATGGCCACCTTGCCTCATGCTGGCGAACCACGTGACAAAACCTGTTGACGCTAGTCTGGATAGCGTACCAGCGATACAATAACAACTCACATTGTGTTCTTGAATAATGTGCATGTCATAGGGCAACGTGCTTTCGTGCGTGAAACGATTCATGCACTTGTTGCCAGAAGGACCCCTTCTGCTCCTGCCGACGAAATCCGCAGATACAGCCAATCACGCATTGCACAACAGCTAATCCCCCATGGTCGAGTACCGCGTCATCCTTCGTACTATGAAAAAACGACATGGCATCCAAAATTAATCTAAATGACATTTGTCCTAACACTTGTCTGGCGTGGTATCCGCCGTGGAAGTCGTCGAAGGGGGGGGGGTGTACCTGGGTTACTGGGTACAAACGACTCCAAGGTGGACAGCACCGCCGTAAAGGCAAGCGGGCGCGTCGGTGCTGGTGGCGGACGTCCGATAATGCATTTGTGGCGGCCGAAGAGGTACAATGGCGGCGGAGGAGGCGGAGGGTGCGGACGGAAAGTAAGAGGGAGAAGGAATGGAGTGGACGAAAATGAGACCGTGAGGGGGATTTGGTGCACCTCGGGTATCGGAGTCTAATGTGGGTGTTGTCCGAATTCCAGCAACCCCCCCCCCCACTTTTATTACCACTCTACGGGAGAAAGTACGTCAGGACCGCCGAATAGACCGATACAGAGTCGTGTTGGATGGCACAACACCTTCAGACCGCGTGATCCAGACGTATGCGGGCAGTTTAAGCATTGACATTGGATGGTTTTGCGTTGCATGAAGCTATGTCGAGCCGCAGCCGCAGGAACGCACCGTGGAGGAGTGTCGTTGATGCGCCACCGGGAGGGTGTAATACTTAATCATATAATTGTCTAATTAAACCAGCCAGGTAAATTACAAGGCACAAACTATTTTCTAATTTCTCAAGTCGTAGCTCAAAGGACGTGGATGTCGCCTAAAGGGGGTGAATAGGCGTTTTAAAACAACTACAGTTTAGGCTTGAATAAACGCGAATAAAACTAGCTGTTAATTTACCAAGCAAAAAACCTAAATAAAATTATGGATGCTAATCTCTGTTAGAGCGTTGTGGAGGCACAATGCTCCCCAAGCGTCACATGTGCTCATTGTATTCTTCTCACGCCCACCCACAATAAAAGGTGTCATGACTCCACTAAAAGACCCTTGAGAGAAGTCACTGAGCCTATACAATCAAAGACCCTTGAAGGCGGCCACCCAACCCATACACATTACCTGGGGCAATCTCCACAACTTGATTGGAGGCTCCTGAAGCCTCATGAAGCTTTACACCACAATGATTTAGCTCCGTGACAACACCAATCATCTAAGGCGCTCAAGCATCCAAGAGGAACAAGCTCTAGGGTAGCAAGCACCCAAGAGTAATAAACTACTCAACATTACTTCCACGAATCCTCATGGAGACCCCAATGCAACTAATGCAATGGCAAGAGCACACGAATTGCACAAGTCCTTCACTCACAAATCCCACCAACACTACTGGAATCAGAATGTTTGCCGTCAGTCAGCTCTTTACCGTCTACTAGCTGACGGCAAAGAAGATCTTTGCCATCAGCTTACAGAAAACTGATGGCAAAGAAAGAGCTGGCGGCAAAGATCATTTTTGCAGTCAGTCAGCTCTTTGTCGTATGCTAGCAGACGACATAGCAGCTTTGTCGTCTGCTAGCAGACAGCAAATAGGGAGGGTGGCCCCCTAACGAGAACCACCTCACGGCCACTTTCTTTGTCGTCTGCTAGCAGACGACAAAGAGATTAGCCAACCTAACGGTCATTTCCTCCCGACCCCACCCCACTAGCTATGCTCTTTGCCGTCTGCTAGCAGATGGTAAAGAAATTAAACCTAACTAAAAAACGGTCGGCCCCACGCCCCACCCCTCTCTCTCTCCCTCACCTCATCCGCGCCGCCCCCGTGCCCGTCACCGAACCCCACCGCCCCCGCTGCCCCCAACCCGCACCGCCCCGACCACCACTGCCCCTGACGGCCCCGACCCCCGCCGCCCCCGACCACCACCGCCCCCGATCCCCCGCCGCTCCGCCGCTCAGGCCGCCGGTCATCGCTCCACCCCGACCCCCCCGCCGCTCCACCCCCTCGTGAGGTTTCTTCCCTTTTTTCTTTCTTTTTTTCTTGCTATTTTTTGATTTAGGTTAATTAGTTAGTTATTTTTTAGGTTAATTAGTTAGTTGTTTTACCCTACTATACATAGGTTAATTAGTTAGTTAGTTATTTTTTTAGGTTAATTACTTAGCTAGTTAGTAGGTGGTGTTTTACCCTACTGTACATAGTCAAAAATGAGCTTTAGGTTAATTAGATTTTAGTTGATTTTAGGTTAGTAGATTTTAGTTGATTTTAGCTTAATTGATTTTAGTTGATTTTAGGTTAATAGATTTTAGTTGATTTAGGTTAATAGATTTTTGTTGATTTTAGGTTAGTAGATTTTAGTTGATTTTAGGTTAATAGATTTTAGTTGATTTTAGGTTAGTAGATTTTAGTTGATTTAGGTTAATTAGTTGATTTAGGTTGATTAGTTGAAGAAGAAAAACAAGACAAGAGGAAGAAGGAAAATAAGGAAAATGAAGAAGAAAAAGAAGACAAGACGAAGAAGGAAAAGAAGGAAGAAGAAGATAAAGAAGTAGAAGTGGAGATGAAAAAAATAAGTAGAAGTAGAAGATGAAAAAAAGAAGTAGGAAAAGTAGAAAAAGAGGGTCGCTGAGGGAAAAGAGGGTCGCCGAGTATCGAGGGCTCGAGGATCAAGGGGAAAAGGAGTCGAGGGTCTAGGGGTCAAGGACCGAGGTGTCGAGGGGTCGACGGGAAAAGGGGAAAAGGGGTCGAGGGGTCGAGGTTAGAGGGGAAAAGGAATTGAGGGTTTAGGGGTCGAGTATCGAGGTGTCGAGAGTCAAGAGGAAAAGGGGTCAAGGATCAAGGGGAAAAGGAGTCGAGGGTCTAGGGGTCGAGGATCGAGGTGTCGAGGGGTCGAGGATCGAGGGGAAAAGGAGTCGAGGGTCTAGGGGTCGAGTATCGAGGTGTCGAGGGGTTGATGGGAAAAGGGGTCGAGGGTCGCTGCCCCGACCCCCTGACCCCGACACGACATCATGACCCCGCCTCAACACCCCGACATCGCAACCACGACACAGCCCCCGACCCCGACACGGCATCCCCGACCCTGACACAGCACCCCGACATGACACCACCGACACCCCGACCCCTGACACGACACCCCGAGACCCCGACAGGGCACCCCCGACCCCAACACAGCACCTCGACCCTGACATGACACCCCCGACACCTCCCGAAAAAGGTGCTCTTCGGCCTTCCAGAGGCCGACGAGGTCATATATTTGTGAATTATGAGTTAGGTCAGGTATTCAATTATTATTATGTACATATATATATATATATTATTAATTAGTTCATGTTATTAGGTATTCAATTTTCATTATGTTCATGATGATGCTACACACTTAAATATTTTATTATGTTTATGTTGTACTAATTTCGTTTACTCTTTGTCGTTGAAGGTGTTGACAGATGGTTGGCCCGGGTCGAGAGCGCTCCGAGCCTCCTTCCTCGGCGCGTGCTAGGAGGGGTGCTATTATTCCACCCCCAACACCTTCGGAGAGCACTGGTACTAACTGATATGACTGACTCTGATAACAAAATGTGCAGACCGTGTGCGAGAAGAACGGTCAGGCCCCGTCGCGGATGCCCCATATTTGTATAGCGGACACGGTGAGTTTCATTTGAATGGTCATTAGTTACTAGTATTCACATTTGAGTTGCATCATGCTAACGAGACACTGCAAATGATCTTTGGTGCAGCATGCCTCCCGACAAGCATCGACCAATCCTTCTCCATCTCTCACTGGTGCAACCCCGACCGGTCCTTCTCTTTCTGGCACTGGCACAAACCCGACCGGTCCTTCACCTCCGTGATGATGGTAAGTTTTCGCAAGTGTTTTCTTAAAAAATGCATAGTTAGCTTAAGAAATGACCTACTTAGCTCCAAAATGACCTATAGTTAGCTTATTTTCCTCGAAAATGACATGTTAACCTTACTTAGCTCCAAAAGACATATTTTACCTATGATAGCTATAAAATGACCTATACTTAGCATTTTTCCTCCAAAATGACTTGATATGTTTAGTTAGCTAAAAAATGGCATAACTACCTAGGATAGCTCAGTAATGATCTATAATTAGCTTAGCTAGTTCATTATGACATAATTACCTCACTTAGGTAAAATGGCATAATAACCTTGGTTTAGCTCCAAAATGACCTATACTTAGCTTATTTTCCTCGAAAATGACCTATACTTAGCTTGGGGAGTTCATGTATTCACTAAGTGTTATGCTTTGGTCCGGTACTCTATTAAAAGGAGGCCTTAATATCCCTTAGTTTCCAATAGGACCCCTCTGCCACGGGAGGGTGGGACAAAAGATGTCATGCAAGTTCTTTTCCACAAGCACGTATGACTATATTCGAAATACATGCCTACATTACATTGATGAACTGGAGCTAGTTTTGTGTCACCCTATGTTATAACTGTTGCATGAGGAATCGCATCCGACATAATTATCCATCATTGATCCATTGCCTACGAGCTTTTCACATATTGATCTTTGCTTAATTACTTTTCCGTTGCCACTGTTATGATTGCTAAAAAAACTACTACTGTTACTTTTGCCACCGTTACCGTTACTTCCATACTACTTTGCTACTAAATATTTTGCTGCAGATATTAAGTCTTTAAGGTGTGGTTGAATTGACAACTCAACTGCTAATACTTGAGAATATTCTTTGGTTGCCCTTGTGTCGAATCAATAAATTTGGGTTGAATACCTAACCCTCGAAAACAGTTGCGATCCCCTATACTTATGGTTATCAAGACTATTTTCTGGCGCCGTTGCCGGGAGCATAGGTCTATTCTTTGAGTCACTTGGGATTTATATCTGTTGATCACTATGAGGAACTTGAAAGATGAAAGAACCAAGATTTTTCCCTCAACTACGAGGGAGGTAAGGAACTGCCATCTAGCTCTACACTTGATTCACCTTCTGTTATGAGTAAATTTGCGAAACCTACACCTATTATTGATTCTGATATGTCGCATGTTATTGATGATGCCACTTCTGCTATGCATGAAGTTTATGATGAAACTACTTCTATGCTTGATAATATCGTGCCATTAGGTGAATTTCTTAATGAACAACTTTCTAGGGTTAGAGAGAATGAAATTATTGAAATAGATAATATTGATGAAAGTGATGATGAAGATTCTCCCCCTAGATATGAATTGCCCAATGTGCCTGAGGGTTATGTTATGGATGAAGAAACTGCTAGAGACCTTTTTGCTTGCAAAGATAGATATGATCTTAAGAAACTATTAGCTAAGCTGAAGAAAAGTCTATGAATGCTAGAATGAAATATGACTTTGCTTTTGCTACTTCACCTATCTGTATTTCTGATAAGGATTGTGATTTCTCTGTCGATCCTGAGTTAATTACTTTGGTTGAATCTGATCCTTTATATGGCTATGAATCTGAAACTGTTGTGGCACATCTTACTAAATGGAATGATATAGCCACCCTATTCACTCATGAGGAAAAAAGCCGTTACTACTATATCCTTAAGTTATTTCCATTCTCATTAAATGGTGATGCTAAAACATGGTTTAATTCTCTTGCTCCTGGTTGTGTGCATAGTCTCCAGGATATGATTTATTATTTCTCTGCTAAATATTTCCCCGCTCATAAGAAATAAGCTGCCTTAAGGGAAATATATAATTTTGTGCAAATTGAAGAAGAGAGTCTCCCACAAGCTTGGGGAGGCTTCTCCGATTACTTAATGCTTTGCCTGATCATCCTCTCAAGAAAAATGAAATACTTGATATCTTTTATAATGAACTAATCAATGCTTCCAGAGACCACCTGAATAGTTGTGCTGGTTGTGTTTTCAGGGAAAGAACTGTTGAGCAAGCTGAATTGCTATTGAATAATATATTGCGTAATGATAATGATTGGACACTTCCTGAACCTACTCCTAAGCCAACCCCGAAGAAAAGGGTATTCTATTTCTTAGTCCTGAAGATATGTAAGAGGCAAAGAAATCTATGAAAAAAGGGTATTAAAGCTGAAGATGTTAAGAATTACCACCTATTGAAGAAACACATGGTCTTAATAACCCGACACAGGTAGTAAAGGTAAATTCTCTCTATAGATTTGATGAAGGTGATATTACTCGTAATAAGTCTGCTAGCCAATGCTTGGATGAGTTTGATAATTTTATTGTTAAACAAGAAAACTTCAATGCTTATGTTGGTAGAGAATTGAAACGTAATGCTTATATGGTTGAACACTTGAGTGATTATATGTCTAGAGTCAAAGGTGACCTTAAACTTATTAGTAAACATGCTTCTATGGTTACCACTCAGGTAGAACAAGTGCTTAAAGCACAAGATGATTTGCTCAATGAATTAAATAATAAGAAAAATGATAATGCTGTTAGAGTTATGACTAGAGGGGGTAAAATGACTCAGGAACCTTCGTATCCTGAGGGCCACCCTAAGAGAGTTGAGAAAGATTCTCAGAGAACTAATGTTGATCCATCTAGTCCTTCTAAGAAGAAGAAAAAGAAAAATAATAGGACTTTGCATGCTTCTAGTGAACCTGTTGTTGACACACCTGAGAATCCCAATGATATTTCTATTCTGATGCTGAAACACAAGCTGGTAATGAACATGAACCTAGTGATAATGATGATGTTCATGTTGATGCTCAACCTAGCAAGAACAATGATGTAGAGATTGAACCTGTTGTTGATCTTGATAACCCACAATCAAAGAACCAACTTATGATAAGAGAGACTTCGTTGCTAGGAAGCACGCTAAAGAAAGAGAACCATGGGTTCAGAAACCCATGCCTTTTCCTCCTAAACCATCCAAGAAAAAGGATGATTAGGATTTTGAGCGCTTTGCTGAAATGATTAGACCTATCTTTTTGCGTATGCGTTTGACTGATATGCTTAAAATGAATCCTTATGCTAAGTATATAAAGTTATTGTTAAAAATAAAAGAAAAATACTGGAAGCTGAAATTTCCACCATGCTTGCCAATTATACTTTTAAAGGTCGAATACCAAAGAAACTAGGAGATCCAGGAGTACCAAATATACCATGCTCCATTAGAAGAAACTATGTTAAAACTGCTTTATGTGATCTTGGAGCCGGTGTTAGTGTTATGCCTCTCTCTTTATATCGTAGACTTGATTTGAATAAGTTGACACCTACTGAAATAACATTGCAAATGGCCGATAAATCAACTGCTATACCTGTCGGTATTTGTGAGGATGTGCCTGTTGTGGTTGTAAACATTACTATTTTAACGAACTTTGTTATTCTTGATATTCCCGAGGATGATAGCATGTCGATTATCCTTGGTAGACCCTTTTTGAATACTACAGGGTCTGTTATTGATTGCAACAAAGGCAATGTCACTTTTCATGTTAATGGTAATGAGCACACGGTACACTTTCTGAGGAAACAACCTCAAGTCCACAATATCAATTCTATTGGAAAAATTTCAACGATTACTATTGGAGGTTTTTAATTCCCTCTTCCTACTGTCAAGAAGAAATATGATATTCTTATTGTTGGGGACATGCATATCCCCATTGAGATAACCTAGTGTTATTAAAAAATTCTCCGTTTCATGTTATTCGGAATGAGTTTGTTAACAAGACTTGATCAACCTTGTTAGTGGATTCCTTTTGATGAGCACGAGATGGTTGAAGTTAGAAAGCACAACTCTCTGTACCCTCCTTTTACTTTCTGTTCTTTAGATTAAATAAAGCAAAAAAGTATTTTCTATCTGTTTTCTGAATTATGCTTGCAATAAATATACCCTGAAAATAAAAGTTCTCCAAATGTCCTGAAAATGAAATATGATTTTTTTGTAGAATATTTAAGAATTTCTGGCACTGAGAACACACCAGGGGGCCCATCATTTGGCCACGAGGGCACAGGGCGCGCCGCCCTTCCTCATGGGCCCCACGTGGACCCCCTCCACTCATTCCAGCACCCACTCACTTTGTCTTCCTGCAGAAAAATCCTCCCATAGCTCAAACCTGTGTTCTAGGTCATCTTGCTGCTATTTTCGATCTCTTTTCTCAAAGCTCCATTCACAAAACTGTTTTGGGGGATTGTTCTTCGGTATGTGACTCCTCCAATGGTCCAATTAGTTTTTGTTCTAGTGATTTATTTATTGCAATTTTTTGCTGCTAAGGTGACCCTATTCTTGAGCTTGCATGTCAAATTTATATGGTCCAAAGTAGTTTTAATGCATGATATAGCCTCTAGGCACTTGTGGGAGTAGTTGCTATCAATCTTGTTGAGTTTGGTTCACTTTTATTTTGAGTCACTAAAAAATTACAGAAATTTTTCAGAGAAAGAAAATGATGAAGAGATTGTTGAGGAGCTCTTCGAGCCGACGCTCGAAGTATAAGAAGAATGAGGAGAATAAAAAGCCCAAATACAATCTTCCTCGCACTGCGGAGGTTCGGCCGTGCGAATGGCCTTGTGATGCGTTCTTGAGAGCCGCCGGAATTTACAATGACTTCTATTACTTAACTGAGAATGCAGTCCTCACCGACTTCCTCCACGACCAGCGTGAACAGTATCTCCTACTCACTAATATTTCGTGCAAAATTTTTATTTCCATGCTAAGAAATCATCACCTTCAGTGGAGTTTCACTTATATGATGAGGTCAAGGAGATTTCACTCCATGATTTTTGTCGGGTCTGCAAGATACCCTTTGTGGGCAGCATCGAGGAACCACATCGTAGTGATGTGGATGGATTTATTGATAGAATTGTTATAGGGGAAACGAGGAAAGTTTCCGATGCAAGAATTACTAGTATACATTTTCCTGTTCTATGTTACTTTGCGATATTTGCTAGTAGATGCTTAATTGGTCGTGGGAACAGTGGAAACCTTAGTGCTCCTCATCTTGTCATTTTGCGCCATGCTTTGTTTCGTGATACAACTTCCATCTTAGGCGCTATTGTTGCCAAACGATTAAGTCTGAACCGTACAAAGGGCCCCATCTTCGGAGGCATCTTTGCTTCACGTCTTGCTAAACACTCTCAGATACCTATTAGGCATTATGCGAAAGAGGAAATGTTGCTGCCCCCTATTTTTCTAGATTATAAGCATATGGTAGCACATGAATTTATTGTTAAAAATAAGAAGATGCTTAAGTATAATTTGATGTTTAATAAAACTCACTGTGAGACTATTACCTTGCCTGCACCCTCACTATGAGACTATTAACTCACTGTGAGCCATTTATGCATACTGGAGGCTGACACAAGTCCCAGCGCCTGAGCTTGAGCCACCACTTGACCCTTATCGACAGTCTATTTATTAGTGGGATCCGGAGGAGATCGCCAACCAGTGGCACCCTGAGGACCCTCCTCAGTACACCAAGAGAGTAGCTTCGATCCGTGGGCATAGACCAACTTAGGCCAAAAGCCTAAGCTTGGGGGAGTACGTATTTCTCACCGACATTACATTCATGTTCACACACGCATTCTAGTTTTCGGTGCTCATAATTTTTCATTATACTATCCATGCTAGTTTATTTTCTTTTCTAAGCCTTCTTCTTGTGTGTTTGAAAAACCTTCAGAAAAACAAAAAAAAATTAGTTGTAGCTTTTAGCTAGTTTACTTTCCATGCCTGTAGTAGTAGTAATTAAAAGAAAACCCAAAAAGATTTATCGTTCTTCTTTTGCTTGTTGGGAGCTTTCCCGTGTAAATAGTTTTATTTCTTTTCTTATTCTTTGGGGGTCGAGAGGAGAAGACCATGATGAAAATGTTGAGTGGCTCTCATATGCATTATTGTTGATTTAACCAAGAGCCCATTTTACCTTGTCTTCTCCCTTGTATTAAGTGCTTGCAAATTCTAGCTTAGTCCAATGCACGTGCACTATTATTATTATCCACACCGTTCGGTCGTGCGAGTGAAAGGCAATAATGACGATATATGATGGACTGATTGAGATGAGAGAAGCTGGTATGAACTCGACCTATCTTGTTTTTGTAAATATGATTAGTTCATTGTTCCTGATTCATCCTATTATGAATGAAACATGTTTGCAATGATAATTAGAGATTATAGTTGCTCATGCCATGCTTAATTAGCTAGGAGTTTATAATGGTTTACCTTGCGTGCCAACATGCTATTAAAATGGTTGTGATGTGGTATGACAGGGTGGTACCCTTGTTTGAACGATTCGAGTGACTTGACTTGGCACATGTTCACGCATGTAGTTGAAACAAAATCAACATAGCCTCCACGATATTTATGTTCACGGTGATTTATATCCTACTCATGCTTGCACTCATTGTTAATTAATCTTAATGCATGTTCATGACTGTTGTCGCTCTCTAGTTGGTCGCTTCCCAGTCTCTTTCTAGCCTTTATTTGTACTAAGCGGGAATACTACTTGTGCATCGACTTCCATAAACCCCAAAGTTATTCCACATGAGTCCACCTAACCTTCCTATATGCGGTATTTACCTGCCGTTCCAAGTAAATTTGTATGTGCCAAACTCTAAACCTTCAAATGAAATTCTATTTTGTATGCTCGAATAGCTCATGTATCAACTAGGACTGTCTATATCTTCCATGCTAGGTGGGTTATTCTCACGATGAGTGGACTCCACTCATCACTCATGAGAAAATGGCTGGTAACCGGGATGCCCAGTCCCATGCTCAAATCAAATCAAAATAGTTGCAAACAAAACTCCCCCAGGATTGTTGTTAGTTGGAAGGCACCCGTTGTTTCGGACAAGCCATGGATTGATGTTTGTTGGTGGTGGGGGAGTATAAACTTTACCATTCTGTTTGGGAACCGCCTATAATGTGTGTAGCACGGAAGATATCAAGATCTCTTGGTTGTTATGTTGACAATGAAAGTATGCCACTCAAAATATTATTAATCACTGTTTTAAAACTCGAGCTCTGGCACCTCTACAAATCCCTGCTTCCCTCTGCGAAGGGCCTATCTATTTACTTTTATATCGAGCCATCATCCTCTTATTAAAAAGCACCAGTTGGAGAGCACCGCTGTCATTCGCATGCATTGCTATTAATTTACATTCAGTATGACTGTGACTGGATCTCTTTTACCATGAATTACAATGTCTAGTAAGTCCTTAATCTTCAGGGGTGCTCTGCATTTATGTTTTGCGGTCTCGGAAAGGGCTAGCGAGATACCATCTTGTTATATCATGTTATGATTGTTTTGAGAAAGTGTTGTCATCCGAGATTTATTATTATTGCTCGCTAGTTGATTATGCCATTGATATGACTAAACATGAGACCTAAATGTTATTGTGAATATGGTTAGTTCATAATTTTTGCTGAAAACTTGAATGCTGGCTTTACATATTTGCAACAACAAGATCAAACGGAGTTTGTAAAAGTTTTTCTTTATCACTTTCAGTTTGTTAACTGAATTGCTTGAGGACAAGCAAATGTTTAAGCTTGGGGGAGTTGATACGTCTCCAACGGATCTACTTTTCCAAACAATTTTGCCCTTGTTTTGGACTCTAACTTGCATGATTTGAATGGAACTAACCCGGACTGACTCTGTTTTCAGCAGAACTACCATGGTGTTATTTTTGTGCAGAAATAAAAGTTCTCGGAATGACCTAAAAATCCACGGAGATACGCTTTGGAATTAATGAAAAATATTGGTGAAAGAATCAGCATCAGGGGGCCCACACCCTGTCCACGAGGGTGCAGAGTGCGCTCCCCTGCCTCGTGGGCCCCCTGGGACTCCACCGACCTCAACCCCAACTCCATATATTCACTTTCGGGGAGGAAAAACGAGAGAGAAGGATTCATCGCGTTTTACGATACAGAGAGGGGAATCCGTCGCCATCGTCATCATCAGCCATCCTCCATCACCAATTTCATGATGCTCACCGCCGTGCGTGAGTAATCTCATCGTAGGCTTGCTGGACGGTGATGGGTTGGATCAGATTTACCATGTAACCAAGTTAGTTTTGTTAGGGTTTGATCCCTAGTATCCATTATAAAATTGATGTTGCTATGACTTTGCTATGCTTAATGCTTGTCACCAGGGCCCGAGTGCCATGATTTCAGATCTGAACCTATTATGTTTTCATGAATATATGTGAGTTCTTGATCCTATCTTGCAAGTTAATAGTCACCTACTATGTGTTATGATCCGGCAACCCCGAAGTGACAATAATCGGGACCACTCCCAGTGATGACCGTAGGTTGAGGAGTTCATGTATTCACTAAGTGTTAATGCTTTGGTCCGGTACACTATTAAAAGGCGGCCTTAATATCCCTTAGTTTCCAATAGGACCCCGCTGCCACGGGAGGGTAGGACAAAAGATGTCATGCAAGTTCTTTTCCATAAGCACGTATGACTATATTTGGAATACATGCCTACATTACATTGATGAACTGGAGCTAGTTCTGTGTCACCCTATGTTATAACTGTTGCATGAGGAATCGCATCCGACATAATTATCCACCATTGATCCATTGCCTACGAGCTTTTCACATATTGATCTTTGCTTAGTTACTTTTCCGTTGCCACTGTTACGATTGCTACAAAAACTACTACTGTTACTTTTGCCACTGTTACTGTTACTTCCATACTACTTTGCTACTAAATATTTTGCTGCAGATATTAAGTCTTTAAGGTGTGGTTGAATTGACAACTCAACTGCTAATACTTGAGAATATTCTTTGGCTCCCCTTGTGTCGAATCAATAAATTTAGGTTGAATACTCTACCCTCGAAAACTGTTGCGATCCCCTATACTTGTGGGTTATCAGCCGGCCAGAGGGTTGGTGCCTTCTCCATCACTACCGACGCTGTCATGCTCCTCTCTATGAATGATATGATCAAGCTACTCATTCGAGAGCCCCCTTGATAGTATGCCTATCGATCCTACAACCCGGTCTCCCGGCTAACATCATGAGACCGGTAAGATGGAAACCTTTCAAGGTTATACCTTTGCCTTGTGCATAGTCCACTAAAATTAGATGATGACAAACTTGACCTCCTCAAGTTGGACCACCTTTCTTGATTCTGCTGACTCGATGGAGACTAGTGAATTGCTCGCCCATACTCCATGATGGATGAGCCTCTCTTTGGCACATTTTCACATGTCCATTATCACCAAAATTGAGGGCAAGCTTCAAGCATGTGATCTCTTTATGATGCTTCACTTGAACTTGCACAACGCAACCTTGATGACTGATACGTCTCCAACGTATCTATAATTTTTGATTGCTCCATGCTATATTATCTACTGTTTTGGACTATATTGGGCTTTATTTTCCACTTTTATATTATTTTTGGGACTAACCTATTAACTGGAGGCCCAGCCCAGAATTGTTGTTTTATGCCTATTTCAGTGTTTCGGAGAAACAGAATATCAAACGGAGTCCAAACGGAATGAAACCTTCGGGAACGTGATTTTCTTACCGGACGTGATCCAGGAGACTTGGACCCTACTCCAAGGAACAAAAGAGGCGGTCACGAGGGTGGGGGTGGGGAGCGCGCCCCCCTGCCTCGTGGGCCCTGTCGTGGTTTTGTCACGGCAGATGTCCTAGTGAAAAGACTTAGTCGTGGAGCCATCGCGACGGGTTAGCTTGAAGGGGTTAAAGCGAACACAGGAACGCAGAGAGTTTATACTAGTTCGGCCCCTTCGATGAAGGTAAAAGCCTACGTCTAGTTGTGATGGAATTGATGGGGTTTCGATGACTAGGGAGCAAACAAGCTTCGCCTAAGTCTCGAGTTGTTGTCTGTTATCCTGAACCGCCGCCGGGTCGTCCCCTTATATACACGGGTGACGCCCGTCGGTTCACAGAGTCCCAACACTGGTTCATATTCGTATCCGGGTTGGTCTCTCCTTATTCCTACCTTACAATACAAGTTTACATACAGATGCCAGTTTACGGCTACAAGTCTTAAACCGACTACGGGCCTCAGGCCCTCATCTATCTTCTTAGGCTTTAACACTCTTGAACTACTGATGAAGTTAACCCGGCCCAAATAGGCCGGTTTACGCCCAGTAGTAATATCCCCAACATTAGGCCCCAGATTGATTTGAACGGGTTCATGTCAATCCTTAGCAAAAATCTTCATCTTCTATATCTTCTTGTAATTGCTGAACCGCCGTGATGTCATCCTCTCCAGTTGCTGTAAACCGGGGTGACGTCATCTGTCATAAAGAAAACATCCATGATATATCCTTGTTTAATAGACTCACAACAATCGAGGCGACGGCTCCGCTTCCAAAATTTGCGGTTCCTGGATTCACGCGCCTGACACATGTCTTTTTGCCTTATAAATAGGACCGAAGGGTCATTTCTTTTCTCCCGTTCGTGCCCTTCCTCTTCGTCTTCCTCGCGTCGCCAGTCCCAGAGCTCCGCCGCCGCCGTCGTCTTCTGCATCGACCTTGGCCGCTGCATCAACCTGAGCGCACCAAAAAACCGCGGCGCCCTTCCGCATCTTCCTCAGCTCTGGTAGGTCTTCTGCTCTTCTCAACATAGATCTGTTTTTAGGGTTTCGCGTTCTTGCAATGTACATCACCTGCTCGTATTCATATACCAGCTCCTGGATGCATCTATGAACCCCTGCTCCGTGTAGCGACAGCTTCTATTATCCGCCTTTAGTTTCATGCCCGAAACCATAGATCTCACCTATATTTCTGCCCATTGATTCAATACCGTTCTGCTATGAGCTTTTTGAATATTTTCCTTCTTTTCTGAACTTGCTTCAGATCCAATGTTGTAGATAAATCTTGTGAAATCTGTTTCTGCATACTTATCCATCCGCAATCTCAGCTGCCTCAATGTTTAGATCAGGAGATTTAACTTGGTGTAAAAAATTAACAAACCGGTATATAGCATTAGTCCCCTTGTTGAACCGCCAGAACTCTTTAGCCAGACGTTGTCGCTTCATAAAACTCCGGTTTAGGTATAGCTGTCCCCGGTTTAACATTGTCCATGCCAGTGTATATTTAATCAATACATTCTTGAACTGGAATCACTTATTTTGTTGATTTCACCATGGCCAAACAAGTATATGAGTGCAACTGGGCTCCTTCCCGTGTCACAGAAACTCAGCTGAATAATTCAGTCTTAACCGGCGCTTTAAGCAGCAAAACAACTATCCATTGGAGGGTCCCCGGTACCGAATGTCCTCCCACACCTCAAGAGGGAGAGGTCATTGTTTTCGCAGATCACTTAGCCCGGGGCTTTAATCCGCCCGGTTCAAAATTCTACCGGGATGTCTTGGGCAATTTTCAACTCCGTCCGCAAGATACTGGCCCCAATTCTGTTACCAACATATGCCATTTTCAAGTACTCTGTGAGGTATTCTTTCAAGAGGAACCCACAGTCGAGTTGTTCAGAGACTGCTTTCATCTAAACTGCCGCACAGAGTTTACTGATGGTTCCAATATGTAATTGGGTGGTGTGGCGATTCAGAAAAGAAAAGAGGTCACTTACCCTCACGCGAAACTGCACAGCCATCCCCAAGAGTGGAATCAATCATGGTTCTATTGCAAAGACACCTCCCCTGCTGATGAAAATCCCTTGCCTGGCTTTCGTCCGGAGCGGCTTAGCAATACACACCCTTTTCCACAATGGTTGACTGCCAAGGAAAGAAGTAAATACGCTCCTCAACTGTCGAAGCTTGGAGCCTTCATGGCCAACGGTTTAACAGGAGTTGATCTCGCTCGCTGTTGGATATCGTGGAGCATACTGCCCCTTAGTCAGCGCTCCGGTTTGATGTGCGAGTATACTGGCAGTGTTGATGACCCACTGCGACACATGAACATCCAGCTCACCGACGAAGAAGTCACGGAAGCTGTGAAGAACATGTTGAACGAACCAGAACACATCTGTGCCTGAACCGGCCTGCTTCCCTTCTGCGCCACCAACAAACCGCCAGCCGTAAGCTTTTAATTTTACCTTTCACTGATCTTGTCATTGCTATATCTGCCCATTAGTTAACACCAATATCTGTTGAAACAGGGCAATGATCCGTTTTGGAGCAAGAAGCTTCCGCAGGAGAAACCAGAAAAACCAGACAAACCGGAAAGACCAATCCGGCCAAAGACTAGAGTCGTGAAGAAAACCGCCCACAGGAAGAAAACCACTGCATCTTCAGATTCAGCAGCTGATGATGATGTGGGTAATCCGGACTTTGAGGTAGAGCTTGATTCACTAGGCTTACTTTTCACACGCCTTATTGATGATGATATTTGTCAGGATGATGCTGAAGCCAGCCACGCTGATGCCGCAGAGGTAATTATTCTCTCTTCCGATTCAGACCCTTTGCCTTTGCCAAAAATCCATGAGGCAAACCGGAAGGTTAAATTTTCTCATCCTCTTGCTTACTTGGATCCCAAATTTCTTATGAAGACCCAATAGCACGAAGCTCGCCGCACAACCCGTCATAGCGGCCATGTAGTTACCTCCACCGGTTTACCGAACAGTCCGGTTCGGAAGCGCCGTTCAGAGGTCTCTAATTTGCTTGTCAGTGCTTGTCCTAAAGCGGACCGTTTTCGTCAACCTCTTAATCCTTCTGACTCCGATTATCAGGTTACTTCCCATTCATCATCTGGCGAGTCATCAGCTACTCAGCTGCCACTGCTCAAAACCGCGCCTGGGTAAGCTATACTTATCATAATATTTCTGGTGTATTACTTTGTAACATATGCTGTTTTTGACTTTTAGTACTCCTTTCAGGGCCAAGCCTAGACCGAGCAAGAAGGCCCGCCTGGATAAAGCGGCCGAGGAGGACGTCGTCACTGAACTGGATAAAACGCCAGATCCTGAAGCGGCTATTCATGAAGATGCGCCAAATGACCCACCACCACAAGATGATGACTGTATTGCTGAAGAGAGACATGTTGATACCTCCAGTCCTGTTGACCAGCCCAGAAGTCCCATTCGGATTGAGAAATCCACCAGTCCATCCAAGTCCACTGATAAACCGACAGCCCCAATGCAAACCGATGATGAAGTTGTTATTACTGGAGTTGGCCATACAGAGCCAAGCAATCCTGTTGCTTTGTCTAAACATACTGCCAAGGAAGAATTTGCTGCAATTGGCAAGGGCAAATGGAATGCCGACTTGTCAACTTATACTGCTTTGTCTCCTCAAGACCTTCACTCCGGCTTTCTAAACCGATTATATACCAGCCGTGACTATGAAGCCGGCCTGATTAATATGATGAAGGATAAATATGAGGTAATTGCCATATGCTCCTGCTTGTAATTCATCAACTCCAATAGCCTCCAAGTGCCGGTTTAAGATATCATCTTAATCCGGGACTTGCCATTTAAACTTCAATATGCCTGAATTTTGCCGATGTAGCCCCCAAGGGCCGGGTCAACTTAGTATAGTTAAACCGGGACTTTAAGTAATTGACATCACAGCTTCAGAATTTATTCGAGCAAATAGCCATTAGCCCCCAAGTGCCAAGTTGAATACTTGTATTGATCTTGGGACTTTTATAATCAATTGAAAGATGAAGATCAAATGTGCGTTAGCCCCCAAGTGCCGAGTGCATAACTTGTTATATGGTTGGCACTTCAATGTTTGCACTGCTTTCTGAATCATATAATTGTCTGTATACAGGCTGAGCTGAAGACAAAAGAAAACCAAGTCACCGACCTCCAAGAAAATCTGAAGTCTCAACATGCTGAAACCTCAAAAGCAAAAGAGGAGTTGACCAGCGCTTTAAGCGTCATGGAACGGCTTAAAGAGAATTTCAAAAAGGAGCGGGCGGACTGGGCCACCGAGAAGTCCGCTTCAATCAAGCGAACAGAAGACGCCGAGGCTGCGCTTAAACCGGTGGTGGACGAACTGACCGGCATAAAGCGGCAAGTGCACTCCATGACCGCTGCTATCTTTGGTGAGCCGATTTAACTTCTGGAATTACTCAGTCTTCTTAAGTAACTTTCAATGTGCTGACTCTTTGTAACCCTTCAGGAACACGCATTGGTCACTTGGGGTCAGATGTACAGATGAAATTGGAAGCCGCCTATACATTGATCGAGCAACTGTATTCTGGAGCACAGCGGATCATCTCTACTGCATCGCATAACAATCCAGCGCCCACTTTAATTCAAGATACTCTGAAGAGGCTGTCGATGCTTCCTGCCCGGGTTGAAGAGCTAAAGAGATCTGCCGCTCGAACCGGTGCCATCACTGCCTTAATCTGGGCAAAAGCATGGCTGCCGGATTTTGACCCTGTTGAGGCAGCTCAGGGCTATCCCAGTTTGAAGGAAGACGGATCAACATTTAGTTAAGCGGATCTGCGAGCAATAAACCGGGAGGTGCGTCCTCTAGCTTGCCAATTGGCTGAAGAGGCAGGCTTGTCGCATTATCAGGCACAGTACAATGACCAAAACTAGCGAGTAGCCGCACCGATTCCTGAAGCGGAAAATCTTATCCCTCCAATCCGTAAGCACACTTATGCTCCTGATATTGATCCGTCACTGCTGATTCATGATGAAGCTGTCTTTCAAGCATTGATGGGAATCGACTGGACAACTGTTGACTTCCAGCCGCTGGGCAGAGAAGCAGAAGTGGAAGCGGCACGGGATGACCCACAACCATCAAGCCATGCTGGTGACCAAGCTTGAACCGGAAATCGGTTTAAAACTGCCCCCCCTTTGAAAAACAATAATCTTATTTGGGCACCGTGTTGCCTTGTAATATGCTAGCCGACACTCTTGATTTTGTTATGCCTTCGTGCATACATACTGCCACCTGTGCTTCCTTTGGGTGATAAAATTTCCAAAGTACTTTCTGCAATCAAAAAATCTTAAAATACCGCCGCGGCTATACCGTCAGGTGGATTGTTATGAAATCACAATATCTGAAATTTGAAGTATATGATCGACTCTTTGTGATACATAATACCTGCCATCATTGGGCATGAAGCTGGCTTAGCCAATCTTGAAGCGGAGGTTTTATAAACCCTACACCGTTAGAAGAGATAACAGCTCCTGTATATATAGAATGCCGGTTTACCTTGTAAACCGTGCTGGGCTGTATAATAAACACCGTGTTACTCCTTAATAGGATGTTTAACAAAGAAAATCAAACCAGGCAAATAAACTCCGGATTAAAAATGGACCGTGTTCTGTCCATTGACAGTTTGAACCGGTTTAAAATTTTGTCGGTTTAAAAACGCAACGATCATAAAGAAACATGTATGAAAGAAAATATTGAAGCAAAGGTAATGATAAAACTGTTTGCAAAAAGAGGCTTATTTGAGCCGATCAGATGGCGTTACCGTGGTCGGACACGACCAAGCTCCCGATAGGTGTAGCTACGGTTCAAGTCAGCCAGGTCCCCAAATGAAACCGTGGCATTTATGCCGATCAAGAGGCGTGGCAATGGTTCAGGTTCGACCAAGCCCCCAAGTGATTCTGTGGCCTTAGGCCGATCAAGAGGCGTGACTGGTTCAGACTTGACCATGTCCCCAAGTGATCTGGTGGATTTCGCCTATCAAAAGGTGTTGCATTGGTTCGGATGCGACCAAGCCCCCAAGTGATGTTATACAACTTTTAAAGAGCAATTTCAAGGGGTAAACCTGAGGCCGCTTTAAGACAGAACAACCCCGTGTAACCACGCATGTTGTAAAAGAACAGATACCCCGCTTTAGCTGAGGTTCCGGTTAATCATAATATATACATAGTCATAATATGTACATAAGTAGAGCCAATGGCTCAGGTATAGTAAGGCCGAAGATGAGCTATGTTCCACGGCCTGTTGGTCTCCTCCTTTGATGTACGTGAGTCTTTATGCTCTCGAATATCGATCAGATAGTATGACCCATTGTGCAGATTCTTGCTGACCACGAAAGGTCCCTCCCAAGGTGGGGATAACTTATGCACATCAGTCTGATCTTGGATGAGCCAAAGCACCAAATCTCCTTCTTGAAAGGTTCTGGTTCTAACTCGGCGACTGTGATAACGACGAAGATCCTGTTGGTAAATCACCGAGCGGGCAGATGCTATGTCACGCTCTTCATCCAACCGGTCCAAAGCGTATTGCCGTGTTGTCTCGTTGTCCGCTTCAACATAAGCCGCCACACGAGGTGAATCATGACGGATATCACTGGGGAGAACCGCCTCCGCTCCATAGACCATGAAGAAGGGTGTGTATCCTATTGATCTGTTGGGTGTGGTATTGATGCTCCATAGCACAGATGGTAACTCTTCTATCCAACAACCAGGTGTTCTCTGCAAAGGAACCATAAGCCGGGGCTTGATGCCTCTCAAGATCTCCTGATTAGCTCTTTCTGCTTGACCATTGGACTGTGGGTGCGCCACTGATGAAACGTCAAGTCGGATGTGCTCACGTTCGCAGAACTCCTTCATGGCACCTTTGGACAAATTGGTACCATTCTCTGTGATGATACTATGTGGAAAGCCAAACCAGAAAATCACTTTTTTGATGAACTTAACCGCCGTGGCCGCATCACACTTGCTAACAGGTTCTGCCTCCACCCACTTTGTAAACATGTCAACCGCCACCAGGAGGTGGGTCTTCTTGTCCTTGGACCTTTTGAAAGGCCCAACCATATCTAGCCCCCAAGTCGCAAACGACCAAGTGATTGGAATCATTCTCAATTCTTGAGCCGGCACATGAGCACGTCTTGAAAACTTTTGGCAACCGTCACATCGTCTGACCAGATCCTCCGCATCAGCATGAGCAGTTAACCAATAGAAGCCATGGCAGAACGCTTTAGCCACCAATGATTTTGAACCGGCGTGGTGACCACAATCTCCTCCGTGGATCTCACGCAAAATTTCACAGCCTTCTTCGGGAGACACACAGCATTGAAACGCCCCTGACACACTGCAATGATGCAACTCGCCATTGACAATAGTCCTGGACTTGGATCGCCGGATTATCTGTCGGGCCAGAGTCTCATCCTCTGGTAACTCGCCCCGGTTCATGTACGCAAGGTAAGGAAGCATCCAATCCGGAATAACATGAAGAGCTGCCACCAACTGAGCCTCCGGATCAGGAATAGCCAAATCCGCTTCACCAGGGAGCTTGACCAACGGGTTGTGCAACACATCGAGGAAAACATTGGGCGGGACCGGTTTGCGCTGAGAGCCCAGCCGGCTTAAAGCGTCCGCCGCTTCATTCTTCCGTCGGTCCACGTGGTCCACCTGATAGCCTTTAAAGTGACCTGCAACCGTATCCACCTCACGATGATATGCTGCCATGAGCGGATCCTTGGAATCCCGAGTGCCCGATACCTGTTGAGCCACGAGGTCTGAGTCACCGAAGCACTTAACTCGACTTAGGTTCATCTCCTTAGGTATCCGGAGACCGTGGAGCAAGGCTTCATACTCAGCTGCATTGTTAGTACAAGGGAACATCAAGCGGAGAACGTAACAAAACTTATCACCTCGTGGGGAAGTTAATACGACTCCAGCCCCCGAGCCCTCCAATTGCCTGGATCCGTCAAAATGGATGGTCCAATATGTGTGATCCGGCTTTTCTTCAGGTGCTTGCAGTTCCGTCCAATCATTAATGAAATCAATAAGTGCTTGAGACTTAACCGCCGTCCGAGGCACGTACTTCAACCCGTGCGGCCCAAGCTCTATAGCGCACTTGGCAATCCGGCAAGTCACTTCCCGGTTCTGGATGATATCGCCCAAGGGAGCAGAACTGACCATCGTAATGGGGTGCCCTTGAAAGTATTGCTTAAGCTTCCGGCTTGCCATAAAAACTCCATATACCAGCTTCTGCCAATGCGGATACCTTTGCTTGGACTCAATAAGTAACTCACCGATATAATAGACCGGACGTTGAACCGGATGCTCCTTGCCTGCCTCTTTTCGCTCCACCACAATAGCCACACTAACCGCACGAGCATTAGCAGCAACATATAGCAGCAACGGCTCCTTGTCAATGGGAGCGGCGAGCACGGGCGGATTGGCCAATTGCCGCTTTAAGTCCTCAAATGCTTTATCAGCAGCAGAACTCCAGACGAATTGATCCGTCTTCTTCAACATCTGATACAAAGGGATTGCCTTCTCACCAAGGCGGCTGATGAACCGGCTCAACACGACAATCCGGCCTGCCAGGCGTTGAACATCATTGATACACTTCGGTTTAGCCAGGGAGGTGATGGCTGTGATCTTCTCCGGATTAGCCTCGATTCCCTTGTTGGACACCAGAAAACCCAATAACTTGCCTGCCGGTACACCAAAGACACACTTGGCCGGATTAAGCATCATCTTGTACGTCCTCAGGTTACCAAAGGTTTCTTTCAAGTCATCAACCAGAGTCTCCTTCTCCCTTGACTTAACCACGATATCATCCACGTAAGCATGTACATTACGGCCAATTTGCTTGTGAAGACAATTTTGTACACGCCGTTGATAGGTTGCCTGGGCACTCTTGAGCCCAAAGGGCATAGACACATAGCAGAAGGCTCCAAAGGGAGTTATGAATGCCGTCTTCTCCTGGTCCTTAACTGCCATTTTGATATGATGATAGCCGGAATATGCATCCAGAAAACTCAAACGCTCACAACCCGCCGTAGCATCAATAATTTGATCAATACGGGGGAGGGCAAAAGGGTCTGCTGGACAAGCCTTATTAAGATCTGTGTAATCCACACACATGTGCCAGGTGCCATTTTTCTTAAGGACCAGCACCGGATTAGCAAGCCACTCAGGGTGGAAAACTTCAATAATAAAGCCAGTTGCTAAGAGCCTGGCTACCTCTTCTCCAATAGCCTTGCGTCTTTCTTCGTTAAACCAGCGGAGGAACTGTTTCACCGGTTTGTATTTAGGATCCACATTAAGAGTGTGCTCAGCGAGTTGCGTCGGTACACCTGGCATGTCAGAGGGCTTCCATGCAAAAATGTTCCGATTCTCACGGATGAACTCGATGAGCGCGCTTTCCTATTTTGGATCCAAGTTGGCACTGATGCTGAACTGCTTGGACGAATCGCCAGGCACGAAGTCAACAAGCTTAGTTTCAGCTGCTGATTTGAACTTCAGGGCCGGATCATGCTCCGTAGTTGGCTTCTTCAACGGAGTCATGTCTGCCGGATCAACATTGTCCTTATAAAATTTCAGCTCCTCGGTGGCACAAACCGACTCTGCGTAGGCCGCATCTCCTTACTCGCACTCCAAAGCGACTCTACGGCTTCCGTGAACCGTTATTGTCCCCTTGTGACCCGACATCTTGAGCTGCAAATACACATAATAGGGCCGTGCCATGAACTTGGCGTAGGCCGGTCGCCCACAAAGGGCGTGATATGGACTTTGGATTTTTACCACTTCAAACGTCAATGTCTCCAACCTGGAATCATGATCATCTCCAAAGGCCACTTCCAGAGCTATCTTGCCAACAGGATATGCTGACTTGCCAGGTAGCACACCATGGAACATCGTATTGGACGGTTTGAGATTTTTATCTGTTAGTCCCATACGACGGAAGGTCTCATAGTACAAGATATTGATGCTGCTCCCTCCATCCATGAGCACCTTGGTGAACTTATAACCTCCCACCTGAGGAGCCACTATTAAAGCCAACTGACCCGGATTGTCAACCCGGGGAGGATGATCCTCTATGCTCCATATGATTGGCTGTTCAGACCAACGTACATAACGGGGCACGGCCGGTTCAACAGAGTTGACTTCCCGCTTTTGAACCTTCCGGTCTCGTTTGTCCAAGCTAGTGGTGAGGACATGGTACTGCCCACTATTCAACTGCTTTGGGTTGCTCTGGTAACCCGATTGTTGCTGCTGCTGGTTGTAACCACCCTGGTTATTTTGATTATTTTGATTGTTATGTCCGCCCGGATTACCATTAAATCCTGAACCGTAATTTCCTCCACCGTAACCCGGCCCGGATCCTTAGCCACCGCCGGAGCCGTGATCATACTGGAAAGCATTAGAATTCTTGAACTCCTACATAATGTAGCAATCCTTCCAAAGGTGGTTTGCTGGCACCTCCTTCGTCCCATGCTTTGGACAGGGCTGGTTCAATAGATAATTTAGGCGGTCTGGGTTAGGGTTAGGTGCTCCGCTGCGATTCGGTGGTTTACCCTTGCGTCGCTGGCCCTTGTCCTGCGCGTTGGTATTAGCCACAAAGTCCATGTTGCCATCCGCTTTACGCTTGCCTCCGCCGCCATTACCTGCCGGATTATGCTGCTGTCCTCTGGAGTTGCTGTTCTTCTTTCCCTTCTCTGTCTTATCATCATCAGACTCGGGATCCTTGGTACTATCATAATCAGCATACTTTACTAATGCAGCCATGAGAGTCCCCATATCCGTGCAATGACGCTTCATCCGCCCCAACTTCAACTTTAGGGGCCCAAACCGGTAGTTGCCTTCCAGGGTGATAACAGCGGTGTCGGCGTTGATGCAGTCCGATGAATGCAAAACTTGCGAGACCCGGCGCACCCAATGAGTCGTTGATTCTCCTTCCTCCTGGACACAGGAAGCTAAGTCCACTATCGACATAGGCTGCTTACATGTATCCTTGAAATTACTGATGAACCGGGTTCGTAACTGGGCCCATGAACTGATAGAATTGGCCCGTAAGCTTTTTAACCAAGTACGGGCCATTCCTTCGAGCATCATGGTGAAGTACTTCTCACATGCCGCATCATCCACATCAAGCATCTCCATGGTCATCTCATAGCTCTCCACCCATGTCTCTGGAGGTTGATCCGTCGTGTAATTTGGTACCTTGCGCGGGCCTTTGAAATCCTTGGGCAGGCGCACATTGCGTAAAGCGGGGACAAGGCAAGGCACCCCCAAAGAACTAGAAGTAACACCAGGCTCGACCGAGGTAGTTGGACGAACCGGTGTGAGCTGACGAGCCTGATACTGCGCTGCTAACTCGGCCTCCCTGCGCGCTCGGGCCCGGTCCACCACTTCCTGAGCGTTATCAGCACCACCCGCCGGGTTGTTGCCGCGGGGTGCCCCACATCGTTCATTACTTGATATGGCCGGTTCATCCATATGCCTGCTATAGCTCCGGCTTGGACGAGGGGTTGAGTGGATCCGGTCGCGGCTGTACGAGTATGCTTCCTGTTGGACCAAAGTTGTCCTAAGAAGCTCCTTGACCCGGCGCGTTTCTACCGCCTTTGGCGAGTCACCTTCAATTGGAATGGCCTCTAGTCGTGCAGCAGATGCAACAAGATTGTCCATCGGGTTGGAGTAGTGACCTGGAGGTGTTGGAACAGCCTGAGGTACAACAATGTTATGACGAGGCAGATCCATCAAACGGGGCTGAACCGGCACGCTGGTCCCAGGAGCTTCCGCCCGGTTTACCGGCGGCGGATTACTGGTTCCTACTCCTGGGGTGTTGAAAAGGTATCTGGCCTAAAAAACCGAAGGTAAACGGGATCGGTACTTCCTCTTCATGACTTCATGCGACGCGTTCTGGTCCAACATGAGCCTGTAGGCTTGTGCATCTAAAGCGGCCCGTTCCGCAGCCATCCTGGTATTTTCAGCTGCCAGGTCTGCCTTAGCCTGAGTGATCTGTTCCCTCACTTTTGCGATCTCCGCGTTGTGGACGTCCTGATCCGCCGGGTTAGCCTCTGCCATAAGCGCGACCAACGCATCAAACAGATCCAATAAAACTTGAGCCGACGGGCGCACAGAGCCTCCTGCCCCGGCAGCCGTCGCCGCTACTGAACCGGAGGTCATTGCCGCAGCGGTCGAAGAAAGAAGCGCTGCTTGTGTACCGGCCATGAATATTCCAACCCGGTTGGGCAGATCAGAGGGGTCCGGAATACTGTCGCCATCGGAACAGCCCCCAATCTGGCCATCTTGTAGTTGATACAGAGATTCGGTTTCTCCGGTTGATGACTCGTCACCAGAGTAAACGACGGTCTCGCCACCAGATTCCGATCCGTCCTCATAACTTCCTCCATGGATCACTCCCACGAATACACGCTTCACGGCCGGTTTAACCTGGGCGGATCGCGCACGCTGAGCCGTCTCGACGAGGTCGGTGCATATGTCCGGCTCAGGGCCCGGTTCACCGATCTTGCCGATGAAAACGTGTATGGCACCAAAGGGGACCCGGTACCCATACTCAATTGAGCTGGCCTTGGGGCCCCAGCCTGCATCGTCGATGTAGAGCTTGCCGCGACGACTCTTAGTCATCCGGCCCACAGCGTAGCCCTCGAGTCCTTCGAAGCGGCCCTCCAAGAACTTGAAACCATCGTGCGATAGCCCCACGATGGGCGCCAACAGTCGTGGTTTTGTCACGGTAGATGTCCTAGAGAAAAGACTTAGTCATGGAGCCATCGCGACGGGTTAGCTTGAAGGGGTTAAAGCAGACACAGGGACGCAGAGAGTTATACTAGTTAGGCCCCTTCGATGAAGGTAAAAGCCTACATGTAGTTGTGATGGAATTGATGGGGTTTCGATGACTACGGAGCAAACAAGCTTCGCCTAAGTCTCGAGTTGTTGTCTGTTATCCTGAACCGCCGCCGGGTCGTCCCCTTATATACACGGGTGACGCCCGTCGATTCACAGAGTCCCAACACCGGTTCATATTCGTATCCGGGTTGGTCTCGCCTTATTCCTACCTTACAATATAAGTTTACATATAGATGCCGGTTTACGGATACAAGTCTTAAACCGACTACGGGCCTCAGGCCCTCATCTATCTTCTTAGGCTTTAACACTCTTGAACTACTGATGAAGTTAACCCAGCCCAAATAGGCCGGTTTACGCCCAGTAGTAATATCCCCAACAGGCCCCCTGTTGCTCCACCGACGTACTCCTTCCTCCTATATATACCTACGTACCCCCAAACGATCAGATACGGAGCCAAAAACCTAATTCCACCACCGCAACCTTCTATACCCACGAGATCCCATCTTGGGGCCTGTTCTGGAGCTCCGCCGGAGAAGGCCATCATAACGAAGGGCTTCTACATCATCCTAGCCCCTCCGATGAAGTGTGAGTAGTTCACCTCAGACCTACGGGTCCATAGTTAGTAGCTAGTTTGCTTGTTCTCTCTTTTTGGATCTCAATACAATGTTCTCCCCCTCTCTCGTGGAGATCTATTCGACGTAATCTTTTTTTGCGGTGTGTTTGTTGAGACCGATGAATTGTGGGTTTATGATCAAGTCTATCTATGAATAATATTTGAATCTTCTCTGAATTCTTCTATGTATGATTGGTTATCTTTGCAAGTCTCTTCGAATTATCAGTTTGGTTTGGCCTACTAGATTAGTTTTTCTTGCCATGGGAGAAGTGTTTAGCTTTGGGTTCAATATTGCGGTGTCCTTTCCCAGTGACAGAAGGGGTAGCAAGGCACGTATTGTATTGTTGCCATCGAGGATAACAAGATGGGGTTTTTATCATATTGCATGAAACTATCCCTCTACATCAGGTCATCTTGCTTAAGGCGTTACTCTGTTTTTAACTTAATACTCTAGATGCATGCTGGATAGTGGTCGATGAGTGGAGTAATAGTAGTAGAAGCAGGCAGGAGTCGGTCTACTTGTCTCATATGTGATGCCTATATACATGATCATACCTAGATATTCTCATAACTATGCTCAATTCTGTCAATTGCTCAACAGTAATTTGTTCACCCACCGTAGAATACTTATGCTCTTGAGAGAAGCCACTAGTGAAACCTATGGCCCCTGGGTCTATTCTCATCATATCAATCTCCATAACTTTATTATTGCTTGCTTTTTTACTTTGCCTTTTAATTTTCACTTTGCATCTCTATACCAAAAATACCAAAAATATTATCTCTATTAGATCTCACTCCCGTAAGTGACCGTGAAGGGATTGAAAACCCCTAAACGCATTGGTTGCGTTGAGCTATTGTTTTGTGCAGGTACGAGGGACTTGAGCGTAGCCTCCTACTGGATTGATACCTTGGTTCTCAAAAACTGAGGGAAATACTTATGCTACTTTGCTGCATCATCCTCTCCTCTTCGGGGAAATCCAACGCAGTGCTCAAGAGGTAGCAAGAAGAATTTATGGCGCCGTTGCTGGGGAGTCTGCGCAAGAGTCAACATACCAAGTACCCATCACAATCCATATCTCCCGCATTACATTAGTTGCCATTTGCCTCTCGTTTTCCTCTCCCCCACTTCACCCTTGTCGTTTTATTCGCCCTCTGTTTTCCGTTTGCCTTTTTCTCGCTTGCCTTTTGTTTGCTCGTGTGTTGGATTGCTTGTTTGTCACGATGTCTCAAGATACTACCAAATTGTGTGACTTCACCAATACCAACAATAATGATTTCCTTAGCACTCCGATTGCTCCTCTTGCCAATACTGAATCTTGTGAAATCAATACTGCTTTGTTGAATCTTGAAATGAAAGATCAATTCGCCGACCTTCCTAGTGAAGATGCCGCTACTCATCTGAATAGCTTCGTTGATTTATGTGATATGCAAAAGAAGAAAGATGTCGATAATGATGTTGATAAATTGAAGCTATTTCCTTTTTCGCTTAGAGATCGTGCTAAATCTTGGTTTTCTTCTTTGCCTAAAAATAGTATTGATTCTTGGAACAAGTGCAAAGATGCTTTTATCTCTAAGTATTTTCCTCCCGCTAAGATCATCTCTCTTAGAAACGACATTATGAATTTTAAGCAACTTTATCATGAACATGTTGCACAAGCTTGGGAGAGAATGAAATTAATGATACGTAATTGCCCTACTCATGGTTTAAATTTGTGGATGATTATACAAAAATTTTATGCCGGATTGAATTTTGCTTCTAGAAATCTTTTAGATTCGGCCGCGGGAGGCACTTTTATGGAAATCACTTTAGGAGATGCTACTAAACTCCTAGACAATATTATGGTTAATTATTCTCAATGGCACACTGAAAGATCTACTAATAAAAAAGTGCATGCGATAGAAGAAATTAATGTTTTGAGTGGAAAGATGGATGAACTTATGAAACTATTTGCTACTAAGAGTGTTTCTTCTGATCCTAATGATATTCCTTTGTCTACTTTGATTGAGAATAATAATGAATCTATGGATGTGAATTTTGTTCGTAGGAATAATTCTGGTAACAACGCGTATAGAGGGAATTTTAATCCTAGGCCTTATCCTAGTAATCCTTCTAATAATTATGGAAATTCCTACAACAACTCTTATGGAAATTTTAATAAGATGCCCTCTGAATTTGAGAATAGTGTTAAAGAGTTTATGAATTCACAAAAGAATTTTAATGCTTTGCTTGAAGAAAAATTGCTTAAAGTTGATGATTTAGCTAGGAATGTTTATAGAATTTCTCTTGAGGTTGATTATTTAAAGCTTAGATCTATTCCTCCTAAGCATGATATCAATGAGTCTCTCAAAGCCATGAGAATTTCCATTGATGAGTGCAAGGAAAGAACCGCTAGGATGCGTGCCACGAAAGATGCCTTTATTAAAGCGTGTTCATCCAATTCCTATGAAAATCAAGATGAAGATCTAAAAGTTATTGATGTGTCCCCTATTAAATCTTTGTTTTGCAATATGAATCTTGATGAAACTGAATATGATCTTCCTTTACCTAGAAGGCGTTCTAAAAATTCGGAGTATTTAGATCTTGATGAAGAAATTGATAAACGTGGGATTGAAAGAAATAAAAATCTAGATATTGCTAAACCCACTATATTGGATCTCAAGGAATTTAATTATGAAAGTTGCTCCTTAATTGATTGTATTTCCTTATTGCTATCCGTGCTAAATTCTCCTCATGCTTATAGTCAAAATAAAGCCTTTACCGAGCATATCGTTGATGCCTTGATGCAATCTTATGAAGAAAAACTTGAGTTGAAAGTGTTTATCCCTAGAAAATTTTATGATGAGTGGGAACATATTATTAAAATTAAAATTAAATATTATGAGTTTTATGCTTTGTGTGATTTGGGTGCTAGTGTCTCCACTATTCCCAAAACTTTGTGTGATTTGCTAGATTTCCATGATTTTGATGATGGCTCTCTAAACTTGCATCTTGCGGATTCCACTATTAAAAAAACCTATGGGAAGAATTAATGATATTCTTATTGTTTCAAATAGGAATTATTTGCCCGTAGATTTTATCGTTCTTGATATAGATTGCAATCCTTCTTGCCCTATTATTCTCGGTAGACCTTTCCTTAGAACGGCTGGTGCAATTATTGATATGAAGGAACGGAATATTAGATTTCAATTTCCATTAAAGAAGGGCATAGAACACTTCCCTAGAAAGAAAATAAAATTGCCATATGAATCTATCATGAGAGCCACTTATGGATTGCCTACCAAAGATGGCAATACCTAGATCTATCCTCGCTTTTATGCCTAGCTAGGGGCGTTAAACGATAGCGCTTGTTGGTAGGCAACCAAATTTTATTTTAGTTTTTTCGTTTTTGCTTCTGTTTAGTAATAAATAATCCATCTATCTTATGTTTAGATGTGGTTTTATGTTTTAATTAGTGTTTGTTCCAAGTTTGACCTATAGGATCTTCTTGGATGATAGTTATTTGATCTTGCTGTAATTTCCAAAATCTTTTTGTTCACGCAAACAATTGTTAAAAATCACCAGAACGTGATAAAATACTGATTCCAATTGCTACTGATCAATAAACAAATTTTCTAGGTCGTCCTATTTTTTTAGATTTTTTGGAGTTCCATAAGTTTGCGTTAGTTACAGATTACTCCAGACTGTTCTGTTTTTGGCAGATCTTTTTTCGTGTGTTGTTTGCTTATTTTGATGAATCAATGGCTAGTAAAATAGTTTATAATCCATAGAGAAGTTGGAATACAGTAGGTTTAACACCAATATAAATAAAGAATGAGTTCATTATAGTACCTTGAAGTGGTCTTTTGTTTTCTTTCTCTAACGGAGCTCACGAGATTTCTATTGAGTTTTGTGTTGTGAAGTTTTCAAGTTTTGGGTAAATTCTTTTGATGGATTATGGAATAAGGAGTGGCAAGAGCCGAAGCTTGGTGATGGCCATGGCACCCCCAAGATAATCCAAGGACACCAAAAAGTCAAAGCTTGGGGATGCCCCGGAGGGCATCCCCTCTTTCGTCTACTTCCATCGGTAATTTTACTTGGAGCTATATTTTTATTCACCATATGATATGTGTTTTGCTTGGAGCGTCTTGTATTATTTGTGTGTTTGTTTGTTAGTGTGCCACAATCATCCTTGCTGTACACACCTTTTGAGAGAGCCATACATAAATTGGAATTTGATAGAATACTCTATGTGCTTCACTTATATCTTTTGAGCTTGATAGTTTTGCTCTATGTGCTTCACTTATATCTTTTCAGCCTTATAATTTTGCTTTAGCGCTTCACTTAGATCTTTTAGAGCACGGTGGTGGATTTGTTTTAAAGAAACTATTGATCTCTCATGCTTCACTTAGATTATTTTGAGAGTCTTTAATAGCATGGTAATTTGCTTAATAATAATATGCTTGGTATTCAAGATTTGTGAAACTTTCTTTTGAGTGCGTTGAATACTAAGAAAAGATTGATGCTTGATAATCGTTTTGAGATATGAAGATGGTGATATTAGAGTCATGCTAGTTGAGTAGTTGTGAATTTAAAGAATACTTGCGTTAAAGTTTGTGATTCCCGTAGCATGCACGTATGGTGAACTGTTATGTGATGAAGTCAGAGCATGATTTATTTATTGATTGTATTCCTTATGAGTGGCGGTCAGGGACGAGCGATGGTCTTTTCCTACCAATCTATCCCCCTAGGAGCATGCGCATAATAGTTTGCTTTGATAACTTCTAATTTTTTTGAATAAGTATGTGAGTTCTTTATGACTAATGTTGAGTCCATGGATTATACGCACTTTTCCCTTCCTTCCACCATTGCTAGCCTCTCTAATACCGCGCACTTTTCACCGGTATTATACACCCACCATATATATTCCTCAAAACAGCCACCATACCTACCTATCATGGCATTTCCATAGCCATTCCGAGATATATTGCCATGCAACTTTCCACTGTTCCGTTTATTATGACACGCTCCATCATTGTCATATTGCTAGCATGATCATGTAGTTGACATCGTATTTGTGGCAAAGCCCCCGTTCATAATTCTTTCATACATGTCACTCTTGATTCATTGCATATCAAGGTACACCGCTGGAGCCATTCATATAGAGTCATATTTTGTTCTAAGTATCGAGTTGTAATTGTTGAGTTGTAACAAAAATAAAAGTGTGATGATCACCATTTTTAGAGCATTGTCCCAAGTGAGGAAAGGTTGATGGTGTTGGGGATCGTAGCAGAAATATAAAATTTTCTACGCATCACCAAGATCAATCTATGGAGTAATCTAGCAACGAGGGGAAGGAGAGTGCATCTACATACCCTTGTAGATCGCTAAGCGGAAGCGTTCAAGTGAACGGGGTTGATGGAGTCGTACTCGTCGTGATCCAAATCACCGATGATCCTGGTGCCGAACGGACGACACCTCCGCGTTCAACACACATGCAGCCCGGTGACGTCTCCCACGCCTTGATCCAGCAAGGAGAGAGGGAGAGGTTGGGGAAGACTCTGTCCAGCAGCAGCACGACGGCGTGGTGGTGGCGGAGGAGCGTGGTACTCTAGCAGGGCTTCGCCAAGCACCGCAAGAGACGAGGAGGAGAGAGGTAGGGCTGCGCCAGGGAGAGGTCAAAACTCATATGTTGGCAGCCCTGAAGACCTCAACTATATATAGGGGAGAGGGAGGGGGCTGCGCCCCCTCTAGGGTTCCCACCCCAAGGGGTGCGGCAGCCCCAAAACCCATCTAGGGCGGCGGCCAAGGGGGGAAGAGGGGGAAACTTGCCCCCCAAGCAAGGTGGAGGCGCCCCTCCCCAAACCCTAGGCGCCTTGGGCCCTGGTGGGGGGCGCACCAGCCCACCTGGGGCTGGTCCCCTCCCACACTTGGCCCATGCTGCCCTCTGGGGCCGGTGGCCCCACTTGGTGGACCCCAAGACCCTCCCGGTGGTCCCGGTACATTATCGATAGCAACCGAAACCCTTCTGGTGACCAAAGCAGGACTTCCCATATATAAATCTTTACCTCCGGAGCATTCCGGAACTCCTCGTGACGTCCGAGATCTCATTCGGGACTCCGAATAACATTCGGTAACCACGTACATCTATTCCCTATAACCCTAGCGTCATCGAACCTTAAGTGTGCAGACCCTACGGGTTCGGGAGACACGTAGACATGACCGAGACAACTCTCCGGCCAATAACCAACAGCGGGATCTGGATACCCATGTTGGCTCCCACATGTTCCACGATGATCTCATCGGATGAACCACGATGTCAAGGATTCAATCAATCCCGTATTCAATTCCCTTTGTCTACCGGTATAGTACTTGCCCGAGATTCGATCGTCGGTATCTCGATACCTTGTTCAATCTCGTTATCGGCAAGTCTCTTTACTCGTTCCGCAACACATCATCCCGTGATCAACTTCTTGGTCACATTGCGCATATGATGATGTCCTACCGAGTGGGCCCAGAGATACCTCTCCGTTACACGGAGTGACAAATCCCAGTCTCGATTCGTGCCAACCCAACAGACACTTTCGGAGATACCTGTAGTGTACCTTTATAGCCACGCAGTTACGTTGTGACGTTTGGTACACCCAAAGCATTCCTACGGTATCCGGGAGTTGCACAATCTCATGGTCTAAGGAAATGATACTTGACATTAGAAAAGCTTTAGCATACGAACTACACGATCTTGTGCTGGGCTTAGGATTGGGTCTTGTCCATCACATCATTCTCCTAATGATGTGATCCCGTTATCAATGACATCCAATGTCCATGGTTAGGAAACTGTAGCCATCTATTGATCAACGAGCTAGTCAACTAGAGACTTACTAGGGACATGGTGTTGTCTATGTATCCACACATGTATCTGAGTTTCCTATCAATACAATTCTAGCATGGATAATAAAGGATTATCATGAACAAGGAAATATAATAATAACTAATTTATTATTGCCTCTAGGGCATATTTCCAACAGTCTCCCACTTGCACTAGAGTCAATAATCCAGTTCACATCGCTATGTGATTAACACTCAAGGTCACATCCCCATGTGACTAACACCCAAAGAGTTCTGGGTTTGATCATGTTATGCCTGTGAGAGATGTTATAGTCAACGGGTCTGAACCTTTTGTATCCGTGTGTACTTTACAAATCTCTATGTCATCTTGTAGATGCAGCTACCACGCTCTAATTGGAGATATTCCAAATAACCGTTCTACTATACGAATCCGGTTTATTACACAGAATCATCCAGATTAGTGTTAAAGATTGCATCGGCGTAACCCTTTACGACGAACTCTTTTACCACCTCCATAATCGAGAAAATTCCTTAGTCCACAAGCTACTAAGGGTAACCTTGACCATTGTCCTGTGATCCATTCCTAGATCACACTTGTGCCCCTTGACTGACTCATGGCTTGGCACACTTCAGGTGCGGTACACAACATAGCATGATTTAGAGCCTACGTCTGAAGCATAGGGGACGACCTTCGTCCTTTCTCTCTATTCTGCCGTGGCCAGGTCTTGAGTCTTACTCAACACTCATACCTTATAACACAACCAAGAACTCCTTCTTTGCCGATCTATTTTGAACTCCTTCAAAATCTTGTCATGGTACGTGTTCGTTTGTAAGTACTATTAAGCGATTTTTGATCTATCCTTATAGATCTTGATGCTCAATGTTCAAGTAGCTTAATTCAGGTTTTCCATTGAAAACCACTTTCAAATAACCTTATATGCTTTCCAGAAATTCTACATCATTTCTGATCAACAATATGTCAACAACATATACTCATCAGAAATTCTATAGTGCTCCCACTCACTTCTTTGGAAATACAAGTTTCTCATAAACTTTGTATAAACCTAAAATCTTTGATCATCTCATCAAATCGTACATTCCAATTCCGAGATGCTTACTCCAGTCCTTAGAAGGATTGTTGGAGCTTTGCATACTTGTTAGCATCTTTCAGGATTGACAAAACCTTCTGGTTGTATCACATACAACCTTTCCTCAAGAAAATCATCGAGGAAACAATGTTTTGACATCCTATCTGCAAGATTTCATAAATAATACAGTAACTGCTAACATAATTCCAACAGACTTTTAGCATCGCTACGAGTGAGAAAGTCTCATCGTAGTCAACTCCTTGAACTTGGCGGGAAACATCTTAACGACAAGTCGAGCTTTCTCAATGGTGACACTTACCATCATTGTCCGTCTTCCTATTAAAATCAATCTGCACCCAACAGCCTTACGACTATCAAGTAGTTCTTTCAAAGTCTACACTTTGTTTTCATACATGGATCCTCTCTCGGATTTTATAGCCTCGAGCCAATTTTCGGAATCCGGGCCCACCATCGCTTCTCCATAGCTCGTAGGTTCATTGTTGTCTACCAACATGACTTCCAAGACAGGATTACGTACCACTCTCAAGTAGTATGCATCCTTGTCGTCCTACGAGGTTTGGTAGAGACTTGATCTGAAGTTTCATGATCACAATCATAAGCTTCCACTTCAATTGGTGTAGGTGCCACAGGAACTACTCCCTGTGCCCTGCTACACACTAGTTGAAGTGATGGTTCAATAACCTCATCAAGTCTCCCCTATCCTCCCACTCAATTCTTTTGAGAGAAACTTTTTCTCGAGAAAGGACCCGATTTCAGAAACAATCCCTATTGCTTTCGGATCTGAGACAGGAGGTATACCCAAATGTTTTGTGTCCTATGAAGATGCATTTATCCGCTTTGGGTTCGAGCTTATCAGCCTGAAACCTTTTCACATAAGCGTCGTAGCCCCAAACCTTTAAGAAACAACAGCTTAGGTTTCTCTAAACCATAGTTCATACGGTGTCATCTCAACGGATTTGTGTGGTTCCCTATTTAAAGTGAATGCGGTTGTCTCTAATGCCTAACCCATAAACGATAGTGGTAATTTGATAAGAGACATCATGGTATGCACCATATCCAATAGGGTAAAGTTATGATGTTCGGACACACCATCACACTATGGTGTTCCCGGCGGTATTAGTCGTGAAACAATTTCCACAATATCTTAATCGTGTGCCAAACGCGTAACTTAGATATAAATCTCTATTATCATATCATAGACATTTTATCCTCTTGTCACGACGATCTTCAACTTCACCCTGAAATTACTTGAACCTTTCAATAATTCAGACTCATGATTCATCAAGTAAATATACTCAGCATCTACTCAAATCATCTGTGAAGTAAGAACATAACGATATCCACTACATGCCTCAGCACTCATTGGACCGCACACATCAAGATGTATTACTTCCAACAAGTTGCTTTCTTCTTCCATCTTACTGAAAACGAGGCCTTTCAGTCATCTTGCCCATGTGGTATGATTTGCATGTCTCAAGTGATTCAAAATCAAGTGAGTCCAAACGATCCATCAACATGGAGCTTCTTCATGCGTTTTATACCAATATGACTCAAATTGCAGTGCCACAAGTATGTGGTACTATCATTACTATCTTATATCTTTTGGCATGAACATGTGTATCACTACGACCGGGATGGTATTATTCAAATAAACTGAGTAACCATTATTCTCCTTAAATGAATAACCGTATTGCGATAAACATAATCCAATCATGTCTATGCCCACCGCAAACACCAAATAACAATTATTTAGGTTTTAATACCAATCTCGATGGTAGAGGGAGCGTACGATATTTGACTACATCAACCTTGGAAACACTTCCAACACATATCGTCATCTCACCTTTAGCTAGTCTTCGTTTATTCCGTAGCCTTTTATTTCGAGTTACTAACACTTAGCAACCGAACCGGTATCTAATACCCTGGTGCTACTAGGAGTACTAGTAAAGTACACATTAAAATAATGTTTATCCAATATACTTCTGTTGATCTTTCCAGCCTTTCTTATCTACCAAGTATCTAGGGTGGTTCTGCTTCAGTGACCGTTCCCCTTATTACAGAAGCACTTAGTCTCGGGCTTGGGTTCAACTTTGGGTTTCTTCACTGGAGCAGCAACTAATTTGTTGTTTCATGAAGTATCCCTTTCTTGCCCTTGCCCTTCTTGAAACTAGTGGTTTTACTAACCATCAACAATTGATGCTCCCTTTTGATTTCTACTTTCGCGGTGTCGCGAATAGCTCAAGGATCATATCTATCCCTGATTTGTTATAGTTCATCACGAAGCTCTAGTAGCTTGGTGGCAGTGACTTTGGAGAACCATCACTATCTTATCTGGAAGATTAACAACCACTCGATTCAAGCGATTGTAGTACTCATACAATCTGAGCACATGCTCAACGATTGAGCTTTTCTCCTTAGTTTGTAGGCTTAGGAAACTTGTCAGAGGTCTCATACCTCTTGACACGGGCACAAGCCTGAAATCCCAATTTCAGTCCTTGGAACATCTCATATGTTCTGCGATGTTACAAAACGTCTTTGGTGCCTCAATTCTAAACCATACGCACTGAACTATCATGTAGTCATCAAAGCGTGTATGTCAGATGTTCGCAACATCCACAACCGACACTCGAGGTTCAGCTCACTGAGCGGTGCATTAAGGACATAACCCTTCTATGCAACAATGAGGACAATCCTCAGTTTACGGACCCAGTCCGCATACTTGCTACTATCAACTTTCAACTAAATTTTCTCTAGGAACGTATCTAAAACAGTAGAACTAAAGCGTAAGCTATGACATAATTTGCAAAGTCCTTTTGACTATGTTCATGATAATTGAGTTCATCTGATTATTTCATGAACTCCCACTCAGATAGACATCCCTCTAGTCATCTAAGTGATACATGATCCGAATCAACTAGGCCGTGTCCGATCATCATGTGAGACGGACTAGTCATCATCGGTGAACATCTTCATGTTGATCGTATCTTCTATACGACTCATGTTCGACCTTTCGGTCGTCCGTGTTCCGAGGCCATGTCTGTACATGCTAGGCTCGTCAAGTCAACCTAAGTGTTCCACATGTGTTCCGAGGCCATGTTTGTACATGATAGGCTCGTCAACACCCGTTGTATTCGAACGTTAGAATCTATCACACCCGATCATCACGTGGTGCTTCGAAACAACAAACCTTCGCAACGGTGCACAGTTAGGGAAAAAACTTTTCTTGAAATTTTGGTGAGGGATCATCTTATTTAAGCTACCGTCGTTTCTAAGCAAATAAGATGTAAAACATGATAAACATCACATGCAATCAAATAGTGACATGATATGGCCATCATCACTTTGCTCCTTTTGATCTCCATCTTCGGGGCTCCATGATCATCATCTTCACTGGCATGACACCATGATCTCCATCATCGTGTCTTCATGAAGTTGTCTCGCCAACTATTACTTCTACTACTACAGCTAACGGTTAGCAATAAAGGAAAGTAATTACATGACGTTTATGTTGACACGCAGGTCATAAATAAATTAAGACAACTCCTATGGCTCCTGCCGGTTGTCATACTCATCGACATGCAAGTCGTGATTCCTATTACAAGAACATGATCAATCCCATACATCACATATATCATTCATCACATTCTTTCTGGCCACATCACATCACATAGCATACCACGCAAAAACAAGTTAGACGTCCTCTAATTGTTCTTGCATGTTTTTACATGGCTGCTATGGGTTTCTAGCAAGAACGTTTCTTACCTACGCAAAACCACAACGTGATATGCCAATTTCTATTTACCCTTCATAAGGACCCTTTTCATCGAATCCGATCCGACTAAAGTGGGAGATACAGACACCCGCTAGCCACCTTATGCAACTAGTGCATGTCAGTCGGTGGAACCTGTCTCACGTAAGAGTACGTGTAAGGTCGGTCCGGGCCGCTTCATCCCACGATGCCGCCGAATCAAGATAAGACTAGTAATGGCAAGTAAATTTACAAAATCGACGCCCACAACAACTTGTGTTCTACTCGTGCATAGAAACTACGCATAGACCTAGCTCATGATGCCACTGTTGGGGATCATAGCAGAAATTTAAAATTTTCTACGCATCACCAAGATCAATCTATGGAGTAATCTAGCAACGAGGGGAAGGAGAGTGCATCTACATACCCTTGTAGATCGCTAAGTGGAAGCGTTCAAGTGAACGGGGTTGATGGAGTCGTACTCGTCGTGATCCAAATCACCGATGATCCTAGTGCCGAACGGACGGCACCTCCGCGTTCAACACACATGCAGCCCGGTGACGTCTCCCACGCCTTGATCCACCAAGGAGAGAGGGAGAGGTTGGGGAAGACTCCGTCCAGCAGCAGCACGACGGCGTGGTGGTGGTGGAGGAGCGTGGTACTCCAGCAGGGCTTCGCCAAGCACCGCAAGAGACAAGGAGGAGAGAGGTAGGGCTGCGCCAGGGAGAGGTCAAAACTCATATGTTGGCAGCCCCGAAGACCTCAACTATATATAGGGGAGAGGGAGGGGCTGCGCCCCCTCTAGGGTTCCCACCCCAAGGGGTGCGGCAGCCCCAAAACCCATCTAGGGCGGCGGCCAAGGGGGAAGAGGGGGAAACTTGCCCCCAAGCAAGGTGGAGGCGCCCCCTCCCCAAACCCTAGGTGCCTTGGGCCCTGGTGGGGGCTGCACCAGCCCACCTGGGGCTGGTTCCCTCCCACACTTGGCTCATGCTGCCTTCTGGGGCCGGTGGCCCCACTTGGTGGACCCCAGGACCCTCCCGGTGGTCTCGGTACATTACCGATAGCGACCGAAACCCTTCCGGTGACCAAAACAGGACTTCCCATATATAAATCTTTAACTCCGGACCATTCCAGAACTCGTCGTGATGTCCGGGATCTCATCTGGGACTCCGAACAACATTCGGTAACCACGTACATCTATTCCCTATAACCCTAGCATCATCGAACCTTAAGTGTGCAGACCCTACGGGTTCGGGAGACACGTAGACATGACCGAGACAACTCTCCGGCCAATAACCAACAGCGGGATATGGATACCCATGTTGGCTCCCACATGTTCCACGATGATCTCATCGGATGAACCACGATGTCAAGGATTCAATCAATCCCGTATTCAATTCCCTTTGTCTACCGATATAGTACTTGCCCGAGATTCGATCGTAGGTATCTCGATACCTTGTTCAATCTCGTTATCGGCAAGTCTCTTTACTCATTCCGCAACACATCATCCCATGATCAACTTCTTGGTCACATTGCGCATATGATGATGTCCTACCGAGTGGGCCCAGAGATACCTCTCCGTTACACGGAATGACAAATCCCAGTCTCGATTCGTGCCAACCCAACAGACACTTTCGGAGATACCTGTAGTGTACCTTTATAGCCACCCAGTTACATTGTGACGTTTGGTACACCCAAAGCATTCCTACGGTATCCGGGAGTTGCACAATCTCATGGTCTAAGGAAATGATACTTGACATTAGAGTAGCTTTAGCATACGAACTACACAATCTTGTTCTAGGCTTAGGATTGGGTCTTGTCCATCACATCAGTCTCCTAATGATGTGATCCCGTTATCAACGACATCCAATGTCCATGGTTACGAAACCGTAGCCATCTATTGATCAACGAGCTAGTCAACTAGAGGCTTACTAGGGACATGGTGTTGTCTATGTATCCACACATGTATCTGAGTTTCCTATCAATACAATTCTAGCATGGATAGTAAACCATTATCATGAATAAGGAAATATAATAATAACTAATTTATTATTGCCTCTAGGGCATATTTCCAACAGATGGAGACTATGATTCCCCCACAAGTCGGGATGAGACTCCGTACGAAAAATAAAAAAAATAAAAGAGGCCATAAAAAAAGAGAAAAGGCCCAAATAAAAAAATGAGAGAAAAAGAGAGGAGGGACAATGTTACTATCATTGACCACACTTGTGCTTCAAAGTAGCACCAAGATCTTCATGATAGAGAGTCTCCTATGATATCACTTCTATTTACTAGCGGGAGTTTTTCATTATAGAACTTGCCTTGTATATTCCAATGATGGGCTTCCTCAAAAATGCCCTAGGTCATTGTGAGCAAGCGAGTTGGATGCACACCCACTTAGTTTCTTTTGTTGAGCTTTCATATACTTATAGCTCTAGTGCATTCGTTGCATGGCAATCCCTACTCACTCACATTGATATCTATTGATGGGCATCTCCATAGCCCGTTGATACGCCTAGTTGATGTGAGACTATTTTCCCCTCTTTTTGTCTTCTCCACAACCACCATTCTATTCCACATATAGTGCTATATCCATGGCTCATGCTCATGTATTGCGTGAAGATTGAAAAAGTTTTGAAAATGTTAAAGTATGAAACAATTGCTTGGCTTGTCATCGGGGTTGTGCATGATGTAAATACTTTGTGTGGTGAAGATAGAGCATAGCCAGACTATATGATTTTATAGGGATAACTTTCTTTTGCCATGGTATTTTGAGAAGACATAATTGCTTTGTTAGTATGCTTGATGTATTATTATTTTTATGTCAATATGAACTTTTGTCTTGAATCCTTTGAATCTGAATATTCATACCACAATTAAGAATATTTGCATTGAAATTATGCCAAGTAGCACTCCGCATCAAACATTCTCTTTTTATCATTTACCTACTCGAGGACGAGCAGGAATTAAGCTTGGGGATGCGTGATACGTCTCCAACGTATCTATAATTTTTGATTGCTCCATGCTATATTATCTACTATTTTGGACTATATTGGGTTTTATTTTCCACTTTTATATTATTTTTGGGACTAACCTATTAACCGGAGGCCCAACCCAGAATTGCTGTTTTTGCCTATTTCAGTGTTTCGAAGAAACATAATATCAAACGGAGTCCAAGCAGAATGAAACCTTCGGGAACGTGATTTTCTCACCGAACGTGATCCAAGAGACTTGGACCCTACTCCAACGAACAAAAGAGCCGGGCACGAGGGTGGGGGGCGCGCCCCCTGCCTCGTGGGCCCCCTGTTGCTCCACCGACGTACTCCTTCCTCCTATATATACCTACGTACCCCCAAACGATCAGATACGGAGCCAAAAACCTAATTCCACCGCCGCAACCTTCTGTACCCACGAGATCCCATCTTGGGGCCTGTTCCGGAGCTCCGCCGGAGAGGGCCATCATCACGGAGGGCTTCTACATCATCCTAGCCCCTCCAATGAAGTGTGAGTAGTTCACCTCAGACCTACGGGTCCATAGTTAGTAGCTAGATGGCTTCTTCTCTCTTTTTGGATCTCAATACAATGTTCTCCCCCTCTCTCGTGGGGATCTATTCGATGTAATCATCTTTTTGCGGTATGTTTGTTGAGACCGATGAATTGTGGGTTTATGATCAAGTCTATCTATGAATAATATTTGAATCTTCTCTGAATTCTTTTATGTATGGTTGGTTATCTTTGCAATTCTCTTCGAATTATCAGTTTGGTTTGGCCTACTAGATTGGTTTTTCTTTCCATGGGAGAAGTGTTTAGCTTTGGGTTCAATCTTGCGGTGTCCTTTCCAAGTGATAGAAGGGGCAGCAAGGCACGTATTGTATTGTTGCCATCGAGGGTAACAAGATGGGGTTTTTATCATACTGCATGAAACTATCCCTCTACATCATGTCATCTTGCTTAAGGCGTTACTCTGTTTTTAACTTAATACTCTAGATGCATGCTGGATAGCGGTCGATGAGTGGAGTAATAGTAGTAGATGCAGGCAGGAGTCGGTCTACTTGTCTCGGACGTGATGCCTATATACATGATCATACCTAGATATTCTCATAACTATGCTCAATTCTGTCAATTGCTCAACAGTAATTTGTTCACCCACCGTAGAATACTTATGCTCTTGAGAGAAGCCACTAGTGAAACCTATGGCCCCCGAGTCTATTCTCATCATATCAATCTCCATCACTTTATCACTGCTTGCTTTTTACTTTGCATCTCTATACCAAAAATACCAAAAATATTATCTCTATCAGATCTCACTCCCGTAAGTGACCGTGAAGGGATTGACAACTCATAATCGCGTTGGTCGCGTTGAGCTATTGTTTTGTGCAGGTACGAGGGACTTGAGCGTAGCCTCCTACTGGATTGATACCTTGGTTCGCAAAAAATGAGGGAAATACTTATGCTACTTTGCTGCATCATCCTCTCCTCTTCGGGGAAATCCAACACAGTGCTCAAGAGGTAGAAATGACGGTCACCACTTGAGCTCATCCAACATGGGTTATTTGATATCTTCCTTTCGATCCAAGCCCACAACATACCTAACCCCACAAAGAAACCTTACATAGACCATGGGCTAGTACACAAAGCATAATGGACAATGCTTACTGTCGGCGTTCTGGGAACCAAGGTACCCAGACTTGCCTGCCAGCAGCCCATGGCGTGGCTCCACCGACAGCATGGTACGGCCCATCTACAAGGTCATCAGGAGAAGACCCTCGCGAGGGGCCAAGCCTCACGAGGGGGACGATGCCAAGACCTCCTGAGGGATCGGCCTCCTACGCAGGCTGCTCCTAAGGAGCGAAGATTCCTATGCAAGCGACCAACCTCATGAGGTTGCGGTGATGCAAGCCATGACGACCAAGGCCAGGCGGGCGCCAGCGGTCACAGAGAAGAGAGTTTTCCCTTTGGTGTTAAGGAGGCAAGCACATGTGTGGGTTCCCGAGGAATCAGGCAAAGTTTTCCATTCCAGTGCCACGCGACCAAGACCTCCAGGACGGCAGGAAGGATGTCATCGCCGAGCCCACCACGGTGTCATAGCTAGGAGCTTTACAGGCGAAAACCACCTTTTGTCAGGATAAGATGTACTACCTGTCCCCTTGCAAATTGGCCACTATGAGATCCCTTCCCGCCTAGTTTTTGGAGGAAGAGGACCAAGGCCACTATAAATATAGGCTAGACACCACCATAAAGGGGATCCATTCCGCCCTCACCAGAGCAGACTTCACGGGGTTGTTCATCTCTTGTACTTGTTCACCCTCGCCCCCTCGTGAGGCCAATCCACCACAAAGAAGGAGTAGGGTCTTACACCGCATGGTGGCCCGAACCTGGGTAAACTGCCGAGTCCATCTTCTTCGTTGTTCATCGAGCTAGGTCGTGGGGCGACGGGTTGGCTTGCCAGAGAGGTTGAGTTCTTCGCACACGCCCCAGAGTTTGAACCTTCCTTGGTTCTGTGGAGCCCTGAATCCAAAACTTACCATACCATGAGATCGCATGATCCCATTCGATACATCTTCTATGCTTTGTTTTGTTGATCAACTTGAATTCACTCTTTGCACTTTTACTTGATCAACCTTGTATCTTGTCATCTCTCTTCGTAAATATGATGTCTTGAAGGTAAACATGAAAGATCATACAATCTTCTTCTTCAATACATGTTTGCAATAGGCTCAACTCTCACATGACAAATCTTTGGACAACTCCTTGAATAACACCTTGGTCATCAAATAATCTTACATTCAACCTTGAAACCAACATATGGTCTTCAAGCATTGCCTATGGACAAACCTTAAAGTATAACTCAAAGACACTATTAGTCTATAGGGATTGGCATTAATTACCAAAATCAAACATGGGGGCACCATGCTCTTTCAGTAACTAGTGTCAGGCACGAGAAGGATTTTGCCACTATTATCATGTTTATCAGTGGCGTACAAAAAAAGCCCAGTGGCGGGCGCTACTTTTGGCATGCCGCTAGTAACTACTACCTCCTTCCTGGTTTATTACTCACCATTGTATTTTGAGCCCAAGTTTGACCATATATTTGACTAACAAAATGTTAATGCATGTCACCAAAATTATATTATTGAATTTGTTTATAAATGTTTTTCAATGATATTAATTCTCTACATACAACTTATAATTTATTAGTTAATATCATGGTAAAAATATTATCAAAAATACAAGGGGGATTAGTAAACCAGGAGGTAGTAGTTACTAGTAGCAGGTAGGTCATCAGTAACGGGACCTGGTAGGATTTTTGGGCCCACCACTAGTAACCAAATCTGCAATCTGATATTGCACGAGGGCGACATGGGCGGTGACCAGATCTACACGACCTCTGACCCCGTCATCGCTAGATGTCACCGCTGGGTGTTCCCTATATGGTGGCGGCGACGATGATGGGGTTGTTCTTCCTCTTTGTTCTAGCGGAGAGATGACAATATGGCGGCTCCTTGCGCGGTGACTGGCACGCGTGTAACATTGACGTGGCGAGCTGTTGAGCCCTAGCAGCGGTCGCTGGATCGGAAGGCGGTCTTTGTGGCGAACTCTCCCTCACAAATTGGCAGATCGACAAGGTAATGTCAACCTTACAGCAACACCAGTCACATATTGGGTTGTTTGCTTGGCCAACACGTGATCTAGCTGGTGACATCTTTCCTATCCCCGAGTAATCTCTAGGAGGATCCTCTCCATGCCGCCATCTCCCAATTGTTGCGTCTGTTGTCTCCTCGCACAAGGATGCACTATGAAGGAACCTGAGATTCTCTGCTTCCATGGCCAATGCACTACAACTCGACCACCAGGTCACCGAACCACCTCACCGCGGTGGTCCCCTACTGTCACTAGTAGAAAAGGGGGCTATGGTCCACGCCGGGTAAGCCTATTAGTCCCGGTTCAGTCTAGAACCGGGACCAATGGGTGCATTTATCCCGGTTCGTGTGGCTAAGGCATTAGTCCCGGTTCACCTGGGCCCTTTAGTCCCGGTTCGTGCCACGAACCGGGACTAAAGGGTACGATGACCTTTAGTCCCGGTTCGTGCCACAAAACGAGACTAAAGATTAGACCTTTAGTCCCAGTTTGAGGCACGAACCGGGACTAATGGGGTTGACCTTTAGTCCCGGTTCGTGCCACGAACCGGTACTAAAGGTCCCATTTTCAAACTCTACCCCCCCCCCTTGGATCGCCTTTTCAATTTTAAAAAAATAAAAGAGAATGATGGAAATGTCAAAAAAATAAAAAAAATAAGTGTCCCATGTGATATGTGGTCTAGTTGTTGGGAAAATTTGCAAATGTGAATTTTGACTTTATTTGCAAAATCTCTCTGAAATTTGTAAAAATGGGCATAACTTTTGCATACTAACTCGGATGAAAAAGTTTTTTATATGAAAAATCATCTACTCGAAAAGTTACATCCGAATTTAACAGGGGGAACCCCATTAAACATTTTCAAAATCCTCAAAAACCTAACAGAAAAAAAGATACTGGGCTTTTAAGATCTAGAGTGGAAAAAATTGAAAAAAATTCAAACAGTGGGCAAATTGTGGTCAAACAATGGTCAAACTAATTATTCTAGAATATTAGTGTTACTAAATAATTATTTCAGTTATTTCAATTTTGGTCAAATCTGGTCAAACTATGGTCAAACAATGGTCAAACTAATTATTCAAGAAATATTAGTGTCACTAAATAATTATTGTTTTTTAAAACAATAGTTTCAAACTAAAACAGTGAAATGTGTCACTTCATGCTCAAGCAAAATTCCTGAAGGTTAATAGGATTGACATCTTACTATTGTCAGGAAAACAACAAGTGCAGACTTGGAGCGAGGGAGAATAGAACCCGAAAGTTAAGCGTGCTCAGGCTGGGGGAGTGGCAGGATGGGTGACCGTTCGGGAAGTTAGATGATTTGGAATGATGAGGGGTGATTAGAGGATAAATTGAGAAGTGATGAGGGGTGGTGATTACAGACTAGAGGTTAAAATAATTCAAAAACTTGAAAATAAAAAAAAATTCAAAATTTTTTTTCCAAAAAAATAATAATAAAATTTCCTTTAGTCCCGGTTGGTGTTACCAACCGGGACTAAAGGTGGAGCTCCACGTGGCCGCGCCCTTTAGTCCCGATTCTGGATTGAACCGGGACTAAAGGGACGGGGCATTAGTACCGACCCTTTAGTCCCGGTTCATGAACCGGAACTAAAGGCCCTCACCAACCGGGACAATAGGCCCCTTTTCTACTAGTGTGTGGTTGCCGTGACGTGCTGCATTGGGTGGTGATGGCTCAAGGATAGGTAATGGTTTGGTCGGTAGCGGTAACAATGTTGTGGCCAAAGCGACTACAGTATGAAGAGGTGCGGCAGTGGAGCAAGATGGTCTAGTATGAATTGTCATGTCTTGGCGCGGCCTTCTTCGTCGCATCACTAGCTTTGAGTCAAGTGTGCATGATGTTGTTGTTACGATATTGGGCTCTATGTTTTGTGCATCAACTCTTTGTTCGTAGGCATTAACTTGATTGTGTGTTAATGTCCATACCAGGGCTATGAAGATAGTTGGCTGTGTCCAGGCATGTAACCCACGGAATGGTTCAAATTTCAATTTTTTTCATGATCATGGTGTGTGGGTGTGTGCTTTCACTCAGCATTGTCTTCTTCTGTAAGTAGTGATGGCAATACACGAGACATTGAATTGGTGGTGTTGTCTGATTACCGGGTCTCGAGTTCCAATGCAAAATCCCTACATATGACCTTCGGTAGTTGCATTTAGGAATGTCGGCAATCATGCGTTGTTTCCCTATTGAAGGTATTGCTTTTCTCGGACGTCCCCTCTGGGTTGAAAATACATGATCTAACCTTCATAGGCCGAATCCGGGGACAACGGTGCATGCACATCGTTTCATTCGTGGAGGTGTTACTTTTGGAGAAACTTTCTTGTAGTCATGTATTGTGAAAGACAGTGGATGGTTGTCACTGCTTGTTTGTTGTGCGTCGTTGGTCGTATCGACTGCCTTTGTTTTTCATTCTTCTTCTTTTTATGATTGTTGCTCGTATACATCCTCAATATGTGAACTTGGTTTGGATACCGTGTCGTTGCAAAGGCTACGTGTAATTGATATCATCTTGGTATTAATATGTTACTCTGTGAAAATAATGTGAATTATTGGATCACATACCTAACTACGGGCGTTTTTCTTTTATTCTCCGTATTGCCTTTTGGTTAACGAAATAATGGTCCTCTGGTAGTTGCAATCATGCCTAGATTAAGATAACGCATACACTTTTTTCAAAAATATAAATCAGATTTATTATAAAGATTCAACAGAAGTACGAAAAACCCGAAGTATAATACAAATTACATCAAGACTTCTAGATCTCCAAACGACCACTGCCATCGCTAGAACGAGACGCGAACTCGTCTATGTCGCAGCTCTTCTGCGGAAGCCGGCTTGACCTTGTCGATGACAACCGATAAGTCTTCGTGTAGCTGACCCTAGTGACCGGCGTCCTAGAGCTATAGTGGTCGCAAGTGAAGTAAGGAACCATTGAATTGATCTGAAACGCTTGATATAAAAACTCGTTGTCGCACGTGAATGACTATAAACCCTAACTTCGCTGTGCCGAGAAGAGATCATTAACCTACATCGAAGCTCCGTCCAGGACGCTCAGACTGGCGAATTCGAGGAGAATTGGGAGACCAACTCATAAATAAAGCATCGCTTTCAACCCGAACGTTGTTGCAGAAAAAAACTAACTTAAGATACTAGCCATCGACAAAGTACGTGTAACCTCCTCCCTTCACCGGTCGCTTAAATGGTTGTTAAGGGGAGACGGATCCAAAGGTTCACCGGCAGGGGAGCTCCCTATCCGTCGCTCAAGACAAGGAAGGAGACGAGACGGAATGCACCGTGTAGTATGAAGAGATCATGCAATAAAAGAGAAAAAACGGCGCACACATGGTTGTCCGAATAAAAAGGCATAAAAAGCTGATTTTTTTTAACACAGTACAGACGCAATCGCTCATATACACGCGCATACACTTACCCCTATGAACGCACACACGCACACCCTACCCTTATGAGCACCTTCGAAAGACTGAGCCGTCATATTATCTTGAAATTTACGAAGTCAACATAGGCACATCATTATCGACGGGAACATTTCCTCTCACTGAATACGCATCACCGAAAATACTGAAATAAATTCAAGAATAAATGCAAGCATCAGGACTTGAACCCTAATGGCTGGGATACCACATTCCCCCTAACCATCCAACCACAGATCGGTTGGGGGGGGGGGGGGGCAGGGGAAGCGTGGGTGTGGGTGCACGCTTTGGCACCTAAACCTCGTTTTTCTGCTATGACGATTTCAATTCAGTTTAACCACGAAAGCTGAGAGCGTGAGATTATTTAGTTCACAACATGCCGCGTGCGACCGACGATAAAGCTAAAGTCACCAGACAAAACAAAAAACATTTGTCCGTGTCGTTATGCATCCATGACACGTAGGAGTATATTAATATAGGACAAGACACAAGTCCCTACAAAATGTATTGCATCATACTACCGCGTTGAAACTTTACTCGATTTCAATTGCTAACAGGCCATCAAATCGACATGCACGGATACAAAATGCAACTACATAAAGAAAGAAGCAACTGCCAGGGTCTTCCACTTGTGGTACACACCAAAAGGCCCGCTACACGGCAAGAGTCCGCAGTGTCGTCACCTAAACAAGTACAGAGCCAGCCTGAAGCGGTTATGTTATTAGGGCATGTATACAATGATAATGGTAGCATATTGATACAAATGCCCCATAAAAAAAGTAAAGTATTTGAGGCATTTTTTTTGCGGGTGAAAGTTTTTGAGGCATCTATATTAAATGTTTCTCCTCAATGCAAACTAATACTAGTGGGACTCATCAAAAAATAAAAAATAAAGACTCTAATACATATGCATTTTTACTTTCCACTCTAACTTTTTCATTTTTTACACTGGACCATACTTTTTCTCTCCAAGCACCTGCCCCCTGCAGTGCATCCCGCTTTCTCATCTGAACCTACTTTTCCTGGCATCCAATCATACATGGCATACGAGGAATCACCCTAGGACTATGCATTGCCCATGCCCTCAGGACATCTCCCACGCTCACCCTTAAACCGGACACCGTATTTCTTTATGGAATGGGACCAGGCCACGAAAACTTATGCGGGAGCCGGCCATTAAAATGTACTCGCATACATTTTAAACCAAATTTCGACTAACCAGACGATTTTCATCAAAACAACAGAATTTATCAATGTTCGGATAAAAATAGCATAAATCATCCATAAATAACATGCAAATATGTCAAGTATAGCAATACTTCAAATTAAACAAGATTAACCGGATGTTGAACAAAGTTTTCATTGATGGGTCATGTTGTCCCACACATACTGTCTTTAGTTTCATCCAACAATGTATGTACGTGGATGGTCTACTCTGTGACCTGTAGTACATCATGGTAGCGCGTGCAGGATACACAACTTGTAAGCAACATTGTGTGAACGAATAAATCAGTCAAAAGAGCAAGAAGAAGCAAAACTAACAATATGTGGGGCTTGCAGACGTACCACAATACCTAGGCGGCGGTGTCAGACGAGGAGGGTGCGGATGCAAAGCAAGGGGGGCAGGGGCAGTGGAAGATAATGGGACTGTGAGGGGGGATTTGAGTGGGCCCAGGGTGTCGAAGTCCTATGTGGTGGCGGTCTAGACTCCCGCAAAGCACCCCTCCAGTTTTCTTGCAATTTGCGGGAAAACAGATGTCCAAACTGCATCGTGGATCGATAGGGTACCATGTTGGATGGCAGAATGGATCTGGACAGCTCGGTCCAGACTCATGCAAACATTTTAAGAGTAGACGTTGAAGATGTTCTTACAAAGTATCAACCATTCATGATATGGTTAATAGTAGTTCATTAGCATGTTCATTGCTTAATTAATTACTGATAGTGGACTATTATCTTGCCTGATATAAGCTGATATAAAGGGTACAACTGCTTAGCTAGGACCGCAAGCAAACAAAGCAAGAGAGGGCAAAAGGTACACATTCATATTAGTCCCTATGATGTTCAACTCAAAGAATGGGGCTCCTAAACGACCCCTATGTGGGTGGCTCAATCAGTGACTGGTCACAAAATCGTGACCCACCCGGCTTCTTAAACCAGCCCTATACGTTTAGGTTGACCTGTACCCCTCATATCGAGCTCATATCTATGATGGATATGAGGAGCCCCAGATGCGCCTGACTGCATCCGACACGACAGACTGATGTGTGGTAACCAGACGGACACCCGTCGTTATCCAGCGGTACGGTGAGGGCGCTGCTCCGGCGCATTGCATGAGGTGCCAAATTCTGCTATTTAGCCAGACGTTGACCCCGAACCCTAGCCAGAGCCCCATTTACCTTCATCTGCGATGCCACCACCCATCCGCCCGCAACTACGATAGCCATGGCCCGACAGCGGATCACCACCTATGCCATTGCTCACTCTTGAGTACCGGTTGCAGCTCCTAGAGGAGATCCAGGCATGGCGCGCCGATCGGATTGCAATTAGCTAGTTTTCGGACTCTTCAGAGCATGGCGAGCAGCAGGAGGAGAAGGCGCAGACGCAAACATGGTGGAGGAGGAAAAGGAGGAGTAGAAAGGCGAGACGAATATGGCACCTCCTGCTTCCAGATTTGACATGTGCGACGCGCAAGCGGAGTTCGGGGCCGCTCAAGAAGATGAGGTGGCGGGGCAAGATGTCATCCTCGACATCATCCAGTCAAAGGCATAGGTGGAGGCCAACCTCCACCTCTCCACGAGGCGCAAGTGGAGCGTCATGAACCAATGGCGATTCTATGTACATTATGTGGGGTCAACTGAACCCGCAACTTTTGAAGTAAACAACCTAAATTTTCTATACAATTATTATACACTATGAAGAAAATAATTCTAAAAGTTAGCAATGAACCCACAGATTCTTTTGGCTGGCTTCGCCACTGGGATGAACTGTTCACGGACATGGAGTGTGACGAGGAGCCGAAGCCATGGCCAGCAACTAACAACCGGGAGGCCGATCCGTCCAACACTGGTGACACCAAGGTCATCTACATCTCCGACGACTGAGTATTAGTAATCAAATTTGTAGCTAGTAGTACGTAGCTTTTAGTATTGCATGATGTTGTATGGATTTAGGGTGTCAAATTTGAGTTATGTGGTTGTGGCAGAAGAAAATGAGGGGTGACCGGACCTGGGTGCGTCCACGGACATATGATATGTCAAATTTGTGGTATGCTACTGTAGATGCTCTAAATATCAATTTTGAAGCGAACACCCTTCAAGTTGATGACCGGCTAACTCAGAGCGCTCATACCGTTTGGCGCCGCCTCCCCCTGGTCAAGTACTTCAACGCTATGTGATCGGATCTCGTGTGAGACAATGAGAGAGACCACAAATAACTTGCAGGTACATTTCGATAAACCTCAAGTCATTGAAAATTTCTAAGCTCTATGTGGGATCGATAATGTTATTTCAAAAAGGGACACAACTCAACCCTATGCACACGTACTAATGTTAAGTATATACCTAATGGCATAAAAACAAACCTAAAATAAGTTGTGCACCCTTGGATACAACAACGAGATCAAGTGGACATGTCTGTCTTCGTTGTCAATGGTCTTGGTGGTGATGTTGGCGGTGTTCAATAAGATCTTCTCCGCTTTCTCTAGTGATGAGTTAGGGTGGACATATTTGGCTTAGCTCTGTGAAGACATGGGAAGGGGGTCGACTGTATCTTTGTTTAGCTGGTGGTGCTTCAGCAGCAAAGGCGTTATTCCGTAGACTCAGGTAGATCTATAGTTGTGACAGAACCAATATCACCTTTGCCTCTAACCATGGATCCTTGTAGACTGACACTTCCTCTCCGTGATCGATGATTTCCCAGCTGCCACCTAAATATTGTTTCTTGTTCTAGCAATAACAAGGAACTCCAGTGAAGACAACATTAACGTGCCATGGGCTTGTGCGAGATGGAAAGGATGGAAAACCCACATGTGTTGGATTATATTTTCCCTTTCCTTTAGGGGCTTCATTTGGATTTAATCAAATGTTGGTTCATGCTAATTTACAACTTGAATTTTGTATTTTCTCCACACAAAATGATTTGGTATTGGAAAATGTTGATTTTAAGCTGACAGATTTTTTGGCATGTAAGTCATCTCGACCACTCGACGCGTGGCACCTTGGGCCACCAACCGCTCAGCCCTGTCCAATCTTGTCCCCTGGTATACCATCCAGATATTTTCCCCCATCTTCATCTTGCCATCAACACAGAACTATCTCTTTCCCCCCGCATGTTGTTGTCACCACCTTCCCAGGGGGACGACTCTCAGCTGCACTCCTAATTGTCGCTCACCTGTCGCTGTTGTAGGCTAGGTTGGCAGGGCGCTACTGCCATGACCAGTGGCGGGGCTGCAGTGAAGTAGGCGGCGCATGACGGCGTTGCTACCACACTGACGGGGGAGCTATGGATCAGCAGGACAGGCCCTGATCTGCTGCCATGGCCGGCGACGGAGCTGCAGTGAAGCAGGCGATTCACGACGATGTTGTTGTCGCACTAATGAGGGAGCTGCATTGTAGCAGGGAGATGCTCCGAGTTGCTGCCATGGCTGGCGAAAGGCTGCAAGCCGATGGTGGAGCTTCATTGCAGTAGGGCGCACCGGTGTTACGGTGCAGACTGTCGGTTGAATTGTCTCTAATATATCTATAATTTATGAAGTATTCATGTCATGTTTATAATAATTTTATATGGGTTTGGTGCACGTTTATATTATTTTTATGGACTAACATATCAAACTAGTGTCCAGTGCCAATTCATGTATTGTGCATATTTTTTGTTTTGCAGAAAAACCATACCAAACAAATTCCAAACGCGATAAATATTTATGAAGATTTTTCATGAAATATACATGATTTTTGGCAGGAAGAACAACTCAAGACAGTTCCTGAGGGCCCCGTGATAAGCCACAAGTATAGGGGATCGCAACAGTTTTCGAGGGTAGAGTATTCAACCCAAATTTATTGATTCGACCCAAGGGAAGCCAAAGAATATTCTCAAGTATTAGCAGTTGAGTTGTCAATTCAACCACACCTGGATAACTTAGTATGTGCAGCAAAGTATTTAGTAGCAAAGTAGTATGGAAGTAACGGTGACGACGGTAAAAGTAACAGTAGCAATTTTGTAGTAATTGTAACAGTGGCAACGGTAAAGTAACTAAGCAAAGAACAATATGTGAAAAGCTCGTAGGCATTGGATCGGTGATGGAAAATTATGCCTGATGCGATTCCTCATGCAATAGTTATAACATAGGGTGACACAGAACTAGCTCCAATTCATCAATGTAATGTAGGCATGTATTTCGAATATAGTCATACGTGCTTATGGAAAAGAACTTGCATGAAATCTTTTGTCCTACCCTCCCGTGGCAGCGGGGTCCTATTGGAAACTAAGGGATATTAAGGTCTCCTTTTAATAGAGTACCGGACCAAAGCATTAACACTTAATGAATACATGAACTCCTCAAACTACGGTCATCACTGGTAATGGTCCCGATTATTGTCACTTTGGGGTTAATGGATCATAACACATAATAGGTGACTATAGACTTGCAAGATAGGATCAAGAACTCACATATATTCATGACGACATAATACGTTCAGATCTGAAATCATGGCACTCGGGCCCTAATGACAAGCATTAAGCCTAGCAAAGTCATAGCAACATCAATCCCAGAACACTGTGGATACTAGGGATCAAACCCTAACAAAACTAACTCGATTACATGGTAAATCTTATCCAGCCCATCACCGTCCAACAAGCCTACGATGGAATTACTCACGCACGGTGGTGAGCATCATGAAATTGGTGATGAAGGAAGGTTGATGATGACGATGGCGACGGATTCCCCTCTTCAGAGCCTCGAACGGACTCCAGATCAGCCCTCCCGAGAGAGATTAGGGCTTGGCAGCGGCTCCATATCGTAAAACGCGATGAATCCTTCTCTCTGATTTTTTTTCTCCCCGAACGTGAATATATAGAGTTGGAGTTGATGTCGGTGGAGCACCAGGGGGCTCACGAGGCAGGGGGCGCGCCCAGGGGGGTAGGCGTGCCCCCACACTCGTGGACAGGGTGTGGGGCCCCTGACCTTGATTCTTTCGCCAGTATTTTTTATTAATTCCAAAAATATTCTCCTTGAAGTTTCAGGTCACTCCGAGAACTTTTATTTCTGCACAAAAATAACACCATGACAATTCTGCTGAAAACAGCGTCAGTCCGGGTTAGTTCCATTCAAATCATGCAAGTTAGAGTCCAAAACAAGGGCAAAAGTGTTTGGAAAAGTAGATACGACGGAGACGTATCGACTCCCCCAAGCTTAAACCTTTGCTTGTCCTCAAGCAATTCAGTTGATAAACTGAAAGTGATAAAGAAAAATTTTACAAACTCTGTTTGCTCTTGTTGTTGTAAATATGTAAAGCCATCATTCAAGTTTGCAACTAAGATTATGAACTAACCATATTCACAATAACATTTAGGTCTCACGTTTACTCATATCAATGGCATAATCAACTAGTGAGCAATAATAATAAATCTCGGATGACAACACTTTCTCAAAACAATCATAAGATGATATAACAAGATGGTATCTCGCTAGCCCTTTCTGAGACCACAAAACATAAATGCGAAGCACCTCTGAAGATCAAGGACTGACTAAACATTGTAATTCATGGTAAAAGAGATCCAATCATAGTCATACCTAATATAAATTAATAGTAATGGATGCACATGGCAGCGGTGATGAAGTTATGTACCTAGGGTAGGGGCATGGACCTGTCCTAAGTACCCTACCCAAGGACATCCCTAGAAGAAGTCACCTTTCAATCGACTTGGAGGTATCCCACTCGACGGATTCAAGACACTCGACCACGAAGCTATCACTCGACCACGTAGCCAACCACTCGACTGCCAGGAGATCAAAAGTCACTCTGCACGCAAGCGGTCGGTCATTAAGTAGCTTTTATGGTCATCATAGCACTTTATTAGGGGCGTTACCAATAACGCCCAGTCTTAATGTACTTTAAACCCTGCATTACTGAGGGCTGGCGGGGCCTGGCGAACTCTATATAAGCCACCCCCCTCCTCAGTATCAAGGGTTCGCACCCCTGTTATTCATACGCATATAATCCAATCGACCGCCTCCGGGCACCGAGACGTAGGGCTGTTACTTCCTCGGAGAAGGGTCTGAACTCGTAAACCTCGTGTTCTTACAACTCCTCCATAGCTAAGATCTAGCCTCTCCATTCATACCCCCCTGCATTACTGTCAGAGTTAGAACCACGACAGTTGGCGCCCACCGTGGGGCAGGAGTCTTAGCGCCTAGTTGGAGAAGTTGCGATTTTTCCGATCTCTTTGATCATGGTTTCGGGCGGAGTTTTGGTCGAGGGCCGCGAGATCCGTCTCGGCGCGCTCGCGTTCATCGCCGATGACTCCGCTTGGCTCCAGGAGGCTCCGCTCGACGTCGACGCGCTCCCCGTCCGCGGGGCGACGCACTTTCGCGCATGCGTCTACGGTGTCCTCCTGCGGCAGCCGTCGACCCAGTATCGGTCGGTCCCTGTGATGTCTTCCCGCTCTGTCCCTCGCCAGCGCAAGAGCTCTGGTCGGTCAAGGCTTCAGAGGTGGGCGAGACATGCGGTGGCCCGCCAACCGGCCACGCCACAAGTCGCGGCGATCGAGCCCGACGAAATGTTCTACGGCCTGTTCGACTGGCTCCGCAGAGACTGCGTCTGAATGCGATAGCAATGATCCAGCGGCGGAGGTTTCGGTAATTGATGGACCACGCAGTCCTCCCGGTTTCCCCCGCACTGATGGAGGCGCAAATGGAGGCGACCCGTCGCATCCCCACGAGGAGTATCTCCCCGAGCCTGTCACGTCATCGCAGCGTGAGGAACTTCGCCGCCGGAACATGGATGCACTTCACACTCCTATCGTTGGAGAAACCTCCGAGGCCCGGGCCTTGGAGGATGCGCGCTTGGCTAACTTGGCCGAGTGCACTCGACTGGAGAATTTCCAGCAAGCACTCGACGAGCGAGCGCGTCAACGGGTTCCAGAATCAAGTCGACGTCAGCTTTTTCCGCCCCCGCAGGTATATCGAACTCCGATTCAGAATTTGGTGGCTGCGGCCCGTATAGCAGAGTCGATTCAGCCTTCCCAGTCAGAGGCTGGCAGAGGCTTGTTGCAAATCAAAGCGTTGCTCCGGTCAGCGGGAGACCAGAATTCTGCTATTTCTCAGTCGCGGAACAGGATCCATAGTCGATCCGTTGCAGCGGATACAGTCCAGTCGGCTCACAGCCCAAGATCACCCCTGAGGCGTGAGGGACGTGGAGACCAGCGCGATCAGTACAGAAGGAATGAGTAGTATGATCACCGATTCGATCGTGATGATCGACGTCGAGTGCCAACCCCTCCCCCGAGGAGTGGATAACAGACGCCCTCATAGTGTTGGGCGGAGAATTCCAGTCGACCCGAGGGAACCAGGCTTTGATGCGAGATCCATTCTCGTTCAAGGTTTGGTCGACAGGAACAGAGCTCACAGAGAAGACCACGACAGAGATGCGCCTACCAGTAGCAGAGTACATGTTTCAGGGCCGGAGTGTTTCAGTCGAGCCATCAGAGCCGCTGTGATTCCTGCCAACTTCAGGTTGGCGAGTGGAGTTAGTAAGTTCACCGGTGAGTCTAAGCCCGACACTTGGCTCGAAGATTACCGAGTGGCTGTCCAGATTGGCGGTGGCAATGATGAGGTAGCTATGAAGCACCTGCCTCTCATGTTAGAGGGCTCAGTCAGAGCGTGGCTGAATCAGTTAGCACCCAGCAGCATCTACACTTGGGAGGACCTCTCCCGAGTGTTTGTCACAACATTTGAAGGAACATGCAAGCGACCTGCAGGTCTTACTGAATTGCGGTCTTGCGTGCAGAAACCGAATGAAACTCTGAGGGATTACATCCAGAGGTGGATCACGTTGCATCACACAGTTGAGAATGTACCAGATCATCAAGCAGTTTGTGCCTTTAAAGAAGGCGTTAAGTACAGGGAATTGAATCTGAAGTTCGGTCGAACCGGAGAAATGTCTCTGAATCGGATGATGGAGATTGCCACCAAATATGCTAATGGTGAAGATGAGGATCGACTCCGAAGTGGCAAGCATAAGTCAGTCGCCCAGGAAACCGGAGGAAATTCCAGTCGGAAACAGAAGCGGAAAGCAGAGCCAGCAGCTCCTGGGGAGGCCTTGGCCGTAACCCAAGGAAAATTTAAGGGGAAACCCAAAGGGCCTTGGAACCCTAAGAAAGTTAAAGACCAATATCGCAACGATGTCTTGGATCTACCGTGTCACATCCACACCAATAAAGATGAAGAGGGTAAACTTATTTACCCCAAGCATACCACTCGACAGTGTCGGCTCTTGATCCAGCAGTTCCAGGGAAAACAGTCCAAAGATAAAGAGAAAGAGTCAGATCAAGTGGAAGACAAGGAATACAGTGATGGATACCCCAAGGTTAATTCCGCCTTGATGATTTTTGCCGATGTCGAAAGCAAAAGTCGACCGAAAGTTATCAACCGGGAAGTAAATATGGTTGCTCCGGCAACTCCCAGTTATCTGAAGTGGTCTCAGACCGCCATCACATTCGACCAGTCTGATCACCCCACGCACATTGCCACCCCTGGGAGGCAAGCTTTGGTGGTCGACCCGGTTGTCGAAGGCACTCGACTGACCAAAGTCCTGATGGATGGTGGCAGTGGTTTGAACATACTGTATGCAGAAACATTGAAAGGGATGGGCATTCCGATGTCCAGGCTCAGTACCAGCAACATGAGTTTCCATGGAGTCATTCTTGGGAAGAAAGCCGAGTCACTCGACCAAATTGCTCTTGATGTGTTTTTCGGTGATTCTAAGAATTACCGCAAGGAAAAGTTGACATTCGAAGTTGTGGATTTCCAAAGTGCTTATCACGCTATTTTGGGCAGACCAGCTTATGCACGCTTCATGGCACGACCATGTTACGTGTATGTCAAATTGAAGATGCCTGGTCCCAAAGGTGTGATCACTATTACAGACAATCGGAAGAAAGCAGAAGAGTGTTTTCAGAAAGGCTCAAAGATTGCTGATGCTCAGATGGCAGTGGTCGAGCTGCAAGAGTATCAGAAGACTGCAGATCCGAGTGAGTTGTTACGAGCCAAGAAGCCCGCTTCAGAATCAGCTTTTCAGTCGTCCGGTGAAATGAAGCCAGTTCACATTCACCCGACCGATCCGAATGCTGCTCCAACTCACATCTCAACGACGCTCGACTCCAAATAGGAAGAAGCGCTCATCCAGTTCCTCCGTGAGAACCGGGACATCTTCGCATGGAAGCCTTCTGACATGCCTGGAGTTCCCAGGGGACTGGCTAAGCACCGTCTACGAGTCGACCCGAAAGTTAAACCTGTCAAAGAACATCTTCGACGGTCCGCCGTCCAGAAGAGGAAGGCTATTGGTGAGGAGGTGGCTCAGCTCTTAGCAGCGGAGTTCATCCGAGAGATTTACCACTCTGAGTGGCTCGCCAATGTTGTCATGGTTCCCAAGAAGGACAAGTCACTTCGCATGTGCATTGACTTTAAACATATCAATCGGGCCTGCTCGAAAGATCATTTTCCTCTCCCTCGCATCGACCAAATAGTTGACTCGACCGCGGGGTGTGAGCGATTGTCTTTTCTAGACGCCTACTCCGGGTACCATCAGATCCGTCTGTATGGACCCGACGAGATCAAAACTGCTTTCATCACTTCATTTGGGTGCTTTTGTTATGTCACCATGCCTTTCGGCCTCAAGAATGCCAGAGCCACGTTCATGAGGATGATTCAGAAGTGTTTGCTCACTCAAATCAGTCGGAATGTGGAAGCATACATGGATGATATTGTGGTCATGTCACGGAAAGGTTCCGACCTGCTGACTGACCTAGCTGAAACCTTTGCCAATCTCAGGAGGTACGATATCAAGCTCAATCCATCGAAGTGCACATTCGGAGTTCCAGGTGGAAAGTTACTCGGTTTTCTCGTTTCTGAACGAGGAATCGACGCCAACCCTGAAAAGGTTGGAACTATACTTCGGATGAAGCGTCCTGTGCACGTGCACGATGTCCAGAAGCATACAGGTTGCTTGGCCGCTTTAAGTCGATTCATCTCTCGGCTCGGTGAAAAGGCATTGCCTCTTTACCGACTGATGAAGAAGTCAGACAAGTTCGAGTGGACTCCAGAAGTTGATGCAACGTTTGCAGAGCTCAAAGCCCTGCTCTCCACCCAGCCGGTGCTTGCTGCCCCAATTAGCAAAGAGCCTTTGCTGCTTTACATTGCAGCCACGGGACAAGTTGTCAGTACAGTACTTACGGTCGAGCGGGAAGAAGAAGGAAAGGCCTTCAAGGTTCAGCGCCCAGTATACTATGTTTCTGAAGTTTTGACTCCTTCAAAGCAAAGATATCCTCATTATCAGAAGCTCGTATATGGGATTTATATGACCACGAAGAAGGTTGCACATTACTTCTCTGACCACACCATTACAGTCGTCAGCGACGCCCCATTGTCAGAGATTCTGCACAACAGAGATGCAACTGGTCGAGTGGCAAAATGGGCGACTGAACTCCTTCCCCTAGATATCAAGTTTGAGGCAAAGAAGGCTATCAAGTCCCAAGCAATTGCAGATTTCGTCGCCGAGTGGATTGAACAGCAACTACCGACTCAAGTTCACTCGGAGCGCTGGACCATGTTCTTCGATGGATTTAAGATGCTGACTGGTTCCGGTGCTGGGGTAGTATTGGTTTCCCCCTGAGGATATAAGGTCAGATATGTTCTCCAGATTCACTTCAATTCCTCCAATAACGAAGCAGAATATGAAGCACTTTTGTATGGGTTACGCATGGCCATTTCACTCGGCGTCCGTCGCCTCATGGTCTATGGCGACTCAGATTTGGTGGTTAATCAGGTGATGAAGGAGTGGGACGTCAGGAGCCCAGCTATGACTGGTTATTGCAATGCAGTGAGAAAGCTAGAAAAGAAATTCGAGGGGTTAGAGCTTCATCACATACCCCGACTGAAAAATCAAGCAGCTGATGATTTGGCAAAGATAGGTTCCAAGAGAGAAGCCGTTCCTAGCAATGTGTTTCTGGAACACATCCACTCGCCTTCAGTTCAGGAGGATCCTTTCACAGAGGAAGCCCCGCAACCAAAGAGTGCCTCAGATCCGACTGAAGTCGAAATTCCAGCAGTGGTCGACCTAATCATGGAAGTCTTGACAATCACCCCCGACTGGACGATACCGTACATCGTGTATATCCTAAGGAAAGAACTCCCGGAGGACGAAGAAGAGGCTCGACAAATCGTCCGTCGATCCAAGGCCTTTACAGTCATAAAGGGACAGTTGTATAGAGAAAGCGCGACTGGAATCAGTCAGAAGTGTATAACACCAGAAGAAGGTCAAATAATCCTTGATGATATCCACTCGGGGACCTGTGGTCACCATGCGTCCTCTCGGACCATCGTGGCTAAAGCATACCGAGCGGGATTTTACTGGCCAAGAGCAAACGAAATGGCAAAAAGAGATAGTCGACAAGTGTGAAGGGTGCCAGTTCTACTCCAACATGTCGCACAAACCCGCATCGGCCCTGAAGACCATTCCACTCATCTGGCCCTTCGCTGTTTGGGGACTGGATATGGTTGGTCCACTGAGAACATGCAGGAGCGGTTTCACACATGTGCTTGTGGCAGTCGGCAAGTTTACCAAATGGATTGAAGCTAAGCCTATCAAGAATCTTGATGCTTGCACTGCTATCAGTTTTATCAGGGAGTTAACATTCAGATATGGAGTCCTGCATTGCATCATCACTGATAATGGGTCAAACTTTGATTCAGACAAGTTCAGAGCTTTTTGCGCCTCGCAAGGCACACGAGTCGACTACGCGTCGGTCGCTCACCCCCAGCCGAATGGACAAGCAGAAAGGGCAAATGGTCTGATTCTCAAAGGGCTGAAACCTCGGCTGATGCGCGATCTCAAGCATGCAGCAGGCGCATGGGTCGACGAGCTTCCATCAGTTCTTTGGGGATTGAGGACCACCCCGAATCGGTCGACTGGAAGAACCCCGTTCTTTCTGGTCTACGGAGCGGAAGCCGTCTTGCCGAGTGATCTTCTTCACAATGCACCCCGAGTCGAGCTCTACTCCGAAGCTAAAGCAGAACAAGCCCGGCAAGACGCAGTTGATCTCCTGGAGGAAGAAAGAGAAATGGCTATGATCTGATCGACCATTTACCAGCAAGACTTGCGTTAATTCCATGCCATAAACGTGAAGAGTCGAGCCTTCCAAGAAGGAGATTTGGTCCTCCGAGTGGATCAACAGAAACCACACAAACTCGCTCCTACCTGGGAAGGCCCCTTCATCGTCACCAGAGTCCTCCACAATAGAGCGTATCACCTTTACAATGTCGATCACCATATTGATGAGCCACGAGCTTGGAATGCGGAACTGCTCCGCCCCTTTTACACTTGAATTCTCACTCGGATGAGATGTAATAAGAGAAACTTCTGTAGTCTATTTATCAAAGACAAGAGTGTTACAATTTTTCCAGTAATTGTTGTTGCTTTTGTTTGCGTGTGAAATCCCCCAGTGGGTGGCTCAGGTGCGAATCCGTTTCGCCTAAGTCTATATATAAAAAAAATCCTACCGAGTGGAGAGCCAGCCTCCCACTCGGAGGCTTAGCTGCGAACCCGTTTCGCCTAAGTGTTTAAAAATACTACCGAGTGGAGAGCCAGCCTTCCACTCGGGGGCTTAGCTGCAGTCCAGTACTCGCCTAAGTGTTTAAAATCCTACTGAGTGGAGAGCCAGCCTCCCACTCGGGGGCTTAGCTGCAGTCCAGTACTCGCCTAAGTGTTTAAAATCCTACTGAGTGGAGAGCCAGCCTCCCACTCGGGGGCTTAGCTGCAGTCCAGTACTCGCCTAAGTGTTTAAAATCCTACCGAGTGGAGAGCCAGCCTCCCACTCGGGGGCTTAGCTGCAGTCCAGTACTCGCCTAAGTTTGAAAAATCCTACCGAGTGGAGAGCCAGCCTCCCACTCGGAGGCTTAGTTGCGAACCCGTTTCGCCTAAGTGTTTAAAAATCCTACCGAGTGGAGAGCCAGCCTCCCACTCGGGGGCTTAGCTGCAGTCCAGTACTCGCCTAAGTGTTTAAAATCCTACCGAGTGGAGAGCCAGCCTCCCACTCGGGGGCTTAGCTGCAGTCCAGTACTCGCCTAAGTTTGAAAAATCCTACCGAGTGGAGAGCCAGCCTCCGACTCGGGGGCTTAGCTGCAGTCCAGTACTCGCCTAAGTGTTTAAAATCCTACCGAGTGGAGAGCAAACCTCCGACTCGGGGGCTTAGCTGCAGTCCAGTACTCGCCTAAGTTTGAAAAAACCTACCGAGTGGAGAGCAGACCTCCACTCGGAGGCTTAGCTGCAGCCCAGTGCTCGCCTAAGTGTTTAAAATCCTACTGAGTGGAGAGCAAACCTCCCACTCGGGGGCTTAGCTGCAGTCCAGTACTCGCCTAAGTTTGAAAAATCCTACTGAGTGGAGAGCATACCTTCCACTCGGAGGCTTAGCTGCAGCCCAGTGCTCGCCTAAGTGTTTAAAATCCTACCGAGTGGAAAGCAAACCTCCCACTCGGAGGCTTAGCTGCAGTCCAGTACTCGCCTAAGTTTAAAAAATCCTACCGAGTGGAGAGCAGACCTCCCACTCGGAGGCTTAGCTGCAGCCCAATGCTCGCCTAAGTACGAAACACATCCCAATCCGCAAGGACGACGAGGTGCAAGTCGACTGCTACCTTCTCCTTCGGAGCTACACCACAAATCCGAAGTTATTACGAGTGAGGAACAAGTTCCACTCGACAGACAATTCATGAAGATATTCAACAATAAATCATGTTCAATAAGACCCAAAGGTCCCAGACCCCAGATCAAAGTTCTCGAGCCTTCAGCTCGACAGAGTTTAACGGTTACAAAATCCACTCGGCATTCCGAGGCAAATTTAAAGTGAAGCATAAAAGTCTCATTCCTCAGGCGGAGGACTGGAAGGGGCGACGAACTCGTCCAAGTCGACCCCGTCTGCAATGCGAGTGGCAGCAACAATGAAAGTCTCCATGAAGTCTTGAAAGTTGTGCTTCCTGGTATTGGCAACTTGGATAGCAGCCAGCTTTCCCTCTCGCGCATCCTTGCAGTGGACGCGGACCAGGGACAGAGCGATGTCAGCACCACAACTAGCAGAAGATTTCTTCCATTCCGTCACTCGACCAGGAACGTCATTCAGTCGAGTCATCAGAGACTCGAGGTCATTTGGAAGCGTCGTCCTGGGCCAGAGCAACGTGTCGATCCGCGACACCGCAACCTTCAGTCGGGCCAGATAATCAACCACACCTGCAACACGAGACTCCAGCCGGAGCACATTCATAGCAGCTTCGTCCTTCACCGGGGAGTTAATGGGGTCCAAGCTTCTCTCCACTCGACTGGTCTCCTCCTCAAAGTTCTGGCAGAATTCTGTAAACACAAGTCAAAGATAAAACAACGATTCTGCAGGAGCTTAGTGACGACAAACCAGTCAGGTAAAAATGGTTACCCTCAAGCATGACGAACAGCTTCTTGGCGAGTCCTCCGAGATAAACCTCTAGATCGTTCCTCTTCCCTACCAATTCACTGGTCTTGTCATCCAGAGCTATCTTGTCATTCTTCAGACGGCTGACCTCTTGGTTAGCCGCATCGAGAGTAGTTTTCAGTCTGGAGTTTTCCTTTTCAAGGGTTCCGACTGAAGCCAGTTTTTCCTCAGCAAGCTTCGTCTTGTTCAAGGCTTCCTTCTGCACTTCAGCAAGGTCATGATCCTTCTTCTTCAGAGCCTCCTCCAGTTTATCTGTGGAACGATAAGTGAGATCAACATCGAGAATGGCCAGAAAGAAAGGACAGTTGTCAAAAGCTCACCAGCCATACCTTTCGCTTCGTCTCTCGCCTTCTACAAGTTGTCCTGAGCAAGCTTCAGGTGAAGGTTGAGCTGGATCTGTTTGTTCTCCAACTCGGTGTAGCGAGCCACAAGTTCACAGGATTTCTGCGAAACACCAGTCGACAAACGTCAAAGATAGGTTGCTTCCGAGTAACCAAGAGACAATGGTGGCGTTTCTAAGACTACAGCCGAATCAAAAACATTCGACAGTAGTCTCGGGGACTACACCTAGTGGGTGCACTCAGCGTGCCCCCACTGGTTCGACCAAAAAAAAAGTTGACTGTCCGCAGTCGACCGTGTACAGTTCCATTCGACATGGCCTGACCAGACCGAGTGAAGAAGTTCAACCAAAGCAACACAATATAAAGACTACAGTCGACTGCCAGCAGTCCACCGTAGTCTCGGGGACTACACCCAGTGGATGCACTTAGCGTGCCCCCACTCGTCCAAAAAGATTAATCGACACACCCAGTGGGTGTACAGGTATAAAGATCTTTGGAAAAGAGATTCTTCAGATAGCATATCCTAACAGAACAAGCGGTGATCGACTGACCTGGACGTTGCTCTGAAGAGCTGAACTTGCGTCATAAGCTGCTTGGCTGGCTTCCCGCACCACCTTCACTTGCTCCATCATGATCCCCGCCTGGCGTATAGCCTCTTTAGCGGCACCCACTTGGTCCTCAAGGACGTGGTGTGTGGCAAAAAGTGAAGGTGGATTTGCAGTCAACGTTGAAGGCCGGACACTCGTCAGAGGCACAGCGAAGGTCACAGAAGCCCGAGTGGTATCACCACCCTCCCGAGCTACGACCTCAGACGCCGGAGCAGTTGGTGGGGTCTTGCCAGCCGGCGCCCTTCTGTTCCTTCTCGCCCTCAGCGGCACTTTGTCGTCATCATCAGGGAGGTCAATGACATGAGGAGGAGCTACAAGTAAAATCCAATCGACCGGAGCTATAATAAATCGTCAGTCGACTAAAAACAAAGCATTAGTAAACATACCGGGGTTGGAGGTAACAGCATCTTCCATCTCTTGATCATCGTCCTTGGCGGAGATCTTAGAGGTAGCAGCACTGCAAATTTCGAAAGTCAGTCATCTTATTCAATGAATCGACCAAGGATCCGTCAACGGTCAACAAAGGGAAACAAGTTCTACTATTAGCCAGAAATGGTGGGGACAGTCATATTCATCTTGGGCAGAGCCTTGGGCGGCTTGGACGGCGTCGCGCGTGGATGCTTGGGAGCTTTTTCTATCGGCGTTGGAGAAGAGGTCCGAGGGCGCTTCGACGACTGCCCAACAGGGACAGTCGCCTTACCACATTCCCGCACAGGGTCGTGTGTAAGCTTGGATCGCCTTTTCTAGCGGGGAGGTTCGACTTCTTCCTCCTCCTCTTCGCTGGAGTCGTCGTCGTCATCCCCCTCTCCTTTGCCCTCAGATTCCCACTCTTCTCTCTCGTCTCCACTTTCGCCTCCACTCGCCTCCCCTTCCTCGGCCTGCTCCTGCGCTCCGTTGGGCATCGAGTACATCTCAGTAATAGCCTGAAGGACAGCAAACGAGACAAAAGTCAATCGACTGATTCAACGAGAACAAATCAAAAAGCAAGATTACAGTTGGAAACGCAAGGTCAGACCTTATCCACTTCATATGTATGGTCGAGTGGAGGAATCCTCCTCGCTCCTCGGGGGTTGTCCTTGTTCCCCATGATACTAGACAGCCATCCTTCTAGCATCTCGTCATTGGCCTCCTCCGGATAAATCCGAGTGGTGTCATCGAGACCCGAGTACATCCACATCGGATGGTCACGAGCCTGAAGCGGTTGGATGCGCCTCTGAAGGAAGACTTCCAACAAGTCCATGCCAGTCACGCCCTCGCGGACAAGCTGAACCACTCGACCGACCAGCACCTTGACATGCGCCCTTTCTTCTGGCGTCACATTCAAAGAGGTAGGTTTTTGTGCTCGGTTCAGGGAGAAAGGAGGAAGCCCAGTCGACTGGCCTGGGGTCACCTGGTCTTTACAATAAAACCAGGTCGACTGCCACCCATGGACCGACTCGGGAAAAGTGATAGATGGAAAATAACTTTTTCCCCTCATCTGGATCGCCAGGCCCCCGCACAGCTGGATCACCTGCGTTCGTTCGTCACTCGACTTGGCCTTCTTGACCGACTGAGAGCGACAAGTGAAGATGTGCTTGAAGAGTCCCCAATGGGGGCGGCAACCCAAGATGTTTTCACACAAGGAAACGAAAGCAGCAAGATACACAATGGAATTGGGAGTAAAGTGATGGAGCTGCGCTCCGAAGAAGTTCAAGAAGCTTCGGAAAAAAAGATGAGGAGGCAGAGAGAATCCACGATCAATATGGGTGGTGAGGAGGACGCACTCACCATCGAGAGGCTGGGGTTTGACTTCTTTCCCTGGAAGACGCGCAGATTCGTGGGGAATGAATCCCTCCTCAACCAAATCATCAAGATCATCTTGCCGAATCGCCGACGGCATCCAATCGCCCTGGATCCAATCCTTGGGCAGAGCGGTCCTCGAAGAAGATCCGCCCCGACCGGACTTCTTCGCCTTCCCCTGCACTGTCACCTTCTTCGCGCGCTCCAGAGCCGACGTCTTGTCCTTTCCCATCGTCGCCAGCGAAGCTCGAACAGACCTACTACACCGAGGTGAGAGTGGAGGTGGTGGAGGATTTTGCGAAGGAAGGGGGAAAACTGAAGGCGCACTGTTCGGGGGTCCCGAGCCGGCAGCTTATAAGAGGTCGCTTCCGAGTGACTGACTGGTAGGCCCAGGAAATCTTGCCAGATCCCGCAACAGGCGCGCTCGCTGTACGTGGCGAAAAAGGTGGCACCGAGATCGAGGAGGTTCCGTTCTATCCCATCCGATTACTGCGTCCGCCCGCGTCCCGCGCACTTCCCAAAATTCAAATCCCGCAAAATCCGCGGGCTCCAGAACAACTCGTCAGGCGAGAGATCACCTTCACACCATCACTCGGAATTCTTCAAGTAAAGAAATTCACTCGACAAGAGACCAAGAATGGATCAAGGCAACTGAAAGAAGTTGACGACGTCATCCGTGACAATTGATCCAAAACAAGATGTTCATATAGCATGAAGAACCAGTCGGAAAGATCCCCAACTCCTTCCCCACTCAAACCTCGATCCATTCGGGGGCTAATGATGAAGTTATGTACCTAGGGTAGGGGCATGGACCTGTCCTAAGTACCCTACCCAAGGACATCCCTAGAAGAAGTCACCTTTCAATCGACTTGGAGGTATCCCACTCGACGGATTCAAGACACTCGACCACGAAGCTATCACTCGACCACGTAGCCAACCACTCGACTGCCAGGAGATCTAAAGTCACTCCGCACGCAAGCGGTCGGTCATTAAGTAGCTTTTATGGTCATCATAACACTTTATTAGGGGCGTTACCAGTAACGCCCAGTCTTAATGTACTTTAAACCCTACATTACTGAGGGCTGGAGGGGCCTGGCGAACTCTATATAAGCCACCCCCTCCTCAGTATCAAGGGTTCGCACCCCTGTTATTCATACGCATATAATCCAATCGACCGCCTCCGGGCACCAAGACGTAGGGCTGTTACTTCCTCCGAGAAGGGCCTGAACTCGTAAACCTTGTGTTCTTACAACTCCTCCATAGCTAAGATCTAGCCTCTCCATTCATACCCCCCTACATTACTGTCAGAGTTAGAACCACGACAAGCGGTGCTCTCCAGCTGGTGCTTTTTAATAAGAGGGCGATGACTCAACATAAAAGTAAATAGATAGGCCCTTCGCAGAGGGAAGCAAGGATTTGTAGAGGTGCCAGAGCTCGATTTTGAAATAGAGATGAATAATATTTTTAGCGGCATACTTTCATTGTCAACATAACAACCGAGAGATCTCGATATCTTCCATGCTACACACATTATAGGCGGTTCCCAAATAGAATGGTAAAGTTTAGACTCCCCCTCCACCAACAAGCATCAATCCATGGCTTGCTCGAAACAATGAGTGCCTCCAACTAACAAGAGTCCCGGGGGATTTTTTTTCGCAGTTATTTTGATTTGATTTGCTTAGAGCACGGGACTGGGCATCCCGGTGACCAGCCATTTTCTCCTGAGTGAGGAGCGGAGTCCACTCCTCTTGAGAATAACCCGCCTAGCATGGAAGATTCAGACAACCCTAGTTGATACATGAGCTATTCGAGCATGCAAAACAGAATTTCATTTGAAGGTTTAGAGTTTGGCACATAAAAATTTACTTGGAACGGCAGGTAGATACCGCATATAGGAAGGTATGGTGGACTCATATGGAATAAATTTAGGGTTTACGGAAGTGGATGCACAAGCAGTATTCCAGCTTAGTCCAATGCACGTGCACTATTATTATTATTCACACCGTTCGGTCATGCAAGTGAAAGTTAATAATGACGATATATGATGGACTGATTGAGATGAGAGAAGCTGGTATGAACTCAACCTCTCTTGTTTTTGTAAATATGATTAGTTCATCGTTCCTGATTCAGCCTATTATGAATGAACATGTTTACAATGACAATTAGAGATTATAGTTGCTTATGCCATGCTTAATTAGCTAGGAGTTTATAATGGTTTACCTTGCGTGCCAACATGCTATTAAAATGGTTGTAATGTGGTATGATAGGATGGTATCCTCCTTTGAATGATTCGAGTGACTTGACTTGGCACATGTTCGCACATGTAGTTGAAACCCCAAAGAAAAAGAAATAAAACTATTTAAACGGGAAAACTCCCAACAAGCAAAAGAAGAACAGGAAATATTTTTGGGTTTTCTTTTTAATTACTACTACTACAGGCATTGAAGGTAAACTAGCTAAAGAGCTACAACTAATTTTTTTTGTTTTTCTTAAGATTTATCAAACACACAAGAAGAAAGCAAGAAAAAGAAAATAACTAGCATGGATATTACAGTGAAAAAGTATGAGCACCGACAACTAGAATGAGTGTGTGAACATGAATGTAATGTCGGTGAGAAATACGTACTCCCCAAGCTTAGGCTTTTGGCCTAAGTTGGTCTATGGCCACGGCTGGCCTGGCGGATATGCAAAGTTATAGTTGGGGTTGTACTGTGATGCAGTAGCTATTGCCTCATGAGCTACCGCTTGGAGGCGAGCTATCTCCGTCCTCCTCTTATACTCGTTCGCCTCCTCTCTGGTTATAAAAAATCTCCCTTTTGTCTGAAAGTCAAAGAAGGTAGGAGTAGGGAGAGCAACATGGAAAATGTGGCGCCTGTCAAACATTAGTCGGTACTGGAGAGGTTGTTCATTCCTCTCAATTAGCTGATGGCGAACCATAGCCTCATATCCTAGATAAGTGGGAGGCAATTCCATATCATTTTCATGTATGGGTATCCCAAGAAAATTAGGCACACGGGTTGCATAAATTCCACCAAACAAGTCTCCATTAGTACTGTTATTATGCAACCTACGTGCAACAATGGCCCCCAAGTTGTATTTTTTATCTCCTAATACGGCACTCTTGAGAACACTAAGGTCAGGAACACACATGTGACATGCCTCGTCCTTGCCGTTAATGCATCTACCTATAAAGAGAGCAAAATAATGTATAGCAGGAAAATGAATGCTCCCTATGGTAGCTTGTGTTATATCTCTAGATTCCCCCACTGTGATACTAGCAAGAAAATCTCTAAACTCAGATTTACGAGGTTCACTAGCACTACCCCATTGTGGAAGTCTGCAAGCATTATTAAAATCCTCTAAGTCCATAGTATAAGATTTGCAATAGATATCAAATAGGATAGTGTGAGAATTACGCGAAGATGAAAATTTGAACCTTCTCACAAAGGAATCAGTTAGGTGATAGTACTGAGAACACTTATCTAGCATGAAGCCCTCGAGTTCAGCATTACGCACATATGCGTCAAATTCCTCCTTAATTCCTGCTCGGACCATGAAATCGTCTGACGGCCACTCACAAGGCCGCACTTGAGCTTCTCTTGGTAGTTCATGGTCCGGCTCACACATTGCGGGCCTGGGTCCTTGCTTCCTTGAAGAACCACCTTGGTACAATTTCCTAGACATATTTCTTCCTTTGATTTTTTTTGAAAATTTTAGTAACTCAAAATAGAAGTGAACCAAACTCAACAAAATGGATAGCAACCACTCCCACAAGTGCCTAGAGACTATATCATGCATTAGAACTACTTGGGACCATATAAATTTGACATGCAAGCTCAAGAACAGGGTCACCTAGGCAGCAAAAAATTACAATAAATAAAGCACTAGAATAAAAACTAATTGGACCACTGGAGGAGTAACATACCAAAGAACAATCCCCCAAAGCAGTTTTGTGAGTGGAGCTTTAAGAAAGGAGATCGAAAATCGCAGCAAGATAAGCTAGAACTCGTGCTTGAGCTGGTTGGTGATTTTTTTGGTAGGAAGAAGGAGTGTGTGGTGGCTGGAATAAGTGGAGGGGGACCACCAGGGGCCCACGAGGCAGGGGACGCGCCCAGGGGGGTGGGCGCGCCCTGGACCCTCGTAGCCAGGTGCTTGCTCCCCCTGATGTGTTGTCAGTGCCAGATATTCTCAAATATATCAGAAAAAATCATATTTCAATTTCGATGCATTTGGAGAACTTTTATTTTCCGGGTATTTTTTATTGCACGGATAATTCAGAAAATAGACAGAATATACTATTTTTGCTTTATTTAATCTAAATAACAAAAAGTAAAAGGAGGGTACAGAGAGTTGTGCTTTCTAACTTCATCCATCTCATGCTCATCAAAAGGAATCCACTAACAAGGTTGATCAAGTCTTGTTAACAAACTCTTTTCGAATAACATGGAACCGGAGAAATTTCGAATAGCACTAGGTTACCTCAACGGGGATATGCACATCCCCAACAATAAGAATATCATATTTCTTCTTGACAGTAGGAAGAGGAAATTCAAAACCTCCAATAATAATCGATGGAATTTTTCCAATAGAATTGATACTTTGGACTTGAGGTTGTTTCCTCGGGAAGTGTACAGTATGCTTATTTCCATTAACATGAAAAGTGACATTGCCTTTGTTGCAATCAATAACAGCACCTGCAGTATTCAAAAAGGGTCTACCAAGGATAATCGACATACTATCGTCCTTGGGAATATCAAGAATAACAAAGTCCGTTAAAATAGTAACGTTTGCAACCACAACAGGCACATCCTCACATATACCGACGGGTATAGCAGTTGATTTATCGGCCGTTTGCAAAGATATTTCAGTAGGTGTCAACTTATTCAAATCAAGTCTATGATATAAAGAGAGAGGCATAACACTAACACCGGCTTCCAGATCACATAAAGCAGTTCTAACATAGTTTCTTTTAATGGAGCATGGTATAGTAGGTACTCCTGGATTTCCAAGTTTCTTAGGTATTCCACCCTTAAAAGTATAATTAGCAAGCATGGTGGAAATTTCAGCTTTCGGTATCTTTCTCTTATTTGTAACAATATCCTTCATATACTTGGCATAAGGATTCATTTTAAGCATGTCAGTAACACGCATACGCAAGAAGATAGGTCTAATCATTTCAGCAAAGCGCTCAAAATCCTCATCATCCTTTTTCTTGGATGGCTTAGGAGGAAAAGGCATGGGTTTCTGAACCCATGGTTCTCTTTCTTCACCGTGCTTCCTAGCAACGAAGTCTCTCTTATCATAACGTTGATTTTTGATTGTGGGTTATCAAGATGAACAACAGGTTCAATATCTACATCATTATCATTGCTAGGTTGAGCATCAACATGAACATCATCATTAACATTATCAGTAGGTTCATGTTCATCACCAGATTGTGTTTCAGCATCAGAGATAGAAATATCATTGGGATTCTCAGGTGTGTCTACAACAGGTTCACTAGAAGCATGCAAAGTCCTATCATTTTTCTTTTTCTTCCTCCTAGAAGGACTAGGTGCATCAACATTAGTTCTTTGAGAATCTTGCTCAATTCTCTTAGGGTGGCCCTCAGGATACAATGGTTCCTGAGTCATTTTACCCCCTCTAGTCATAACTCTTAACATCATTATCATTCTTATTATTCAATTCATTGAGCAAGTCATTCTGAGCTTTAAGCACTTGTTCTACTTGAGTGGTAACCATGGAAGCATGTTTACTAATGCGTTTAAGTTCACCTTTAACAATAGCCATATAATCACTCAAGTGTTGAATCATATAAGCATTAAATTTCAATTGTCTACCAACATAAGCATTTAAGTTCTCTTGTTTAACAATAAAATTATCGAACTCATCTAAGCATTGGCTAGCAGACTTATAATGAGGAATATCACCTTCATCAAATCTATAGAGAGAACTTACCTATACTACCTGTGTTGGGTTATCAAGACCATGTATTTCTTCAACAGGCGGCAAATTAAGACCATGTATTTCTTCAATAGGAGGTAAATTCTTAACATCTTCAGCTTTAGTACCTTTTTCTTTCATAGATTTCTTTGCCTCTTGCCTTCAGGACTAAGAAATAGAATACCCCTTTTCTTTGGGGTTAGCTTAGGAGTTGGTTCAAGAAGTGTCCAATTATTTTCATTAGTCAACATATTATTCAATAGAAATTCAGCTTGATCAACGGTTCTTTCCCTGAAAACACAACTAGCACAACTATCCATATGGTCTCTGGAAGCATCGATTAGTCCATTTTAAAAGATATCAAGTATTTCATTTTTCTTGAGAGGATGATCAGGCAAAGCATTAAGTAATTGGAGAAGCCGCCCCCAAGCTTGTGGGAGACTCTCTTCTTCAATTTGCACAAAATTATATATTTCCCTTAAAGCAGCTTGTTTCTTATGAGCGGGGAAATATTTAGCAGAGAAGTAATAAATGATATCCTGGGGACTACGCACACAACCAGGATCAAGAGAATTAAACCATATCTTAGCATCACCCTTTAATGAGGACGGAAATAATGTAAGAATATAATAATAGCGAGTTTTTTCATCATTTGTGAACAGGGTGGCTATATCATTTAATTTAGTAAGATGTGCCACAACAGTTTTAGATTCATAGCCATAAAAAGGATCAGATTCATCCAAAGTAATTATCTCAGGATCAACAGAGAAATCATAATCCTTATCAGTAATACAGATAGGTGAAGTAGCAAAAGCAGGGTCATATTTCATTCTAGCATTCAAAGATTTTTCTTTCAGCTTAGCTAATAATTTCTTAAGATCACTTCTATCATTGCAAGCAAGAAAGTCTCTAACAGTCTCTTCATCCATAACATAGCCCTCAGGCACAACAGGAAATTCATATCTAGGGGGAGAATCTTCATCATCACTTTCATCAATATTATCAGTTTCAATAATTTCATTCTCTCGAGCCCTAGCAAGTTGGTCATCAAGAAATTCACCTAATGGCACAGTAGTATCAAGCATAGAATTAGTTTCATCATAAGTATCATGCATAGAAGAAGTGGCATCATCAATAACATGCAACATATCAGAATTAATAGCAGAAGCAGGTTTAGGTGTCGCAAGCTTACTCAAAACAGAAGGTGAATCAAGTGCAGAGCTAGATGGCAATTCCTTACCTCCCCTCATAGTTGAGGGAAAATTTTTATATGGGTTTGGTGCACTTTTATATTATTTTTATGGACTAACATATCAAACTAGTGCCCACTGCCAATTCATGTATTGTGCATATTTTTTGTTTTGCAGAAAAACCATACCAAACAAAGTCCAAACGCAATAAATATTTATGAAGATTTTTTATGAAATATACATGATTTTTGGCAGGAAGAACAACTCAAGACAGTTCCCGAGGGCCCCATGATAAGCCACAAGTATAGGGGATCGCAACAGTTTTTGAGGGTAGAGTATTCAACCCAAATTTATTGATTCGACACAAGGGGAGCCAAAGAATATTCTCAAGTATTAGAAGTTGTGTTGTCAATTCAACCACACCTGGATAACTTAGTATGTGCAGCAAAATATTTAGTAGCAAAGTAGTATGGAAGTAACGGTAACGGTGGCAAAAGTAATAGTACCAGTTTTGTAGTAATTGTAACAGTGGCAACGGTAAAGTAACTAAGCAAAGAACAATATGTGAAAAGCTCGTAGGCATTGGATCGGTGATGGAAAGTTATGTCGGATGCGATTCCTCATGCAATAGTTATAACATAGGGTGACACAGAACTAGCTCCAGTTCACCAATGTAATGTAGGCATGTATTCCGAATATAGTCATACGTGCTTATGGAAAAGAACTTGCAAGACATCTTTTGTCCTACCCTCCCGTGGCAGCGGGGTCCTATTGGAAACTAAGGGATATTAAGGTCTCCTTTTAATAGAGTACCAGACCAAAGCATTAACACTTAGTATACATGAACTCCTCAAACTACGGTCATCACCGGTAATGGTCCTGATTATTGTGACTTCGGGGTTAATGGATCATAACACATAATAGGTGACTATAAACTTGCAAGATAGGATCAAGAACTCACATATATTCATGAAAACATAATAGGTTCAGATCTGAAATCATGGCACTCGGGCCCTAGTGACAAGCATTAAGCCTAGAAAAGTCATAGCAACATCAATCTCAGAACATAGTGGATACTAGGGATCAAAACCTAACAAAACTAACTCGATTACATGGTAAATCTCATCCAACCCATCACCGTCCAGCAAGCCTACGATAGAATTACTCACACACTTCGGTGAGCATCATGAAATTGGTGATGGAGGAAGGTTGATGACGACGATGGCGACGGATTCCCCTCTCCGGAGCCCTGAACGGACTCTAGATCAGCCCTCCCGAGAGAGATTAGGGCTTGGCGGCGGCTCCGTATTGTAAAACACGATGAATCCTTCTCTCTAATTTTTTTCTCCCCGAACGTGAATATATAGAGTTGGAGTTGAGGTCGGTGGAGCACCAGGGGGCCCATGAGGCAGGGGGCGCGCCCCCACCCTCGTGGATAGGGTGTGGGCCCCCTCGCCTTGATTCTTTCGCCAGTATTTTTTATTAGTTCCAAAAATATTCTCCGTGAAGTTTCAGGTCATTCCGAGAACTTTTATTTCTGCACAGAAATAACACCATGGCAATTCTACTGAAAACAGCGTCAGTCCGAGTTAGTTCCATTCAAATCATGTAAGTTAGAGTCCAAAACAAGGGCAAAAGTGTTTGGAAAAGTAGATACGACGGAGACGTATCACCCACAAGGCAGGCCGGCACGCCCTAACCCCTTGGGCGTGCCGTGGTGCCTTGTGGTCAGCACTTAGGTCGGTTAGAGCCCTTCTTTTGCTGCCAGAATTCCGGAGAAAAATCATGTATTTTTTATTCCAATCGGAGTTACGGATCTATGGGTATTAAAAAAATGGAGAAGGGCCAGAAAACCTTCACAAAAAACAGACGGCTGAAAAGAGATCGATCTAAAGGAGAGTTCCTGATACATCTTCAATGTTGAGGGAGTCCTGGATTAGGGGGTATCCGGACAGCCGTACTATATCCTTTGGCCGGACTGTTGGAATATGAAGATACAAGATTGAAGACTTCATCTCATGTCCGGATGGGACTCTCCTTGGCGTGGAAGGCAAGCTTGGCGATACGGATATGAAGATCTCCTCCCTTGTAACCGACTCTGTGTAACCCTAGCCCCCTCTGGTGTCTATATAAACCAAAGGGTTTAGCCCGTAGGACAACAACAATCATACCATAGGCTAGCTTCTAGGGTTTAGCCTCTACGTTCTCGTGGTAGATCAACTCTTGTACTACTCATATCATCAAGATCAATCAAGCAGGAAGTAGGGTATTACCTCCATAGAGAGGGCCCGAACCTGGGTAAACATCGTGTCCCCTGCCTCCTGTTACCATCCGCCTTAGATGCACAGTTCGGGACCCTGCTACCTCTTGAGCACTGTGTTGGATTTCCCCGAAGAGGAGAGGATGATGAAACAAAGTAGCGTAAGTATTTCCCTCTGTTTTTGAGAACCAATGTATCAATCCAGTAGGAGGCTACACTCAAGTCCCTCATACCTGCACAAAACAATAGCTCAACGCAACCAACACGAATAGGGGTTGTCAATCCCTTCACGGTCACTTACGGGAGTGAGATCTGATAGAGATAATATTTTTGGTATTTTTGGTATAGAGATGCAAAGTGAAAAGTAAAAAGCAAAGTAAAAAAGCAAGCAAGATTAATGTGATGGAGATTGATATGATGAGAATAGACCCGGGGGCCATAGGTTTCACTAGTGGCTTCTCTCAAGAGCATAAGTATTCTACGGTGGGTGAACAAATTACTGTTGAGCAATTGACAGAATTGAGCATAGTTATGAGAATATCTAGGTATGATCATGTAAATAGGCATCATGTCCAAGACAAGTAGACTGATTCCTGCCTGCATCTACTACTATTACTCCACTTATCGACCGCTCTCCAGCATGCATCTAGAGTATTAAGTTAAAAACAAAGTAACGCCTTAAGCAAGATGACATGATGTAGAGGGATAGTTTCATGCAATATGATAGAAACCCCATCTTGTTATCCTCGATGGCAACAATACAATACGTGCCTTGCTGCCCCTTCTGTCACTGGGAAAAGGACACCACAAGATTGAACCCAAAGCTAAGCACTTCTCCCATGGCAAGAAAAACCAATCTAGTAGGCCAAACCAAACTGATAATTCGAAGAGACTTGTAAATACAACCAATCATACATAAAAGAATTGAGAGAAGATTCAAATATTATTCATAGATAGACTTGATCATAAACCCACAATTCATCGATCTCAACAAACACACCGCAAAAACAAGATTACATCGAATAGATCTCCACGAGAGAGGGGGAGAACATTGTATTGAGATCCAAAAAGAGAGAAGAAGCCAACTAGATAATAACTATGGACCCGTAGGTCTGAGGTGAAATACTCACAGTTCATCGGAGGGTCTAGGATGATGTAGAAGCCCTCCGTGACGACGGCCCTCTCCGTCGGAGCTCCAGAACAGGCCCCAAGATGGGATCTCGTGGATACAGAAAGTTGCGGCTGTGGAATTAGGTTTTTGGCTCCGTATTTGATCGTTTGGGGGTACGTAGGTATATATAGGAGGAAGGAGTACGTCGGTGGAGCAACAGGGGGCCCACGAGGTAGGGGGCGTGCCCTAGGGGGGCGCGCCCCCACCCTCGTGACCGCCTCTTTGACTCCTTGGAGTAGGGTCCAAGTCTCCTGGATCACGTTTGTTGAGAAAATCACGTTCCCGAAGGTTTTATTCCCTTTGGACTCCGTTGGATATTCTGTTTCTCCGAAACTCTGAAATAAGCAAAAAACAGCAATTCTGGGCTGGGCCTCCGGTTAATAGGTTAGTCCCAAAAATAATATACAAGTGGAAAATAAAGCCCAATATAGTCCAAAACAGTAGATAATATAGCATGGAGCAATAAAAAATTATAGATACGTTGGAGACGTATCAGGCATCCCCAAGCTTAATTACTGCTCTTCCTCGAGTAGGTAAATGATAAAAGGAGAATTTTTTATGTGGAGTGCTACTTGGCATAATTTCAATGCAAATCTTCTTAATTGTGGTATGAATATTCAGATCCGAAAGATTCAAGACAAAAGGTCATATTGACATAAAAATAATAATACTTCAAGCAAACCAACAAAGCAATTATGTCTTCTCAAAGTAACATGGCCAAAGAAAGTTCATCCCTAAAAAATCATATAGTTTAGTCATGCTCCATTTTTGTCACACAAGAATGCTCTCATCATGCACAACCCCGATGACAAGCCAAGCAATTGTTTCATACTTTAATAATCTCAAACTCATAAACTTTCACGCAATACACGAGCGCGAGCCATGGATATAGCACTATGGCTGGAATAGAATATAATGATGGGGGTTATGTGGAGAAGACAAAAAAGGAGAAAGTCTCACATCAATGAGGATAATCAACGGGCTATGGAGAGGCCCATCAATTGATGTTAATGGAAGGAGTAGGGATTGCCATGCAACGGATGCACTAGAGCTATAAATGTATGAAAGCTCAACAAAAGAAACTAAGTGGGTGTGCATCCAACTTGCTTGCTCACGAATACCTAGGGCACCTTAGGAGGCCCATCATTGGAATATACAAGCCAAGTTCTATAATGAAAAATTCCCACTAGTATATGAAAGTGATAAAACAAGAGACTCTCTATTATGAAGATTATGGTGCTACTTTGAAGCACAAGCATGGAAAAAGGATAGTAGTATCGCCCCTTTTTATTATTTATATTTTTTTGGGCCTTCTTTTTTTCTTTGGCCTTTCTCATTATTTTTGGGACAATACTCTATTAAATGATGATCATCACACTTCTATTTATTTACAACTCAACGATTACAACTCGATACTAGAACAAAGTATGACTCTATATGAATGCCTCTGGCGGTATACCAGGTTATGCAATGAATCAAGAGTGACAAGTATAAAAGAATTATTAATGGTGGCTTTGCCACAAATACTATGTCAACTACATGATCATTCTAAGCAATATGACAATGATAGATGCGTCATGAAGAACGGAATGGTGGAAAGTTGCATGGTAGTATATCTCGGAATGGCTATGGAAATGCCATAATAGGTAGGTATGGTGGCTGTTTTGAGGAAGATATGGGGAGGTTTATGTGTGAAAGAGCGTATCATATCACGGTGTTTGGATGCACCTGTGAAGTTTGCACCAACTCTCAATGTGAGAAAGGGCAATGCACGGTACCGAAGAGGCTAGCAATGATGGAAGGGTGAGAGTGCGTATAATCCATGGACTCAACATTAGTCATAAAGAACTCATATACTTATTGCAAAAATCTGCAAGCCATCAAAAACCAAAGCATTACGCGCATGCTCCTAGGGGGATAGATTGGTAGGAAAAGACCATCGCTTGTCCCCGACCACCACTCATAAGGAGGACAATCAAATAACACCTCATGTTTCAAATTTGTTACATAACGTTTACCATACGTGCATGCTACGGGACTTGCAAACTTCAACTCAAGCACTTCTCAAATTCACAATTACTCTACCAGCATGACTTTGATATTATCACCTCCATATCTCAAAACAATTATCAAGCATCCGACTTTTCTTAGTATTCAACGCATCTCAAAGCAATTATCAAGCATCCGACTTTTCTTAGTATTCAACGCACTCAAAAGAAAGCTTTACAAATCTTGAATACCAAGTATATTATTATTATTAAGCAAATTACCATGCTAATTAACACTCTCAAAATAATCTAAGTAAAGCATGAGAGATCAATAGTTTCTTTAAAACAAATCCACCACCGTGCTCTAAAAGATCTAAGTGAAGCACGTAGAGCAAAATTTTCAAGCTCAAAAGATATAAGTGAAGCACATAGAGCAAAACTATCAAGCTCAAAAGATATAAGTGAAGCACATAGAGTATTTTATTAAATGCCAATTCGTGTATGGCTCTCTCAAAAGGTGTGTACAGCAAGGATGATTGTGGCACACTAACAAACAAAGACACAAATAATACAAGACGCTCCAAGCAAAACACATATCATGTGGTGAATAAAAATGTAGCTCCAAGTAAAATTACCGATGGAAGTAGACGAAAGAGGGGATGCCTTCCGGGGCATCCCCAAGCTTTGACTTTTTGATGTCCTTGGATTATCTTGGGGGGTGCCATGGGCATCCCCAAGATTAGGCTCTTGCCACTCCTTGTTCCATAATCCATCAATATAATTTACCCAAAACTTGAAAACTTCAAAACACAAAACTCAACAAAAATCTCGTGAGCTCCGTTAGCGAAAGAAAACAAAAGACCACTTCAAAGTACTGTGATGAACTCATTATTTATTTATATTGGTGTAAACCTACTGTATTCCAACATCTCTATGAATTATAAACAATTTTACTAGCCATAGATTCATCAAAATAAGCAAACAACACACGAAAAACAGAATCTGCCAAAAACAGAACAGTCTGTAGTAATCTGTAACTAATGCAAACTTCTGGAACTGAAAAAAATCTACCAAAATAGGACGAACTAGACAATTTGTTTATTGATCAGAAGCAATTAGAATCAGTATTTTTTCACGTTCTGGTGAGTTTTAACAAGTGTTTTCGTGAACAGAAAGTTTCTGGAAATTACAGTAAGATCAAATAACTATCATCCAAGAAGATCCTATGGGTTTAACTTGGCACAAACACTAATTAAAACACAAAACCACATCTAAACAGAAGGTAGATGGATTATTTATTCCTAAACAGAAGCAAAAACAAAAAAACTAAAATAAAGTTGGGTTGCCTCCCAACAAGCGCTATCGTTTAACGCCCCTAGCTAGGCATAAAAGCGAGGATAGATCTAGGTATTGACATGTTTGGTAGGCAATCCATAAGTGGCTCTCATGATAGATTCATATGGCAATTTTATTTTCTTTCTAGGTAAGTGTTCCATGCCCTTATTTAATGGGAATTGAAATCTAATATTCCCTTCCTTCATATCAATAATTGCACCAACCGTTCTAAGGAAAGGTCTACCGAGAATAACAGGGCAAGAAGGATTGCAATCTATATCAAGAACGATAAAATCTACGGGCACATAATTCCTATTTGCAACAATAAGAAGATCATTAATTCTTCCCATAGGTTTCTTAATAGTGGAATCCGCAAGATGCAATTTTAGAGAGCAATCATCAAAATCACGGAAATCTAGCAAATCACACGAAGTTTTGGGGATAGTGGAGACACTAGCACCCAAGTCACACAAAGCATAAAACTCATGATATTTAATTTTAATTTTAATAGTAGGTTCCCACTCATCATAGAGTTTTCTAGGGATAGAAACTTTCAACTAAAGTTTTTCTTCATAAGATTGCATCAAGGCATCAACGATATGTTCGGTGAAGGCTTTATTTTGACTATAAGCAAGCGGAGAATTTAGCATAGATTGCAACAAGGAAATACAATCAATTAAAGAGAAACTTTCATAATTAAATTACTTGAAATCCAATATAGTGGGTTTAGCAACATATAGATTTTTATTTCTTTCAATCCCATGTTTATCAATTTCTTCATCAAGATCTAAATACTCCGAATTTTTAGAACGCCTTCTAGGTAAAGGAAGATCATATTCAGTTTCATCAAGATTCATATTGCAAAACAAAGATTTAATCGGGGACACATCAATAACTTTTAGGTCTTCATCTTGATTTTCATAAGAATTGGAAGAACACGCTTTAATAAAGGCATCTTTGGAAGCACGCATCCTAGCGGTTCTTTATTTGCACTCATCAATGGAAATTCTCATGGATTTGAGAGACTCATTGATATCATGCTTAGGAGGAATAGATCTAAGCTTTAAAGAATCAACCTCAAGAGAAATTCTATCAACGTTCCTAGCCAAATCATCAACTTTAAGCAATTTCTCTTCAAGCAAAGCATTAAAATTCTTTTGTGAATTCATAAACTCTTTAACACTATTCTCCAATTCAAAGGGCATCTTATTAAAATTTCCATAAGAGTTGTTGTAAGAAATTCCATAATTATTACAAGGATTACTAGGATAAGGCCTAGTATTAAAATTCCCTCTATACGTGTTATTACCAAAATTATTCCTACCAAAAAAATTCACATCCATAGATTCATTATTATTCTCAATCAAAGTGGACAAACGCATATCATTATGATCAGAAGAAACACTCTTAGTAGCAAATAGTTTCATAAGTTCATCCATCTTTCCACTCAAAACATTAATTTCTTCTATCGCATGCACTTTTTATTAGTAGATCTTTCAGTGTGCCATTGAGAATAATTAACCATAATATTATCTAGGAGTTTAGTAGCATCTCCTAAAGTGATTTCCATAAAAGTGCCTCCTGCGGCCGAATTTAAAAGATTTCTAGAAGCAAAATTCAATCCGGCATAAAAATTTTGTATAATCATCCACAAATTCAAACCATGAGTAGGGCAATTGCGTATCATTAATTTCATTCTTTCCCAAGCTTGTGCAACATGTTCATGATCAAGTTGCTTAAAATTCATGATTTCATTTCTAAGAGAGATGATCTTAGCGGGAGGAAAATACTTAGAGATAAAAGCATCTTTGCACTTGTTCCAAGAATCAATACTATTTTTAGGCAAATACGAAAACCAAGCTTTAGCACGATCTGTAAGCGAAAAAGGAAATAGCTTCAATTTAACAACATCAATATCGACATCTTTCTTCTTTTGCATATCACATAAATCAACGAAGCTATTCAGATGAGTAGTAGCATCTTCACTAGGAAGGCCAGCGAATTGATCTTTCATAACAAGATTCAACAAAGCAGTATTGATTTCACAAGATTCAGTATTGGCAAGAGGATCAATCGGAGTGCTAAGCAAATCATTATTATTAGTATTGGTGAAGTCACACAATTTGGTAGTATCTTGAGCCATCGTGACAAACAAGCAATCCAACACACGAGCAAACAAAAGGCAAGCAAGAAAAAGGCAACGGAAAAAGAGAGGAGGAGATTGGGACAGAGAGGGCAAATAAAACGGCAAGGGTGAAGTGGGGGAGAGGAAAATGAGAGGCAAATGGCAACTAATGTAATGCGGGAGATAGGGATTGTGATGGGTACTTGGTATGTTGACTTTTGCGCAGACTCCCCGGCAACGGCGCCAGAAATGGCTCGTTGTCGGGAGTCCAAATCTTCACTTGACCTTGCGTAAGCCTCCCCGGCTACGGCGCCAGAAATTGCTCATTTTCGGGAGTCCAAATCTTGACTTGACCTTGCGTAAGCCTCCCCGGCAACGACACTAGAAATTCTTCTTGCTACCTCTTGATTACTATGTTGGATTTCCCCGAAGAGGAGAGGATGATGCAGCAAAGTAGCGTAAGTATTTCCCTTTGTTTTTGAGAACCAAGGTATCAATCCAGTAGGAGGCTACGCTCAAGTCCCTCGTACCTGCACAAAACAATAGCTCAACGCAACCAACGCGATTAGGGGTTGTCAATCCCTTCACGGTCACTTACAGGAGTGAGATCTGATAGAGATAATATTTTTGATATTTTGGGTATAGATATGCAAAGTGAAAAGTAAAAAGCAAAGTAAAAAGCAAGCAAGATTAAAGTGATGGAGATTATATGATGAGAATAGACCCGGGGGCCATAGGTTTCACTAGTGGCTTCTCTCAAGAGCATAAGTATTCTATGGTGGGTGAACAAATTAGTATTGAGCAATTGACATAATTGAGCATTGTTATGAGAATATCTAGGTATGATCATGTATATAGGCATCACGTCCGAGACAAGTAGACCGACTCCTGACTGCATCTACTACTATTACTCCACTCATCGACCTCTATCGAGCATGCATCTAGAGTATTAAGTTAAAAACAGAGTAATGCCTTAAGCAAGATGACATGATGTAGAGGGATAGTTTCATGCAATATGATAAAAACCCATCTTGTTATCCTTGATGGCAACAATACAATAGGTGCCTTGCTGCCCCTTCTGTCACTGGGAAAGGACACCGCAAGATTGAACCCAAAGCTAAGCACTTCTCCCATGGCAAGAAAAACCAATCTAGTATGCCAAACGAAACTGATAATTCGAAGAGACTTGCAAAGATAACCAATCATACATAAAAGAATTCAGAGAAGATTCAAATATTATTCATAGATAGACTTGATCATAAACCCACAATTCATCGGTCTCAACAATCACACCGCAAAAAGAAGATTACATCGAATAGATCTCCACGAGAGAGGGGGAGAACATTGTATTGAGATCCAAAAAGAGAGAAGAAGCCAACTAGCTAATAACTATGGACCCGTAGGTCTGAGGTGAACTACTCACACTTCATTGGAGGGGCTAGGATGATGTAGAAGCCCTCCGTGACGACGGCTGACACGTCTCCGTCGTATCTACTTTTCCCAACACGTTTGCCCTTGTTTTGGACTCTAACTTGTATGATTTGAATGGAACTAATCTGGACTGATGCTATTTTCAGCAGAATTGCCATGATGTTGTTTTATGTGCAGAAAACAAAAGTTCTCGGAATGACCTGAAACTCCACGGGATGTCTTATAAAAAATAATAATAAATCCTCGCCAAAGATGAAGACCAGGGGGCCCACACCCTGTCCACGAGGGTGGGGGCGCCCCCCTAGGGCGCGCCCCCTACCTCGTGGGCCCCCGGGAAACCCTCCGACGCCAACTCCAACTCTATATATTGGCTTTCGGGGAGAAAAAAATAAGAAAGAAGAAATCATCGCGTTTTACGATACGGAGCTGCCGCCAAGCCCTAAAACCTCCCGGGAGGGCTGATCTGGAGTCCGTTCGGGGCTCCGGAGAGGGGGATTCGTCGCCGTCGTCATCATCAACCATCCTCCATCACAAATTTCATGATGCTCACTGTCGTGCGTGAGTAATTCCATCGTAGGCTTGCTGTACGGTGATGGGTTGGATGAGATTTACCATGTAATTGAGTTAGTTTTGTTAGGGTTTGATCCCTAGTATCCATTATGTTCTGAGATTAATGTTGCTATGACTTTGCTATGCTTAATGCTTGTCATTAGGGCCCGAGTGCCATGATTTCAGATCTGAACCTATTATGTTTTCATGAATATATGTGTGTTCTTGATACTTTCTTGCAAGTCTATAGTCACCTACTATGTGTCATGATCCGGCAACCCCGAAGTGACAATAATCGGGACCACTCCCGGTGATGACCATAGTTTGAGGAGTTCATGTATTCACTATGTGCTAATGCTTTGTTCCGGTTATCTATTAAAAGGAGGCCTTAATACCCCTTAGTTTCCGATAGGACCCCGCTGCCACGGGAGGGTAGGACAAACGATGTCATGCCAGTTCTTTTCCATAAGCATGTATGACTATATTCGGAATACATGCCTACATTACATTGATGAATTGGAGCTAGTTCTGTGTCACCCTATGTTATGACTGTTACATGATGAACCGCATCCGGCATAATTATCCATTACTGATCCGATGCCTACGAGCTTTCCATATACTGGTTTACGCTTATTTACTTTTCCGTTGCTGCTGTTACAATCACTACAAAACACCAAAAATATTACTTTGCTTTCTTTACTCTTTTGTTACCGTTGCCACCACTATCATATTACTTTGCTACTAAACACTTTGCTGCAGATACTAAGTTTCCAGGTGTGGTTGAATTGACAACTCAGCTGCTAATACTTGAGAATATTCTTTGGCTCCCCTTGTGTCGAATCAATTCATTTGGGTTGAATACTCTACCCTCGAAAGCTGTTGCGATCCCCTATACTTGTGGGTTATCAAGACTAATTTGTGGCACCGTTGCCGGGGAGCATATCTCTTTTCTTGGAGTCACTTGGGATTTATATCTGCTGGACACTATGAAGAACTTGAAAGACGCTAAGACAACAATTTATCCCTCAACTACAAGGGGAGGTAAGGAGCTGACATCTAGCTCTGCACTTGATTCACCTTCTGTTATGAGTAAGCTTGCGACACCTAAACCTGCTTCTGTTATTCGTTCTGATACGTCGCATGTTATTGATGATGCCACTTCTACTATGCATGATACTTATGATGAAACTGCTGCTATGCCTGATACTACTATGCCCCTTAGTGAATTTCTTGATGAACAAATTGCTAGGGCTAGAGAGAAAGAAATTATTGAATCTGATTATAATGATGAAAGTGATGATGAAGATATGCCTGTTATTCCTGAGGGTTATGTTTTTGATATGGAATCTTCTGCCGCTATTCTAGCTTGCAAGGATAGATATGATCTCAAGAGGTTATTAGCTAAATGAAACAAAGAATCACTAAGAGATAAAATGAAACCTGACCCTGCTTTCGCTACTTCACCCATCTGTGTTCCTGATAAGTATTATGAATTCTCTGTTGATCCTGATATAATTACTTTCCATGGTTATGAGTCTGAAACTGTTGTGGCACATCTTACTAAATTAAATGATATAGCCACCCTGTTCACTAATGATGAGAGATCTCGCTACTTTTATATACTGAAAATACTTCCGTTCTCATTAAAGGGTGATGCTAAGATATGGTTTAATTCTCTTGATCCTGGTTGTGTGCGTAGTCCCCAGGATATGATTTATTACTTCTCTGCTAAATATTTCCCATCTCATAAGAAACAAGCTGCTTTAAAGGAAATATACAACTTTGTGCAAATTAAAGAAGAGAGTCTCCCACAAGCTTGGGGGAGGCTTCTCAAGTTACTTAATGCTTTGCCTGATCATCCTCTTAAGAAACATGAAATACTTGATATCTTTTATAATGGACTATCTGATGCTTCCAGAGATTACCTGGATAGTTGTGCTGGTTCTCTTTTGTAACGCCCCCGATGTAACTTGCCCTATTTGTAATCCAACTCTTGCCATTTCCGGCTATGTGTTATGATATTCCCCCGTGGTTGGGTTCTCTCTGTTTTGCATTTTGGTCATGTCATGCATTTCATATCATGTCATCATGTGCATCGCATTTGCATACGCGTTCGTCTCATAAATCCGAGCATCTTTCCCGTTGTCCGTTTTGCAATCCGGCGCTCCTATGTTCCCCGGCGTCCTCTTTTACATTTCTTTGTGAGCGGGTATTATACATTCTCGGAATGGACCGAGGTTTGACATGTGGCCTCGGTATAGCACCGAAAGACCGCCTGTCAAGTTTCGGGTCAATCGGAGTTCGTTTGGTACTCCAACGGTTAACCGGGTCACCGTGAAGGCCTCGTGTGTGTTGCAGCCCAACACCCCTTCAAAACAGCCCAATAACCCATCCAAGTCACTTCCATGTCCTCCGCCGTTCGATCACGATCGCGTGGGCGAAAACCGCACTCCGTTTGGAGCTCCCTAGCTCCTTCTATCTATAAAAAGGCCTTCCCCTTCTCTAATCTCGGGCAAAAACCACCCTAACCCTAATTTTTTCCTCGAAATCCGTGCAAACAGCCGCGCCGCCACTGTTCGTCCGCGCCGCCGCCCCGCGTCCAATCGGGACGTGCCACCTGTCCCCGCGCCGCCCCACATCGCCGCCCGCGCCGAGCCGGCCCGCCGGGGCCCAGGCGGGGCCCCCCGAGCCCGAGCCGTCGCCCGCCTCGCCCCGCTCCGGCCCGCTCGCGCCCGCCGCCCCGCGCCGGCCGCCGCCGCCGCCGACTCCGCTCGCTGCCGCCGCGCCGCCTCGCCGCCTCGCGCCGCCTCGCCGCCTCGCCGCGCGCCACCGCCGCCGCGCACCCGCGCCGCCCCGAGCCGCCCCGCCGCCTCGCGCCGCCGTCCCCGGCACCGGATCCGCCCGGATCCGGCCGGATCCATCTCTTCCGCGCTGCTCCGGTGAGTACTCCGGCGTGCCTCGGTTCCCGTGCCCGGCCGTTGACTTATTCCCCTCTCGTTTTCTTCTAAGTCCCCAAGTTTGCATATTATCATCACAAATTCGACATGCCATAACTTTGCATCTGTAGCCCCGCTTCGCGCGTATAATACGTCATTTTGTTCGTCTCGAAAAGTACATCATTTTGTTCCATTGCATCATTTTCATTTGAAGTCATCTTGATGCCCGAAATGCTGTTAGAAGAGGGCTAGTTGATGTTAGTTGCTGAATCTTCTCTGAACATGCACTTTTGTCATTTTTGCCATGATTGATGTGAACCTCCTATGAGGTTGATCTATATATGTGTTTTGTAATATGCCATGTTACCTTTCCAGGGAATTTTGCTATGTATTTTTGTGATGCTTGAGGTGGCTAGAAATTGCATGCAAAGTAGGGATGATGATATTGCTGCTTTCAGAGACTTAGTGATTTCACTAAGTCCCTGACTTTTGTTATTATCATGCCATGTATTCATGTTGTTTCTGAGAGATCCATGCATAATTTGAGCATGATCAGTAAGGGTGTTTGGAACTTGAGTATTTGCTTAATCCATCCATGCCTTTGTTTGCAATTATGGAGTGCCATAGCTTGAGTCAATCGAGCTCTACTTTTGCTTCAAAATGTTGCTGGCAGATTGTTTACATGTTATTCGATTTTTCCAAGCTTGGTGTAGTTGATCCTTGCATGATATGATGTTGCTCTTGCCATGTATTGTTACTATGCCATGTCTTCTTGATGTATGTATGCTTATTTAATCATGTAATGCTCTGTAGTGAGTGCATCGAGCTCTCGAACATGCCTAGACGTTAACAGTTCTCTGCCATGTCCAGTTTTCTGCTAAGTCTGAAACCTGTAACGAAACTTGCTTACTTGACATGGGTGTAATCATATTTTCTGATCCTTTTTGGCTTATGGTCAGTAAGAGACTTTTGTCAAGTGCTATGAGTAGATTCATGCCATGCCTTTCTTTGCTATGTTCTGTACCTGTAGCATGTTGTTTCGTTACTCTGAACATGTCATCCTGATGTTGTTTTCCTGACTTGTTATTTCACCAAGTCTGTGAATCTGTTATAAGTTGTACTTTTACCATGCTAGTTTGAACCTGTTATGATGGGATTGAGCCGTAGCTCAGTGTTCATCTTTTGTCGTGCATCTTGAGTAGATTACTGTCATATGCTTTGTTGCCATGTTTGGGTGCAGTAGCTTAATTATTTGTTGCTTGCTAAGTAGCATCATGCTGTTTATGGCAGATTCGTGTCATTCTTGTATTGCTTGCCATTTGCAAACCGTGCATCCGATTCCGGTGATCTTTATATCGATTTCAACCGAAATCACCTCATCTATCCAGTGGCATGCTTGGTTTGCCAAGATTATGCCCTGTTCATCCTTGTCCTTCCGGAGCATGCATACGCATTGCATATCACCTCTCGCATATCATGCCATGTTTTGCATCATGTTGATTGCGCATTGCATCGTGGTTGATATTGGTTCCTTTGCTTGTTCTCTTGTCTTGGGTAGAGCCGGGAGACGAGTACGTGAACGAGGAACCTGTTGAGAACGTTTACGAGGACCAAGCTTTCGACAACTCTGAAAACCTTGCAGGCAAGATGACCATACCCTCGAAATCACTTCTATCTTTGCTTGCTAGATTGCTCGCTCTTTTGCTATGCCTATGCTGCGATACCTACCACTTGCTATATCATGCCTCCTATATTGCCATGTCAGCCCCTAACCATTCATGTCCTAGCAAACCGTTGTTTGGCTATGTTACTGCTTTGCTCAGCCCCTCTTTTAGCGTTGCTAGTTGCAGGTGAAGATGAAGTTTGTTCCTTGTTGGAACATGATCTTGTTGTTCCTTGATTGGAACATGTTTACTTGTTGGGATATCGCAATACCTCTTATTTAATTAATGCATCTATATACTTGGTAAAGGGTGGAAGGCTCGGCCTTATGCCTGGTGTTTTGTTCCACTCTTGCCACCCTAGTTTCCGTCATACCGGTGTTATGTTCCCGGAGTTTGCGTTCCTTACACGGTTGGGTGATTTATGGGACCCCCTTGACAGTTCGCTTTGAATAAGACTTTTCCAGCAAGGTCCAACATTGGTTTTACCATTCGCCACCTAGCCTTTTTCCCTTGGGTTCTGCAGACTCAAGGGTCATCTTTATTTTAACCCCCGGGCCAGTTCTCCTTCGATTGCTGGTCCAACTAGAGCCACTTGCGGTGCCGCCCTGAGGCAACTTGGGGTATCTTCGGTTGCCGTACGTAGTGTTCATCCGGATGTGCCCTGAGACCGAGATATGTGCAGCTCCTATCAGGATTTGTCGGCACAATCGGGCGGCTTTGCTGGACTTGTTTTATTGCTGTTGAAATGTCTTGTAGTCCGGGATTCCGAGATTGATCGGGTCTTCCCGGTAGAAGGAATGTCCTTCGTTGGCCGTGAGAGCTTATCATGGGCTAAGTTGGGACACCCCTGCAGGGTATTATCTTTCGAAAGCCGTGCCCGCGGTTATGAGGCAGATGGGAATTTGTTGATGTCCGGTTGTAGAAAACCCGAAGTTGACCTTAACTAAAACACATCAACCGCGTGTGTAACCGTGATGGTCTCTTCTCGGCAGGGTCCGGGAAGTGAACACGGTTGTTGGAGTTATGTCTGACGTAGGTTGTTTCAGGATCACTTCTTGATCACTTCTAGCTTCACGACCGTGCTTTGCCTTCTCTTCTCGCTCTCTTTTGCGCTATAGCCACCACATGCTAGTCGCTTGCTGCAGCTCCACCTCACTATCCTTTTCCCACCTTTAAGCTTAAATAGTCTTGATCTCGCGGGTGTGAGATTGCTGAGTCCCCGTGGCTCACAGATATTATCACCTCAGTTGCAGGTACCAACGATGTCAGTGCAGATGACGCGACCGAGCTCACTTGGGAGTTCGATGAGGAACGTGGCCGTTACTATGTTTCTTTTCCAGATGATCAGTAGTGGAGCCCAGTTGGGTGGTCCGGGGATCTGTTTAGCATTTGGGGTAGTCTTCTTTCATTTTGGTGCCGTAGTCGGACCTTGAGTGTATTCTGCTTGATGGATGTTATTAATGTACTTGTGTGAAGTGGCGATTGTAAGCCAACTATGTATCTTTCCCCTTTATTTATTACATGGATTGTGTGAAGATTACCTCACTTGCGACATTGCTTTCAATGCGGTTATGCCTCTAAGTCGTGCCTCGACACGTGGGAGATATAGCCGCATCGAGGGCGTTACAAGTTGGTAATCAGAGCCTTTCCCGACCTTAGGAGCCCCCACTGTTTGATCGTCTTTAGTGGCCGAGTTGTGTCTAGTAAAAATGTTTTGAGTCATTTAGGAATTATATATCGGAGAGTTTAGGAATTCTTTTTACTCCCCAGTCCCTTCGACCTTCTGGTAAGGCATCCTGACGTAGAGTTTGACTCTTCTCTTCTCAAATTTCACTAAATTTTTTTTTTTTAGGATCACGCGGGTATATTACAATCGTTCCGATGGTTTTATGATGACAACATTGTCTTGGTTGCCTCCTGACATCTTATCGTTGCGGTTTTGGAATACCTGAGTTTAGTACGACCGACATCGAAAATCTCTTTTGTACAGTTGTTGGTGAGATAACCTGATAGCCCAGTACTGTGGCGAGTGCAGGAGTATTGCCATGACTTGTATAACGGATGTGTTTTCGAAGGTTGAGGTAGACGATTTCCGAAGGTTTCTTGGTTATGTGTTGAAGGATGGATACAGCTGGTTGTAGGATTTGCTAGTTTGGGTGAGATATTATGCTTCCCCTGTATCCCCAACACCTGATTGCATAACCAGAAAGTTTCGGGAGTTTATAAGTGGGAATTCTTGTAGCCTTAGTATTTCTTCCGCAGATATTTGGTTTGTGATTGGGTAATCATTACCAAGTATTTGTTCATATCCGTACCTTGTTGATTTTATTCCTTACCATGTTCTAAGTGGCTTCTCAGCTTTGGAAGTGTGATGATTTACATTGGAATTCATTCGTTCATTCTCGTTCGAATGTTAATTGTGAAGACTATATGTTGCAATTTCGTTCCTTTGATTCAGCTTCAATATATCTCTGTCAAGATGCTAATGGATGTCACCCTCTTCAGGATGGCTCCACCAACGCGTCAGAATCCGGAACGCAATGATGGAGATCAGGCTAACCCTCCGCCTCCACCTCCGCCTCCGGAAGCTTGGCATGCCCTGATGACTGCTACAAATGCCAATGCTCAGATTCTGATTCAGCTCTTGCAAGATCGCAACCAGGGTCAAGCTAATCAAGAGAATCAAGGCCAAGGCAACAATCAGCCGCATTTCGCTTCACTGAACCAGTTCCTTGCTAATCAGCCGAAAACCTTCAGCTACTGTGTCGAGGCCACAGACGCAGATGATTGGCTCGTGGACATAAGCAAACATTTCGAGTGCAGCAATGTCAGACCTGAGGACTTTGTCAAGTTTGCCTCTTTTCAACTCAAAGATCAAGCTGCTGAGTGGTTCCAGCAATACAAAGATTCCAGAGGAGGTCGTGTGATCACTTGGGATGATTTCCGCCGTGACTTCAAAGCGCACCATATTCCAGAAAGTGTTGTTGAGCTTAAGCGTGAGGAATTCCGCAATCTCAAGCAAGGCAACATGACTGTCTACCAATACAACACTCAGTTCCAGAAGCTTTCTCGTTTTGCAAGGCAAGACATTCTTGATGAGAAGAGTATGATCTACCAGTTCAGGCGTGGTCTCAGAGAAGATCTGCAGCTTGCTCTCGTGCTTTTCGAGCCATTAAAGTATGATGAATTCTACAACATGGCACTGAAACAAGAAGCTGCTCAGCTCAAGTGTGAGGCATCCAAGAAGAGAGTCAGAGACGCAGTTCAGTCTTCTTCTTCCTCACTTGTGGCAGCTAAGCAACAGAAGTTCTGGTTGCCTCCTCCTCCTCCGTTCCGTCAGCCTTATCAGCAGAAGAACTCAAGTGGTCGTGGATCTTCCCACCCACCCAACCCTGGCTATCAGAACAAGTCTCAGAATCAAGCTCCAAGGCCAAGTGCTCCTTACCATCGTCCGCTCTCAGAAGTGACTTGTAACAAATGTCAGCAGAAGGGTCACTATGCGAACAAGTGCTTCAACCAGAGGCGTCTTCCGCCTCCTCCTCCTGTGAAATCTTCCAGCAATGCAGTGGTCAAGCATAATCCTAAGCATGCCAAGGTGAACATGTTGAATGCAGCTCAAGCAGAGGATTCGTCTGAAGTGATCATGGGTAATCTTCCTGTTAATGATATTCCTGCCAAAGTCTTATTTGATACTGGTGCATCACTTTCTTTCATTTCGAGACCTTTTGTCGCTAAGCATGAGTTTGTGACCGAAAAGATTCCTATTCCGTTGAAGATTGTGTCCCCGGGCAAGCAAATGACATCTAATGTTTGTGTCCCGGATGTTTCTATCAAGATGGGCGACTACAAATTCTTGTCTAAACCAGTTGTTCTTGGTGATTCTGATATTGATCTTATTCTCGGGATGGACTGGCTTTCTAAGCACAAGGCTCAGCTTGAGTGTGCTGCCAGGGAAATCAAATTGACTCACACTTCGAACGATGTGATCATCTATGCTTCTCGTGATGATACCATTCGGTTGTTTTCTCTCAATGAGATGGGTGAAATGGAGGCTATCTCTCAGATTCCAGTCGTATGTGAGTACCAAGATGTTTTTCCAGAAGAGCTTCCGGGTATGCCTCCCCGTCGGCCAGTTGAATTCGTTATTGAGCTTGAGCCTGGCACGGAACCCGTTTGCAAGCGTCCTTACAAGCTTGGACCAGATGAGCTCAAGGAATTGAAGATTCAACTCGATAAACAAGAACGTCTGGGTCTGATCAGACCGAGTTCTTCTCCTTGGGGTTGTGGTGTTCTTTTTGTCAAGAAGAAGGATGGCACGGACCGACTTTGTGTCGATTACCGTCCATTGAACAAGAAGACTATCAAGAACAAGTACCCACTTCCCAACATCAACGAGCTATTTGAGCAACTTAAAGGTGCTAAGGTGTTCTCCAAGCTGGACCTTCGTATGGGTTATCATCAGATTCGCATTCGTGAAGAAGATATTCCCAAGACAGCATTCAGAACAAGCTTTGGTTCTTATGAATATACTGTCATGTCTTTCGGCCTCGTAAATGCTCCTCCGTATTTCACTCGCTTGATGAATTTCATCTTCAACCCCTACATCAACGAATTTGTCTTAGTCTATCTCGATGAAATTTTGGTCTTCTCCAAGAATAAGAAGGATCATGCCGAACATTTGCGATTGGTACTCGACAAGCTCAGAGAGTATCAATTATATGCGAAGTTCTCCAAATGTGAATTTTGGCTTGATGAAGTTCTTTATCTTGGTCATATCATCTCCGCCAAGGGCATCGCTGTTAATCCAGAGAGGGTGTCTGCAGTTTTGAATTGGAATCCTCCTCAGAATGTCAAGCAGCTTCGCAGTTTCCTTGGACTTGCAAGCTATTGCAGAAGATTCGTTGAGAATTTCTCCAAGATTGCCAAGCCTCTTTCCAACCTCCTCCAGAAGCATGTGAAATATGTCTGGTCTCCTGAGTGTGACGTTGCTTTCAACACTCTCAAAGATAAACTCGTCACTGCTCCAGTTCTGACTCCTCCTGATGAATCCAAGCCGTATGAAGTATTCTGTGATGCTTCTCTCCAGGGCCTCGGTGCTGTGTTAATGCAAGAGAAGAAGTTTGTTGCCTATACCTCTCGCCAGTTGAAGCCCAATGAAAGGAACTACCCCACTCACGATCTTGAGTTGGCGGCAGTTGTCCACGCACTAATAACATGGAGACATCTCCTGTTAGGAAGGAAAGTGGACATCTTCACCGATCACAAGAGTCTCAAGTATATCTTCACTCAGCCTCATCTCAACCTCAGGCAAACTCGATGGGTCGAAATGATTCAAGAGTATAATCCGAGTATTGAATACACTCCAGGCAAGGCTAATGTGGTTGCAGACGCTTTGAGCAGAAAGGCTTATTGCAATAGCTTAATCCTCAAGCCCTTTCAACCGGATCTTTGTGAAGCTTTCCGCAAGTTGAATCTCCAAGTTGTTCCTCAAGGTGTTCTTGCCAACCTCATCGTCTCTCCTACTTTGGAAGATCAGATTCGTGAGGCACAATTGTTGGATACCATGGTGAAGAAGGTGAAACGTGGTATTGACAAGAGCATCCCCAAATACAAGTGCTATCGAGTTGATGACAGAGATACTCTTTTCTTCGAGGACCGGATCGTGGTTCCAAAGGGTGATCTTCGTAAAGTCATTATGAACGAAGCGCACAATTCTCTTCTGTCCATTCATCCTGGAAGTTCGAAGATGTACCATGACCTCAAGCAGTCGTATTGGTGGACTCAAATGAAGCGTGAGATCGCGCAATTCGTGAATGAGTGTGATGTCTGCAGAAGGGTGAAAGCAGAACACCAACGACCAGCTGGACTTCTCCAACCTCTTGCTATTCCAGAATGGAAGTTTGATCATATCGAAATGGACTTCGTGACTGGTTTTCCTAAGTCCAAGCGTGGAAATGATGCTATCTTCGTCGTCATCGACAAGCTCACCAAAGTGGCTCATTTTCTTCCTATCAAAGAGTCTATCACAGCAGCGCAGCTGGCAGAGCTCTACACCTCCAGAATTGTCTCCTTGCACGGCATTCCACAATTAATCTCTTCAGACCGTGGCAGCATCTTTACCTCCAAGTTTTGGGATTCTTTTCAGACGGCCATGGGCACCAACATCCGCTTCAGCACAGCTTTCCACCCTCAGACTAGTGGACAAGTCGAGCGTGTCAATCAAATTCTTGAAGATATGCTCAGAGCCTGTGTTATCTCTTTCGGCATGAAGTGGGAGGATTGTCTTCCTTATGCTGAATTCTCTTACAACAACAGCTTTCAAGCCAGCTCGGGCAAAGCCCCATTCGAGATTCTCTATGGCAGAAAGTGCCGTACTCCACTCAACTAGTCTGAAACCGGTGAACGTCAATTGCTCGGCAATGACTTGATCTCAGAGGCTGAGGCCATGTGCAAGGTGATTCGTGAGAACCACAAAGCAGCGCAATCGCGCCAGAAGAGCTATTACGATAGCAAACACCGAGATGTGGCATTCGAGATCGGAGACCATGTATACCTCCGCGTCTCTCCAATGAAAGGAACTCGTCGCTTCGGTATCAAGGGGAAACTTGCCCCCAGATACGTCGGTCCCTTCAAGATCATCGGCAAACGAGGCGATCTAGCCTATCAACTTGAGCTCCCCTCCAACTTTGCAAATGTGCACGATGTCTTCCACGTGTCACAGCTTCGCAAGTGCTTCAAGACGCCTGAGCGCACCATCAACTTCGAAGAGATTGATCTTCAAGAAGATTTGTCCTATCATGAGCATCCAGTTGCCATTCTTGAGACAACTGAGCGCAAGACTCGCAACAAGTCAATCAAATTCCTCAAAGTGAAATGGTCACATCATTCAGACCGAGAGGCCACCTGGGAGCGTGAAGACCACCTACGATCTGAGTATCCGGAGTTCTTTCAGTCCTAGATCTCGGGACGAGATCCTCTCGTAGTGGTGGTGTGTTGTAACGCCCCTGATGTAACTTGCCCTATTTGTAATCCAACTCTTGCCATTTCCGGCTATGTGTTATGATATTCCCCCGTGGTTGGGTTCTCTCTGTTTTGCATTTTGGTCATGTCATGCATTTCATATCATGTCATCATGTGCATCGCATTTGCATACGCGTTCGTCTCATAAATCCGAGCATCTTTCCCGTTGTCCGTTTTGCAATCCGGCGCTCCTATGTTCCCCGGCGTCCTCTTTTACATTTCTTTGTGAGCGGGTATTATACATTCTCGGAATGGACCGAGGTTTGACATGTGGCCTCGGTATAGCACCGAAAGACCGCCTGTCAAGTTTCGGGTCAATCGGAGTTCGTTTGGTACTCCAACGGTTAACCGGGTCACCGTGAAGGCCTCGTGTGTGTTGCAGCCCAACACCCCTTCAAAACAGCCCAATAACCCATCCAAGTCACTTCCATGTCCTCCGCCGTTCGATCACGATCGCGTGGGCGAAAACCGCACTCCGTTTGGAGCTCCCTAGCTCCTTCTATCTATAAAAAGGCCTTCCCCTTCTCTAATCTCGGGCAAAAACCACCCTAACCCTAATTTTTTCCTCGAAATCCGTGCAAACAGCCGCGCCGCCACTGTTCGTCCGCGCCGCCGCCCCGCGTCCAATCGGGACGTGCCACCTGTCCCGGCGCCGCCCCACATCGCCGCCCGCGCCGAGCCGGCCCGCCGGGGCCCAGGCGGGGCCCCCCGAGCCCGAGCCGTCGCCCGCCTCGCCCCGCTCCGGCCCGCTCGCGCCCGCCGCCCCGCGCCGGACGCCGCCGCCGCCGACTCCGCTCGCTGCCGCCGCGCCGCCTCGCCGCCTCGCCGCGCGCCACCGCCGCCGCGCACCCGCGCCGCCCCGCCGCCTCGCGCCGCCGTCCCCGGCACCGGATCCGCCCGGATCCGGCCGGATCCATCTCTTCCGCGCTGCTCCGGCGAGTACTCCGGCGTGCCTCGGTTCCCGTGCCCGGCCGTTGACTTATTCCCCTCTCGTTTTCTTCTAAGTCCCCAAGTTTGCATATTATCATCACAAATTCGACATGCCATAACTTTGCATCTGTATCTCCGATTCGCGCGTATAATATGTCATTTTGTTCGCCTCAAAGAGTACATCATTTTGTTCCATTGCATCATTTTCATTTGAAGTCATCTTGATGCCCGAAATGCTGTTAGAAGAGGGCTATTTGATGTTAGTTGCTGAATCTTATCTGAACATGCACTTTTGTCATTTTTGCCATGATTGATGTGAACCTCCTATGAGGTTGATCTATATATGTGTTTTGTAATATGCCATGTTACCTTTCCAGGGAATTTTGCTATGTATTTTTGTGATGCTTGAGGTGGCTAGAAATTGCATGCAAAGTAGGGATGATGATATTGCTGTTTTCAGAGACAGTGATTTCACCAAGTCCCTGACTTTTGTTATTATTATGCCATGTATTCATGTTGTTTCTGAGAGATCCATGCATAATTTGAGCATGATCAGTAAGGGTGTTTGGAACTTGAGTATTTTCTTAATCCATCCATGCCTTTGTTTGCAATTATGGAGTGCCATAGCTTGAGTCAATCGAGCTCTACTTTTGCTTCAAAATGTTGCTGGCAGATTGTTTACATGTTAATCGATTTTGCCAAGCTTGGTGTAGTTGATCCTTGCATGATATGATGTTGCTCTTGCCATGTATTGTTACTATGCCATGTCTTCTTGATGTATGTATGCTTATTTAATCATGTAATGCTCTGTAGTGAGTGCATCGAGCTCTCGAACATGCCTAGACGTTAACAGTTCTCTGCCATGTCCAGTTTTCTGCTAAGTCTGAAACCTGTAACGAAACTTGCTTACTTGACATGGGTGTAATCATATTTTCTGATCCTTTTTGGCTTATGGTCAGTAAGAGACTTTTGTCAAGTGCTATGAGTAGATTAATGCCATGCCTTTCTTTGCTATGTTCTGTACCTGTAGCATGTTGTTTCGTTGCTCTGAACATGTCATCCTGATGTTGTTTTCCTGACTTGTTGTTATTTCACTAAGTCTGTGAATCTGTTATAAGTTGTACTTTTACCATGCTAGTTTGAACCTGTTATGATGGGATTGAGCCGTAGCTCAGTGTTCATCTTTTGTCGTGCATCTTGAGTAGATTACTGTCATATGCTTTGTTGCCATGTTTGGGTGCAGTAGCTTAATTATTTGTTGCTTGCTAAGTAGCATCATGCTGTTTATGGCAGATTCGTGTCATTCTTGTATTGCTTGCCATTTGCAAACCGTGCATCCGATTCCGGTGATCTTTATATCGATTTCAACCGAAATCACCTCATCTATCCAGCGGCATGCTTGGTTTGCCAAGATTATGCCCTGTTCATCCTTGTCCTTCCGGAGCATGCATACGCATTGCATATCACCTCTCGCATATCATGCCATGTTTTGCATCATGTTGATTGCGCATTGCATCGTGGTTGATATTGGTTCCTTTGCTTGTTCTCTTGTCTTGGGTAGAGCCGGGAGACGAGTACGTGAACGAGGAACCTGTTGAGAACGTTTACGAGGACCAAGCTTTCGACAACTCTGAAAACCTTGCAGGCAAGATGACCATACCCTCGAAATCACTTCTATCTTTGCTTGCTAGATTGCTCGCTCTTTTGCTATGCCTATGCTGCGATACCTACCACTTGCTATATCATGCCTCCTATATTGCCATGTCAGCCCCTAACCATTCATGTCCTAGCAAACCGTTGTTTGGCTATGTTACTGCTTTGCTCAGCCCCTCTTTTAGCGTTGCTAGTTGCAGGTGAAGATGAAGTTTGTTCCTTGTTGGAACATGATCTTGTTGTTCCTTGATTGGAACATGTTTACTTGTTGGGATATCGCAATACCTCTTATTTAATTAATGCATCTATATACTTGGTAAAGGGTGGAAGGCTCGGCCTTATGCCTGGTGTTTTGTTCCACTCTTGCCACCCTAGTTTCCGTCATACCGGTGTTATGTTCCCGGAGTTTGCGTTCCTTACACGGTTGGGTGATTTATGGGACCCCCTTGACAGTTCGCTTTGAATAAGACTTTTCCAGCAAGGTCCAACATTGGTTTTACCATTCGCCACCTAGCCTTTTTCCCTTGGGTTCTGCAGACTCAAGGGTCATCTTTATTTTAACCCCCGGGCCAGTTCTCCTTCGATTGCTGGTCCAACTAGAGCCACTTGCGGTGCCGCCCTGAGGCAACTTGGGGTATCTTCGGTTGCCGTACGTAGTGTTCATCCGGATGTGCCCTGAGACCGAGATATGTGCAGCTCCTATCAGGATTTGTCGGCACAATCGGGCGGCTTTGCTGGACTTGTTTTATTGCTGTTGAAATGTCTTGTAGTCCGGGATTCCGAGATTGATCGGGTCTTCCCGGTAGAAGGAATGTCCTTCGTTGGCCGTGAGAGCTTATCATGGGCTAAGTTGGGACACCCCTGCAGGGTATTATCTTTCGAAAGCCGTGCCCGCGGTTATGAGGCAGATGGGAATTTGTTGATGTCCGGTTGTAGAAAACCCGAAGTTGACCTTAACTAAAACACATCAACCGCGTGTGTAACCGTGATGGTCTCTTCTCGGCAGGGTCCGGGAAGTGAACACGGTTGTTGGAGTTATGTCTGACGTAGGTTGTTTCAGGATCACTTCTTGATCACTTCTAGCTTCACGACCGTGCTTTGCCTTCTCTTCTCGCTCTCTTTTGCGCTATAGCCACCACATGCTAGTCGCTTGCTGCAGCTCCACCTCACTATCCTTTTCCCACCTTTAAGCTTAAATAGTCTTGATCTCGCGGGTGTGAGATTGCTGAGTCCCCGTGGCTCACAGATATTATCACCTCAGTTGCAGGTACCAACGATGTCAGTGCAGATGACGCGACCGAGCTCACTTGGGAGTTCGATGAGGAACGTGGCCGTTACTATGTTTCTTTTCCAGATGATCAGTAGTGGAGCCCAGTTGGGTGGTCCGGGGATCTGTTTAGCATTTGGGGTAGTCTTCTTTCATTTTGGTGCCGTAGTCGGACCTTGAGTGTATTCTGCTTGATGGATGTTATTAATGTACTTGTGTGAAGTGGCGATTGTAAGCCAACTATGTATCTTTCCCCTTTATTTATTACATGGATTGTGTGAAGATTACCTCACTTGCGACATTGCTTTCAATGCGGTTATGCCTCTAAGTCGTGCCTCGACACGTGGGAGATATAGCCGCATCGAGGGTGTTACATCTTTTCAGGGAAAGAACACCGGATGAAGCTAAAATTCTATTGAATAATATGTTGACAAATGAAAATAATTGGGCACCTCCTGAGCCAGCCCCTGCTCCAATTAATGATCCTATTCCTAAACCAATTCCGAAGAAGAGAGTTCTATTTCTCAGTCCCGAAGATATGCAAGAGGCAAAGAAATCTATGAAAGAAAAAGGTATTAGAGCTGAAGATGTTAAGAATTTACCTCCTATTGAAGAAATACATGGTCTTAATTTACCACCTATTGAAGAAACATATGATCTCAATCCCTTATTTATTGAAGAACCTCCTAATCCCGATATCCCGACACAGGTAGTAAAGGTAAATTCTCTCTATAGATATGATAAAGCCGAAGTCCCTCCTACTAAAATTGCTAGTCAGTGCTTGGATGAGTTTGATGACTTCATGTTTAAGCAAGACGATTTTAATGCTTATTTTGGTAGACAATTAAAACAAAATGCTTATATGATTAAACGGTTGGGTGATTATATGGCTAATATTAGAGGTGAACTTAAACTTGTTAGCAAACATGCTTCTATAGTTACCACTCAAGTAGAACAAGTACTTAAAGCTCAAAAAGAAGTGCTTGATGAAATGAATAGTAAGAAAAATGATTATGCTGTTAGAGTGGCTACTAGAACTGGTAGAATGACTCAGGAACCTTTGTATCCTGAAGGCCACCCTAAGAGAATCGAGCAAGATTCTCAAAGAAATAATATTGATGCACCTAGTTCTTCCAAGAAGATGAAAAAGAAAAATGATAGAACTGTGCAAACTTCTAGTGAACCTATTGCTGAACCACCTGATAATCCAAATGATATCTTTATGTCTGATGCTGAAACACAATCTGTTAATGAACATGAACCTAATGAAAATGTTAATGATGATGTTCATGATGATGCTCAACCTAGTAATGATAGTGATGTAGAAATTGAACCTGTTGTTGATCTTGATAACCCACAATCAAAGAATCAACGTTATGATAAGAGAGACTTTTTTGCTAGGAAGCATGGTAAAGAAAGAGAACCTTGGGTTCAGAAACCCATGCCTTTTCCTCCTAAACCATCCAAGAAAAAGGATGATGAGGATTTTGAGCGCTTTGCTGAAATGATTAGACCTATCTTTTTGCGTATGCGATTGACTGATATGCTCAAAATGAATCCTTATGCTAAGTACATGAAAGATATTGTTACTAATAAAAGAAAGATACCGGAAGCTGAAATTTCCACCATGCTTGCTAATTATACTTTTAAGGGTGGAATACCAAAGAAACTTGGAGATCCAGGAGTACCTACTATACCATGCTCCATTAAACGAAATTATGTTAAAACTGCTTTATGTGATCTTGGAGCCGGTGTTAGTGTTATGCCTCTCTCTTTATATCGTAGAATTGACTTGAATAAGTTGACACCTACTGAAATATCTTTGCAAATGGCTGATAAATCAACTGCTATACCTTTCGGTATTTGTGAGGATGTACCTGTTGTGGTTGTAAACGTTACTATTTTAACGGACTTTGTTATTCTTGATATGCCCGAGGATGATAGTATGTCTATTATTCTTGGAAGACCTTTTCTTAATACTGCAGGGGCTGTTATTGATTGCAACAAAGGCAATGTCACTTTTCATGTTAATGGTAATGAGCATACGGTACACTTTCCGAGGAAACAACCTCAAGTCCACAGTATAAACTCTATTGGAAAAATTCCATCGATTATATTTGGAGGTTTTGAATTTCCTCTTCCTACTGTCAAAAAGAAATTATGATATACTTATTATTGGGGATGTGCATATTCCCGTTGAGGTAACTTAGTGTTATTCGAAATTTCTCCGGTTCCATGTTAATCAGAATGAGTTTGTTAACAAGACTTGATCAACCTTGTTAGTGGATTCCTTTTGATGAGCATGAGATGGATGAAACTAGAAGCACAACCTTCTGTACCCTCTTTATATTTTCTGTTCTTTAGTTGAAATAAAGTAAAAATAGTATTTTCTGTCTGTTTCCTGGCTTACCCGTGCAATATAAAAATATGCCGAAAATAAAAGTCCTCAGAATGACATGCCAATTTAATATGATTTTTTTTGGGAATATTTGAGGATTTACTGTGCAAAAATCACCGCGGGGGGAGCTGCCACCTGGCCACGAGGGTGGAGGGCGCGCCCTACCCCCTGGGCGCGCCCCTACCTCGTGGGCCCACGGTGGCCCTCCTCCACTTATCCCAGCACCCATCTTCTTCCTCTGCCTCACACAAACTCGAAAAACCAACTCAAGCACGAGTTCCAGCCACTTTGCTGTGATTTTTGATCTCCTTGCTCAAAGCATCTCTCACAAAACTGTTTGGGGTGATTGTTCTTTGGTATGTGACTCCTCCATTGGTCCAATTAGTTTTTGTTCTAGTGCTCTATTCTTTGCAAATTTGTGCTGCATAGGTGACCATGTTCTTGAGCTTGCATGTTAAATTTATATGCTTCCAAGTAGTTCTAATGCTTGATATAGGCCCTAGGCACTTGTAGGAGTAGTTGCTATCAGTTTTATTGGAGTTGGTTCACTTTTGTTTGAAGTTACTAAAAATTTCAGAAATTTTTCAAAGAAAAGCAAGATGCTTAGAAAGATGTTCCAAGGTGGTTCTTCTAAGAAGCAAGGACCTAGGCTTGCTATGCATGATGCTGACGAGGAACCACCAAGAGACGCTCTAGTGCGGCCTTGCGAATGGCCGTCGGAAAACTTTGTGGATCGTGCAGGAATTAAAGAAGAATTTAACGCATATTTGCGTAATGCTGGTCTTGAGGATTTTGATCTCACAAGTTCGTTTGTGAGGAGGTTTGTGTATTCATCTTCGCGTAATTCTCCTTCAGTCATGTTTGATCTTTATGACAAATCTTATAGCATGGACTTAGAGGATTTTAATTTTGCTTGCAAACTTCCATCATGGGGTAGTATTAGGGATCCCCCGAAATCTGAATTTAGAAACTTTCTTGCTAGTATAACTGTAGGGGAATCTAGAGATATAACGCAAGCTACCATAGGGAGCATTCACTTTCCTGGTATACATTATTTTGCTCTCTTTATCAGTAGATGCATAAATGCTAAGGATGAAGCATGTCACATGTGTGTCCCTGACCTCAGCATTCTCAGGAGTGTTGTGTTAGGAGACCAATCTTATCATATGGGAGCCATTGTAGCTCGTAGGTTGCATCATAATAGATATAATGGAGATTTCTTTGTAGGAATTTATGCAAACCGCTTAGCTAATTTTCTTGAGATAGACATTCGTGAGGGTGATACGGAGTTGCCTCCTGCATATTTAGATTATAACTATATGGATTCACACCAGTTTGTCGAGAGGCCTGAATAACCTCTGCTATATCGACTAATCTTTGATAAACGGCGTGTTGTCCGTATTACTCTCCCTGCTCCTGCCTTCTTTGATTACCAGGCAAACAGAAGATATATTATTACTAGATAGGAGGTAGATGAGTACGAGAGGAGAGCGGAAGCAGCCCGACTCCACGCTGCAGCTCAGCAGACGATAACCGCTGCATCACAATATGATCCAAACTATTCTTTGTCGCAGTACGACCCCGGCTACACCTACGGGTATCCGCCAGGCTATCCCTGGCCATAAACCAACTTAGGCCAAAAGCCTAAGCTTGGGGGAGTACATATTTCTCACTGACATTACATTTATGTTCACACACACTCATTGTTAGATGTCGGTGCTCATACTCTTTCACTGTAATATCCATGCTAGTTTATTTTCTTTTTCCTACTTTCTTCTTGTGTGTTTGATAAACCTTAAGAAAAAACAAAAAAATAGTAGTAGTTTACCTTTCCTGCTGTAGTAGTAGTAATTAAAAAGAAAACCCAAAAGTATTTCCCATTCTTCTGTTGCTTGTTGGGAGCTTTCCTGTGTAAATAGTTTTTATTTTGTCGGGGGAAATCGGCTTCCTCGAACACCTATGGGGACCGAGCCCCTTACTGGTTCGGCGGGGGGCGGAGGTCGCACGAAGAGAAGATCGAGGCGATGCACACACGGGGTTTACCCAGCTTCGGGCCGCACGGATGCGTAAAACCCTACTGCTGCTTTGTGGTCTGTATTGTGTTCTTGCTCGGAGGCGCGTGGTGCTATAGTACACACGAGCCGCTGGCGAGACCGAGCGTGAAAATGGGTGTCCTCCTCCCTCTACGTGCGCATGGGGCCTCCTTTTATATGCTCAAGGGGTTACCCACAGGTGGCAGCGTAGGTGGGGGCAAAAATGGGAGAATGCTGTAGTGGGTACAGCTGCCTGCACAGTGGCTGTACAGTGCTATCATACCTAACTCTGACGGCGGGGGACAAGGGCATTAAATGCCCGTCCGCGTTGCCCAGACGGTGCAGGAACAGGACCGTCAGGAGCGCCACCGTTTGCCACGATGGCTACTCTGTCAGCTTCGCTTCGCCACCGCATTCCCGCCACGTGTGCCTGGAATGCCCCCAGAGCGACACGTTGGCGGGTGAGCTGGAGCGCAGGCGCAGGGTGGTAACTTGCCGCGGCAAGTGCCTTGCCGCGGTGGATGTCTTGTCGCGCCCGGGAGCTTGTCGCTCACCGGGCCTTGCCGGAGCGCGGGGCGCGCCGTGGCAAGGTCCTTGTCGCGCCATGGTTGGCCTTCCCGGCAAGCTCCTCTTGCCGGGGTCTTGAGCTTCGAGCGGCGGTCCCGGCAAGCTCCTCTCGCCGGGGCCTCGCTCTCTTCGGGTGGCCTTCCCGGCAAGCTCCTCTTGCCGGGGCCTTGGCTCAAATACTTTGTTCTTGAATGGCCCAAAAGGGGACCATGGAGGGTCTTGGCGATCACCTGGCAAGCCTTGCCGCGGGGTGCTACGACTGCCCGTGCACAAGTTCGGGGTACTAAGGTACCCCTACTTTAGTACACTGATAGGAGCCCCCGGGCCTGGGCCATACACGGTGCCGAGCGCTGTTGGGCCAGGCCCAAAACAGTGCACGGGCACGCGCGGCCTGGGTCACGCTGCATCTTAACTCCGCATCCATCGCGCCTTCCCCAAATGGCACGCGTCGAACGCGGCGTCGTGGGGAGAGGCGTGCGTGACGTGGGTGGCGTGCGCGGGACTGAGCCCCGCAGGCGTGCGTCACGTCGCAGGTGATTTGTTTATTCGGAAAGGCGAAACGCCCCCTCCTCCCCTTATAAGCAGGGGAGACAGGGGCAATCCGCCCACCCGCCAGTTGCGATTCCTCGAAAACCTCCGCCACTTCCCAAGAGAAGCAGCGCTCCGCCCCCTTCCGCCGCCACCAGTTCTACCGACGCCGTCGACCTCCCCCCTCTTTCCGCCATGGCCCCGAAGGGCGACAAGGGGAAAGGGAAGGCCGTGAAGTCGGCCGAGGCGCAGCGGCTTGAGGCGCTGCGAAAGGAGCAGGCGACCTTCCCCCCTGAGCTCGACGCGTTGGTCCTGAGGGAGGAATACTACCTCTTCTGGTCGGCGAGGACGCGAGCGCATCCGCGCACGAGGGTTCTTCCCGCCGCCGCCCAGAAGGAGTATCCGACCGGGTATCCCTTCTTTGCTGTGTTCTTCTATTGCGGGCTTTGCCCGCCCTTCTCTGAATTCTTCTGCGACATCATGAACACCTATGGCTTCCATCTTCTTGACTTCACCCCCAACGCCGTTCTGACAATGGCGGTTTTCGCATACCTCTGCGAGAACTTTGTCGGAGTCCACCCCAACGTAGCCCTCTTCCGCCACTTCTTTTCTCCTCGGGTGGAGAAAGGAGAGCTTTTGTCCGGCGGGGTCGCCTGGATCTCCAAGACAGGCAGGAAGGAGGCTTATCTGGAGGGGGAGCTCCGCAGCAGATGGGAGGAATGGAGAGCAGACTGCTGCCTGATCATCGAGGAGAACCCGCAGCCATTCACCGCCGTGCGCCAAAGCCCTGTGGTGCACGGCAGGGATTGGAGCGCCGCGGCTCCGGACGACGACAAGCTACGGATTGCCGTCACCCGGATCCTGCGGCTCAGGCGTGCCGGGCTCACAGTTGGCGCCGTAGGCGCAGATTTCCTCCGCCGCCGCATCGCTCCCCTGCAGGAGAATGGGAGACCCGCCTGGGAGTTCCAGAATGCGGCGGACATCATGAGGCTGCGCCCTGGCCTCAACTTCAATTTCACCGTCTTGGAGCTTGAAGGGACGCTCAGGGAGCTGTTCAAGCATGACCCCGACCACCTCGAATGGTTCAGGCTGCCGCGAGGCGTCGTCCCGTTGTGCAACAATTTGTCGCTCAGCCGCATCCTTGCAATGATGCCGCTGTGCGACTCGCACGGGATCGACTCCACTTGGCAGGAGCCCGCCGACGATGTCGTGCAGGCGTTCTTCGATGACTTGGTGGAGGTGCCAGTCGACGCCGACGAGAAGAAAGGTCTCACTCGGGACACCACCCCTGAAGAGCTAGCGTACATCGCCTCCAGGATGGAGGAGGCCGCGGCAGCCGCGGCCGCGGGTGAATTTGGCTTCACATTAGCGGAGGCGGACGCAGCGGAGGCGGAAAGCCTTGCCGATCGAGCGGAGTTTGCCGGCGAGGAAGTGCTTGCCGAGCATGGCGTCGAGGGCGAGCCTGCCCAGGATACGAGCGGCTTGCCGGAGGTCGGCGCCTCTTCCTCCCGCCCCCCGGGCAGCTCGTCGCAAGCAGAGCCCCCTGCCTAGCCACGGAGGCGTCTTCGCAAGGCTGGGGAGGTGGTGCGGCAGACGAGCCAACAACCGCAGCGCCGCGTGACACGCTCCTCTGAGGCAGCAGGAGTGGGGTCTTCGCGGGCTGCGGCTTCTGCTCCTGCCGCTTCTCGCGCCGCGGCGGCAGCTGGAGCGGAGTCGTCTACTACTCCCGCCAAGCGGCCACGGGAGCCTACTCCCCGCCTCCTCGCGCCAGGAGCAAGACGGTCTTCGATTTCTCCGCGCCTAGCTCCGACGAGGAAGAGGGAGAGGAGTAAGATCCCCGTTGTTCTTGTGTCTCTTCAATTCTTGTAGTTGTGCCCCGCATCTCATTTGCTTTCCTCCGAATTTGGTCCTTTTCAGGACTCTGGCTCAGAGGAAGGCAAAGAGGGCCAAGGTCCCGGTGGTCATCCTCGATGACGAGCCCTCCGTGATGGCAGGGGGTGCGCCTGAGATGACCTTGCCGGACCTGCCAACTAATCCTCAGAGCAGCCCCCAGCGCAGCCCCCAGCGTAAGCATATGGCTTGCTTCCTGCCGTTGGGCGCGCCCGGGTACCCTTCGCTTTTCCTGACATCTGGCTGACGATTTGCGTAGGAGCAGAGCAGCCCCACCAGGAGCGTCCGGAGACCGCCCCCGATGAGCCACCCGCTACAACTACACCGCCAAGGGGGAGTTCCCCGGCAATGAAGGAGCCCCCGGCGAGGGAGCCGTCCCCGGCAAGGGAGCAGTCTCCGGCGAGGGAGCAGTCCCCGGCAAGAGAGCAGTCCCCGGCAAGAGATGACGCCGGCGGCCCCTTGGCGACGGAGGCCGCGACTGCAAACCCTGGCCCAGGTAACCTTCTTGCCTCGGAACTCCCCTGGGGTTCTTCTTCTTTGGATAGTTGCTTGACTTCTCCCCCTCTTTCGGCCTTCAGGCCCGCCCGCCACGGACCCGATGGAGACCGAGGTCGTCGTTGAGGAGGACGCGCGCAGCCATACTGATGACGTGGCCGCCACCGGAGAGGCGGATGGTGCTAAAGATCCGGTCGGCGAAGAGGCCGCCAAGGCTGCCGCGGCAACCGCGGGCGAGGGGGCCGGCGATCGTACTGACGGCCTTGAGGCCGCAGGAGCGCCAGGCGCTGCGCCGACCGCCGATCCCGCCTCCGCAGCAGCGTCGGGCCCCAAGGAGCCCCAGCCTGGCGCCTACATGAAGGCCGGCGACGATATCTTCATCAAGCTCCCCTAGGAGTCGACTTCCAGGGCGCCGGTCGAGGGGGAGACCTTGGATAGAGAGGTGCTCGCCTTCGCCGGGCTGACGCTGGTCGACGCGCCAAGCAGCAGCGGCGGCGAGCCTGAGGAGGAGCGACTGCTCCGGAAGCTGGTGTCACTCTACCGCGCCCGACAAGCCCGGGTGGAACGCCGGGAAGCGCTTGTCGCGAAGGCGGGAGCGGACATGGAGAAGCGCGCCGGGGAGCTCCGGGAGCTCAACCAGGAGGCCCTCCGATCCTTGGTGGAGGAGCGAAGGCAGCTCGACGAGGCGCGGACGGCCTTCATCCTCGAGAAGGCAGAAGCCGAAGAGCAGCAAAGGCTTGCCGCCGCGGGGCTGTCTGCGCGGGAAGGTGAGCTGGTGCAGCAGAAGGCCAGCCTCGCCAGCCACGAGGAGGAGGTCGCCGCGCGCGAGCAAGCGCTCAGTGGGGCCCTCAAGGAAGCGCAGGATGCCGCCGCGGCTGCCGAGGCCGCCAAGGAGGCACTGGAGGCGAAGGTGGCGCAGCTCGACACTGATCTCAAGGCGAGCGGTGAGGAGCTCGCCGCGCTCAAACAGGAGCACGAGAAGGGCGCCCACACCCTTGGCGAGCTGCAGGGCTGATTCGCCGAGAAGATCAAGGAGCTCGACGCCGCCAAGGACTCCAACGCCAATCTCGAGGTGAAGCTGGGCACCTTGACCAAGGCGCTTGGGAGCGCCAAGGAGCAGGAGGCAGCCTTGCGGAAGGAGATCGCGGATAACGAGGCGCTGCTGAAAAGCGCCGCCATTACCCAGAACAACCTCAGGGCGACGGTGGAGCAGTGGACTGAGGGCCTTGTGGACATCGCCGCCGCCATCGACAAGGAGCTGACGCTGCTGGGGATGGAGGGCCACGAGTATCCCTCTGGCGAGAACGTCCCACCCAGCGCCAAGCTCACTTCGTTCTTCAAGGGCGTGGTGGCGGCCCTCAAGCATCTCCGGAATGCGATCCCAGAGCAGCTGGCCGGCGAGACGCGCGAAGCCGTCGCCGGAGCCCTCGAGAAAGTGTTGGTGAAGGTCGCCTTCCGCAACCCCGGCATCAGGCTCACCAACGCCCTCAAATCCCTGCCACCAGGCGCTGATCTGGAGGGGATCAGGGCCCTCGTCGCGCCCATTGTGGAGAAGGTGGCCGGGATCAAGAGGATCGAGGGCGACCGTGTGGATTAGGCCGCCTGCCCATCTCTTTTCTTGTCGCTGCTGGCCAAGTTATGAAAGCGATTCATTAGGGGCCGCGACGAACTATCTTGTAATATAACTTTGTCTTAAGTAGTGACTGCACTGTTATTTCCTCTACTTGACTCCGTGTTTTGTATGTTTTTGCCCTACGCTTTTGGGGACTTGTCGGCGTAGGCCTCTGCCTTACCGCGGGCTCTGAGTGCGGGACATCAGCAGCCCGCCAGCGGTGCCACTACCGGCAAGAAACCTTGTCGCGTCTAGCTGCAGCTCACTTAAATTGTTGAGCAGGATCGAAGCAAAGTAAGTGTTGCGACTGCGGTCGCAGCACACTTAAGCTGTTGAGCGAGCTCGAAACAAAGTAAGGATGCCACTCTGGTTGTAGCACACTTAAGTCGTTGAGCGGACTCGAAACGAAGTAAGGGCGCAACTAGCCACGAGCCGGTCCCTCCGCGCACAGGTTTTCCATACAAAGCACGGTCGTTCGAGGAAGATAACCTCAAAATTTTAAAAACTCGATTGCTCAAGCTTTAGCAACTTAGCTTTTCTGCGGCTCGCTACCCGGCAAGGTCGCTTTCCGGTAAGGCAAAACATGGGGCTCGCCGTCGCTTACCGGGGGTCAGTGCTGCACAGAGTGTCAGATAATGCATGCAAAGGATGAAGAGCATGAGATCAACAAGGTGCGCGGAGCACATGAACCCAATCTGCGCACAGGGTCTGCGCCTGGCTCTGTACAAAGGATCACATGCAACAGCGGCAAGACTTTGTACAGAAGGGTGGTTGCCGGACGGGGTCCGACAACCGCGCCTTACGGGCGAAACTCACGAAGATGCCCAACGTTCCAGGAGTTGCTCACCGGAGTGGTATCTTCGGTCCCAAGGCGGACAGCGCCAGGCCTAGCAACTCGTTTCACCCGGTAAGGGCCTTCCCACTTCCTCGGAACTTCTGGCACTAAGTCTGCGGCTATAAAAGCGGCGCAAAGCTTGCTGGTAGCGAGAAGCTCGCACAGCGGCCTGAAGACGGTCCTCCCCGAGGAGTAGCGCGTCATCTCGACGCAGCTGCTCTCGCTCGAGCTCAGCATGAGCGAACACTCGAGGTGGCCCGTACGCGAGATCCGTGGGGCTAACTGCCTCCGCTCCATGGAGTAGAGCGAAAGGTTGCCTGGTCATACCAGGGCTTACCTGCGCCGAGGGGTGTCGGCGTAGGTTTGGACGCCGTAGCGCCACGAGCTCGGTGCATGTTGGGACGCCGTGGCGCCATGAGCTGGCTCGACGACGCCTGTCCCGCCGCCGGCGCCGTCCCCACCACCCGTTTGCTCCAAGGGCGGCGGGTTTGACGCGGACGGACCAGCCACCTCCGGAGCCTTCTTCTTCGGTGGCATGTCGAGGAAGATGATGGAAATCTAGCCTGTGCGGACGCCGGATCAGGTTCGCACAGCCTCGACGCCCCCTACCTAGCGCGCCAAAGATGTCGGGGGAAATCGGCTTCCTCGAACACCTATGGGGACCGAGCCCTTTACTGGTTCGGCGGGGGGCAGAGGTCGCACGAAGAGCAGATCGAGGCGATGCACACACGGGGTTTACCCAGCTTCGGGCCGCACGGATGCGTAAAACCCTACTGCTGCTTTGTGGTCTGTATTGTGTTCTTGCTCGGAGGCGCATGGTGCTATAGTACACACGAGCAGCTGGCGAGACCGAGCGTGAAAATGGGTGTCCTCCTCCCTCTACGTGCGCATGGGGCCTCCTTTTATATGCTCAAGGGGTTACCCACAGGTGGCAGCGTAGGTGGGGGCAAAAATGGGAGAATGCTGTAGTGGGTACAGCTGCCTGCACAGTGGCTATACAGTGCTATCATACCTAACTCTAACGGCGGGGGACAAGGGCATTAAATGCCCGTCCGCGTCGCCCAGACGGTGCAGGAACAGGACCGTCAGGAGCGCCACCGTTTGCCATGATGGCTACTCTGTCAGCTTCGCTTCGCCACCGCGTGCCCCTGGCTACGCAGCCTCCCGCCACGTGTGCCTGGAATGCCCCCAGAGCGACACGTTGGCGGGTGAGCTGGAGCGCAGGCACGGGGTGGTAACTTGCCGCGGCAAGCGCCTTGCCGCGATGGATGTCTTGTCGCGCCCGGGAGCTTGTCGCTCACCGGGCCTTGCCGGAGCGCGGGGCGCGCCATGGCAAGGTCCTTGTCGCACCGTGGTTGGCCTTCCCGGCAAGCTCCTCTTGCCGGGGTCTTGAGCTTCGAACGGCGGTCCCGGCAAGCTCCTCTCGCCGGGGCCTTGCTCTCTTCGGGTGGCCTTCCCGGCAAGCTCCTCTTGCCGGGGCCTTGGCTCAAATACTTTGTTCTTGAATGGCCCAAAAGGGGACCATGGAGGGTCTTGGCGATCACCTGGCAAGCCTTGTCGCGGGGTGCTACGACTGCCCGTGCACAAGTTCGGGGTACTAAGGTACCCCTACTTTAGTACACCAACATATTTCTTTTCTTTTCTTTGGGGATCATTAGGAGAATACCATAATTAAACTGTTGAAGTGGCTCTTTTATGCATTATTGTTGATTTAACCAAGAGCCCATATTGCCTTGTCTTCTCCTGTTTAGTGAGTGCTCGCAGATTCCAGCTTAGTCCAATGCACGTGCACTCTTATTATTATTCACATCATTTGGTCGTGCAAGTGAAAGGCAATTATGATGATATATGATGAACTGACTGAGAGGAGAAAAGCTGGTATGAACTCGACCTCTTTTGTTTTTGTAAATATGATGAGTTCATCGTTCTTGATTCGGCTTATTATGAATAAATACGTTTGCAATGACAATTGGAGATCATAGTTGCTTGTGCCATGCTTGATTAGCTATGAGTTATAATGATTTACCTTGCGTGCCAACATGCTATTGAGATGGTTATGATGTGGTATGATGGGGTGGTATCCTCCTTTGAATGATTTAAGTGACTTGACTTGGCACATGTTCACGCATGTAGTTGAAACAAATCAACATAGCCTTCACGATATTTATGGTCATGGTGAATTTTATCCTACTCATGCTTGCATCCAATGTTTATTAATTTTAATGCATGTACATGGCTGTTGTCGCTCTCTAGTTGGTCGCTTCCCAGTCTTTTGCTAGCCTTCACCTGTACTAAGCGGGAATACTGCTTGTGCATCCAATCCCTTAAACCCCAATGTTATTCCAGATGAGTCCACTATACCTTCCTATATGCGGTATCTACCTGCCGTTCCAAGTAAATTTGTATGTGCCAAACTCTAAACCTTCAAATAAACATTCTGTTTTGTATGCTCGCATAGCTCATGTATCAACCAAGGCTGCCCTTATATTCCATGTTAGGCGGGTTATTCTCAAGAGGAGTGGACTTCGCTCCTCACTCACGAGAAAATGGCTGGTCACCGGGATGCCCAGTCCCATGCTTTATGCAAACTAAATCAAATTTAATTGCAAACAAAACTCCCCCTAGGACCAGATGTATGTTGGAGGCACTCTTTGTTTCGAGCAAGCCATGGATTGATGCTTGTTGGTGGAGGGGGAGTATAAACTTTACCATTCTGTTTGGGAACCGCCTATAATGTGTGTGACATGGAAGATATCGCCATCTCTTAGTTGCTATGTTGACAATGAAAGTATACCGTTCAAAATATAATTTATCTCTATTTAAAAACCGAGCTCTGGCACCTCTACAAATCCCTGCTTCCCTCTGCGAAGGGCCTATCCATTTACTTTTACGTTGAGTCATCACCCTCTTATTAAAAAGCACTAGCTGGAGAGCACAACTGTCATTTGCATTCATCACTATTAATCTATGTTGGGTGTGACTATGATTGGATCTCTTTTACCATGAATTACAATGTCTAGTCAGTCCTTGATCTTTAAAGGTGCTCTGCATTTATATTTTGCGGTCTCAGAAAGGGCTAGCGAGATACCATCTTGTTATATCATATTATGATTGTTTTGAGAAAGTGTTGTCATCCAAGATTTATTATTAAGGCTCGCTACTTGATTGTGTTATTGATATGAGTAATTGTGAGACCTGAGAATTATTGCAAATGTGGTTAGTTATGATCTTTGCTGAAAACTTGAATGCTAGTTTGACATATTTACAACAACAAGAGCAAACAGAGTTTGTAAAAGTTTTTCTTTTTTCTCTTTCAGTTTATCAACTGAATTGCTTGAGGACAAGCAAGGGTTTAAGCTTGGGGGAGATGATACGTCTCCGTCATATCTACTTTTCCAAACACTTTTGCCCTTGTTTTGGACTCTAACTTGTATGATTTGAATGGAGCTAATCTGGACTGACGCTGTTTTCAGCAGAATTGCCATGATGTTGTTTTATGTGAAGAAAATAAAAGTTCTCGGAATGACCTAAAACTCCACGGGATGTCTTATAAAAAATAATAAAAATCCTCGCCAAAGATGAAGACCAGGGAGCCCACACCCTGTCCACGAGGGTGGGGGCGCCCCCCCTAGGGCGCGCCCCCTACCTCATGGGCCCCCTGGAAACCCTCCGACGCCAACTCCAACTCTATATATTGGCTCTCGAGGAGAAAAAAATCAGAGAGTAGAAATCATCGCGTTTTGCGATATGGAGCCTCCTCCAAGCCCTAAAACCTCTCGGGAGGGCTGATCTGGAGTCTGTTCGGCGCTCCGGAGAGGGGGATCCATCGCCGTCGTCATCATCAACCATCCTCCATCACCAATTTCATGATGCTCACCACCGTGCGTGAGTAATTCCATCGTAGGCTTGTTGGACGGTGATGGGTTGGATGAGATTTACCATGTAATCGAGTTAGTTTTGTTAGGGTTTGATCCCTAGTATCCATTATGTTCTGACATTGATGTTTCTATGACTTTGCTATGCTTAATGCTTGTCACTAGGGCCCGAGTGCCATGATTTCAGATCTGAACCTATTATGTTTTCATGAATATATGTGTGTTCTTGAGCCTTTATTGCAAGTCTATAGTCACCTACTATGTGTTACAATCCGGCAACCCCGAAGTGACAATAATCAGGACCACTCCCGGTGATGACCATAGTTTGAGGAGTTCATGTATTCACTATGTGCTAATGCTTTGTTCCGGTTCTCTATTAAAAGGAGGCCTTAATATCCCTTAGTTTCCAATAGGACCCCGCTGCGACGGGAGGGTAGGACAAAAGATGCCATGCAAGTTCTTTTCCATAAGCACGTATGACTATATTCGGAATACATGCCTACATTACATTGATGAATTGGCGCTAGTTCTGTGTCACCCTATGTTATGACTGTTACATGATGAACCGCATCCGGCATAATTATCCATTACTGTTCTGATGCCTACGAGCTTTCCATATACTGGTTTACGATTATTTACTTTTCCGTTGCTGCTGTTACAATCACTACAAAACACCAAAAATATTACTTTGCTTTCTTTACTCTTTTGTTACCGTTGCCACCACTATCAAATTACTTTACTACTAAACACTTTGCTGCAGATACTAAGTTTCCAGGTGTGGTTGAATTGACAACTCAGTTGCTAATAGTTGAGAATATCCTTCGGCTCCCCTTGTGTCGAATCAATGAATTTGGGTTGAATACTCTACCCTCGAAAGCTGTTGCGATCCCCTATACTTGTGGATTATCAACGGCCCTCTCCGGCGGAGCTCCAGAACAGACCCCAAGATGGGATCTCGTGGATACAGAAAGTTGCGGCAGTGGAATTAGGTTTTTGGCTCCCTATCTGATCGTTCGGGGGTACGTAGGTATATATAGGACACTACTAGGGAAAACCCTAACAATAGCGCTGGTTTTATGCTCATTAGTAGCACGGGTAGGCGCGCTACTAATAAGGCGCTACAGCTATTGCTTAGCAGTAACGCGTGCCGCACGCGCTACTGCTAGGACAAATAGCCGCAGTGCTTGTTCGCTCCCACGCTACTAATGTAACTACTGGCAGCGTGTTTTCTTTCCATCGCTACTAGTATTTTTTTATTTTTAGTGTATTTATGCGCCATCGTACACATATTGGTACAATACCAGTTATGAGGTTTACATCATTATGTCCATAACAGTGTGTCAAATGAAGGTGGATTAGGTTCAAGTGAAGGCAATATGTGGTGCATGTCAAAAGTATACTACTAATCCAAACTTGATCTAGTTTGGACTAGTAGTACTTTCGATGTGCACCACATGTTGCCTCCACTTGAATCTAATCCGCCAGCACAAGCTATTTAATCATCATCAACATAATCATTACCACCAACAATATTTATTTAATCACCACTAACACTAGCTAATAATAATCATCAGTCATTACTACCAACACTAGCTATTTTATCATCATAGTAATAGTGTAGCACATCATCATCCTCAAACTCATTTCTAGCTAATCTCTCCTGCTGCTCTCGCTTAGGTAAAATAACATAAAACATGCGTAGCTCTCCTCCTTGATCAAGTTGGAGCATGCAGATGAACCTGTCTCCTAATTTTGGGTAGCACATCCCTCTGTTGCCCCCTAGTACTTGTTTGCGCTCCCCCATCACATATCTGGTCCAGTCTTGCACTCTTAAGCATTCATCGCTGATCTTGAATGCACTAAAGTAACATGTAGGATATCTTGGCCGTAAGCTAATAATACTCATGGTACCTTTAGTCTCGATCCCATAAGGCACAACATTCATGGGGAGTCCCTGTTGAAGAACATCGTATGGTCACATACTTAGCAATGAAGTTTAGCTTCACAAATAATGTATGGAAAAGATGCACTGAGGACAAATAGTAAAAATCTTACCATCCTTCCTAAATAGATGTGACCGTAGTTCATGACAAACACTATTGGTCGCACGTTTTCAGTACTAAGATTTCTAAGTCCAGGAAGAAAATTTGTCTTGACAGTATCAAGATCCTCAAGCCATGAAACATAATAACTTAGCTCCTCGCAGTTTAGTTCAGCCCCGGGACAGTAGTAGGTCCTGTCTACCAAGCGTTGGACATGTTTGCTTGCACCGAAATAAGCTGACAATACAAATTAGTTGTCAACTATTTTTGAATAAACAATATCAAAGACATAAATATGGTTGAGAAATTTACATTTTGGTGTAACTGGAGGCGTCTGCACATCGACCCAGATGTCGGTATTACCTTCAATATCATCTTCCGGACGAATACAAAGGTGATAACCATATCAGGCTGAAATGCATAAGTCTTGCATAGTGCTCGCCATGTTTTGCATCCAAAATAGGTGTAGTCGTCTGAATTGTATAATTTTGCTTGGAAAATATAACCATGCTCGGTCTTCAAATAAACTTTCTTTACCTCCATAGTATGACTAAAACCTATCTTATCCAACACAAAAACTCTTGCATGATAGGGGATACGCTAGTAGAATAGTAAAAAAAATATAAGTTGAAGCAAATGAAGCAGATGTCATGATTAATTACGAAAAAAGACTTGTCATTGTGACTTACTGTATCCACTTCGAAGTTCTCGTCCAGCTTGATGCTGAAGCGCCTATCATCATCTAGGAAGATTCCGTCGCACAGGCCGCGCTCGTCTTCGCAGTATTTGCAAATACCGAAATCCTTTTTGTCGTCAGACATTTCCTATGTTGATAGTTAAAACATTAATTGAAAATCGATAGAAGACAACTACCAGGATAATCAACACACAAATCTAGGGCACTCGATATTTCCTACATATTCTGGCAAAAGTCATGCCAAAATTCACGGAAAAATCCGGCATGACCTTTGCTAAAATAGGATATATCAAGGGCCTGAAATTTGCCGGAACGGAAATGAATCAACACTCCGGCAAAACATAGGCCACTCGGAGGTGTAACCTGCAAACATGACCGGCCACTTGGATATTGAGCAACACAAGATATACATTTCAAAATATCTTATTAGACTCAAATTAGCATGCATTCAATAAGAAAAAGTAAATCATCTCATGCATCCGTACATCGTCGAATATTATCACTAATACATCCCGAATAGTGTCATACATATAACATCACTAGTACAACTAAAACCCGAGCACACGATGGGTATCGGCTCGAGCGGTGGACACCCACAGAGAAGGAACCATGACAGGATCATAGCTCCAGTGAGATCCCTGGAGAACCTGCCAGGTATTGGAGAACCTGTGGTCCAACGCAAACAAGTAGCGACGGACGTGCGCGTCCTCCTCACTGACACGGTGACGCACCACCTCCGCGGAGTCGTCGAGCCTCTGGACCATCACTGGCCCACGTGACCGCCACCAAAGAAGGTTCGGGTCAACGAAAGGCTGGCTCCTCACCAACCTGTGCCCCCGGTAGGTAGCGCCTCCCAGTACCACCCCGGCGGAGCCCAGTCCCGGACATGGCCCATCTGGTCAAGCAGGTGTCATCCTCCGCCGACTCGATGACGAGGATGCGGGATAGGCATCGTCCACGTCGATGCGGGAAAATTGCTTTTACTAAAAAAATAGCAACAAGTTCTTACTAACTAGTTCTATTAATTCAACTAGTTCTTACTAAAAATAAAATTTCTATAAATAAAAATATTCTAGTACCTAATTAGTACCTAGTTCTTACTAACTAATTAGTACCTAAGAACCACTGCCCTAATTACCATCTAATTTGATGAACCTATAGGGGTGGAAAGTGGTAGCGGATATTCCAATTATCCAACTATAAATTGAAATAAGTGGTCAAAGTTTACTCGTTTTATGATTCATCTTAGAAATTTGATTCGTTTCCACCCTTACATGAACCCTAACTCATTTGAGCCACATCCGATTCGTTTCCACCCTTACACGAACCCTAACTAATTTGATGCAACTAAAATATAAAGAAACCCTAGGCAGAGGTAGGGGAGAGGGAGGAGCAGGCGTGCTCACCTCGGGTGCCTGCGACGAGAGAGGGGCAGGCGGCGTCGAGGTCGTGGTCGGGGCTCCGGGGCGGCGTTGAGGTCGGGGTCGGGGGCGGCGTCCGGTACGGCGTTGAGGTCGGGGGCGGCGTAGAGGGTGTGCGGCGGCCGAGGGGCGACGGCGGCGGCGAGGGGCGACGTCGGCGGCGAGAGTGGAGTTGGATTAGGGGGATGAAGTGGCCGTGGGGAAGGCTGAACCGCGTGGTTAAGTCAGTAGTACCAGTAGCGCGTTCCAGAAAGGGTGCTACTGGTACATTAGCTACATCGCGTTCTGGAATACACGCTACTGGTACACCATTCTCTTTTTCCCCCTTTTTCATTTAGTTTTCTTCACACTTTTTTCCTTTCACCTTAATCTATTTCTTTCATTTTCAATTACCTTTCTATTTGCTTTCCATTTAATTTTATATCCTCTATCAGTAGCGAGTTTAGACTAAAATGCGCTGCTACAAAGAAAGTAGAGGTAGCGCGGTTTGTTATAGGTCGCTACTACTATGTGTAGCCCATCGGCTAAGCCGTGGGAATTTTAGTAGTAACGTGTTTGGAGGGAGACGCGCTACTGCTAGAACTTTATCTGCAGCGCGGTTTTCGCAGGCTCGCTACTGCTACTTAGCACCAGCGTGCTTTTTTGACCCTCGCTACTGCTAAAGTTCTGTGTATAACATTTTCCCTAGTAGTGGGAGGAAGGAGTACGTCGATGGAGCAACAGGGGGCCCACGAGGCAGGGGGCGCGCCCTAGGGAGGTGCCCCCCACCCTCGTGACCGCCTCTTTGACTCCTTGGAGTAGGGTCGAAGTCTCCTGGATAACGTTCGGTGAGAAAATCACGTTCCCGAAGGTTTTATTCCGTTTGGACTCCGTTTGATAGTCTGTTTCTCCGAAACTCTGAAATAAGCACAAAACTGCAATTCTGGGTTGGGCCTCCGGTTAATAGGTTAGTCCCAAAAATAATATAAAAGTGGAAAATAAAGCCTAATATAGTCCAAAACAGTAGATAATATAGCATGGAGCAATCAAAAATTATAGATATGTTGGAGACGTATCAGACCTCCTACCCGAGATCCGCCGATTTTGACACCGACATTGGTGCTTTCATTGAGAGTTCCACTGTGCCGTCGCCGTAAGGCTTGATGGCCCCTTCAATCATCGGTAACGATGCGGTCCTGGGTGAGGTCTTCCTTCCCGGACAGATCTTTGTATTCGGCGGCTTCGCACTGCAGGCCAACTTGTTTGGCCATCTGGAGCAGATCGAGAGCTACGCCCCTGGCCACCAGGTCAGGTTCGGAAACTTGAATTACACTGCCGATATCCGCGGAGACTTGATCTTCGACGGACTCGGGCCCATGCCAGGTGTGCCGCACGATCACGACAGGCACGATATAGCTCTGCCGTCGGACAATGTTCGGGAAATCACGCCAGCAACTACTCCGGCCTTCAATCCAGAACAGACTACACCATCCGAGGACGGGCGGATAGACCCCACCTCAGAGGCCGCACCCTCAATGGCGATAGAGCCGAATACTGACCTTACCCCTCACGAGAGTCGTGACGCCGAACCAATGGACTCGTCTCCGGCCACGGACTCTGAACCGCCTACGCCCAGGCCTATCGAATTCGATTGAGCGCCGATCATGGAGTTCACCTCCGCAGATATCTTTCAGCACTCGCCCTTCGGCGATGTACTAAAGTCGTTAAGGTCTCTCTCCCTGTCAGGACAACCTTGGCCGAACTATAGTTTGGCTAGAATGGGATGCGGATGACGGAGAAATTCACTCCCCACCCACCAGCCACTTAGTAGCCACTGTCGATGATTTAACCGACATGCTAGACTTCGACTCCGAAGAAATCGATGGTATGGACAACGATGCAGGAGACGAACAGGAACCACCGCCAACAGGGCGCTGGACCGCTACTTCATCACATGACATATACATGGTGGATACACCCAAAGAAAATGATGACGAGGAATGGAAGGATGCAGCGAATGATAGCTCCCTCGAGAAGCAACCAAAGTGGCGCCGCATACGCCGCTCCAAATCCCGCCTCGGCAAAAACAGTGATAACAGCGCAAGAAAAAACAATACCCCGGTCAACTCCGGAGGAAACGATGACCAAATAGACCCAGCGACAGAGCAGGGTGGGCCAGCGGACGACGAACAAAGTACGGAGCCGCTGTCCAAACACGGCGACACCAAGCGTCAAGCTAATCAACCCGTCTCCAGAGAAGAGAACAATCCGGATGACGATGAACACATCATCCCAGAAAGGCAGCTGGAGCAAGAGAACCTCCATAGAAGGCTTATCGCCATTGCGAGGAGTCTGAAGAAGCAGAAGCAAAGGCTCAAGGCCGCACAAAACACACTCAACAGTAGATGGAACAAAGTTCTCGATACGGCAGAAAAGTACGGTGGCAGTCGCCACACGAAGAGCTACCCAAAGCGAAAGCTGCTGCCTGAATTCGACGATGAGGCCTTAGAGCCCCCACGGCCAAAAAAACCTGCCGACCGGTCGGATCGACGACCTCGTGGCCACGATAGAGCAGCCAATGAGGCCGCACATAAGTCAGTACATGACCCATGCGAGGAATCGCATCAAAGGGCCAGCGCAACCAGATCCATGGTACAGCTAAATACAGGGGTGCGCTCCAGCACCCAACCAAAACCAAGTATTACAACCGTCCGAACGCCATGGTATAGCTAAATACAGGGGTGCCGCACACCCCCTATGTTTCACCGACGAAGTACTGGACCATGAATTTCTAGAAGGATTCAAACCAATGAACATAGAGGCGTACGACGGGACTACGGACCCAGGGGTCTGGATTGAATACTTTATCCTCCATATTCATATGGCTCGCGGAGACGATGTCCATGCCATCAAATACTTGCCCCTCAAGCTCAAAGGACCAGCTCAGCACTGGCTAAAAAGCCTCCCCGAAAACTCCATTGGATGTTGGGAGGAGCACGAGCATGCTTTTCGGGCTAATTTTCAAGGGACTTATGTCCAACCTCCGGACGCAGACGATTTGAGTCATATAATTCAACAGCCCAGAGAGTCAGCCCGAAAGCCTTGGAACAGGTTCCTCCTTAAGAAGAACCAAATTGTCAATTGTCCGGACGCCGAAGCCTTAGCAGCTTTTAAACACAGCGTCCGAGACGAATGGCTTGCCAGACACCTCGGCCAAGAAAATCCAAGAACAATGGCAGCCCTAACAAGCCTCATGACCCGCTTTTGCACGGGCGAGGACATCTGCTTAGCCCGAAGCAGCACCAGCGACCCAAGCACATCCGAAGTCAGGGATGGCAATGGAAAAGCATGACACAGTAAAAACAAGCGCCGGAACAAAGAAGACAGCCCAGATAACACGGCGGTAAACGCTGGATTTAGGGCTCTCGACCGGGTCAGCGGAAAAAGCCCTTTAAAGGCAACAGAGATGGACCGACCAGCCTAAACAAGATTCTAGACAAACTATGTCAGATCCACGGCACCCCCGATATATCTGCAAATCATACCCATAGAGAATGCGGGGTCTTCAAGCAGGCCGGCAAGCTAAACGCCGAACACAAGGGGAAGGACACACTGAGCGAAGACGAGGATGAGCCTCGCCAGCAAGGCACTGGGGGACAGAAAAAATTCCCACCAGAAGTCAAAACAGTAAACCTGATCCACGTGACAAAGAGGAGAAGCAAATATGCACTCCAAAATACACGAGTCGTAGAGCCCGTCACCCCTGAGTTCAAACCCTGGTCGGCCTGCCCGGTCACTTTTGATCGCAGGGATCACCTAACAAGCATCTGGCATGAAGGATCAGCTGCCTTGGTTGTGGACCCAATAATAAACGAATACCATCTCACACGAGTCCTTATGGACGGAGGCAGTAGTCTAAATCTGATATATCAGGACACCATCTGCAAAATGGGGATAAACCTAGCAAAAATCAAGCACAGTAATACTACCTTCAAGGGAGTAATACTGATACGTCTCCAACGTATCTATAATTTTTGATTGCTCCATGCTATATTATCTACTGTTTTAGGCAATATTGGGCTTTATTTTCCACTTTTATATTACTTTTGGGACTAACCTATTAATCGGAGGCCCAGCCCAGATTTGTTGTTTTATGCCTATTTCAGTGTTTCGAAGAAGAGGAATATCAGACGGAGTCAAAATGGAACAAAATAAACTGGAGAAGTTATTTTTGGAAGGAAAGCCACCAGATAGACTTGGACTCTACGTCAGAAGATACGGGAGCTAGCCACGAGGGTGGGGGCGCGCCCCCTGCCTCATGGGGCCCCCGCACCTCCACCGACGTACCTCCTGCACCCATACATACCTACGTATCGTAAAACTTCCAGAACGGAGATTAGATCGGGAGTTCCGCCACCGCAAGCCTCTGTAGCCACCAAAAACCTCTCGGGACCCTGTTCCGACACCCTGCCGGAGGGGGGAACCCTCACCGGTGGCCATCTTCATCATCCCGGTGCTCTCCAGGACGAGGAGGGAGTAGTTCACCCTCGGGGCTGAGGGTATGTACCAGTAGCTATGTGTTTGATCTCTCTCTCTCTCGTGTTCTTGATTTGGCACGATCTTGATGTATCGTGAGCTTTGCTATTATAGTTGGATCTTATGTTTCTTCTCCCCCTCTTCTCTCTTGTAATGGATTGAGTTTTCCCTTTGAAGTAATGTTATCGGACTGAGTCTTTAAAGATTTGAGAACACTTGATGTATGTCTTGCCGTGCGTATCTGTGGTGACAATGGGATATCGCGTGCCACTTGATGTATGTTTTGGTGACCAACTTGCGGGTTCCGCCCATGAACCTATGCATAGGGGTTGGTACACGTTTTCATCATGATTCTCCGATAGAAACTTTGGGCACTCTTTGAGGTTCTATGTGTTGGTTTGAATAGATGAATTGAGATTGTGTGATGCATATCGTATAATCATGCCCACGGATACTTGAGGTGACATTGGAGTATCTAGGTGACATTAGGGTTTTGGTTGATTTGTACCTTAAGGTGTTATTCTAGTATGAACTCTAGAGCTGTTTGTGACACTTATAGGAATAGCCCAACGGATTGATTGGAAAGAATAACTTTGAGGTGGTTTCGTACCCTACCATAATCTCTTTGTTTGTTCTCCGCTATTAGTGGCTTTGGAGTGACTCTTTGTTGCATGTTGAGGGATAGTTATATGATCCAACTATGTTATTATTGTTGAGATGACTTGCACTAGTGAAAGTATGAACCCTAGGCCTTGTTTCCAATCATTGCAAGACCGTTTACGCTCACTTTTACCGCTTGCTACCTTGCTGTTTTTATATTTTCAGTCTACAAAAAACATATATCTACCATCCATATTGCACTTGTATCACCATCTCTTCGCGGGACTAGTGCACCTATACAATTTACCATTGTATTGGGTGTGTTGGGGACACAAGAGACTCTTTGTTATTTGGTTGCAGGGTTGCTTGAGAGAGACCATCTTCATCCTACGCCTCCTACGGATTGATAAACCTTAGGTCATCCACTTGAGGGAAATTTGCTACTGTCCTACAAACCTCTGCACTTGGAGGCCCAACAACGTCTACAAGAAGAAGGTTGTGTAGTAGACATCAAATACCAGGCACAGAGGCCCGCTGCACGAGCTCTCTCGTACTAGAGGTTGTGTTCGGCTTGCCCGACAACTTCTGAAGCGAAAAGTTAACTTTCGACATTGGTCCATTCCGAAGTGGCTATCAAGCACTACTCGGACGAGCAGCTTTTGCTCGTTTTAATGCAATACCGCGTTACGCTTTTCTCAAGCTTAAAATTCCCGGTCCGCGTGGCATCATCACAGTACATGGAATGTTGAGCGCTCCTTACGAGCAGAAGAACGTACGGTTGCTTTAACGGCCGAACACTAGTCGACCTCACCACCAGAATAGATAACCGGTCGTTAAGACCACGTACACGGTTAGATGAGTCCGACTAATCATTGGGTAGATATCAGTTTGATGGTTATACCCATATAGACGATACCAGGGGCTTCTTAGCGATAATGCGGCTCAACTTCACCCATCTTGACTTTTAAATGGTTTATTTATACTAGCCAATTTTTTTTCTTGCACGACAACTTTCAACTAAGTTCCTCTCTTCTACAGATGACAATCGTGCTACACCCGTCCAGGATACGGCACAATGGAGACACAGGCGCAGACGTGCAGCAGGGACCCGTTCAAAGGTTTCTCTGTAGATTAAGACCCTTCGTAAACCTTTCTTACTGTCTTTTGTTGTTCACATCCTCCGGATTCTCAATACAACCGAGAAGGATGGTGACGTTCTTGGCATGTGGCCACGTCAGAATATTGCTCGTACCCAGACTCTAGGGGCTCATTATCCAAGGGCATCGTTTAGCCCGGTATATATTTCGAAGACCGAATACCTTAGGGAGTGTTCGGCGTCACGAGTTTGGCCTTATATGCATCAGCTCCGAATCATGTCTTTGGTCAAATGTTGGGTTTGCCCGGCTCCTGTGTTTTTCTACCTTACGTTCTGCTCTATCGTCTAAGGCGGCACCAGGAGAACTACTGCGATTGTGCACTGGTTCGGCCGGACAAGCACCTCAGTAGAGAAAGCCGAAAACTGACTGTCATGATAAAGCAAGAGACTGGTCAACCACTCGATGACCTAGCGGAATCTTCGGGATTCCTCCGCATTAACGAAGGACCGTTTCCCAGCCAGGCATGTACGCGCCCCGTATTCGGATGAGCGCGGAGCCACCAGGGCTATATAGTAGCCCCACTGTCAAACTCCTATGGCTAAGTGAAAGTGTTAAAGCAATATAGTCCGATTGCCTAGTTTGCTGCGCTATCACCTCCTTAATGGACCAAGACGTTGGATCAAGTGTGAACACGCGTCTTCTGTGAACACCCCCGCATTATATGCGTGGGGGCTGAAGCCGACGACCGCAAACTTTCAGGTTATATACATATATACATAAACGGCAGCACAGGAGGCATCATAATACCTTCAGGCAAAAGTATAAAAATAGCCTTTACAATTCAGTAAAACATTGTTTTTCAATGGGAATACATGTCACTAAAACATAATATTCTTCGAGCACTGAGCTTCTATTGAACGAGTGCCCTGAAGGACTTCGTCAAAGTAGTGCTCGGCAGCTACTCGGCTAACGGCCGAACTCGGGGTTGCAACTGCGGTGGCTTCCATCTCCGCCCAGTATGTCTTGACACGGGCAAGCGCCATCCGTGCACCCTCGATGCACGCCGACCTCTTCATAGCGTCGATGCGCGGCACAACACCAAGGAACTACTGCACCAAACTAAAATAACTATTCGGCCTTGGCCCTTCCGGCCATAGATGATCCACAACAGACCTCATGGCGAGCCCGGACAACCTATGGAGCTCGGCCCATTTGGCCATCTGCTCATTCAAAGGAAGCGGATGCGCTGGCACGTTAAATTATGACCAGAACAGCTTCTCCACTGCGTGATCTTTGAAGTATTCGGCTGCTTCAGCGGCACTTGCTGCCAAATCCAGATAAGCGTCTGCAGAACTCCACAGCCGATCCAAAGGAGCGTACTTAGGATCTACGAACTTCATCCACAGCATAAAGGGCTTCCCATCCACGATTTCCCCGGCGTGACGCAGCTCCTCCTTCATCGCTCTAATTGTAGAGCGGGCGTCCTTGGCTGCCACCGTGGCCTTCTCCAGGTCCGTCATCTTTGCTCGATCTTCCTTTTTGAGAAGCTCGTAACGGCCGGCGGCATCCTTCAACTCCATAGCCATCTTGGCTATTTCCTCCTTGTTTCGGCAATGAGCAGCCTTTTCGGCTCTCAGCTCCTCGACCGCCTTCAGGGCGGCCGCGTCACTTTTCCTGGCTTGTTCTTTGGCCCGGGCAAGTTCCGCTCGCAGGGTCTCCACGATCGCAACTCCATCTGTAGGCACAAAATATTAAAGATACTCGAATCATGCTCCTCCTACTACATATCAATCACTGGAGAAATCACATACCCCGTGCCTCGTCAAGCCGCTTGTTGACAAGCACGATGTCGGCATCCGCCGCATCAACTTGCCGCTTCAGCTCGACAATCTCACCAGTCTGGCTAGCCACCGGACCTTCCGCCACCTGTATTTGAGGGCGGCTGCATTGTTAACTGGGACTATGATCCTCTGTTTGCCGCCGTTTGCGACAGCAACAAGAGTCTCAGGGGCTACTATCTGCACAGGACACACCTTAACGTGTGCGGTACTGTCAAAAATACACACTATTTCACGTACCTCAAAACCTTGCACCAGACTCATAAAGGCTTCATGCAACCCGCTTTCGGCCGATGAAATCCTCTCAACCACCGTACCCATTAGTGTATGATGCGCTTCTGTGATAGCCGCTCGCTCTAGCAGATCCTTCAGTGCGTCCGACCGCATAAGATACGGTGCCGGACTCTTTCGGTTGCTCTCTTCAAGAGTCGGATACTGAGGACTTCCGGCGGCCAAAGGATTAACCTCTGGCCTTGCCGGATTAGGAGAAGTCCTCCCCGACGACACCTCGGGGTCGCCTGCCTCGTAAGGTGGGAGGGCATGGGGAGGCGTTTTGCTCTCCATCATCTCTGGAAGAAGATCCCCCGAAGACAAACTCTGCTGTGAAGGGCTATGATCCGGACTACAAGATAAATATTTCGGTTATTTTCCTCAGAAGCAAAGCAGGACGTTTTTATTATTAAATTCCCCTTTCTACTTACAGCTCGGTTGAGGGCTGACCCCCTTGCGGGCATGGCGCGGCCGGGGTATCCCCCGGGGCGGGACCCTCTGGCGAAGATTTCTTCCCCCGTTTGGAGACCATTGTCTCCGGGTCTTTAGAGGCGGCCCTCTTCCTTCCTTGGGAAGGGGGGGTTTCAGTTTCTTCCCCCCGGTTATCCTCCTTCGTAGAGGCGCTCGCCTCTTACTTCCCCCCTTTGTCTTCCCCTAAGGGCGCTTGATAAGGCGCGAGCTCCAGCATCCTGGCTAGTACAGGATACGGTGAGACCTCGAGGAGGGGGGCCGGACACCTGATCATCTTCGCCTTTGTTACCCAGTCCTGGTCTAAGAGCGAATTTTCAGAATGATGTTGTGATAAATAAAGATACATCATGTTCGGTTACAGGACTACTTACTTAGGTATCTGGACGATTGCAGTTCAAACCTGCATCCTCGGTGGTGTCCAGACACATTATTTGTGGTCCGAAGAACAATTTGTACATCTCCTCGAGCGTCATGCCGAGGAAATGATGGATAGCTCGCAGTCCCTCCTGGTTGAACTCCCACATGCGGAGGGGACGACGTTTGCAGGGCAGGACTCGACGAATTAACATGACCTGCATTACCGTGACTAGACTTATGTCTCTCTCTAGGAGATCTTGGATGCGGCTCTGCAATATTGGCACATCCTTTACTGGCCCCTAGTACAGCCCCTTGTTGCCCCATGACGCTAGTTGTGGCGGGGGGGGGGGAGCGAAAAGAAGGGGGAGCCACCCACTTGGTACCCCTGGGAGCTGTGATATAAAACCATTCTCGTTGCCATAAGCTGGACACCTCCTGGAAAAAACCCTCTGGCCATGGGGCATCGGCACTTTTGCTTATTACGGCACCTCCGCACTCTGCGTGCCGCCCCTCGATCATCTTCGGCTCCACCTTGAAGGTCTTGAGCCACAGGCCGAAGTGAGGAGTAATACGGAGGAAAGCTTCACACACAATGATGAAAGACGAGATGTGGCGGACAGAATCTGGAGGCAGATCATGGAAATCCAGCCCATAGTAAAACATGAGCCCCCTCACGAAGGGGTCTAGAGCAAGTCCTAGCCCTCGGGGGAAGTGAGATACGAACACGACGCTCTCGCCGGGCTTGGGAGTGGGAATGACCTGCCCTTGAGCAGGCAGCCGGGGCGGGATCTCACCGGTCAAAAACCTGGCCTCGCTTAACTTTTTGATGTCTTCCTCCATGACGGAGGAAGGCATCCACTGACCTTGAAGGTTGGATCCGGACATGGTTGAAGGTCCGAAGCGCCTGATGTCGGTGTCAAAACCGGCGGATCTCGGGTAGGGGGTCCTGAACTGGGCGTCAAGGCCGGATGGTAACAGGAGACAAGGGACACGATGTTTTCACCCAGGTTCGAGCCCTCTCGATGGAGGTAATACCCTACTCCAGCTTGATTAATATTGATGATATGGGTAATACAAGAGTAGATCTACGACGAGATCAAGGAGGCTAAACCCTAGAAGCTAGCCTATGGTATGATTGTTGTTTATGGAGACCCTCCAGTTTATATAGACACCGGATAGGGTTAGGGTTACAAGAGTCGGTTACAATGGTAGGAGATCTTGAATATCCGCATCGCCAAGCTTGCCTTCCACGCCAAGGAAAGTTCCATCCGGACACGGGGCGAAGTCTTCAATCTTGTATCTTCATAGTCCAGGAGTCCGGCGAAGGTATAGTCCGGCTACCCAAACACCCCCTAATCTGGGACTCCCTCAGTAGCCCCCGAACCAGGCTTCAATGATGACGAGTCCAGCGCGTAGATTGTTCGGCATTGCAAGGCGGGTTCTTCTCCAAATCCTGTGTACCTGTAGGAATAATGTCCAATTTTTGTAATGTAGCGCTCCCCGGCTTCCACGCCCAATAATGGTTGTCTTCCACGTGTCAAACGAATGCGAAAAGCCGGGGTGTTTTTACATTTACACCCCTAGCCGTACAAACGGGCTGCCTATTTAACGGGATGGGGATTTAGATCCAAACCACATCTTCTCCTCTCCGCGAGTTATCATCAGAGCGCTCCCAGCAAAGGTCCATTCCAACATGGCCAGCCATCGCAGCTCCTCCCCTCGCCCCTCCGGTCCTAAACCCGGGGACTGGGAGAGTTGCACCATCCCTCATAGCGAGTTAGTGTCGCTTTAGGCCAAGGGTTTTCTCCCTCATGCATACATGGTCCCGGTCCGCGCCGGTCTCGCCACCTACAATGGCGGAAAAGAAGCGGAGAGCACCTCCAATGCCTCTAAAGGAGAGCGGGTGTGCCTCGTCCCCTATCTAATAAGGGGACTGGGATTTCCAATTCATCCATTTCTCCGCGGGCTCCTGGAGTTCTACGACCTCCAGCTGCACAATCTCACGCCCGCCTCCGTATTGCATATCGCGGGTTTCGTCGCCCTTTGCTAGCTATTTTTAGGCGTTGAGGCTCATTTCGCGCTGTGGAAGAGGTTGTTCTGCCTGGTGCCCCGTTCCCAAGAGGGTTCTATATATCAAGTGGGCGGAGCCGAAGTATGGCGCATCGCCGGGACCGGATACCTATCCGGAGCCCCAAAGAAGGCATCCGAGGACTAGCCTTCGGAATGGTTTTACATAGATGACGTCCCGCTACCGGACCCTATCCGGGTCCGTCTTCCTGAGTTCAACAGTGCTCCATTGAAGAAACGCTTGAGCTGGCGTCCGCGCAGCTCTCAGAGAGAAAGCGACAGAGACGTCCTTTACCTGATGGGTCGGATAAGACTGTTAGCTCATTCCGGACTAACCATGATAGGAGTCATGGCCGCATGCATTATGCGGGTGGTGCAGCCTCTTCAATATAGAGGCCACCCCATGCGGGATTTCAACGGGGAGGATGACGCCACGCGTTATGGTCGTAAGGGGCCGGCCTCGGCCACCGCCTTAGTAAAGATCTTGTCCTCTTTGTACAAGGGAGAAAAGGAGGAATTCCTCCGCGTCAACCCGCGGGCCGGATTTATTATGTACGATCCTCCAAGTTGGGTAAGTGAGCAATTGCGCTTGCCCGTTTGTTTTATACTCCCAAGGTTGGATATGTAGTCTAACGACTTCAATACAGGAACTGCGGCAGGCGGTAAAGGATATAAGCAGCCGCCCCCACAGCCCGAGGACCCAGAACGTTCCCTCATTCCGGACTTCGAAGAGGATCCGGATATATCAGTGGAGCTTATAGACGGGGTGTTCCATCAGCTAAGCAAGGACGATACCTTGGTAGCCATTACGGCTGATTACCCCGGGTTAATCCCGGCCTCCCAGGTGACAGAAACCGGAGTTTTATTCCCCTGAGAGAGATTCCATGTTCCCATATTCCGGTGTTTCTAACGACAACCGTGTTTTGCAGGGCCCCGTGGGGCAAAAAGGAATGTAGTGCGGACTGAGATGCCGGCGCAAAGGTATAGCGCACCCTCTGTTTCCCTGGTGTTATTCTGTCAGGGCGTATTAACGTTCGTGTTATCTTCAGAACAAAGAGACCTCGCCGGACTACATCCGGAGAGGTTGCCAATCGCGCCTCCACCAGCCAGGCTCCAACGTCTGGCCAGGAAGCGGAGGCGAGCACCAGGCGTGCATCGGACGCTCCTCCGACAGAGGATGCGGACAGGCTGTCTGCCACAAATTCTGAAGTGGAGAGTGCCATGAACCACAAGCGTCGCCGGACAGTTTTACGCGACGCATGTTTCTCCCAAGAGGCTTTAGGTGCCTTTAATTCGGGAGATGTGTACCTCCGTGCCGCTCAAAATGGTTTAGCCAGAGCCACGGAGCAGTATGTAAAAGACATACGGGTAACAAAATTTTGGTCAAATATATATATATATATATATATATATATATATATATATATATATATATATACCAGTAGCCCCCGAGACTTGAAACAGTTAAAGTAACTGATTTAAGGATCACTTAATATGCACGTTCTTATAGAGAAGAATACCGTACTGTCCCAGGAGCTGGAAAAGTGCAAGGCCCAACTAGAGGCCGCACTAGCCACAGCAGGGTAGCCCAAAGGGACCCCCTCAGGTAAGATACACTTCGAAAGATTAGTATTCTGCGGTTTGGGTGCAAATCTGACAAATCATATTACAGATGGCGCCGGACTCGATCCGGAAAAGCAATAACTCTTACGCCGGCTAAAGGCTGGTGAGAGTATGTTGACAAAGGTGAGGCGAGAGAAGAATGATCTTCAGGATGCCAATACCAAGCTGGACGTCGAACTTAAAGACGTTCGTGGCCAGCTGTCGGACTCCAGGAAGGAGAATCAGCGGCTTCGACGCGGCATTTTTAGTAAGTGCTTGAACAAACTTTGAAAAAAGAGTTCGGCGAGGAAGTCGATTAACAGAGTAACGTCTGTAGGTATGCTCACAGGTCGTCCTGCAGAGGAGATGTCCGGTTCTACGGGTGACCTTCTTCCCAAACTCCTTCAACTGCACGAGCGAATTCGGAAGGCGATGCGAGGCGTTGCCCAAGCCTTATGGCCTGCCCACTCCATGCCCGAGGGCCTTGGAGAGCTTGCGGAGAAGCTGAAGGGAGCTCGGCGGCGCTTCCGGTTGTGGAAGATATCGGCTTGCCGACAAGGCGCTAGGGAGGCCTAGGCCATGGTGAAGACCCGTTTTACGAAGTCTGACCCAAACCACATGGCCGAGGTCGGACCAGTGGGTTCTGACGGGAAGGAGATTCCTGTAAGCTTAGTATACGGCCAAGTAGAGTTGGCCACGGAGTATTCCCAACAGGATTGTAAATTAGACAGCTTGTTAGATGGTATAGAAGAGGAATACAATCAGTCAGAATGACTATGTAATTTTGAATTGACATGTGTAATGCCTTCTAGCCGGATTGTAGATCGTTCGTCGTTGCCGACCTTTTCGCTTCAACCTCGGGACCTGACGGTCCGGAGTGTGTCCGAATACCATAGCAGTTATATAAGAACTGGGGTATGCGTGGAGACCAGTCGTAGGGGTCATTAGTGCTTTATCAGATAAGTGCCCAACTAGTTATGTTATATTACATGGTTAGTAAGAAACATCTTCCAGAGAGAATAGTTCCGTTAGGGGTTCCTTTCGCTGGGGAGGCATGCCCTAAAGTGCATGTCCGGACTGCGTAAAGAAACGCAGAAAAAGCATCTGGGGGCGCATAAAATTAGTAAAAAGATCATCTTTTATTTCATCGACTGAATATTCCCTTAAGAACGCTAGCTTTCGGCTTCACCCAGTCTGAGGTACACATCCGGCTGACCCGGCAGTAACAATCGCAGAGGTGCTCCCTTTACTGCCTAGCCAAACAATCGGGAACGTAGGGGTAAGCACAGGAGGTAGGCAGCCCAGCTTGGCCAAAACTTAAGTCATATCGATGCATATAATGGTGAAGAAAAAGGTACATGCGGAAGTTTGACACATGTGTTGGGAGTGAAGCCCGTATAAATAAGCTTCTATTAAAGAAGCCCCCAGGTTTAATGAGCGCGAGTGGCGCGTCACTTGATGAGCCTTTAAGGGCTATAAAGAAAAAGATGGGAAGGAGAGAAATGTAAGACAGAAAAAAAGTAAAAAATGGATAGAGGAAGGAGACGAACACGGAGTCCGGCGCTAGGCATAGAGTCTTCAAAGACGGGTGGCGTTCCATGGGTTCGGCTCGAGTCGGTTATACGATGCATCTTGCAGGCGCTACGCTCCACCAGTCAGGACTTGGTCGATTATAAATGGACCTTCCCACTTGGGCTTGAGTTTGTACTTTTTCTTATCCGGCAGGCGTAGAACTAGTTCGCCAACATTGTAATTTTTGGCCCATACTTCTCTGCTTTGATATCTTCGAGCCTGCTGTTGATAGAATGCGGAACGGGCCTTTGCCACGTCACGCTCCTCCTCCAAGGCGTCCAAGTTGTCCTGCCGATCGAGCTCGGCTTCTCTTTCTTCGTACATGCGCACTCGAGGTGAGTCATGAATTATGTCGCAGGGCAGAACTGCCTCTGCGCCGTACACCATAAAGAATGGTGTGTATCCAGTGGTGCGATTCGGCGTGGTCCGCAGCCCCCAGAGTACGGACTTGATATCCTCTACCCAGTGCATGTTAGATTCCTTGAGGGACCGCACTAATCTGGGTTTAATGCCGCTCATGATAAGACCATTTGCACGTTCGACCTGGCCGTTAGTTTGTGGGTGATAGACAGAAGCATAGTCGAGCTTGATGCCCATGTTCTTGCACCAGAGCTTTACCTCGGCGGCGGTGAAGTTTGTGCCGTTATCAGTAATGATGCTGTGGGGGACGCCGTAACGGTGTACGACCCCTGACATGAAGTCTATCACAGGTCCGGATTCGGTCGTTTTAACAGGCTTGGCTTCTATCCATTTGGTGAACTTGTCCACCATGACCAGTAAGTATTTTTTCTTATGGGTCCCACCTCTAAGGGGTCCGACCATGTCAAGCCCCCAGACCGCAAAGGGCCAGGTGATGGGGATAGTTTGGAGTGCGGTGGGTGGCATATGGCTTTGGTTGGCAAAAAGTTGGCAACCAACGCATCGTTGGACTAGGTCCTGAGCGTCTGCCCGGGCCGTCGGCCAATAAAAGCCTGTACGGAAAGCCTTGCTAACAAGGGACGGAGCAGCAGCGTGATGACCACTGAGTCCGGCATGAATTTCAGCCAGAAGGTTCCACCCTTCCTCTTCGGAGATGCACCTTTGAAGGACTCCGGTAGTGCTTTTCTTATAAAGCTCTCCCTCGTGGACTTTAGAGGCTTTAGATCGCCGCACTATGCAGCGGGCCTCGTTTTGGTCGTCTGGGAGTTCCTTCCTAGTAAGGTAGGCTAGGAATGGTTCTGTCCACGGGGCGTTAACCGCCATTATTACGTGGACTGAAGGTGTGATTTCATTGGCAGAACCTCCAATTATGCCAGGTTGTTCGGCGTCGAGTGGTGCGGCTGAGTCCGGGCTATTAATTGCGGGTTCCCCCTCCCATGCTACGGATGGCTTGAACAATCTTTCCAGAAAGATGTTGGGGGGGGGGACTGCATCGCGTTTTGCTCCGATGCGTGCCAGGACGTTCGCTGCTTGATTGTTTTCTCGGGCTATATGGTGAGACTCTAGCCCTTCGAACCGGGCTGACATTTTTAGGACGGTATTGTGGTAAGCTGCCATTTTCGGATCCTTGGCGTCGAAGTCGCCATTTATTTGGGATATCGCGAGGTTCGAATCCCGCGTACCTCTAGGCTTTGAATGCCCATGGATACTGCCATCCGGAGACCATGTAGAAGGGCCTCATATTGGGATGCATTGTTGGAGTCCGTGTACATAATTTGGAGTACATATTGGACTGTGTCTCCTGTGGGGGACGTCAAAAGGACGCCAGCCCCTAGTCCGGCCAACATTTTGGAGCCGTCGAAATGCATGATCCAGTTTCAGTATGTGCCCTACTCTTTAGGGAGTTCGGCCTCCGTCCATTCTGCGACGAAGTTGGCCAACACTTGCGATTTGATAGCCCGTCGTGGCTTATAGGTTATATCGAACGGGAGGAGCTCAATGGCCCATTTTGCAATCTGGCCCTTTGCATCGCGGTTGTTGATAATGTCATTGAGTGGTACTTTCGAGGCTACTGTAATCGAACACTCTTGAAAGTAATGTCGTAGCTTCCGGGATGCCATGAATACCGCGTATGCAATCTTTTCATAATGCGGGTACCGTGATTTGCATGGAGTGAGGACAGTGGACACATAGTAGACCAGCCTTTGGAGGGGGAATTTGTGTCCGACCGTTTCCCGCTCAACGACGAGCACTGCGCTGACAACTTGATGGGTTGCCGCAATGTACAATAGCATTGGCTCGCCGGTGTTTGGCGTGGCCAGGACTGGGTTTGTTGCCAATATGGCTTTTATTTCATCGAGTCCAGCCGTGGTGGCATCCGTCCACTCGAAGTGTTCGGTGCGTCAAAGGAGGCGATAAAGGGGCAGTGCCTTTTCTCCCAAGCGGGAGATGAAGCGGCTTAGAGCCGCCACGCATCCGGTTAATTTCTGTATTTGTTTGAGGTCCTTTGGGACATCCAATTGTGACAAATCTCGGATCTTGGCTGGATTTGCTTCAATTCCTCTACCGGATACAATGAAGCCCAAGAGCTTTCCGGCTAGAATGGCGAAAACGCATTTCTCCGGGTTGAGCTTGATGTCGTATTTTCGGAGGTTATCGAATGTAAGCCTCAAGTCGTCTACTAGAGATTCAACGTGTCTTGATTTGACGACCACATCATCCACATCCGCCTCCACTGTTTTGCCGATCTGACATGTCTGGATCATGCGCTGATATGTTGCGCCGGTGTTTTTTAGCCCGAAGGGCATTGTGTTGAAGCAGAATGGGCCGTATGGTGTGATGAATGCTACTGTGGCTTGATCTGATTCTGCCATCTTGATTTGATGGTAACCGGAGTATGCGTCGAGGAAACACAACGAATCGTGTCCTGCGGTGGCATCGTTAATTTGATCGATATGGGGGAGGGGAAAGGGATCCTTTGGGCAGGCCTTGTTAAGGTCTTTAAAATCGACACACATGCGCCAGGATTTGTACTTCTTTGGTACCATCACCAGGTTCGCTCGCCAGTCCGGATGTTTTATGTCTCTAATGAATCCGGCCTCCAATAACTTGGCTAGCTCCTCTCCCATAGCCTGTCTCTTCGGTTCGGAAAAACGCCGAAGGGCTTGTTTGACTGGTTTAAATCCTTCCAGGATATTTAAGCTGTGTTCGGCCAGCCTGCGTGGGATTCCTGGCATGTCTGAAGGGTGCCAGGCGGAAATGTCCCAGTTCTCTTGTTGGAACTCTCGCAGTGCGGCGTCTACATCAGGGTTCAATCGTGCCCCGATGGAAGCTGTTTTATTGGGTTCCGTTGGATGGACCTGGACTTTTACTATTTCGTCCGCTGGCTTGAAGGATGTGGACTTGGATCTCTTATCGAGTATCACATCATCCCTATTAACCGTGGAGCACAGCGCAGTCAGTTCCTCAGCCGCTAAGGCTTCGGATAGTGCCTCAAGTGCCAATGCGGCCGTCTTGTTTTCGGCGCGGAGTGCTATGTCCGGATCACTAGCGAGAGTGATAATTCCGTTCGGCCCGGGCATCTTGAGCTTCATGTACCCGTAATGGGGTATTGCTTGGAAGATTGCAAATGCCTCCCGCCCTAGTATAGCGTGGTATCCGCTATTGAACGGGGCCACCTGGAACGTGACCTCTTCGAACCTGTAATTATCCGGCGTGCCGAACGCCACATCTAGTGTGATTTTTCCTGTGCAGCGCGCTTCCCTACTGGGGATTATTCCTCTAAAGGTTGTGCTGCTTCGCTCGATGCGGTTCCAGTCTATTTCCATTTTCTGGAGGGTTTCCTCGTAAATGAGGTTCAATCCGCTGCCTCCATCCATGAGTACCTTGGTGAGGCGAAAGCCGTCCACTATTGGGCTGAGGACCAGTGCGGCTGGTGCTCGGGCTGTTCGGAATTTAGGTACATCGCTTGCATTGAAGGTAATAGCTGTGTCGCTCCACGGGTTTATCGTTGCTACTTGATAGACTTTGGCAAGGCTGCGGAGTGTTCTTTTTCGCATATGTTTGATGCAAAAGTCTCGAAGACTGTGAGAATGGTACTGGTGTCCTCGGGGTGGCTTTCTGCGGCCTCCGAAGTTAAGAGGTCCTCGCCAATTTTGGCCACCTGCCGGAGTATCCAACATGCTCTAAGGCTGTGAGTTGGCGTGGCGTCCTCTGTACTGTGGATTTTACAGGGTCCATCAAGCCACCTTTCCAGTACGGTTCCGTGCCATGTAGAGGGTTTTGGCTTTTTGATATTTAACCCGAGTGTCTTACTATGATGCACCCTCTTAATTCGGACGGGATTGCTATTCAAGGCCGGATTATCCCAAAATTTTATTTCGGTTTTCCAGGCGCTTTCCATCATACAGTACTTTTGTACTATGGACGCCAAGTCAGCGAAGCGTGTAATATCACGATGACTTATGGCGTTAAGTATTCCCTCGTCCGTGCAATTTCTGCAAAAGATTGAAATTGCGTCTCCCTCGCGGCAATCCTTTATCCTGTTCATAACCAGGAGGAATCTGGCCCAGTAATGATGTACTGTTTCCTCGGGCTTTTGCCTGATTTGGGAAAGATCGCTTATGTTTGGGCGGGCGGGGGTCGTTGAATCTAAAACCTCACCCAATCTAAGATTCGGAGGCCGAAGAGCTTCCGAACTCTGAAGTTCGGAGTCTTGGATGTTGTCCAATGAATCTAGCCCGTTGCCTGATTCTAAGCTCAGGTCTTGAGTTATATCCTCCCCTCTGCGGATATCCGGCTTGGAGGGGCCGGGAATTCGGACGTAGCTAGTCCTTAAAATAGATGAAGGGTCGCCGCACTGCGCCTCTACCATGGCAACGTGGTGGGTGACTTGGGGAGAGTTAATTTCTATTAGATCGGGTTTAAGCCCAACCTGGTCGTAGTCCGTAGCGACCCCCAGGGCGGCGATGCGATCCAAGAGCTCGTTTACGGAAGAGAGCTCCATCGGATCTAACTGCTCGACTAGCTCCGAGCTGACATGAAGGTTGCTTTCGATGACCCGAGAGGTCACCGTCGGCGCAACGGCCGAACAGGCAGTCATGAGAAAACCACCTAGCCGGAGGGTTTAGCAGCGACGACGCCTTGGTGGCTATTACGGCCGACTACCCTGGGCTACTCCCAGCTTCGCAGGTGAGTGAGACCAAAGTCCCAACATTTTTGAAAAGGATTTTCGTTTACACACTTTACTTACCGTATACCAACGACACTTTATAGGGAAGGTCCTTGGGACGCCATGCCGAGCCCGCGGCGACTAGCCAACAAGGGGATTCGAGGCCGGGTAGGCTAAAAAGGAACACGGTCCGGACTGAGACGCCGGCGCAGAGGTATGATGTGTCACCTCACTTTCTAGGAAGAAGAACGCTCGCCGGACTATATCCGGAGAGGTCGCCAATCACGCCTCAATCAGTTGGGCTCCAGGGTTGGACACGGAAGCAGAAGCGAGCACGAGGCGCACGCCGGATGCTCCTCCGAAAGAGGATGCAGATAAAATATCCGCCACAAATTCTGAGGTGGAGAGCGCCATGAACCACAGGCATCGCCAAGCCGTTCTCCGTGACGCTTGTTTTTCCCAAGAGGCATTTGATGCCTTCAACTCAGGAGATGCGTACCTCCGTGCTGCTCAAAATGGTCTAGCCAGAGCCACGGACCAGTATGTAAACGATATACGGGTGAGAATATTTGGTGATTATATATAGCAGTAGCCCCTAAGACTTGAAACAGTTAGAATAACTGATTTAAGGATCATTTGTAATGCAGGTTCTTACAGAAAAGAATACCCAATTGTCCCATGAGCTTGAAGAGTGCAAAGCCTAACTTCAGGCCGCACTGGACGCAGAAGAGGAGTCCAAGAAGACCCCCTCTGGTAATACGTATTTCAAATGATAGGTAACATATAGAGTGCGGCATATATGCAAATCTGACAATAAATATTGCAGATGACACCGGAGGAAATCCGGATGAGCAACATCTCCTGCGCCGGCTAAAGGCTGGCGAGCGCGTGCTTACGAAAGTAAGGCGGGAGAAAAATAATCTCCAGGATGCCAACACCCAGCTGAGCGTGGAACTAAAGGATGTTCGTGCCCAACTGTCGGACTCCGTGAAGGAGAATCAGCGGCTTCGACGCGACATTTTCAGTAAGTGCTTGAACGAACTTTGAAGAAGAGTTCGGCGAAGAAACCGACTAACAGAGTTATGTCTGTAGGTATGCTAACAGGTCATCCCGCGGATGAAATGTCCGGGTCTGTGGGTGATCTTCTCCCCGAGCTCTCACAACTGCACGAACGAGCTCGGCAGGTGATGCAAGGCATTGCCCAGGCCTTATGGCCATCGTGCCCGATGGCCTTGGAGAGCTTGCGGAGAAGCTTAAGGGAGCGTGGCGGCGCTTCCGACTATGGAAGATATCGGCCTGCCGGCAAGGTGCCAGGGAAGCCTGGGCCATGGTGAAGACGCGGTATACCAAGGCTGACCCAAACCACATGGCCGAGGTCGGACCTGTGGGGCCCGATGGGAAAGAGATCCCCGTTAGCCTAGTGTATGGGCAAGTAGAATTGGCTGCAAAGTATTCCCAATAGGATTGTAGGGTAGACAGCCTGTTGGATGGTATAGAAGAGGAATTTAGTCAGTCAAAGTGCCCATGTAATTAAAGTGACATGTATAATGCCTTCTAGCTGGATTGTAGATCATTTGTCATGGCAGAACTTTTTGCTTTGACCTCTGGACCCGATAGTCCGAAGTGTATCTGAATACCCTCTCGGTTATGTAAGAACCGGGGCATGCGTGGAAACCAGGCGTAGGGGTCATTAGTGCTTGAACAGACAAGTTCCCAACTAGTTATGTTATATTACATGGTTAGTAAGAAACATCTTCTAGGGAGAATAGTTCCGTTAGGGGTTCCTTTCCCTGGGTACGCATGCCCTAAAGTGCATGTCCGGACTGCAAAAAGAGTCGCAGGAAAAACATCTAGGGGCACATATGGAAAATAAATAAATAGAAAATCATCTTTTGTTCACCGACCGAATATTACCTTAAGAATGCTAGCTTTCGGCTTCACCCAGTCTGAGGTACACATCCGGCTGACCCGACAGTAACAACCGCAGAGGTGCTCCCCTTATGCCCTAGCTGAATTAACGGGAACGTAGGGCATAAATACAAGAGCCAGGCAACCCAGCTTGGCCAAAACTTAAGTCATATCGATGCATATAATGGCAAAGAAAAGGTACATGCGGAAGCATGACACATGTGCTGGGCGTGAAGCCCGGATAAATAAGTAAGCTTATGTGTAAGAAGCCCCCAGGTATAGTGAGCGCGGCTAGCGCATCAATGGTGTGCAGGCAAGGCACAAGTTAGCCCTTGAAGGCATCGGGAAAAATAAAAGAAGAAGGAGAGGAAATGACAGATAATGTATATGCAAAAAATGAACAGAGGAAGGAGACGAACACAGAGTCCAGCGCTAGGCGTAGAATCTTCGGAGCCTTGCTGCGTTCCATGGGTTCGGCTCAAGTCGATTATCCGATGCATCCCACAGACAGTATGCTCCGCCGGTCAGAACTTGGTCAATGATGAAGGGACCCTCCCATTTGGGCTCGAGCTTGGTCTTTTTCTTCTCCGGCAGGCGTAGAACTAGTTCGCCAACGTTATAAGTATTGGCCCGTACTTCTCTACCTTGGTATCATCGAGCTAGTTGCTGATAGAATAAGGAACGGGCTTTTTCCACGTCGCGCCTCCTCCAGGGTGTCTAGATTGTCCTGCCGATCGAGCTCGGCTACTCTTTCTTCGTACATGCGCACTCAAGGTGAGTCACGAATTATGTCGCAGGGCAACCGCCTCTGCGCCGTACACCATAAAAAAGGTGTGTATCTGGTAGTATGATTGGGCGTGGTGCGCAGCCCCCAGAGTACGGAGTCGAGCTCCTCTACCCAGTGTGTGTTAGATTCCTTTAGGGACCGCACTAATCTGGGTTTGATGCCGCTCATGATAAGGCCATTTTCTCGCTCGACTTGACCGTTAGTTTGGGGGTGATAGACGGAAGCATAATCGAGCTTAATGCCCATGTTTTTGCACCAGAGTTTTACCTCGTCGGCAGTGAAGTTCGTGTCATTATCAGTGATGATGCTGTGCGGGACACCATAACGGTGTACGACCCCGGATATGAAGTCTATCACAAGTCCGGATTCGGCCGTTTTAACAGGTTTGGCTTCTATCCATTTGGTGAATTTATCCACCATGACCAGCTAGTATTTTTTCTTGTGGGTTCCTCCTTTAAGGGGTCCAACCATGTCAAGCCCCCAGACTGCAAAGGGCCAGGTAATGGGGATTGTGTGGAGGGCGGTGGGTGGCATATGGCTTTGGTTTGCAAAGAGCTGGCAACCGACGCAATGTTGGACCAAGTCTTGTGCATCTGCCCGGGCCATTGGCCAGTAAAACCCTATACGGAAGGCCTTGCTTACAAGTGCCCAGGCTGCGGCGTGGTGGCCGCCGATTCCGGCATGAATTTCTGCCAGAAGCTTCCGCCCTTCCTCTTCGGAGATGCACCTTTGAAGAACTCCAGTGGTGCTTTTCTTATAAAGCTCTCCCTCATGGACCCTATAGGCTTTAGATCGCCGCACTATGCAGCGTGCCTCATTTTGGTCCTCGGGGAGTTTCTGCCTAGTTAAGTAGGCTAGGAATGGTTCTGTCCACGGGGCGATGATGACCATTATTACGTGGGCTGAAGGTGTTGTTTCGGTGGCAGAGCCTCTGATTATGTCAAAGTGTTCCGTATCGGGCGTTGTGGCCGGGTCCGGACTATTGTTACCGGTGTCTCCTTACCATTCCACGGATGGCTTAAACAACCTTTCCAAAAAGATGTTTGGGGGGACCGCATCGTGTTTTGCGCCGATGCGTGCGAGGACGTCTGTCGCCTGAATGTTTTCTCGGTCCACATGGTGAAATTCGAGCCCCTCGAACCGAGCTGGCTTCTTAAGGACGGCGTTACGATAGGCTGCCATTTTCGGATCCAGGGCATCAAAGTCTCCATTTATTTGGGATATTGCAAGGTTCGAATCCCCCCGCACCTCCAGGCGTTGAATGCCCATGGATACTGCCATCAGGAGACCATGTAAAAGGGCCTCGTATTCGTCTGCGTTGTTGGAGTGTGTATACATTATCTGGAGTACATATTGAATTGTGTCTCCGGTTGGGGACGTCAGAACGACACTGGCCCCCAGACCAGCCAACATTTTGGAGCAGTCGAAGTGCATGATCCAATTGGAGTATGCGCTATACTCTTTAGGAGTTCGGCTTCCGTCCACTCGGCGACGAAGTCGGCCAATACTTGCGACTTAATGGCTCGCCGTGGTTTATACGTTATGTCGAACGGGAGGAGCTCAATGGCCCATTTGGCAATCCGGCCGGTGGCGTCGCGGTTATTTATAATATCATTAAGTGGCACTTCCGAGGCTACTGTTATTGAACACTCTTGAAAGTAGTGTCGCAGCTTCCTGGATGCCATGAATACCGCGTATGCTATCTTTTGATAATGCGGGTACCGTGACTTGCATGGAGTAAGGACAGTGGATACATAATAGACTGGCTTTTGTAGGGGGAATTTATGTCCGTCTGTTTCTCGTTCGATGACGAGCACTGCGCTTACAACTTGATGAGTTGCCGCAATGTATAATATCATTGGTTCGCCAATGTTTGGCGCGGCCAGGATTGGGTTGGTTGCTAGTATGGCTTTTATTTCTTCCAATCCGGCTGTGGCGGCATCCGTCCACTCGAAGTGTTTGGTGCGCCGTAGGAGGCGATAAAGGGGTAATGCCTTTTCTCCTAGGCGGGAGATAAAGCGGCTTAGAGCCGCCACACATCCAGTTAATTTCTGGATTTGTTTGAGGTCCGTTGGGATATCCAACTGTGACAGAGCTCGGATCTTGGCCGGATTTGCTTCAATTCCTCTGCCGGAGACAATGAAGCCCAGGAGCTTTCCGGGTGGCACACCGAAAACGCATTTTTCTAGGTTGAGCTTGATGTCGTATGTTCGGAGGTTGTCGAATGTGAGTCTCAAGTCGTCTATTAGAGAGTCGACATGTTTGGTTTTGACGGCCAGGTCATCTACGTATGCCTCCACTGTTTTGCCGATCTGGTTCCAGACATGTCTGAATCATGTGCTGATATGTTGCGCCGGCGTTTTTGAGCCCAAAAGGCATTGTGTTGAACGAGAAGGGGCCGTATGGTGTGATGAATGCCGTTGCGGCTTGGTCGGGCTCCGCCATCTTAATTTGGTGGTAGCCGGAGTATGCGTCGAGGAAACACAATGAGTCGTGTCCTGCGGTAGCATCGGTAATTTGGTCGATGCGGGGGAGGGGGAAGGGTTCCTTTGGGCAAGCCTTGTTGAGGTTCTTGAAATCGACGCACAGGCGCCAGGATTTGTCCTTCTTTGGTACCATCACTAGGTTTGCTAGCCAGTCCGAGTGTTTTATTTCTCTAATGAATCCGGCCTCCAATAACTTGGCTAGTTCCTCTCCCATAGCTTGTCTCTTAGGTTCAGAGAAACGCCGAAGAGCCTGCTTGACAGGCTTGAATCCCTTTAGAATATTGAGGCTATGCTCAGCCAGCCTGCGTGGGATTCCTGGCATATCTGAAGGATGCCAGGAAAAAATGTCCCAGTTCTCGCGCAGGAACTCTCGAAGTGCGGCGTCTATGGCGGGGTTTAATTGTGCCCCGATGGAGGCTGTTTTTGTAGGGTCCATTTGATGGACTTGGAATTTGACTATTTCATCTGCTGGTTTAAAGGAGGTGGACTTGGATCTCTTATCAAGTAACACATCGTCCCTGTCCACCGTAGAGCGCAGCGCAGTCAGTTCCTCGGCCGCAAGGGCTTCGGATAATGCCTCGAGGGCCAGTGCGGCTGTCTTGTTTTCGGCGCGGAGTGCTGTGTCCGGATCACTAGCGAGAGTGATGATTCCGTTGGGCCCGGGCATTTTGAGCTTCATGTACCCGTAATGGGGTATGGCTTGGAAGATCGTGAACGCCTCCCGCCCTAAAAGGGCGTGGTATCCGCTACTGAACGGATCCACTTCGAACGTAATCTCTTCGGACCTGTAGTTCTCCGGCGTGTCGAACACCACATCTAGTGTGATTTTGCTTGTACAGCGCGCTTTCCCGACTAGGGATTATTCCTCTAAAGGTTGTGCTGCTTCGCTCGATGCGGTTCCAGTCTATTTCCATTTTTTGAAGGGTTTCCTCATAGATGAGGTTTAATCCGCTGCTGCCGTCCATGAGCACCTTGGTGAGTCGAAAGCCGTCCACAATTGGACTAAGGACCAATGCGGCTAGTGCTCGGGTTGTTCGGAATTTAGGTTTGTCACTGGCATTGAAAGTAATAGCCGTGTCACTCCATGGATCTATTGTTGCCACGTGGTAGATTTCGGCAAGGTTGCGGAGTGTACGCTTTCGCCTATTATTTGATGTGAAGGTCTCAAAGACTATTAATACCGTATTGTTATCCCTGGAATGGTGCTCTGTGGCTTCTGGGATGAGAAGATCCTCGCCACTTTTGGCTACCTGCCGGAGTATCCAACATGCTCTAAGGCTATTTGTTGGTATGACGCCCTCTGTACTATGAATTTTGCAGGGTCCATTGAGCCATCCCTCTAGTACGGTTCCATGCCCTGTAGAGGGTTTTTGCTTTTTGGTAGTTTACCCGGCTATCTTGTGATAATGCACCCTTTTATTTCGGACCGGGCTCGTACTTAGGGCCGGATTGTCCCAAAATTTTATTTCGGTTTTCCAGGCACTTTCCATCGCACAGTAATTTCGTACTATGGACGCCAAGTCATCAAAGCGTGTAATTTCACGGCGACTTATGGCGTTAAGGATTCCCTTGTCCCTGCAATTGTTGCAGAAGAATGAGATTGTGTCTTCCTCGCGACAGTCCTTAACCTTGTTCATTACAAGGAGGAATCTGGCCCAATAATGATGTACTGTTTCCTGGTGCTCTTGCCTGATGTGGGAAAGATCGCTTATGTTTGGGTGGGTGGGTGGAATTGAATCCGAAACCTCACCCGATTTGAGACCCATGGGCCGAGGAGTTTCCAATCTTGGAAGTTCGGGTTCTGAGATGTTGCCCGATAAGTCTGGCCCGCTGCCTGACTCTAGGTTCAGGGCTTGGGTGGTGTCCTCCCGTAAAAGGGTATCCAGTTCGGAGGGCTCAGGAATCCGGACATAGTTAGTCCTCAAGATAGAGGAAAGGTCGCCGCATTGTTCACCACCGCAATGTGATGGGTGACTGGTGGGGAGTTAATCTCCCTTTGATCGGGTTTAAGCCCAATCCGATCGTAGTCCGTAGCGACTCCAAAGGCGGCGATGCAATCCAAGAGCTCGTTTAGGGAAGAGAGCTCCATTGGATCCATCTGCTCGGCGAGTTCCGAGTCGACGTGGAGGCTGTTTTCGATGACCCGAGAAGTCATCGTTGGCGCAGCAACCGAACAGGCGGTCATGATGAAACTACCTAGTCGGAGAGTTTGGCCGACAGCCAAAGCTCCCCCAGCGGTAGTGCCGTCTTTAAAGACGAGACGAGACATCCTTCCTTATGGCGATGTCACAGTGGAACTCTCAATGAAAGCACCAATGTCGGTGTCAAAACCGGCGGATCTCGGGCAGGGGGTCCCGAACTGTGCGCCTAGGCGGATGGTAACAGGAGACAAGGGACACGACGTTTTTACCCAGGTTCGCGCCCTCTCGATGGAGGTAAAACCCTACTCCTGCTTGATTAATATTGATGGTATGGGTAGTACGAGAGTTGATCTACCACGAGATCAGAGATGCTAAACCTTAGAAGCTAGCCTATGGTATGATTGTTGTTATTGTGTCCTATGGACTAAACCCTCCGGTTTATATAGACACCGGAGGGGGCTAGGGTTACATAGAGTCGGTTACAAGGAAGGAGATCTACATATCCGTATTGCCAAGCTTGCCTTCCACGCCAAGGAGAGTCCAATCCGGACACGGGACGAAGTTTTCAATCTTGTATCTTCATAGTCCAACAGTCCGGCCAAAGGTTATAGTCCGGCTGTCCGGATACCCCCTAATCCGGAACTCCCTCAGAGGGTTTTTACATCATCCTTGCTTCCTTCAGATGATGCGTGAGTATTTCACCACAGACCTACGGGTCCATAACTAGTAGCTAGATGGCTTCTTCTCTCTCTTTGATCTTCAATACCATGTTCTCCTAGATCTTCTTTGAGTTATATCCGATGTAATCTCATTTGCAGTGTGTTTGTTGGGACCCGATGAATTGTAGGTTTATGATCAGGTTATTCATTCAAAGTAATTGAGTTTTTTCTGAACTTTATTATGCATGATTGTTATAGCTTTGTATTTCTCTCTGATCTACCTGTTTATTTTTGCCGACTAGATTGATTTATCTTCAGTGGGAGAGGGGCTTTGTGATGGGTTCAATCTTGCGGTGCTCCATATCCTAATGACAGAAGGGGAAAATACATGTATTTGTACTGTTGCCATTAAGGGTAAAATGACGAGGTTTATTATTGATTGGGTTTACTTTGTCTACATCATGTCATCTTGCTTAAGGCGTTACTCTGTTTTTCATGAACTTAATACCATAGATGCATGCTGGATAGCGGTCGATTGGTGGAGTAATAGTATTAGATGCAGGCAGGAGTCATTCTACTTGTTCCAGATGTGATGCCTATATACATGATCATTGTCGTGAATACGTTATAACCATGTGCTTTTCTATCAGTTACCCAACTGTAATTTGTTCACCCACCGTATGCTCTGTGTTCGAGGGAGAAGCCTCTAGTAAAAATTGTGGCCCCTGGGTCTACTTATATTATAGTACAAAATTCAAAAATACTTTGTTGTAATTTATTTACTTTTATTTTACTTTACAATTTATCCATCTATCTATACAAGATTTGATCCTGGCAAGTAACGAGCACTGTTCAAGATATCTTCCGATATTCTGATAAATTGGTCGATTTATCGCTTACCAGTGTCTGAATGATAAGATAAATCGGCTGATAAATCAGCCGATATGGCGATAAATCGGACGATATGCTGATAAACTGGCCGATTTACCCCTTATCACGGGTCGGACGATAAGTTCCCGATAAGCGATATCCCCAACATTCATAACGAGTTCAATGGGATTGAAAACACTCTTTCCCATGTTGGGTGCAAGTATTTGCTTTTGTGTGTGCAGGTGTTGTTCACGAGGCTTTGCGTGATTCTCCTATTGGTTCGGTAAACCTAGGTTCTCACTGAGGGAAATATTTATCTCTAATGTACTACATCTCCCCTCCTCTTCGGGGAAAATCTCAACATATCTCACAAGTAGTAGTTCCCTCTCTCTCCGGAGGGCCAAGGAAGAAGAAGAGGGGGGTCCTTCCCTCTCCCCTCCGGTGGCGCCGAAGCGCCGTGATGGGCATGTCCTCCATCACCATCACCACCAAGTTCTCCTTCGTCCCCATGGTGATGTGTGAGTAGTTCATCCTCGAGGTTGAGGGTATGTACGAGTAGCTTTCTGTTTGATCTCTCTCTCTCTCTCTCTCTCTCTCTCTCTCTCTCTCTCTCTCTCTCTCTCTCTCTCTCTCTCTCTCTCTCTCTCTCTCTCTCTTTCTCGTGATCTTGATAGGACACGATCTTGATGTACAATGAGTTTTATTAATATAGTTGGATCATATGGTGTTTTTTCCTCTCTATCTTTCTTTTGGTGAATTGAGTCTTGCTCTTTGAAGTTTCATATGTGGGATTGAATACGTTGGATTTTAGTTCACTTGATGTATGTCTTGCTTGTGGATACCTGCTACTGATGACCCACAAGTATATGGGATCAATTGTAGACTTTTCGATAACTAAGAGTGTCAAACCCAACGAGGAGCAGAAGGAAATGATAAGTGGTTTTCAGCAACGAAATGTCTGCAAGTGCTAAAATTGTAAGTAGCAGAGTAGTTTGATAGCAAGATAATTTGTAACAAGCAAGTAACGGTAACGGTAACAAAAGTGCAGCAAGGTAGCCCAGTCCTTTTGAGGCAAAGGATAGGCCAAAACAGTCTCTTCTAATAAGCAAAGCGTTCTTAAGGGTATGCGGGAATTTCATCTAGTCACTTTCATCAGGTTGGTTTGATTTGTGTTCGTTACTTTGATAATTTGATATGTGGGTGGATTGGTGCTTAGGTATTGTTCTTACTTGAACAAACCTCCTACTTATGATTAACCCCCTCGCAAGCATCTCCAACTACGAGAAAAGTATTAAGAATAAATTCTAACCATAGCATTAAACATTTGGGTCCTATCGGTCCCTTACGGAATAGCACATAAACTAGGGTTTAAGCTTCTGTCATTCTCGCAACCCATCATTTAATAACTACTCCACAATGCATTCCCTTAGGCCCAAAGATGGTGAAGTGTCATGTAGTCGACGTTCACATGACACCACTAAGGGAATCACAACGTACATACTATCAAAATATCAAACATATCAATTTCGCATGATTACTCGCAATATGATTTCTCCCGTGACCTCAAGAACAAAAGTAACTACTCACAAATGATAATCATGCTCAAGATCAGAGGGGTATTAAATAGCATATTGGGTCTGAACATATAATCTTCCACCAAATAAACCATATAGTAATCTACTACAAGATGTAATCAACACTACTAGTCACCCACAAGCACCAATCTATAGTTCTGGTACAAATATTGAACACAAGAGATGAACTAGGGTTTGAGAGGAGATGGTGATGTTGAAGATGTTGATGGAGATTGCCCTCCCCAAGATGGGAGAGTTGTTGGTGAAGATGATGACGATGATTTCCCCCTCCGGCAGGGAAGTTCCCCCGACGGAATCCCTCCGCCGGAGGGCAAAAGTGCTCCTGCCCAAGTTCCGCCTCGAGATGGTGGCGCTCCGTCCCGAAAGTACTCTCCTTATTTTTTTAGTTCAAAATGACTTATATACCAGAAGATGGGCACCGGAGGTGGGCCGAGGGGAGCACAACCCACCTGGGCGCGCCTGGGCTCCCTGGCGCGCCCAGGTGGGTTGTGTCCACCTGGTGGGACCCCTCTGGTACTTATTGGCTCCAATATTTCTCGTATATTCCATAAAAATTCCCCGTGAAGTTTCAGCTCATTTGGAGTTGTGCAGAATAGGTGGCCTGAGTAGCTTTTTCAGGTCCAGATTTCCAGCTGCCGGAATTCTCCCTCTTTGTGTGTACTTGATACGGCTCCAACGTATCTATAATTTTTTATTGTTCCATGCTATATTACATTCTATTTTGGAGGTTTACTGGGCTTTATTATACACTTTTATATTATTTTTGGGACTAACCTATTAACCGGAGGCCCAGCCCAATTTGCTGTTTTTTTGCCTATTTCAGTGTTTCGAAGGAAAAGGATATCAAACGAAGTCCAAACGGAATGAAACCTTCGGGAACGTGATTTTCGGAACAAACGTGATCTAGAGGACTTGGAGTCTACGTAAAGCAATCAACGAGGAGAGCACGAGGCAGGAGGCGCGCCCACCTCCCCCAGGCGCGCCCTCCACCCTTGTGGGCCCCTCGTTGCTCCACCGACGTACTTCTTCCTCCTATATATACACATATACCCTGGAAACATCATATACGGAGCCAAAACCCTATTTCCACCGCCGCAACCTTCTGTACCCGTGAGATCCCATCTTGGGGCCTTTTCCGGTGCTCCGCCGGAGGGGGCAATGATCACGGAGGGCTTCTACATCAACACCATAGCCTCTCCGATGATGTGTGAGTAGTTTACCTCAGACCTTCGGGTCCATAGTTATTAGCTAGATGGCTTCTTCTCTCTCTTTGGATCTCAATACAAAGTTCTCCACGATCTTCTTAGAGATCTATTCGTTGTAATCTTCTTTTGCGGTGTGTTTGTCAAGATCCGATGAATTGTGGGTTTATGATCAAGTTTATCTATGAACAATATTTGAATCTCCTATGAATTATTTTATGTATGATTGGTTATCTTTGCAAGTCTCTTTGAATTATCAGTTTGGTTTGGCCTACTAGATTGATCTTTCTTGCAATGGGAGAAGTGCTTAGCTTTGGGTTCAATCTTGCGGTGTCCTTTCCCAGTGACAGCAGGGGCAGCAAGGCACGTATTGTATTGTTGCCATCGAGGATAAAAAGATGCAGTTTATATCATATTACATGAGTTTATCCCTCTACGTCATGTCATCTTGCTTAAAGTATTAATCTGTTCTTATGAACCTTATACTTTAGGTGCATGCTGGATTGCGGTCGATGTGTGGAGTAATAATAGTAGATGCAGAATCGTTTCGGTCTACTTGTTGCGGACGTGATGCCTATATACATGATCATACCTAGATATTCTCATAACTATGCTCAATTCTATCAATTGCTCGACAGTAATTCGTTCTGTAATACTTATGCTCTTGAGAGAAGCCACTAGTGAAACATATGGCCCCCAGGTCTATTTTCCATCATATTAATCTTCCTACACTTAGTTATTTTTATTGTCGTTTATTTTACTTTGCATCTTTATTTCTCTTTATCGTAAAAATACCAAAAATATTATCTTATCATATCTATCAGATCTCACTCTCGTAAGTGACCGTGAAGGGATTGACAACCCCTTTATCGCGTTGGTTGCGAGGTTCTTATTTGTTTGTGTAGGTGCGTGGGACTCGAGCGTGGTCTCCTACTGGATTGATACCTTGGCTCTCAAAAACTGAGGGAAATACTTATGCTACTTTACTGCATCACCCTTTCCTCTTCAAGGGAAAACCAACGCAGTGCTCAACAGGTAGCAGTACCTTGCATATTATGAGAGAAAAGGCATTAAAATTACTCCAAAAAGCATTATTGTGCATAAAAACATTATAAATAACAGTAGGTTAACATGATGCAAAATGGACGTATCAACTCCCCCAAACTTAGATCTCTCTTATCCACAAGCGAAAACCAAAATCGAAAAACATGTCCACATGCTTAGAGAGAGAGAGAGGTGTCGATAAAAACAAAATACGGACATAGAAGCATCATGTGAATTATTATAACAGCAACAAACTTTTAACATAAAACTTTTATCATAGAACTTTTATTATAGACTTCTCATGAATAATTAACAATTCATCACACTATCAAAGTATAAAGCATAAGCTCTATTGGAAACCAACAAACTATGTTTTCCGTCAACTTTGAAACTACAATTCATCATCTTTTCAGGAATGGTCGCGTATCAGAGCCTTTAGGCAAGTCCGCATACTCAACCATCATATAGTCTTCTATGATTGCTAACACTCACTGTATACACATGAGCAAAACGTTTCAACTGGACACATAGAAAGATAGGGGCTTATAATTTCGCCTCCCAACCTATTCACCTCAAGGTGATGTCAACAATAATAACTCATGCCACTCATATTCAACTGGACATATGTGCCTAGAACTTTCCTCACCACATGATGCTTACCAAAGGATAAAAATAAAAGGAATAGAGAAAAGAACTTTGACTCTCGCATAAAAAGTAAATACATAAAAGTAAAAAATAGGCCCTTCGCAGAGGGAAGCAGAGGTTGCCATGGGATTATTTGTTTGTATGCTCAATCCCTTAGTGCAAGAGAACGTCATGTTACATTGCCCCTTGTGATGGAAACCTTTATTATGCAGTCTGTCGCTTTAATTCTTTACCATCACAAGTTCGTACAATGCTCAATTTTCTCTTACACTAAATGATTTCACACTTTTAGAAGCAATTTTTATTGCCTTATTGCGCGATGACAACTTACTTGAAAGATCTTACTCAATCCTTAGGTAGGTATGGTGGACTCTTGAAAATAAGATGTTCAAGGGTTTTTGGATGCACAAGTAGTATCTCTACTTAGTGCGGAAGTTTTGGCTCGTTAAGATGGGGGCAAGCACCACATGTTGAAGGATATATGACAATATAACTTCTATGTGAATATGAACAAACATAAATCATTAAGTTGTCTTCTTGTCCAACTTCAACAATTTTGCCATATAATATTCTGATGGGGGCTCAAAATCACAAAAGATTTCAAGGATAGTGTATTTGTATGTGAATCTTCTCTTCCCTTATTAATTGTTTCATGGGTTGCATCATTGACCAATGCTATGTTTGTCAATCTCTAATAAAATTTTCTACTTATACTTTTCCTTATGTGGTGTCATTACCTACCATAAGATTAGCATATGATCTTTTTCATTTATTTCCTTTCTGTTTATTGGGACATGAAAGTAAGGAAAGCAAAAACTCAAACTAAACTTTATTATATATCACGCACGCAATTACAAGGATAGATCATTAAGCAAACTCTCAAGAAGAAAGGATCGAACTAAACTTTTATTCATCTAAAGCAAAAGATCAAACTAAAATAAGTAAATGCAAAAGATAGTGGGGGTGATACGATACCGGTGCACCTCCTCCAAGCTTAGCGGAAGCCAAGGGGAGTGCCCATACCCGATACTCAATTCTCTTTTGGTGATGAAGAAGGAGGTGGTGGTGATATAACTCCCAATATTTCCATGAGTGCCCCCTTCATGCCTTGAACCTCAGTATTTGATTCACAAAGGGCTTTATGAAGCAACTCAATATTTTTCTTCACTTTTGCCATAATATGCTTATTCTCCGGCCCCCAAGAACTTGCTCCTGCATCACTTTCTCTTGGACGAGATATGTCCCAATTTAACGGTATGTGCACACGAGGAGTATTTTCGAACCCATAATTGTGAATCAAATTGTGAAAATCATTACGATGTAACCTGTGTAAAGGCCTCCTTGGTGGGAGCTCTGCTTGAATTTCAAGGTTCTCTTGACTGTTTGATGATCGTATGGCCTGGTGAGGGTTGGAACGAGTGGAGATGCCAGCCAATGTGCCCCTCTCAGAAGCCAGAAAGTGGACTCTAGAAGAGTTTTCCTCATCTTCCTCCATGGCAATCGCCTCAACTCCTTCTCTCCTTAGCTCCCCCTGTAGCAACCAGGCACGGCCTTCTTCATGGTTGGAGAGGGGAGAACCCATGGTACTTGGCTTGACAGATCTGACAGAAAACGGCAAGAAAAGAAGACAGAAGATTTCTCCGTGATACGGTGGTCAATAGGTTCGGGGGGTATATAAAGATTTTTTATCTTGGGAAACAAGCGAACGGAAGAGAAACGGAGTCCGGAAGACACCCGAGGGTGACCTTCCTGGTTGTTTCTTATTTTCCTAATTTTCTAAATATTCCAAAACTGACAGAAAATATTTTTTCCGGATTTTTTGGAGTCCGTTTACTTACGGTATCATGTACCTCCTCTTTTTCACGATTCTGGAGTGTTCCGAAAGGACTCTTTTATGTGTTCTTTCGGTGTAATAGTTTGGATAATATTACTTTCAACATTAATGGGCATACCTGAGATATAATGTTTTATTTGTTGCCCATTAACAACCTTCGGGTTAGTACCTTCGGCATTAATTATTTTGATAGCTCCAGATCGATAAACCTCCTCAATAACATAGGGTCCTTCCCATTTGGAGAGGAGTCTTCCTGCAAAGAATTTGAAACGAGAGTTCTACAAAAGAACATATTCTCCAACTTTGAACTCATGCTTTTGGATTATTTTACCATGTCATCTTTTAACTTTTTCTTGAAATAACTTGGCATTTTCATAAGCTTGGGTTCTCCATTCATCTAATGAGCTAATATCAAATAACCTCTTTTCACCGGCAAGTTTGAAATCATAGTAGTGTCCTTTGATTTCCCAATATGCTTTATGTTCTAACTCAAGAGGCAAATAACAAGCTTTTCCATAAACCATTTTATAAGGAGACATACCCATAGGATTCTTATATGTTGTTCTATAAGCCCAAAGTGCATCACCTAATTTCTTAGACCAATACTTCCGGGACCTATTGACAGTCTTTTGCAAAATTAATATTATTTCTGTATTGCTAAGTTCAACTTGACCACTAGTCTGAGGATGATAGGGTGATACAATTCTATGGTTAACATCATATTTGGCAAGCATTTTACAGAAAGCACCATGAATAAAGTGTAAACCACCATCAATCATCAAATATCTAGGGACTCCAAACCTTGGGAAAATAACTTCCTTAAGCATTTTAGTAGAGGTGTTGTGATCAACACTACTAGTTGGAATAGCTTCTACCCACTTAGTGACATAATCAACATCAACCAAAATATGAGTATACCCATTAGAGGAAGGAAAAGGTCCCATGTAATCAAATCCCCAAACATCAAATGGTTCGACATCAAGTGAATAATTCATAGGCATTTCCTGACGCTTACCGATATTAACTATTCTTTGGCATTCATCACAAGATAAGATGAACTTACGGGCATCCTTGAAGAGAGTAGGCCAATAATATCCAGATTGTAATACCTTGTGAGCAGTTCTGTCTCCCGCATGATGTCCTCCATAAGCTTCGGAGTGACATTTCCGTAGGATTTGTCCTCGTTCACGCTCAGGTACACAACGTCTAATAATACCATCTACTCCTTCTTTATAAAGATGTGGGTCATCCCAGAAGTAATGTCTTAAATCATAGAAGAATTTTTTCATTTTGTTGGTATGTAAAGCTAGGTGGTAAATATTTAGCAACAATGTAATTAGCATAGTCAGCATACCAAGGAGTATTATGAGAAACATTTATTGCAGCTAACTGTTCATCAGGAAAACTATCATCAATAGGTAGTGGGTCATCAATGACATTTTCAAGCCTAGACAAGTAATCAGCTACGGGGTTCTCTGCTCGTTTTCTATCAGTGATATGTAAATCAAATTCTTGTAGCAAGAGAACCCAACGAATAAGTCTAGGCTTAGCATCTTTATTTTCCATAAGATATTTAATAGCAGCATGGTCGGTGTGAATGATAACTTTAGAGTCAACAATGTAAGATCTAAATTCATCACAAGCAAACACCACTGCTAGAAATTCTTTTTCAGTAGTAGCATAATTTCGTTGTGCACTGTCTAGAGTTTTACTAGCATAATGAATAGCATTCAGTTTTTTATCAACTCTTTGTCCTAGAACAACACTAACAGCATAATCACTAGCATCACACCTAATTTCGAAAGGCAAGTTCCAGTCATGTGGTTGAACAATAGGTGCATAAATTAAGGCTTTCTTGAGTGTTTCAAAGGCTTCTAAACAATCATCATCAAAATCAAAAGGAACATACTTTTGCAAAAGATTTGTAAGGGGCCTAGAAATTTTAGAAAACTCTTTAATAAATCTCCTATAGAAACCAGCATGACCTAAGAAACTACGAATACCTTTGATATCTTTAGGGCATGGCATTTTCTCAATTGCATCAACTTAGCTTTCTCCACCTCAATACCGCATTCAGAAATTTTATGGCCTAAAACAATACCTTCATTAACCATAAAGTTGCAATTCTCCCAGTTCAAGACAAGATTTGTTTGCTCACATCTCTGCAGAACTCGATGAAGATTGCTTAAACAATCATCAAAAGACTTCCCATAAACAGAAAAGTCATCCATGAAAACCTCAACAATCTTTTCACAAAAATCAGAGAATATAGCAGTCATACATCTTTGAAATGTAGCATGTGCATTGCATAAACCAAAAGGCATACGTCTATAAGCATAAGTTTCAAAGGGACAAGTGAAAGTGGACTTTCCCTGATCAGGTTGAGAAACAGGTATTTGTGAAAAAGCAGAATATCCATCGAGGAAGCAAAAATGTGTGTGCTTAGACAATCTTTCTAGCATTTGATCAATAAAAGCCAGAGGCTAATGATCTTTGCTAGTTGCTTTGTTTAATTTTCTAAAATCAATTACCATTCTATAGCCTATAAAAATTCTTTGTGGGATAAGTTCATTCTTATCATTAGGAACAACAGTAATACATCCTTTCTTAGGGACACAATGAACAGGACTTACCCATCTACTATAAGCTATAGGATAGATTATACCTGCTGTTTTGAGGAAGATATAAGAAGGTTTATGTGTGAAAGAGCGTATCATATCACGGGGTTTGGATGCACCGGCGAAGTTTGCACCAACTCTCGATGTGAGAAAGGGCAATGCACGGTACCGAAGAGGATAGCAATGATGGAAAGGTAAGAGTGCGTATAATCCATGGACTCAACATTAGTCATAAGGAACTCACATACTTATTGCAAAAATGTACAAGTCATCAAAAACCAAGCACTACACGCATGCTCCTAGGGGGATAGATTGGTAGGAAAAGACCATCGCTCGTCCTCGACCGCCACTCATAAGGAGGACAATCAAAGAACACCTCATCTTTCAAATATGTTACATAACGTTTACCATACGTGCATGCTACGAGACTTGCAAACTTCAACACAAGTATTTCTCAAATTCACAACTACTCAACTAGCATAACTTTAATATCACTACCTCCATGTCTCAAAACAATCTTCAAGCATCAAACTTCTCTTAGTATTCAAAACACTCATAAGAAAGTTTTTTTACTAATCCTGAATACCTAGCATATTAGGATTATTTAAGCAAATTACCATGATATCTAAGACTCTCAAAATAATCTAAGTGAAGCATGAGAGATCAATAGTTTCTATAAAACAAATCCACCACCGTGCTCTAAAAGATATAAGTGAAGTACTAGAGCAAAAACTATATAACTCAAAAGATATAAGTGAAACACATAGAGTATTCTAATAATTTTCGAATCATGTGTGTCTCTCTCAAAAGGTGTGTACAGAAAAGATGATTGTGGTAAACTAAAAAGAAAAGACTCAAATCATACAAGACGCTCCAAGCAAAACACATATCATGTGGTGAATAAAAATATAGCTCCAAGTAAAGTTACCGATGGAAGTAGACGAAAGAGGGGATGCCTTCTGGGGCATCCCCAAGCTTTGGCTTTTTGGTGTCGTCAGATTATCTTGGGGGTGCCATGGGCATCCTCAATATTAGGCTCTTGATACTCCTTGTTCCAAAATCCATCAAATCTTTCACCCAAAACTTGAAAACTTCACAACACAAAACTCAACAGAAAATCTCGTAAGCTCTGTTAGCGAAAGAAAACAAAAGACCACTTCAAGGTACTGTAATGAACTCATTCTTTATTTATATTCGTGTTAAATATACTTTATTACAACTTCTCTATGGTTTATAAACTATTTTACTAGCCATAGATTCATCAAAATAAGCAAACAACACACGAAAAACAGAATCTGTCAAAAACAGAACAGTCTGTAGTAATCTGTAACTAACGCAAACTTATGGATTTCCAAAAATTCAGCCAAAATAGGAAGACCTAGAAAATTTGTGTATTGATCAGCAGAAATTGGAATCAATATTTTATCACGTTCTGGTGATTTTAACAATTATTTTCGTGAACAGAAAGTTTCTGGAATTTTCTGCAAGATCAAATAACTATCATCCAAGAAGATCCTATAGGTTTAACTTGGCACAAACACTAATTAAAACATAAAAACACATATAACCAGAGGCTAGAACAAATATTTATTCCTAAATAGAAGCAAAAAGCAAAAAAATAAAAAAAATTGGGTTGCCTTCCAACAAGCGCTATTGTTTAAAGCCCCTAGCTAGGCATAAAAGCAAGGATAGATCTAGGTATTGCCATATTTGGTAGGCAATTCTTCAATGAGGCATCTATCATCCTTGGGAGTTTCTTTCTTTTTATTAATTATCAAACTTTTAGGCACAAGATCGAAAAATTCATTTGTAGCAAATGGTTCCTTAATGATAGCAAAAAGATTGGGATGAATACTTATAGATTTGAGATCCGCAGTTTCCTTACTAGAGGGTTCACCCTTATTTTTAGGAACATACATAAGCTTGGCAATTTTCGTTCGAGGACTAGGAGTATTTTTTACGGAATAAAAAGCGGTTCCCAAGTTGGTAATGATACCCTCAAGTTTATCGATTCTAGTAGAATCCTGATTTATTCTTTCATTAACTATGGGTTCCTTCTCCTTAATATTTTTCAAAGTGACTCCTACTTTAGATCCGTATTTGGTAATTTGGTTGTGGATATTTTTATCCAAATTTTCAATTAGCTCTACGGTAGCAACTTTATTTTCAATAATTTCAAGTCTTTGCATTACATGCTCCAAAGTTAAAATAGTTCCATTAACCAAAAGAGGTGGTGAGCCAAACAAATCTATGGTAGCATTATATGAGTCAAAAGTATGGCTAGCCAAGAAATTCCCTCCGGTAATGGTGTCAAGAATATATCTATACCAAGGATTAGCGCCTACTTAAAAATTGCGGAGAAGAGCGGAAGTAGATTGCTTCCTGGTAGATCTATTTTGAGCATTGCAAATTCTATACCAAGCGTCTTTTAGATTTTCTCCCTCCCTTTGTTTAAAATTGAGAACTTCATTTTCGGGAGACAACGGAGAAGATAAAAGACTAGCCATGACGACAAGGCAAGCAAATGAAAAAGAGGCGAACGGAAAAGAGAGGGCGAATAAAATGGCAAGGGTGAAGTGGGGGAGAGGAAAACGAGAGGCAAATGGCAAATAATGTAATGCGGGAGATAAGGGATTGTGATGGGTACTTGGTATGTTGACTTTTGCGTAGACCTCCCCAGCAACTGCCCCAGAAATGGCTCGTTGTCGGGAGTCCAAATCTTGACTTGACTTTGCGTAAGCTTCCCCGACAACGGTGCCAGAAATCCTTCTTGCTACCTCTTGAGCACTGCGTTGGTTTTCCGTTAAAGAGGAAAGGGTGATGCAGCAAAGTAGCGTAAGTATTTCCCTCAGTTTTGGAGAACCAAGGTATCAATCCAGTAGGAGGCCACGCACGAGTCCCTCGCACCTACACAAACTAATAAATCCTCGCAATCCTTGCGTAAGGGGTTGTCAATCCCTACACGGTCACTTACGAGAGTGATATTTGATAGATATGATAAGATAATATTTTTGGCATTTTTGTGATAAAGATGCAAAACAAAATAAAAGGCAACGGAAATAGCTAAGTGTTGGAAGATTAATATGATGGAAAATAGACCCGGGGGCCATAGGTTTCACTAGTGGCTTCTCTCAAGAGCATAAGTATTTTACGGTGGGTGAACAAATTATTGTTGAGCAATTGACAGAATTGAGCATAGTTATGAGAATATCTAGGTATGATCATGTATATAGGCATCACGTCCGAGACAAGTAGACCGACTCCTGCCTGCATCTACTACTATTACTCCACACATCGACCGCTATCCAGCATGCATCTAGAGTATTAAGTTCATAAGAACAGAGTAACACTTTAAGCAAGATGACATGATGTAGAGGGATAAATTCATGCAATATGATAAAAACCCCATCTTGTTATCCTCGATGGCAACAATACAATACGTGCCTTGCTGCCCCTACTGTCATTGGGAAAGGACACCGCAAGATTGAACCCAAAGCTAAGCACTTCTCCCATTGCAACAAAGATCAATCTAGTAGGCCAAACCAAACTGATAATTCGAAGAGACTTGCAAAGATAACCAATCATACATAAAAGAATTCAGAGAAGATTCAAATATTGTTCATAGATAAACTTGATCATAAACCCACAATTCATCGGTCTCAACAAACACAACGCAAAAGAAGATTACGTCGAATAGATCTCCACTAGAGAGTGGGAGAACATTGTATTGAGATCCAAAAAGAGAGAAGAAGCCATCTAGCTAATAACTATGGAGCCGAAGGTCTGAGGTAAACTACTCACACATCATCGGAGAGGCTATGGTGTTGATGTAGAAGCCCTCCGTGATCGATGCCCCCTCCGGCGGAGCTCCAGAACAGGCCCCAAGATGGGATCTCACGGACGCAGAAGATTGCGGCGGTGGAATTAGGTTTTTGGCTCCGTATCTGGTAGTTTGGGGGTACGTAGGTATATATAGGAGGAAGTAGTACATCGGTGGAGCAACATGGGGCCCACGAGGGTGGAGGGCGCGCCCAGGGGGTAGGCGCGCCCCCTACCTCGTGGGTTCCTGGTAGCTTTCTTGACGTAGGGTCCAAGTCCTGTGGATCATGTGCGTTCTGAAAATCACGTTCCCAAAGGTTTCATTCCGTTTGGTATTCTTTTTCTGCGAAATTCTGAAATAGGCAAAAAAACATCAATTCTGGGTTGGGCCTCTGGTTAATAGGTTAGTCCCAAAAATAATATAAAAGTGTATAATAAAGCCCAATAATGTCCAAAACAGAAGATAATATAGCATGGAGCAATAAAAAAATTATAGATACGTTGGAGACGTATCAGGAACCAAGAACAAGAAAATCAGTAGGGTATTTTATTTTCCCACACAAGACTTCGACATCTCCAACAATCCCAATTGGTGAAATAGTATCTCTATTAGCAAGTTTAATAGTAAAATATATGTCTTCTATCTCTGCGGGTGCTATGTCATTCATAACTTCTTGATATAAGGAAAAAGGAATAGCACTCACGCTAGCACCTATGACGCATAAACCATGATAACAATGATCTCCTATTTTAACTGAGACAACAGGCATGCCAACAATGGGTCTATGATTATCCGTTTTATAAGGTTTGACAATTCTAGTAGCTTCATTACAGAACTAAATAACATGCCCATCTATATTTTCTTCCAGGAGATCCTTAACCATAGCAACACTAGGTTCTACTTTGATTTGTTCATCAGGTTTTGTTGTTCTGATATAACTTTTGTTGACCACAGTTGAAACTTTAGCATGTTCCTTTATCATAACAGAGAAAGGTGGGTTCTCAGTATAAGCAGTAGGAACAACCGGATCAACATTATAAATAATAGTTTCCTCTTTAGCTAGTACTGGTTCTTTAATTTCTTCTTTAATAGGTGGGTGATATTTAAACCACTTCTCCTTAGGGAGATCAACATGAGTAACAAATGATTCACAAAAGGAGGCTACTATCTCAGAGTCAAGTCCATATTTAGTGGTAAACTTTTGAAAAGCATCGGTATTCATAAAAGATTGAACACAATCATACTTAAGCTTAACACCCGACTCTTTACCTTCGTCGAGTTCCCAATCTTCAGAGTTGCATTTAATTATTTCTAAGAGATCCCATCTGAATTCAATAGTCTTCTTCATAAAGGAACCAGTACAAGACGTATCAAGCATGGATTGATCATCACGAGATAGCCGAGCATAAAAATTGTGAATAATAATTTCACTTGAGATCTCATGATTGGGGCATGAATATAACATTGAATTAAGCCTCCCGCAAGCTAGAGCGATACTTTCTCTTTCACAAGGCACAAAATTATATATGTAATTCCGATCACGATGAACTAGATGCATAGGATATTTTTTTGGTGAAACTCCAATTTCAATCGATTCCAATTCCAAGATCCAATATCATCGCATAGCCTATACCATGCCAATGCTTTTCCCTTCAAAGATAAAGGGAAAACCTTCTTATTAACTTCACCTCCAGGTAAACCTGCAAGCTTAAACAATCCACAAATTTTTTCCACATCTATCAAGTGCATATCAGGATGTTCTGTTCCATCTCCTGCATCAGGATTAGCTAGCAGTTGTTCTATCATACCCGAAGAAATTTCATATTCAATATTTTCATTAGGTGCAGTAGGTTCAGGGGTAACTAATTGTGGTTCCGGTCGAGGTGAAGATACCCCGAACAAACCCCCTTAAAGGAATGTTTTCCATATTAACAAGTGACAATAAATGTCAGCACGAGGAATAAGTTTTCCTTACCAATTTCCACTTACCAAGAGCGCTTCACTCCACGGCAACGACACCAGAAAAGAGCCTTGAAGACCCACAAGTATATGGGATCAATTGTATCCTTTTCGATAAGTTAGAGTGTCGAACCCAACGAGCAGCAGAAGGAAATGACAAGTGGTTTTCAGCAAGGTAATGTCTATAAGTGCTAAAATTGTAAGTACAAGAGTAGTTTCATAGCAAGATAATTTGTAACAAGCAAGTAACGGTAACGGTAACGAAAGTGCAGAAAGGTAGCCCAATCCTTTTGAGGCAAAGGACAGGACAAAACGGTCCCTTATAATAAGCAAAGCGTTCTTGAGGATACGGGGGAATTTCATCTAGTCACTTTCATCATGTTGGTTTGATTTGTGTTCGTTACATTGATAATTTGATATGTGGGTGGATCGGTGCTTAAGTGTTGTTATTACTTGAACAAACCTCCTACTTATGATTAACCCCCTTGCAAGCATCCGCAACTAGGAGAAAAGTATTAAGAACAAATTCTAACCATAGCATTAAACTTTTGGATCCAATCGGTCCTTTACGGAATAGCGCATAAACTAGGGTTTAAGCTTCTTTCACTCTCGCAACCCATAATCTAATAACTACTCCACAATGCATTCCCTTAGGCCCAAATATTGTGAAGTGTCATGTAGTCGACGTTCACATGACACCACTACGGGAATCACAACATACATACTATCAAAATATCGAACACATATCAATTTCACATGATTACTTGCAACATGATTTCTCCCGTGACCTCAAGAACAAAAGTAACTACTCACAAATGATAATCATGCTCAAGATCAGAGGGGTATTAAGTAGCATATTGGATCTGAACATATAATCTTCCACCAAATAAACCATATAGTAATCAACTACAAGATGTAATCAACACTACTAGTCACCCGCAAGCACCAATCTATAGTTCCGGTACAAAGATTGAACACAAGAGATGAACTAGGGTTTGAGAGGAGATGGTGATGTTGAAGATGTTGATGGAGATTGCCCTCCCCAAGATGGGAGAGTTGTTGGTGAAGATGATGACGATGATTTCCCGCTCCGGCAGGGAAGTTCCCCCGACGGAATCCCTCCGCCGGAGGGCAAAAGTGCTCCTGCCCAAGTTCCGCCTCGAGATGGTGGCGCTCCGTCCCGAAAGTACTCTCCTTATTTTTTTTAGTCCAAAATGACTTATATACCAGAAGATGGGCACCGGAGGTGGGCCGAGGGGAGCACAACCCACCAGGGCGCGCCTGGGCTCCCTGGCGCGCCCAGGTGGGTTGTGTCCACCTGGTGGGCCCCCTCTGGTACTTATTGGCTCCAATACTTCTCATATGTTCCATAAAAATTCCCCGTGAAGTTTCAGCTCATTTGGAGTTGTGCAGAATAGGTGGCCTGATGTAGCTTTTTCAGGTCCAGATTTCCAACTGCCCGAATTCTCCCTCTTTGTGTGTACCTTGCATATTATGAGAGAAAAGGCACTAGAATTACTCCAAAAAGTATTATTATGCATTAAAAACATTATAAATAACAGTAGGTAAACATGATGCAAAATGGATGTATCAGCTACTAATACGTCCATTTTGCATCATGCTTTTATATCGATATTTATTGCATTATGGGCTATTAATACACATTATGTCACAATAATTATGCCTTTTCTTTCTTATTTTACAAGGTTTACTTGAAGAGGGAGAATGCCGGCAGCTGGAATTCTGGGCTGGAAAAGGAGCAAATATTAGAGACCTATTCTACACAACTCCAAAAGTCCTGAAACTCCATGAAAGTCAGTTTTGGAATATATTAAAAATATTGGGTGAAGAAAGCACCAGAGGGGGGCCACCCACTGTCCACGAGGGTGGAGGGCGCGCCCTACCCCCCTGGGCGCGCCCCTTGCCTCGTGGGCCACCTGGAAGCCCCCTGATGCCCATCTTCTGGTATAAGGTGTCTTTTGCCCTAGAAAAAATCATAAGGAAGCTTTCGGGATGAAGTGCCGCCGTCTCGAGGCGGAACCTTGGCGGAACCAATCTAGGGCTCCGGTGGAGCTGTTCTGTCGAGGAAACATCCCTCCGGGAGGGGGAAATCATCACCATTGATCCTCTCATCAGGAGGGGGTCAATATCCATCAACATCTTCACCAGCACCATCTCCTCTCAAACCCTAGTTCATCTCTTGTATCTGATCTTTGTCTCAAAACCTCAGATTGGTACTTGTGTGTTTCTAGTAGTGTTGATTACTCCTTGTAGTTGATGCTAGTTGGTTTATTCAGTGGAAGATTATATGTTCAGATCCATTAATACCCCTCTGATTATGAACATGAATATATTTGTGAGTAGTTACGTTTGTTCCTGAGGACATGGGAGAAGTCTTGTTATAAGTAGTCATGTGAATTTGGTATTCGTTCGATATTTAGATGAGATGTATGTTGTCTTTCCTCTAGTGGTGTTATGTGAACGTCGACTACATGACACTTCACCATTGTTTGGGCCTAGGGAAGGAATTTAGAAGTAATAAGTAGATGATGGGTTGCTAGAGTGACAGAAGCTTAAACCCTAGTTTATGCGTTACTTCGTAAGGGGCTGATTTGGATCCATATGTTTCATGCTATGGGTAGGTTTACCTTAATTCTTCTTTCTTAGTTGCAGATGCTTGCAAGGGGGGTTAATCATAACTGGGATGCTTGTCCAAGGAAGGGCAGTACCCAAGCACCGGTCCACCCACATATCAAATTATCAAAGTAACGAACACGAATCATATGAGCATGATGAAAACTAGCTTGACGATAATTCCCATGTGTCCTCGGGAGCGCTTTCCTTTATATAAGAGTTTGTCCAAGCTCGTCCTTTGCTACAAAAAGGATTGGGCCACCTTGTTGCACCTTGTTTACTTTTGTTACTTGTTACCCGTTACGAATTACCTTATCACAAAACTATCTGTTACCGATAATTTCAGTGCTTGCAGAGAATACCTTACTGAAAACTGCTTGTCATTTCCTTCTGCTCCTCGTTGGGTTCGACACTCTTACTTATCGAAAGGACTATGATAGATCCCCTATACTTGTGGGTCATCAGCTACTTCTTGAGCTTGCGTTCATTTTTTCCCTTGAAGGGGAAAGGGTCATGCAGCAAAGAAGGGATAAGTACTTCTCTTAGTTAAGAACCAAGGTATCAATCCAGTAGGAGGCACAAGCAAGTCCCCAATATATGCACCTGCACAAACTAACAAACACTTGCACACAACGCAAAAAAGGGGTTGTCAATCCCTTCACGGTCACTTGCAAGAGTGAGATCTAATATATATATATATATATATATATATATATATATATATATATATATATATATATATATATATATATATATATATATATATATATATATATATATATATATATATATATATATATATATATATATATATATATATATATATATATATACATATAAGATAAGTAAATAACAAAACAAAGTAAATATAGATAAATTGCAGCAAGGTATTTTTTGGATTTTAGTTTTATAGATCAGAAAAATAATATGATGGAAAATAGACCCGAGGGCGATAGGTTTCACCAGAGGCTTCTTTCTTGAAGAAAGCATACGGTGGGTAAAAAAATTAC